>OY744482.1:119616158-121098508 GCA_963556165.1 Tipula helvola
TAATTTTAAATATGTGTAAGCCATTAGCTTTTAAATGGTTTGGAAGTTTAAAAGTCCTATTATAGGCCTATCAAAAAACCATAGTGGGGTTCTTGCTATCTGTCGAAAATCTTAAGATATTGACTTTCTTAAGAAAATTCTAATATGTCTATACAGATATTTGTAATTTTAAATATGTGTAAGCCATTAGCTTTTTAAATGGTTGGAAGTTTAAAAGTCCTATTATAGGCCTATCAAAAAACCATAGTGGGGTTCTTGCTATCTGTCGAAAATCTTAAGATATTGACTTTCTTAAGAAAATTCTAATATGTCTATACAGATATTTGTAATTTTAAATATGTGTAAGCCATTAGCTTTTTAAATGGTTTGGCAGTTTAGTAGTCCTATTATAGGCCTATCAAAAAACCATAGTGGGGTTCTTGCTATCTGTCGAAAATCTTAAGATATTGACTTTCTTAAGAAAATTCTAATATGTCTATACAGATATTTGTAATTTTAAATATGTGTAAGCCATTAGCTTTTTAAATGGTTTGGCAGTTTAGTAGTCCTTTTATAGGCCTATCAAAAAACCATAGTGGGGTTCTTGCTATCTGTCGAAAATCTTAAGATATTGACTTTCTTAAGAAAATTCTAATATGTCTATACAGATATTTGTAATTTTAAATATGTGTAAGCCATTAGCTTTTTAAATGGTTTGGCAGTTTAGTAGTCCTATTATAGGCCTATCAAAAAACCATAGTGGGGTTCTTGCTATCTGTCGAAAATCTTAAGATATTGACTTTCTTAAGAAAATTCTAATATGTCTATACAGATATTTGTAATTTTAAATATGTGTAAGCCATTAGCTTTTTAAATGGTTTGGCAGTTTAGTAGTCCTTTTATAGGCCTATCAAAAAACCATAGTGGGGTTCTTGCTATATGTCGAAAATCTTAAGATATTGACTTTCTTAAGAAAATTCTAATATGTCTATACAGATATTTGTAATTTTAAATATGTGTAAGCCATTAGCTTTTTAAATGGTTTGGAAGTTTAAAAGTCCTATTATAGGCCTATCAAAAAACCATAGTGGGGTTCTTGCTATCTGTCGAAAATCTTAAGATATTGACTTTCTTAAGAAAATTCTAATATGTCTATACAGATATTTGTAATTTTAAATATGTGTAAGCCATTAGCTTTTTAAATGGTTTGGAAGTTTAGTAGTCCTATTATAGGCCTATCAAAAAACCATAGTGGGGTTCTTGCTATCTGTCGAAAATCTTAAGATATTGACTTTCTTAAGAAAATTCTAATATGTCTATACAGATATTTGTAATTTTAAATATGTGTAAGCCATTAGCTTTTTAAATGGTTTGGAAGTTTAGAAGTCCTATTATAGGCCTATCAAAAAACCATAGTGGGGTTCTTGCTATCTGTCGAAAATCTTAAGATATTGACTTTCTTAAGAAAATTCTAATATGTCTATACAGATATTTGTAATTTTAAATATGTGTAAGCCATTAGCTTTTTAAATGGTTTGGCAGTTTAGTAGTCCTATTATAGGCCTATCAAAAAACCATAGTGGGGTTCTTGCTATCTGTCGAAAATCTTAAGATATTGACTTTCTTAAGAAAATTCTAATATGTCTATACAGATATTTGTAATTTTAAATATGTGTAAGCCATTAGCTTTTTAAATGGTTTGGCAGTTTAGTAGTCCTTTTATAGGCCTATCAAAAAACCATAGTGGGGTTCTTGCTATATGTCGAAAATCTTAAGATATTGACTTTCTTAAGAAAATTCTAATATGTCTATACAGATATTTGTAATTTTAAATATGTGTAAGCCATTAGCTTTTTAAATGGTTTGGAAGTTTAGAAGTCCTATTATAGGCCTATCAAAAAACCATAGTGGGGTTCTTGCTATCTGTCGAAAATCTTAAGATATTGACTTTCTTAAGAAAATTCTAATATGTCTATACAGATATTTGTAATTTTAAATATGTGTAAGCCATTAGCTTTTTAATGGTTTGGAAGTTTAAAAGTCCTATTATAGGCCTATCAAAAAACCATAGTGGGGTTCTTGCTATCTGTCGAAAATCTTAAGATATTGACTTTCTTAAGAAAATTCTAATATGTCTATACAGATATTTGTAATTTTAAATATGTGTAAGCCATTAGCTTTTTAAATGGTTTGGCAGTTTAGTAGTCCTATTATAGGCCTATCAAAAAACCATAGTGGGGTTCTTGCTATCTGTCGAAAATCTTAAGATATTGACTTTCTTAAGAAAATTCTAATATGTCTATACAGATATTTGTAATTTTAAATATGTGTAAGCCATTAGCTTTTTAAATGGTTTGGCAGTTTAGTAGTCCTATTATAGGCCTATCAAAAAACCATAGTGGGGTTCTTGCTATCTGTCGAAAATCTTAAGATATTGACTTTCTTAAGAAAATTCTAATATGTCTATACAGATATTTGTAATTTTAAATATGTGTAAGCCATTAGCTTTTTAAATGGTTTGGCAGTTTAGTAGTCCTATTATAGGCCTATCAAAAAACCATAGTGGGGTTCTTGCTATCTGTCGAAAATCTTAAGATATTGACTTTCTTAAGAAAATTCTAATATGTCTATACAGATATTTGTAATTTTAAATATGTGTAAGCCATTAGCTTTTTAAATGGTTTGGAAGTTTAAAAGTCCTATTATAGGCCTATCAAAAAACCATAGTGGGGTTCTTGCTATCTGTCGAAAATCTTAAGATATTGACTTTCTTAAGAAAATTCTAATATGTCTATACAGATATTTGTAATTTTAAATATGTGTAAGCCATTAGCTTTTTAAATGGTTTGGAAGTTTAAAAGTCCTATTATAGGCCTATCAAAAAACCATAGTGGGGTTCTTGCTATCTGTCGAAAATCTTAAGATATTGACTTTCTTAAGAAAATTCTAATATGTCTATACAGATATTTGTAATTTTAAATATGTGTAAGCCATTAGCTTTTTAAATGGTTTGGCAGTTTAGTAGTCCTTTTATAGGCCTATCAAAAAACCATAGTGGGGTTCTTGCTATATGTCGAAAATCTTAAGATATTGACTTTCTTAAGAAAATTCTAATATGTCTATACAGATATTTGTAATTTTAAATATGTGTAAGCCATTAGCTTTTTAAATGGTTTGGCAGTTTAGTAGTCCTTTTATAGGCCTATCAAAAAACCATAGTGGGGTTCTTGCTATCTGTCGAAAATCTTAAGATATTGACTTTCTTAAGAAAATTCTAATATGTCTATACAGATATTTGTAATTTTAAATATGTGTAAGCCATTAGCTTTTTAAATGGTTTGGCAGTTTAGTAGTCCTATTATAGGCCTATCAAAAAACCATAGTGGGGTTCTTGCTATCTGTCGAAAATCTTAAGATATTGACTTTCTTAAGAAAATTCTAATATGTCTATACAGATATTTGTAATTTTAAATATGTGTAAGCCATTAGCTTTTTAAATGGTTTGGCAGTTTAGTAGTCCTTTTATAGGCCTATCAAAAAACCATAGTGGGGTTCTTGCTATCTGTCGAAAATCTTAAGATATTGACTTTCTTAAGAAAATTCTAATATGTCTATACAGATATTTGTAATTTTAAATATGTGTAAGCCATTAGCTTTTTAAATGGTTTGGCAGTTTAGTAGTCCTTTTATAGGCCTATCAAAAAACCATAGTGGGGTTCTTGCTATCTGTCGAAAATCTTAAGATATTGACTTTCTTAAGAAAATTCTAATATGTCTATACAGATATTTGTAATTTTAAATATGTGTAAGCCATTAGCTTTTTAAATGGTTTGGCAGTTTAGTAGTCCTATTATAGGCCTATCAAAAAACCATAGTGGGGTTCTTGCTATCTGTCGAAAATCTTAAGATATTGACTTTCTTAAGAAAATTCTAATATGTCTATACAGATATTTGTAATTTTAAATATGTGTAAGCCATTAGCTTTTTAAATGGTTTGGAAGTTTAAAAGTCCTATTATAGGCCTATCAAAAAACCATAGTGGGGTTCTTGCTATCTGTCGAAAATCTTAAGATATTGACTTTCTTAAGAAAATTCTAATATGTCTATACAGATATTTGTAATTTTAAATATGTGTAAGCCATTAGCTTTTTAAATGGTTTGGAAGTTTAAAAGTCCTATTATAGGCCTATCAAAAAACCATAGTGGGGTTCTTGCTATATGTCGAAAATCTTAAGATATTGACTTTCTTAAGAAAATTCTAATATGTCTATACAGATATTTGTAATTTTAAATATGTGTAAGCCATTAGCTTTTTAAATGGTTTGGAAGTTTAGTAGTCCTATTATAGGCCTATCAAAAAACCATAGTGGGGTTCTTGCTATCTGTCGAAAATCTTAAGATATTGACTTTCTTAAGAAAATTCTAATATGTCTATACAGATATTTGTAATTTTAAATATGTGTAAGCCATTAGCTTTTTAAATGGTTTGGCAGTTTAGTAGTCCTATTATAGGCCTATCAAAAAACCATAGTGGGGTTCTTGCTATCTGTCGAAAATCTTAAGATATTGACTTTCTTAAGAAAATTCTAATATGTCTATACAGATATTTGTAATTTTAAATATGTGTAAGCCATTAGCTTTTTAAATGGTTTGGAAGTTTAAAAGTCCTATTATAGGCCTATCAAAAAACCATAGTGGGGTTCTTGCTATCTGTCGAAAATCTTAAGATATTGACTTTCTTAAGAAAATTCTAATATGTCTATACAGATATTTGTAATTTTAAATATGTGTAAGCCATTAGCTTTTTAAATGGTTTGGCAGTTTAGTAGTCCTTTTATAGGCCTATCAAAAAACCATAGTGGGGTTCTTGCTATCTGTCGAAAATCTTAAGATATTGACTTTCTTAAGAAAATTCTAATATGTCTATACAGATATTTGTAATTTTAAATATGTGTAAGCCATTAGCTTTTTAAATGGTTTGGCAGTTTAGTAGTCCTATTATAGGCCTATCAAAAAACCATAGTGGGGTTCTTGCTATCTGTCGAAAATCTTAAGATATTGACTTTCTTAAGAAAATTCTAATATGTCTATACAGATATTTGTAATTTTAAATATGTGTAAGCCATTAGCTTTTTAAATGGTTTGGCAGTTTAGTAGTCCTTTTATAGGCCTATCAAAAAACCATAGTGGGGTTCTTGCTATCTGTCGAAAATCTTAAGATATTGACTTTCTTAAGAAAATTCTAATATGTCTATACAGATATTTGTAATTTTAAATATGTGTAAGCCATTAGCTTTTTAAATGGTTTGGCAGTTTAGTAGTCCTTTTATAGGCCTATCAAAAAACCATAGTGGGGTTCTTGCTATCTGTCGAAAATCTTAAGATATTGACTTTCTTAAGAAAATTCTAATATGTCTATACAGATATTTGTAATTTTAAATATGTGTAAGCCATTAGCTTTTTAAATGGTTTGGCAGTTTAGTAGTCCTATTATAGGCCTATCAAAAAACCATAGTGGGGTTCTTGCTATCTGTCGAAAATCTTAAGATATTGACTTTCTTAAGAAAATTCTAATATGTCTATACAGATATTTGTAATTTTAAATATGTGTAAGCCATTAGCTTTTTAAATGGTTTGGAAGTTTAAAAGTCCTATTATAGGCCTATCAAAAAACCATAGTGGGGTTCTTGCTATCTGTCGAAAATCTTAAGATATTGACTTTCTTAAGAAAATTCTAATATGTCTATACAGATATTTGTAATTTTAAATATGTGTAAGCCATTAGCTTTTTAAATGGTTTGGAAGTTTAAAAGTCCTATTATAGGCCTATCAAAAACCATAGTGGGGTTCTTGCTATATGTCGAAAATCTTAAGATATTGACTTTCTTAAGAAAATTCTAATATGTCTATACAGATATTTGTAATTTTAAATATGTGTAAGCCATTAGCTTTTTAAATGGTTTGGAAGTTTAGTAGTCCTTTTATAGGCCTATCAAAAAACCATAGTGGGGTTCCTGCTATCTGTCGAAAATCTTAAGATATTGACTTTCTTAAGAAAATTCTAATATGTCTATACAGATATTTGTAATTTTAAATATGTGTAAGCCATTAGCTTTTTAAATGGTTTGGAAGTTTAGAAAGTCCTATTATAGGCCTATCAAAAAACCATAGTGGGGTTCTTGCTATCTGTCGAAAATCTTAAGATATTGACTTTCTTAAGAAAATTCTAATATGTCTATACAGATATTTGTAATTTTAAATATGTGTAAGCCATTAGCTTTTTAAATGGTTTGGCAGTTTAGTAGTCCTATTATAGGCCTATCAAAAAACCATAGTGGGGTTCTTGCTATCTGTCGAAAATCTTAAGATATTGACTTTCTTAAGAAAATTCTAATATGTCTATACAGATATTTGTAATTTTAAATATGTGTAAGCCATTAGCTTTTTAAATGGTTTGGAAGTTTAAAAGTCCTATTATAGGCCTATCAAAAAACCATAGTGGGGTTCTTGCTATCTGTCGAAAATCTTAAGATATTGACTTTCTTAAGAAAATTCTAATATGTCTATACAGATATTTGTAATTTTAAATATGTGTAAGCCATTAGCTTTTTAAATGGTTTGGAAGTTTAAAAGTCCTATTATAGGCCTATCAAAAAACCATAGTGGGGTTCTTGCTATATGTCGAAAATCTTAAGATATTGACTTTCTTAAGAAAATTCTAATATGTCTATACAGATATTTGTAATTTTAAATATGTGTAAGCCATTAGCTTTTTAAATGGTTTGGAAGTTTAGTGTCCTATTATAGGCCTATCAAAAAACCATAGTGGGGTTCTTGCTATCTGTCGAAAATCTTAAGATATTGACTTTCTTAAGAAAATTCTAATATGTCTATACAGATATTTGTAATTTTAAATATGTGTAAGCCATTAGCTTTTTAAATGGTTTGGAAGTTTAAAAGTCCTATTATAGGCCTATCAAAAAACCATAGTGGGGTTCTTGCTATCTGTCGAAAATCTTAAGATATTGACTTTCTTAAGAAAATTCTAATATGTCTATACAGATATTTGTAATTTTAAATATGTGTAAGCCATTAGCTTTTTAAATGGTTTGGCAGTTTAGTAGTCCTATTATAGGCCTATCAAAAAACCATAGTGGGGTTCTTGCTATCTGTCGAAAATCTTAAGATATTGACTTTCTTAAGAAAATTCTAATATGTCTATACAGATATTTGTAATTTTAAATATGTGTAAGCCATTAGCTTTTTAAATGGTTTGGCAGTTTAGTAGTCCTTTTATAGGCCTATCAAAAAACCATAGTGGGGTTCTTGCTATCTGTCGAAAATCTTAAGATATTGACTTTCTTAAGAAAATTCTAATATGTCTATACAGATATTTGTAATTTTAAATATGTGTAAGCCATTAGCTTTTTAAATGGTTTGGCAGTTTAGTAGTCCTTTTATAGGCCTATCAAAAAACCATAGTGGGGTTCTTGCTATATGTCGAAAATCTTAAGATATTGACTTTCTTAAGAAAATTCTAATATGTCTATACAGATATTTGTAATTTTAAATATGTGTAAGCCATTAGCTTTTTAAATGGTTTGGAAGTTTAAAAGTCCTATTATAGGCCTATCAAAAAACCATAGTGGGGTTCTTGCTATCTGTCGAAAATCTTAAGATATTGACTTTCTTAAGAAAATTCTAATATGTCTATACAGATATTTGTAATTTTAAATATGTGTAAGCCATTAGATTTTTAAATGGTTTGGAAGTTTAGTAGTCCTATTATAGGCCTATCAAAAAACCATAGTGGGGTTCTTGCTATCTGTCGAAAATCTTAAGATATTGACTTTCTTAAGAAAATTCTAATATGTCTATACAGATATTTGTAATTTTAAATATGTGTAAGCCATTAGCTTTTTAAATGGTTTGGAAGTTTAAAAGTCCTATTATAGGCCTATCAAAAAACCATAGTGGGGTTCTTGCTATCTGTCGAAAATCTTAAGATATTGACTTTCTTAAGAAAATTCTAATATGTCTATACAGATATTTGTAATTTTAAATATGTGTAAGCCATTAGCTTTTTAAATGGTTTGGCAGTTTAGTAGTCCTATTATAGGCCTATCAAAAAACCATAGTGGGGTTCTTGCTATCTGTCGAAAATCTTAAGATATTGACTTTCTTAAGAAAATTCTAATATGTCTATACAGATATTTGTAATTTTAAATATGTGTAAGCCATTAGCTTTTTAAATGGTTTGGCAGTTTAGTAGTCCTTTTATAGGCCTATCAAAAAACCATAGTGGGGTTCTTGCTATATGTCGAAAATCTTAAGATATTGACTTTCTTAAGAAAATTCTAATATGTCTATACAGATATTTGTAATTTTAAATATGTGTAAGCCATTAGCTTTTTAAATGGTTTGGAAGTTTAAAAGTCCTATTATAGGCCTATCAAAAAACCATAGTGGGGTTCTTGCTATCTGTCGAAAATCTTAAGATATTGACTTTCTTAAGAAAATTCTAATATGTCTATACAGATATTTGTAATTTTAAATATGTGTAAGCCATTAGCTTTTTAAATGGTTTGGAAGTTTAAAAGTCCTATTATAGGCCTATCAAAAAACCATAGTGGGGTTCTTGCTATCTGTCGAAAATCTTAAGATATTGACTTTCTTAAGAAAATTCTAATATGTCTATACAGATATTTGTAATTTTAAATATGTGTAAGCCATTAGCTTTTTAAATGGTTTGGCAGTTTAGTAGTCCTATTATAGGCCTATCAAAAAACCATAGTGGGGTTCTTGCTATCTGTCGAAAATCTTAAGATATTGACTTTCTTAAGAAAATTCTAATATGTCTATACAGATATTTGTAATTTTAAATATGTGTAAGCCATTAGCTTTTTAAATGGTTTGGCAGTTTAGTAGTCCTTTTATAGGCCTATCAAAAAACCATAGTGGGGTTCTTGCTATCTGTCGAAAATCTTAAGATATTGACTTTCTTAAGAAAATTCTAATATGTCTATACAGATATTTGTAATTTTAAATATGTGTAAGCCATTAGCTTTTTAAATGGTTTGGCAGTTTAGTAGTCCTATTATAGGCCTATCAAAAAACCATAGTGGGGTTCTTGCTATCTGTCGAAAATCTTAAGATATTGACTTTCTTAAGAAAATTCTAATATGTCTATACAGATATTTGTAATTTTAAATATGTGTAAGCCATTAGCTTTTTAAATGGTTTGGAAGTTTAAAAGTCCTATTATAGGCCTATCAAAAAACCATAGTGGGGTTCTTGCTATCTGTCGAAAATCTTAAGATATTGACTTTCTTAAGAAAATTCTAATATGTCTATACAGATATTTGTAATTTTAAATATGTGTAAGCCATTAGCTTTTTAAATGGTTTGGAAGTTTAAAAGTCCTATTATAGGCCTATCAAAAAACCATAGTGGGGTTCTTGCTATCTGTCGAAAATCTTAAGATATTGACTTTCTTAAGAAAATTCTAATATGTCTATACAGATATTTGTAATTTTAAATATGTGTAAGCCATTAGCTTTTTAAATGGTTTGGCAGTTTAGTAGTCCTTTTATAGGCCTATCAAAAAACCATAGTGGGGTTCTTGCTATATGTCGAAAATCTTAAGATATTGACTTTCTTAAGAAAATTCTAATATGTCTATACAGATATTTGTAATTTTAAATATGTGTAAGCCATTAGCTTTTTAAATGGTTTGGAAGTTTAAAAGTCCTATTATAGGCCTATCAAAAAACCATAGTGGGGTTCTTGCTATCTGTCGAAAATCTTAAGATATTGACTTTCTTAAGAAAATTCTAATATGTCTATACAGATATTTGTAATTTTAAATATGTGTAAGCCATTAGCTTTTTAAATGGTTTGGAAGTTTAAAAGTCCTTTTATAGGCCTATCAAAAAACCATAGTGGGGTTCTTGCTATCTGTCGAAAATCTTAAGATATTGACTTTCTTAAGAAAATTCTAATATGTCTATACAGATATTTGTAATTTTAAATATGTGTAAGCCATTAGCTTTTTAAATGGTTTGGCAGTTTAGTAGTCCTATTATAGGCCTATCAAAAAACCATAGTGGGGTTCTTGCTATCTGTCGAAAATCTTAAGATATTGACTTTCTTAAGAAAATTCTAATATGTCTATACAGATATTTGTAATTTTAAATATGTGTAAGCCATTAGCTTTTTAAATGGTTTGGCAGTTTAGTAGTCCTTTTATAGGCCTATCAAAAAACCATAGTGGGGTTCTTGCTATATGTCGAAAATCTTAAGATATTGACTTTCTTAAGAAAATTCTAATATGTCTATACAGATATTTGTAATTTTAAATATGTGTAAGCCATTAGCTTTTTAAATGGTTTGGAAGTTTAAAAGTCCTATTATAGGCCTATCAAAAAACCATAGTGGGGTTCTTGCTATCTGTCGAAAATCTTAAGATATTGACTTTCTTAAGAAAATTCTAATATGTCTATACAGATATTTGTAATTTTAAATATGTGTAAGCCATTAGCTTTTTAAATGGTTTGGCAGTTTAGTAGTCCTTTTATAGGCCTATCAAAAAACCATAGTGGGGTTCTTGCTATATGTCGAAAATCTTAAGATATTGACTTTCTTAAGAAAATTCTAATATGTCTATACAGATATTTGTAATTTTAAATATGTGTAAGCCATTAGCTTTTTAAATGGTTTGGCAGTTTAGTAGTCCTTTTATAGGCCTATCAAAAAACCATAGTGGGGTTCTTGCTATCTGTCGAAAATCTTAAGATATTGACTTTCTTAAGAAAATTCTAATATGTCTATACAGATATTTGTAATTTTAAATATGTGTAAGCCATTAGCTTTTTAAATGGTTTGGCAGTTTAGTAGTCCTATTATAGGCCTATCAAAAAACCATAGTGGGGTTCTTGCTATCTGTCGAAAATCTTAAGATATTGACTTTCTTAAGAAAATTCTAATATGTCTATACAGATATTTGTAATTTTAAATATGTGTAAGCCATTAGCTTTTTAAATGGTTTGGCAGTTTAGTAGTCCTTTTATAGGCCTATCAAAAAACCATAGTGGGGTTCTTGCTATATGTCGAAAATCTTAAGATATTGACTTTCTTAAGAAAATTCTAATATGTCTATACAGATATTTGTAATTTTAAATATGTGTAAGCCATTAGCTTTTTAAATGGTTTGGAAGTTTAAAAGTCCTATTATAGGCCTATCAAAAAACCATAGTGGGGTTCTTGCTATCTGTCGAAAATCTTAAGATATTGACTTTCTTAAGAAAATTCTAATATGTCTATACAGATATTTGTAATTTTAAATATGTGTAAGCCATTAGCTTTTTAAATGGTTTGGAAGTTTAAAAGTCCTTTTATAGGCCTATCAAAAAACCATAGTGGGGTTCTTGCTATCTGTCGAAAATCTTAAGATATTGACTTTCTTAAGAAAATTCTAATATGTCTATACAGATATTTGTAATTTTAAATATGTGTAAGCCATTAGCTTTTTAAATGGTTTGGCAGTTTAGTAGTCCTATTATAGGCCTATCAAAAAACCATAGTGGGGTTCTTGCTATCTGTCGAAAATCTTAAGATATTGACTTTCTTAAGAAAATTCTAATATGTCTATACAGATATTTGTAATTTTAAATATGTGTAAGCCATTAGCTTTTTAAATGGTTTGGCAGTTTAGTAGTCCTTTTATAGGCCTATCAAAAAACCATAGTGGGGTTCTTGCTATCTGTCGAAAATCTTAAGATATTGACTTTCTTAAGAAAATTCTAATATGTCTATACAGATATTTGTAATTTTAAATATGTGTAAGCCATTAGCTTTTTAAATGGTTTGGCAGTTTAGTAGTCCTATTATAGGCCTATCAAAAAACCATAGTGGGGTTCTTGCTATCTGTCGAAAATCTTAAGATATTGACTTTCTTAAGAAAATTCTAATATGTCTATACAGATATTTGTAATTTTAAATATGTGTAAGCCATTAGCTTTTTAAATGGTTTGGCAGTTTAGTAGTCCTATTATAGGCATATCAAAAAACCATAGTGGGGTTCTTGCTATCTGTCGAAAATCTTAAGATATTGACTTTCTTAAGAAAATTCTAATATGTCTATACAGATATTTGTAATTTTAAATATGTGTAAGCCATTAGCTTTTTAAATGGTTTGGCAGTTTAGTAGTCCTATTATAGGCCTATCAAAAAACCATAGTGGGGTTCTTGCTATCTGTCGAAAATCTTAAGATATTGACTTTCTTAAGAAAATTCTAATATGTCTATACAGATATTTGTAATTTTAAATATGTGTAAGCCATTAGCTTTTTAAATGGTTTGGCAGTTTAGTAGTCCTTTTATAGGCCTATCAAAAAACCATAGTGGGGTTCTTGCTATCTGTCGAAAATCTTAAGATATTGACTTTCTTAAGAAAATTCTAATATGTCTATACAGATATTTGTAATTTTAAATATGTGTAAGCCATTAGCTTTTTAAATGGTTTGGAAGTTTAGTAGTCCTATTATAGGCATATCAAAAAACCATAGTGGGGTTCTTGCTATCTGTCGAAAATCTTAAGATATTGACTTTCTTAAGAAAATTCTAATATGTCTATACAGATATTTGTAATTTTAAATATGTGTAAGCCATTAGCTTTTTAAATGGTTTGGCAGTTTAGTAGTCCTATTATAGGCATATCAAAAAACCATAGTGGAGTTCTTGCTATCTGTCGAAAATCTTAAGATATTGACTTTCTTAAGAAAATTCTAATATGTCTATACAGATATTTGTAATTTTAAATATGTGTAAGCCATTAGCTTTTTAAATGGTTTGGCAGTTTAGTAGTCCTATTATAGGCCTATCAAAAAACCATAGTGGGGTTCTTGCTATCTGTCGAAAATCTTAAGATATTGACTTTCTTAAGAAAATTCTAATATGTCTATACAGATATTTGTAATTTTAAATATGTGTAAGCCATTAGCTTTTTAAATGGTTTGGCAGTTTAGTAGTCCTATTATAGGCCTATCAAAAAACCATAGTGGGGTTCTTGCTATCTGTCGAAAATCTTAAGATATTGACTTTCTTAAGAAAATTCTAATATGTCTATACAGATATTTGTAATTTTAAATATGTGTAAGCCATTAGCTTTTTAAATGGTTTGGCAGTTTAGTAGTCCTTTTATAGGCCTATCAAAAAACCATAGTGGGGTTCTTGCTATCTGTCGAAAATCTTAAGATATTGACTTTCTTAAGAAAATTCTAATATGTCTATACAGATATTTGTAATTTTAAATATGTGTAAGCCATTAGCTTTTTAAATGGTTTGGCAGTTTAGTAGTCCTATTATAGGCATATCAAAAAACCATAGTGGGGTTCTTGCTATCTGTCGAAAATCTTAAGATATTGACTTTCTTAAGAAAATTCTAATATGTCTATACAGATATTTGTAATTTTAAATATGTGTAAGCCATTAGCTTTTTAAATGGTTTGGCAGTTTAGTAGTCCTATTATAGGCCTATCAAAAAACCATAGTGGGGTTCTTGCTATCTGTCGAAAATCTTAAGATATTGACTTTCTTAAGAAAATTCTAATATGTCTATACAGATATTTGTAATTTTAAATATGTGTAAGCCATTAGCTTTTTAAATGGTTTGGCAGTTTAGTAGTCCTATTATAGGCCTATCAAAAAACCATAGTGGGGTTCTTGCTATCTGTCGAAAATCTTAAGATATTGACTTTCTTAAGAAAATTCTAATATGTCTATACAGATATTTGTAATTTTAAATATGTGTAAGCCATTAGCTTTTTAAATGGTTTGGCAGTTTAGTAGTCCTATTATAGGCCTATCAAAACACCATAGTGGGGTTCTTGCTATCTGTCGAAAATCTTAAGATATTGACTTTCTTAAGAAAATTCTAATATGTCTATACAGATATTTGTAATTATAAATATGTGTAAGCCATTAGCTTTTTAAATGGTTTGGCAGTTTAGTAGTCCTTTTATAGGCCTATCAAAAAACCATAGTGGGGTTCTTGCTATCTGTCGAAAATCTTAAGATATTGACTTTCTTAAGAAAATTCTAATATGTCTATACAGATATTTGTAATTTTAAATATGTGTAAGCCATTAGCTTTTTAAATGGTTTGGCAGTTTAGTAGTCCTTTTATAGGCCTATCAAAAAACCATAGTGGGGTTCTTGCTATCTGTCGAAAATCTTAAGATATTGACTTTCTTAAGAAAATTCTAATATGTCTATACAGATATTTGTAATTTTAAATATGTGTAAGCCATTAGCTTTTTAAATGGTTTGGCAGTTTAGTAGTCCTATTATAGGCCTATCAAAACACCATAGTGGGGTTCTTGCTATCTGTCGAAAATCTTAAGATATTGACTTTCTTAAGAAAATTCTAATATGTCTATACAGATATTTGTAATTTTAAATATGTGTAAGCCATTAGCTTTTTAAATGGTTTGGCAGTTTAGTAGTCCTATTATAGGCCTATCAAAAAACCATAGTGGGGTTCTTGCTATCTGTCGAAAATCTTAAGATATTGACTTTCTTAAGAAAATTCTAATATGTCTATACAGATATTTGTAATTTTAAATATGTGTAAGCCATTAGCTTTTTAAATGGTTTGGCAGTTTAGTAGTCCTATTATAGGCCTATCAAAACACCATAGTGGGGTTCTTGCTATCTGTCGAAAATCTTAAGATATTGACTTTCTTAAGAAAATTCTAATATGTCTATACAGATATTTGTAATTTTAAATATGTGTAAGCCATTAGCTTTTTAAATGGTTTGGCAGTTTAGTAGTCCTATTATAGGCCTATCAAAAAACCATAGTGGGGTTCTTGCTATCTGTCGAAAATCTTAAGATATTGACTTTCTTAAGAAAATTCTAATATGTCTATACAGATATTTGTAAATTTAAATATGTGTAAGCCATTAGCTTTTTAAATGGTTTGGAAGTTTAAAAGTCCTATTATAGGCCTATCAAAAAACCATAGTGGGGTTCTTGCTATCTGTCGAAAATCTTAAAGTATTGACGTTCTTAATAAAATCGTAAACTGTATGTTTAGAAATTGAACAAATTTATCATATGAAAGGCATTAGATTTTGAAATGGTTTGGCAGTTTAGTAGTCCTATTATAGGCCTATCAAAACACCATAGTGGGGTTCTTGCTATCTGTCGAAAATCTTAAGATATTGACTTTCTTAAGAAAATTCTAATATGTCTATACAGATATTTGTAATTATAAATATGTGTAAGCCATTAGCTTTTTAAATGGTTTGGCAGTTTAGTAGTCCTTTTATAGGCCTATCAAAAAACCATAGTGGGGTTCTTGCTATCTGTCGAAAATCTTAAGATATTGACTTTCTTAAGAAAATTCTAATATGTCTATACAGATATTTGTAATTTTAAATATGTGTAAGCCATTAGCTTTTTAAATGGTTTGGCAGTTTAGTAGTCCTTTTATAGGCCTATCAAAAAACCATAGTGGGGTTCTTGCTATCTGTCGAAAATCTTAAGATATTGACTTTCTTAAGAAAATTCTAATATGTCTATACAGATATTTGTAATTTTAAATATGTGTAAGCCATTAGCTTTTTAAATGGTTTGGCAGTTTAGTAGTCCTATTATAGGCCTATCAAAACACCATAGTGGGGTTCTTGCTATCTGTCGAAAATCTTAAGATATTGACTTTCTTAAGAAAATTCTAATATGTCTATACAGATATTTGTAATTTTAAATATGTGTAAGCCATTAGCTTTTTAAATGGTTTGGCAGTTTAGTAGTCCTATTATAGGCCTATCAAAAAACCATAGTGGGGTTCTTGCTATCTGTCGAAAATCTTAAGATATTGACTTTCTTAAGAAAATTCTAATATGTCTATACAGATATTTGTAATTTTAAATATGTGTAAGCCATTAGCTTTTTAAATGGTTTGGCAGTTTAGTAGTCCTATTATAGGCCTATCAAAACACCATAGTGGGGTTCTTGCTATCTGTCGAAAATCTTAAGATATTGACTTTCTTAAGAAAATTCTAATATGTCTATACAGATATTTGTAATTTTAAATATGTGTAAGCCATTAGCTTTTTAAATGGTTTGGCAGTTTAGTAGTCCTATTATAGGCCTATCAAAAAACCATAGTGGGGTTCTTGCTATCTGTCGAAAATCTTAAGATATTGACTTTCTTAAGAAAATTCTAATATGTCTATACAGATATTTGTAAATTTAAATATGTGTAAGCCATTAGCTTTTTAAATGGTTTGGAAGTTTAAAAGTCCTATTATAGGCCTATCAAAAAACCATAGTGGGGTTCTTGCTATCTGTCGAAAATCTTAAAGTATTGACGTTCTTAATAAAATCGTAAACTGTATGTTTAGAAATTGAACAAATTTATCATATGAAAGGCATTAGATTTTGAAATGGTTCAACAGATACCTACACACTTTTCTAAATAATTTATTTTCCAAATATGTATTTTTATATGGGTTCCTATTCTAGCTTATTGCTATTATTTAGTTAATTACGGCATTTTGAGTTAAATATAATAAAACATAATTAAATCAAACAATAATTCAATGTTGTTAAACTATTTATTGATAAATATTCGCCTAAATGTCATCAGGTTTTTTGTTTACAAATACATATACATATTCTATTGTTTTTGTTGGTTTAGTTCTAACTTAGGATAAACTTCATGAGCGTGAACTGTTCTGGTTTCACTAAGTAACACTATGGCTGGTTTAAAATTCATTGCTAGCTTTTTGATGTATGCCAGTTCCGAAATAAAATTATTCATAGACAATGGAAGTCGACACATTCTATACACCATACTATTGAACGCTGCATGTTTTATGTTATTTGAAGTATGTGAGTCGTTTGTTATATACCTTGTGGTGTTCGTTGATTTTCGAAATGTTTACGTATATACCATTGTTAACTCGTGTTAGTAATAAGTCGAAAAATGAAAGTATTTGATCTCTCTCTATTTCGACGGTGAATTTGATTGATACGTATTGAGAGTTCAGAATATTTAATGTTTTCTCAACTTCCGTGCATTTGATCACGGCAAATACGTCGTCGACATATCTAAACCAAATTTCTGGGAGATTGCCATATTGTTGTTGTATTGTAGTTGGTTTTGGTCCACACACATTTCTGTTAGCTTTGAGTAGAGAATTCTTCGCGCTCATTGGATCGTTAAATTTTGTAGCCAATTGTTTACTATCCCAACAAACCATAATCGAAAAATGTATACATTATGAGCGCACGCACTGTTACTTTATGGATACACATGCACCGGTACATTTCACAAGAATAATGCGAAATGTACGCGATTTGGGGAATGATTATGTGCAAACTTTGTAACTCAAAGGCTTTCGTATTCACAAAAATGTAGCTGTAAGTATACATATACATTTTAGTTACATACGATACATTTTTTGTGATAATGCGAGTGTGCAATATGCGACTGAAATTCTTTTTTTAAAATAATTAAAATAATCAGTGATTCGATATGCAACAACAAAATAAAATGGCGATATTATCAGAAATTAATTAGGTGCTAATAGTGCTTTAAATGTGCTCTTAAAGTAAAAAAATAACGTTCACGATGGCCATAATGACTTTATGTGAACATTTCCGTGATAAAATTCTCAAAATTTCCCGAAATGGTACCGAAATGTAAACCAAAGGTGACAGTTTTGAATTACCGAAATGTTTTCACAATTTTAAAATTTTTGCGTACATTTAGTTACCAACCTTTTATAAATAAGGCGAAATGACATTGAAAAGCATGCATAAGATAAAAATTATCAATATTGACTTTATGCATACATTTCAGTGAGAAATTAGTCAAAATGGCACAAAATAATACCGAAACGTATGCGTTAGATGACAATTTCTAATTACTAAAATGTGTTTTGTAGTTTGCGATTTTATGCGAACATTTCAGTGATAAACCTTCCAAAATAATGCAAAATGATACTGAAATGTGTACTTAAGGTGACAATTAACAAAATTGAAATGAATTTTATAATTTGTGACTGTAACGGAGATTTACTGTTAAGTGTGTATTTATTCGGATCTTCTTTTTTGGAGTACATAAAAATTAATATTATACATTAAATAATAAAACCAGTCAAAATTTTAAAACGGCTTATCTATTCATTTAGACAGCGCTATGATGTCACTGACTGAAAATGTTGCTCTCAAATTGAACATCACCAACCAATAAGGCATCTTTTCATTAGCCCAAGCTCCAAAAAATATATAAAAATGCATAAAAACTTCGACTAAATTCACTGATTGAAGATCGATTAAAGGCGTCCTTTCCTTATGGTGAACTTCATCGGTTTGGTTGCGAAACTTGTCATCTGTCCTTGAAGCACAATTAACTCCCGAAAACTCATATGTCGCCCTCTTTAATAATCGTATTCACCGATGACCTCGCATTTGTGACATCCATGGGAACTGTTATAATTCACTGTTCCTACAAATCAGTAAATTAGAAATTGAACTTTTAAGGTATCGTTAAATAGTTACCACATTTAATAAGAAATAAATATTTTACCTTTAATGAATGCTCTTGCTGGAGAATCACAATGATACAGCGGATGAATATGTGTATTTCGAAACCATTAACCTGAATCCAATATTCCCATTAGTCAAAATGTGTTTCGTTTCTTCAACAAATTGTTTTAAATATAATTGCAGTGGAGGTTTCTCTTCTCCGCAATAAACAGCAATTACCATAGGACGCATCTGTGTCATTCCATCTATTATGGCTAAAATTGGCCAAAATTGGTACCTGGAGCTGTTGTATATCGGTAATCCATCAATGTTGAATGTCAATGAAATACTTCTAGGTTCTTTAATGTTAGCAAAGGTGGTTTGGCGTCTATTGGAAGGGGCTCCGTATCCTTCCAGTAGGGGCAAGTGTACGTACTGCCTCCTCGTGGCAACCACCGGTAACTGTAACCATTAGGCTGAATATAGACTTTTGTGACAGGCTAAAGTACGGCGCTAAAGGAGAAAACCTTGACAAAAAATCCCTAATCTAAGGTGGAACAGCATATGCCGATGGATGAATGGCTGATAGGTTAATTAGTCTATATATGCGGACTCTGGATACCAGGCACCCTCCAGTTTTATTTAGCCTTCCTGCAGTAAACCTGGGTGACCTACAGGCGACTTTTTTATTCCCAGCAACTCGCAAGAGTCAAATCAAAACGGTAGACGAGGCACGGGAAGGAATATACGGGAGTGGGTCTGCCCTCTCAAAGTCCTTGAGTCCCAATGCTACCGCTTTTCTAGCAGAAGTAAATGTTATTACATCTAGGAGGGAGAGCAATGAGCCCAGATAGTATGTAACGCGTGTAGAAGTATTTCCTACAGTAGACATCTAGGAGGGAGAGCAATGAGCCCAGATAGTATGTATCACGTGTAGAAGTACTTCCAACAGTAAACATCTGGGAGGGAGAGCAATGAGCCCAGATAGTATGTCCCAGCAACTCGCAAGAGTAAAATCAAAACGGTAGACGAGGCACGGATAGGAATATACGGGAGTGGGTCTGCCTCTCGAAGTCCTTGAGTCCCAATGCTACCGCACTTCTAGCAGAAGTAAATGTTATTACATCTAGGAGGGAGAGCAATGAGCCCAGATAGTATGTATCACGTACCGGTCGGCAGTATTATCAGGATCATTAAGAGCCTGAATATTGGCTGAACGGATAATTAAAACATCTAGGAGGGAGAGCAATGAGCCCAGATAGTATGTATCACGTACCGTTAGGCAGTATTATCAGGTTCATTAAGAGCCTGAATATTGACCGGACGGATAATTAAGTAGGGCTTATGCACAAAAGATCTTTTAGGTCGCAGTGCGGGGTGGCTTGAGCCCCCACATGGCCCTCAAGTAATAATAATAATAATAATAATAATGTTAGCAAATATATTTTACAGGCAATTTTCCAAGCAATTGTACCAAAATTTACCGCTACCTATTGACTTGACTTCATTGCTTCGAGGTGTCTTCAATAAACTTCGGCCATCCCGAGGTAACCAAGAAAACTCAAATGTAATTAGTGTCCTCAGTAAATCATTCAATGCTTTATGCGTTATATGATAAGTTAACACACATTTTCTCAGTTCTTTAGCAATAGAGAGATTTTATCTTCCTCAAAGGAACATTTATCACTATCAACATGAAAATTTTCGATATTTTCATCGAAAAGTGCTTTTAATGTCCTCGTTACTTTCACACAACTAGGCACATCACCATATATTGAAATCTAAATCTTCACAATTATTATGTTTTGCGGTTCCTCGAATTATTGAAGAACAATCAATTTCTTCTGTAATGACTGCATATACATTTGGAGCTGAAGAACAACAACTTAAATCACTTGCATTATCTTCTTTTGTGAGAATTTCAGGATTGTTAATCTTTCGCAATCGTTTTAAACACTCCCGTTTCTGAATACTAATTTGGTGATCCACTTTTTGATAGTAAGTACTGCTAAACTTAAAGTATTTCTTAACTTGTGTCATTTTGTTTAAAAATATTGATATTTTCACTTTAATAAACGTTTACGAAATATAGTTCGTTCATGTTATTTTCAAATTTTAGTTAATGATGCGACCATACCAGATCGAAGCAGGGAATTGCATACATTATAGTGACGAATTATTTAATATTCATGTTTGTGTAATCATTTAATATTGAATACTAAAAAGCAATAATTTTCTGTGAAGCTACAACCAAATTGAAACCATATGTTTACAGTTAAGCTTCAGTGTTCTCATAAGTTGGTAAAAGCATGATTATTGGTGACATTGTATGCGTACATTACGGTTGTGATGCAACCAAACCTACGAATTTTTTAATAAAAAAATATGAAACCAAATATAACCTTCTTGAAGCCATAAGTACTTATTTAGTTTTACAAATCACTCTTTAGTCACCGCAAAGTCGCCGTATTTTCTTATTGAGAGCAGAATTATACTAAGTTCTTAAATTTGTGTATGCTTTTGTACGGGTTTGGTTAGTTGACTGTGGTGTGGTTTTAACGGACATGGTTCTGGGCATTAGATTTTCATTTCGCGAATGGTTTACAAGACGGCCTAGCCTACTGCTCTCCGCTGTTACATCGATACAATATTGCTTATTTGTATACTAGATATAATATATGTAACACCCAGTTGTAAGGTCTTGGGAGTAACTTGCTTCCCAGTACATTGAGGGTTTTAAGCTTAGGTAAGAAGGAATCTTGGAGCAAAAGCACGAATTGGAATAAGTGGAATATATTTTCGACAGAATTCCCTATTGTGCGGTTGAATTATCCCACTTTTTAAGATTTTACTGTAAAGAAACACTCGCTCCAACTGTTATAGTTTATTAAAAGATTTTTATTTATTTCCAAGCAACCGCATGTATATGTAGTACATTATATCAATGCAAAAAACTCTTAATACATGAAGATTAAATAAAAAGTTAATGTTATTAATCAACATCAATAGTTCTAACAATTAACACAAAATATTTTAAAACAACATTTAAAACAAAAGCCTAGCAATTCGTTACACTGGCTAAAAAATTAATTATTATGTATTACAGTGTTCTACTGCAGGCCAAAGTAGATGCCAAAAAGGGTTTGACGCTCGAGTGCTAAGACAGTCTCCGTTATTTCGCTTCGCTTCTTGGGGTGAATTGTTTAATAATCAAACATTTTTGTTAGGAAATTCTGCTTATCCATCAAATTTTTGGATTGTGCCACCTTACAAGGATACAGGAAATTTAAGCGAACAACAACACAAATTTAATAAGATTCACTCATCAACAAGAATCGTCATCGGAAACTCCTTGGGTTTGATGAAATGCCGTTTTCGCAGGCTCTTACATTTCACCGAATACTGCGATTTGGGAATTTTGAGAAAGATCATCATAACATGCTGTGTTTTACATATAATATGTGTGTATATAAATGCTAGCGACCCTTGGGATGAAAAGCCTGTTGGAGTTCAAGATATGACCAATATCCTTTCGGAAGGTGAGCAAACCAAGGTGGATAATCGACAAACAGAGCTTCGGCTTGTAAAAAATAAAAATACAATTATTTTAAAATTTCAATTCATGGATTTCTCTCTTTGTTTTTTTTAGCTGCTTCTCTATTTTTTAAGAATTCTAGCTGCTTAGTTAAAGTGAATTTCTTGGGCGGTCTGTTTTTTTTCGTGGTTGAGACGGTCTTTTAATATTCTCGAGTAAGGATATTTCTATTAAATCGCCAATGTCAACTTGGCTTGGGCTTTCTAATACCGGAAATGCCGTAACTGGAAGGTTATACGAAATGATGTTCTTTCATTTCTAATCGAATTTGTGTTTTCATATATCCTGCTACTTTGGGCGGCCTAGATTTTTTTTTGTGATTGGGACGATCTTTCAATATTCTCCTGTAAACATATTTATATCAAATCGTCCATGTCTACTTGGCTTTGGCTTTCTAATAACGGAGACGCTCTAACTGGGAGTTGGTACGAAGTAGATGAACCGGTGACTTCTGATGAAATATATACTTACTACTGGAATTGGTGATTTTATAGAACCAGCTGCAAAAGTCTGGAACTCTGGCAGTACAGCTGGTATCGTATAGCTGTTGGAGCAAAACTTTGTAGGGCTCTACCGCATATCCGGTTTCCGATTTGGAAATATTGTCGAGGAATTCTTTATAAGCCCTCTTTAAAGTTTTTAATTTATTTTTGATCTCCTCTTATGTGAATGGCATATTCTACAAGAAACTAATTTAATTTTATTGAATGTTAAACAGAATGATATATTGAATAAGCTTACCGACACACCAATAATTCGAATTTTTTTGTTCTCAACAAAATACCACTACTATGGACTAATGCAATTTAAGCCGAGTTTAATCAAGATATTGGAGTGCCAAATAATAGTAACTACACGTGTCACATCAATATCACGTAGCGTATATTAATTGTTTGCCCAAACGATTTATTTATCTTTCAGATAATTATTTCCAGATCCGGTTTTTACAATTTGTTTATTTTGTATTGTTTTAAACCAATTATGGAGCCATAGCACATTTTATTAGTTCCAACGTACGAATAGGATTTTCAGCATTTTCCAATATTTACCTTAAAATTCATAAATTTGTGGATGTGTGGAATTCCCGTGACATACCATCGAGCAATAAAACTTCGATTAAAAAACTTAACTGGACAGCACGGTAATTATTTATGTATTCTAAAGCAATACAATTTATCACTCTGGAATGACTGTGAGTGCCACCGCAATAATTATTCCACCTTAAAACATACGGCCACCGGGTCTCATGCCGCAAGATAGATAACTGTTGCGATGGCCTTCACAAACATTGCAGAGTACTATATTTTGTGGCTGTCCACATTTTTTTATATTTGAAAAATCGGGCCGGGACGGTCTAAAGTTTCTGCGTCAAATTATTAATACAAACAATGAAAAAATTGAGTTTTCAATTCTGACAAAATATGTTCTCACCTAGAATTTATAAGGAAAGTAAAAATATTCTTTAATTTTTGTCCCACATCGGTTTCACCGTCGTGAAGAATAGACGTAAAAGCGATGTGCGCATAATAAAATTAAATTAAAATAATCTAAAAGTGCCGTGTTAGTTCTTTTTAATTATTTATTATTTTCTTTTATAAGTTGTGTGTGTGTCTGTGTGTGTGTGTGTGTTTTAAATTAAATAAAGAAAACAAAAGAAAAAACAATAAGTGAATAATGTGTAAGTGATGAGCCAAATTTCTATCGGGACTAATTTAGGAAGCTCATGGCTATACAGTGAAACTAAAATGGGCAAAGTGCAATAAAGCCCAAAGAAACAATCGATAATTCGCAAGTAAAATAATGCACAATTCACAAATTTAACTACACCGCCGTTTAATTAACTCAGTGCGACGAACTTATCGTCGACCGATAAAAAAATAATGATAGTGACATAGGTCAGTATAATAAACAGCAGGTGTGCAAACGGGATTGGATAGAAGTCCAAGATCCGCGCAACTCCGCGAACAATCTGGAGACCAAATACCTCTGAGCAACAGGTATTCCAGTTTAGAGGTAGAAGCTCCCAAAGCTACAGCAGATAATGCTAAGAGAGGCATCAAATAATGAGCTTGTGGAAAAAATCAAGTCGTTAACCGATTCAAAATTTTACATTACCTCACTCAAGAGGGGTATTATTATTAATTGTAGGGCCATGTGGGTGTTAAGCCACCTCGCACTGCGACCTAAAAGATCTTTTGGGCATGGACCCTGCTCAATGATCCGTCCAGTCAATATTCAGGCTCTTAATGAACCTAACAATACTGCCGGCCAGTATATGATACACACTATCTGGGCCCATTACTCTCCCTCCTAGATGTTGTAGTCTTTGGCGGAAAATGGCTGGGCAATAGCACAGAACATGTTCCGCTGATTCCGCTTCCAGGTCGCAGAAGCGGCATCCATCTGTTGTACTTAGGCCCATTTTCTTAAGGTGATACCTTAAGGGGATGTGCCCTGTGAAGAAGCCAGTAAGCAGCCTCAACTCAGGTTTCCTGAGTACAAGACACTCCTTTACTCTGACTGACGAGGGGTCAGATAAATGTAGTTAAGATACAGCCATTCGAAACTAATGGGTTCATAGCCTTAGTTAATTATTTCGATCAAGCCCATAAATGTTATCATCAGAGGAATTGAGAGCTTCGTAGATATAGGCGAAATACACTCTGCTCTTAGGGAAAAAGGTTTTCATGCCAAATCTATTACAAATATTCTAAATCGCGAAAAGATACTTCAACCTATGTCAACCTAAGATATTTACTCAATCGTAAAATAAGTGGAACCCAAGAAGAGGACCGGATCAGTTCAGTGCATCAAACGCCAAGAATATGGCCACATCAAAGCTTACTGTACCTTAAATACGATGTTTTTGTTATATCTTCACGATTCAAAACAGTGCAACGGTGAAAAACGATTCTACAGTAAAACGCTGCAGTAACTGTGGCGAAAATCACACCGCAAACTATAGAGCGTGCCCAGTGTACTTGAATTTAAAGCGCAAAATCAATCCAAAATTGCGATATTAGCAAAGAGTGCTCAAGGCAAATTACAACCAAAGAACTTTGACGCCAAGAACTTCAGTCGTTCAACAAACCGAGAATTTGGGGACAAATGTCAACAGTTTTGCGCAACCTGGGATCTCCTATGCAAACATTCTGAAAGGTGCCGCTTCGAAAGCAAAAGTTAATTTTATTGAAGAAGAAGTCTCAATTCATGCAATCGTAAACAAACTAACTGAAACGATCCAAAGTTTCATGATGATGATGGAGAAACAAATGAGCATGATGATGCAAAATATGAACACACTAATGCAAATTATCGTCAAAAATCAAAAATGACTGTCCTAAAAATAGCTATTTGGAGTGCGAATGGTCTTTCACAGCATAAAGCTGAGTTACAAGCCTTTCTCATCGAGCACAGTATAGATATCATGCTAATATCAGAAACACGCTTCACGAATAAATTTTTTTTTTTAAATTAACGGATATTCAGTATACGATACCCAACACCCGGACGGAAAAGTACATATTTTTTCTGACATATTCGGTTTTTTATTTAATTAAACACGGTGGCACTGCCGTCTTGATAATAAAAATGGAAAATGTGTAATATCGGCCGTTTACTGCCCCCCAAAACATGCAATTAAAAAGCAGCAATTTATCAATTATTTTAACCGGTTGAGCAATAAATTCCATGCGGGTGGCAATTACAATGCTAAACATGTGCAATGGGGATCGAGATTGTCGGCACCAAAAGACAAACCACTTTACGAAGCTATAGAGGAGCAGTCTCTGGATTATTTATCTGCTGGTCACCCCACTTACTGGCCCACGGATCAAAAGAAAGTTCCCGATCTAATTGACTTCTGTGTAACTAAAGGCATTCCACGAACGTATATGAGGCAACCAATTGCTATGATTTGTCTCACTCGCCGATAATAGTGAGTACCAACGTCCGAAAACAAAACTGATCTACTCTCATTTACTGAGCTATCATTTTCTATATTATGGCGCGCACCGCGTTTTGTTTTTTGAAGAAATCCTCATAAATAAAATTTCAAATTATGGATATAAAATTGCTAAGAGGGCCAAAGCTTTCAAATTGGTTAATTACATTGAAAATTATCAAAGATAATCCCATATTAAAGATGATTCATTCAGTACAAAAATATGTGGCAAAAATAGGGTCCTTCCGATGCAATATATAGGGTTCCTTTGATATATATGTAAATATTTTGCATACTAGATTCAACTTGTTTTTTAATTTTCAATGTTCGATAATTAAAAATAATTTGACACAAAAATTAAAACCGAAAAAATCAAATTTAGAATATTCGTAAGCTCTAAACTGTTTGCTCCCTCAGCAGTCCAGCTAAAATATTTAGTTTCTGAGATTTAAAAGCTACGTCTAATTTTTAGTTAGTTCGTTATGTAGAATCCTTTCATATTTTTTAAAACCATGCTTAACAATTTTCTGGAATTCTACAATTTTTGCGTATAGGAATTGTTTTACCTGTAAATCGGATGACTCTGAAAGAATATGTTGGCTTGTTAGCACATTTTTTTTAAATTGGCGAGATATGGACATGAGACATCTGACATATTTGAAAAAGAATGCCGAAAATGCTTGACTATAAATTCATTCAATTTATAGGAGCCCTGGACTTTATTTTTTCGATGTTGGGGGCCGCAGTATCAACAAGTTTGAGAAGTACTGGTCTAGGTGATCGTTTAAGAACTGCAATTGTTGAAATATACAGTAAAATATGTTCCTAACTTTTAAAATGTGGAAATTGAAACTGTTAAGGTTTTTAATTTTTAATAATTTTCAATTTATTTATTTGTAATTTTTTTTTTTTTTCAATTTTCAATTCATTTTTTTTTTGTAATTTTTAAATTAAACTTAATGTTGATTTATTTATTTTAAATATTTTGTTTTTAAAATTATAGCATAGTTTAGTTGTTTTAATTTTTAAGTTTTTCAATTCATTCAGGTTGCATAAATTTTACAATAATAATTATAATCATTTTAAGTTTTCTTAATTTTATAATTATTATTCTTCAATTTTATAATAAATTAATTTTTTTGTTGATGAAAAGTACTATAATTAATATATGTATAATATATTAGTTTGTGACAATTTAATTTAATACAATATAATAATAATATAATTTAAAAATTAATTTATTTAATAAATTTTATCTAACAAAAACAAAATCAATCGAAATTTTGGATATTATCTTTTTTTTTTTTTGTAATTTTTTTTTTTTTTTTTAATTTATATATTAATTACTTAATTAATAATTAGTGTGTGATTTATATGACTATTATAATTATCTAAAATTAAATATTAATTAATAATATATATTCGAAAAAACTAATTTTTTTTTTGTGTGTGTCTCGCTTATTTATAAATTTATTTTTAATTAAATTATATTTAATTTTTTTATATTTTTATTGAGCCATAATTTTCTTTGGTCATTTTTGGTTTTTTATTTAATTTTAATTTAATTTTAAAATGATCAAATTATATAAAGGACTAAAATATTCACTCTAACAAGAAAAAAAAAACTTTGGTTGAAATATTTAAAAACTTAAAATCTACAGACAGACAACTAAAAAAAAATATTTTTTTTAAATATCACTGAGGAAAATACAAAATAATAATAATAATTAATTATAATTAAATATATAAGTTTGATCATTTTAAATAATAATAATAATAATATTTAATAACAATTATGTTTAACAAAGTAATGTGGGTTGGTGTAACTAACAAAAATACAAAATTTTATACGTGACCTGCAAACTGGCAAGTAATCGAACAATTTTATGTTGTTAACTTAATAGGTTCATTATTGTTAAGTGTTGATTTTTTATCAGCATGCTCTAAACTTAGTATATCATTTTCTACATCGCTACAATCATCTTGCTCCGGTTCCATAATGCTACTACTTAGGCTAAGCGGTGTATACAAATGAGCATTGTCGCCCGGATATCCCACTTTACCCATAAACGAGCGAATTTCATCGAAATACGTATCTTCACGCTCGGCCTCGTTCGATGATGGTGAATCAGCAGCGCTCATCATAATACCCGATGTATCGGCCTCATGTTTTTTGAGATGTCGATCAAGATTTGTTTGCTGGCCAAAGCATCGTTCACACAAATGACATTTAAATGGTCGCTCTTTATTGTGTATGTTGCGCACGTGACGTTGTAAATTACTTGAAATACTGAATGAACGTTCACAGTATTTACACTTGTATGGTTGTTCACCGGTGTGGGTGCGCAAGTGCCGTGTTAAATTTGCCGAACGTGGAAATACTTTACCACAATATTTACAAGCATAACGATCCTTAATTTTATTACCGCCGAGTCCACTGGTTAGGCCACCCGCTGCCATTAATGCTTCATGAAATGGTTTTGGTGGAAATGGCCGTAAATTAAATAAATCAAAACCAGGGCGGCCATATTGTCCTAAAAAAGGAAATGGTCGTTGAAAGGCACCGGCGGGACCATGTGGTCGGCACATAGCTTGAAAAAATTGATTGGATGGGTGAATTGGGAGCGGATAAGCCATCGGTGGACCAGGTGGTGATGGTGATGGTGTTAAGCCTGGTGATACAGATGGCGATGGGCTTCCCTGATATGTTGGTGTAAATTCAGCTTTCACATGTTCGTTTACCGATGGCGCTGGAGAGTGCGCTCGGAGTAGTAGTGGTGATGGTGTTGCACGTGGGCTGGATTTCATATCTTTTTTTGTCATGCTCAAATCAAGTGGTTGCTCACCACCATTTCCGTGACTAGTTTCCATACTCTCATCTTTCTCGTCTGACGAGTCGGTCGATATTTTTCTCTATAAAAATTTTAAATGAAATTATTAGTTTTGATCGCAAATTGCTAACGTATTTGTAATTTACCTTTTTTATTTCGGGAGTCTCCCGCTTAATCTCTTCCCGCTCCGTTTCATTAATATAACCGTGTTTGCGTTTTCGCTCTTCACTATCAAGCAGTTTCAATGTAAAATCTCGTGGTTTATAAATCGGTGACTTTATACATTTCTCCTCATCTGAACTGGGTGTCCCACTGCTATGATTATTGTTATTAATATTATTATTATTATGGCTATTAATATTACTGTTGACATGATGATTATGATTATTATTGGTGTTGTGATGATTCGATTTTAAAGCCGCAATCGAATGGCTTAACGGAATTGGACGTGTTACCAACGGTCTTAAACTATTCGTTAATTCATCGGCGGCTGGTGGTAAATATTTAACACTTTGTGGTGCTAATCCCAAAGATCGTGACAACATTGGTGGTGGTGTTTTACGATCGGCGGGATGATGTCCACCGAGTGGTGGTAATAATAGTGATCCCGGCATATGATGACTAGATGAAAAGAAATTTGGATATGTCGACGCAAACCCACGTGGTATAAATGACGGTGGTGGAAATAATAAATGTGGATTTGTTATTGTTTCCATAATTGTTGGGTAATTACAATTGCTGCTAGGATTATTACTACTATTATTGATATTATTATTATTGTTATTATTTTTATTATTACTATTGATACTACTACTGCTAACTGTATTATTAATGTGACCCGCTGCCGATGAAATATGATGGGTGGCGGCCGCCTGTTGCGAATGATTTGGTGGCAAATTAGTTGAGTCACAAAATCTTTTATGTTTCGATAGGGATGTGACCGTACTGAAACTTTGTCCACACTTTGTACACTTGATCTGCATACGGCAATCGGCGTGCATACGTTTATGTCGGCATAAATTTGAAAATTGTGTATAAGCTTTAAAACAAACTTCACACTGAAATGGTTTGACCGATGAATGGATATGAGTATGCTGTTTTAATCCAGATGATGTGGCAAATGTTTTACCACATTCGGGGCATGCATGACTACGTGCGCCCACGTGACGTTGACGTATGTGTCGTTGTAAATTTGACGGGTCACTAAATACCTGGAAATAAAAGAAAATAATCGATATTATAGAAATATTTATTTCATCATCATCATCCTTCTCGTCATTCTTCTCTCTAGTCTAGATCGATCTCGTATGTATTGTGTATATTGTAAGATGTTACGAAATCATTGTTTTATAATTTAAGAAATAGAAATCAATAAAAATTTTAAATTTAAGATTTAATTTGAAGATAATTTTTATATATTTTTCATATTTTTTTGTTTTGTTATTATTGTTGTCTTGATCTGACAAAGATATTTGTTTTGATATTCATTTCAGAAACAAATTTTTGGTTTTTGTTATGGTTTGAAGTGACTTTGATCTCTGACAGTTAGTTAATTTAAAAATAATGGTATAATAAGACGAAACATTTTTAAGTGGAGACCACTTTAGAACGATATATGTGAAATATACATATAGACCAATCTATATAGGCAATTATGTATGTACTTTGTGCGGTGAATGAAAGGTGTGTTTACGCGTTTCTTATGACTTTATTGAAATATGTGTTAAACGCTTCTGGTGAGTCTTTAATTATTATTGAGGTTGCACAAGTTTTGATTATTGGGTTACTTAATGTATCACGTTGTATATATATATATGATTTTTGAGTTGGTTCTAGCTATATCTTCAAGTAAACAGCCGGAAAAACGTTTTTCGACATGACCGACTCGGCGGTATCCAAGCAGTTTTTATTATTTTAAACAGATTGGTTTATACAACGTTGGTAAAATCTTTGATAAAGCCTTTTAAAATGGTTGGCGTTAAATTTTAGATTATTAAACCGAAAATTTCATATCGAATTTAGCAAGTGTTGATATTTATGATTCTAGAATTGAATATTTCACACAAAATTCTAAAATTTTACTCTTAAATTCTAAATTTTATTTTTTTATGCTAATAGACATGTTCAAACTACTCAGAAAAGATTTGAAAATGTTTTACTTCAGACCTCTACAAAAAAATTGTAGGTACACCAAATATTTTTAACGTTTACATTTTTAGTCCATAAATTTGTAAACCAAATTATTAAATCCATTAATATTTCATAATCCATTAATATTACATAAGATAAGATAAGTTGTTGGTCGGAATCAAAGATTAATTTGCTGAGATGGATGTTTTGGAAGAACTGAGGACAGTTAATTTCAAGTAGATAAATTAACCACAAAACATTGGAAATTGGGTTGATGATTTTATAACCAGAATTCTCTCGCAAATTATAAAATTATAAAATTTAGGATTGATTCATCTACAGCATATTTCCAGCATTTAAAATTTTCAATTTTTTTAATGTGGAAATCTGAAATCAAATCTAAATAAAAGAATGTAAGTTTATCGTTAACTTATCAAACTGAATTGTAAAATATGTTCAAATATGTATTAATACAGGACAATTAGCGACTACCACATGAAGGTATGTAGGAGCCACCAGGCTTAAAAGTTTTTAATGCATTAAGATAGATCTTAAGAAATATGCGGTTTATCAATTTAAATATCAAGCACGCAGGTGTGCTCTATCGGCATTAGACAGCCGGTCTCATTTGCGGTTTCTGGCAAAATCGCATATTCAGGAATTCAAACTATTCTTACTCTGTAAAAAAAGCCCCAGTTTCCGGAATTGGAAAAGTTTTTGTCGGTAAAACTTAAATCACGATCAACGTTATGACCTGAACATTTTCTGTTGTAATTTATGCATACGTGTTACTGAATCATAAAACTTTTTCAACTCGTTTTTCATGTAGAAAAATTAAGCGGTTCAGACGGTGTTAGATAACCCACCATTTAGCGTGACGAGCTGATTATCGACCGATAATTTTTTTTTGTGTTATATAACATTTCCAATTAATTTCTACCTTTTGAAAGTCATAACATTTCATAGCTGCACTTACACTCTTTCCAGAGTAATAAATTCTGTTGTCCTGAATTTATCAATCTGGAATGAGTGTAAGGGGCCACCCGGTAGTTAAACAGAAATTTATCGCATTTTGGAAATAGAATTGCATGAAATCTCTAAATTTAATTAGACGCTCATACGATTTTAGACAATTTATTTCTGAGTTTTAACTTTTTGCAAAACGTCTTCGATTTTTTGCAAAACATTTTAATCTTTTTTTTAATTGAAGCTCCTTTCTCTTTTGCATTTAGAATTGGACACAAATGTTTAAATTAAATTCAACGCATTTTATTTTGCTCAGGCAATTTGGGGAAATTAAGGTGATTTTATTATTTTTGAATACTTTTGAAATCAATTGGACATTTTCTGAGTCATGGAATTCCGTTTTATTAATAAAAAATATTTCAGAAGATTTTGATTTGTTTCTATCGATGTTTACGAGAAGTTATGTACATTTCTTGTTAAAACGCGCAAAAAATTTCGCAAGCTGAAGAGTTGGATGAATATTTACCTTTTTACTCAAAACTCAAAAAGCTAATACTAAAGCTCAATCATTTGTTGTCTATTCAAACGGCGCGACGAAAGCAAATTATAATTATTAATTAAATTTGTATTAAACAAATAATTATTTTAGATCTGTTCCTTATTTCAGAAAGCTTAGACCAGTTTGATCTAAAATTTGAAAATCTGCTCGATCTAGGAATTTAAATAAGAAACAATTAAATAACACAGCTTTAGATTGCCATATTCAACTGATACGTTTCGGTACTTTAGCCATTGAATTATTTTTATTAAACATTTAAATCTGTTTAGTAGTTAAAACTATCTGTAGATAATAATTTTTTCTCAAAAGCATCAAAATAATATAACTTGTGAAAAAGTGCACAAAATAATAACTGACTTGGCCAAAAAAGCATTATAAATAATCAAAATAATTATTAAAAACATTTTGAAATAGAATTGGGTGGTTGGAAATTCCATAATTATTGGCAAGAAAGCTTTTTTGAACCAGTAAATAACATCGATGAAAGCAGCCGAAAAAAATTGCAGCGCTTTGTCAACTATGCGGTGCTATTCTGGTAATTTTGGAAAATACAGCGAAAATTCGTCTAATGGCACATATGTATAGGTATAATAATACATAATGATCAGTGGACACTAGTTGATCAGTGAATTATTGAGGAATTAAAGAACTCTTGATAGCCTACAAGAATTTAATTTAAAGGAAGGAACATAAACTTGAAAAAAAATCGATAAACAAAACACGGACTTCCTGGAATGTTGCATTAAGAAAGTACCAAAATCTAACGATATTTGCGAGTAAACTACTAAAAATCTCAACTTCTTGTGCCCAATTAGCAAGACTAGTAAATACTATTAATCATAAAAAATTGTTGAATATGATGATTAAAAAAATGTAGATAGTATAACCAGAGTTATGTATGAAATGTTTGAAATGTCGATGAAGCGAAAAACTTTCGAATTTCTTCGTTGTAAATTGATTAACTAGAAGCAGTTTTATGTGTAGATTTTAGCTCCAATAACTACTTAACATCTCTGTGTCAACAATTTTCGAGAGAGCTGCTAAAGTTCTAATGAAGAAACTAATAAAACCACTTCATGACGGTGTTAATTCATTTTATCGTATGGTATCCGCTTTATTCGTAGACATTACAAAACTTTTCGATATTGTAGATCATAGCATCGAATGGTTCAAGTCGTTTATTATTGAACGTTTTTAAAGAGTTAATTGCAGTAGCGGCCTTCAAGATTTCGCTACGGTGGGGCTTATGTATTTTAGCAGTAAGATTGATGTATTTTAGCAGTAAGCGTAGTTCATCTTGGCCGTTATATACCAAGAGCAGAATTCTTATACGTCCCACTGAAACACTTATACGTCTTAAAGTTATGAATAAATTCTTTGAAATGAGTGGAAACCGTCACTTCGTTGCTCTAACTATTCTAAAATTGTATCCATTTTATGAAACATCGTTTTCATAATTTCATTTTAGTTTTAATTTTATTTGTATTAGTTAAAAGGGTCTTAATAAAATTAAAAATTAATATTTGCAAGCTGGATTTCAACGATTTTTAAATTTTAAGCGTTAACGGAAACACAATTTTTTGAAAGCAATCTTTAAGAATTCTAAAAAATAATGGCCTTCCCGATTCCAGCGAATAAAACGGTCTTTGTATTCTGTACATTTTCTCTCTAACCACAGTCATTGAGTTGGTAAATGATTAAAAATTAATTTTTCAAGCTGCACACCATGATTATTTTTTCTCTAGCCTTAACTGAATGACCAACGGTTAAAAACCGCAAAATCTTAAAAGGTACAAATTTTCTAATGTAGGTTTTAAATATTTAAGGTTGCTTTTGAACTAAATTATTTCTATTTAGGTATTTCTATTAAAAATAAATCCCCTACTAATCTTCAAATTTTGTAAAAATATTTTGAATTTTGTTGTAAATACATCTGTCTAATTCTATTTTAAACAAATAGTGAAGTTTTTGTTTTAAAATGTCGTTTGTTTAAAATATCCAATAGTTTTAAAACGTGTTCCAGCCAATACAAAATCTAAGGTTATTTATGCAAAAAATTGTCCAAGCAAAATTGAAAATGTGAAATTTAAAAATTTCATTAAATTTAAATTTTTCATTTGCAAGAACTGATTAATTCTGTTTAAATAACATTTAATATGATTTTTGAAATGATTTGCAAAATGGTATTTACAACCAGTTCAAAATCGAGAAGTTGAAATTTGTCTGTTAATCAATATGATATTTTTCGGCTTTTATAGACAAAATATATTAATTGTAATTTATTTATTTATTTATACAGAGAGAAGTCTACAAATTCGACTTGAATGTAGAATAAAAATTAAATTAAACAAAAAAAGAATTAAAATTGACATAAAAATATGTTTAGGTTGGAGCAAAATGTTGCTTCAACCTACGTTTAAAGCTGTCTTTACTTAAGTAAAAGTCGAACAAATGGTCTATTTTATTAAAACTCTTCGACATCATGTTTACCGTTTCATTGTCACCATAGTTCGGTGTTTATTCAGATGAAGGAACTCATGATCTCTTAAATTCCTACTCGGTGCCTTTATTTTAATTGATTCCAGTATTGATGGTGCATCGATTTGATCAAGTAAAATATTTTCAATAAGAACACTTTAAAAGCTCTCGTCTATTTGCTAATGTTGTCATTTGATAGGTTTTGCATCCAGTAGCATATGATGGTAATCGCTTCATGTTAACGTGGTGCGGTAAGTCATGGCCGTAATCCCATCCGTCTTTACATGTTATGTACCGTATAAACTTTTTTTGCTCACTCTCGATTTTTCTGATAGGTTCGTCGTAAAAACGAAACGAATGAGATTCGTATTATATTCGATTGGTTAATCAGTTCAAGAGGCCAATCACTCATAATATACATACTAAAAAAAGTAGAAAAATCATTCACCCCCCGTACTTTACTCCAAGAGTTATACCAATGGATCTACTCTTACAAAAATGAGAACATTCCTTGGGTTTCTACGTTGGTAGTGTGGTTTTGTACTGAAAAGGTGGTCTACTAATCCCCCAGGGGGGAATGATATTTCTAATTTTTTTGGTAGATATATTATGAGTGATTGGCCTCTTGAATTGATTAACCAATCGAAAATATTGTGAATATCACAAAATTAAATGTGGATATTTCACAGCTGTCCAATTGATTGTCGATATGTTAAACTCGCATTTTGTTCAAAGCCTAGTGACAGAATATACACTACGGTTTCCCCGAGATCCCGTTTTTGTCTCAAAGGTGTGCCCGGAAAATCCCGGGATTTCCCGATTTTCGATTTTTTTTTCTCTATAACGGCATAGAAATAATATATTACAAAAAACCATGGTTTTAGAGACTAATTGGGGATAGACCTTTCTCTTATTTCAATGGAGAAAATTTGAATGTCTCGAATAATTGTTTCTCAATCAATAACATTTTCAAGTCAAATGCAGGCCTATTAGAAATTCTGCGTGCACGATGAAAATGGGATTCTAAAATAAGTTTTTGATGGTGTTCTGGAATCTGGCTGCTGATAAATGAACTTGGTTATTTATTAAACGATTGTGATGAAAATCGATTTGAATAGTAATGCTAAAATGGTATTTAGAAGAAATTTTGAAGAATGGCCAATTCCGAAGAAACTTGGCCGTTTCTTAACCAATTAAGGCTAATTTCAAGTAGCTAGTTTTAATAAAGAACATTGTGGTTCCAAATATTGTATCAAGTCGAAATAAGTGTGTATCCAATACTAACATAAACCAGAATTATATTAAAATCGTTATTGACGAAGTTGCTGCAAGTGGTGAGGAGTGTGCTCATGTTCTCATACTTAAGTCGAAATCCAAATGAAGTAATATTTAGAACAGGTAATGATAGTAATGTTTTGCAAACTGTTGAGAGACGGAGACATGTATTTGTATCCAGACTGCATTCTGATGTAAATGAGAATGATTTGATACAATATTTAAATGCCTAATTTGCGAATATGAAAAGTAAGGATGCAGTTGTACCAGATTACTCATCTTTCAAAATAACTATCTTGGAATCAAATGTTGAAACCTTGATGAATCCAAGTGCTTGGCCGGTTGGAACTCTGATCAAAGAATTTCAAAATAGAATTAACTCGTGGTCGGCCTTTTTTATGAGTTCCAACAGTTTCTCGGGTAACAATTTGGACTCTGGCTGCTCCAGTTAACTCATATAGAACAACAATATAAATGTACCTAGGTACATCAATATATTAGAAGAAATCGTAGTAATATTAATTTATTTCTAGCCAATATTGCTGCAGTTGATAAGACTCCAAATCATTTTACTATCGGAGGTTTGGATTGAAAATTGTGAACTGGATACCTATAATATTCCGGGCTTTAATATTTTTGGTAAGTGTAATTCTAATTATAGAGCGGGTGGTCTTATTGTATATTTTTATGATAGCATTCAGAACACTAGCGTCTTCAATTTTCATACTAGTAGTGCTGACGTTCTAATGCCTAATTTTAAGTTTGATTCTGTTTCTATTTTGGTTGTTAATGAATTTATTAATGTTCTTTCAGGTGTTAATTCGAAAAATCTTATTGTCTTTGGTGATATGAATATAAATATTCTTGATGATTCTTGATGAATATAAATATTCTTGGTGATTATTTATGATGGCTTCACATGAATTAAAATCATTAATTAGTACACCAACTAGAGTTACAAAGAATTCCTCTACATTTCTAGATCATTTATTTTTTACATGCTCGTTAAACTTTAAGTTCAATTATTCTGCAAATGTTCTAACTGATCACTGCATGACTTCCGTTGTATTTTTGCCGAGTCGTCAAAATTAACAACCGAAATGAAATTCTTCAAAACAAATAGTATTCAAAAGTTATTTTGATTTTCGCTGACTTGTGATCTCAACTAATAGTTGTATAGTACAGATTATAAAAACACTTTATTATGATCACAACATTTATTTAAAAAAAATTTTACAAATTTTTAAAAAACTAATTATAATTTCGCCATCAAAGATGGCATCCTCAGAGTTTTTATGAAAAGTACTAAAATTTAAGACATCGTTGTTTGTATTTATACTCCACAAACATCTCCGACTCAGAATATCGCCAAGTGGTTGATAAATGAATTCAAGAAAATAAAAAGACCACAAGGTTTTGATGTAAAGAACACTGTTGAGTTAGTAGAAAAGATAAAACACAAAACGATAACACGGAACGAAATTTTAGTGTCTTTCGATGTAACGTCACTCTATCCCAGTATACCAAATATAATTGCTTTAGAATATTTGGAAGATTGGTTACTAGCACAAAACATTTCAAAAAACCAAATCGAAGCCTATATAGAAGCAGCAAAATTGTGCATTAATCAAAATTATGTTCAATTTAGAGGCAAATATTACAAAGAAAAATATGGAGTAGCCATGGGAAACCCAATTTCTAGTTTCATAGCTAACCTGTTTATGTGTCGCTTCGAAACTGTGATATCGACTGACAAAAAATTCCAAAAAATGTGGCTTAGATATGTTGATGACATTATCTGCATTGTCAACAGAAGAAAGCTCGAAGAAACCCTACGATGGTTAAATTCATTTCACCCGACGATAAAATTTACACACGAGAAAGAAGATGAAAATGGCAAAATCCCTTTTCTAGATATCTCCATTTAAAGAACCGAACACAATAACTTAACATTCAGCATATATAGAAAACCAAGCACTACACTAAGATATATTCCTGTAAATTCACATCATTCCCATCAACATAAACGAGCAGCATTTAATAGTATGGTGTTTAGACTACTCAATATTCCAATGAACGAGAGTGATTACCAATATGAACTCAAAAATATATACACAATTGCCGAAAAAAATGGTTACAACAGTACTTTCGTCGACAATATATACGCGAAAATGAAAAAACAACATGATAGACGTATTCAAACAACAAATCGGCCCGAAAAAAGAGATAAACAATTTATATCGATCGAATACTCCCCCCTTGCAAATCAAATAAGAACATTTTTTAAAAAACACAATATTGAAATAGTAAACGAAAGCTCTAAAAAATTAAATACATTAACCACAAAGCTGAAAGACAGAGTTGAGACAATGGAGAAATCAGTGGTATATGAGATCAGTTGTGAAAATTGTAATAAAAAATATATAAGCCAGACAAGGCGAAAATTGAGAACGAGATGCAAAGAACACCAAAATGCAATGGTAAATAGAAGAATAGCAGAATTAGCGGTCGCCGATCATATGCGAGACAACAACCACTCTTTCAACATACAAACAATTAGACTAGTACATGAATGCTATGACCGACGACGTTTAGATGTTTTGGAGAGTATGGTGATTAGCAAATTGGGAGGAAAAATAATGAATGCGGAACAAGGACCGATGCTCTCTATTTTATTCAAATATACAAAATAATTTTGGAGTATAAACACAGAATATATATAAACAGAACAATATCTTCTATAGCGCTTTAGTCCTAAGCTGGTGAACAAATATTTTCGTTATTGTTTTTTTCGACTGATTTTGATTTAGAAAAGATAGAAAAATCATTTTATATGCAATCAATGAAACAAAAAAAAATTACAAAAATGTTTGTACCCACCTCTTTCTATTGATAAATAAAACTCAGTACAATTTTAAAACGAAAGAGAAATCTTTACACTTTATAATGTGCTTAAAAGAGATAGACATTCATGAATAATTTTTGATTTTGGTCTAGTTAGCTTTGCGAAACTTTAAAATCATATCAAAGAAATAACAAAAAGAAAATTTGCAACTCCCATAAGGTTGTGTATTTGTTTGTGTAGCATTTCTAATTTATTTGTATTGGTCTTTTGTTCATTTGTTGATTTGATTTTAAAGTTTCGCAAAGCTAACTAGACCAAAATCAAAAATTATTCATGAATGTCTATCTCTTTTAAGCACATTATAAAGTGTAAAGATTTCTCTTTCGTTTTAAAATTGTACTGAGTTTTATTTATCAATAGAAAGAGGTGGGTACAAACATTTTTGTAATTTTTTTTTGTTTCATTGATTGCATATAAAATGATTTTTCTATCTTTTCTAAATCAAAATCAGTCGAAAAAAACAATAACGAAAATATTTGTTCACCAGCTTAGGACTAAAGCGCTATAGAAGATATTGTTCTGTTTATATATATTCTGTGGTATAAATACAAACAACGATGTCTTAAATTTTAGTACTTTTTCATAAGAGCTCTGAGGATGCCATCTTAGATGGCGAAATTATGATTAGTTTTTTAAAAATTTGTAAAAATTTTTTTAAGTAAATGTTGTGATCATAATAAAGTGTTTTTATAACCCAAATAGTATTCATTTAGGCGATATTTTGTGCAACATAAGTTGCATATAAATCACAAAAAAGTTGCCTATTAAGTAAGTATCCGAAAAGATTGATATTAGGTGGTATGTTAAATGCCAAGAAGCCTATGGGCTTTGACAGAAAAATGCCAAATGGTCGATATCTGTTGTTCTGTCATTTTACTGGAAATTTCAAATGGGGGCTTGACGATCTGAATAGCAGGCAATATGTATACGGAATGTTTCAGTGGTTTTTAGGATATCTGTTGTATTGAGTTTGTGCTGGAAATTTCAAACAGGCTTAAAGGGGGGACCCCTGCGTTCGTTAATGTAATTATCAATTTGTTCAACAAAAAGCAAACGATTTTTTTAATTTTTGAAAAAGAAAAAAAAAATTATTTAAAAAATTCAATCAAAATTTAGTTTCCTTTTTCTGAGTATAAAAGTATTTGGCAAATGTTTATTTCACAATAAAGTTAGTTTTCAATTTGTTGAACTGACATTATTTAGTTAAGTTCATTAGTTCATTTATTCTGTACAGCAAATTAAGTACAGTTTTACCAAAAACTAAGTGTGTAGTGAAATATTATTTTTGACGGGTTTGAAAGCTTAAGGTTCTAATTTTTGTAATTTCGTATTTAAAAGACGGTGCAATATTTTTGGTTATAATGCCCAATAAAAGAAGAAATTGGAGCAAGCAGGACGAAAATGGTTTACTACAAGCATTAAATTCATTAATCTAAAAATTGCCAATATTTCTAACCATGATTCTGATTTAACGGAGAATCTGTGTCTTTTTGTGAAAATTAGGGATAATATAGTGTGAATAGAATGGCTTTATACCAGCTAAACCTTAACATTTCTGGATAGGATGAAGTAATAGAAACAGATTGAGCTAACATAACAGTAATAACTGATTCTAAATATGACGGTTCAGGAAACAACTCGGCTACTATGAGTACCATTTCTAATATGGGCCAATATAACAACGATAATTTTAATTCATATGTGTCAAATGAATGTGGTGGAACCTAAGGCTTAACCTTTAAGTCTTCATTTTGGACATAAAGAAGTTCAATCAGAACCACAATGGATTACAAAATAATTTATTTCCGATAAAATTGAAATTACCGATAGTTTAACAACCGAAAATTTGCGAAATTTTATTCAAACCGAAATAACAGCATTGAAAAATCCATGTGTTGTATCTTGCAGAACCATTCATCCTAATGGAAAATTCAGATGCGGTTTTATTACATTATGCTGTTTGCAAATACGAAATACATCAGCTAAAATATAAATTCATATTTAACGAAAAACGAGAAATAACGGGTGTGCAAGGAAATGATCTGGAGTTTCACTATAACGAGAAACCAGTTTTTAAGGAAATTAGAGGCTCCCAAAGCAAGAATTTCAAAGAAATTTTGTTACATAAAACGGCTCATAATCTCCAATTAGAAATTATAAACTTAACCGACCTCGAGCTTGCCAAAAAAGGTAATACCTAAAATTTGACGAGCACTGCTGTACTAAGACGCATTCGATCGGAAAAATTAAAATACTATGATTGTGTAGTTGACTGCGATGTCGTCGATCTAAATTATAAAAAATACAACAATCTTATAGTGATCTGTATACATATATATATATATATGTATAGTATCAGACTTATTTCAAAATTATATGATAAGGAAATCTCAAATAGCTCTTTTATTAAGGCTGTGCCATACACTTCGATGCTACCATAATCAAATTACTTGCGCTTTTTGTTTTACTTTTTTTTATTTTATTGAAATAAGCAATTTATTTTATGGACGAAAATGTAGAAAATTTTCAAGAATTTCCAAAATCTGATAAACAAATTATACAGCCACAATGGTAATACTAATTGGCAAGAAGAAGCACCTGATAGTTTCAGTGACGATGACGAGCAACATACAATAAAATGCGATTATATTTATAGCCCATTTTACGAAAAATATTTAGGACAGTATAATACAATTACCCAATCAACCAAATAACAAAATAAAAGTGGTAAACCGAATTTTAATTTTAACAATGAGTTAGTAGCCTTTTTTATTGTGAAATATTTTTCTTACCTATACCACGATGGGTTAATTTTGATATGCATATAATGCATCACGGACGAATATCCATTGCAGTGGCGAAAAATTGGTTTAACCTGGTGAAGAACCGGTATACAGACAAAAAATATTTTAAAAGTTGGTCGGTTTGTCAGTATCGAACAAAAAACTTCACAAATCCAAAAACGAATCAAATTCCATAAAATATTGGGGAAAAAGAAGAGAAACGTGTGTACAAGTGAGTCAAATGAATCTATCAGACCAAACAAACAAAACAAAAGCTCCGAAATATATGGGCGAAAATGTTGTGTCAAGGTAAAAACAAATGCATATAATTTTTGGCAAATTAATTAAATCAATTAAACCGGCGGAGAAGCATTATTTGTCAGAAATTTCTAAAAAGCAGTGAGTTTAATACAAAATAGGTACACATATAAAAACGATGATAATAACACCAAAAAATCCATACATTTTGCATGTACATTCGACTCGGTAGCACAAATGATTTTTGTAACGGGATTGAATTCAGTTCGAATCTACAATGGACTAAACTCATTTCCTTAAAATGAATTTTTACAATTTATTGTCAAATATATTGACATTGGTTTAACTTCAGATTTATATAAAACACGCATAAGTATTTTATTAAAATATTTCAAAATTAATATTCACGGGGCTTGTGATATAGATCTTGATGTTTCCACTAATGTTGGACAATTAGTTGAATTCTTGTTACCAAAATCTGTAATGGTCAAATTTTCGTGTAATACAGCTAATATAAAAGATTTATGCTTTCTACCATTGCACCTTGATAATTTTCTGGGAAATTCATTTGGAAAATTTTAATAATAAGATCTACATCCCAAACATTACGTGGTACGTGCCCTATTTGTGTTACAAGTGCATGAATCGAAATTTGGAAATGTGGTGGTTGAAATGCAAGCCCTAGATATAACTTTAAAATGCGGAGTTCAGTTAAAAAAAAAACAAAAAAAGTTAATTTTGGCTGAGCAGGAGTATAAAACATTATACTAGAAGCTATATACTTCGACCAAACGGATACAGAAGGTTCATGACGATTTACATAAAAGGATTACAAAGACCGCAGTGACAACAATAGTAAATCCATCGCTATTATTTTACGAAAAAGTATAAAAATGTATATTAGGTATATAGGTATGTATATACTATATACGTCCCTTTGTATCTTACAATTATCATATAAAATAAAAATGTTTATATCCTCAGAAGCTGACCATTTGAAATTTCTAGTACAAAGTCAATACAACAGATATCTTAGAAACCATATTCGCATGTCGGTTTTTTAAATTTTTGTTGAAGAGATTTCTTCATGGAAACGTGCTGCACCAATCCATATACATATTGCCTGTTATTCATATCGCCGACGCCAGTGATCGACCATATGATATTTTACATATAATGCTTATATAATAGAGTTCCCAGAAGCCATATTCGCATGTTGGTTTTTTGATTTTTGTTGAACAGATTTCGTCGTTGAAATTGGATGCAACATGCCGGATACATATTGCCTGTTATTTATATTGCTGTCCATTAGGATCGAACATGTGACATTTTACGTTTTAGACCGATACAATAGAGATACCAGAAACAATATTCGAATGCCAGTCTTTTGATTTTTTTTAACAGATTTCGTCGTTGAAATTTGGTGCAACTTCTCGTATATGCATTGCCTCTTATTTATATCGCCGACTCCTTGGATTGGCCATGTGATATTTTACATAAAAGGCCTATGCGGTAGAGATTCCAGAACCCATAGTCGATTGTCAATCTTTTAATTTTTGTTGAACGGATTTCGACGTTGAATTTGATACAACTGACGGTATGTACATAATATGTTCGAACAGCTTGTTATTTATTTTATTTTATATAAAGTCTAAATGTAAAGCCAATGAACGGTTTTTGCTTTAGTCATTTTGACTAACAAAAGCTGCCTAAATGGCATTTTTTAAATTAAATTGAATATTGGATTTCTCCTAAAAGCAAAGCAGAGATTGTTATTGGGTCCAATTAAGGACAAACAGATGGCAAACTGTAGGGAGGAGTTGTCTCAACTAACTGACAATGGACAAATCAGCTGATAAGTACAATAAGCTACTAATCTTACATCGTCGCCTAAAGTTTTCATCAAAAATGAAAATTTGGCGTCAACAAAATGGTTAATATACGTAAATCAAAGAGATAGGAGTGTTGTCAATAAATAATAATTCATAACAGTTATACTCAAATTCCGCATTATGAAATAAAACGGCTAATTTATCCAAACTTTCTAATGTTGAATCCAGTGTTACCACTGATAAGAAGTATCAAAAGCTTCCAAACTATGTCCGAAGCTAGAAATCGACAAAAATTAAACAAAATGTGGATTACATGTCTAGTAATCATTAGGCAAAAATTCTTTTGGCACAATATTTTGACAATAATATCTAACTTCCGTTACAATCTCCATAAAATGTTCATTGACCGCGACAAAGCACCAAAAATATTCAAAACATAAATGTCGATATAAACATAATACAGCAAAAACCTATAGTAGTATAACAGTGACTAATTAAAGTACATTAATTTCGCGAACATTCAGTTCAATTCTAATCGTTACAAATTGTCTTTAAATTATTAAATTTGAGTTTTTTTTTTTTGTTTTTGTTATATTCAAATTACACACAAAAAAAAAAATTTAATACCGTAAAAAATCGTTCAAATTTTTTTATTGAATAGATCAAATCCCATTGATCTCTTAATATTTTTGTATTTAATAATTAATCCGCCAATTTATACCGTTATTTTACGTTATTTAAATTACATCAATTAATTTTAATCAAAACATGGCAAATCGAATATATATTTGAGATATGAGTACGTCCGGCTGGTTTTATTCATACATTGTATGATAGGCACACATTTTGGACCAAAAAAAAAAAACAAAACAAAACAAAAATTGACAAAGTTGCGATCGATGAAATTATAAAAATCGAAAGCGTTCAATTTGATCACGATTTTTTATGCGGTTTAATTTGATTATTTGTATATTGTTTTTAACTATTGTTGGGAGATCACAGTACATAAAACATTACAACGATCATGAAAGGAAGTTTATTATAAAATTTGCTTTGTTTCAACGATAATTAATGACAATTACGGGAATGATGAAATTTTAAGATTATGAACAGTTTTTTTTTTTGACATGATTTCGATTTTTTTGTCGTCTACAAAATCCCAAAAAAATTAAATTTTTATATAGGTACTATAAATATATAAAGTCAAATGGTCATGAGATTGTTGACAAACATTATGATTTATGATTATCTATTCTAGCTCGAAATCGAAAGTTTTGTGAGAACCGCAACCAGAAAAAAAAATAAATAAAATCCCTTTGAACATCTAAAGACCGTAAAAAAAATTTCTAAACAGTTGGTGGTCAGCGCGAATTAAACGAGAGATTTCTCTCTTTAGGAATTGATTCAATATGATTCAATTATTTTGCAATCCGTGTGTCCGCGTCATCGATCGATCGATCTCTCGAAGTTTTTCTTTAATTATTATTGATCAATTTTTAAAATTTCACAAAATATCAATATTAAATGTGACATTTGTCACGCCACATATAATTACCATAATCAATACGAATTATTGTTTTGTTTATTAAAATGAAGCCATTACCAAAATATCTTACCTGTACGTATATTTTTCTGATCTTAATCTCGTATTAATTATATTTATAAAAAATTAAAATATGTTAGCCTGATGGTCCATTTGGTCGTGTTACGTTAAATGGGTGGTTTAGTAAAATAAAAAAAAAAAATTGGACATACAAATATTGATGCGATGATCAAGATTGAGCGATAAAATTTTAATGAAAGTTTTTATGTACGAGTATAATATACATACATAAATAACTTGATTGATTGTGTCGTCGACTTACCCTTGAACAATTTTCACATGGATATTTTCTTAATTCACCATGGACGAGTGCACGATGTCTTAGTAATGATGGTCGATAACAATAGTTGCGTGAACACGAATCACACGGATACTGATTCTTTGGATAATGATGGGCTATTACTAGATGATCGTCCAATCTGTAATGATACAAAACAAATATTTAATTTTAGTTTAATAATTTTGATGACGAAATTTTTTATTTTTAGTTTTTTTTTTCAATTCAAGCTAAATATTTATTTAAATTTATTTAAAAAAATGTCATAATTTTAAGATTTATTGTAAGACAGATGGATGGATTCATTTCTAAATCAATTTTATTTAATTTTTTTTTTTTTTGTTCATTTTTATGTATGTGGGATGAAACAATGATTGTCGCGCTTAAAACATTTTTTTTAGTGTGTTGCACCGTAGTACATTTACGAACATACCGAAAAACAAGATGTATAGTATATCCCGATTCGCTTTGTTAAAATGTTGTAACATACATTTTGTGGTTTGATCTTAGGTACTTTTGTTTGTTGACCTATTCACGCGTTGGCCAATCGTTATGAAGAAGAAAAATTTGTATTGTAAGATTCGATATTAAACACGATCAAATTCTGTTCATTAAATTAATCCCTTGGTTTCGCAATGGCCGTTTGTAATGGAGGTAGCCATTTGTTTTGAATTTAGGTTCCAAAGCCATTCTATCAATTAAGCATCAGATGAGCTCAAACTGAAATTCGAGATAGTTCACGGTAAAAACCGAATTTGATCGTCGTTTGTTAGTTTAACAATTACTTGCAGCCAGAAAATTTGGAACTAACCAAATTTTCTTGCCAAATCGACAGGTCTCGTCACTTGTCCCACCTAAAGGACTGAATGAAGCAAAATTGAAGTTTTTTCCATAAAATCTCCCACCAAAATTACCGAAACGATTAAGATAATATTTAGCAATAATAGATATTTGTAACTTCATTTTATTATTTCTAATATTTTAAAATCTTGCTAGGACTTATTCGAAAGGGCAATTAATTTCAACGATTAAACGTGACGTGCCTTGATTTGCAACGAATTATCACAGATGGTGAACAAATATAATTTTGATTTTTTTGGGTGTATCGGAATCATGGTATGGCGTCTTGAGACATGATCGTTTATCAGGTTGGGGAGGGGTAACTTTATATTATAAAGTCAATTTAACTGCAACTTTAGTTGACAGTTTTAATTGTGGTAAAGTGGGATATTTATTCGCGGAGTTACTGGCAATATCAACAAAACTAGGGCTGATAATATCTTGCAGTTACAGCTAGGTTTTGACAAAATTTCAAGTAAATTACAACATTAAATTGTATGTGGCGATATTAATTATCGCATGAATAGTCCTAATAAATTTTCGGATTTTTCATCAAATTTTTTTATAAGACTTTCCATGTAGATTTGTCTGATCACGACTCTATTTGTAAGGATTATTTGTTTAAAACTCTGACAGCTTTATTTAGAATTTACCCTAATTCCAAACTACAACCATATTGATTTTAGCTTAATTATATCTCGTTACAAAGATCTAAATTGTATGACTAACTCCCATGACAAAATTTTATTATTTAACCATTTTATAACAACGTTAAATAATGATTGTGTTTCGCAAAAAAATCGCAACTCAATCATACACTGGCTAAATATTACAGCATTCAATGCTATCAAGGCTCTGGAGAGATGCTTATTGCCAAATATAAAAAGTCCCCAACTCCAATTTCACTTAAAATAACCTGTTTAAGTATATTTATAAAATTAGTTCCAATGCAATGGGGGATACGGGCGTATAATTGCGCCCTGCTTTCATTAAACTTTTTTACAACTAGTAATAGCTTCAATAAAAATAATAATAAATGACTGCATTACTAAATCTTAATGCTTTAAAAACTGCCCTCGTTACGTTACACCCTTGACAAACACAAAGATTGTCAACACAGGTAATAACTTAAGGCCAATAGCCGTTACTCCTACAATATTCAAGGTTTTGAAAAAATTTTAAAAGACCAAATACAGACTGTTAATCACAATAATTTTATTAATGTGCATCAATCAGGATGTCGTAAACATCGCAGCAATGCTTTGGTTAATCTAATTGATGATATTGCCCAGTAATTATATAATATAAAAAAATCGATTTGCTATTCTGGTGCTTTTAGACTTCAGTAAGGCTTTTGATTTCCTCGCCCATATTTTACTTATTCAAAAACTTATATTATGGTATCATTTTCACCAACTGCGTTAAGACTTATGACATCATTTTCGTCAGGAAGAAAACAACGAGTAAAGCTTAATGGCTCATTGTTTGACTATAGGGCTGTGGTCTCTGGTGTTCCTCAGGGTAGTATTTTGGGAGTCAATTTTAGAAAAATTTAATGAAGATTTAGATAATATTCACAAGAAAACAACGAGTAAAGCTTAATGGCTCATTATTTGACTATAGCCCTGTGGTTACTTTATTTTTATTTTTATATACATACTTCGTATTACTGTATGATCTTTTCTTTTTTTTAACTGTTTTTAAACGATAAAAACGCCTATGTGCTTAGATCAGATCGTTAATAAATAAATAAAATAAATAAAAAATCATCGTACGTAAGCAACATAATATCCTCTTCAAAATTAGTCCCCAATAATGAACAACATTAAAATGCTTATTAAAAACTACTAAAAAAAATATAAAGGTCCGAAACCTACTTCGGTCTTAATTAGTTCAACTCCAAAATCAATCCCGAAATGAACAAGTCAATCTTCAGCTCAACCCCCAACCAAATTTACAACTAAACCCCTATCTTAACCCTCTATCTATCAACCTAACCCTGAACTCAATCACCAAATCAACCCTAAATCAACTTTCACTTCAACGGTTATCCTAAATACAAATCAACCTTTAAATAATTCTCAAATCAAGCAACTTCCTTAACCCCCAGTGCAAGCTGACTAATTCCACACTTAACTTGAAGTCAACTTAGCTCACTAAACCTCAACTCTCTGCTCAACTCCACACTTATTGGCCAACCAAATCCCAAAATTATCTCGATTCGAAAGCTACATGCGTGTGTGGACTCAACTCAATTTCTTCTCACTCAAATCCAACTCAATTTCAATGCAAACCTATTCACCATCATACCACCTACCATCCTACCATCCTACCATCATAATCTTAAAAAAAATTCCATCATACCATTAGTCCATTATACCATGACACCATCACTACACCAATGAACCATCGTAATATCGTATCATCATAACATCATACCATCGTATCATCATGCATCATCAAACCGCCATCAAAAATCAACTTAATTTTTTGAAGTTTTAGAAATTTAGACCTGATTATCATCTGTGAAGATGGAGATGGATGTTTGAAGTAACTTTTCTTAAGTCTTAGACAATTTTTGTGTAAAGTTTGGTTTTAATCGGCCAAGGCATGTGAATTTGGTTTTATACTGTACACTAGATAAACACTAAAACAGATTACTCAACTCCTCACTAAACCCTAATACAAACCCAAATCAACCCTAATTCGACCATCAAATAGAATCCAACTCATAATTCAATCGCAAATTCTATACGCAAAACTCAATCCTCAAACCAGCATATATAAAAAATTGGTGAACTGCTCACTATATCCTAATCCAACTCCAATCCAACTCTAACTCAACTTCATCTCAACCTGCCAATTGACAGTGAACTTAACCTTCAAATCAACTCCAAACTCAATGCACAATTCAATAATCAAACCAGGATATATAAAAAATTTATAAATATTTAGGTTTCTAGGTGTTTTGTGTCAATTTAATATTGGGGTATACCACTATCCTGGCGTACAGTTTCCAAAAGCTTTTTGATTATCCAGATTAGCAACAAAAAAAAATTCGAAATCGAACAAGTTATATCTCGAGATACCACGGGTATATACATCCAGACGTCAGAAATATTATAAAATTCTGATTTATTTCACAAATTTTATAAAAGTGTTGCCTTTTTCAATTTTTCTAAAAACTTTATGAGAAAGAGATCGGAGATTTGGAAAATAATTTTTTGACGGCGAAACTATTGGCAATTTATAATAAGTGAATATCACTAAGCAGCAAATTTTAAGACTTCAAAGATTAATACAACTTTTGACCTTAAAAAGAGTATACAAGTGGTAACTGAACAAACTAGCTCAATATCACCGAGAATAGACTGTTTAAAATCAAATCACGGTTTTTAAAATCAAAGTCTGACTTAAATTTGGTTTGATTACACAAACAAATTTTGATAAAATTTCACGAAATTTTTAAAATTAGAATTCTATAAAATTTCTTTAAATTTACCTAACGACTATAATCTTGATGATCGCCTACATCTTTAGATTCTGAACTTAATTTGAAAGCACTCGATCTTCGTAAGATAAACTTATAATCGTATATTATCTCTCTAAAATTAGCCATGGTTACACCGAGAAAATTCAATAATCCGCCAAAATAAAATTGAATTAATTTCGATTTAAGCACTAATTCTAAAAAACTAACTAAACGATTTAAATGATCTATATGGTTGTAATAAAATAGATCCAATTTCACCACAGTAAGTCAGCTTCATTTGGATTAAGGAAATTTTTGTTGCATCGCACACAGATGTTTGTCTAATTCAGAAACGGTACCTTCTTGATGGTATTGTCTCTGGCTTGAAATCAACTAATGATAGAATTTTTTGCAACATTCCTCTCATTAGAAGTTGAAAGTGCATGTTTGTTGGTCTAATAACATTAATGCTTAGCTTATTGAGGAGTGCATAGTGTGGCTAATCTGACAGCTGTGTTCATTACTCTTGAATCTGTAAGTTCTAGTACTAAATTGGCCCTTGCATCGGTTTATCTTCCATATGAGTCGCCTTTGCCTCATTTTTCGGTTGAGTTTAATAATTTGTTGTTCTGGAGTAAGCAGAGACACATTCCACTGGTGATTGGTTGTGATGCTAATGCTCATCACTCAATGTGGGATAGATAGCTCAAACATTAACCTTCGAAGGGTCTCTTTATACAATTTTTTTAGTTCTTCTGAGCTTGAAATTTTCAATAAAGGCTGTGAACCAGCTTTTTTTAATTGTGTTCGGCAAGAAGTGACTGACATCAGTTTATGATTGATTTAATTTTTAACTGAAAAGTGACGAACGATTTTCTCACTTCTGATCACGCATGTGTATCTCGTTTTCTATTCAACTCAAAAGAAAACCTTATAAAGCATACCGTAACAGGAAATTACCTGATTGGGATTTTTTCTCACTCGAGCTCCTCTACTAGTTACACCGAGCGCATTTCGGTCTGCTAAGGACCTTGAATTACAAGCATCTTTGCTTACAAAGGCAATTTCGACTGCCTTTGAAAATTCTTGCCCTCTTATCACTAACCTGAAGTCTCGGAGAAGTCGGTTAACTTGTATGTTGAAAACCTTAATTGTGGTTTAGCTCACCAGCTGATTACTCACAACGTTGTGCATTGTATTAGTCTCTCTTCAAAATTTTTAAAACTTAAGAAGAAAGGATCGTCGACTGATTTATTAGAGATCATTATATGCCTCTCTTCCCGCTCAGTGACATGCAAAATGCTTGTAGAGTTGGTAACTCCTGTGAAACTTCTCTACACGAACTTTTCACTAAGGTTGAAAAGTCCCTCAATATTAAAGAGTTTCTTATGGGTGTTTTTATGGATATTTCGGAAGCCTGTAACAATTTTGGTATTGATCGCACTATTTCTTTATGGATCGAACCTATGCTAAATCGCATTGTTGAAGCTGAGCTGGATGGCTTATCTGTTTCTGTCAAGGTGGCTACAGGCTCTCCACAGGGTGGAGTGCTCTCTCGATTGTCCAAAGTTATGCTGATGATATTGTTGTTACAGTTTCAGGCAAATATCTGAATGTATCGGCTGACTTAATGAAACAGGCCCTACCTATAGTGAAGGTATTGTGGATTGAGAAGGGCTTACGCGACAATCCGTCTAAGACTGATTTAATTGTATTTACTAGGCGTAGAAATATTGAAGTTTTCTCTGTCCCAATCTTTTTGGAAGAGCGATTGCTAGATCCTACTGGAGCTATGTCTTCTACTCCACTTCTTGCAATGGAGTCTAACTTGTGCTTGCCCCTGTTGAACACCTTTATTCTAGGCACTATGCTTGCTTTGCGGTACACCGCTCGAGATGCATTGGTGCATGGAGTGTCCTAGGTGCAATGTTGGGACATAGACTAATCATTAATAAATAGCGTTCATTGATACCAGAAATTGATATGGTTAATGATATGCCATTGCCTGAGTTCAACTTCGAAAATTTATTCTCGGTGTTTTATTCATCGAGAGATTAGTGGTCCTCGGAGCAATTTCTTAAAACATTATCCGAGTCTTTTGCCTTCTTTTCTGATGGCTCTTGCTCTGAACTTGGTGCTGGATTTGGAACTTACTGTCATCTAAATGATTTCAGATCGTTTGGTAATTTGGGTTCGCACTGCACTGTTTCTCAAGCAGAATTAATTGCTTCGCTTCATATTGTTATTGAGGCTATGAGTCTTGTTGTTAACAAAAACATTTTTTTCTGTACAGATAGTAATGCTGTGCTCAGTTCATTGAAGGATCCCTTGACTTTTTTCAAACTTGTTAAGGACTGTAAACATATCATCAACCTTTTTGTAGTAAATGTAATGAAATTTCAAGTAGAATAATTAGGTAAAATTTTAAATTTAATTTAGAAATGAAATTAACTCATAATTCAAACATGAATTTTAGTAAAATATTGAGTGTCATTTGCGTGAGAAAAGTCAACATATTGTTTGACAACATTGTGAATTTCAACATATCGAATACAAAACCAGAATTCCGAGTTAAAAATTGATTGAAAATTTGAATTCCCAAATGTAATTGAATAAATACTTCATTAGGTACTTAAACAAAATTTAAAAATTGAATTAGAAATAGAAATTAGATTTGAACAACATCTTGTGTTTAATATGAATCAAAAGCTAATCGTAGTTTTCAATAGAAATTTAGCTATAAATAGAGTTTGAACTCCAATCTTTGAATAAAAATTCCAACCGGGACTTGACTAAATATTGATTGGATTTAAAATAACCTCCGGTGTTAAATTCATAAATTTCAGTTTGAAATACAAGTTATAATAATTCGACCCACGATGCCAACAAAATTTTGAGTGAAATTTAAAATTGATCGACATTTTGGATGGAATTAAATTAGTATAAATTGTTGTACAGTGTTACTTGGGTTAATAATTAATTCGGAAATTTAGATTAGCTATTGATTAGGACAATATTCTACTTGTTTTTGAGCAAAAATTTGAGTTTAAATATGATGTGATAAACTAAAATAAGCATAATTGCAATTAGGGAAGAATTAACAAAAAAATGCCAAAACAACCAACAAAATGTCCTTTGAATTTAATTTAGAAATTTGTATCTTAAATTTAGGGTGAAATTTGAATTCGGAATTTAAATTTAAAAAAATGGTTTTAACATTTCAAACCTAATAAAATCTTTGGTGAAATTTTTTATTTCACAAAATTTTGAGAGATATTTAAATTTACATTGCACAATAGATGTACTGAGTGGGATTTCAATTAGAAAACAAAAAAAAAACGAGAGCAAATTAGGTGGAGCAAAGAATAGATTGGCCGCCTCGGTAGCACAGTGGTTAGCATGCTGGTAATTAGGATCAAAGAATTAATCACTCGTTATTCGTTTAAAAAAAATTATTATGAAACTTCACCATAAAGCGGCCAAATCCCTCTTTAGCGAAAAAAAAAAGAATTGACATGTCTAGGAAAACCAAAATACATTTTGAATCCAATTTGAATTGGATCATAAAATTAGGCTGGAAAAAATTGTAGTTTTAGTGGATTCGAAAAAAATTTTAGATGCATTCAGAATAAAATTAGATTACAATCCCTTCTGGATTTGAATAAACTTTGAGTGCATTTTAATACGAAATTGAGTTAAACTTCCAAACTGTACTTGAATGTTGATTGTAATTTTGATCACGCTCATTGAATTAAATTGAACTAAAAACTTGAGTGAATTTTAAAGTTTTAACAAATTTAGTATTCTACTAATTGATTATTGTAATTTTTCTTTTAATATATGAGTGGTATTCAGACTAGTAACTTTGTTTAAAATCAAAATGGATGCGAAAAAATTAAAATTTTTAGTCAGAAACTTAGTTCAAGCTGTTTTCGAAATTGAACAAAATTACAAATGGAATGTTGATCATAAATCTAGTCTAAATTGCTCAATCGCATTCGACAGAGAGAAAATTGATTAAGAGAACGAAATTTTAAAGAAAGAATTCTAAACGAGATATAATTTGAGGGAAATTTTAAGTAGAAATTGTATTCTTTGCATTTGGGACACATATTATGAAAACAACTTTAGCAAAATATTTAATGCATTTTATGTGACTGAGTTTAAATTCTAAACACGATTCCAACAAATTTTTTAGTGCAACTAGAAAATAAGGAATCGTAGAAATTGAATTCTAGCCGAAAGAATTAACGTGATGATGTAGAAATTTACTCATTATTACCCAATCTGAATTTAGGAAGAATTTCTACTAAGCTCTGCAAAATATTTTTGTTTCAAAGTTGGTTTGATTTTAAAATAAATATTTTAAAATTTAAAATTTTGTGGAGTTTGTTTAATTTTTTTTATTTAATAACATAAAACTAAACCTAATGGCTGTAAAATATTAAGTCTACATCTATAGACATAATTAGAAAGCTTACCGCTCTAATTTAAATATGCTTCTACATAACACACAGAGATTTAACCAAAAAATCTAAAAAAATGTTTAATACCCGACCAAAGTTTTTATTTAGTCATGACTAACAAGTTAGAACTATTCATCAATCAAAATTCAATTTCCTTTTTAACTGCTTAACGTTTTTTTTTTTTTTTTTTGTATAGTTTTATGATTTGCATGTACTTTGTAAATATAAGAACCGAACACCAACCAAAAACAAAAATCGTGTCATTAACCATCAAATTGGTAACGACGAAAATATAAATTTTATAGGTACCTATATAAATTGGTAATAATATCAAATCTATCATCATAACTATAAATGGGTGGTTGTCGTTTTAATTTTTTTTTTTCGTCGACACCAACACTTTTCTAATCTTAAATATTTCTTTTAAATATTAGATTTCGTGTTTAGCTAACTGATTTGAATTCATCCATCAAAATTTCGATATAATTATAGAAACAACACACAAACCTACGTATGTATTTAGCATATGGGTATGGTAAAAAAATGCAACATAAATATATGAATTTCACACCTTTTGTGGCACATATAAAATGTATGTATATGCTTGAGAATTCAGACATTTGGTCAATTAATTAGATGTTCATTGTTTAGATTTAGACGCTTCCATAATCAATAATTTTTTTATATACGACGACGACATTTATTTTGAAACGTGTTAATTGTATATATGAATATAATAATTAACCACTCTCTGGTGATGTTGATGATGGCAGTGAGGTGGTATATTAATGAAATATCAATAATATTTGTGGAATTTATAGTGAGAAGCGCGCAATCGGTTGGTGGTTGTTGATTTGTTTTGGTAATGACACTTTTTAATTATTGTATTCTCGTACATAGTTTTTAATTAAAAAGTTTTGGTTTCATATAGAATTGGGGGTTGGTTGTAATTAATACACGATAATAATATATGGTTAATTTATTATTTAAACGTGAGTATGTGTGTATGTATGACAATCAATTAAAATTTTCTACGTGGAGTATTCGATATACATATCAATAATAATTGAAATCAATCTTTTATTATTACTAGGTGCGAGGAAGAAGAAGAATCGATTTATGTTTAATAAAAGTCGAAAAATGTCACACACTTTCACTTAGCGACAATATATCTTACAAAAAAAAATTATTCAACATATACACTACAATCTTGTAGGCTTGTTATTATATACGTTGTCTTGTCTTCCTGTCACATCTGATTTCTCTCCCACAACATCTTTTTACGAATTCAACTCTATTTTATTTATTTATTTATTTATAATTAATTAATTCTAAAATACATTTTTAAATTTATTGATTTTATACATCACTGTGACAATTTTGTGATTTTTTTTGTAATTCGATAAAACGTAACATATATTATTGAGAGCGCGCGATAGAGATTCTATCATCGCGCGCCCAATATGTTTACGTAAAATGGTGTGTACAAGAAGAAGAAAAACCCTCGCAAAATTTGTAATATTTTATGATGATAGAACTAGAAATATTAGTCAACTTCTTTGCGAGACCACAAAAAACTAAAATATTGATTGATATTTATGTGTAGCTGTTGTTGTTGCACATATAATATACTATATGTATGGAGACGATGGATGGGCGTCGCATTAAAAATAGAAATATAGAATTTTTTATCTAATCGAGATGATCTTTCTTCGTACTCTAGTACATTTATTGGTTATGCACGTAATAAAAACAAAAAAAAAATGGATTTGGATTTATGATTGCGGGGTTTGGTTTCGGGGGTCATTTTGTGTCCTCGCGGAACTAATTCAATAATAATAAAATGTAAAAGGTCATTTTAAGCCATACAGTTTCGTGTTTAAAGATTTTAGGTCAAATTTCTTAAACTTTAATTTGAACAGATTATCACCAAGGTAAATCTAACTGCAAGGGATTTGGAAATTGAAAAGTCTAGAGCATACCAATTTCAAATAATCAGTTAGGTTCTGCCTGTATTAAGCACATTTTACAAATTTGAAGTGTTATAGAAATTTTTAAATGCAAGACTCAGTTCGATTCTTAAATGCAGTAAAGGATTATTTTTAAAAACTCTGCCTTAGAAACAAAAAGTTTGAATTTCAATAAAAATACGTAAACAAAACATTTACTCCAATAAATCTATTCTCTAATCAGATTTCACATGTTTTAAGGGAGGCTATTTGCTAAATTAAGAAGAAAAATGCTGTCTATCTGTCTTCAAAGAGTCAAAGTTAATGTTAAATTTCAATTATAATTTGATTACCAGATAATTCGATTAAATTCCAGAATTAGTATCTATTTTTGTCCGGTTAACTTGGTAATATTCGAAAATAATTTTTGAATTAATTTGGCTGGTTGGTAAGCGAGAATTGGTCATTTTTTTCTCTATTTAACAAATTTTACTCAAGTGGTTTTAAAATTTTTTACTTTAAATTAAATAATTAAATTATTAAGGTCAACATTTTTAAATGCTTTTCAAATTTAAAAGTGTATTTTCAGGATTCAAATTCTCAGAATTAGTTTAGAATTTTTTAAATTCAGTTGAATGTTTTCGTTTCTAATGATTCAAATAAATCCAATATTCGATACTACACAGAAATTTTCATCAGATTTTGGTAAAAGAAATTAGCGAGAAACAGATAGTTACAAATTATGATGAGATCTGCAAGTTCAATATTTTCAGAATTTAATATCAAAAGCAAATTTGACGAAAATTTTACCAAGATTTTAGCAAGGAAGCCTTACTAAAGCTTAAAGTGCTTCAGAAGCTACCAAATTATAAAAATCTTAGAACTTTTAAATTTTTGTTATTTTTTTAATTCGTAATTTTGTCAGAAATAACAGATCAAAATAAAAGTCACAATACTTTAACAAGCTTAGGAATTTGAAATTTTTGCCTTTCTAGAATATAAAATTATGCCATAATTTAATTACTTTAAATTTTATGTAATGTAAATTTTCAAAATTTAAAAGCAACAAAAAACTAAAAATTATTAGACCAGCTCCATACTTAATGTGCTTCAGAATCTAGTTACTTTTAAGTCTAAACATAGTGAAACAATTTCAAATGCAATAAAAATAATTAATTCAGGTAATGTTCGAAAATAATATTTGAATTGATTTGTGTAGGCCAACCATTTTTTTTTATAAATTCAACAATTTTTACTTAAGTTGAAATTAAAATAGTTAAATTATTATTAAAATATGAGGTTTACATATGACTACTCGTCTTTTAAAATAAGGGTCTAGTATGCCGATTTTGAAAAACTGGTGGCTTCAACTTTATGGGCAGCTGATATTCTTGTAAAAGAATTCCACGATATAATCCTAAGTCATCCTTTTTTAGGGGTACGATAACCAAACCACCAATAGCCAATGTAGATATAATATCTTTACCTAACAACAACTTGAAGAATAAATCAAACCTATCAAAAGATTAGAAGCTTTTGGCTAAATTTAAATTTTTTTGTAGCTAACATTACTGCACTTGACTTATTGCCGCAAATCATTCTTCTCTATCTGAGGTTTTGGTTGAACAATATGAACTTGAAAATTATTAAATCGCGGGATTTACAATTTACGGTAAATGTATGTAGCATTGCGGCCGGTAGTGCTGACATTTTATAGGTAAATTTTAAATTTAATTCAGTTCGTTTTTCGGTCTTAGATATTTAAAGATTTCATTTTTTAAACACACCCGCCGTTTTGGTAAAACTAAATAATATTTAGTTAACAATTAAAGCGGAAAAAATTTTAGTTTTGGGTGATTATAATTTAAATAATTTAGAACATCCACCGTCTTCAGACGGTTATACATTTATGATGTCTTCTCATGGCCTACGTTCTATGTTAAATGTACGAACAAGAATTTGTAATGATTCTGCTACATGTCTTTACTCTCAAGGAAAAGTCACTTATTTCCAATTTGGTAATTTTTTAGAAGGTTAGTTTAATATTCTTTTAACGATGGGATAAACGTTACAAGAGATATCTCTTAATAATTTCATCTAGCTTGCACATTTTTTATTAAAGATTGACACATCGGAGTCGGGGTAATATTTAAATAATTGAAATATAGTGTCAAATGTGAACTAAAATCTCTTTTGACTTCAATCGATTTAAGTCACTTTAACTTGAGAGTAAAGATGTATAGATCACATATTTTTTAGACATTCTTTGAAATTTGAATTTAGCTTCGATGCCGATATTTATGATCTGCTTATTAATGATCTCCGAATGACATCGATGAATTTTGTACCGTCGAACATTTCTGTCAATAATCATTGATTATGTCTCCTCTCAAATTTATTTGTTGAGTTGAATTAGGAATGCTTGCTCAATGGCTATTTCGAAACTAATGTATATAGATTTTATGTAGCACGTAGTAAAAGCTAAGGGCAGAAGGATTAAGCCTTGGATTTAAGCAATTTAAAGGAGCATAAGAAAGATGAGAATTCTTCATTAACTGATAAAAATGTTATATCTACATTTGAATTGATTTCAGTATTCTTATACGCGAGAATCGCTATTTTTTTTTTAATTTAACAAATCCTTCTTAAGTGGATCATTAGAAATTTAGAATTTTTCAAATTTTTTCACATGAAGCAAACAAATTTTAAAAATTAAAATTTACAAATTTTTGTTTCTTTTAGCAGTAATTTAAAAATGCTTAATTGGCTTTGGAGTTTGAAATTTCAGAAGCACTTGAAACTTTATAAATTCATGTCGAATTTTTCCCTTCTAAAATTTAAACTATTCCATAATTCGCTAACTTCCAGGGTTGTTTACGCTCGAAGAGGAAAGACGTGTTTTATCCTCTCCTTTGAGAATTTAATTTTATTTTATTTCTTTATTTAATTTGGTGTGAAGTGTTGTATGTATGCATAGTTTGCTCGTTTTTTTTGCTGTTTTTTTTTCGAGCACGATCATTGTTGTTATTGTTTCTCCTCTATACAAATATTTATAAATGCTGTGTATTCTGACGAGTACGAATACGAAATACTCACAAGTAAAAGCATGTTTGAACATGGATTGGAAACAATTTTGATGAAATGCGTTGACAGAATATAAAATTTGAAGTAGTTTGGAATTTGGCATTTGAAATTTGAAATTGGAATTTGAAATTTGGAGTTTGGGGTTTGAAATTTGAAGTTTGAAATTTGAAATTAAAAATTTAGGATATGAAATTTGGCATTTAAAGTATAAAGTTTGGAATTTGAAATTTGAAGTTTGGAATTTGGAATTTGAGATTTGAAATTTGGAATTTGAAATTTGAAATTTGATATATCAAATTTGAAACTTGAAATTTAAAATTTGAGATGTGAAATTAAAATTTGGAATTTGAAATTTACAATTTGAAATTTAAATTTGGAGTTTGGAATTTGGCATTTGAAATTTGAAGTTTAAATTTGGAGTTTGGAATTTGGCATTTGAAATTTGAAATTTGGAATTTGAAATTTGGAATTTGAAATTTGGAGTTTGGGGTTTGAAATTTGAAGTTTGGAATTTGAAATTTAAAATTGAGGATATGAAATTTGGCATTTAAAGTATAAAGTTTGGAATTTGAAATTTGATATTTGAAATTTGGGATTTGAATTTAGAAATTTGATATATGAAATTTGAAATTTGGAATTTAAAATTTGAGATTTGAAATTAAAATTTGGAATTTGAAATTTACAATTTGAAATTTAAATTTGGAGTTTGGAATTTGGCATTTGAAATTTGAAATTTGGAATTTGAAATTTGGAGTTTGGGGTTTGGGGCATGAAATTTGAAGTTTGGAATTTGAAATTTGAAATTTAAAATTTAGGATATGAAATATGGAATTTAAAGTATGAAGTTTGGAATTTGGAATTTGAAATATGAGGTTTGGAATTTGGAATTTGAGATTTGAAATTTGGAATTTCAAATTTGAAATTTGACATATGAAATTTGAAATTTGAAATTTAAAATTTAAGATTTGAAATTAAAATTTGGAATTTGAAATTTACAATTTGAAATTTACAATTTGAAATTTAAATTTGGAGTTTGGAATTTGGCGTTTGAAATTTGACATTTAAGAGTTTGAAATTTGGCATTTGAAATTTGGAATTTGAAGTTTGAAATTTGGAATTTGGGGTTTGAAATTGGAAGTTTGGAATTTGAAATTTGAAATTTATGTAAAATTGAGGATATGAAATTTGGAATTTAAAGTATGAAGTTTGGAATTTGGAATTTGGAATTTGAAATTTGAGGTTTGGAATTTGGAATTTGAGATTTGAAATTTGGAATTTGAAATTTGAAATTTGGAATTTAAAATTTGAGATTTGAAATTAAATTTGGAATTTGAAATTTGACATATGAAATTTGAAATTTGAAATTTAAAATTGAGATTTGAAATTAAAATTTGGAATTTGAAATTTGGAGTTTGGGGTTTGAAATTTGAAGTTTGAAATTTAAAATTTAGGATATGAAATTTGGGGTTTGAAATTTGAAGTTTGGAATTTGAAATTTGAGGTTTGTAATTTAAAATTTGATATACGAATTTTGGAATTTAAAATTTGAGATTTGAAATTAAAATTTGGAATTTGAAATTTAAATTTGGAGTTTGGAAGTTGAAATTTGAAAATTAGAATTTGGAATTTAGAATTTAAAATTTGAAATTTGAAATTTGGAATTTAAAATTTGGAATTTAAAATTTGGAATTTGACATTTGGAATTTGGGATTTTGAATTTGAAATTTAGAATTTGAAATTTGGAATTTGGAGTTTGAAATTTGAAATTTAAAATTAATATTTAAAATTTGGAATTTGGAATTTGAAATTTAAGATTTAAGATTTAAAATTTTGAATTTGGGGTTTGAAATTTGAAGTTTGGAATTTGAAATTTGTAGTTTGAGGGGTTGGGTACGGAATTCCAAAAAATATTCCGTTTGCAAAATGCCACTTTTACAATTCCAAAAATAAAAATCCCTCAAGATCAACATCTCAAAATTTCACACGCCAGTATTCCATAAATTAAAATTCTAAAATGCAGTTAGTATATTTGTTGTTTTTATAGAATAATTTGCATGCGCAAATTATTCAATAAAAACAACAAATATACTAACTGCATTTTAGAATTTAATTGGTTTATTATTTTCTGTGACATCTAAGCATATTGAACGAAATAACGGGCATAGAATAATTATATAAATTGTATCCGTATCAATTATTATTTAGATCTTGTCTTGCAACTTGATGGTTGAATTTTGTACAAAGTATTGGGCCAGATACTCGCGGATTACATGGCGGATTTTCTAATCGAAAATTTGCTTGCATAAACTACTCGATTATTTTAACAAAGTAAAATATATTTTTGTATTCAGTACAAACGTTAAAGTGCCTTAAAGTAGCCCATTTTCTGAAATTCAGAAACAAATTAGGTTGCTAAATTATCGAATATAACATTTTTAGCAAATTCGCAAAAAATAACTGCTTATCTGCTTATCTGAGTATCGAGTATCTAGCCCATTATCAACTAAAAACATAAAAAGTAGTATCTAAAAAAATATTGTTGTGATTGTGATTAATTTTATTCATAAACTCTTAAATTAATCAGATCTTTCCGTAAAAATGAAAATTGATGTTGTTTGCTCTAACAAGGGTGGAGAAAAATTATTCGTCCGTGGCTATGGATATTTTAAAGATAGAAGTTAAAAGGACAATATCGTTAGCTGGAGATGCGACAAGAGATTAAAATATAAGTGTAAACGCACAATGAGCACGATTTTTCAAAATGGCCTTCACAAAATCGATGTTACACTAACGGTACTTGTACATGAACCGTTGGCACATCAGCTACTAATATCTATGACTAATCAAAATATAAAATTGTTAGCACAAAATACTGGAATTTTACCGTCCCAAATTATAAGGGAGGTAGTATTCGCTTGTGAGGAAAATTGCAGAGTCTATTTACCATCAAAATAGGCCCAAAGAACCAAACCAATTCTCTATCCAAACCAATTTGGATAGAGAACTTTTTGTTCTAACCGAGAAGCAATGTGGTGGAGAATAACTTCTATATTCTTGGAACTGTGTCAAGTTTGAAAATATTAGGAGAATCTTAGTGTTGGATGGTCGTTGGAACATTCTACGTTATTACAACATTTATGTCTCAGCTGTTCACTATTCATGGACTAGTGAAAAATCAATCTGTTTTTCTTTAATGACACAAAAATCCAAAAAATTATATGAAGAGTTTCTTTTGAATTACTGTCTTTGTGTTGTAAATTTAATATTTATCTAAATCCGGAAATAATAATTTCTGCTTTTGAGCATGCCATAAGCTCCAGCTGCACAGCAATTTTTTTCCAACACAACTTTTAATGGATGTTTGTTTCACCTTGCGAAAATCATATGGCGACAAGTATAAAAGCAAAAGCTAGCCTTACAATATGGCAACATTGAACGTTCTTTCAAACAAAATAATTAATTTTTTTGTGAATTAAGCAATAATTTTGATGATCAAAAAATTACACAACTAGGAAACTGGTTCACAAAAAACTACATTACTGGAGATAATAAGCAGAAAAACCCAAGATATAAACCAGAATTTTGGTGTGTAGTGAATTCTTCGAAAAAAAAAATTTCCTCATACACAGAATAGTGTTGAGGCTTGGCATTACCGGCTTAAAGTTATCGTTGCGAGGAAAAATTGCGGAGTTTATAAACTAATTGAAAATGCATCAAAGGAACTTGTAATTTTCTAAAATATGGTTAAAAAAATCAAATCGGGAGAATTTTCACCTAGGAATAAAACAAATGTAGCAGTTTATCATAAGCTTAAACGAATAATTAGAACCCGATTCCAATTGTGGAATTAATTCCACCACTTTTGAAATTCAATATTAAAATTTAAATATTAGGGAATTTCAAAACACGGAATTTTATGATTTAGAATTTTACTTTTCTCTGATTGAAACATAGAAATACCATCCCGAGTTTGGAGTTTATCATCCCGGTAGGGGATATAGGATACCATCCCGAGTTTGGAGTTTGGAATTTCAAATTTAAATTTAAAATTTGGAATTTGAAATTTAGGATTCAAGATTTTAAATTTTAAATTTTGATTTTGGAATTTGGAACTTGAAATTTGAAATTTCGAATTTGAAATTGGAAATTTGAAATTTGACATTTGAATTTTGAAGTTTGAAATTTGGAATTTGAGAAATTGTGGAAATTCCACGCAATTCGTTTTTCTTTTAATTTAAACAGTTCAGCCACACTTAAATTGTATAGGAAAATTGTAAATTACAAAGTCGTTAAAAATTGAACCGGACTAAAAGTACAACGAAGAATTATAAAAAAAAATTATGAAATTTTAAAATTTTAGCTTCGAAATTTCAGAATTTCTTTGGTTGGGAGCTGATCGAATGTTTCAAAATTTTTTGATTTATTTTATGTAAAACAAGTTTAAAGACCCCCAAAATTGTTTAAGGTCATATAATTTATAAAGCTTGGTCAAAATTGATTGGCTGGCAGACCTGATTTAAAATTTTGTAGTGATCAGCTTTCCGGATAATTTCAGATTAAGCTATTTTATAATTTCGCCTGCTACTCAATTTATTTTCAGTACCCTGAACCTGATTTAAACACTATCGTTAAAATACGGCAGTTTTCAATGCTTAAGTATGTTTAGGCTTCAAATATGTATTTGCGCGTTCGATCTAAGCAAATTTTCCGAATTCCGATTGATGTCGGATTGTCTAATTCGAAATTTATTAATTCTAAATAACAATTCAAGCTTAATCGGCCAATTTTAGAAATTTGAAGCAACTTCAGAATTTTAAAATACTGGGCTAAGGAATTTGGAACTGGACTTTTAAAAGTTTTAATGTCAAATATTGAAGTTGATCGAGTTAATCACTTAAATTCTCAATTTTTATTTGAATGTATTTATTTAATAAATTTTTACTGAATAATTTAAAAATTTCAGATAGTTTTTTTAATTTGAGAATATCGATTTCAAGTGTGGAAAAATACGAAACTTTCAACAGCGAAATTTTTAAAATATTTCTGAAATTTAGAAATTCTCCAGGAATTTATTATTTTTGTTTGTTAATATTTTAGAATTTTAAATTTGTACCATGTCAACACATTTTCTCCATGTGGAAAGGATTTGTTGTATACTTTAAAATTGTTAAACGTTGTGGCCTAAATTCAGACTGCTCTAAATTTAACATAATATATGGGTATTTATCAAATTCCATTTTTATTTTTTTTTGTGGATTTGACAAATTATTTATACTAATAAATTTTCTTAACTTAATGATATCTCTGCAGTTGTTGTTTTCGTAACGTGTATAGGTATATGTATACAACAAAACTAACAAAAAAAAAAATCAAAATTCATCAATCGTGCCAAATTACAATTAAAACATGATTTTTATTTATAATTTATTTATTCCTCTATACTACATGACTACTGGAATATTTATACTATGCCTATGTAATAAAGGTACTCAATATAGTGAATCAAACACGCGAATACATTGTGTTTATGTGATGCGATCACATCAAAAAACATTGCGACGACGACGACGACCACAATTTAACATAAATATTTAATTATTTCAAGTACTGTACACAGTACAAACTTCCAATTCAATCATAATTGATTTTAATATTTTATTTTAAAGTGGATTGATGATAAATTAACTAATTGAATGGTATACCTATATGTATACATACATATATATCATCGTGCATACTCTAAATCAAAACAATTTATACTTTAATAATAAACATATTTTTAATGTATCCTCTCCACTTTGTGTTTAATTGTAACAGATTTTTATTGTATTTTTTTAGTGCTGTTTATATAGTTTGTCACGTGATAATGCGTGTCAAGTGCCCATCACAATATATTTTAATATATTCATAATTTTCCGATTTATATATTATAGTTTGACGGTGAAAATGGATATTCATATTTTTTTGTGGTATATATTGTAGTAATTTACAGGACTATTTAGGACTAGTTTACAACACCCAAAAAACCAATTAAATCATGTACCCCAAATTAAATAGTTCGAACATAATTTAACAATGTCCCTTTCAAAAACATAAATCCAAAAATCATTAATTAAACATTTACTCATCAACAATAAACTAGCGCGGCGCGTAAAGACAAGATAATTATAGGCATGGTACAAGGAATTAATAATAATTTCTAATTGCCACCTTTATAAAAAAAAGGTATCCCAAAAACACATTATTTTTTTTTCTAATAATCAATTATCTAATCCACCTGTCAAACACTTAAATCAGAGCACTAATTAATTGTCCGCATTCGGATAATTACGAATATACACACACTAACAATATTATAAAATATAATTTAAATACTATACAAGTTGATTTTTTTTTTGTATTATAAACTCACTGGTCTATATCATGAAATTGTCGATCACATACAGTACATCTACAATCTATTCCATCCTCATCGTCAGATTGATCATTATTATTGTCAATATGATGTTGATTTGTTTCTAAATCGTTTGATGTATTGTAATCTTCTTCGCCGGTGCCGCTATGCTGGGAACCTGTGGAAAATAGTTGTAGAAAAATAAATGGTTGTTAGAATATTTTATTTTGAAATTTTCATTTGATTTAATATTTAAAACGATCCTTATAAAATTTATACGATAATCAACATCCAACATTCGTTGAAAATTAGAAAACGAAATTATTAATTGCGTAAAAAATTTTAACCTTTCGCAGGATTTAAATTAAATGTTTTATTCTGAAAATATCCTGTATCTCTAATTTTCAAAATTGTTATTTAGCTTCAGATTTTATGGTGAATTCCAAGCAATTTAGTAAAAGTCTGATTTTTTTTTTTTTTTTTTGAAAAATTACTACATATTAACAATTTCAGTAGGTAAATTTAAAATGTTTTAGATATCACACACTCCAAATTGATCATATCCTAAATCCTTTGTAAAAATTAACCAAATTCTAAATTATAAGAATTTTTAATAAAAAATTTAAAATAATCTTAAGAATAAAGTTTATTACTTTAAATTTTTAATTTTTTTAAATTCTGACAGTTTATACAAAATTTTTCAAGGCTTTTTTTTAGATTTGGAGTTTTTAATTTGGCAGAATTCAAAGTCGACAGGGTTTAAAAAACTAAACTATAGAACTTAAACATTTTAGAATTTACACAACATAATTTTATTTCATTAACCTTCTTAAAATTAGAAATAATTCCATGAATTTTGAAGTTTAAGAGAGTTAAAAGAAAAATCGATTTAATTTTTAAAATTGTAAAGACCTTAAGACTATCTATACTAAACCGTCGCCAAACACCCCAAACATAAATTCTGGAAAATTTACTTTAATCATTATATAAAAACAATAAAAAATTTAAAAATATTTCGAAATTGTCAAGTGAAATTTGAATTTCAACGTAGGTATTAGTATTTTCGCAATAAGCCAGATTTTATACTGGCAATTTAAGTTAAACATGGCTCTTTGTTAATATAAATTTTAGAGGAGTATAAAAAATCTTCAAATAATTCGAAACAATCCCAACCAACTTTTCTTTTTTTTTTAAGTTTAAGAACACACTAAATCTGAGAATTTTTATTTTAGCAATGTTAGCAAATTATTTAAATGCTCTGTAACCAAACGACCAAAGTATACAAATAAAAAACAAATGTTGGGTAGTTGAGCCCTAACATCAAAGCCAGACTGCATTGTAATTAAAATTTAAAATTAAAATACGTATTTTAAAAATTTTAAATTGTTATTTAAACAATATCCGAATTCAATTAATTTCATTATTTCGAAAATTCTTTGAAATTTCTTACTATTTTCAAGCCTATTTACCAATTTCACGGTACCACAATTTTTCGCTAATTATATTTCTCTAAAATTCTGATACAAATTCATAACAAATGTTTAGCATTTCAATATTTAAATCTAAAATTGAAAATGAAGACTGAAAAAATTTTAATTGAATACCAGAATACATGAAGACGATAAATCTCTGAAAATGAATTATTGCAACACATATGCCCCACATACGAATTGTTGCGCATATATAAAACCTCACTGACATGGAAAATTGAGCACATGGAAAAAGACCAGCAGAGAAAAATTCTAACGCCCACATAGCAAAAAACGCGCAAGAAAAACGCACAAGAAAAACGCGCACAAGAAAAAAACTGTGTTTTAATTTGTTTTAATAAGAATAAAAAATTTAATAAAATCACATCATTAAACATAACAAATTTATTCATTATCGTTTTAATAAGCGAACATGAGGATTAAACTCTTGAAATGTCCGTTTCCAGCATTGATTTGCTTCAAGCTTTTTAATATAATTTAATTCATTTAATTCCTTGGAAGATGGAGACTGCCAACTCAACCTCACCCTCCCCCAATTTTCGAGAATATTAGAAAATTCAAGGATTTAGAGATCATTGGACCTTTTCGCATAATCGCATAAATTTAAAATGAAAAATTAATTCTTAGAAATTTGTTAAAATTTATAGATTCCTGCGAAATAGTATATTTAAATTAGCTTCATCAACCTTACTAACACAGATCAAAGAGATGTAATCTTCCTTAGCGCTTCTTCTGGCAATTTCATCACAAATGTTAAAATTCGCCAAATAAAATTGCACGAAAAATTTGGAACAAACAAAACGAATGCAAATATTTTCTTCGTGCGCTTTTCCTTTTGTTTTTTTTTCCTTGAGCGTTTTTGTCTTGGGCGCTTTTTCTGGCCACCATTCCAAATATTCTAAAAAACAGTCGCTGAATAATAATTCGGAATTACTTTTACCAGAATCTTTACAATTTCAGTTGGTTCTGTACATTACCGCATTAACGCCCAGGCAAATTAGGCATGTGCCTACAGCATGCGAATATTAGGGCGTGTAATTTTCAAGCTCCGATGGTGGAATAGCCTTTTGTTTTCCAAAACTGCCGCACAGCGTTTCAGAAGGATGGCTCCTTTTTGTTCGGCAATGAAACACTAAGCCCATATTCTTAAATTCAATAGAAAAAATCGCCTGTCCTGTAACTTTAGTATACATCAATTTAAATGTTCAATTGAAATCAAATTTTTAACTACAAAGCTGTTTTTCGGGGGAATTTCAAGGATGGAATGTTTTCCAAGATTTCTTTCATATGACAGAATAGCTCCACCGAATTCCTGGAACTTTCCTTTTTTGTTCCTTGGTCAATTTATGCCCATAAATTATCTCGATTGGGTCAAGGTCAGTGTGTTTAGGATCGTTATTCTGATGGAAAATAAATTAAATCGGCAAGTTTCGACGGAATAAAGCTCCATCACATTTTCCATGATATCTTTGTACATGCTTGTGCTGTTTTGCGATATATATTCTTCGTTTTAAATTTTGTTTAGAAATAATTCGCTTTTTGCATGTAATTCACTCACGCAACCCAGATTCAAATAGCCGGCGTCTAATAGACCTGCCGACCGACTCTTCGCAATCTGAGGGATTATTTTCCTTGCTATCAAAATAGAATCACTAGGTATTAGCCCTATACCTTTTCTCTGTTTTTGGAGATCATTCTTTTCTGGAGCCGTTTTCAAAATCTCCAGTACCATTATAGATAGGTTTTAAAGGTACCATAAACCACCTTTTCTGAACCTGCTGCAATTGCTCCCATTATTGCATTTCATTACATAAACTTTAAAAAATTAAGTTTTATCTATTGCGGTATTTTTAGCATTTATTAGCAATTCAACCAAGGATGTTTTAATAGTTCTCGTTAAACAAATTATACAGAAATGTAAAATAATTGCTCCGAGCTAACATCTTTATTACATTATTTGCTTTTTAAAGCAAACCGATTATGATCTGTTCACCATAAGTACCGCAAGAGTCAGTCTTTATATAAGCCAAAGGCCTATAAATAGGGGAACATCCTAAGGGATGTACCCTCTATTTATTTCTATTCTAAACTATACACATAGAAATTCCGTTTATTGAGTGAAATTAGAGATTGCAATTGGGAATTCCTGTCTCGAGCATCTCGAAACTTTAGATAATTGTTAAATCTCGTTTTTTTAACTAATAGGGCGAGAACAGATCGCGATTCTTTTAAATTTGGCCCAAAAACTGAAAATTACCCAAATCAAAGTTGAAATAATGAAAAAAATAAGTTTGTCTAGGTGCTGAGTTTTTCACTAGCTCAAGGAGAATACCTTCCTTCTCCATTAAGAGGTTCGGGTGAAAATAACTTAATTTTTTCGGTTAAAAATCAATGATAAAATAAATGGATGCATTCATGTAATTATCAATTGTCTGCTGGTAATCGCATTTAAAATCGAACAATAAATAGTATTAGGTGCCGAGAACCGCATCTATATTTATACGCGAGTTTTCAATCCATTCTGGAAAGTCCGAAGGCAAATATGCCTCAGCAAACTCACTTGATTAATGGTTATTAAAATTGGCGATGCTTTAACGCTCAATAGCTCCTGACGTCGATTTTTTTTTTTACAATTTTTCAGACCTTCTCCTTTGTAAATTCTTGTGCAAGCCGCGGTTTCCCTTTGCTTGTAAAATTACTCAAGGCTCCATCAGCCTGAAAGCCTGGGGATCTTGCATTCGCCGCACCTCTTGTGACCGGTGCTCAGAGAGTATAAATGGTTTTGAGTACAAAACAGTATAAAATCATAATTAAATAATTTTGGTGGATTCCGCAATATTGTGAATTATTTAAGAGCATCGAAGCAATAAAAATGTTCTGTTTTCTCTTCGGCCCATACTAAAACTTACAATGAAAGAAATGTTTCGTCGTCAGAAAACATGAAATAAATCAATACTATTTATTAAAAGTATATTTTTGGTAAATTTTTACTAATTGAAAAACTATAAAAATTCCCCAGAATTCTCGAGAATCAAAAATTTTAAAACCTCAATGCTGGAGAAACAAAATTTGTCAGGAAACATCTGTAACTGTATATTGTTAGCATTATTGATAAATTAAGTTAATTTCATTTTAATTTAATAACCATAACCTTCAATTTAAATTATTTTGTGCGTAAGGCTATTTGGATTAGTACAAAACTTTTATACTGGCAATATGCAAAAGATTACAAATTTGGAAACTAAATCATCAATAAAATGTAAAATTTTATATTTAGGATTGTTGAACCCCGTTTGGCTCTATTTTGAAAATCATTCATCAGATGTCAGATATTTTTCGTTAAAAGGCGAATAACAAAATTGTTCTCAATTGAACAGCCAATCTATGCATTTTTTAGCCCTAAAGGTTTAAACAGAATGCATCCGTTCTGCCCCGGCCATTTTTATCCGCTCCTTAATGTCCGTTGCACAAAACATAATGCATCGGTGCCGTTTGTCAAACTAGTTTGTAATACACAATTCCGTCAAATAAAAAATTTTTTTGATTTGAAATAAATATGGCTTAGAGGCCATAAAAAACGATCTAGCTGTTCCTAGAATATTTTTAAAAGTTGTTACAAATAAAAAATAAAATATTTCTTTATTGAATTTCTTTTAAAAACAAATTAACTGTTGTCATAAAATAGAGCGGACAACACAACAATTAATAATTTTACGAGCATTTTAAAATTAATGGCGCCGCAAATGGGTATCCGCTTATAAACATAAAGGTTCAAACAGAATGTATCCATTTTACATTCTGTTTAAACCTTTATGTTTATAAACGGATACCCATTTGTGGTGCCATTTAATTTTAAAATGCTCGAAAAAAATTTAATTTTCGAGTTACAGGGTTCTAACCCGTCGATACACTGAAAATTACTAATTTTCAAATTAGAGCTGGTTACTAGGTATGCGAGGCAGTTGAGTTTCCTCTTGGTTCTTAAATGGGTTAGTGCAACAACCAAACATTTTCATTAAAAACACGAGAATATACGGATACCGGGTAGCCGGTGATAGAACAACGTAAATTATTGTGCCTCTATGCATAAGAGTAAAATTTTCAGTGGCAAAAATGGTCATACAAAAAATCAATTGGTCTCAAGTTGCTAAGGGAGACATACGACTACGCAGTCAACAAAGCAGAAAACAAACGTGTTGGGCATGGAAAGCATAGAAAACAGCCTACTTTTCAAGCTTTTTATAGGAAAAGGAAACGTTTACATCCTTAAGCAAATGCTTGCTTATGGCTCTGATTTTCCTATTGTTTTAAAGAGACGCGGAAGCCGGAATTGAAAGCTTGCCCTAAATAATTCTGTCTCATGATTTGAATATCAAAATTTAAAAGTATTTGTAAAATTTGAGACCTATATAGAAAAACCTAGGTTAAATCTAAATTTTTCAAAAAAATTTCAAAACTTATGATGATAAAAAACCATTTAAACCAAATCGTTTTAAAACCAAAATGCGGGTCTTCGGCAGATTACAATTTTAATTATAAACATTTTGGATAATTATCTCAAACTAGGTAACAAAAAAAAATTTTTAGAATGTTCTAGTAATTCTTCAAATTTTGTTACCAATTTCACGGTTGATAAATCTACAATATTTCAAAATTTGTACTTAATTTAAGAACGAGCAGCAATATACACTCCCAAAACAACAGAACAGCGGGTTTGTTAGTACGGGTCCCATTCTAAACGCGATATTTCAAAGATATGGTACACAACACGATATTTCAAAATGCAATTTTTTAAAACGCGATGTGGTCAAAACGCGATATTTCAAAATGCTATATCTCAAAACGCGATAATTTTTTAAATTTTTTTGGACAAATGTCTGGAATTTGGCCGATTGGGATGAAACTTGTTTATTTCATAACCAATTATGAAGAAATTTGTCATTTTAAAATGGATTTTAAAATGATTTTTTGACTGGGTTCTGGAATATAGCCAGATATAGTAATATATAAGTTGGCTATTTCTTAATAAATCATGATTTTAACGATATATGGTACACTATGGCATATTTTAAAAGGGATCCTAAAATAAGTTTGTTAACTTAAAATTGTAAACTTACAAAAAATTAAAGTGATTTTTTTGAAATTTTATTAAGAATTTTATTTCATATCAATTGTTTTTTTACGTTTACTAAATTATTATGGCTCCAGAATCCTCTAATAGCTAATTGAATAATTTAACACCTTTCATTAAAAATTGCATAAAGTTCAGAATCAAACTCTTCTTTTTTAGAAATTTATAAGATTTCCGACAATTTTCGTTTACATCACAGCCCAATATTAGAAATTCACGATTGTTTTTATTTCTAAAACAATACTCAGGTAATAGATACATTTTAGATTCGGTTGTACTTCGGCAGTTGTTTTGTTTTTAAGTAACCACAAACTGGAAAGCGTTTACTAACCGAAAATATAAATGCAGTAAAATATCTGCTATTACTGTAGTTCGGTAAAAAAAACAACAAAAATTAAAATTAAAATCTTTTCTCAATAAATCTTCGTAAACAAAATAATCCGTAAAAAGTGAACAAAAACAATCATTACAAATATAAAATAAAAAATTGGCGAATTATTAAGCGAATTAGTTAATTACGTTGCTAATTGTTTTGTTGATGTTCGTAAAAAATTTGTTCCATCTATTAGCAAATAATTTTATTTAATAAAAGATAGATTTAAATAAAATAAGATTTACATAAAAATTGATTTCCATTAGAACAATAAAATTAATTTTTTTAAGTGACGGGAAATTATGTTGGATACTAAATCTTACTTTACAAAATCTTACTTTTCAAAATCTACTTTTTGATGAATCTAACTTTCTTCAAAAATTTGGATCGTGAAGGAGAATATTAATTTAAAGTAAAATCAAATTCAAAACTGCGATACGAAATATTAGATTTCAAGAAAGTAAGATTCGTCAAAAAGTAAAATTTTGATAAAAGCAATAAGATTGTGAGTATTAAGATTTCGATACGCTCCCGAAAGAAAATTCTGATAAATGAAGAAAAATTCCAATAGGTAAAGGAAAATTTAAGTAAATTAAAGATAATTCTACTAATTAGAGGAAAATGCTGTTAGATACAGGTTTAAGGCAAATCAACAAACAAAACAAGAATTTAAAAAAAATTACGCCTTCAGAATTTTTCTAATATCACTTTTTACCCCATTTTATGAATTAAGATTATTTTTATCTGGTATTTTGGGGTTCCTGTTTCACTTTATAGCCTGCTAGCTTCAGGTATAATATTCGCGGTACCTACGTACAAAAATATACCTTGCCCCACAAACAAAAATAAAACACATCTGGCGGATGCTGGTGAATTATTCTTAAAACACTTTTTATTGTTTAAGTAAAATTGTTAAATAAATCTATAATATCTATAATTTGAATTTCGTTAAGAAAATAACATCAACAATTTTAATTCAAATATACTTTAAAAACTTCCACCATTTTTAGTTCACCAAAAATAGTCTAATCACTTTCCACAAGTCCACATTCCAAAATGTTATCAAAAATAATTTAAAAATTGTATTTGCTTACACATCGCGTTTTGAAATATCGCATTGTGAAATATCGCGATTTGAAATATCGCGTTTTGAGCGGACCCCGTTAGTAAGTACATTATTGAGAGAGCTATAAATTATTTCTAGTTTTATTGAGTGAGAATATACATTACCCCAGAGAACCAAAACGAGAAGACGCGATAAAACAAGATTTTATGGAAAATAAGGCATAATATGTAGCTTAGTTTGGAGAGTTTGCAAATTCTTAACATTTCTTGTGTCTACGCTCCAATATGAAAATTAATTTTTATAAGAACTCACTCAGTTGATATAGATGTTAAACGCGATTTTTATAGGGAGCAATTACATTCCAATTTTGAATTGTTTGTCCGAGTTCGACCTCTAAGGTAAACAATAGAACCTCTATCTTAAATTCCAAAAATAAGGAATATCTGTAATATTTAATTTCGGTTGGGCATCAAAACCCCCGAATACAACATTATACACAGAAGATAACATTCACTTTTTAGCTCCATTGTTTAAATAAATCAGTGAAGTTAGCTCGCACCCGAACTGTTTAGGTTTGTTCTTGACATCATCCCGAAGAGAAATATTTGGTTTGAAATGTACGCGATTAGAAAAAAATCTAAATTAAAAGAAAACGTTTTTCAGAATAATTTAGAAAATAAAGTTTATTAAAAAATATTTTTTTTGATTTTTCTGAATAAATTTAAATTTTGTAAATTCTTAACCCTGCGTTACTAACCTATGGGTGTAATTGACCCAATTTATTTTCGAGTTCGAAAAGTTGCAAAATAAACAATCATCACCAACTTCAGACTAATACGTATTTTAACCTTGTAAATTTCCTTCCATCTTGAAATTATTATCAGTTGCGTTTTGTCATTCGAAGGTTTAACATCATCAGAAACAAAATGTGTTTGGGTCGATTACACCCAGGTTAGTAATTCAATTTTTTGATTTTTCTGTGTCTTCACGGTTACATCTAGGTTATTTGTTCAAGTAGATTATTATAAAAGTGAAGGTAAATAGAAAATAACATTATATTTTTTTAAATTAACGGTAAACATACATATATGTTTTTATTAGATGTGCAGTTATGAGAGAGAACAGGAGAGACTTAGACAAATATTGGCGGAATTAGACAGTGAGGATGAGTTTATTGGTGACCAATCATCGAATGAGAGCGATGAAGAAATACAAAGTGACCATGAGTCAGACACCGAACAAGAGCTCGATACCGAAAATAATTCTGATGAATCGAATGAAGACAACTTTATTGGTAAAGACGGGTCCATTTGGAAAAATAAGCCTTTTGTTGTTAGGAGAGCACGGTCAGAGAATTTATTTAGAACCTTACCAAGTCTAACGGACCATTCTAAAAATGTCAAAACTCCACTAGAGAGTTGGGAACATTTTTTTAAATTTTGTCGACCATATAGTAGAAAATACGAACTTATTTATAACCAAACAACAAGGGAATTATAAAAATATGAAGCATGCGCGTACTACCGATATAACAGAAATGCACAATTTATTTGGATTATTGTATTTATGTGGAGTGCATAAATCCTCCCACGTTCACGTCCATGACCTTTGGGCTACAAACGAGATGGGAATGGAAATATTTCCCGTCACAATGACCTACAACCGGTTTCAATTTTTGATGCGGAGCATTCGCTTTGATAATGTGGACACTCGACAAGAAAGGCGTCAAATTGACAAATTAGCCCCCATCCGGGAAATTTTTGATAAGTTCAATATAAATTGTCAACAAAACTACAATGTGTGATGTTATGTGACGGTCGATGAAAAGCTTGAAAGCTTTCGGGGGCGTTGTAGCTTTAGGCAGTATATCCCAAACAAACCAGCGAAATATTAAAACTAGAAGTTTATTGTGGTCAACAACATCCTGGTCCATATAATTTATCCAATAAAGCAGAAATCATAGTGCAACGATTGACGAAACATCTTCAAGGAGCTGGCCGAAACATAACTACAGATAATTGGTTCACAACTTATCCATCGGCAGAGGAGTTGCTGCGAAACAAAACCGCTCTCGTAGGCACTCCGAAAAAATAAGTGATTTTTGCAACCCACGTTCACTATAGCCAAAAATCGTGCACTGAAGTCAACCATATTTGGCTATAAAAAAGATACTACAATTTTATCGTATGTTCCGAAAAAAAAACAAATGTGTGTTACTTCTGTCGGCAGTCGACACTGCATATGGATGATAACATTATAAGTGGGCCAAAAAATTTGTCCGAGGCCATTGAATTTTACAATAAAACTAAAGGCGGTGTAGACAACACCGATCAATTATGTGGAAGGTATAATGTTGCCAGTACCTGTCGTCGTTGGCCTTTAGTCATATTTTTCTGTTTGCTTAATTTATCAAGCATAAATGGTCGCATTGTGCTATTGTCGACCGTAGATCCACCTCGGAAGTATCAGAAAAGATCTTTGTATATTAAAGATCTTGCATTGATTGAGCCTTATGCAAGCTCAAATTAATAGACGCAGCAAAATAAGTAAATTGATATCAGCTGTAAGAGACAGTTGTATTAAATTCGCTACTAACCTGCGACTAATCAGAACCAACCAACTGAAACCTCACACATTCAACGTGACTCAACCCAACCTTCTTATAAAAAAAGGAAAATGGAAAAATGCAGCCGATGTCAGATATGCAGTTATAAAAATGACCGGAAGACAAAAACAACTTGCATCGAATGTGACAAATACATTTGCGGTAGTCACACTATATCGATTTGTACTTTGTGCTATAAACAAATGGGTCAAGTAGCCCCAGAAACCGCGTTAACTAGTGATGAAGAGTAATTTCGAAAAAAAAAAAAAATTTGGTAAATTACAATTTTTCAATGAACTGTATCTCAAAATATTTGCTCTATCACAAAAAAATTATTTACACATTAATTTTTATTTATCATTTCAGCTTTCCAAAAATATATATGAAACAATAAATTGTGATTATGGATTAAACGCCTGTGATAAAGTCTAAAGAGTAACCACCATTTTTAATATTATTTTGACTGAAATTTAACGTTTTATGTTTAATTCAACAAAAAAAAAAATTGAAATAATAAAATGGATTATTTTTGAGTTTAATTTGCTGTTTTATTATTAAACTTTCATAAAATACAACTTTTAGTCATTTGAATGGTTCTGTTCTTTAAATTATGAGTTAAAAATTTATGGGTTGATCACACCCATGGTTAGTACTTTATTACCAAAAATGATGGTTAGTAACGGAGGGTATTGAATGCTCGGAGCCAATACTAGAGATAAATTGAATAAGGATTATAATATGGCCAGTTAGGCAATAACAATAGCAAGAGAACAAGAGCCCGATCAGGCTCATATCATGGCGCTAATATCATTATTTTTTAATTTTTCTAAATCAGTTTCATATACATTAAATTATATGGAGCCAATTTAGAAATATTAAAAAAAAAATGTTGAGGCTCTTAGTCTCTTGATATTGTTATTGCCTAACCGGTCATATAAAGTCCTTATTAGATTTTGCTCTAGTATTGGCTCCATATATAATTTAAGAATTTTTCGTATTATGTATAAGAAATTAATTTAGAAAAATTTAAAAAAAATGGTTTTATCCCCTTGATAGTATTAGATCCGACCATTTAATTTAAGAATTTACAAAATTTAAATTTATTCAGATAAATTCAAAAAAATTATTTTTTAATAAACTTTATTTTCTAAATTATTTTGAAAAACGTTTTCTTTTAATTTAGATTTTTTCCTAATCGCTTACATTTCAAACCAAATATTTCTCTTCGGGATAATGAGAAATAATAGTCAAGACACAAACCTAAACAGTTCGTGTTCGGGCTAACTTCACTGACTTGTTTAAATTAAGTTACATAAAAATGTATAACCTAAATACAACGAAGATTATTTTTCTTGATTTAAACAGACCGGCGCGGCGCGGCGTATATGTAATTATAAACTAAATGTAGACCACATTTTTTAGTTAATTTTTAATTAATGTTGTACGACGAGATAGAGATTGGTTAACGGTACTTAAGTTAATTTTAAACTAAAGTTATTAATTATTACTAGTGATGTTCGAACTGAGTCGAACCGAATACTTTTAACCTGATACTCAAAAGGTTCGAAGTATCAATTGAGTACTTTTAAAAGTATCAGGTTAAAAGTATCAACTAATACATTTGATGCTCGAATGAAATACAACCAAACATTTGGTGTGGTTTATTTCCTCATATAATTTGTTTTGCGAGAAAGAGTGAATTGTATGTCGAGTAAAAATATTTTGGGATGTTTTCTGCTGAAAAATAGAGATAAATAGCTATGTATACATCAACATAAAATGTATACCTATTAATGTATTCATCTCTCAATTTTAATATGTAAATGCATACCTAAATGCTTCTCATTCTAACAAATAATTTAATCAATGCACCAAAAGAGATCAAACATATGAGTTTATGTTTTCCTTTCACAGTGAGCTGATACTTATACCGAATTGATACTTTTGATCGAATACCGAATAGATACTTTGTACCGAATTGATACTTTGTATCGAATTGATACTTTATCCTTTTAAGCTATTTTCAAGATAACTTAGATAATTTTTACGATATAATTTTTGATAAATTTTAACCAAATCTTCTCGATTCGTATTTATTTAAATTATTTATTGGAATTAAATCCTTATTTTTGAAATAAAAATTTATTTACTGAAACAAAATTTATCTGACAAATATCCACTGATAAATCTTTTTATATGAAAATTAATTTAATTTCATGAAATGATTTAAACAAATAGGACTAGCGAATCTCGGTTAAATTTATAAAAATTATCTGAAAGTACATATCAAGCAAATAACACGAAAGAAACAATTTACATATACACAAGTATCAATTCGATTCCAAGTATCAATTCGGTGCAAAGTATCAATTCGATCAAAAGTATCAATTCGGTGCAAGTATCAACTCGGTTGGAAGTATCAATTCAGAATTTGGTTAAAAGAGTAAAGTAAAAACCATACATGCATGCGAATACCAATTTGAAAGCAAGTCGTAACCTTATATGTTTGTCCTTTTTTGTTGCATTGCTGATATTGGTTAGTGAGAATGAGAAGTACATATGTAGGGATATAATAAACACGTTGAATTTTTATTATTTAAAATTGAAAATTATTGTACATACAATAATACTTTGCATATTATGTAAAATAAAATAATTATGTTGATAATTTTTCTGCCTTATTATTAAAATTTTAAGAATAATTTATTTTGTTATAACTCTGGTTTAATTTGTCACATTAACAAATAATTTTACTTGTTAAAATAAGGTTAAGTAAAAAAATCGGAAAAAGTATCAGGTTCGAAAGTATCAGGTTAAAAGTATCAGGTTCTTGACTCAAAAGTATCAATTGATACTGATACCGAAAAGTATCGATTAAGCCCATCACTAATTATTACTCATATTGTTCGTCAGAATTCAAATATAGCAATGCTTCAAATAATCCGAGAACATTTTAAAATTGGCTTACGAGGCATCCTGAGCTGCGCATAATAATAATTAAGTGAATTTGAAAGCTAAACGATAAATTTGTTAACGGTAGAATTTTTAATCAAATCAAATTTAGTAAAACGCCAAAAATTTATTATCCATGGAATTAAGCGTTTATTAACTTTACACAAGTTACTATAGGTTTAAGCAAAGATAATCCCATATTAAAGATGATTCATTCAGTACAATAATATGTGGTAAAAATAGGGTCCCCCCGATGCAATATAATAGGTTTCCTGTGATATACGTAAATATTTTACTTACAAATTACATGTAAATAGTTTAACTTTAATGTGCCGATTTCTATTCTACTACATGTAATGCAAAGGCACCCTATATAAAGAAATGAGAGGGTTTTCCAATCATTTTTTTTTATTTTTTGTACTGAATGACTCATTTCTAATGTTCTATGATCTTTGGTTTAAGCTAAACGAGGCTTACTCAAAGAATAAAATTTGATTAACATAGAATAAGAAAGTTGATTTGCATTCTAATAAAATAAATTATTTCAAATTCTGAATAAAGGTGTTTGGACAGCCCTGTTTTATTAACTCTTTAAAACTGCTTTAGTTTTAATTGAAATATTTATTAAACTCTTGTTAATAGAACGTAATAACAACTAAGGATGTATAATGTACTGAATTTTAAAATGTAAATTTAGAATGTGTTTCTAATCACTATAATATTCAAATTAAGATTTGTTAGTGGCAATTCGAACGTTTCATATTTTGCAAAAGAGAGGACTTTCATGTTTGAAATTTTAAGAGAAAATATTTTTAATAAAATCGTGATAATCGCTCAACAGATTTTGTGTTACTTTAGTCAAGACACAAACCTAAACAATTCGGGTTCGGGCGAACTTCTCTGACTTGTTTAAATTAAGTGATATAATAACTTTATAACCTAAATACAACGAAGTTTATTTTTCTTATTTTTACTGCGGTTTATAAATAACCTAATTCTAAACAGACTGGCATATACATAATGTAATTTAGACAGCTAAATTTAGACCACATTTTTTAGTTAATTTTTCTCTTCTCCAAATATAGCAATGCTTCAAATAATTCGAGAACATTTTAAAATTGGCTTACGCGGCATCCTGAGCTACACAATAATATTTAAGTTAGTTTGAAAGCTAAACGATAATTTTTTAACGATAGAATTTTTAAACAAATCGAATTTAGAAAAACCGCCAAAAATGTATTATCTATAGAATTAAGCATTTATTAATTTTACACAAGTTACTTAATAAATAGATTTAAGCTAAATGAGGCTGATAGAAAGAATAAAATTTGATTAACATAAAATAAGAAAGTTGATTAGCATTCTGATAAAATAAATTATTTCAAATTCTGATTTTTGTTTAATAAAGGTGTTTGGACAGCCCTGTTTTTATTACCACTTTAAAACTGCTTTAGTTTCAATTGAAATATTTATTAAACTTTTGTTAAAAAAATGTAATAAAACCAGGGCTGTATAATGTACTGAATTTTAAAATGTAAATTTAGAAAGTGTATCCAATCCGAACGTTTCATATTTTGCAAAGGACTTTCATGGTTGAAATTTTAAGAGAAATTATTTTTAACAAACTCGTGATAATTGCTCAACAGATTTTGTGTAACAATACACTTCTTAATTATCACAAAATTTATGAGAAACACCAATTCATGCTTATACCTAAAGTAGATACTCTGCTAAATGATGAGAATTTATTTAAAAAAATTAATAATAATTCAAAGCACGCACGGTTCACACCTCAAATCCAATATCGCGTACTATTAAATTCACGACTTCGATAGTATAAAAAACGAGCTTATATACATCTAAGTACCTACATACATTTATTATTCCATATACGATTTGTAATCATCATCATCTTCACCGAAGAAAAAATTAAAAAAATAGCAGCCACTTAAGCAACTTGAAATTTATTTTAAATGCCTTTTGAAAATATGTATGCTCGCGCACAGAAAATAGTACTATTAACATTTTGTATGATAAATGGCCCTAAACTACCACACTCTTATGGATATCGTTGTTATGTGCCCCAACTTCCATGTTACGCTTCCAGGTAAAAACAGTTAATAATCTTATATTAAAGAGGTGTTATTTTTTTTTGTTTTATGATCATAATATGATCTTTGATTTTATTATAAGTATACGTGTTCTGTATGTAGATGATGATGATTATTAATTCACGTTTTTTTTTCCACATAATTACACTTAATAAATAATTGTAAATTACAATTACCTTTTCGTTAAACCAATTTAATTTAATTACACTGTTAATTACAAAACAAAAATAATCTTTAGATCACTATCGTGTTTTCAAGTTTAAATTTTACGTTTTTTTTTTTTCTAATTTACAAATAAATAAGCACCGATCTGAACATCAAAACACCTCATCAACAATTGACCAATATTGTTTATATCCTTAATGATATTCATAAACATTTTCATGACAATAAAATTATACAAAAAAAAAACGAAACGAAACAAAAAAGTTAAATATGTGTGATTAGGACATTTATTTTCCATATAAGCATACATATCTAGTCGTTCGTACATATATGAAAACAATAAATAATTATCCTTTTTTATATGCTGCACAACCCCCACCTTATAAACCGTGCGCACATACATAAATAGAAAATCATTTGCCGTGAACACAAAACAAAAACAACAACAATAATATTTACTGTGTTCTGACCATATGGCCTTTCTTGAAGTATCCTCCAAAAAATCATAATTCACCCTTAAAAATGAAGTCAACCGATTTAAAAATTTTATTTCTGTATACAGGTGTGTGTTTATGTTTTTTTTTACGTAAGGGATGATCGTGATATTTAAATGCAAATTTTTTTTTTCTATTTGATTGACATACGGAATAGAAAATTATTTAAAATACAAAAGGGATGGAGTTAAACTGAATTTCCCACGGTTTAATAGTAGTCAGAGACCATATTGCACTCGAAGTTAAAGACAACAAGAAAAAAAAAACGGAATTCATCCTTGACTTTTTACGTTTATGTTTTATAAATCAGGTGAACTATTCCGATGTTCGTGGGAAGATTAATTTTAACGGTTTTTTTTTTGGAAATTTTCTTAAGCTTGGATTGGCAATTTTGAAAAAATGAACTTCTTTTGCTTAAAATTCATATAAAGGCGAATGTCGCTAAAGAGCAGCGTTAAGCCGTTATACCAAAATCTTATTTTGTGCCGGGGTAAAATAACCTAACTCTTGACATCTTACAATTAGTAGGAGTTCGGATGTGGCGGCTCTTGATTTAAATTAAAAATCTCATATAAGATTTGCTCGCAAATTTCTAACGATTGCTGACCCTTTATTTTAATTCGACATCCTGACAGCCTTTCATTTATTCCAAAAATCAAAAGAAATCCGTTAAACCTAAAATCTCATTATCTGTGTTTGGTCTAAATTGGTGAGTAGAAACATTGGATGTTAGGAAGTTCCGTAAACATTGATACATTTTTTTTGGTAGTCTTGATCTTGATCCTTGTCTACAAAATGATAAGACAATCAACAGTTTTTGAACCAGTAGTTGTCCTTAATTAATATATCCTGCTAAATATATTGAAATTAAAATGTGGATTCTAAAATTTGGGTGAAGTAAAAGAAATGATTTACAGCCCACAATTTATCAGAATAAATTTTGCAAATAATTTTCCACCCACAAACCGATTTCTCGATGAATCACCTACTCAATTACACCTCAAAAATTTAATAAAATCAGTTAGAAAAACATGGTATGTCATTCAAATAAAAAAAAAAAATCCGTTTAACTACAACCAGCCAATATGGTATATAACGTATTTAACTTTTCTAACCCCCTCCCGGAAATGAAAGTCAATTATTCAAATAAAATATTTTTTCTTCAACCCTCTCACTCGCGCCGCATACTATTGTAGTACATACACATAGGTCACTTCCTGTATAATTGATGTCATGCACTTTTATCTAAAATTCAAATCATTTTGTCAAAAACTCAAAATTTGTGGTTTTTCCAACAAAAACCGTTGGAAAATTATTTTACCATTCGAGAAAAGTTAAAAATTTAGAAATCAAGCGCACCTGTATAGTATATTATGACATAATATTGTACGTACTATATGAAATTGTGTATTCGCGGGACAAAAACAATTATAAAATCCTGATATTCCCCTTTTTATTCAGGAACCAATTTTATTTTGTATGTATATCATAAATTGTTAGTACAAGTCATAATGCCGTGTCACGTGCTTTGATTTTTTTTTACGATTTTTTATTTTTTTTTTAGTTGTGCTCTAGATACACGCTTCACGACTGTAGTAATTCATTATCGTTATTAAAATTTATACGGTGTGTGTATACGACATTTTATTGTCATCATCATCATCATCATCGGTTTGGTTCGATTCGGCTGCGAAAAAAAAACAACTATTTAACATAAAAAAGGTGGAAATCGTTTCGATTAATTGTCACGATAGGGACGAAAACCTTGTATATATGTGTAAAGAGATGCAAAACCAAAGTGTCTAATGCGTATCATTAATTTTTTTGTATTTTTGGGAACAAATATCCAAACCAACAAAAAAACAATAAATCTAATTTCTAATCATGATTGGAAATTGAATTAGTATTAGAAATTTATTTGGTTAATCAAATATTTGTACGCGCAGCTAAGTGATAAAATGATTAATGGTCGTCGTATACTATATGCGAGTATATACTATACATACTATATAGTCTGTCGTTTAACGGCCAATTATGCAAATTCCACTAATACTGAAATTCTCATGAAAGTCACTAAAAATAATTTTTTAAGCCGATTAAAAAATGACGAACGCATTTTTTTGAAGTGGTGCGAACAACCAATTCAATCGAATACTTAAAATCTGGGTATAGTCGTTTAATTTAAATTAAAATTGTTTGTGATAAGATAAGGAATTAAATTGACTGTGAAAAGGGATTAACGATTTTTTTTTTTGCGTTATCAGTAAATAACGCCTATATAGATTCCCACCCTTATGTACATATAGTATGTGGACAAAATAATATTCATTAGTGATCTTTTGAATAAATATCTCGTTATATTATGTAATACATCTGCTTCACAATAATATACAAAACTAACCAAATATCAATAACAACAATAAAAAGTGTCATAAGCTTTAATCTAACCTAATCTAATATATTCATTGCAATGTCAGACTATATACTTATGTACATACACAGTAGCTGACAATAGACGACGATATACAAAAAAATTTTTTTTTCGGATAATCTTAAATCTAAATTGAAATTTATTTCGGAAGTTACATAAATGTATGTTTGGCGACCCCCGTCCCTAACTCAAATCTCTGTAGTGTGCTACAGACAAACATATACATATGTTTGTATAGAGAGATTATAAGGGAAGTAATTTTTATGTTTATTTAATTTGTTGGAATTGTGTACAACATATTTCATAAATTTGTTGAGTCAACTGTAAAAACCTCATAATTAAGTCAACCAATTTTTGTGTAATTTATGTTGTTTAGGTTTCTTGTGTATGCGTTTGTGATTTTAATATTTTTATGCTTCGATTATTGGGTTTGATTGTAATTTTGCAGCATAAAATATTGTGTTGTGGTTTTTTTCTATGTACAAAAATCAGTTAGAAAACTGAATTATTTCTTAAAAGTAATTATTTAGGTTACGTAAAATTGTTTTATTTTAAATTGGGTAATTGATCGTGTCTAAGCTTCAAATTATGCACAAAATGTTGTTAAAAATAGATAAATTGGTTCAAAAACGTCCAATCCGAACACCAAAGTAAGAATACTCTGTATATAGACAACATACATTTTCTCGTGCAACTAATGTAGTGTAAGACAGGTGACAAATATCAACAAGATCTTTAACTGTCATTCGACGATTTCTGGGCACCAAATCCTTGACTTCCTTGACGTGGGTGTATATCGGTAGATGCCGAAAGACGGAGTAAGGACGTTCTTCGTCTTCAACATTTCTCTGCCTTCTTTGAAAAACTACTCGTTGGGTTTAGGCCGCATGATTTAAATGGAAAAGTCTTACTACTTTTTGATCACAGTAGTGCTGTAAATATACAGCATTTTATTTAAATTTACTGCATCAATCGTTTTAAAATTTACAGTTTTTTTGAATTTCACAATTGAGACAAAGGAGAATTTTATCTAGAAGGGAAACACTGACCTTATGCTTTCCTATAATTTCAACGAAAACCACAAAATCATCCTTGCATCCTCTCTGTTTCTCTGAATTACCAATATGAACAAAAACAACAAATCCACTGTTAAGTCGATAAAGCGCAGTAGCTAGCAAAAGAAAATATAATTTTGCGAGCGATACTAGTATGATTTTCATGGGATGGCCAATCAAATTGGAATTTTTTTGTTGAAACATAATTAATACCCAAAAAAATTTCAAATTGTTTTAATTTCAAAATTATTGACTTAAATTCAATCGAAAATTGTTAAGCCAAAATTTTCTTAAATTCTGAAACATTCCAATAATTTGCAGCTTGAATTTTATTTTAAAGAAGTCACGCGTAATATCAAAGCAACCTTGATTATACAAGCCATAATCTAAAAAACGAAGCTTTTATAAGGGAATTAGAAACGAAGAAAAAATCAAAATTTCCATAGTAAAACACATAAAACATATGGGAAATCACTTTTTTTCCTAAGACAAATTTGTAAATGAAAACGTTGCAAATTCTTAATTATGATTTCTGGAATATTTTCATAAATGTTTGAATTTCAACATATATAAATCTCGTTTAAGTAAATCGTTTTCATTTTCTTGTAATAATTGATTTATTTAAACCAAAATATAAAAAAAAGTTCATAACAACAGCTTTCTGGTCAAATTAAAAAGAAAAGCTTACTACAAATCGTGTGCATTAAATCAATATACATAGATGGCAGTGGGTAGTAAACATTTTGAAAAATCGTACCAAAAATTGCGACCTGGGGAAATTTGAGTTCAACAATTGTAGGAAAAGCAAAACAAATTCAGAAAATACTAAGAACGTGTCATAATTGTGTGATTAAATAATTTTTTTCGTATCTTTCTGCCAACAATTATAGACATCTAACGTACACTAGTAAAACTAAAGATAAATTTAGCAAGTATTATTTTAAATTGTCAGAGCTAACTTTGATGTATTTTTCAAAATGAAAATTTGAAAAATATGATATATTTTAGGAATAATTTAATTTTAAAATTTTTGCAATTAATATTTACTTAATACCAATATACGCTTCTTGTATATTGCTGCTAAAGATATGTAGAACACTTTTGTATAAACATTTTGTAACATTTTTGCTGTTTTCATTGAAAAACTTGAAGCTAAAAAACACCGTTTTCACTATGGATTCCTATGGAAATCAGTGAAAAGTTATACCACTAAAACAGCTTCTAAAAAATACGTCATAATGATTATGGCTCTATACTCTAGAAGGCTCTGGTAATATGTAACTTCTTTAAAATTTAATTCGAGTAGAAATATCCAAAAATCCCATAATTATTATTGAATCAAAATTAAAAAGCTTGACAGGATTTTCAGACATTTTGACTTTCATAAATTTTAGGTTATGGTATTTCCGAAAAATTTAAAAAAATTTGAACATCGTACATACCTAAAATTTTAATAATGTACTAATTCTGGGAAACAATTAAAACAATTAAAGCTTCTAAAGTTTTTTCATTAGCTCCAAAATTTTCGGTTTTCAGTTAGAACATGCGAAAATAAATACTAAAATTAAATCGTAAAAATTGGTGTACTTCTAAATTAATTATTTCTCTGTTATTCTATTTGATACCACATTTGCCATAAGTTCAAATTCAATTTTAGGTTAATCCCTAAACCCACAAAAAACTCAAAAGAAAATCTGCTAGCTAAATATGTTCAGATTAAACCAGAATTGTGGCTTTGTTTTTTGGAATATTCAAGTTAACATTAAACAATTAAAATGACAAAATAGTAAAATTTTAGGCTTTATTCAAAATGCATGTCAAAATTTAAGTTAATTTTTGAAGCAGCATCAAACCTAAGTTTTAGAAATTTGAACTGTGATTTTCAATTCAAAATATTCACTATAAGTGCTTATTCGTACCTGAGCAAAATTAGTGTATTAGTGGAGTTATATTTGTAGATATTTAAATACAACCACAACTCGTGGGGTACAGGGTATTTGTTTCATAATGACTTTCCGCATACAAAAAATTCGATTAATTCGAATTTGCATCGATTCATTACCTTCTCTGGTAACTTAACATTCATCAACGTTAAAAACACAATCGCCAGCAGAATCGCCAGAAATTCAGCGTTTGCAAAGAGGAATGTAAAATTTCTGAATGTTTTAAATTATTAACTTTCGATATTAAATTATTTATAGAATTTTCACAAATTTTCAATATAATTTCTCAAATTACATCAGAATAAAATTTCTTCGAAAGCCCCTAAACACGCCAAACAAACCAAAAAACCACATGATAGTTATTCTAATCTTGAAATTTTAAATCCAAGTTTTATTTTAATTCATGAACTGCCGGAATTATTTAAAATTTGAACGTTTGTATCGAATTTTTAAAATTCAGAATTGAAAAATATTTAATTCAATTTCCATCGAATTTCGAAACATTCAAAACTTTAAATTTAGAACGTTAATTACATTTCAAAATGTCTAGAAATTAAAACGAAATTCGGAATTACTATTATATTACAACAAAATTTCGAAATTTCACATTTTCTGAAAATGTTTCTGTGGCCCAAAAATATAAATTTTCAAATTAATAACAAAAATGTGATTTTATATTTTGAATTTTTTTCAAATTTAAGAATTTGGTGTTTTCAAAAATACGTAAAATTTAAAGATTAGTTTGGGACAATTTAAACGGGCATACAAGAAAAAATTTTTGGCGACAAACATTAGCATCAAAAATAATAAATTGGCATCACAAATAATATTTTGGCACCACATATGAAAAAACAAACAAATATTTTTGAAGGACATTATTAAATACTGTGGCGACAAACATTGACATCAAAATTAATAAATTGGCAACAAATATCATATTTTGGAACAAAAAAAAATAATTTTTAGTAGTAAAAAAAAAAAAAAAAATCGAGACAAAAAATTAAATTTAATCGATACAAATTATTTAATATTTGATGGGGGATCGATATAAAATATTGCAGTGTCATTAATAGATTCTATATAATCCGCTCCTACGTGCGGCACGCAGTGCGACATGTTTGCCTATCCTGGCTCCTACGTCCCTCGAAGTTTAAATCTAAGGCCCCTCGGAGGGCTAAGCGGGGGGGAGCGAAGCGACCTCCCGCGTGCCCGTGAGAGTTACCGAAGCCGTTAGCCTCTACAATTCTAAGTTAAATTAGGGATCTCCATTTTCCAGAATATTTTAAAACTAATTTCAATTTTTTAATTTTTAATTTATTTATTTATAAATTTGTTGCCAGTTAATTATTTTTGTCGCCCAAAATATTTATTTCGATGCCAAAAAATAATTTTTTGTGTACCCTTCCAATAGTGCCAAAAAATTATAAATGTTGCCAAATTATTATTATGATGCCAAGAAATTTTTGTTTGTTGCTCATTAATTTGTGCCGTTTTATTATTTTTTTGTATCTCAAATATTAATTTTTTGTGTGCCGGTTTATTGCCAGCCGATTAGTTTTGATATTATACATATGTATAGGAGCAGAATCGAATAAGATGTAATTTGATATGAGATGGGTTCCCTTCATCTTCCGCATTTTTTTTTGTTTTTTGGGAGGTAAAATTGTTAAACTATTTTCTTTATCAATATCTGGGTATCTGCTAGGTACAATGAGTAGCCTTTACAATGTCTGAGAAAAGCATCTTTGACTTTGACCCAATCGTTTCAGTGAGAATGAAAATTTGAAATATAAAGTTGTAAGTTTAAAATACTATTCTCCTAACTTTCAATTGGAAGAATGCTTTCCTACTTTCAATTGGATCATTGGATAAAATTGAACGCAATATTTTCGAAAGTATATGCAACTTTTTTCAAAATAAAATAGACTTAGAATTAACCATTTTCCACAATACATATATTAAGCTTTTTGTACCTTTTGTACAATTTAAAAAAAGTTTACTTTCATTTGGAAAGTGTCGTTAGAAAAGGAAAGCTATACTTATAATAGAATAACTTTTCTAAACTACGAAATTTTGAACAATAGATTCTTCAAAACCCTAGAAAATTCACTGACAAGTAAAATATTTATTAAAATTCCAAAAAATGTTTAATTTTTGTGAAACAATTGGCTTCTAATTTCCATTTATTTATTTCAAATTATAACAATTATTGCTGAATTTCGATTTTGAACTCTGAATTGTAAATACAAAACAAGACAATTTCAAAATTAATTTGAGTTGTTGTCTAAAATCGTGTACATATGCAAGAGGTTTAAAAAATGGTAGGAAGCTTTTATGTTAAGTGGGAGCAACATTCGGTTTTGTTTTTCAATACTAAATTATTGTAAATAAATAAATTTGTTTGTTGGATTTAACTTTACATTGAAATTTAATAAAATATTTAAAAATCTTGGTTCTTCAACGGATAGAAAGTAAAATAGAGAAAGTAGCCCTCGCTGCACTTGGTCGTAAACGCAGCACCAAGCGTATTTTATAAGCCAGTGACCAATATCTTCCATTTGCGTCCTCGAAGTATTGCATTTCTATTTGAATTAAATGAGATTAGATGTCAATAGGTTCATTAAAACGTGCTGTGCCTGACTTCATTTTTTATAAATTGCGACTTTTCGGGCTTCGGTTAAACGTCATCGGTTGTTATTGCTATTTTAATAAAACATACTGTATGAAATTTCAATCATTCGTTTTTTTATTTTTAAGGCCGGTGTTCACGTGCAATTAAATTGCGCAATGTAATTGTATGGCATCGATAGTGCACAATAAAAAATTGTTGAATAAAATTTGAGTACATATATCAGAGCATCTCAGTTCACAAGTATATTGCGGAATTTAAGTGTCCGTGAATATCTGCCTTAACACCCGATCAACCAGCTCAATGTTTAAGCTTATCTGATTTGAATCTGAAAGTACTGTGTTTGAATGTCGGTAACGGTGGGTCTATTTTTTTTTAATATTCTTTTTTTTTACGCTAAAGTTGACAACCTTAATATTTCGTTGGTCCGCCCTTCTTTTAAATTACTTCAGCAATTCGCTTTGTTAAACTATCGATAATCGATGGATTTAAATCTTCCCACTTTTCTTGACTAACACACACAGCACGAAGTAGTCAGGTGGTTCGGTAAACTAAAATGAATGTGTTGGAAAGGCTGGTCCAGAGCCCCGATCTAAACGCAATTGCAAATTTATATTCTGAAGAGGAAGATTAGGACAGGAAAATGTACATCGATTGCTTATATGAAGTGAAGGCGGTAGTACGGAAAATTTAATAAGATGAATTGCAGAAGTAATCATACATCAAGGAGGGCCAACAAAATATTAAGTTTGTTAGTTATACCGTCAATAAATAAGAATATTTAAAAATAAAAAATAAAAATTGTGTTCAATATTTGTGAAAATGCGAAAAAACAGGGTTGCCTAATAATTTTTCCCTTGGGTGTATATTGGAATTTTTCGGTATTCCTCGATCATAAAATGTTGGCACCTTATATAATTTCAACTGCCATTGGCGAACGGGATGAAAATGACCCTACAATATTGTAAGTTAAGTGAATTAAAGAATTAAAATGTGTTTCGGTAACAGGTTTAAAGCATAATGCATTGTGAGGATTTAAAATGGGTTTTTTATTACCTAATCGCGATCGGTGAACTCTTGTTCATCAGACCGGTATTGAGTATGCAATGTGAAGAGGGTTGGTCTATTATGATTTAAAACTTTAAATAAAATCCGCAAAACTTTTAAGATGTTGAGGCAAAGAACAGATTGCAACAATGCATAAAATCATATCTAGGTCCAATTTTTATATTTCTGAAACAAAAATTCGATTCTAAAATTTCGTTCCAAACACATATGTTTAGAGGAATTTAGGACTAGAAAATTTTAAAATTGGCTATGGAAAATTTAGGTATTTTGTCATTTTAAAGGATTATTTAATTCAGTTAGAAATTTTAAACTCCAATTGACAAACCCAATAAAAAACCGACCTGGAGCAAACAGAATAAATTTAATGTGTTTTCTATCATGCTAGACTGATTTTAAAACTGTTAGATAATTTTGCTAGAAAAATTAAAAAATTCGATCATTTAACAGAAATTTTCAAATTAATAAGTTATTTATGGCGTACATCAGATTAATATTGGTAAAAACAAAAAATTGTGGAAATTTACGGGATGCCATAACAAGTCTGCAAAAATACGATGTCGAAGATAGCCGGCTACAAAATACTAAATTCAATTTATTAAAAACTCTATCTGATTTTATTCTTATAATTTAAAAATTCAGCAATTATTCAAAGCTACTAGTGGCCAAAAACAGGACACATCCAATGAAAATTTCAAAATTTTGAAAATTGAATTTCTAATTAGTATACCTATTGAAAAAATAAACTTCAACTTTGTAGAAACTTTAGCAACATTTGATCACCGCAAAATGATATTTTACAGAGTAAGCTTGGCCATTCGACATTATCATTTGATAAGACTCAGATTAGCGGCTCTTAATTCTTGTAAATTGTAATTTTGGTATTCTTTTATAAATGCGATGACGCAAAGACTCAACCATTAAAATGTTACGTTTGGTACAACTTTCGCATAAGCTTCCTTAATTTTTGCCGAACAGGAATATCAACACGCAGTCATTAAAAATACGTATCCATATCTACCAGGAATTACCTATATACATCGATAGTGGCCCGATTAATTGACACATTTTGTTAATTCGTTTATTTTCCAACGACGTTTCGTGACTGGCATTTTAGTATTCTATAAAATCAAAAGAAATAGGAATTAAGTAATTTGAACTAAGATGCACATTTAGAATAAATTTTATCACATCGTCCAGTTCCAATTCCTTGGTTGTTGGTTCATTTAATAAATTTTTTTGATCAAATCTAGCTCCCTAAACGTACTCCACCTACTCTCACCTGTCCGCATCTAGCACAAATCCGATGGAAATTTTTAGAAGCTCCTCTTCTCAGTGACCTGGCAGATATCAATTGGATGAACGTCAGTTGTATTCAACGCTTTGTTGTAAGCTCTAGATGGTTCAATGAGTAGAGTTGAGAAAAATGTGTATGTGGTATTGCTACGGATCATATTTGTGTCTATGCCTGTCCTTGGTACAGCCACAATAACCTAACCTAACCTAGCTCAACTCTTCTAAATTCGCTAATTAGGAATTTTTTAGATTATAATTTCAAAATGGTTTAAAACCTTCTATTTTGAAAATATTTTAATTGATGGCCCCGACCTTGATTTTTGAAATACAATTTTACATAGCTAAACCATTCGAAAAATTGGAAATACAGCTTTGTCAAGAAATAAAACCAGTAAAACCTTCAATATAAAAATGTAAATATTTAGGCAATGTTGAGGAATAATCCAAATCTGACAATTTGAAATTTTGAATTATGGTTACATTCCAACGAAATTAAAAATTTCATGGAATTATTTCTGTGGTAATCTTAATTCGAAATTTATGTGAATTTATTGAAATTATATTTCTTGAAGTCTTCTTGGTGATCTGATCGTACTAGAACCATCGGAGAGCTCGTATGGGTTTTTCCTCTCCTCTGCGACTCATAATGAAAGCATCATATAATTCTTCATCTTTATATCTTATATCTATAATGGCAGATGATCGAAAATAGTTGTTTAGTTTGATTGATACAGCTTCTCCTTCATCTATAATATCTTCAATTATACTGATTTTCCCAATCCTTATAACGCTAACGGAAACTTACTGATAATGCCGTTTAATTCCACTCTTTGTGTCTATATTAAGCATTTTGAACTATTCATTTCGTTTATACTTAAAATATTGACAGTGGTACCAATATTTACCAATACATTATTTTAGCATAAGGACAAGCTTCAAGAAGTGCTTTCTAGGATTTCCAATATTAGTGAACTCGATATAGCTGTAGTGATGCATTAGGTCCGGTGATGGAATTAGCAAACCCCGGTGTATACATTTAATGTAATTTATTTAAATAAATAAAAATTTTAACCTACACTTGAAATTGCACCAAATCACTCACATTCGATTAAAAATGTTTTTAGACCGGATTGTAAATATGTATATGAAATTCCGTCAAATTTTCAATTTATCCGGAAGACTATTGAACATTTTGGGAGGCAAAATTAAAAATCAATTTTAAAAGTTCGTTGTGTAAAATCTTTGAAGCCGAATATACTGAGGGTTTCTCAAATTGCAACTAGTGCGACTTTTGACTGATTCATAATTATTACAAGAAAAGCTTTCAATACTTTGAGCACAAATAGATGTCTATAAGCGGAAATATTTCCAGGTATTGAAACAGATGCCATGAAGCAGAAGTCCTCTGTGCATTAAGAATAATCCTAACAATATATTTCTGCGCAGTAATTAGTGGCTTAATTTTGGTGTAGTAACTGCCACCCCAAAAACTAAGCCATAAGACAATTTCGTGTTGACTAAATGCAAAGTATACATTTCTTAAAACTGCAGTCGGGCATGCTCTACGTAGTAAATTATCAGATACTTACGAAGGTCATCGATATGGTGTCTCATAAGCAAAATGTTACCCTTTAACACAGCCATCGGTACAAGCAATTTGGTCGCAGTTACTAGCGTGATAAATAACATTAGGGTCTACAAAAAAAAGCATCGCTAACCCTAAAGAAAATTCCTTTAGTTTTTGTACGTAAGAACATTCTATGCACGGAGCACCAGTCCTTCAGAAGGATTAGGTCCGATTGCATAAGTTGAGTAATAATGTTATGTTCAGATTGATTCTACATGAACACCACGTCATCCGCGAAAGTGATCAATATAAAAAAAAATTCAAATATATTAAAAACAGCAATGGACCTACTAACTGAACCTTGCGGAACACCATTGTTTAATATTTTAGGTTGACTCATAATACCTTTAATCTTAACAACCTGGAATCTATTGGGTAAGTATGAGCAAAACCAAAGTAAAGTGACCTCACAAAACCCAGCATAAAACAGCTTTTTTCAATAGAACTTTGTGGTTAACCATATTGAAGGCCTTCGTAAGATCAATAAAAATAGAGGCAACCGCATTTCTCTGATTAACTCTTTCGTCGTGCCTCTATGGAATTTCTGAAGCCAAACTGGCTGTCATGCAAAAATTTGATGTTGTCCAAAAAACTAATAACCCTCGAATGAACGAGCTTCTAGTGCTCAAACACAGAAAGCAAGGAGATTTGTTTGTAGTTTGAAACATCTTTTCTATCCCCTTTTATACAAATTGGAATAACAATAACTTCTTTAATTTAGAAGAGTAAACACTAGTAAACACTATGTGTGAAAAAATTTCAACAAAATGGAAAATTTTTTCACGAGAAAGTTGTTAAACAGATCATTTCCAGACGAATGCGAAATTTTAAGTTTCGATATTACATTTAGAAATTCAAGCGGGAAAGTTTCTAAGAACACACACGATTTTAATTCAGAATTACTGTAAATAAGATTGGCGCAAGATTCACCATCACATTTAATGGATTGTTCTAAATTTAAGAGAGTGTGGATCCGTTACTGAAACATTTTCTTCAATAGTATTTCTTCAATTTGAGTGCTTGACTTTCTTTGCGTTTAAAATCGCATCGACTAATTTCTAACTTTGTTCAATGTTGCCATTGACATCTTGAACCTTATTATTAAATAATTAGCTTTTGCTAAAACTATTTCCTGTTTAACAGCAATTAAGTTAGTAGTTAGTGCCTTAACCGAGGGCCTTAGGCCATGAGTATACCATCAACTGAGGACGGTGGAAATTCAAAAAATATTTAAGTTCATATCACCAAAAACCATTAAATTTTTGGATTTGATCTTTAGTAAAATACATATAACTGAAAACAAAACAGACTTATGGCAATAATTTTGTTTGTAATGAAGGCGGTACCGCAGAATGTCCTTCTCATTTTCGCGGCTTGTTCAGTTGTTCTGTTGTTCAGTCATACATGCATATCAATTCTCGCTGAACAAATTCAGATAAGCTTCAGAATATCTACAAAAAATGTTCTCAGCTATTCCAGTTTGCTGAAGTTTATAAGTATTGTAGCATTTTTTTTAATGTGGGATTCATATTTTCCAGGGTGTTCATTATCAGTAAACAGTTTAGCCAAACCACAAGTCATACTTTTTATCTCCAACAGAAACTCGTCGGACCGTTCGTTAGGATATGTATTCTACAGCAGACCTTCGGCGGTACCTACTCAGAACAAGTAGCTTTATTGTGTTTTCTAAAGAAGATGAAGTTTCAGACTTAAAATGGGAGTTTAATTGGTGTTAGTCATTTCTGTGTTGTTGACAATAGCTTCTACCAGCTTTTGCGAAAATCGTAAATATTCATTCCAGTCGTATCTTGGAGGATTTTATCTCGGGGTTTGCTTCTCGTTCCACCTGGTTCGAAATTCCAAAATTGACAACTGTCATGTAAAACTAAAAATCTTTTTTCAGAAATAAATCGTGCTGGCAAATTAGAGGGAATTGACTTAAATGCATATTCAGCTGGAGACAGTTTATCAATTTAATAGGAAAAATTTCTGAAATGTTGGAAAAACACATACCAGCAGCATCTACAACCACAACGCCAACATTAATCCACACAAAGTCAGACATCAAATTGCCACGCTTCAATGTACCTGTATTTTCCTATTTTCCGGAGATTATTTAACATGGACATCATTTCGAGACCTGTTTAAGATACTCATTCAAGACAATAGATCAATTTCTAATGTAGAAAAGTTGCATTTTTCTAAGACGAATTTATCTGGCGAAACAGAGTAGTTACTTCGAAACATTCAAACCACGTATGCTAATTTTGATACTGTCTGAAAATCTTTGATAAATCGCAACGAATTGTTTGGCGGTCAACTCTTGATGAACCAATTATTATTATTCACTTTAACACGGTAACCTATGGCACCGTGAGTGCTCTGTTCTTAGCTATCAAAACAGTCATGCACTCAAGATTTATCATGTATATTTACGTTATGCACAAAACGTAGTACATATGCAGTAATTCGAGTTAATTTCGAAATGCTTGAATATTTGTGAATTAGATCCCATGAATCGTTCTTTATTAATGTTGAAAGTACCAACTTGCGTTTTTCAAGATCAATATCATGATTTACTGAGATGGTTTTGTGTCGGCCAAAGCGATGAATGTAGTCCAATCACTAAGATGATCATAGCTGAAGCACATAGCAGCACACTGCATGGTGGCATTAGTCAAACACTTGGATTTACCCGACGAAAAAATTGGAACATTAACGGATGAAATTTGTTATGACAATTTATTCATAAATGTACAACATGATTCCGTTATGCAGCCAACACGAGAAGTCAAATAATGTTAAATCTGCCGTCTCCATGCATTACAACAAGTCGACCATTTCAGCATTCTGGAGTAGACTAACCCTGACAAAAGAAGTTGATTGTATACGGTTAACCGACTCAAAGGATTCACGGTTACAGAAATTATTAAAAGACCTTAACCTGGGGGACAAGAAACCATCGCAGCTACTACGGGAAATGCGTGGCCTGGCCAGTAAAGAAATCTTGGAGGAGATGCTGCGCAAGTTGTGGGTTAAGCGATTACCACAACAAATTCAAGTAATTTTGGCGTCGAGCACAGAAAATTTGAGCAATTTGGAAACAGTAGCTGACCAAACTTTTTAGAACGTAAACTAGCGCCAGAGTAATGGTATAGTATCACGTGAGAAGGAGGTGCACCACTCGCGAGAGGGAGCTGGAAGTTTTCAACGATCCGGATTTTGGCATCGGTCAGGATCCCACACAAATAAAAAGCATCCAATCATCCAATGTGATAAAAAATAGGTGTATACGTAGTAATTTATGATATGTCAAGTAAGCGTAGCTGTTTAATCGATACGGGTGCCAATGTCTCGGTAATACCACCATCACAAGAACAGAAACACAAAATTCGGGACAATTTTCCTCTTTTTGCCGCGAATTATTCTCGAGTTACCACGTATGGCATCCGATTATTGGAACTAAATTTAGGGCTTAGGCGTATTTTTAATTGGACATTTATCATAGCGGATGTGTCGAAACCAATAATAACCATTTTTGGACGGACGACGCAATAAAAGCTTGTGAGCATACCAAACAACAATTGTGTGAGACCTCAACCCTTGTGCATCCGGACATTAAGGCTCATCTTGCTTTAATCGAAGACGCATCCGATTCAGCGGTGTGCAGTGATGCACCAAAAGGTACAGGATATCTGGCAACCTTTAAGCTTTTATTCGTTGAAGCTTACGGAAACGCAGAAACGCTATAGCGCGTATGACCGCGAGAGTAGCATATATGGCAGTGAAATTTTCCGTTTTCTGCTGGATGGGAGGACGTTTATGATTTTTACTGACCATAAGACATTGGTGTACGCGTTGCAGCAAAACCCGCACAAAGCCTCACCAAGACAGTTTCGCCATTTAGTTTTTATTGGCCAATTTACTAACGACATTCAGCATATTGCAGGCAAACATAATATAGTAGCGGACACGCTATCTAGGGTAGATGAGATACGAGTGTCAGAGACAATTGATTACGAGAAAGTGGCCGAAACCCAAATTAGTGATAAGGTGCTACAGGAGGTCTTATAATCAGCACATCACTACAGTTCAAGAAGTTTCCCGTGCTCAATTCGGGAAAAGAGTTATGTTGTGACATTTGTACAAGTGTCATTAGACCATACATCCCAATTGAGTTCCGAAGATCCGAATTTAACATAGTGCATGATCTCTCACATCCGGGAATTAAAACTACAGCCAAAATGTTGAGTGCGGACATCCATCAATTCAAAAGTTGTCAAAAATCTAAAGTTAAACAGCATACAAAGACCCCAGTGGGCCAGTTCCCACTCGTCAGCAAGCGATCGGACGAGATCCACGTTGGTATAGTGGGTCCTTTACCAACATCCGAAAGTATGCGCTACTGTGTGACGATAATAGACCAGTAAACCCGTTGGCCCGCGGCAATTCCAATAGAGGATATTCGGACCCAAACGGTGGCAAGAGCAATATATAGTGGATGCATTGCACGATTCGGCATACCGTCGTCAATAGTAACAGATCAAGGCGGGCAGTTCGAGTCCGAGCTGTTTCGCGAACTAGCAACATTTCTAGGATTTCAACGAAAATGGACTACATTGTACAACTCTCAGGCAAACGAGTTTATTGAATGCTGGCATAGCTCTCTCAAGGAGGCAATAATGTGTCAGAACAATGCTAGAGGATAGCTTTTCGAGAAGATTTTAACGCAACGTCATCCGAATTACTGTACGGTGTGCCAGGGCAGTTTTTCGACAATTCGAATAACCAAGTGTATCAGTCGGAGTTCGTTTTGCAGCTTAAAAATATCATCGAGCAGACAAAGCCAACACCTGAATCAAGACACGGGAATAGATTGTCCTTTGTGCACAAACAATTGAACACATGCTCGCACGTATTCGCGCGGACAGATGCTTCGTTTGCCAATACGTGGGGCCTCCGTGGGGTGAAATATTACACAATACCAAGGTAAACAAGCCGTGTCAGCACTTCGTGTTAGTGCTACGCGAAGTGCACGCGAAAATTTAGTTAAATGGTCAAGAACAATAAGAATCATCGTGTTTCCTTCTGTGGACCTAGGGTAAGGCCCAAGCAGATCGACATAAATTCTTTGCCATGGACGTTCTACCTGGAACATTTCCCCATTGGCGGCTTCATTAATTGATTTGGGCTCTTAGTTACCTTACACATCTCACATTTACCAATATATTCCTTGACATGCTGCGTCATTCCAGGCCAGAAGTATAACATGTGCAGTCTATGAAGGGTTTTAGCTATACTTCCGTGTGATGCTACTGGGTGATCATGTTCGGATTGAATAATGCTATGCCGCATACCTGTTGGTACTCAAAGCTTCCATACTGAGACATCCGTCAATTCATCCTTTCTCTTTGGCTCAAGTCTTATGAATATACGATCATCACGTATGCGGAACGCAGGATATTTTCCAGGATCATTTTTTACCTTATTTAACAGCTCTTTATAAGCTGGCTCATTAAATTCTAGTGCTTCCAAATTCACCTCTGAAATGAATTTCCCTACACTTGAAATAAATTCCTCACTACTATCACAATACACTCGTGAATCGTGATAGAGCATCTGGTACAATATTGAATTTTCCGCTCTGGTGTTTTATATGAAATGTGTAGCCTTGTAGCTTGAGACTCCACCTGGCAAGTCTGCCGCTCAAATCATTCTGTTCCATAAGCCATTTAAGACTGGCATGATCGGTTATAAGTGTGAACTCATGACCCTCCACGTAAGCTCTAAATTTTTTTACCGCAAGGATTGCAGCTAGACATTACAGCTCGGTTACGCAATAATTCTTCTGGGCTTTATTTAGTTTTTGGGACATGAACGCTACTGGGCGTTCACATCCATCTGCATCTTCTTGGTAGAGTACTGCCCCCACCCCCTCGGTACTAGCATCACACCGTATGAAAAATGGTTTTTCATACGACGGGTTGATTGAAAGCTTCTTGAGCATCTGGAGTCCACTGAAATTTCCCCTTTTTAAGGCAGTCTGTAATGGGTGCAGTCACTGCAGCGTAGTTAATAATAAACCTTCGATACCAGCCAACCATACCAAGGAGACGTCTAGCTTGCTTGACGTTTTCTTGTATCGGAAAGTTTACTATTGGGTCAATTTTCTGTGGATCAGGTCTTAGTCCGTGCTCTCCCACCAAGTACCCCAAATACCCCGTATCTCTCTCATTAGAAACTTGCATTTTTCCAGGTTTATAGTCAGTCCCGCCGTCCGTAACAAATCTGCGACCGACTCTAACAACATAAAGTGATCTGCCATCCGGCACATTGATTGGGCTGCGTTACACAGCCCAAATGACATCACTCTAAATTGATAGAGCGGCCGCCCTGGTACAGTAAATGCTGTCTTGTCTCTGGAAGATTCCACAAGCGGAATCTGCCAGAATACGTCCTTCAAGTCTAGTCCCGTAATGTATTTAGTCTCAGCAAGGCGTCCAAATAGTCCGTCGATTCTTGCCGTCTTTGTCGATCACGGAGTTCAGTTTTCTGGCGTCCAAGCAAAGTCTAGGCTTGCCATTTGATTTTTTCACTATGGTTACCGGTGAACTCCAGGCACTTTTGCTAACCTCGATTACTCCCAAATTGAGCATCCTGTCAATTTCCTCATTGAGACATTTTTGAACAGTCGGCGAGACAGGATAATATCTTTGGTTTATTGGCTTACAATCTTTGGTGATACTAATCTCGTGTTCGTGGAGAGTGGTCTAGCCTAACCCATTCTTTGCAAATGATGAAAATATATCAATTTTTCGTTCTAATTTAATTTTATCATTTACATTTAAATGATGCGTGTTGTCGTCTATTAGTTTGAGAGTTGACTCAGAAATTTGACTGATATTTTGATTAGGAGTTATATTAAAACGTTCCCAAAAATCTATTCCAAGGTACAACGGAGACTGTAAACTTGGAACGATACTAATTTTCATCTTCTCAGTTTTATTCCTGAATGTAATCGGCAACCACACGTAGCCTTCGATTCGGTTACATGTTCCGTCAGCAATACATACTTTTCTTACCAATATTGACTTGTGCGTAAGGGCGCGGATCATTTTTATAAAGTCTGTGCACTATTGAGGAAATGCATTTCTTTATAAAAGATCGGTTCTGATAGAAGTATTTTATGGCACGAATTTTTCTTTTGTTAGATTTTGTTGGTGTTGTAATTAGGTCAGGTTTATCAGTTTCTGAGTTAGTCGTTCTGAGAACTCGAGGGATTGGCTGTATGATTTTGGTTCAATCCCGAGCGTGATGTCCTCAAAATACTCACACTCGGTTGTGGGTTTCCCTGATTAAATTTTAAACAATTCTTACACGATGGTTTACGCACGTTTGCCGCTCCACAACCAAAGCAGAAAACATTTTGAAATTTTTCACTACAGTCCTGATATCTATGGCCGATTTCCCTAAAGTTTTTGTTTTTTGAATTGCCTCAAGATTGTTTTCCCTGCGTCCAAATTAGTTGGGAGGTAGAAAGAGTTTTCGTTTGCCAGGATTTCTGATCCAGTTAGGCGGATTTATTCCATGGTATTGTTAATCTCATTTACTGAAGGTCGCCGTCGGATAGAAGAATCACAAAAACGTCTTGGGTCATAACCACTTTCATCCCACATTCTTTCATATCTCTGGCATAGGATTCTTAATTCTTCGACAGAATCGAGACTTTGTTGGTATGGCAAAGTTACATTTTTTAGCGCTGGATGCATATTTTGGCATAACGTATATATATTAATTCTTTCGGTTTTAAACGATTTTGAAGCCGTGCGTTTAATTTCTGCATACTTAACGCAAAATCGGAGAAATTTTCCTTCGCCTGCCGTTTACGGAGCATCTGTTCACGGATTTCCTCTTCATAATCGATAGAGCTAAAATATGCAGGCATTGCTGACCTCATATTTAACCATGACATTTCAGGATTATCTAATTTGTGGATCCAAAACCAATCCTCTGCTTTTTTGGAAAGAAATAAATGCAGAATTTTTGGTAAATGTGCTTCTGGGAAACCATCAAATGCTAAATTCCGTATAGAAGGATTTTGATTTTCCGTCTGCCTTGCATGGTTTATATTCAAACGGCTTCCAGAATCGTCGGTGAGATTAATTAATGATAAATCCCCGGCAAATTGTATATTTTGGTCTCGTGAATTGGTGGTTCTTTGCAATTCCATTTTTGAAAAAAATCTGCTACGGAGTCCTTCAAACGTTTTCCCTCAGTCCTTAACTCATGAGATTGAGCATCAATTTGAGAAGACCCTCTTTGGGCATCCAGATTATTTTGCGCTTCCAAAAAGTAATTTCTTTGAAAATTAGTTTGTTGTTCCATAGTTCTCTGGTTCCCTTGGTCTCCCGTTGGACTTGAAGAGACCGTGGTTTGTGTCTGTAGAACATTCTCTTGAGATTTTGCTTTTTCATAATCTTTCCATAATTTGGCATACCTGTTAAACATCCTGCGGAAGTTAATAAACAACTGATTGAAATTTACCTGGTCACCTAAAGTGTTAATTAGTCGCTCTAAACGACCTTTATAATGTACAGTCTTGGTGAAGATAATACCAACAATTTCGTAAGCAGGTGATTCTCCATGTTGGTCTGTTACATGGAACTTAATAGGCTTAAACGTTCTGTCAGTATTCTCAACATTTAGAACGTTTATCAGTATTGTCCTAGCACCGGTTGCTTTACTTGATAATCCTCTGACGTGTAACTCTACTTCCAACTCGGTGTCTGTGAGTTTACAAAGATAGGTTATTGCTTCCATTTTGGGAATTTAATTTTATAGCTAGCACTAACCAACAAAACAAATTCAACTAACTTAAATTGTTCCGTTAGAGTATTAATAAGGAAATGGGTATCGATTGTAAGCACATTCTGATCAAAATGCTACCTGTGTTTTCTTACTATAATTCAGCACTTTATTAAAAATATTTATCAATCAAAATACTCCGCACGCCCAGACAAATTATATATATCAATGACAGTAGCCCGTAAAACCAACTAAATAAAAATGAATTGGCCACATATTTTAACTTACGTATATGTATATTAGCGATCCCTTATAATGATCCCTTCATTCAAATTTAAAATCCAATTCATCTCTTCTATCAACACAAGTATATATACAAAAAGGATTAAAAATTGATTTCAATTCAATTCAGAGACATGATCCCATTTTTATATGTTATAAGCATAACATAATGTATATACCCTCGTTTCATGTATATACGTCAGACAATCAACAACATTTTAATCTAATCACACCCCGTGATTGTATAACAAAAAACATTTATTTTAATTGCAACATTTTTCGGATACCGCATAATTTAGGATACATTTTACAGATATAGGGGTTCGTTGCGCGAAATGATCGCACTAACAAAACAAACAAAAAAAAATTATTAATAATTTATATATAGAGAGAGGGGTAGGAGTTTATGTGTTGATCATCTCATATCATATCGTCTCATAATGATGATATCTGTATTTTATATGCGCGTACAACAGACATATGACATAATTTTGTGGGAGCCTGTCTCGTCGTGTGTACACAAAAATTAATTTGTTCATTTATCAATTTTGTGTGTCGCATCCCCGTCTCGGTGTGTTTAACACACAATGGAATCCTTTTTTTTTGTGACTTTGATGATGATATTTGTATTATTATTATATTATGAAATATGGGATTATTATGTAACTGATTTAACACACACATTATGTATGTACATAGGGGTAATTTTCACTCCTATTATATTTAAATACATAAAAGGGATGAGAATATCTACTCGTATTGATAAAAAAAATCGACTTACCAGTTTCACGATCCGACCGATCATCATTGTATATATCACCTATTTGTAATGGGACGCGTGGACCTAGTAATAATTCACATCCCGATGGTATGTCTTTTATTACTTCGTACCATAGCTAAAATAAAAATAACAAATGTTTTATCGATCGGATCAGCTTGCGTATATCCATACACACACACGAAACTTACATAACCCGCTATTAAAAAATGTTGTAAATTTATGTGTTCACTATGATTTGAGGAGCTACGTATATGTTTTATCCAATTTGTTGATTCGGCGGTCGCATCCAACCATCCCCGTGCTTTTGAACTAACGATTATCTGTAAACAAAAAAAACAAATCGATTACATTTTTTGTTCCAACCAAATATTTTTTTATATAAATCCGCTATTCGCCGCTAGATGTCTCCACATATTATATCCAATACACAATTTTTTACAGTGTTTCTCAAAATTTTAGTACATAAATATTGGGTTGAAGAATAAAATCTGTTTGGTGTTAAATGGAGCGTAAAAAATTTAATTAGAAATTTGAAAATTTAATTTAAAAAAAAATAAAAAAAATTGTTTTATGAGTATGGGAAAATATTTTATATCAATGTCAATCATATATCAGTTTGTGACACTTGTTTCGGGTCGTTTGAATTTATACCGACAACATATACAGACACATTCTAAGAAATTTTGTGTTTTTTGTGTCTTTTGCTTTATTTGTGTAACACAATTGTTTGACTTCTTTTGGGAGTTATAATTGGAAATGCACGCAGGTAATCATTGTCACGTTTTAAAGATTAAGAAAATTTTATGAATCGCAACGTATCGTATAGAATACAGTCTCGCAGACTATAAATCATTACCGGTTTTTCAATGCACGGTATGTCCAACCCTAATTACTGTACTATATTATATATGATTGTTGTGTACAATATAGATCCAAATAAAATCATAAAAATATGTAATGTACATTAAAATGAAGGGTCAAGTGTGCGACTGACTACCCGATTTTCATTTATGATTTATTACCCAACCCGATTATTCGTTTTATTATTATTAGTATTAAACAACAATTTTACATTAAATTACCCTCGATATCCAGCCGCACCACCCTACCCTCCTATACATTCAACATTATGTGTGTGATAATAAATTTATCGATTTTATCATTTTTGTTTTTAATTAAAACTCGACGATGACCATAAAAAAAAATATTCTTTAAGATATTTGTCTTGCGCATAAATTTATCGTTTGTATATTATATGTGGTGGTGTGTGTATACCAACCGCCCCCTTATTATATACATTTTTGTGTGTGCATGGATGACCACTGTTTTCACTTAAGAACAGATGTTTCTTATATATAATTCATTTAACAATAACAGTTATGATATTTAATAAATTTTTGTGATTTTGATTTCTAGATGAATGAATACCAACCACCTATACCAAAACCCCCTTCGGCAAAAAAAAAAAATTTCCCAATAAAAATGATATTAAAACGGAAAAAATATCTTCTGCTAACTTTTACTCGTATTTTGTGGATCTAACGTTCTGTTAAAAATTTAGATAAATCGTTTTTCCAATTCTCTCGACAAATGGAAACCAACAAAAAAAAAAGTTTCCCGATTTTTGCTTTTTTTTTGTTTTTTTTTTTTTGGGAGTGGATTTTCTCTGTGCTATCATATTATATTGCGGTTGCGTTCTGTCGTCGTCATTGTCGGTTTGTGATATTGTGTCGTTTTATTTATATATCTCAGTTTTGGTATTTATATATTGCTTTCCATATACAAAAAAAAAAAGCTACAAAAAGTTCAATCAATATAAAATTATGTATTTCGAGTATGGGTGGGCGGTTGGTTGGTGGGGTTGAATGAAATTATGATGATGTTGATGGCTTAAGGAAAATAAAATGTACATAAAAGTTTTTGTTGTTGTTGTTGTTGTTTTGTGCGGATAATATCTGACGGTGTATTTATGGCAAATGTGAAATATCAAATTGATTCGTTGTATATACGAGTATGTACACATAAAGCACACGACGATGACAAGCTAGATAATGGCTTTTTTTTTGTGTATTATTGTGTTTGAGGTCGTAAACTATGTGTGTATATAAAGAGAGGGGGATAAGTACGTAAATGTGTCTTCAAATTAGATCGGTTATATGTTTAAAGTGATACTCAAGTGAGCAATTTGGATAATCATATTTTTTGGCAAGAGCTAAATGAGAAACGCTATATGTTACGTAGCTTTGTAACTGATCTATATAGGCACATCCTTATAGCTAGATAGCGATCAGAGTAGAAAATGAAGAAACCAAGTTCAAATGTTTCGTTTAATTTCGGAAACTAAGCAAAAATAGAAAACCACACGATTTTTACTTTATGTCTAGCTATCTAAACAAAATCTATATAATTCAGCACCCATGCATGAATGAAGATACAGGCTAATGTGATTGTTTATTTTGCCAGAAAGGAAAGTCGGGACGAGTTGGAAGTTTTAACTAAATTTGTACTAAGTTTCTGTTTATAGTAAATGGATTAGTGATAAATCGAAATTAGCTTACATACATTCAGGGGTACTTATTTGACAAAATAATTTGAGCAATTTAATAAAGAATTTACACAAATATACGATAAATGTAAGCTCTTTAAGCCAAAGCATAAGTATAATGATTAATTTAAAAATCTAAAAATGATAAAAATGTAAAAAATCGCTTATAAAACCGATACCAAACGAATTGAGAAGTTCAGGAATACTAAACCAAGTTATCGCTCTGTACGCACCTGGAGCTATATTTTTCTGTTAGGCCATTTAGTTTTACATATTCTGACCCAATTTCAGATTCCTATCTTGGATATTTGATATTCAAAAAGATAAAAAATCGCTTATAAAACCGATACCAAACGAATTGAGAAGTTCAGGAATACTAAACCAAGTTATCCCTCTTGTACGCACCTGGAACTATATTTTTCTATTAGGCCATTTAGTTTTACATATTCTGGCCCAGTTCCAGCTTTTTATACTTATATTGTTCCAAAATAATGTTTACGGTAACAGGACAGTATTTCGCGCACATATCTTCGCTCACATTTCCTCGCGCAAGTTTTCTCGCGCACATTTCCTCTCGCACATTTCCTCGCAAACATTTCCTCGCGGGAACATTTCCTTGCCTGATATAAGGGAGCGTTTCCAGAAGTTATAATTTTTAAATTTCCATTTTCCGGAATTTATAGTGACTTTAAATCCCCATTTTCCAGAATTTAAAATTTTTGTTAATTTTCGTTTTAAAATTATAATCTCTCTTTTCCAGATTTAAATATATGATTCATATATTTAAATCGCCTAAATGTTTTCAATTTACCAACACAGTTAATTTTTTTTTTAATACTAGCCGCCATTTTTTTTATTTAGGAGAAATTTAGGACAAGCTTCACATGCATAAGTCGGGAAACCTGTACCCGAATACAAATGGTGGGCAACCGCGTTATCGGAAATCAATCTAACCAGATCCAGACTGATAGACCAAATAAATTTAAGAACTGAACCAAAGTAGGTTCACTAAAATCATTAATATAGATAAACAATCAATGTATGATGATAAATTTTCGACTGTGCCTTGATTAAATGTTTTTATTTGGTAGCAGCAATAAACAATAATGACTTGAATGTTTGCATGTATGTGTATCTCTAATTGATTATTGTTTTAAACCGCATACACATTATTCCTCCGCTACTAAATTAATGTACAAATCTCACTATATGTTCTCAGCTGATTCTGATGTCGCTTTAACTGGCCCTGCCACTGTTGACTATGTAGAGCATTCGACCAATCACGTTAGTGATGGTTCCATTTAGCCATTTTGGTTCCGTTGAAAAGTTCCTAAGATACATTGCTTCTTTGGTACAGTACTTTGTTATTTTTAATTTGTTCTCACTCGATCTTGGGAACAACAAATAGAGATGTGTTTTAGGTTACCTGCAATGCAAAATTTCATTCTGCGATTTATTGTTGTCTCCTAGAGAGAAACGGTAAGTACTCAAAAATGTTAGAAAAGCAAGATCGGTTGTCCCTCCTTCTCTGATTTTTTTTTTTCAATGTGGCTGCGGTGGGAAGTTGCTCACTACAATTATTTCATAAAACTCCGCAAGTTCATGTGATATGAAGGAGGGTCCATTGTCACTGACAACTGTATCTGGTAGTCCCTCTGTAGAGAAAATGTAACTTTACTACCTTAACTACATATGTATATTCGGAGAAACTATCCACACAAATTAACCACATGTGGTTTAGAAACGGTCCCGCAAAATCAATTTGTATGCGTTCCCAAGGTTTTGTTGCGGCAGGCCAGCTACTGAATTGCTTTCGGCCAACAACAATTCGACGGGCAAGTTGCTCCATCCTCACAACACCCCAATGTCCAATATGAAGCATCTTTAATACTTCACATCGCATACTGATAGGAATAGGAACAACCACTCTCGTGTGTTCGGTTTTCTTACTGTAAACGACTGTAAATCACGGTCCACTGTGCTTAGCCAGCCACTTCTCGTGAATTTTAGAATTTTTGACAATTGACGCGCGATCAAATTTTTTCATCAGGCCATACTGGCAACCGTGAGAGTGTATCAGCCGCGTAACCCATCAGCAAGTTTGCCCACCTCGGGAGTCTATTTACAGTCATTACTGCTAGACCTTTTTCAGGGTTTAAAAGTGAAACGAAAGGTTTATGGTCCGTCACTAAAACAACGACCATTCAGGTACTAATGGTATTTACGACAAACAAACAAAATCGACAGGGATTTCTTTTCGATCTGCCTGTAGTTCCAATTGAAGTTAGGCATCTTTTAAGTCCAGTTTCGAAAATCGTTGACCACCTTGTAGACGCTGGAAAAATTCTTTCACTCTGCGAATCGGATACTACTCCACATTCAATTGAAGATTCACAGTCACTTTGAAGTCTCCACAAATTCGTATGTTATTTTGAGGTTTATTAACCACAACACGGGGTATTGTCCAGTTGCTGAATTTAACTGGTTTCAAGACACCTATAGATACAAGCCTGTCAATTTCATTTCGTACTTTATTTTGTTGCTCAAACAGTAGAGGTCGCACTAGTAGTTTCTTTAATGACAAGTGCGCTTTAAAAGTTGTGCAGTGTCCGAAATTGTCCTCGAAAGCAATACTGTATTTGGAACACAAGTCATCAATTTGTTTGACACAATTATCCGATGTTTTGAACAAATCTTGCACAATATAATTTATTTTTCGTGATTCGAAATCCGAACGCATTGAACCAATTCATGCCAAACACATGTGCTCCGTTTGTGGCTGTCACGAGCAATGGCAAATTAACACAACTGTCACGAAATTTGATCACTATAAGCTTTCAAAACTGTTGAGACTGGACTCAAATTTGGCTTACCCAGCTCAACATATCCATCATTACCAACTAATGAGACAGTAGCACCGGTATCGACTAAAAATTTCAAAATTTGCTTGATAATTTCCATCAACAAAAAGATTTTCGTACCAGCGTGTTGAATTGATTTGCTCGTTACATGTGGGCTTTGGATTCACAATTGAATTGAATGACACTTCCTTCTGTGTCGGATTTTTCTTGGCATATTGTATCGTTTGGCTAATCGTGTTAGCCTGAACTGCTGATTGCTCATTTATAATCTTGACGTCGTCCGATACTGGCGATTCTAGATACTCAAATGACTCGATACTGCACGCGTTCTCCAACGGTGGACTTCGACATTGACTATTTGATTTGGCACCGCCTTGACGATTTCCCTCGTTACCTTCCTGTTGACTATGAGATGATGAACTGCTTTTGCAAACATACGCAATATATCCCGTTTGGCCACATCGATGACAATTAGCCGAAAAAAATTTACAATTTTCACGTTTATGATGGCTGTAGCATCCATAACACGATCGAAGTTTAGGATGAACGACTTTTGCTCCTTGAACTACGACGAACGGCATTTAGATTCCCAAGTAGCAATCTGATACCATAGTTTTAAAAAAACCATAAAATTGGGTTCATATTGGTTTTAATGTAACTAGTTATTTTAACACGGTATCTAAATGTTTTAAATTTGGATTATTCGAAATGAGTTATAAAGGTTTTTTTGTATCCAAATTATAACTAATTAGATTTTGTAAAGGATATTTAAAACCAGACAGAAACGGATTCTTTGTTCTTTATGATTTTAATTTGGATTATTTGGAACGTATTCTAAATGGTTTTATGAAACCAAATGTTAACTAATTAGTTTTTGTGAAATGTATCTAAAACGAGTCCGAGAAGGTTCCTGAAAACCATTATTATTACAAAAATTACACAAAAAAAGGAAAAAAAGGAATGAAAGTTTTTAGTGAATATATGTAATTCGCTAAGTCACTGCGTACTGCTTGATACTTAAGGTATTAAGGAGTTTGTATTTTTATAGTTTGGTCGTAGCTATCTGATGAGTAGAACGAACTTTTCAATACGAAACCAAACTACAACGTAGAGAACTCAAGAAGGGTTCTCATTTTTGAGAGTCGATACGTTTGTATAGACTCTGCGGTAATGATATTTCTACTTTTTTCCAGTAGAAAAGTGGTGGTCAGGGATGAAATGAATAGAAAACTTGCATTTTTGGTACTTTTTAGTTTTTTTCACACCAATTAAAAGTGGATTTTTTTTTGTATTTCTGGTTCATTTAAGTTTTCTTCAAACCGGTTAAAAACGAATTTATTCAGTATTTTTGGTACTTTATAGTTCTTTGCAAATCGGTAAAAAATGAATTTTTTATTATATTATTGGTACTTTTTAGTTTTTGCCAAACCGGTTAAAAATAAGTTTTTTTCGGTTTTTCAGTTTCCGTGTTATTGAAACTAAAATAAACTAGCTCTTACACAGTTGCAAAAGAACTGATTGGCATTTTTACACCATAACATACAAAGGTTTTAAACTCTAACAAAAATATTGGATTTTTTGAAACTAACTAAAATAAGTTCCCAGGTAGTATAAATAAAACTTAAAAGTTTCAAAAAACGCGGCCAAAACTGGGGTCTGCAACGGTTCTGTACCGTGTCCGAACCATATCTGAAACAATTTTTGAAACTTTTTGGTTTTGAACCCCAAGTTTCGGATCGATTCCAAAACCTATTTGAAACCAAAAATTGCTACTTGGGTTTACTTCCTGTGAGAAAATGTCATTGAATAATTATTATGAATTACTTTTCAACACATCAATTGCGGCTCCTCTGGTCTCATGAGCTTGCACAAGTTTGATGACTTCCTCCATCTTCAGGTTTACTAACTGCAAAATTGCTGTTCTAACGGAAAAAATGATTCGTTTCATTTTAGTTCCGTCGTTTTGACATATTCCCAACGGTACGCCGGAAAATGTCTAGCCGTTCAGCTGCATCAGACACCAATATACATCTTCTCTCTCCATAGGTCAAAAAAAAAAACTGGATGAAATAAATCTCATGTTTCCTTCATCAGAGAGTTTAGATTTAGACAAAACATCTCTCGAAGAGCATGTGATTAATATCGGTGAAACTTTACCAATGAAGCAGCGTCACTACTCTATATCGCCAGCTATTCAAAAATTGGTTTACACAGAATTGGTTAAAATGCTTGAGCTAGTCGTAATCGAGGCACGCCACAGTGGTTGTTCTTGTTCGCCAAGCAAATGGAAAATCCCGATTATGCTTAGACTCTCACAAAATAAAGGCGAGTACTAAAAAAGTCGTATACCCTCTTCCACTGATAGACGGTTTGTTGGGTAGACTGCAAGCCACAAGATGTATTAGCAGTATAGATCTAAAACATGCCTTCTGGAAAATTCCTTTAGCCGAAACATCCCGAGAAACAACCGCGTTCACAGTTGCCGGAAGACCGCTATACTATTTCAAAGTCATGACATTTAGACTTTGTAACGCAGCTCAGAGATTCTGCAAACTTATATGCACCAAGTGATTCCTAATAGATGTCACGATCGTATTTTTGTATACCTTGACGAATTGCTAATCGTCTCGGAATCTCTGAAGCTAGGCTGACTATCAATTTGGAAAAAAGCCACTGCTTAATGAAGGAAATCAAATATCTGGGTTTTTTAGTAGGCAAGGAAGGTTTGCGTGTTGTTCTGGACATAGTTGAAGCCCTCCAAAAATATTCAGTCCCTTCAACTGTCAAACAAACTCGAAGACTTCTCGATATGGCAGGGTGGTACAGTAGATTTGTTCCCAATTTCTCTAAAGTGACCGCTCCAATAACAAAGCTCCTCAAAAAAATGTAAAATTCGTTTGGAATAAGGATGCTGATGAATTTTTTCAACAGCTAAAACACCTACTATCCTCTGCTGTTTCCGCAACGGAAGTTATTGGAAGAGTGATATAGGTATCAAAAAGATGGCGCCGACATTGAGTATCATATTGCGCTTCTTTCACAGAAACTAAATGGTGCGCAAAATAACTACTCAATTACTGAGTTCAATTTCCACATGACATCATAACCGAGTTCTTAGAAGACCTACCTTTATTTATCAATGCCTTAGATCTCTTTCTTTGCCTGAATTTCAGAATTCGGAATACAAATATTTTAAAGAAAAGATCATAAAATGCCCTCATAACCTTTATTTCAAATTCAAAATGATTGAGTCTATTTGCGAAAAGAGCCTAAGGCAAAAGAACAATTAACCGACTTGCCAGTATGGAAATTATGGGTTCCAAAGCCTTGACCCAGACAACTAATATTGCAAAATCATGATAAACCATCAGCTTCCAACAGTGGTATCGCAAAAACTAACGTCAATAGGGCCTCTCTATTTCTGGCCGAGAATGGCAAAAGAAGTCCATGACCATGTGTCGAATTGTGTTGCATACAAGAGTACGAGAGTTCCAAACAGGAGTTTAAAACCGCTTATGGGTGACAGTCTTACTGATTGTGAACCAACCGTCCATGGCAGAGAATTTACTTAGATCTTTTGGGTCCATATCCAAAATCGTCGAAGGGTAACACAATTCTACTTACTGTCTTGGACCAACTTACAAAATTCTGAATTTTAAAACCACTTAGTAAGGGAACTACGATTAAGATTCCCGATTATTTAAAAAAAAACTGTTTCCTCTATTCGGGGTGCCTGATTAAATCTATTCTGGTAACGGCGTTCTAAGATATTAAAGACATGGAGCAGTACTATGGAATTAAATGTAAATGTACTGATTTATACTAGCCGCAATCGAACGCGTCAGAGCCGATTGTGGGATAAGTACATCCAAGAAGACACTGGTCATAACTCCAACCACTTACCCTGCACATTTTCTTATGTTCGGATATCACCGAATAAATCACAGGTACACATATAATATTATAAGAGAAGCCAATTGTTTAAATGAACCCGAAAACACTGTCAATAATCAATGCCGATGTTTAAAAACGGCTTCTTCAGGCCCACGAAAGACATACTAACGTTTATAACTGAGTCCGAGCTCGCGACAATATTCTGCGGAAAAATTTTCAGCAGGATTGCATGCGATTTAAAAATATTTTATTCGGAAGGGAAAATTTGTTTACGAAATAGACTACTTTGATTGGTTGCTTGCTGAAAATTTTTCCGCAGAATATTGTCGCGAACTCGGACTGAAGAGGAATGTTAATTTCTTATAAACCTGGCCAAATTGTCTTCGTGTGCCAACATCACTTGAGCAGTGTTCCAAATTCGTTCGGCAAAGTTAGCTTCAGGATGGCGACCCACTCGTATACTAAGATTTGGAGGAATCTAGATTACACTCTAGCAGGCGAAACAGGAAAGGTAATCGGTAAACTCCAGTCTAAAGCTATTAACTTGTAACTTTCAAACCCAATATAACATTATTCTCCAATTGTATTTCAACTTCAAATTACTATTTGGAAATTGAACTTGAAACTGTGTTGTTAGGGGTGCCGAATTATATAGATTTTTTTTTCGATACCTAGATATGAAGTAAAAATCGTGTGATTTCCTATTTTTGTTTAGTTTCCGAAACTGAACAAAAAATGTGAATCGATTATGCCTCACCAGATAGAATGAGATATCTATCTCATACCCCTTTGACATAATTAAACGTGACCATAACAAAAACCAAAAGGATGATCGGATATAAGGTAGTGGTCACCTAGATATTTCATTAGTTGAAAATTAATGATTGACTCCATAACTTTTGATAGGGCGGAACTGCGGCTATCGGGCGATAGTATGAAATGTCCGATTTTTCTGTGAAAATACCACATGGCATTGATCCATGAAATAAAACAGATAAACCCTCACACAAAAATTTAATTCATTTCTTGAGGACAATTAGGGGAATCCCATTAGTACCAGCGGCTTTTTTAGGGTTAAAATTTACGAGAATTTGAAAAGTAACACGAGACTAAAGGTCTCCGCGAGATAGTCGAAGTATCTAACCGGAATCAGGCAAATTTAAGTTGACCGCAAATTTAGAGGCGGGATGGTCAACTTACTCCTGAGCAGTAGGATAAAAGCTATCACCACCTATAGAGGTGGAATTACGGATCTTCTGCTCCCTAAGTAGGTTTTCTACATTTTTTGAGTAAATGTTCAAAATGTTCGCCCTCTGTTAGATGAGGCCAAAGTTGTCCGTATTTCATCTCTTATTTTAATTCCAAGATCTTTGTTGGCTTTAGCCAGCGTTACAAGAGATTTTTATCACATACTCTTGCAGGCAAAAAGATTTTACGCTAACTTATTTTAATAAAAGGAATACAAATGCTAACATTTTAAAAATGTTCTTTGTTTGCAGTTTATACCCTAAATGAATTTAATTAATAATTGTTTGTTGGTGCAATTGGTATTAAACAAGATTATCCTAGTCGTCCTATTGTTCAAATCATAAGAAAATCTTGAATAATTTTAACGTTTACTAATTCCCCTGAGCCAAGGTAACATGCATATCAAATTTTACTCCAATTTGATATTGAATTCCTTTCTAGTTGTTTGACTGAGCGCCTTATTTTTCAAAAAGAATTGCCGTCAAAAATTCAAAAAGAATCCAAAATGTTGCAAATTGAAATCTTATTATTTAGTTAGCACCTTCTGAAGATTTTTTTTGGTCTAAAACTAATCAAAATAGTTGTGCTGCATTAAAATTTTTGACCGGAACCTTTCATTTTGTGACTGAAATGTTTTTGACTGGTATTTCAGTCATGTGAACGGTTAGTTAGTAAAGAAATTTAATAAACTACATAAATTACCACATTCTGAGACACTGGCTTAAAAACACTTAATCAAAGATTTTTTTTTTTTTAATTATTTAGTTAGATTTATAATTGGTCATTTTGCTAAAATTTTAAAATTTAATTTAAATAAAACACCCCAAATAAGGAGTTTAAGTGCTTAAAACGGGTTTTTAATGAAATTACATAAATTAGAAGAGATATTTAAACAAACTTTAAAAATTTAGTATAGATAGAACGCACTTTGATAATTACTTCGAAAGTACGGACAATTCGAAAAATATTCGGAAAATTTTCAAATTCAAATAGTAAAATTTGTTAAAAATTCTAAAAAATTAATTCTTAATTCAAACCCATATTTTCATTGAAAGGCTGAGTTGAACAATTTCGAACTAAAAGCAAATTCACAATTCAATAAATTTTCAAATTATTATTGACGAGAACCCGAAAACTCGATTATAAGATAATATTGTCCCGTTTATAATTTTTAAAATCTGCAAGAGGGTTGACATTTTTTAAACTTTTATAAATTATTAAATTAAGAAAATCCACAGGGTACCAGGCAACAGTAAAGTTCAGAATTTTATAAAAATTAAAAATTTAAAAATATTTTAAATTTCAACTATATGAAGTTAACGAAATTCCTTTACCAATGTTTACCACATTTTGGTGCAAATTTATATATTACCAATTTATTCAAATAAATTCTAGAATTTAACATATCATCCAAAAAATAATGAAATCTAAAATTTCAGTAATCTTACAATTAAAATTAGCAATTAACTACTAAATTTTATTAAAACCCATTTTTAATTTTGGAATGTAAGAGTAAATTTCTATCATTTACACATCTGTCCGTAAATTTTCACATTACAAAATTTTTTCAAAATTTTAAAAATTCCGAAATCTTAAAGCAATTTCTGAATTGATCAATTTACTGAAATAAATTTTAGAATTTGACATGTTTTCCAGAAAATAATGAACGTCCAAATTTTAGAAATTTTCTAATTTAACTTAACAAATTTTATAAACTACTTTATAATCTACAAAATAGTACAGTGTATGCGATTCAAAAGCAACTTTTTTGAAGTTGTGGTTAAGTGCCTCAATCAATGGCCGGATTTTATATAATCGATCAGAATCAACGTGGCCATATGGAAACAATTTGCTACTGTCGTTGAAGTGTAATGACTGCCTAAGTAATTCGAATGGTTTCGACGGCATTGTCTCTTGTATCGGCGCAAAGCTGATGTTTTAAGACATATTTCTACTTTTGGCATACGAATTAATGATATCTAATATACAATAGCAATAAATTGACTTATTGCTTGATTAGCTAGATTTACAGGTTTATTAGCATCTTTTTAAACATAGTATAAATTAGTCTGGTTTCTTTAAGGTCGATAATGACCTCAGTAAACAGATTGAAAATACCTCAAAACGAGCATCCATAGTTGGTTGTCATTTAAGTTCAGGCTTTTCGTTTTCCATTTGATATTAGCCCTAGTCATACGATTAGATGTACTTGGGGCTGCTGCAGAACTAGTACTAGGAAAAGCGAAGGCCGACCTTGGATCCGTTGCAGTACTACTGAACTGAGTATTGATGGATGTATTTGCTTTGTTAGGGGCTGGCAGCCTGAACTTTATTTTTCAAGTCAGGTGGTACCTTTGGGTCCTCATCAGAACTTTCGTGCTCATTCAGCCGGAAGTTATATGTTGGATCCACAACATCGTCCTCGTCGGAAAAGTCAAAGCCATCTTCACTGCCTTCCCATTCTACTTGTATATTTTCCAGGTCCTGAATAGTCAAATTAAGCAATTTACTACTCAATTTATTTTGATCCTGGAAATGAAACGTTTAAATTCAAATAAACGGTACAAAAAATCTATCACAAACGCGCATTTATGCAACGAAACAAACTCAGTCCAAAAATAAAAAAACTTGAGTTTGAAAAAAAAATATTGTTGATTATTGAAATACATCCTCTTACCTTTTACTCACATCAATTTCAATAAAAAGAGCAAGAATACACAGAGCGCGAAATAAGTGTGTACGTTTTCATCATTTCAATGCAACATAAATACAAATGTCGCTATCTAGTTAGCTCATTTGTTACTAAATCGTTAGAATGATCTGTGCCGATGTACAGCACCGAGTAAAGCCGATCTATCGGCTTTTGCTATATTTTTACGTCAATTGAAATGGTATGTTGCAGAAATGCAACATGACTCGATAAAGGGTTATTCAGCAAGTTCAGAAAAATTGCGAAATAAATTTGATAAATTTAGAACCCTGCAAAAATATGAAAGAGACTCGAATGATTTATGCATATCAGAACAAAGTTACGCAAATTTTGAAGATAATTCATATAGACATGCAATTTAAGCAAATTGAACAAAAACTTATGAAAGTTAGTTTAAAACACAAAATTTTGATAACTGCCACATCAAATTTTTACAAAATTTTAAAAATTCCCAAACCTGAGATAATTGTAAATTTTAGGTCCGATACTATATAAAATTGCTAAAAGTATTTGTCTTTTCTGAAATTTTGAAATTTTGTTGAAAGCCGTCCAAACGATGCCTATTTCGTGAATTTAACCTTTTTGCAATTTAGGGCAAAACAGTGTTCAATGTAGAATAAAAGCATCAAATTTTAAACCAAATCAAAAATTATTTAAAAAAAATCGGTTTTTTAAAACCAATAATTTGTTAAACTACTGAAATTTTTTTATGCCTTGTTCAATTCGTGCAATTGCTAAATTTTTTATTTTTCACTTGTTGAAAAATGTTCAAATTTATAATATTTATGACCAAACAAAGAGGTTTAAGTTTAGTCACCTCAGAAATACTGGTTTCGAGCAAGTTTAATCAACCCTTCCGTGATTGCGGATATTTTTCCTCTTCGATCCTAGGGGGGTCCTACGTAAAAATAATCATCCCTAATGTAAAAATATTGACTCAAATTTTTACCTAAAACTTCATTCGTGTTCCATACACGCTTTGTGCAGCGATTGGTAGTATTTGATGGTTTTAGATGGTTTCGTGAATATCCAAATATTTTTTTTTCATTGTGAATCTCAAAGGTAAATTTTGTATTAGAGAATTTGTATTTTGGATCCTGGGGGTCTACTATGTCTTCGGATTGGAAAGTAATTTTTTTCTGAATTCAGAAATTTGTATAGAAAGAACGAAGGAATAATTGAATTGGTTTCATATTAAAATTACACTATCCGATCGACTTTACTTTCTGATCCGAATACATAGTAGACCCCTTGGTTAGAATAAGTTTTGAAAGTTGATTTTTTTTTAAAATAAGGTTGGAAGGCAAAAAGTTAGAAATCTCAAAAATTGTATAGATAAGTTTTTCACCATTCCTAATTCGATTTTTTTTTAATATAATTTTATTGTTAGGTGAAAAGCCATGGCTGCCTTTCTCCTAAGATCGTCAATGTGAGCGCCGAATTTTCAATGTTTATCTAGTGTGACACCCAAATACTTTATTTTATCAACCACTAATAGCTGCTGACTATTTATCAAATCAGAAACGGCCTCATTAAGTTTATTATGATGGTTATATGGAGGTTTTTTGTAAATCAATTGAATCTTGGATGCATTTATTTCAATGTTCCATTTCTTAAAATATTCATATACAAATTTTAGAGATTTCTGGATCCTTAGTGAACGTTGGTATGCGCTATAACTTGAGAAAAATATAGTTGTATCATCGGCGTAAACCTGAACCCAAGTATCCTTTGTTACCGGCATAGGGATGTCGTGTGTGAAGATTGCGAAAAGTAATGGACCCAACACTGAACCCTGAGCGACCCCAGTAGATATTTTCCTAATCTCAGAGTAATGAACATTATCAACATAAACGAAAAACCGGCGATGGTCTATAGATATGATTTTATTAGAGATACCAGGGCGGGGCATATTCCCCCTCGTATTAGTTTATATAATAGGCTAACGTGCCACACAGAGTCAAAAGCCTTCTTTATGTCTATTAGTTCTACAGCTGAGGTCTTTCTTCAGTTTTTGGCTTTTTTTAATTGATTAGTTAATCTCATGATTGCCTCTGTAGTGGATCTTTGGTGGGCAAACCCAAACTGGAAATCTGGGATTAGATGTCTGCAGGAGTCCAGCCGGCATGAAATAATTATTTCTGCAATCTTGCTCAATCCACTTAACAGACTAGTCGGTCTCGTATGCTCGGGTTTCAGTGGTTTACAAATTTTAAAGATAACTATTACTTTAGGTGTATCTTCCATGCATAAGGAAAATATGCGAATTGGAATATATGGCATTAATGATGTTTCAAAGGAACAGAAACCCAGATAAAGAGAGATTTTTAATGGCACGATTTGAAGCACTGTCAATACCAGGTGTTTTTTTATTTTTGAAATAAAAATGAATTGTTGCTCTCAATGTTATCAAACAAAAATGTTTATTTTAGGATTTGTAATATGGTCAGAACCACTGAAGACCGACTCATAGTATTCCGCCATCTTGTTTGCAATAACTGAGGGATCAATGATCGGACCTTCCTGATCTTCTAAGACAACGATTTTATTTTTGTTTTTGGTAAAGATTGTTGTTATGGTCTTATATAAATAAGATCTGATGGATTTTTAGATCAATTTCGTTGGTTATCCGATTTATCAGAGTGGTTGAAAAAATTGTAGAGGCCATCCGCCTCTTATTTCTTATGAAGTTTATGAGTTTGATTAAAGTAAGAATTACAGGTGACATTGTTTTATCATGTATTTCGCAGATGGGGACAGAGCTATTAAAGGCATTATTGACAATATTGGTGAATTTAGATACACCATGATCAATATCATGGTCATATTTTGGCAAAAAATATTAAAACCTACAGAAACTTCAAAAGTAATTCGGAAATGGTCAAAATTCATGTAACACTGCTACTTGTTCCTTAATTAGGACATTTTTTGTAACCAACATGTCTAAAACAGCATTGCCTCTAGTGTATCCTGAGGGGAAGAAAAATCTGTGCACCATTTGCTTCGCAGTATTCAAATACCGCTTTACCGTTTAATTTATAGCTGTCACAATTCCAATAGGAATGTCGGGCGTTGAAATTTCCGCAAAGAATAACTCTGTTAGCTAAACATAATAGTTTAGTGAGGTTCGAGGTAATTATTTTACGAAAGTAGATAGAAATTAGTAGAAACGAATTCATGCCCACTCCAATGTGCGCCATTGTGGCACAAAAATGTTTGTTTAATATTGCTCTTGGAGCCGAATGAGTAACTGAGTTATTGATAAGTAGAGCAGTGCCCCCCGAATCCTCGAGACTTTGATTTTGAATCTGTATTATAAACAGTGAAATTTGGGATACTGAGATTATGGCAGGCTGACAATTTAGTTTCGCTAAGGCAAGCAAGATGAGGCTTGTTTTTGTTTACAAAAACCAACAAGTCCTGACGACGAGTGAGATTTATGATGCTATTACAATTTAACGCCAGCACTTTTATTTTAGAAATTGGCATACTAAGTTGAAATACATCGTCTTACCATCGGCAATGTCCTGAACCATATTTACTTTAGCGAGAAATCCTGATACATGTTTAGTTAGATCAAAAAGAGTAATACCAAAGAGCTGCTTTGACATACCCAACAATTCATCCATCTTTTTTCCATCTGCGTCGTGAAACGTGGAGGGGCACTATCTGAAACAACCGAAACAGGGTCGTTATGTCTAAAATGGTCAGAGAAGGATAATCTGATAACAATTGAATCAAACTTTCGTATCGTATACGTTAATAACTTTGTATTTTGTAACCTTTATCGGAAAGATTCTTTTTGATCTGTGTTAACATAAATTTGATCGAACGATATCAGCTAGCTCAATTAAAAATATTTAAGCCCCAGTAATACGTACATAACGTTGATGCAAATGTTTGAATAGGCTCTGCCATCCTGCATCTTCTTTATAGTGTTCGGAGCTGAAGAAGAAGCTGGGTTTTCGCTAAACAAAAATCTTATCGTGATAAGATTTTGAATCTGGAACATATAAAAATTAAAATTTGTAAACAGTATTCGGAAATTCCACCTAATTTGAAAAGGGATTTTTATGATTTCGTTTTTTTTAAATTACGTTGAAGTTAAACAATTAACAGCCGATCTATACCGACCAAAGTCCAAAAGCACAGGGAACAGCACAAAATTTTCACTCCAGTATTTCCATTCCAACAGAGTCGCAAATTCCTATGAACTGAAAATTATATTTCTGACTAAACGAAACACAGCAACCCGATACAAATTTTCCACTATTTTATTCCTGCTGCTATAGAGCTGTAAATTCCTACGTATTTCCATCTTACAAAACCTAGATTACTTTGACGATTTATTTTAATGCACACACAGTTTGAAGGTCGAGAAGAAACGCCACTGATAATATTTTTATGTATTTTTGCGTTGGACCCTTATCTAAGTACCAAAATAGAGTTGTCTGTGTCAATTCGATATAAGCATAAAAAAACTTTTAATAAATTTTACAAAATTTATCAAAACCATTTTTTTTTATGTGATAAATTATTTTTTTTTGGACAAAATGTGTTTGTGTCTTGATGATAAATTTACATTTTTATGAATATTTATATATACAAAGAGCATAACTGATGACCAATCATCAATTTTTGGTCATCGCATATCGTTATGGATATTTAGTAAAACTCCCCCATATTTAAATAAAAAATAAAATCGGTTTTATAGTGTATATATAGTGTAGTGTACTTGACTTTATAGTAGGCCACTAGAGAACCCGATCGATTACATAAAAATTTCCAACCGTTTTTATTTTGGCCAAACAATCAATTAAAAATTAAATATGAAAATGCGTCAAAGTTAATCTCACCCTCCTGATTGCGTATAATTCGACGATGATGACACTCATTAATTCAGTCATTTGGAAAAACGACGTTATTAGTTGTAAGAGGGACTCGTAAAAATAAGGGATTTGATTGGTTTGAATAAAATTGAACCGTGTTTTTTTTACGGATGTGTGTTTGTGTGATGAATCGACCACATGAGGTTATATAACACCTACCTAAAATCCCTGTATATCCTTTTCAAATTATCACATCAGCCTTAACTACAGTAATCCGTGAAAATAAGGATACAAAACGTATTTCGTTTTTTATTTTTTACTTTTGTGTAAAGGATACACAGACAATTGACAACTGACAATAAAATCATCGTATAATCCTATTTTTGTGCAGATCCTATATATAAAACGAAAAATCTTTAAGGATTTTGACACGTTCGAAAGGTGTTTTGTACGTGTTTATCACACAACTTTTAGAATTGAAATGATTTTTGTTGTTTTGCCGACAGGATATGTATACGGATTACAATTCCACTTTATGTACCTAATTATTAAAATCCCTCAGCTAAACATATGAAACAATTAAGTCAATTTATTACATAAAGCCATCATCATTAATTGATTTGAACCGCACACATCTTCTTCCTTATATATATCTATCCCCTCAGCAACAACTTAAATAAATAAATTACATCTTTTTTGACAGTCGGGAGTGGGAGGAGGGGTGAGATGATCAAAAGAAAAGTGAAAAATTGTGTGAACATTTTTTGATAGGGTGGAAAATTGTATTTTTCCTCAACTCTAATCTATGTTATGTTTTACAATTTACAATATCCTCCCTTCTTAATCATAAAATAATCATCAACATCATCATCATCAACACAACATAATAATAGTATTAGTTTGTTGATCTATAAAATTCACTTAGTTTTCCTTTTTTTTTTGTTGTTACAAGATTGATTTGGCAGAAGGGTAAGATTTAATAATACAAAAATATGTTTTTGTTTTCCCCGGCAAAATAATAAAAAAGGATAAGGGATGTGTAATCTTAACAATTATTTCCGTTTTTTTAATTACTTTAAAATCTGGCTAATTTTTATTATTCGAGATAATAAAAATAAAATATTTTAGGTGTCATCATCACACCCCCCACTATGAAGGAGCAATAAATTATCTTAGATTTTAATTTAATTTTGAGAGCAAGAGACTGATAAATGTTTCGACCCATCCCTTAATACTACCGCACTGTGGAACATGTGTTTCACACTAGAATTTAATGAGCTTATATAAATCATAACCATTCAGTATTTATACATAGTTATATTATATTGTGAGGCCAATGATCATATACAAATTGAAAACATGAAAATTTTTTGTTATGATTCAAGATCACGATCAGAATTAAAAATGCATCATGTGTGTGTATGCATGTTGATGGTGAAGATATGAATATTTAAAATATAAATTTGTAATTTACGAGTGTATGAGCATAAGCCAACAGACAGATTGATTTGAAATGTATGTTTTGTATACATACTGTATATGTATAATATCGACAAGGAGGTTATTGAACGAGATGCGTGCAAATTCAGCTTCCATTTAAAACTAGATATAAATATATACATATATATTCAAACCGGTCAAGTTTCTCATCCATCTCGTCTTTCACAATCATCATATCAATGTCCATCGCCTTTCACATCAAATTTACTTCCCTAATTTTCTTGAAGATTTGCGTGCATGCACACATTATGCACACAAAAGAAAAGTCAAATACTCGCCCTTCATGAGAACAAAATATTTAACCCGTTTTACATTGACCATTCGCTATGTTTTGTAAATATTTACATGCTATGGTCACTTCATTAAAAATTCATTTCTACTTTCTTCGTTAATTTCGTAATTTATTCAAATGACCATTCGGCTGCGCTTCTTTTACTTACTTACTATATAATCGAATTCAATAAAATAATCAAAAATTTAAATTTTGTTTGTGTTAAAGTAATTGAAAATTATGTAAATTACCAAAAAAAAAAAAAAAATTAATATTATTATTTGACATTTGATTGACAAATCATATTTTGGGTATTACTCGTATAAGAGAAAGTTTTATGAAATTGATTGAAGGGTAATTGATTTCCCATGGATATTGATACCATTCGTTCGATTATGATTCAAATTTTATTTAAATTTCCAAAACTTCACAAAAAACAAAAACAAAATTTTAACGGAAATTCCTTGTCCACTGTAAACGTGCGCACAATATAAGAAAATTAATGATTTTCTTTATCTATTTAATTGAATATTGCGGACTTTGACAATCCATCGATATTCTGTGCAATAAAGGAAATTATCTCAAATCGATTAATTTTGTTTCTTGTACGTACATACATAAGTATATTGTGAAAAAAGGGACTGTTGTGTTTTGACATACGTTTTAATGAATTTAGATAAAATTGATGACATTTTTTTTTGCACATTATCGTATATTACAAGTCTGCATTGTTATATTTTTAAAATAAACATTAAGGCATGCGTAAAATTTGATTTAAGGTACGTTATAAGGGAAAAAAATCTCATCATGCACAACTTTGTATTTCACGATATAATTTATAATTAGAAAAGTTTTTAATTTAAACTTTATTATTATTTTAAATATGTCGCATAATTTACACAATATACACGTGTGTGTAAATATGTTGTGGAGAGACACCATGTTAATATTCATAAATACGATAAAGTTTCTCGTGCAGATTTATTTTCCTTTCTTTGTTTGTTGTTAATTTTCCGTTGATTTATTACGTGTCACCGGTACAATACCGATTTTAATTTTTATTATTAATTAAAAATATATCATTTGATGCTCGATCCAGTCCTTGATGTATTAAAAAGTAGGCTAATATAAGCTATATGTATTTAAATTCTATTTGAGTATCAAATTAAAATTTAGAGAATATCTTTCATTTTTGGAACCCTTTATGTTGATTCTCTTTTTCTCATATAAAATTAAATTGTTTTTTAATTCTAAAATATGTTTGAAATTTTTGTCAAATTCTGAAATTAATTTCCTGAATATCCTACATGATTTACTTACGGTAGAAACAAAACGAAAATCTAGTCAAAAATTAAAATTTCTTTAAATCCGGATTTCTGAGAAAATTTTATAATTTTTATTGTTTGATAAAAAACTAACATTTCGAATTTTCACGGTTTATTTGAGATTGCAAATTTAATAATTTATGCAAATTGTAAATGAATTTCTTTCTAAAAAATTCAAATTCTGGCCACTTTTAACCAAATAAAAAATTGTATTCTTATCTTTATTATCGAATACATTATAGTCAAGGCGACGCCTATTCGAACAAAAAGAAAACAAAACTCACTATAGGAAGGTTGCTTTAGACTAAAATTCTCATGTTAAGTAAAGTTTTGGGCATTGAATTAAAAAAAAAAATCACATAAGGGCAGAAGTGGGAAAATACGATAAGGAACAAAAATCGTTGGTTTGAAGTTTTTCTCTAATATCTCTGAAACGACTCTATCCAAATGAAAGCGGAGAAAATTTCTCAAAAAATAGTTCCATATCATGTCGTTTTGTCAAAGTGGATCTAAGAGTGGGAAACCGTATCTAAAGTTGACCACTTTTTGTAAAAAGCTTAAAAATAGAAATAGATAGAAGTACAAAGAAAAAACAATAATTTCTTCCCGTTTTACGTTTTACGTTTCAAAACGAGAAAAATCTTGCTATTTTTTGACTTCTTCTGCACTTAGTTTTCGCCCGACTAAAATTTGTCCATCGGTTGTCAAGATACGACTAAAAACAGAGCACGGCGATGAAAATCGCAAAAAATTTCGCTTATTTTTAAGATGAAACCAGCTCGCAGACACAAGCTTCCACATGGAAATGCACCAAGCTGTTTGTTTGAGAAACTCTCTCTTTTTCCATTTGTATTTCAACCACTATTTTGCATCTATACATATGAAATTCCCCGATTCTTTAGCCTCTCGGGCGGGTTGGTGGGTAATTTTTTTAAAGTTCTTCGACCAAATATGTAACGTTTTCTTGGTTTAAACAACCGCCTGGACTAATATTATAACAACGACGTCTAATTTTCAAGTTTTATTATCCTTTCTAAATTCGACTGATTTAATTGATAAACACTAAACGGAATGCGGAAGCTTTGCTAGAAAGTAATAATTTGTTAAAATTTGGAAATTTAATAGAAATCAAAGTATGGAAGAAAAATGGTGGAAATGCCCATGCACGCTTCACGAATATGTTGCGAAAATTGACCGAATAGTTAATTTTTAAAACAAATTAGACATCGATTCTTATTTTTCAGGTTTGTAAGTATTTTTGGTGGGCAATATAGAGCTGTAATTTCACAATTTGGCTTTATATATATTCGAAACTTCATTAAAAAATAGTTTAATTTTTATAGTGAAGTTAAGTATTTCTTTTAATAGCAAATTCGTCGGAATTCTAAAATTATCATATGTTGAAATTTTGTTTCGAGAGGATTTACCTAAGAAGTTTTTTAATTTAAACAAAATTCGGAGGATACGATTTTAACAACTTATTGAAAATTCTGAGTTTCTCATCAAATTTGATGTAAAATATTATTGTCTAAATATTTTTGCTTTTAAAACTGATGACTAAGCTCAGATATAGATTTTATTTTTAAATTTTGTTCGATTCTATAATATCTTAAAATCCCAATTGTCATTTGAAAATCAAAATCACGAGCAAATAATGAATTGTGGCCAAATTGTTAAGTTTAACCAAATTGTCAAGATTTGAAATTTTTATGTCTTAAGCTTTTGTTTAAAAGATCGATGAAAATCAGTTCTGCGTTACTGTTCGATCGTAATTCGAAGGCTGTATATTGTCTAAGTTTAATGAAAACCCAAAGTTTACCGAAATTTCAAATTATTTTGACGTCTTATGTCTTAATTTGTGAAATTTTAGTTAAATTTGAATAGCTCCAAATATAAATTTGTTGAAGGATTTTAAAATATTGTCAAATACTGATGTTTAAAAAATTTCAAAATAGTGTGATATTTTTAGTTGTGCTAAAAGTTTTTATGAAATTGTGTTTCGAAATTTTATCAAAAAATACTTTTCCGAAAAAATGGTCTACTGTATTATAAGCAATCCCAAAATTTTCATAAATTGCAGTCCTTTCTGTAATGCCTAATGTGAACGTTCTAGAGCAAATTACCTTCTAAATCAAACCGATTTTGTGATACACATTTTGAGATCCTCGAGCTCAAGCAATTTGGCTCTAGCTTTTACTTTCAATTACGACGTGTGGATGATTCTACAAAATTTAGATTTTTTGATCAATCTGGACGTTTTATGCATTGAAACCTTAGAGTTTTTACACTATTCTTGAGCGCTCCATCTGACGTTTTCAACCATAGTTCATTCGTTTAGTGACTTACCTATCAAAATACTAACAGAAACTAAATTTGTAGTATTTTAAGGCTAGAACAATTCAACAAGAAATTTCAAGGCACATACTTCCAAACTGTCGAAGTAACTGTTTCGTTAATTTTTGAACATAACAACGTGACGGAGAAAAATTGTTTAGTGAAAATATGCGCCACCAACTGATTTACCCACAGCTTGGAAGAAATTTAGTGAAAGTTTAAATTATAAAAATAAAAAAATCGTCAATGAGCAAGTTTATACACAGAAATATTTAGAGGGAATCAGTTTTCATTCTAAAACCAAAATTTTTCAAATTCTCAAATAAAGTTTTTAAATTTTGTAAACACAATTTCAACTGGGCACTACTTAGAATTATCCCGAGTTCAGAATTTTATAAATTGTGATATTTTTTCTTAAATTCTAAAATAGTGTCTTGCTTACTTACTTCTGATATTTAAATCAAATTCCTAAATTTCCAAGTTCAGGATTTTTAATAAAAACAATTCAAATCCTGCTAAAAATTACAACTAAGTTTTAGGGTAAAATAAATATAACTATAGCAGAACTATAGTTACATCTAGAGAACCTTCTCAATGGTTTTTGGGCCAACTCAGCGATATTATAAGCTATAAATTATTTTTAAGTTATTTCTTTAAAGAAAGTTGTCTGAAACTCCCGTTTCAGAATTGTATTGATTATTGAACGAGGTAGAGTCATATTATTTATTATTTATTTATTTATTTATTTAGTCAACCATGTAAATATGTACATATTCTGACTACCACATCACCACAATAATACAATACAAAATGGTCCAAAGTATAATTTAAAAAAAAACAATTATGTAAAAACAAAAAGTACAAAAAAAAAAAAAAAAAAAATTTAAAAGAAAACTCTTACAGTAAACGTTTTTTGAACAGCTCTCTCGAAATGTGAAAATCAAAACAATCAAAACATTTGTCAAGTGCGACAAGAACTTTCAATGATGGCTCCGTGCTGTTATGGTTATTGCTACAAAAAGGAATACGAAAAAAACCTGGGCGTAACCTTAAACTTCTCTGGGGAACATAAATGCTAAACTTTCCAAACAATTCTGGGCAATCAACCCTAGAACATAGAATATCGCGACCAAACACAGCACAGGCTATTTCGCGTCGACGATCTAGACTTTGCAAATTTAACAATAAAAGGCGATTCCGGTATGGTACACGAATGTATGAATCACAATTGGGAGACGGTAAACGTCGCAGTGCATAAATCAAAAACTGTTTCTGAATGCTTTCAATTCGATCAGCATGAATACGATAGAATGGATGCCATATAACTGCAGCAAACTCCAAAACGGACCTAACATAGGTAACGTAAAGAGACCTTAACGTGTAGGGATCATGAAATTCTCCACAATGTCTCTTAATTAATCCTAACATGGAATATGCCCTACTAATTATGTAATCAATGTGTTTATTGAAATTTAGGTTAATTGAAAAAATTACTCCAAGATCGTGAATGTCACACGCTCGCTCTATTTGTTCATCCATCAAGATATATGGAGCCTCAATACGAGATGTTCGAGATCTTGTGAAAGATAGAACTTTACATTTATTAGCATTCAAAGACAACTTATTTAAAATACACCACTCACAAAATATGTCAAGTTCATGCTGCAGACGTTCCGTGTCAGTGAAAGCATTAATGTTGGCATAAATTTTTAGATCATCTGCATATAGAAGACATCTACAAAAATTAAAGCACTGAACCACGTCATTAATAAAAATTATAAAAAGTAGAGGTCCCAGGTGACTACCCTGAGGGACACCAGAAGGAACCTTATACACATATGAAACATCGCCTGAAATCTTTACGTATTGCTTACGTGAACATAGATATGATGCAATCCAGGCAACTGGGATGAAATCAGCACCGAATGCCATCAATTTCTGTAAAAGAATCTTATGATTTATTTTATCAAAAGCTTTAGAAAAATCGGTGTAGACGACATCAACTTGCCCGCGAGCTCCCACAGCATCAAATACATGGCAGGAGAAAGTCATCAAGTTAGTAATTGTAGATCTACCCTGTAAAAAACCATGTTGGTACTCACTGATTTTATTTTTCAAATGAAAATCAAGTCTCGATTTAACTAAAGATTCAAAAAGTTTAGGAATCACGGATAGAATTGAAATGCCCCTATAGCAAGTAAAGTCGCTTCTCCTGCCTGATTTAAAAATCGGTCTAACAAAAGACAATTTCCACACCTCAGGAAAGGAATCAGTTGAAAGACTTAAATTAAACAAATGAAGTATTGGCTGACATACAGCATATGCGCATTTGGTCAAAATAAATGGTGTAATACCATCGGGGCCTGCACCCTTGTTAGCCTTCAAACCCTGTAACCCATTGAGCACCTCAGAGAAAGTAAACTGAAACCTGGCAGAAGATAACAAATCTAACGACGTCAAATCATTACTTGTGTTGTCTTCATCGAACGAGCTGTGGAAAAAATTTGCAAAAGCGTCACAAATTGCTTGAGAACCAGTGACAGGCGTATTATTGTATGTCATCACACGCGGATAGCCCTGTGATTTCCTCTTCGTATTTATGAAAGAAAAAAACCGTTTTGGATTGGAAGAAATTTCATTCTCTATCTGTAGGATATACATTTTATACAAGAAATCGTTCAAAAATTTAAACTCCTTACACAGATCACGATACTTTCGTTTAGCATTAATGTCACCAGTTCGTTTAAAAGCCTTAAATGCTTTAGACTTTCGATTAGCAATATTTTTCAAGCGAAAATTAAACCATGGCTCAGCGTAAACGGAGTTCACGGGTTTTTTTGGAACAAATAACTCAAAACCAGTATTCAAAACTTGATAAAATTCAGACACGGCATCCGAGATATTCAGATTGCAGAACAGAGTTGTCCAATCAACGTTTACGAAAAAACTGATCAAAGAGGGCACATTCGCTTTCTCAAAATCATAATTAAAATCATTACTAATACTAAATGCACAATAATCGAAATCTACAAAATAAAAAGTAATCAGAAGTGGTGTGTGATAGATGCTGGAATGACCAGCTAAATCAAGACATGACTCAATTTCAAGTTCATCTAAAGATGAGAAAACTAAATCCAAAATACGTCCATGATAGTTGAAAACAGTGTTGAACTGACGAGTTCCAAATTTTCCAAAGTTGTCTAACATCTGGTTAGAAAGGTCATCCGAAGTTGATCCATAAAAATCGCCGTTCGTCCAGCTCCAGGCAATTTTCGGTAAATTAAAATCGCCTGCAAATAAAATATGATCATCGCCATTCATTAGCGGTAATAGCTCATCATTAACAAAATTCACAAATCCTTTGTAGACATCAGCGGTACTGCCATACGGAATATACACAGAAACCAAAAATAGCCAAAACTCACCACATCTGACTTTAACAATAAGTGACTCGCCACTGTGACACAATAGATTTACGCGCTGAAATATTAAATCATTTTTCAGTGCAACAATGATACCCCCACCTTTAATTATGACGTTCTCGGGCTCACGATCCTGACGAAATACTGTGTAAGACGGTGGAAAATATTCTTCTGAGTTAAAATTGATGTTTAACCAGGTCTCAGTAAGAATGACAATATCGTAATCATTACATAAAATTGATGAATAAATTGCAGTAGCCTTGGAGCGTATCCCACTGTTATTGTGATAATAGATATGAAAACTGTTGCTGTTGTTCGATGTATTGTATTTGTTACATGCGACGTTAGTGATGTTGATAATAGAATCGTTGGCAGTTTTATTTAGATTACTATTTATTTGATTAGCATATTCGAAAGCAGTCGGTTCGTTAGAAGAATAGCCCTTATTTACGGAGACATATTCAGTGTTGGATAATTTCGCCCGTTTTTTGATATATTAATGAACGGCCGTATTAAAGTTCCACTGGGCCACAGATCTGTTGACAGTGCATCATTAAACTTATCCTCGTACACAGCAACTTTGAAAGAAATGAATTGAAGGCTGTTCACGTCGCGATTTTTTGGAACAAGTGACCAGCATTCAATTTCATTTTCTGGAACACTCAACTTCTCGCCTAGATATGTTTTCAAATTCTTGGATTCAGTACTGGGATGAAGGCGACTGACGTACAACCATTTCTTATTCTTCACTAAAACTGTTTGCAAATGGTCGTTAGAATCACCAGTACCCATGATGGTACCCTCAAAATACCTGCCATTTGATGTTAGATGATCGACGGCCGCTGAATTAGTCTGTGGGATGATCCCTCCAACATTATTTCCGGCAATGTCCGCAACCTCCTTCGATGAAATTCGATTAACAGACATTTTTTGATGAACTGTTCTGAACCCAGCTTCGATTTTGTCGTTTAAACCCACAACCGTGGCACCAATTTGCATTATTTGTTCCTTCAAACTAATCAACTCTGAACTAGATCCATTATCCGAATCATGATCTGCTTGGCAACTCTGGCAAACAAATCTGGCATATGGGCAATCTTTAAACAGTTTTATCCAATTATCCATTTTACTATCGATACATTTCGGGTGAAATGTCATGCTACATGTACCGTAGCATCGCAACAAATCACGCCCCGAAGCTGCATTATTACATGTATTACACCGCTTCGCCATAAGAGACAAAAAAGAAAAAATGCACTAATAATTAAAGCAATTAGTATTTGTAATATAATATTTGTATTATCTCGGCTATGTTAAAGATGCCGTTGTAAAAGTACGAATTACAAATACCATGTACTATTGTATGTACGTAATGATTAGTATACAGTATTTATTATTTTGTTTATTAATATTTGTATTAAGAATAGCACAGAAACCAAATAATTAATTAAAACTGTTTATTATTTAATATATTTTCACAATAAAGCAACACACACAATGTTGTAAATCGTTTATAGACAAGGTTCAGTTATTCCTCAAAAACCACATATATTTCACTTAAAACTTTATAAGACAAAAATACACACTTTACGAAATTTTAAAACACAATTAGATAAAAATTTGAGATTTCAATTTTTGGCGAAATTACTCAAAAATAAACAAAAAAAATTTCAAGCCACTATAACAGTAACGTAAAAAAACACGTCTGCACAGCTTGACTGCTAATTAACAGAGATTAGCAGTCAAGCGTATTAAAAGTGACCCTAAACAGTTTTGGAAATTTGTGAACGATAAGCGCAGCACAACTGGATTTCCATATTCAATGAAATATAACAACATACAGTTGAACACAGTTTTTGACATTTGCACAGGGTTTGCCGACTTCTTTTATTCAGTGTATAAAACGTATGATATTCAAGTTGATAATAATCGCTTCATCAGTGCTTCCCAACATAACATCCCTCATTTAATAATAACGGAGAATGAGATTACCAAGGCTATTATAGATTTTAAGGATAGATGCGGACCCTCTATACCCTCTATGACGCGGCTATGTTTGTAGGATATTATTTATCAATAAGATTCTTTCGGCTTTTTATAGACACAATATATTAATAATAATGGCATTCACAACATTTTCGACTTGTCAATCAGAAAAATGAAGAGGCCAGTCATTTATAATATATCTACCAAAAAAAGTAGAAATATCAAAATCCCCCCCGTACTTTAACCCCAGAGTTAATACAAAATGTATTTTGACTCTAAAAAAGAAAACCTTTCCTTGCGTTTTCGTGGGTAGTTTGGTTTCGTACTGATAATCTCAAAACAAAAAGTTCGATCTACTCATCAGGTAGCTACGACCAAACTACAAAAATACAATTCCAACTCCATACTTTAAGTATGAAGCAAGAGTGTAGTTGACTTAGCGAATTATAAATAAATTCACCAAATCAAAAACACAAGGAAAACTTTTCATTTCTGTGTGTTTTATGCCAACACGAATAATAGAAAGAGAAGTTTAGTTGTCTGTATTAAATCAATAAGATTCTTTCGGCTTTTTATAGACACAATATATTAATAATAATGGCATTCACAACATTTTCGACTTGTCAATCAGAAAAATGAAGAGGCCAGTCATTTATAATATATCTACCAAAAAAAGTAGAAATATCAAAATCCCCCCATATTTCTACTTTTTTTGGTAGATATATTATAAATGACTGGCCTCTTCATTTTTCTGATTGACAAGTCGAAAATGTTGTGAATGCCATTATTATTAATATATTGTGTCTATAAAAAGCCGAAAGAATCTTATTGATTTAATACAGACAACTAAACTTCTCTTTCTATTATTCGTGTTGGCATAAAACACACAGAAATGAAAAGTTTTCCTTGTGTTTTTGATTTGGTGAATTTATTTATAATTCGCTAAGTCAACTACACTCTTGCTTCATACTTAAAGTATGGAGTTGGAATTGTATTTTTGTAGTTTGGTCGTAGCTACCTGATGAGTAGATCGAACTTTTTGTTTTGAGATTATCAGTACGAAACCAAACTACCCACGAAAACGCAAGGAAAGGTTTTCTTTTTTAGAGTCAAAATACATTTTGTATTAACTCTGGGGTTAAAGTACGGGGGGGATTTTGATATTTCTACTTTTTTTGGTAGATATATTATAAATGACTGGCCTCTTCATTTTTCTGATTGACAAGTCGAAAATGTTGTGAATGCCATTATTATTAATATATTGTGTCTATAAAAAGCCGAAAGAATCTTATTGATTTAATACAGACAACTAAACTTCTCTTGATATTATTTATGTGGACGGGTTAATTGTTTAGACCTCAATTCTACCTGGTGCATTTATGTTCCCAAACAAAATCTACGCCAAAGGGAATTTTTATATGTCCCATGCCACAGGACTGAATATGGAAGTAATGAACCAGCGGCTTCTATTTCTAGAATATTTAATGAATATTATCTTTTTTTCGATTTTTCGAGGTCAAGAGAGATTTTCCGTGTTGCACTTCGTAAGTGTGTTAACAACCAATTTTGTCTGTATTTTACATTTGTAATTAGTATTTAAGTTAAAATTTTATTTTCTAAAATATTTCGTGTTTTTGAAAGTTTTTATGTTACTATTCATTAGGTTATTTTACTGTAGAATAGTTTGTATACAATAATAATAATAATACAGAATAAAGTGATTGCACATTTTGCCACGAAAAGACCAATAATTGTTTTAAAATCCCTGTACTGGCTTGCCAACTGATTCACATGTAACACCTAAATTTATTCAGTTTGGTTAATTTATAGAATTTTTTGAACCACTGCTTCCTTCGAATTATTTTTGACCAACTGTCAAAGTTATTTTACGAATTATTAGAAACATTCTGGAACAACGAAAAAATCTGAAGATTGATTAAATCCTATTGTTAAGTCGTTGAAGGTTCATTCTATTCAAAAGAAAGTTAGAACTTTAATTGGAAAATTTATTACTCTTTGTTTTCAAATTATACCTCAATCTTATGTATATTTCAAAAGTTAATTATTATTTTCAACTCTTGATTCGGTGTATCAGCAAATAACACAGTTTGTATTTCCAAATTATCGATTTACGCAAGAAAGGCAAAAATTCGGAAAATTTAATAATCTTCATTTTACGTAGAGCAAAAATTGTTAAATCGCTAAAACTTTAAAGTTAACTAACAAACGTTGCTTTACCACTCGCTTCACAAAGTAATCGTAAAGACCCCATTATTCTTAGGCATTATAGAAATGTAAATTAATGGCTGATTTTAAATTCTGGTATTTAAAATATTCTAAACTTTTTGGAAGCTTTAATATTAACATGAAACAACAAAAAATGGGAAAATTATAAAATTCAATAGGATTGGAACTTACTGTTAAATCCAGAAATTAACAAATCGGTTATAATGCAATTTTGTAGTCAAACGCTAAGTTGAATTGTAAAATAACTGAAATTTGGAATTTTATTATTTTTTTGGATGAGATTTCAAATTCAAGGATTTATTTCACAAAATAGGGAAAGCTCTTATAAATGCCAGAAATTAACAAATCACTTTTAATACAATTTTGTAGTTTATAAAACTACTTAGTTAAATTGGAAAACATGTCAAATTCTAGAATTAATTTCAGTAAATTGGTAGATTTAAAAATTAACAAATGGTTTAAACCTCTTTCTACTTTTAAAATTTGGAAAAACTTTCTAAAATATAAATTTACATACAGATTTGCATTAATGGCAGAAATAATCTGTCAAATTCAGAAACTAACAAATGGTTTAAAATACAGTTTTGTAGTTTATAAAATTGATAAGTTAAATTGAAAAATTTTTGTAATTTGGAATTTTACTGTTTTTTAGATATGTTAAATTCAAGATAAATTCTATTCTTAAGAAAATTGGTAAATTCAGAAATTAATCAACAATTTAAAGCTTTTTCAATTTTTAAAATTTCGAAAAATATTCTGATACTTAAATTTACAGACTGGTGTGAAAACATCAGAAGCTAACTGTAAAATTCAGTAATTGACAAATGGTTTATAAAACAATTTTGTAGTTTATAAAATTTGCTACGTAAAATTGAAAAATTAGTGAAATTTAGAATTGGACTATTTTTTCGATAACATGTCAAATTCTAGAATTTATTTTAGTAAATTGGTAGATTTAGAAATTAACAAATGGTTTAAAGTTTTTTCAATTTTTTAAATTTCGAAAAATTTGCTAATATGAAAATTTACAGACGGGCAAATGATAAAAATTAACTGTCATATTCAGAAATTAATAAATGGCTTATACCTAATACAATTTTGTAGTTTATAAAATTTGTTAAGTTAAATTAGAAAATTATTTAAATTTAGAATTTCATTATTTTTTTGAAAACATGTCAAATTCTAAAATTGATTTCAGTAAATTCAGAAATTAACAAATAATTTAAAACTTTAGCAATTTTTAAAATTTCGAATAATTTTCTAATACATAAATTTACAGACAGATGTAAACAACAGAAATTAACTGTCAAATTCAGGAATTGACAAATGGTTTATAATTCTAGATGAACAAATGTGTTCAACAAAAGCTCGAAGTGTGCTGAAACAATATTTTCCGACAAATCCCATAAATAAGAATTTAAAATTTATGTTATATGTAGTGTAACTGGCCCTATGGGTATGGATATAAATTTGAAGTGTTTAGTGGGCATGAAAACAGATGTGCAGCCGACGAGCCTCAGTTAAGGGCATCATCTAATGTGGTAGTTTGCCTTGTCCACGATGTGCCTGCCAATCAGTACTACCAGCTGTTTTTTTTAATTACTACACCTCGATTCCGCTTATTGAATATCTTGTCCAGCCGCGGCATTTTGGCTTTAAGAACTACAAGAACAAACCGTATTTCCATCTGCAAATTGCCAAAGTTTTAAAAAGTTAAAAAAAAAAAACTGAGCGGTTCGTCAATAGAACAGGTCGGTAACTGCAATGGAGGTGACGTAGCTATGGTCGCTTGGAGAGATAAAAAAATGTTCACTTTAGCCCCAATTTGGCAGAAAAACAACCAAAATCTTAAGTAAGAAAGTGGGACAAGTCTGGTGGTTTCTGTTGAACATCCTTTTGTCGTATAATCGACATATGAGTGCGGTATCGACCTATTAGATTGTGTTGTGGGTTACTACAAAACTAGACTCCGTAGTAAACGTTGGTATCACCGAATTTTTTATCATTTCTTAGACATGGCTATGTGTAATTCATGGCTTTTATACCGAAGAAAAAATGCTGAAAAGGGTAGTACCAGTAAAACTCTCAACTCTGCTGAGATCGTACAGAGCGCAGAAGAAAGGTCCAGCTCAACATGTTCCTTCGAAAGATGTGAGGTTGAACCAATATGGGCACTGGCCAGTTTGGATGGATCAACGAATGAGGTGCAAATTTTCAGGCTGCAGTGGGTATATGCAAACAGATTGCGAAAAATGTGGGATTAGTTTGTGTTATAACAAGCAAGACAATTGTTTTACAAATTTTCATATTTCCTAATTTACTTTAATATTATTTAGCATTATTGATGTAAATAATGTTGCATTTCTGCAACAGATAATTTTTTTATAAAAATAAATACTTGTTTTAACGAGATTTTTTTAATTATTTTCCCGTTATCAATACCCCATTTACGACCTAGTATCTGTAAAATTAACAAAAAAAAACAACCTTGCGCCATAAAGGGATAAGCTCAAACGGTAAATTTGTCTGAACCAGCTACAGGAAATAGCTCCCCAATAAAGAAGGCATGATTAAATTAATCGATAAATCTATCGCTAAAAATTGATCCATTAATCGGAGACTACTAATTGATTGATTAATCAAAAACTAGAGAACAATTTTAAATTATAAACTCAAATTTGTTTGTTAATTATTTCTGTTCCCTTCTCTATTAAAATATAAAGCAAAAATTGGAAATTAGGCCAAAAACTAACTATGTTTTGTTAAAATTGGATTTCTGTACAAAAAAATGAAATTGAAATAAAAATATTTCGTAAAACTTTGAAACAAATAATAATCGATTAATTGATTAATCGGTACAAAAAAAAAATCCGATTAATCAACTCCACCCTGCCTCTAGAAAAACTATAATAACTCCAAAAAGTTTTATTCCGTTTCCAGAATTTCTGGAAAAGATTTCGTTCAAAACTAGTGACGTAAACGGTAATATTTTCCTTGGTAATATTACCGGTAAATAGGTAATTTTGGGTAATATTATCCAAAGTGGTGTTACCGTGGTAATATCGGTAAGATAAATTTAAAACCAAAATCATTTTTTTTTTTACATAACTCAACTATTCTAAATGCAAAAAGATTTGTGACACCGCTGTGTTATACTTCCTTATGTACTCTTAATCTACTACATCATATTTTGCTGTAAAATATCTACACCAAGCATGTCAAACTTGCGGCCCGCGGGTCGCATACGAATCACAACGTATAACTTTGTGGCCCATTCATAACAGTTACAAAACATAACAGCACAAGAAAAAAATACGAAAATTTAATTAGGATTTGAGTTTGACATGCTTGATCTACACCTTTTTCCCTTGCAAACACGTAATAGAGGTAGAATCTGACCTTGAATATGATGCACCGCTGAAAACGCCATCACAATTTTAAACAGAAAAGCGTCTGAAACGTCTTCATCGATGAAAAACTCTAGTATGATGAACTTGTTGACAACATGAGACCAAAGAGTAACAAATCGTCGATGAGCTACTAGCTCGAGCAATTTTCGTTTTTTTTTCAATCAATCATTTATTGGCACCGAATTTATACATTTTACAACAAAAAGATTTTTATATAATCCAATAAGATGAATAAATCTGTGGCAATATGACATAAGGGAATAACTCTAAAATTCGCATTTTTCAGGAAAACGTTTTTAAAATTAAAAGTCGTTCAAAATCGTATGAGTTTTTTTGAATTCTTGCTTTTTTAATTGATTAATACGGTTGTTTTTAGTTGCTGGATTATTACAAAAAATTGATATGATATGAATTCGAATATGGAGATTTCGAATTTGAAATAATATGCAAAAGGGTATAACTCGAGTTATTCCCTTATGTCATATTGCCACAGAAATTATTCCCTGTGCTAATTAAAGCACTATCGGGAGTAATTTTTTACTAGCAGGTACCTTAACAGTTGTTTACATAACTTAACACTAAAGAAGAATCTTAAATATAAAATAAACACAATTTAAATTAAAATTAAGTTAAATGCAACGACACAATAGTTACACAAGCGAGCGAGAAAAACCTCACTCTTCATATTCTCCTAATGAGCGCTTCAGCATTTTGATACTCAAGACTTAGTAACCAAAATTTAATAGCTGTTAAAAATTCTTTATAGTTCGTTAATAACGAAATTTGCACAGGCATGTCATTTAAAATTTTAGGTGTAACATAAGTATGCAATCCTCGAAAATGTTCTTTAAGTGGTTATGGGACGGCAAAACAATTTTTTCGAAGATTATAACTCAGTAGTTTGAAATTTAAATTACCACACCGTCGGAAAAAAATGCTTAGTACCTTATAGATAAAAATATACCATACTGGTAAAATATTTGAGATCCGGAAAAAAGGAAGTGACCGCGTCAATCGTGACTTACGATGAAGTAATCGCAGGTTTTTGGCAAATAAAAAGTGATCTGAGATATTAAAAATACATTCCGCCCCATGATACAATGCCATATTTAATTTTAGCCTCGACCATTGGAAAATTGTAAATTTTAAGTACATCGAATGGAACTAAAGGTCTTAGTAAGTACATTTTCCGAATGGAAATAATCATACTTTTGCACAACTGATTAATATGAGATTTCCAATTGAAATGTGTGTCCAGAACAACTCCCAGGTATTTGAATTCGGTTACTTTTTCAATTGTTTGAGTTTCAACGTTACTCTTCCGCGAACCTGAATAATTGATAGTTAATTCTGTAAATACCATATATTTCGTTTTGGAACTCAGTTTCTAAGCAGTCTCATGTCATCGTTCATTTAGATAATTAGATAGCTCTTATAGATGGATTATATTTGTCTCCATTTTTAAACAAAGGAACAACAGACGCTACCTTAAGAGCTTGCGGAAGTTACCGGTGCATAGACTCCAATTAAATATTTTTGTTAAAACTGAAGCTAGCACAACAATACCTTTCTTAATCGTTATTATGTTAATATTATCTATTCCGGCCGATGTTTTATTTTTTAAAGTAACTGTGAGAGCCACTAGTTCTTCTTCTGTGATTGGAAAAAAGAAAAAAATTACTGATCAACCAAACATTGTGTTCTGTGATGGTTTGCGCTAATTTTTCCACAACATTTACAATATATTCATTTAAGGATTAGCCACTTGCGAATGATCTGTTAATAAAGTTCCTGAATTCCCATCCTCAACAATAGGCTTTTCTGATTTCTATATGTTTCAAAATATCACTAACTATTTTCCACTGTGCTTTATTGTCACCTTTTGTTAAACTAAATTTACTATTAAAATAAGAAATCTTAGTGATTTGTGACTGTTAGCCGTTTTGTTAATAAACCTTAATATATTCTTTTTTTAGCCTATGGTTATTTGGATATTTTCTGTGGCACTATTCTGGCCCCGGAACAACCAGAATAGTGCCACGAATTGCGAATTGGAAATTGTTTATTGATATTGCCTTTCGCTTTTCGAAAGCATACTGAGCCATTGGCATTTTGTTCATCTTTTGGGAAACAATAATTCCCAGCCAAATTTTTAGGGAAAAATAAACAGCAAAATTGCTATGAAATGGAACTGTGTTTCCCCAAAATCTATAGTATGGTTTGGAAAAAAGAAAACCAAAATACACTAAAAACTGACAATAAAACAATTCCCAATTTGCAATTCTCCGGGAAAACCAGAATAGTGCCACAGGTAATCTACTCAGCTTAACCACGAATTCGGCTTGGCTTGGATTGATTCAAGAAATTGCGACCGTCCTATAAAATTCTTTTAAAATACCAACTTTCCAATCCCTTGTTGTGCCTTGAGTACCATCACGTAGAAGAGCGTTTCGAACATACTCTGAGAATCATTTTCTATAAATCTACTCACACTAAGGAAAATTGTCATAAGGCTAAGTTTCTTTGCGAGGAAATTAAAGCGGTGTTGAAGGACTTGCTCAACGTAATTTGCTGATTGTCGACATCATCATAATTGAGTTTATCATGAGATTGAAATATTCAGTCGTACGGATGGTTTCGGAAATAAAAAACTCGTTCATTACGCTTAAACTGCTTGCACAAGCACGATGGAATTTTCTTGGTAACCTCTCTTTGAACTTTGATTGAAACAAGATATGCGCTAAAGGTGCTGGCTTTCGAAGATGAAGTGCAGTCAGCTACTACCTCCGATTGTGTACTACCTCCAATTGTTAAATTGACACTGAGACATTGACATTTTTTTTGAAAATGTCAAAAAAAACAGTTTTCTCTACCACTGTAGACTAATTTACTAATATAAAACAAACTTTTGAACAAAATAAATGCGTAAATTGTAAAGAACTTATAAGTATTCTCAAATCACGAGCTGAAAAATGCTTACAACCGCTTAATTATGCCACAAGTTTGCTTAAACCGTATAAGATAATCGTGGAAATAATCTTGCGGAATCACATAAACTTGAAGCAACTGAGTTTATTTTTAATGTCGCAGAACTTTACACAAAATATAAGGACGGCAATAAAAATAAAACTTTTTTCATGATCGTTTTGAGCACATCACTTGTGAGATTTGATGGGCGAGAGTATGCCGGCATAAATAACTGCAACGGAAAGGACATTCAAACGATTTTGAATTCAAACAGCACAAAACGTAACCGATTGACCGTTGAGCGCGTAGGAAAACTAACGTACATTTCGCACAACTTCAACATGTCGAGATCTAACCGAGGAAGTGTGGATAACGAAGATGAGGCTATTGATGCGGAATAGCAATATCATTAATTGATGAAGTTACAACATTACAAAATTTAAAAATATCGGAAATTTTACAACAATACATTTTCTCGAAAATGGAGATTCTACTTTAATTTTAAAATGAAATTTCCATTATACTGAATTCAAATTTTCCTTTTCTATCAAAAATATTTTTATTACTTGTGGCGGTGGAAAATGAAAATTTAAATTTTGGAAGAATATTTTAAAATTGAATCTTCCTTTCAAGAAAATTGAACAGTGAAACAACTACAAATAATTGATGCTGTGTCATTTCACAACCAATATTTGGGAGCATATTACATAATGAAATAAATTCCCAAATTAAGGAATGCAATAACTCCCCAACGAAAAAAATTGAATTAACCCACCAGTTACAACTAACAAAATATAAATGTTAATACACTTGACAAAATAAAACTTTCAAAATTTATCTTTCAGACCCAAAACCGAAAAATTTGTATTTTTTGTTTTAAAGAATGCCTCAATAATGAACTTCAATGACTGAGCAAATATTAAGTTTAATTTTATTTTTAAAAGTAAATTGTCGGATGGTAGTATTTACAGAGAAAATTTTAGACTTGTGGATTTGTAAATTTTTAACCGTTTACAGGTTTCACATAAATTTCATAATCTTTTAGATAAAGACCACAATTCAGAAACCAACGCTTGTACTTGTAATGCATTCTATATAGGCAAATATTCTAGTTTGACATCAAAAAAAATAAATTTGAAAACCGCCATAAACAATTCAGAAACGGCAAGATCAAACTTAAGCTCGCAATCTAAATTTTATTTGAATTTAACATAATGAAGTTTCCACATTTTTCCTCATTGCTGTTTTTACTTTGAAGCCTAAAAGTATGTAAACCCCAAATATCAAATCGATACCCTACCGATATGCCAATTAAACCAAGATAAACTAAAAAAAATGTATACTCCACTTACAAATATCTAATTTTAGCGAAATATTTAGTTATATCTAAGCTAATCTAAAAACAGATAAACGTCACATACGTGCCTATATGTATAACAAGTATTTTTACCATTATTATCTGATAGCACTTCGACCAAAAAAAAAAAAAAAAATGTTGTCACGATATCATCATTAAATCGATAACAAATCACACACTTGTGCCTATTATATAAAAAAAAACAACTTAACAACTTTCACAAATTCTCCAACAATCATAACCCAATCATTATAATAATTATAAATCAAAATATAGATAATAAATCATTTCATCAACAACAAGTACCTGCGCGCACCAAAAAAAAAATCCCTATTAAAATTAGGTAATTGCGTTTACCATAACCATAAAATATTATAGGTAAATACAACCGACTTGCTTCCTTAAATTATTTTATTAAGATTTATTTCTTTTCGACTCGTACAAGCACAAAACACAAATATTTCGGTTCCCTATAGTCTCTTAAATTAAGGTGTCAAAATGTATAAAAACCTCAGGTAACAAATTGTTATTGTGATCTCTGAATGAAAAGGGCTATCAGCTATGGATATGAAAAAAAATAATAAAAATAGAAAACATTCTTGTTTTTTATGTCAATCAAAATACTACATATATCAAACATCTAGGCACAGGGGGATTGGATATATAAATTTTTTTATTATCTAAAATTATCTCCTCGGTATAATATTTACACTACATATGTAACTACTCGGTACTTGGAATTGGCATATAAAGCACCGACACCTGGACAAACTGAAAAACTTATTTTTGTATTTATTACCTGCGCGAATATTTTTTTTTTTTTTTTGCAATATTGGCAATACACAGCTTTATGTAGTCAAGAATATAATATTTCGAGATTAACACATTTTGGTAGCAGTTTGGCTAGATATTTATAGGGGTAATTTGTACGTTTATCTAATATTCACACATTTCTATTTTTTTTTAAATCCTCGCAATGACATCATCATGACATATAATTTTTTTGTATTGTGTTTGTCCTGTTTCATACATAATACGATTGAAGTGAAAGTGATGAAATGACAGATAATTTGTTTAAATCTGGGATACGGTTTGGTTATTACGACAATGAAGCTGATGGTTTAATTAAATTATAAAGAACTATTCCCTTATATCTAGCCTTTAATATAATACACATAAGCAATTACTTCCGGTAAATATTGTTTATATATATGAAAACCATAAAAACCAATCGTGATAAAAACTAACAAAATCAATTTTCTTTCGATACATCGATATACATCTCGAAAAATATAAAATAATTGAATTTCTTGTTTTTCTTATAATTGTGGAAATTGTAACTCGAGTGGAAAGAAAATATATATGTATGTATTTGGTAAAAAGAGTAAAAACAAAAATTTTTTTTTTATAAACTTACCTCCCATGCAAACCGATGATCAATCGGTTCGTTTGTTAATTTTCCTAAAAATGGTCCGAAACGTCGGCCCCGCGGTACCATTGAATTAGCATACACCGTACCATTTCGTATATCTAGCTCTTGTGGTGGTGATTGTAATCGGGCCATTTCATTTAATAACTGTTCCGCTTCACGAACCTATACAAACATATAAAGAAATTTGTAAATTTTTGTATTTTATAAAATTTAACACAATCACAACTCACTTTTATCCGTTCTTTATGTGGCATTTCCATTGTTGGGCTACTACTGCTCAGCGGTGTACCATGAAAATTGGTTTGCATACCACAGTGATTTGGTATATCGCGTGAATTGTCTAATTCGTCACTACTGCTACCTGGGGAATGAAGTAAATCGCAAAAATTTGTCTATTAGTACTATATTAAATTACACACATAAATCTTTTATTCGTAGTGTATCACCTGCACAATAAAAAAATAAAAATAAAATTTGTGTATTTATTTATTTATCTATTTGATAACTGCGTGCGATAACAACAGAATTACAATTATGATCATGATTGTGTCAATTTGGGTAAATTGATAATCATTGTTTGTGTTCTATATATTTATATTGTTTGTCTACTTCTATATGTGGGTTTAGTTGATTTTTTTATGATTATTGTTGTCTTCATTTTAATTTGGGGATATTGGGTGGTTTTATTTGTAGGGCAATTGGAAATTTATTTTATTGATTTGCATTTGCAAAATTAGAATAATTAACTTCTCTTTTAATTTCCAGAAATACAAAATTTTAAAGAGATTTCAAATTGCTGATTTTAAAATCTTATGGAAGCGGTAGGTGGATTTCGTTGATCTTTGTTTTGTTGATACGTCCACCGAACTAGTACAATTCCTACTTCGAAGTAAGTGGGAACGTGTAAGGCCAGAAATTGATGAATGAATTTTTTTTTTGGGACAATCTCGAAAATTGATAAAATATTTTACTTTTATAAATTTGCCATCAAAACAATTTTGTCGAAATTGGAGCAACTTTAGAATTCAATTCAAATACATACTTTTGAAATTTAATTTATTAACATTGAAAATGCTTGTAGCGACAGCAAGGTATCAAAACATGAAATTTTCATTGATTTTTACTTGTTGTAAACTTCGGAATTGACCATCACACGAGCACCTTTCCTATATCTATACTTTCACTATAGCAGCGATATTTTCATATTAATACTAAAAACATACGATTTTTGTCCATTATCAACTATAATATCAAATTGTTTAAATTTGGTGATAAGACTACAAATTTCGGGCTCCTAATGCACTTGATTACGAAGAAATGATAAACGATTTTTAGGAATTATAGTGGTGAAATTTTCCCAATATTTGGAATAAGTTTTTACATTTAAAAGTTGTTGTTCAATCGAATAGCATTCAAAAGGCGGGTGATCTATTTCCTAACCTTAAATATTTAGGATAATTATTTTTAGAGCAGAGTGCAATACCTATGAAACTTAAGAAAATAAAGCAGTTATGGAATATATTTTCAGAATTTAAAAAATTTCACTGATAAAAGCCCGTGTTTCGACCTGATTTAAAAAACTTAAAACTAAAAAATTTGTTCTAAAACTTAAAAGCTTAAATTTTATAAACTTCAATTTTCAAATTATTTACAATACTAAGGTAAAAATTTCCTCTTGAAATATCAACAGTGAAAAGGTATTTTACTAACTATGTTCAGATTAGTTTGTTGTAAAATTGTCTTTAAAATATTTCAAATTCTTTTTGGAACTTATTGGTTTGTGTCAGTAAATTAATATAAATCCGAGCTTTCCGTTGAAATAATAATTGTGACCACAAATTTTACAAAGTAGGCCATACTTGAATTCAAAATTATTGAAATAAAAAGTGAAAGAGAAGGAGGGGGAGGGGGGAGGGGGGGGGGAGGGGGGGGGGGGTAGAGAAGAGTGTATAAAGGGTCAAAATCGGACTAAACTAATAAATTACCGACTAAACTAATAAATTGATATTTAGTTTATATCAGTCATTCAAAGGTGTTGATCCTTTAGTATCGTTAACCCTTTAATGCATGATTTTTTCTATTTAATTGAAATGCTTTTTTTCTTATAAAGATGTGTTTGGTTGAAAAGGATTTCAAAGTAAAAATGGTTGGAAGCAGCTAGTTTTCCCGGAAAATTGATTTTATGACATTATGCCTTTTTGCATCATTATGGATTTGTGGTAAAAAATTTAAATATTTTTTCATTTATAACGCTTCTTAATAATAAGGCAATTCATTCAAAATTAAAATAAATATTCAAAAACAATATTCTTATTTAAAAAAAATTACATATGTAAATGTATGTTTACTACTAACTATATGCAAAACATCGACTAACTAATTCTAAATGGCGATTTTATTTTCAAAACGCAGAAAAAAACAAAAAATTGTGTGAAACGAGATAGAAAAACAAATGAACAACAGATATTCGAAACAAAACACAAAAAATATGCTCAAATGTAGATGCAGTTCAAATTAGAATAACATGATGCAGATATGCTACACTATGCATTAAAGGGTTAAAATGTACTGTGCTAGCTAGTAGTAAAGTTTGTATGTCAAAATATCTTTGAAAAGAAAAATTATTCGATATAATCAAGTAAAATAAAACAAATAAACATGAAAATTGCATTGTTTGATACGTTTAAAGCCAGAATCCATGAGAAACAAAAATTGACTCATAGTCAAAAAAAAAACGAAAAGAGAAAAATAATCTGATACTCCATATAAGAGACAAAGACAACGTTTTTTTTTTTGTTTTTTTATTTTATAGCAAAACAATTTTGCAAAAAACGTTGACTTTGTCTCTTATATGGAGCTTCATATTATTTTGCAATAAATAAATCCTAGGTAAAACGATTTGCAGTATGATTGATAGAATGGAACCCAAAAACGCTAGTAATTTTGCGATGAGTCGATGAGTTGCGATGAAATAAAAAACATGGTGGTTAATATCAGTACTAGTCATCTCTTCAGTTTAGTCAGCGATTTAATCGAAAAATCCGCACACAGTTTTAGGGTTAAAAATTAAAAGAAGACAAATAACCTTAATGTTAAAACTTCCGTAAACCAACGATGTTCACTCCCATTGAGTCGATATGAGAGAAAATTTTAAAATCGAAAGATCTTACAGAGTGATGCCCAACACATACATATCTCCTTCCGCTTTAAGACCGTTATATAGTGAAACGGTGGTCCTTCTTTTCCTAAAACTAAATATGAAGTGACATGATCTACAACTTCGCTCAACCCTTATTAATAATAAAAATCCCAAATGAACTAACTTCCAAAAATTCATTGTTATCGGAGTTATTTATTTCATTTAATTAATGCGCAGTTATTTCATATTGGCACAGCTCCCAATTATGTCAGATCTTGGAATTTATTTAATTTCTGTTTAAATTCGAAATTCCAAAACTTTGTTGTTAACGTTACGGGTCTATGAAAGAACTGTTTTAGACAAGCAGGCGGGTCAGAAATGAAGAGTAAAGGAAAGAGCCAAGTATAGATGAAGAAAATCGATGGGGGCGAGCCTAGCGAGTTGTAAAACGAGTTATTCATAGTTATGGTTGTTTTAACATGGTATTGCAACATGGTATATTGCTAAGCGGCTTTAAGGAGTTCTCGATTTTAATATAGTTTTATTTTATTTATGGTATTAAAGATGACACAAATTATAGGTTAATAATTTGTGTCATCTTTAGTAAATATTTAGCTTATTTTAAAAACTCAAAACTTTTCACGCAATTCTGCATCCTGAGATGTTACACCCAAACCCCTCAAATTACATGCGAAAGATTATGCAATATTCGGAACTGGAATTTTACTTATTTTCAGATGCAAAATACTACTCTGCAGATTCTTTAAACGGTTGTATCTGCTGAGTTTTAATATTCTTATCAAAACTTTCAAATCCCGATTTTTAATGCTATAGCTTTTCTCCTTCAAATTAATTTTTTTTTTTGAAATATACTCCTGTGAACTTTTTAGAAAAAGCCTAATAATTTTCAGAGGGAAAATTTCCAATCTAGACTACTAGACAAGAATTTTTTTTTGAAATGGTTTACTTAGAAAATAAGTGTTTGATTGTATTGCAAAGAAGAATTTGACTTAAAAAAAAATCTGAAAAAATTAAATGTATCTGGATTTTTTCTTTTAATTTTTTAAACACAAAAGAACGATTTTCTAGTCGATGAATAGAACGTTTACTGTTAAACTAGGTCTTAATTAATGAAAATATTGTGGGGAAATTCGAATAACTAGAAGAAGAAGAGTAATCCTCTAAATGTAAAATGATAACTTTCAATGTATATGATTTTAATATGTTCCGAAGATTGTAAGAGAATTTAATCCAGTTTCGAATTGATATACTTATGATTATGAAAAAATCAATTTTTGATTGTACCACAATTTACATTCTATATATACAAAATTTACTGTGCAGGTTGTACTAGCGAATTTTACTAATACAGCCAAATTTTCTTACAATTTTGCTTCTTCATGACATTCACACAGCTCTATTTCTGTGTAAGCTAATTTTACTTTAATTTTGAATGTTAATTAATTAATTCGTGAATTTTCTAACATGCAACCGTTCCTTAGACCATTTTTAAAGTGTTTTAAAAATTAACACGTAGAAGTGTATTAGTATTTACGAATAATCATTAAACGAATTAATTAATTAATTAACATTCAAAATTAAAGTAAAATGATAACTTTTGTTAATTCTAGAGAAGGTTCTAAATTTAATATTTTTAATTTTAACAATTTTCCAATAATAATTTTAATCTTTATTTATTTTTTTAGGTTTCGCAGACACTGGTGATGTGATGTATCTAAATTGGTAAGTACAATTTAATTGAGAAATTTTAATAATGGAATAGCAATTATTTTTAATTAAAATCAGATTTTGCTTAAAAATAAATTGCCTCATATTTTAGGAAAAACGATACTGAATACTTGATTAAAAAAATTAAAAAATCTGAAGTTATATTTAAAGTTGAAAAGGTTAATGTTTCTTATAGGTAGATAAATAATGATTCAATTAAAAAACGTAAAATTTTCAAAATGTTAAAAGCCTTAAAACAGATTCACTTACGCATGAATTTAACAAATTTCGAAATGTGATTAAGGTAAGAAAAATCAACACGGAGTTCCTTTGCATCGCAGTTGATATTTTATAATGTTACCTCAACCTATCATAAAAAAATTAGCGATTTTCTGTATTTCTTATACAAAAGAGTAAATGTACACATTTCCAGATTCTTGAGTTTGGTCTGTTAGGTGTGACGTTATTTTTCACGTTAGCTTGTTAATACTATCTCCCATACGGGAGGCCCAAGATTTTCTTGGCCGATCGTAACCAAAATAAGAGGTTATCGTAACCAAAGAATGGCATTTTAAAGAAAAATCCGAAGTTAATTGTTAATTTCCCAAAATTGCTGTACCAATTTTTGGTTGCACTCGAATTTATTTTGAAATCAGTAGGAAATTTACTAAATGTTTGGAGTGGGTATTTAACCCTTAATCACTTTTATGCTGAGGGTTAAAGGAATCTGTTATAAAATAATGAATCTGATGCACTGATTAAGAAGACCATTTTCGTGAAGATCTCGAGCTAGAAAACATTATGATTCCTATACTTTCTTTATAATAAGAATGTAAAAGGTGTTATTGCAAATATTAAAACCAGAGACTGGAACCGAAACTGAACCGAAAACCGTAATTAACCGCTATTTTCAATGAACCGAAAACCGGAAATCCGAAAAATTGTATACAATTATTTGCAGTTTTTAAAATTGTGCAAATTAAACTAATCGAACTATCCAAGACGGTAATTTTTTCGTTTTAGACAGTTCCGCTTCCGACTTAAGCAGATTTTTGTATCTATAATAAAAACTATTTTCGTATGGTAAACGAATTATACTGCTCAGTGGGCGCATTTCATAATTAATCCGGTTGTTCGCACAAAGTTGATACTGCAACACATCATTTCCTCGGGTTTTACCTCTTTGCCTATAAACTAACTGGAGGGGGAAAATATTCTTGTTGCACGGATCGATTTTGGAGCCGAACCGGAACCGAACCGATATTAAATGGCCGAACCGGAACTGAACCGAACCGAAATTTAAAAATTAGGAACGTAACCGACAACCGGAACGATAAACATTTCGGTTCCAGTCTCTAATTAAAACCGAGAAAAAGGTAATATCGGACTCTAGTATATAGAGAAAGCCAGATTTTCTTATTCAAATTGGATTGGCTGTAACTGCAACCAGCCATAATCTTATTTAGAATAAAATATTAGACAAAATACAGGCGAACACCCCTATCTTCTTACTCATTTGTTTCTGAATTTTTGTATCGTCACTAAATTCATAAAACTCGCGGGTGCACATTCGGTTTGTTAAAATATAAGTTTACGTACAGTTTAGTTTCAATTTTTGATAAAACTTTTTATACAAGTTTCTCAAAGCTCTTGTTTAAGCTTTTTAAAACTTTTACAAAATTAAACAATTTTTCAAATAGTGTTGTGTTTAGAAAAATTAAATTTTACATTATGCAAGTTATTTTCTTATACAACCTTTGTCAAGTTCCCTTGTTATTAATAAAACGCAAAAATGTTGAGTTAAGCACTATGACATACCACACCCTCCAATAATATGCCAAATTTTCAAACTGTTGAATAAATTTTCCCTAAATTTATTATGTGGACAAGACACAAAAATTATTTAAAATTTCAAAATCAAATAATATTTAATTTTAGCTAATTAGTAATTTCCAAAAAGGTTAACAATTGAATCACTTTAAGTCCGCATGATTGTAAGTTTAACCCTCTCTACCCCTAGTATTATTGCTGGGGCAATTTCACGCCAAAAATCACAATTTTACTGAATAATACTGAAGAACAAATTGTAATAATTTATTTAACTTTCCTAAATTTATTCAAGTCACCAAACTACTAAATGGTTTTAAGCTTGTTAAATTTGTAATTTTGGCAAAAATAAAAAATAAATTTAAATGTTTTTTTTAATTCCATTTAATTTTTTTGTTTAATTAAATAGTTTGAAGCTTTAGTGCTCGAGATATAAAAGCTAGTAATTAATTGTGTTAGACCAAAGCAACCTTGATTATACAAGCCATAATCTAAAAAACGAAGCTTTTATAAGGGAATTAGAAACGACGAAAAAATCAAAATTTCCATAGTAAAACACACAAAACATATGGGAAATCACTTTTTTTCCTAAGACAAATTTGTAAATGAAAACGTTGCAAATTCTTAATTATGATTTCTGAAATATTTTCATAAATGTTTGAATTTCAACATATATGAATATCGTTTAAGTAAATCGTTTTCATTTTCTTGTAAAAATTGATTTATTTAAACCAAAATATAAAAAAAAGTTCATAACAACAGCATTCTGGTCAAATTAAAAAGAAAAGCTTACTACAAATAGTGTGCATTAAGTCAATATACATAGATGGCAGTGGGCAGTAAACATTTTGAAAAACCGTACCAAAAATTGTCACTTGGGGAAATTTGAGTTCAAAAGTTGTAGGAAAAGCAAAACAAATTCACAAAATATTTAAGAACGTGTCATAATTTTGTGATTAAACAATTTTTCTTCATATTTTTCTGTATAAATCTGAGACATCTAACGTACATTAGTAAAACTAAAGATAAATTTAGCAAGTATAATTTTAATTCGTCAGAGCCAACTTTGATGTATTTTTCAAAATGAAAGTTCGAAAAATATATTTTAGAAATAATTTAATTTTAATATTTTTGCAACTAATATTTACTTAATACTAATATATATAACCCTTACTAATAATATAACCCTTCTTGTATATTGCTGCTAAAGATACGTAGAACACTTTTGTATAAACATTTTGTAACATTTTTGCTTTTTTCATTATAAAACTTGAAGCTAAAAAACACCATTTTTACTATGGATTCCTATGGAAATCAGTGAAAAGTTATACCACTAAAAAAGCTTTAAAAAAATACGTCATAATGATTATGGCTCTATACTCTAGAAGGCTCTGGTTAGACACATTAAATTTGTGGCTCAAGTAGTTTAATTTCCGCAGACTGATGAGGGCCGCCTAAACCTAAAACAAAGCAAGATGTATTTTGAATTTTATAAGGTGGAAATAGATGAGCTGAATTTTTGCATGCAGCTCTGCTCTTATTCTGTAAGCCAAGCAGAATTCTGCATGTTACGAGAAATAGATGAGCTTAATTAGCATGCATCAAAATTAGAATGCACTAGTGCCTATGAAATCAATTACATGTATTCTGCATGGCATATTCCACAATTATGCAAGATTTCTCTATTTCTAATTTTGCTGCGCATCAGTAGGCTACATTACGTAAAAGAAGTCAAATCTAGTACAATTTGTATACTTTTTATTTTGTTCATTCAATTTTTTTAATTTGTTGACAGAAAATAAACTTTTTGTGACAAGTCCCATAATGGAGAAAACAAATTAATTAATTTGTGACAAAATAAGGCAGTATGCAAATCAAATATTTAATAAATACATTTCAAAAAATATAGTACTGCATGCAGCACATGTGTTTTGAACGCAGAACTGGGTGGAATACAGCCTGCAGCAATTCTTCGCATCTGCAGTATAATGTTGCAAGTTGTCTCTAATTTTGATGCAAATCAGCAGCATACACCACATGAAAAAAATTAAATCTAGTACAATTTGTATGTTAATTGTTCCAATTAACTTTTTAATAAAAATTTTCTGGCGTTTGCCACAATAGAGAAACCAAATTTATTCATTTAACGTAATATTTGTTTAAAAATATTGCTTATTAAAATTAGATACGAGTAAAATAAAAGTTAAACAAAATGCGGTTTAAAGCAGCACAAGTGTTTTGAGTGCAGATGTGCGTGCATTACTGTATGCAGAATTTATGCGCATAAGTTACCAGCATACAATTTATAAAAACTTGTACTAGATTTGTCTTCTTTTATGAAGTACAGCTTTGCTGAAAACAGATGTGCAGAATTCTGCAAGCATCGAAATTAGAAAACACTAGTTTATATGGTACGAAATACATGGATTCTGCAAGTTGGCTCTATTTCTACAATTTGTATACTTTTGAATTTTTTCTTCAATTTTTCTAATTTGTTGACAGAAAATAAGTTTTGTGTGACAAGTGCCAAAATGGAGAGTAAAATTAATTAATTTGTGACAAAATAATGCACCAAAAAATTGTACATTAAAATTAAATATGTGCCAAATAAATACCACAACAAAATATTCTGCTTTTCAAAAAACGACGCTCATGCAGTTCACCTGAATTACTGCCTGCAGCGATGCAAGCAGAAATTCTGCTCATGTGTTTCTTCCAGCATAAACCTAAAACAAAGCAAGATGTGTTTCGCATTCTTATAAGGTGAAAATAGATGAGCTGAATTTTTGCATACAGTTCTGCTCTTATTTTGTAAGCCAAGCAGAATTCTGCATGTTGCAAGAAACAGACGTGCATAATTATGCATGCATCAAAATTAGAATGCACTAGTGTCTATGAAATCAATTACATATTATATTCCGCATGGCATGCGTAATTATACAAGATTTCTCTATTTCTAATTTTGCTGCTCTATTTCTAATTTAGTAGGCTACATTACGTAAAACAGCGTGCATCAATTCTTCGCATCTCCAGTATAATGCTGCAAGTTGTCTCTAATTTTGATATAAATCGGTAGCATACACGCTACAACACATGAAAGGAATCAAATCTAGTGCAATTTTTATGTTTTTAATTGTTCCAATTAATTTTTTAATAAATAAAATGTGGTTTCAAGCAGTACAAGTGTTTTAGGGGCAGATGTACGTGCATTACTGTATGCAGAATTTATGCACATAAGTTACCAGCATACAATTTATAAAAACTTGTACTAAATTTCACTGCTTGTATGAGGTATACACTGATTTGCTCTATAATTATAAACAGTGACAATTGTCATATAAAATAGTGTAGGTAATATAATTTAGGTGTTTGCGGATTTACGTGAGAAACAATACATAGAAAACAAGTCTAGTACAATTTTGATACTTTTCGATTTTTAATAATTTTTTTTTAGATTGTGCAAAAAAAAATAAAAAATTTCTAACAATTATCTTATTAAAGAATAAAAATTAATTAATTTGTGGCAAAATGTCTTATTATATTTACATATATCCAATAAATTATATTAAAATTAAATATGCGAGTAACAGATTTGCATAATTATGCATGCATCAAAATTAGAGTACACTATACATATTGCCTATGAAATCAATTACATGTATTCTGCATGACATGCATAATTATTCAAGTTGTCTATATTTCTAATTTTAGTAAATTAAAATTAAACTATTTAATTAAACTACTTTTACAAATAGTAAATTAAAATTAAATGTGTAACAAAATTATGTGAAAAAGTATATAACTGCATGCAGCACATGCGTTTTGAATGCAGAACTGCATGTATCACTGTATGCAGAAGTTCTGCACGTGTGTTTTCAGCATATTTCAACTTGTTCTGTGTTTCAGAAGGTTTTATTAAATAAAACAAAACAAATCTAGTACAATTTTTATACTTTTTTGAGATTTGTAATCAATTTGTTTAGTTTTTGGACTGAAAACAAAAATTCATCATGTAATTTAAATACAAATCTGCATACAATACTGTGCGCCAAAATTCTGCACATCATTAATCAAACTATTTTGCAAATGAAATTATTATTTTAGAGTCGTCCACCAAAAAAAAATTGTTTTAAAACTATAATTGGTGAGACTACTCTAACATTGATTGTAATGTCGATAGTAAAATCAATATTCTGTTACTAACAGCCAAATCAAATATCGGAATACCGACGGAAAACTGCCGATATTCTAAATCATTGATCATTAATCATTATTGATTTTATTCTTAAACTTAAAAATTCAAATGTAAAATATTTATGAATCTTAATGTAGGTATGTAGGTACTTAGCTAATGATTTTTAAGTTTTCTTCAAAAAAAAAAAAAATGTTAAAACAATAAGTTGTTAAATTAAAATTAATTTGTTAAAATTTTGTATAACTCAAATTTGCAAAATTCCCACTAAAAATTAGTTTTACTAAATTGAATGCTTTAAATTCTAAAATATTGAATTCATTTAAAAATTCGGGCAATTTAAAAACAAAAAATATAAAATCAAAAAATTTTAGCATTTAAAATTAGAAAATTTTAGAATTTACAATTTAAAATTAACAAAGCCAAATGTGTATTAATTTTAAAATTTTAAACAAAATAATTAGAATTTAAAATGCGGTATGTAGGGAGTTTCTAAATATTAAATATTGAATTTAGAATCCAAAATATTTTATTCTAAGAATGTTAATTTTGTAAATTTTCACGTTACCTAAATTATTCAGATAAATTGTTTAGGATTTTGAGCTAAGAGAGCAATTGTTAAAATTTTGATTAATTTTTATTATTTTCTAATTTGGAATAATGAATTTTAAATTTAACTAAAAATTTTCTCGAATCAGTGAATCAGTTCTATGGATTTAAAAATTAGACTTTAAATTTTTACTAGAATTATTATTTTAATATTTTAAACTAATATTATGATAGTTAAATTAAACATTTCTAAATCGAGTGGAAATTTTTTAAATTTTATAATTTAAATTATAATTTTTAGAAATAGGTACTGATTTCTAGAAAGTAAAAATTAAGTCTAATTTGTGGTATTTATTTAAAAAATAAAAATTTTCAAATTTTGTTCTTTTGAATTGTAAGTTTCAAAATTTTTAAAATTAATTTATAAAATTCGAATAACTTAAGCATTAATAGTCAAATTTGACTATTAAATTTGAAATTTTAAGGGAAATTTCACAAAACTAATTTTCGACTCAAATGTAGGTAATTTGAAATTAAAACATTAAATCAGATACGTTTAGCTCCGGTTTAATTCTGAATTTTATATTTTGATTTGGTAATCCAGAAGATATCCAGTCTCAACTCTTAAATATTATTTTGTTGAAAATTTCTAAGCTATCCTTACGGAGATCCTTACAATTGATGTTAGTTTCGTGAAATTCCATGTGGAAGTGCCATTGAGAATCTCTGATCATTTGGGTCTGATATTTTAAAATTCAAATGAAATCCTCTTAAATTTTTTAAGTTTTTTTTTTCAGTAGTTCTTCTAAACCTTCTAATCTAGCAAAATTTTTGATTCCCAAAATTTTAAATTTTGCAAATATCTAACGGAAAATAAAGATTCCCCGATTTTAAATTACAATTTTTCCCATTCGAAGGAAATATTTGTTTTTTATATTACACAAACAAATTTGGATAAAATAAAATCGATAAAACATTTAAAGCGATAAAAAACTGTTTAATTTTCTTTTCGAAAAGCCGTCGCTAATCCCAAATTAAACTCAAAAATAAAATATAGGACATCCCAAAACCGCAAATTATGTACACCGTATATAGATTACCTAGTATATCAATCTCGCACATACCAGACTCTTTGTCTCTGCGCATATATTTATAAATATATCATCGGGATAGGATAAAAATGTCCTTTACAAAAAAAAGAAAAAAATCTCAAATTACTTATCAATCAGATTAATCATCTAAAATATCATTTCACAATTGAATCCAATATTTATTTAACGGAAGATATCGGATTATCTCTTACAAAAATTCTATTTCCTTATTACACAAAAAAAAAAGATTATACAAAAAAAAACTACAAGAAAGGATCTAGTCAATAAAAAGTAGTAGTAACAACAATAATAATAATCTTAGTAAGTAGAAATTTTAGCACACACACAATTATATACAAAACAATATAAATATAAAGCGGTTTCCTTGCGTACCTGTTTTATTTTTATTTTTTTTTGTTTGTGTTCAGGGTACCTTTTCTTCTTAAAGACAATTTAAATAAATATCCTTTTGTGCATTAGTACATATGTAAATATGACTTTCGGTGAACATAGCATGTTTTAATAATTCTAAGTAAATGTGTGAACTGACTTTATTTATACCAAAACAACATTTTGTTTGGAATAAATTACAAAACTGTGCCACTTGAGAACCCGCACTCTTATCGTGGTGTTCAAAATGTTAAAATAGTTTTTTTTTTAAAAAATGTTCAAGTGGACTTAATTAAAATAATTAATTATGTCCCGAGATATGATAATATACTATATTTGTCTGCGTGACATGTAATGCAGCACAAAAATGTCATATGACAATAAAAGATTAAAATTACAATTGTTTTTTCAATGACAAGATACACACCACACCCAAAAGAAAAATTTAGTTACCAAAAAAGATAATTTTCCAATTAAAATCACAAAACTTCACTAAATATGAATAAAACTATTATTATTATGTTTTAATGCTCGTTGATTAAAGAGCACAAACAAACTGTGTAATTAATTAGTTATAAACTTCAGAATAACTTGAAATCTTATAAATTTTTTTGTTGTTGTTATTGTTGGTTTTTGGAAAGAAAATATAAGAATAAGAAATCCGCTAAATGTTAAGAAACGGATATTGCAAACCTAAACCAAAAATTTCACACGCGATTAAGATATTTCTTATCTAACAATAGACCAAAACACACTTTTGAGAATGTTGTACTGGGGTACGTTTTACGAAATAGTAAAACCTCTAATTTGAAAGCAGTTTTTTTTTTGTTTTGTTTTATGAAGATTTTATCACAAATTATTTTGTATTTTCTTAATTTGGTCAAAGTGGTTTTTTAAGATTTTTATTAAGATTTAATTAAAATAAATCTCCAATCTTATATGCTGCTTGCAAAAAAAAAACAAAAAAAATATTATTTTCTTAATTTGTGGTTTTGTTTATTATTTATTTACACCAGTGTTTCGGGTTTCCTCCCGCGCGCCCGTCAGAATTTATGAACATTTAGTATTTTTTGTTATTTATTAATTTTTTATTTTTTTTTATTTTTGGAAAATGTATTACCTGGCATTATACTATAATCAATATCAACCATTTAGTATACAGGTAATATCGTATTTTCGTTTTTTATTTTATTTAATTATCCAATTTTCATTTTCATTTGGATAAATCACTTTTTTGGTCACTTAATTTTTATTTTTTGTGATTATCTCACTTTTCACACACAACACAATAATATTATATATTCTCTTAATTCTAAAAACACTTTAAATATTTTATATAAATAAATAACAACAAAATTTTACATTAATTTATAAACTAGCTGTGCGCACCACAGTGGAAATTATAATTTTCCAAATTAATATTTTATCAAACACACAACAAAAAAAAAAATAAAAATTAGTAACTGATAGCGCTCGACGCTCGTCTGTCTGTCTACAACACAACACACGGATGATGGCTAAGGGTAGACTGAAAATATTTTTCTTTTTTTCCACATTTTTTTTTTTTTTGTCTTTTCTTCTCGATGCTTTGCCTGTGTGTACATGATATAATTATTGTCATTGTATTGTGAAATAATATAACACAGCCAGCAAAAAAAAAAAATAAAAAATATTTGCTATTCATCTAAAAAGGGGCAAATAATGCCCATACCCCTTAGTTTTCCGACCAAGATATGATTTGATTTTTTTTTTTTCGGTATTTCTACTTCTGTATTTTCTCGAAATTGAATACAAAACAAATAATTTGATGTGTGATATCTTGACAAAAAAAAAATCAGGGAGGAGCTAGCAAGGCGGGATTTAAGGGATGTTGTATGCACGACGAGAGCACAATGAACCAAAATACAAAAAAAGAAGAGAAAAATCGAGAAGATGAGATGAGATTAAAACAATTTTTTTTTTGTATTTCGTTTTATATTTATATAAATATGTATGTAGGTTTATACACAGGGAGGACATGATTATATGTGATCTGTCTTCCAAAATACAATAACAAAAAATAGAGAAAATGTGGAAAACAGAATCCGAGAAAAAAAAAATCTTTTTTTTTTGTACCAAATTATATCGATTCAACGAGTTGGCGCAGTATATCGTTTTTAAGCGTTTGGTATGAGCCCCATTCATTTTTTTTTTTTTTTTTTGGTTTGTATGAAATATAGAGTGAGATAGTATTTTCCGACATTTAGAAAGATAATATTTTTCTTAAAACAACAACAACAATTTTTTCTCATCTCGTAAGATTTTGTTTAATACAAAGTATAGATTTTCTCTCCCCGCATTTGTATACAATACAATATAATCTTGTTTCTCTTATCATTTTTGGTGTACAACAACAATGCTGTGAGAAAATCCATCATTTTTCATTTTTTTTTGCCATACATTGATATTGTGTTTTGTGTTGGGAAAAATGTAAGAAAAACCGAAACAGAGAGATACCCGAGTAAAAAAATATCATTGGACGATGCTGTGCTGTGTATCTTTGGTTTTTTCTTTTTTTTTTTTTGGGAGATCTGGTATATTTATATAGAAGGGAGGACAATTGTGGAAAAATGGAGGTTAGATTATGTGGTATGTCGGAAAATCTATGGTTTTATGGCATGAACAAAAAAAAAAGTTTATCAATTTCTGTTATATGTTTGGTTGTGGTATTTATGATTTCTGTTCGGAATGCTATATACATAATGAGAGGGAGTACATGGGGGATCAGTTTCTGTAAAATATATTCAAAGAAATGGAAATTTAATTCCTGCAGACCAATAATTTCTATCTTCTCATTTGGCTTTTCACACTGATTCAAGGTTTTCTTAACCCTTTCGATTGATCAGAATATTAATTTTTAAGTTTATAAAGAAGCATTTCTGTAAAGTGTATTTTTTGAGCATCGGCCAAAGGGTTTAGATTTAATTCAGAATTGAATTTTATTTTACATTCAGTTGTGTTCAATAACCTTTCAAAATTCGAGAATTATTCTGACGTTCTGGAAACAGGGAAAGACTAATGATTTGTTAATGACGAGCCTTTGAAAAATTAAAACTCTAACGAAAGAGGAATATCCAACCTAATCACCAATTTTAACCGCAGTTCCGGAATTATATTGCTAAGTAACCTTAAATTTGAATTTTGCTTAAGTATTCTTATTTCATGAAAAAATACTAAAACTGAACAGATATGTTAGCTTTGTAAGAAGCAAACACCTTTTCAGGGGGACAGGGTGTCTCTTATTTTAGCTTTTTTTTAGTAATTATTAAAACACACACCTTCCACTTTTTTTCCTTTTAGTATATTATGTAATGCACGGAAAAAAATAATTTCTAATATGAAGAAAAAACGGATTAGTTCAAGAAAATGTGTACATCATTTTTCAGCTAAACGAAATTTTTCTCACCACAAACTTTACGTTTCTCAATTTGAAATTCTTCTAAAATATTAAAATAATCTTTATTTGTTAGATATGACAAAACTAAATTCTTGATACAAGAACACGTGATTATATAGAGAATATGGTTTTCTTCATGGTTAATTCTTATTTCTTAAGTTTAACAAAATCGGTTTGTTTTTAGAAACCGATTCTTTTGATTGAAAACTAGAAATTTTTATGGTGAGAAATCTTGTTTCTTTATTTAAGTAGCATTTTCTGCAAGTAAACATATATTTTCTTGCTGGAAAACACATATTTTCTTGAGTAGAGTAAAAATGTACCAATCTATTGTTTGCGTTTTCTTGCATGCATCCATTTATTTCTTATAAGAAACTTGCTATTTCTTGATTATAGAAACCAATTTATAAATCTATTGTTTGTGTTTTCTTGTATACATCGGTTTTCCTCTTCCAGGGAACTTGAATATTCTTCACTAGCGAAATGATTTTCTTGTGACAATGCAATAATTCTTCAGGTGTGGTTACGCAATATTTCTTCGTTTCAGAAATATTTCTTCAATTTGTGAAATGGTTGTTTAAAATAATACAATTATATGACAACTTATTTTTGTATTTTTTATTTCACCATCAGATACAGAAAATATTTAAATACAAATTAGATAATTTCGACTGTTATTTGCTTCATTATATTTAAATATAAATAATTATTATTTTATAAATAATTTTCACTTAGAACTAAGCTTATATTCGTTGTAATATAATATTAAGTTCAAATCAATTTTTGTTTTTCAAAAAATTTTGTAGATTTTAAATATTTTTTTTTCTTTACATGTAATAAATTTATATTTTGCCTTCTTCTGTGCCAACATAATTAATGCCAATAATTTTTTGCAGTTTCTTTTTTCTGTAAAATAAAGGTAATAAGATTTTTTAAAGTTATTTTCTTGTATTTAATAACAGAAGTACTTACATATGTTTTGAACATTTGAGCAAGGCGGGAGAAAATATTAAACACATTTTTAAATGTTTCCAGAAATCCTTTTTCTGTTTTCACTTTACACCACTTTCTTTGAAGTGGAAACACCACCGTTTAAAAAATCTAAGTTTGTTCACTTTTAACAAAAGAAAATTTTCACAAAATCCCACTTTCGAAATCACAAAAAAAATTTACGTTTTTCACTGTTGAATGTTCGCGATAGAATTCTTTTTTTCGTACGAACATCCATTATATGTATACTGGTATATACATACAATTATAACAATTTAACGATAATTTTCTGGTTTCAAGAAAGGCTTACTTAGTTGAAATACTTTATTCTATTGTTCTGAGAAACAAGCTTTTCATATTATGAAATAATTTCTTGTATTAAAAATATTTTCTCAGAATAAGAAATTTTTGTTCAAATGAAAAATGTGATTGAAGATCGTTTAAGAGAAGAAAATGTTTTCTTGTCCTGAACGACGTAAAATCATAGTTTTCTTGTTAATAGAATTTATTAAGGAATAGATTCTTCAATTTAAGATTCTTTCTCAGTTCAAGAATAACATAGACAAATTGATTATTTCGAAGATAGAATAAATTTTTCCTTGTTGTGCCACCTAATCCAAAATAATTTAAATTATTCGGAATGCTGTCCTATATTTTCAAATTATTTCATATTCTGAACCATACTATTATACCGGCTAATCAAATTTCTAGACACCCAACTTAGTTATGTATTGTAACCCAATTATTTCAGCTATAAAAAAGAACAAAGTTAGCAGAATGTGTACAAAATGCCCTAATCTCTCATTGCATACAGTACTCTCCACAAATGTTAGCAAACCATAAATAATTAAATTTGAATAAAAACATAAAAATGTTTTTATGAAATTCATTTACTTATTTCAATATATGTATTAAATTTTTAAAATGTTCAAGATAATTGGAAAATACCTATATTTTGAGAAAAGGTTCTATTTCTAGATTTAAGAAAAATTCAATCTTATCATTAACATTTTAATAGTTTCTTGAATCAATAAATTGCATTTGTGTTGATTAAGAAAATTTTTTATATTTAAAATAACCAATTCCAAGAAAATTGGACAATATAATTTGAGAAAAGAGTCAATTTCTATTTGCAAGAAAAATTGGAAACAAAACAATCGTATTTTTCTCAATTCGTTGTTTTTTTTTCTTCAATCAAGAATTTTGAGCAGTTATAGATGCAAGAAACTAAATCTCAGATTACAATTAAGCAACAAATTTTAACTCAAGAATTTTTTTATCATTTTAAGAAACACAAATCTTACATGAAGAATTTTCAAAGAAAATTTGGTTTTAAATGGAGAAAAAGTACATTTTCTTCAATTGAAAATCCGTTTCCTTCGTGGTAACAACTCTAGTTTTTTCCGTGTGTATCTATGCAAAATCTTAGCCAAATCGGAAAACATTTAACCGTACCTCAGGGGCCCTTAAATTATCTAGTAAAAATTTAGAAAACTAAAGATTATTTAATTTTTGTGTATAGTACTAATATTTTTATTAACTGGAATAACATATTAAAAATAATATTAGTCTTTTAAATAATATTTTAAAATGTTTTCTTTTTAAATATCCTAATTGCATTTCGGAAATAAGCAACGATGTTCTTGAACGCAACGTAAAATATTTTGTACTTCATCTTTCGTTAGGTGTTTCGTTACGTGTTTCGATTTTGTGATTTTTCTGCCAAGGATACAGTGGGTATTCAAATTCTAATTAGCAGGATCTTCGAGAAAACTGCTACTATTTTCAGATATAAACGAATCAATAGTTCTTCCTACGGGGTATAAATTAAACAGATATTAGATATATTTATACAAATTAATTATCAAAAATGTACCCATAAAATGTTCGTTAATATCTTTTGCGCTTGCTTAAGTCCCGTAGAAGTACTACAGGTTTTCAAAGCATCTTTCATTTTTTGTTTAACATCAATCGACACAATGTCATCGAAGAAGGATAAAGCAGCAGTTTCTTCGGTAAGGTACCACATGTGGTTACAAAACTTATTAATAGTTGCAGAAGACATATGGTTGCATTTATATTTTCGACCCTCCGTTTGAAAATAATTGATGATTATTGATTAAATTGTAGGAATATTACTGAATGTTCTAAGCTTCAAATATGAATCTACCTTTTCAAATCTATTAGAAAGTTTAAATCCTGATTCGGTGCTCTAATAGGGCATGCACAATTGAACAAAACTATGATGTATATAATTACAATAAAAATTCAAATATCAGACTGCGTCCTAATGTTTGTTCCAATAAAACACAGGTTTCTTTGAGATGCTCAGTATTGGATGCTGTAGTAACACAACTAAGTCACTGAACTCGTTCACACAGTCCCCAATTATCTAGAGCTTCAGTAACATTAACAGGTAAGTATTCAGTTGCGTTATACTGAACATTTAAAGCTGGTAACAATTTTCCGTCCCAGTGGACTTTAACATAATTGGGCATAGATTCCCTAAATTGATTTTGAATCAATGCTGCACGTTCAACGCTCAACTTGTCGCTCAACAAAGCTTCTGCAGTTGCTTCCAGGAACATACAGGGAATATCGCACACTTAACTCACCCTGTCAAGTACTGCAACTAACTTTGTAGTAATGAAATTTTTTTTTTCACGTGTCTGTTTGGCGAGGGGTGGTAATACATATTGTTCTACAGAAATTAGATCATAATCGCTTTCTTCCTCCCTTTCTTCATATTTAGCAGATGAAGTTGATGTTGATGGCCCTTGTTCGATTGTGTGATTTTACTCTTCTTCCTTTTTCTTTTCTTAGACGTTGTTCTTTTCGTTTTTCTTTCTCCATTAATTTTTTGTTTATACCACCGAGACAACCAGGTCGACCCGTATGCCGTTGACTAATTAAAAATGCTTCACCTTCTTCGATTCTAATTTTTTTTGTAATTTTGTTTAAAACTTCTGTTCTTTTTTACGATTAACTTCAGTTTCTCTTAAACAATTTTTTTGAATCGATCGCCATTCGCTATAAATTTTAGTTAATTTAGTTACACAAATAAATGATATTTTTAACGAAAGTGCAAAGAAAAAATACGTTCTGACTCTCTGAGGCACGGCTTAACAGCCTTTTTATCGATTTTGCCTTTTGACTTTTATTTTAAATTAGTAAAAGGAAAAAAAGTAGAAGGTGTGCATTTTTGAATTACAACCTTGGAAAATAAGGGATATATTTCAGTATCGCACACTCCATAAACTAGTGTTGCCACCACATAATGCAGTTGCGAAATATGATATTCGCTAGTTACGTTGGATTAATGAAACAATCGGATATCAAAATGTTGAAGTTGAGCACATAATATGGATGTGTTTTTCTAATAAATAGTGAGGTGCATATTAAAAAAGAAGAAATCGAAACACCAAGAGAGTGTGGTTTAAGTCTAAAATCAGCACGCCTTAAGGCCCTTCTGGGTTGAATTAAAAATAGCAGAACCCGGATTATTTTACCGCGCCCTTCGTATTTTGGCATACTATAAGCCGCCCAGTTTTACGCAATGAATTAGGGGGTGGCCAGAAGTTGAAAATTATTCGAGATTTTTTGATTCTTTTCAAATATTTCAAAGCTCTATTCCAAGTTTTCAAGAGAATAATCGAGTTTTACATGACACTGACAGACAATGCATTGAGTTACTTTTCGTCGAATTATTGTATATTAATGGAAATATTCGAGTTTTTTTCGGATTATTTGGAGATTTCTGAAAATTTTCGAAATTATTCAAATAATTTCGATTATTTTTAACGTTATTGGATAATACAATACTCCGAATTTTCGGAAGTTTCCAACATTATTCGAGCTTAGCGTTATTGATTAAATGAGGCTGAATATTCGAGATTTGCATTGCGCTGATTTATTAAAGCTATAAAAATTATTCGAATTATTTTTTGAATTTCGAGAAATTTGGAAGATTTTCGATATATTCTCGAAATATTTAAAGTGATGAAAGATTTTCGTGATTTGTGATACGTTAAGTTTGTTAATGTTTCTTAACCACTTAACGCACAATATTTTTACCGTTTTAGGGTAAAAAAAAAACAATTTTTTTTTGCAGAAAATGATAATTTGTATTATTTTTAAATAGTTTATTTCAAAAAAAATGTTTTTTTTAAATTTTAATTTTGTATGACACTATTTAAAACACGGCACAACACAGAGTATAACGTTGCAGTCACTGCACCAATACCTCGTTTCTTTCCTAATCTTCTTTCCATTGCTTTTTTTTTTCGAACAACATGCTGCGTAGCTTCTGTATGGAGCAGCCTTTTGCTCGGTCGGGGATATAAAATCAGGAAAATATATTATTATAAATATATTCCTTTTTATAATATATTCCTCATGTCGACCCTCCTACTTTAAATGGTTTCAACTTGGCTTTTACAGGTGAAGCAAAGTTCTTGGGTCTCGTCTTGGACAGTAAATTAAACTGGAAACCGAATATTATGGAAAGGGTAAAGAAAGCTACGGTAGCGCTATACTCTTGCAAAAACGCAATTGGGAAAGGTTGGGGGCTGGAGCCCCACATGGTCCTTTGGCTATACACAGCAGTAGTTAGACCCATTCTTCTGTATGGGGTAACAGTCTGGTGGCCTGCTCTGGACAAAACTGTCAACCTAAAGTTGTTGACAAAAGTTCAGAGAACAATCTCTCTGTGGATCAGCGGTGCAATGAGGAGCACATCCACTCAGGCACTGGAGACTCTGCTATTTCTAACTCCTCTAGATATCTTGGGAAAACAGTGGGCAGCTAGCACTGCCATACGGCTGAAATCCACGTTAATGTGGACCTGCAATAATACAGGGCACTCATCTATACTTTGTAACAAAGGGCTTCCCAAGACCACCGACTATACTGTCCCGTCACTATCTTTTGATAGAAAGTTCCGGATTATTATCCCATCCAGAGAGGGTTGATGGACTGGATGATGGAAGCAGTTTTGGAACCAGGAGTTTTGAACTTCTTCACTGATGGTTCAAAACGGGATAGAGGAGTAGGGGCTGGGGTGTTCTGCGAGGAACTCATGTTAAACCTCTCCTTTCGTCTCCCTGACTACTGCAGCATTTTTCAAGCTGAGGTAACTGCGATAAAGGAAGTCGTGGATTGGTTGAGGTATAATGTAATATCTACTTGTGATATTCGCATATATACGAACAGTCAGGCTGCCATTAAAGCGCTTCAATCACACCTTCTCACGTCGAAAGTAGTCCAGAACTGTCTCTCATCTCTTAACGAGATGACAGATCAGTTCAACATCCATATCATATGGGTGCCAGGACATTTCGTTAGTACGGGGAACATTAAAGCCGATGAACTGGCTCGACGTGGTACAACGGACCACATTTCAAACAGCAAAAAGGATATTGAAATGCCTCTTGCGGTATGTAAACTGCTGCTTCAGGAGGAAGCCAGTAAGTTGACGAATGACAGAGGGTCAAATAGTAACTCATGCGTAATAACTCGGCAGATCTGGCCAAAGTTGAACTTGGCGAGATCCAAACAGCTGATCTCACTTCAGCGGAGTCAGATCAGTGTGGTTGTTGGAGTTATTACGGGGCACTGTCTCATAGGCAGACATGCGAGTAGACTTGGTTTCTTCTCACATAACTACTGTCGGCACCCCTTTTCAACGACCTGGCGGAGCTTAGCGAGAAGGACGTCAGGAGTATCCAGCGCTTCATATCAAGCTCAAAGTGGTTTCAATGAGTTGGAGGAAAAATTTTTAATTTCTGGTATGGCTACGGACCTTTTTGTGTCTATGCCTGGTCCTGGTGGACCGCCACCCAAACCTAACCTAACCTAACCTAGTCGTAGTGGTCCGTTTTTTATATTGATACCAGAATGATACTTTTCAATAATTTCTTCAATTAACTGTGAACGAAATTCTAAATTGTTCATGGTTCCTTCATTCCTCGTATATAAAATAAATGAATTGAAAGCCACCAAGTCAACTATGTGCATAAAAATTATTTTCCTCGTTTTTTAGTAATTTGATAATCGTGTAAATGTTGGTCTAACCGATCGACTCCTCCCATTCTATTCCCATCATTACTGCATGTCCTTCATTGTCTTTTTTTGTTGTTGGCACTTTTTCCGGGTTATGCACGGTTGATAAGAGACAAATTTCTTTTTTATCATGCCACTTCATAACCATAACTTTTTTCGTCTGAAATGCTAAATATTCTCCTTTTTTAGTTTTTTTTGTTCAAAACTCTCGTGGCAAATCTTTCTTGTTTGATCGCAGAGTACCATAAGTATCAGTCTTTCTGGAAGTCAGGAAATCAGCTAGTTGTGGTGACGTATAATAGTTTTCGGTGGTAATACAATATCCTATATTTAATAAAGAACCTGCTAATGATAATACAACCTGCGAACTCATAGGCATATCTTTATATTTTTGAGATATTATAGTTCCCTTTCCGGTATAATAAATATCCTGTTGTTGACTAGCAGAGCATATAAATGTTTATTCCAAAACGTGACCGTTTTAGAGGTATGTACAGGACCCATCCCAATCAGCCTTTATACATCAGTAAACTTTCGTCTATACACATATGTCTCTTTCAGGTATGTATAATTCGGAAAAAAATTTATTTATAATTTCATAAATCTGCCAGATATTATTGAGTTTAGGATTTGGATGAGTTTGAAGATCATAGGTTTCATTGTCGGAAAAGTGCAAATTTTTCTTTATGTATAAATACCGACATAAGCTCATTAGTTTTGGAAATATCGGCGTGGCAAAAATTTATTTCGTTATTCAAATCATACGTTCGTCTGGTTTTCTAATTATTCCTTGCATAATACTGATACATATAAAAATTTGCACCTCATTTATTGTAATTGGTGACAAGACATCGGAAGATCTTCGTGCCTGTTGTTCTATATAACGGTCAGATTCGGAGACCAATAAATTTACTACGCCATTATCAAAAAATTATTGAAAGTAATCCAAGACTTCAAAATTATCAGCATTGAATGTACAACCTGGAACACCCAAAAATGGGAATCGTGGTTGTATTTATTCGTTCCAGGTATTTGTTGTTTCTTCGAAGTCCGATTCTACATCACTATAACCACTTTCACTTTCGGATAAATTAGCAAATTCAAATTCAGAATCTTCGGACTCAGACATTTTGACTATAAACATTTCTAAATATTCAAAACTAAAAAATAAATTCTTACCTAAGACAAAATATTCAACTTTATATCATATTTTGCAAATTCTTTACTATAATTTTCAAACAACACTTTGTACACTTCAGAATCCATATACATACTGACAACAGTTAATAGAATAAGGAAAATCGAGTATAATCGAAAAAAATGTAAGGTTTTGTCTCTATTTTGCTTATTTTCAGTATTTTTTTTACTTTCCCGTTTTGTTTTCATTTCGTTTGCTGTTTGTTAGTTCGTGTGTTCGCTGATAGTAATTAAACTAAAATAAACAAACCAAATGAGAACTACCGTAAGGTATACAAATTTAAATTTCTAGAATAATCTAATATAAAATGTCACATAGGGGCTTTTTGAAAAACAATGTCATGCTATTTTTGATTATTTTTAACTCCCCTGATCCGTTCGTCACAAATTGTCGCAAAGCTTTATACCCCCCTATAAAACAACGTTACAAATTTAGACCCTCCTTTCCGACATACTTTTATAATCTTTAAATTTTCGGAAAATATTTATGATTTATTAGAGTCAGAAAATATATTCAATTTGTAAAAACCGCTAAATGGTCACATTTTATAACCACCCCCACCCCACACCACCACCGCCACAGATCATCACGCTACCAAATCAGCCTCAATCCGTAAGAGTGTGACGTAGTTTATAAGAACTGAAATATTTAAATTAACATAATATTTTGTACCCGTGACGTACACGGAGCTACACAATTTTGCTAGTAAACACCGCCCATGTATGTCACGGAGCTATGCGTTAAGTGGTTACTATTCTATTTAAATGTTTCGTAACTTTTCAAAATAATTCGAGATAATTCAAAATTATCGAAATTTTTATCAATAATTTTGAGAATAAATAAAAATTATTCAACATTGTCTTTATACGGGCCATAAAATATGGCCAAAAATGTTGTTTTGAATCGGTTGATAAACATTATGAACCTGGTTGCATACATTGTTTCAACACAATTTTGGTCATTGAAATTATTGATTTGGAATAAAGGGAAAACAATTCTTTCGCAATTCGCCCAAAAGTTTTGGTTTCGATAAAATAAGGCGTTTGAATTTTTCATCAAAATTCGATTAAAACGAATGGTTAATCGTTTTTATCGAATTTTGATGAAAAATTGAAACGTTTTAATTTATCGAAACCAGTTTTTTTGAATCAACCTTTTGATATTCAACCTTTTACAAAACACAATCATTCTCCAAATCAAATTCATCTTTATCCAAAACATATTCATCCTTTTCCAAATCAAATTCAACAGTAGATGATATAAAACCTACAGAATTTATTTAATTTAATATATTTACTGTATTTAAATTCTAAATACAAAATAACAAGTTAATATAATAAAATAAATAAACTTTACTATTATAATAGGGACATAAAATTAACCTTAAAAATTGCTCTATAATTATTATAAACTTCACCTTAGATGTCATTGTAAAATTCACTGTAGCTTTCATCCCAAATTGATCTAGATTCAATATAAACTGCATTCCCAAATTTACCATATAATGTCTTCTTAACTAAAATTCATCTTAAAACGCACCTTATATTTCACCGTACAACCCAGCTCTAAATTTCATCCTAAAATTCACCCCAAAATCAATCCAAGTTCTCCATCACATTCATCGTAAATTTACCCCAAATTTACTTAAAATTCTTCCTAAAATTACGGTAAATTAATTTTAAAATTCACTCTTAAATTCAACCTACAAGTTACTCTAAAATTAACCCTAAAATTTTACTTAAAATTCACTCTAAGATATATCATTTAATTCAGCCTAGAAATCACCCTAAAAGTCACTGGAAAACCCTCTCTAAAACTAACCCTGAACTTCACTCTAAAATTCACCGTAAGAGTCAGAAACTAAGAAAGTGAAAACCCTTAAAGCTTAAATAAAAATGTTATCAAATTTAATTCTGGAGTTTGAAAATTTTAATAGTGGAAAAATTGATTTACGATTTTACAAATTTTATAAAATCGTTAAATTCAAATTCTTCATTTATTTGGAATTAATGATTTTTGGAAATTAACGAATTTTGTAACGTAGTTTGGAAAGAAAAGTAATTAGGAAATTTAGGAAAATTTGGAAGTTTTGTATTGTATTAGAATTTAATAAAATTATTGCGAATTTGGGAAGGTAAAAATGGAAAATGGGAGTTTACAGATCTAAATCGTCAAAATTCTTAAAATTTGAGAATCCTGATATTTAAAGAATTTTTACAACAATTTTGAAATTTAGAATTTGTATTAGTTAATTTAAACATTTAATACTAAATACAACACATTAAATTTCAGATTTTGCAAATTGTAAATTTTAGGAATATGGAAATTTAAATAATTTGCAATGCAAAAATATAGACTATTATTTAGAATTTGTGATTTTAGTAACATGATATAGTTCTGTTGTAAATACAATAGGAAAAATTTAGAAACCAACAGCTACTAATTTCACGTCAAACTGCTGGTTCATCATTGAATCGACAAAACAAATTTTTACGCCGCAGACCAATATCAAAAACTTGGTCTAATTTGATAATTTTTAATAATTCCAAAATAATCTAAAAAATATTGGTCACGAAAAATCGCAAAAATTCTAAATATGAATTATCAGTAAGACCAAAGGACTTCAATCCGATGTTTTTAATTTCAAGGTGATATTTTCATAAATAATAAATTTTAATTTGGCAGTTTGAATTTTATTTGGAAAAGACTGAATATGTTTTGAATAAACAAAAATTTCAATTGCAAATTGATGAACATGATTTGTAAAAGGTTGAATTTGGAGTGCAAAACCATTTAAATTCCAAACTAAAATGTTTTGAAAGTTTATACAAATGTCTGGGTAATTGCAATTCGAATATTTAAAAAGTTAAATTTATTGCTAGTTGGCAATTTTAAATGCAAATTCCACTAAATTTAATCAAATTAATCAATATTTAGATCAAGGGCTCTAATTTAGTTATTGAGAATTGAAAAATACTTCAAAAACCACATTGGTACATTGATTGCCGCAAGTAAAAAATTACTTTCGGCCTCTTAATAGCCGATTTCTAAAATTTTATAATTCTTAGCTCTTTAGATTGGGTGACGAGTTTCTGATTTGGGAATCTCAATTTTGTGGATGTCACTGGTTCGAATGTATGTACATGTGTCTCCATTACCTAAAATTTCCAAATATCCTACTTTTATAATACAAAATTTTAAGTTAATTTTCTGTATAACCACATCAGTTTTTAAATTCAGTAATAAAAAATTCTAAATATTTCAAATTTTTTAAATCTAAAATTTCAGAATTCTAAATTTCTTAAAACCTCATGAAATGGACATATTTCTGATCTGCTACATTAGTTATAGCAAGAAATTCAGTTCAATGATTTAGCTAAAATAGGTTAGATTTGTAAACAAATTAAGCAATTTAGCACTAAAAGCAGTGCCAGGTTTAGTACGACTAAGCTATTGCTCAAATGCTTGAGATTACCTTGAAGTAATAAATTTCAAATGGATTTTTTTTATGGAATGGAGTTTAATTTATTAAAATTTAAAATATTTTAAAACAAATTTAAATTTAAAAAGTAAAGCAAATTTTAAATTTGTAAAACTTCGGTTTAAAAACTTTAAATTTGAAAATTTCGGAAATTTCCAAACTCACAGATTTTATATTGAAACACTGAGTTATTACGCAAAATTGCATTCTTCAACATTAGATAAAAACATTACGGAAATAAACTGTCCACCATGTTGCTACCATTGTTACAAGAAAAAATCCAAATTATCTAAACTTCAAATAGTTTAGTAGGGATTAGCAGAATTAATTCAGTTTTAATAAAATAAATACTCCACAAACGAACAGCTTTATTATAAGCCAACAAATTTTAGGAAGACACCTGACTATATAGTTTCCTTCAAGTCTCGTAAACAAATTTTTATTAGATATATGTGACTAATTGATTTTAAATGAATAATGGTAAAGTTATGCCGAATGAATCATCCATAACACAGTATTTATTGTGTTTTACCGCCATAACAACACAGATATCACAATTATAATTCACAGAAATCATAAATTATAACCGATCTCATTTCCCATACATACGTCTAACGTTTTACAAAACAAACAAAATCTTATCCGCATACCCTCCCGCTATACCGCCACCGCACCATATATAATTAACTATACATATAAGCACACATCATATATAGGGTAATAAAAAAAAAATTTCAATAAAAAATTTAAATTTAATATTCAATATTTTAACGACTGAAGCTTTTTTTTAACTGGAAACAGTAAAAATATTATCGTTTATATTTAAATATAAGACGTCGTGTCACAAGCAACATAAGAATAATAATATTTTAATTGAAAATACCGTAAATTTTAACAAAAAAAAACAACTGATTTTCCATATGTCGCATCGGATCAATCGCCGAACCCCTTTTTTTATAAATACGATATCTAGATATAAAAGTGACATAAATCTTTTTTTGTAACATCCCAATGTCACATTACAGATGTGCGATATATTTAAAAAAAAGGACAAAAATTTGTTAATAAGGTTTCGTTTGGAAAACCTTTAACCCTTTCACTAAACATTTATGATAATTGAAAAATCATTCAAGTTAAAAAACCATAAATAAATTAAAATGTCTCGCGTGAATCCTTTATAAATAAGTTATGTGTCTATTTATCTGTTACTCAGGTACCAAGGATGTATAATTAGCATAATCCACTATTTAGATTTATTGACTCGGAAGAAGTTAAGCACATATTTAAGGAATTGTGAGAAATTGCAACCGAATTTTATTAATTTTGGTAATCTTATTATATAAAATATACATAACACATGCAACGTGTTGTTATACATTTTTATCGTTCGTATCTGTTATCTGAAATTTATATCAAGAATGCAACAAAAAAAAATTGTATAATTGACTGGAAATGCGTAAATAAAAGTTTTATGTTTATCATAAAATTTCCCCCCAGAATGTTGTGTATAACAACTTCTTAGAAGAAAACCACAGAACTCGATGAATAAGTGAAAGATTAAAATTATATACGTTTAAGAAAAACAATTCTTAAGAAAACCATTTTTTGGTGATAAGAATGAAGAAAACTCAAGATTGGCGCAAGATCAGGTTAAAACACAACCCTTTGTTTAAATTTATAGAAAGTGGAATGTTGTGCAAATCCATTTAATGAAATAATTTCGAGATACGCTATAAATAGAACACATCTCAACCCTTCCCGCATATTTTCATATCATTCACTAACTCTATTGTTATATATGTAAACACACTAGTTGTTATCTACCGCGAAAACGTTATTATTTGGTCGCATTTTTCAAATATTTGGCATTTTGTTTCGTCTAAAATGTTCGTGTGCGAACACACGAAAACCACAACAACCGATGATTAAGTTTTAAGATTATAAAGAAAAAAAATGTTTTTTTATTATAAGAAGCTTGATAAGACGTTACTTGCTGCTAATTAAGAATGTTTTTTTGGGTTTAGAAAAAAAAAATATTTTTGTTCATAACACAAATGACTTATCAGTTCTCATAAATATCTTAGCCATACGGGATGGGGTTAATATATTTTTTTCAGTGTGGGGATTGCGCAACAGTGGATGTTGTATATGTACGATATGAATCGTATACTACTTGCATTTTATATACGTATTGTTTTACAAAAAATGTCTAGTAATTCAACCGTGTCGCGGAATTTCCAATTAAAAACTTTGTTTTTTTAAATTTCGCTGAATTTCTAAATCAGAAATTTTCAAATTTTGTTTCTTAAATTTTATTCTAAATAAAATGATTGGGAAACATTTTAAAATAATCGATACTACTTTTGCGAAAAATTTACCGACAGAAAAAGTCTCCGGACGTACGATGTATACTCAAACTATTATTTCCTTCGATGTTTGTTTTTAAGTTGTTGGCTAAATAATTTTTAATTTGTATTTTTTTGTTATTAACACCGCTGCGCTGAATTATAAAGTTTGGAATTTTTTTATCTAAATTTTACCTTTCAAACCAAATTCTGGAAAACATTATATTAAATTTGAATAGAAATATTGGAGGCTGAAGTGTATAGCCACTTCATTTAATAAGATTCGAAATATTTAAAAAATTGTAAACCAAAATTTTATTTATCTGCAGTATTTTGGAATTTTATTGAATGTCCCTTAATAATTTGAACCGACCTATGTCCTTTTCCGAGTGAACCTAATTTTTGTGCGCCCATTGAGTAGTAAATTTTCGATTCATAGTTTAGAACCACAATGAAGTGCCTAAATTGTTTACAAATAAGAGTGGTTTTAATTGGAGATAGGTGGTATCTCAAAGAGCCACATATTGTGGCAAACAGGTATATTGTACACAAACGGTTGCTAAGCCTTCAATTTTGTAGGAAAAAATCGTAAAAAAATATGGAAGATACCTTGTTAAAAGCCTAATAGAATTACAAAAAAGAAACACTGAAACACCGAAGAAATGTATATTCAATAAACAGACAAAATATAATTTTAATACAAAACTACGAGTTTTTGAATGATTTCATAAAATTTCTTTACATAATTTCTTAATAGTCCATACTTTTCCACTGTCAAATTCAAGTCGATGAATAAATCCAAAGCTGATTTTACATCTAAATCAGTCCCTTGAAGCTTGATGTTAGATATTACAGAAGAGGTACGTTTGCGCTTTTTCATAGAACCCACTGCTGCATGTTCAATTTGTGCCATCTCGTATGTCTTAAGAAGTTTTCACTCCTCCAACTTTTGGTTTTCTTAGAACACTTTACAAATTCCTGCTCCTGACGTTTAATGGTTGCAGGCGTTGTTGCTGTAGAACTTGCTCGTACAGAACTTGCTGCTACATATATTTTTAATGTATCTTCATTTAGAAATACTTCCAAATTATGTGTCAGCCAATCAGAATTGTGCTTGAGGAATCTACTTTTGTTTCTGTGTGATTTTATCCAGTTTTTCAGAGTACCGATTTAAATATATGGCCCTAAATTTGCATCTAATTTAGCTATTTTTGTAATTATATTATAGTTGATAGCTAGTTGCGATTTCGAAGATATCGTATTTTCTCACAGAATATTACACAGTTCACCGTTCGAAATATTAAATTTTGCCATATTGATGTACCTATAAGGAAATTATTTTGAATAATGTAATAGGATATATTGAAAAATGCAAATAAGAAGAGATCTAATTCAAATAATTTATGTTAAAGTCACAAGTGCTTTTGTAACAAACCAAAAACAAATGCAACCTGACAAATGCAAAAAGAAGTTTGAAAAATACTTAGCTGTGCATACTAGCTACAACCTACAACTATAGTGTTTTTGTAAGATAACAATGTGGACACATGAAAAATTAATTCTCTTTCAAATAAATTTTTATTTCTTTATTAAGACTTGACGTTAACTTAGAGCCTCTGAGTCCACAGACGCAAGTGGACACAGCTGAAATGTTAAGTATTTTTTTTTAGGGATACCACCGTACAAAATAATGTTTATTTCATGTCCGATCATACCCGAGCACGACAGTAAAAATTTAAAAGAAGATAAATTAGTGGAAAAAAGAGAACCATTCAGAAGCTACCCTCTGTAAGCCGTTAAATTTTCTTTTTTTATCCATTTATGAACTTTTCTTTTAGCGAACAGAAGAAGCGAAATGCAAAGGTTACATTTTTCGATAATGTTAAAGTACCTTCATGCTTTCGTAAAAAATGTAAAATATTCACTTTGCCATACTTTTCCGGCTCTTTGTAGCCTGATCTAAAAAAAAACTTCCTAATTCTTTGGAGTGTCCCTAGTAAGAATCCAGTAGCAAAAACGATTAAATGCAGGAATTTAATAAAACCTATTTGTCTAATAAAACATTTATAATTTTGGTAAATTAAATCTAAGAAAATTGGAATTTTTCAAGCTTTAGTTAGCCATTAGGAATTTAGCAAAAATTGGAAATTACAATTTGATTTAATCATGAACTTCGAAAAAGAATATATTTTCTTTTTTAATTTCATTTATGAAAACTTCTTATTCCGTTTACAATAAAACTATGTCGAAAAATTTAAATTTTACTCACACATTTTCAGGGGATTAAGGAAAATATAGGGTTTGATTCCAACAAGCAAATTTAAACGGAATTAATTAATCAGTTCAGTGCGATCACTTTGCACTCCGTTTTATTAAATAAACAAGAACTTTTAGAATTTGGTTACAATTTGAGGTACAATTTTCCAGATACAATTGAACACTTTTAAAAGTGGATAATTCAATTTTAATTTTAATATTCTCAAATTGAAAGAAATATTAAGGTAAGCCAACACTATCGAGCGTTTCAGCGGTTACACCTTCAAGTTTTGCCTGCATCAATAAAACTCAGGTTAATCCCCTTCAAATTAACCTCAGTAAGGTTTTTGTGCATAGCGGAATGATTTCCATTCATGAATATCACGAATTTTGAAAATATTTATTACTAGGTTTTCCAAAACATTCGAAATTTTATCAAATTAGTATGACTTGTTTATCGAATGTTTAACACTCACTATTTTAACATATTCAAAGCTAGTTTTCGAATTTTGTATTTTGAAATGTCCCGGAAATTTTAAGTAATTTTTTTACATAGTTAACTTTTTGAAACTCAGATTTATTGAATTGATCTTTACAAATTAGTTAAAAAACAAAATGTTATTTGACATTTGTTTACAATTAAAAGGAAAGCTGAACTTAGTTAATATAAGGATTTCTGAAATTGTTGGATTATAAAATTCGTAGTGAGGCAAATAAAGATGTGTTTAAAATTTCAGCTCAACATATTAAAATATGTATGAAACTAAGGAATGGTGAAATGTCTTAGAAATTTTAAGAAGAATTTTGAGAATAGTAAGCTTATGAACAATAATGTTTACAACTTATTATTTTATTAAAATTAATACTATAGTTTATATCTAATTAGGTAATATAAATTCTAATACAAACTTCAAAATTTAAAATTTTAAATATTTTCAAATATCTTTGAAACTTTAAATCGTTTATTGAAAATATTAAAACCCTCTGAAACTTGAAAAAATTTCAATATTTGTAGTTTACCAATAAAATTGGGAAGCATATTATTAACAATTCAAAATATTAAAATTAGTAATTTTGAATTTAAAACTATTAACCTTCTGAAATTTCATGGAATTCATCAAGTTAGAAATTTAGTAATTTAAAATTTGTAGAAATTTCAATTCAAATTTAAAGATTCGAGATTTTAAATTAAAATTTTCATAATGCTTAAGTATGTATGGTTAAACTTAACATATTAACAAACTTAGTATCTTATATAATATCTTGGCAGTTTGAAGAACGGGTGGGCAAGTAAATTACACTATGCAATTTACACAGTTTTTTTCACGGAAAAACGTGTAGTAAAAAAAACTGATATTTTAACAACATTATCTCTTTTCTAATATATTTACTATACTTTCACCTTGGATGCATATACATACATTGGTTGGTATAACTGCCAGTTAATTTCTCAACTAAATTTTTACATTAAACGTTCAGCCAAGCAATCAAAGACAGAGGACCCCATTTACTTGTACGTTACTTCGTTGATAGTGTTCGGTTATACATATGAAGGATTTTGTTGACCAACCTCTGTAAAATTGATAGAAAATAAAAGATTTACTGAAGTAATCAAATGATACCAAATTAATAACAATAAATTTGTGTGACGAAAAAATCGTTCGTTCTAAAATCACATATTGTAAAGTTCAAGACTGGGTATTTCGATGAAAATGAAATTGTAAAATTAATTAAGATGAAATTATGGCATAGGGGCAATTAGGAATATAACTTGGTTAATTCTTAACCGATTTGGACGAATTTAGGATGGAACTTGGATAACTCTTAATTTTGTTACGACCGCCTATGTGTCGTAAGCACCTAAGGAAAAGCATGAAAGTCACTGCCTCAATTGTTGTAAATAAATTGTCCCGCGTCTTTTGTGGTTGCCCTATATCGTTTATGTAGGTATAAATATATTTTTTTTCGTATAGCGGATAAAATCGATAGCTATACACGAGATGCAAGGTGAAAATTAGCAATCGGAGAATTTTTGTCTGTATATCTAATTTGTGCAATGTATATGTACGGGTGGGGAAACTCAATTGTGGTTACGTCATCTGAATTAATCCGTTCGATATCAAAGTTCTTGTATGATCTTGTTGTTGACTGATTTAACTTGGGATGTTGTTGTGCATTTCGGTGCACCATGCGGAGTCTGAAGAACAATGTATGCGGGTGGCGTGTTTTTTTAGTTAATACAAGCGAAAATTTTTTGTGATACGTTGTCGGTTTTGAAATTTTTTTTTTTTCTTTTTTGAGACGGGTTTTTTTATTGAATTTTAAAACACAGCCAAGATTGGAGAGTGGTAAATGATGGAGCTTGATGTTTTTTGGTCAGCCCATCAATTGTTAAATGAAAAGTTTTGATAAGAAGTCAAGTTTGAACTTTAGTAGAATCAAGTTAAGAGTAAAAATTAAAATTCGTGGTTAATTTGTGATATAAAAAAAAACTTAAGTTGTAAAACCCAGTAATTAGTAATAAACTTAATTTGTAAATAAAATTATACATACATAAATAAATAAAGAAAAAAAAATCAAGTGAACAGTTTGTTTGTATGGTACGAGTTCGAAAGTTAAGTTTTAATTTTATTGGTTTTGGGTGTGGGATATCTACTTTGAGTGTGAAAAAGAAGAAAAGTGACCGTTAAATAAGAACATAGCAGTGTGACCTTGAATATTTATTGAGGAATTTACAAAGCTGTTGCCTAAAGTGTATTAAGTGTAAATTTAAGCTTAAATACTCCGTTTTTGGTATTTTGTGCGGTACCGATTTTTTTGTTGTTTATGGTACTTGTTGAAACTGTACGAAGTTGCCAACTCTGGGAAACAGAGTGGGGTTCGAGCGAGGGGCTTCTGCGTCTGATCCTGCGTCGGGCGGTAAGGCCGGACGGGCCAAATAAGGTAGTTGATTGGTGGGAAAAATATATAATAACCCACCACAACCTGTACAATTTTATTTTGTTTTCCCCCCTATTGACTGTTGGATAAATTTTTTTTCTTTTTGTTTCATTATTAAATTGTCCAAAACATATCATATTTTCCAAATCAAATCCAACCGTAGACGATATAAAACCAATAGAATTTATTTAATTTAATAAATTTAGTGTATTTAAATTCTAAATACAAAATAACAAGTTAATATAATAAAATAAATAAACCTTTACTATAATAGGGGTATAAAATTAACCTTAAAATTCTGCCTAAAATTATTTTAAACTTCACATTACATAGATGTCATCCCAAAATTTACTGTAGAATTCATCCCAAATTGGTCTAAATTCAATATAAAATTCTTTCCCAAATTTACCATATGGGCCAGATACTCGATACCCTAGCAATTCGCAACTCTGCAAATATGGCGGATTTGCTAATCGAAAATTTGCTTGCGTAAACTACTCGATTATTTTAGCCAAATTCAAATATATTTTTATATTCAGTACAAACGTTAAAGTAGCCCATTTTCTGAAATTCAGAAACAAATTGGATTGCTAAATTATCGTGTATAACATTTCTAGCAAATTCGCAAAAAATAACTGCTTATCTGCTTATCTGAGTATCGAGTATCTAGCCCAATGTCTTGCTAACTAGAAATTCACCGTAGAACACACCTTAAACTTCACAAATTTGCCCCAAATTTACTTAAGGTTCTTCCTAAAATTCAATGTTAAATTCAACCTATACAAGTCACTCTAAAATTAACCCTACACTTTTACTTAAAATTCTCTCTAAAATATACCCTTTAATTCAACCCAAGCTACAGAAATCACCCTAACATCACTGGAAAATCCTCTTTAAAACTAACCATGAATTTCACTTTAAAATTTCACTCTAAATGCCAGAAATTGAAAACTCTTAGAAGCTTGGTTTTGCCAATAAAATTTAAGAATTCTGTAGTTTGGAAATTTTAATAGTGGAAAAATTAATTTAGGATTTTACAAATTTTATAAAATCCATAAAATCAAATTCATCGTTTATTTGGTATTTGGAATTATTGATTTTAGAAATTAACGAATTTTGTAACGTAGTTTGGAAAGAAAAGAAATTAGGAAATTTAGGGAAAAGTTAGAAGTTTTGTATTGTGGGGATATTAGAATTTAATAAAATTATTGCGAATTTGGGAGCGTTAAAATGGAAAATGGAAATTTAAAGATCTAAATCTTTAAAATTAGTATAAACTTAAAAGTTCGTCAAACTTAAGAATCCTGATATTTAGAGAGTTTTCACAACATGTTTGAAATTTAGAATTTGTATTAGGAATTAGTTAATTTAGTTTAAAATATTTAAAAATATAGAGTATTATTTGGAATTATTGATTTTTGCAACATGTACATTATATGGTTCTTAGGGATAAAAGAAACAATTTAGAAACCAACAGCTACTCATTTCACGAGAAACTGCGATGGACTCTCGCAGTTAGTCGCGGGTTAAGGAAAAACGGGGTGCCAGGCAAGTTTAGTTCCTCTACCGCCTACCGGTATAAACAACTGTTGTTTTACGGTTCATCATTGCATCGAGAAACACTATTTTTACGTCGCAGACCAATATCAAAACTTGGAATAATTTCGAAATAATCTCAAAAATATTTTTATTTTTATTTTTTATTTATTTATTTATTTTAGTTAGTAATATTTACTTTGTTATATTTATTTTATTTAGTATATTGGTCACAAAAAATTTCAAAAATTCTAAATACGAACTATCAGTGAACCAAAGGACCTCAATCGATGTTTTTAATTTCAATGTGATATTTTCATAAAAATGAATTTGCATTTGGCAGTTTGAATTTTATTTGGATAAAGATGAATTTCATTTGCAAATTGATGAACCTGATTTGTAAAAAATTGAATTTGGAGTGAAAAATCTAATAAAGATTTATTTAAATATTTATTATAATTCTGTTGTACAAAATATTGAAACGGTTAATGACATAAACTCACTACAGATAATGAAATTAAATTACGAAATTTTATCATCTTTCATAACTGCCGTTATCAAAACCAGTGTTTAATCGATTGTTGTGTCGATTTTAATCAAAATTAAATTTAATGAATTTGAAATTATTAAAATTGAATTTAAATTTTTTTTTTGCTAATTTGAACTTTACATGATTGAAATAATTTTGCGTCATCTTCGGTATCCCCTACAAAATCTTTATCATAGATATGTATGTAAGTGTTGGTGTTGTTGAGTATTCTAATCAGTAAAATTGTATATATAAATAAAATAAACTTTCTTTCTGGTTTTGCTCTCGGACGTGATAACACCGGTGAATGGTAATTTTGTAAATCATAATATTATTCCTAATTCTAATTAAACCCCTGCACTGAGAAAATTATAATACTTTAAAGTTAAAGGTTGGGTACTTTTAAAATAAAGAACTGTGTTTTTCTTAAAAATGAATGTAAAATCCATTAAATTCATTGATTTATTCTTAAATTTAAAATACAATGAAACTTTAAAATAAAGGTTTAAAAATCTTTATTTTTAATGACTTAATAACAGTATACAAACTAAAATTGTCCATTTCTCTTTATTTGATATTTTATTGAATTTGATGGAGAGCGAGTAGTCAAGAGAGAAGAGACGCAACAACTTCAACAACGATGTCAAGCAACGTTTGCTATGGTTAGTAAAAATTTAGGTGACCGCTTGGGAACCATGATATTGATGATGTAACGAAGTCTCGGCCCTCCGGTATTGGAGAAATAGTGGAGAGACAAATAATTAATTAAATTAAGGCTTTTCAGATCTTGTAGTTACAACTGGAGAGGGAGGGGGAGGTGGTAGGTAGTAAAGGGGAAACTAATGCGAATATTTGTTTACTTTAAATTTTAAGTTTTAGTTTCTTAGGTTTAAATTTATTTTCTTTGAAATTGAATAATTTTCACAACTTAAAACCAAAGATTTTAAATCCTTAAAAATAAAACCTAAATTCCTTTGCGCAAAAAATATAGGAAAATATCTTAGTTTTAATTGGTAAATTCTTAAATTTAAAGGATTATTTTTCTGGGTGTGTATATGAATACTCATAATAATTATAACCTAAATAAACCTTAATTTCCTATATTAAATGAATTCCTCATTATTTCTTAATATATAACTAAATTGTATAAAAATAATTATTTCATCAATAAATTGTTAATTAATTATATTCATAAAATTCTGTGTGTGTTTACAATTTCAATCCACCGTTTCGCAACAGTATCATCATGAACGGGGAAATTTTGAATTTCATGTGGGATAGTATGAATTCGTTTGGGAATAAATTGATTTTGATGTTGGTAATTGCGAATTTGAAGTTAAAAACCTATAAACATTTCTTTTCAGGCTCCGTGTGGTGTACCGACGGTATCAGCACACCCAAGTTGAATCAGTTATTTTGGGGGAAATTTGTCATATGTTTTAAAGATCATTTTTTTTTGGTAAATTCCGGTTTTCCTCAGTGATTAGTGATTTTATATATATATATATATATATATATATATATATGTATATAATTTTAAATTCAATTATAATATTTCTTCTTTCTTCATATTGTGTCGCCAGTTATCTTTGGTGGCGTGGTTTTGTTTCGACAGTGACCTTGATTTGGTTACCTTGAGAGTGATTGTCGCATGTTGCCACGCTTTCCTTATATTTTCTTCTTTTCTTGTTATTTTTTTCTCTGGAAGAAGAAAAAATAAGTGAATAAATTGCTTTGTGGTGATGGGGTGTGGCTGTGTGCTGGCTTGGGCGATCCGTTAACTCCGAGCATGCCGTTCGTTCACCAAGGAAAGGCTGCGCTGGAGGCGGCATGCTATATGTGTTGATCGTGCGGGGGTGATGATTTCCGTTCCGGGAGGTCAACGTTGGGTCTGTCAACAGAGTGTTATTCCTTCTTTTATTCGTATCGGCCACCGCTGAAACTGGGAAACAGCATCCCAGCAGGCGGCCCGGTGATAAGGGGGCTCTGAGAGCTGAAATGACGTGGATCGCCGGGGATTGAAGTTGTCACTTCTGGACGATCACACCGTATTTATGATTTCTTTAGCTACTGAGGACGTGGCAAATAATTCTCTATTTCCCTTCTACGTAATTATCATGCCATTAAACAAGCACAGGAATATGTCTGGGAACCCCACGCCGCACCGTGAGCTCTAGCCAGCAACTAGACCGCACCAGACCTCTACTCTTGTGTCTGCTAACGTAATCCTTAGGGATTAAATTACAACCTTTATCATAATCCTTTATAATTTTCAAATGAAGTTCTGGAATATGGCCAATTAGGATGATGAACTTGGATTTTTTTTAACTAAATATGTAAGAAACTTTGAACGATAATTATTAGAAGTTATCATTTTGGATGAAATGTGGCTATTTTTTACCAATGTTCATGAAAAATAACGCATGTACGATGGAAATTGGTTCAACTAATAAATATACAAGCAAATTAGATTGATTTAATTGGTATCAAAATTATTTTATTTCTCTTATTACCATAACCACATAAAGAGAACAAAAAGTTTATAGATTTGCAGTTGACATTGCCAGACAATATCAGTTTACGATTCAAAATAATGCGTTTTTAAAACTGAAAATCTTTTCTATTTGAATCCGGTTAGCATTACTGTCGGAAATTGGGGAGCTCAAGCTATAGATAATAAAATATCCCCATTTTAGCTCAATATCATGTAATATGCAAATTAAACTATTTTCTTAACTATGCAAGATTGATTTAGATGCCATTTATAATATCACACCAGTTATTTGTAAAAATTAAAAATAGAAATTATTTATATTAAAAAATGACTTGGTTCAAGAAACGACCCCTGTGGTACACCAGCCGTGACAGGTAATGGGTCACTTTAAATATTATTAATCTTTTTTTCATAAATAGGATTTGACCTAATCACAAACTTTTTCCCTAATTCCAGCATTCCATAATTTATGTAACAAAAGTGAATGCTACACTATATCAAAGGCTTTCGTAATACCTGTAAATAGTCCTGCAACATTTCTTTAAATCATTGAATACTCCATCTAAAAAATGTAATAGCGCCATCTAAAAATGTTACAGAAATTAAAGTGATACGCTTTAACAATTATTATTGCTTTTTATTTTTGTGAATAGTTAAAAATAAATAAAATGAAAATACAAAGAAAAAACTTTCTGATCAGGATTATCCTTACGTCATAGAATTTTCGCTACGTCAAAATATGTGTTGCATTCCCATAGTAAAAAATGAATATAAAAAAACTTGAAAAAGTTTCTTTTGATTAGGATTATCTCGGTTATATCGGTTTTGTAAGGGGTCCCATTCTCTACCTCTCCCCCAATTCTGAACGCGGTTCGCTTGTTAGAATTTTTGCTACATCAATAAATGTGCTGCCTTCCCTGAGTTAAAAATGAATAAAAATAATCATAATTTTCAGGCACTCCAATTCCCAATTCTGATCAGAAGAATTTTTTTTTTTATTCATTTTTAACTTAGGGAAGGAAACACATTTATTGATATAGAAAAAATTCTAATAAAAGAACCGCGTTCAGAATTGGCCAAGGGATAGTAAATAAACCGATATAACAAATTTTCAGGCCCACCATAATCCTGATCAGAAGAATTTTTTTGTAAGTTATTTTTATTGATTTTTTTACTATGGGAAGGCAAAATTCTATGATGTACTGATAATCCTGATCACAAGGTTCTTTCATTGGATTTTTATTTTATTCATTTTTAACTATATACGAGAAAAAATCTTATAATAAATAAAATTCCTGGGATGGATTTTAAAATTTATACACTTGTAAGACTGGGATTGGCTTTTATGCTTGTGTTGTCGGAGGTGAAAGTCTGGGATAACTTCAAGGGGGTTTAATTTCCTCCTTATGCTGCGTACCAATACTCGGGTAAATTTCTCTTTTATCTACTTTTTAACAGTGTATACAGTGTAAATTGAAATACTGTACTAAAAGTTGGGTAAAATAGGAGAAAAAAATAAATAACGTTGTTAAAGAGACTTTTGTTAAAAGTTCGTGTTTTTCATTATAAATAATATACGTACTCAAAGCTAATAAAATAAACTTTATTTTTATTTTACGAAATAAAATTATTTTCGTTTCTTTTTGCACCTAGCAGCCAGCGATTTTAACCCTTCGAATCATAATTTGTGTCCATCAAACCATTTTTACTTCTAGAGAATTGGTACGCCAATTGAGGTATATATGTACTAAAATTGAAATTTACTGTACTAAATGATTTAGTATTTAGAAGAAGATATATTAGAGCATAGTATCGACAAATGAATAATCATTATAATATATATTTTGTGTTTTAATCACTATTCATATCGATCGATCAGTAGTAAAAAATGATTATTCGATCAGTGAAGAGCGAATAATAAATTTTAAAGCGCCAGTTTTAGAATGCTGCATTTTACACATTTAAATTTGGTTTAAAATTAAAGCACTTTTTAAAACATGATTTCAGATTTGTTATCAATAATAAAAAAAATAAAAATTAGTTTGCGTATAGCAACCTATGCACTCTATTTTGATATCGTAAAAGGTCTTCACTTTTAAATTGTTTGAAGATTTGTCGAAAAGGTTGACAGATGACGTTGGTAAACTAACCAATATTATGCAAAAAGATAATTTTAAATGTAGAAAACTAAAACTTGTTTGTATATAAAACGTAATTTACGCTTTAATAAAGTTTAAATTGTTATAAATAATTTTAGTTAATTCCTTATTATTATTTGCTATTTTGAAAAATACATTTTTTTACATATAATTTATATTTTAATGTAATTTACGTAGGACTTTGCCATTTTTTACTTGAAAAATGTAAAAAAATGTTTTTTATACGAATATGATACGAATGTGATTTCAAATTGGTTCTGAAAATATCTAAAATTAACACATAGTATGTAGGAAATGATAAATCGAATTTTATAGGTTCTGAGACCTTTGAATTGATTGCATTTGAACGCAATTACAAATTTATAATTTAAATAATTTGATATTGAATTTTTGAAATTATGATTCAAAACATCTAAATTTAAATAATTTACAAATATCAAACCGAATTCTAAAAATTTTAAGAATTCTCAAAAATTCGTTCAGACTTTTGACTAACTCTTAAAATTTGTTTAACTAATTAATCAAACTTCACTTAATCATCTCGCCTTTTGTAATTAGCCTCCTTATTTTGAACCACATTAATTGGCAATAATTTTGTAAATATATTTAGGTCGATATATAAATTAAAGGTGTCAAGTGTGCTATATACACACACACACTCGTACACATATATACACATTTCATAAAGTTATTTAATTTTAGGTATTCTCATAAAACTCAAACGGACAATAGAGCAACGTAAGGCATAAGTGTGAATCGTAAGCAACGCACCCCGTACCTTGCTTTGCAATCTTATAGTAATTATGAATTCTGGTTATAAGCACCGCGTATAATTACACATAAGTACATTACGTACATAAATAAATAAATAAAGATATGACGTTAAATCAAATAAAAACATAATTCTATTTTGTACAGTTCGTTTTCATCCTAGTGCCGTGAATTATAATTATTTTCTATTTAACAAAACATTTTAATTAAATGTGATCACTCGCTCATGTTTTCTATTTTTTTTTTTATTTATAATTTATGGTGTATTATTGTTGTTTGAATTAAAATATTAAAAACAATTATTTTCTTTAGAAGAAGTATGATGCTTTAATATGTACATACGAATGAACCAACGAATACGGATATAAACAATTTCCAACGGTTATATGACATTTAGGGCACAATAATGTTGAGTTCCATCTTTATCTGTAAAATACGAGTATTATATGATAGTTTTCTGTAAACGTTTTATTGTTTAGAGTTAAAATTTTGGCATAATGGTTAAATGAGAAATGTAATTTAGTTCCGTCAAATGTGTGGTAGCATTCAGCTGAAAAGGTGAATAGAGTATTTCTGAACTGAGTGTCGAATGCCCCAAATCTGTTCGCTTACAATTTTTTTCTATTTGATACGAGTAGGTATATCAGGTTCTTCGGGAACACAGCCAGATAAATACTTTCTTAAAAAGTATATTTCTATGAGAGGAAAGAGCAGTTTTAACTGTTGGTATAGCAGCGAAACTTAAAAAGGCATCAACGTGTAATTTAAATAAATTTAAACAAAAAGTTGAGTATGTTCCTATACTACTCATGGAAAAGAGACAACAAACTGAGACTACCTATCTTGTGTCTAGTCGTTATAGTTTCTCCGGTAAAACTCTTTATCATTTACCGCACAGCACAATTCACTAAAACTTTTAGAGCATACTTAGAATTTTATATAAACACATTTTGGTACTCAACCCTGATACGACACAAAAATTTCGAAAAGTTTGAAGTGTTTTGAAAATTCTTAGAAAACTCAAAACAATATTGAATTTTCTATAAATTTGTAAAAAGAAGAAAAATGAAGGTCATTAACGATATATTCGTTAACTAAAATTTATCCCAAGTAGATAAAGATGACCAAGAACCAATCGTTCGTTACTTCCTGCAAATGCTGCGCGGCACATCTATTAAGAATCACTGAACTTAACACTCAAGCTGGTAATTAAAACTAAATCTGTCGACTTCCCATTGTGTTCGTATACAAATTTACTTACATACAAATATCTAATGGTAAAAAAAGGGTAAAATTTTGTATTTTGGAATGTACTAGCAACCACGTTGAAATGAAATCATATTTTTACCTTTTTCTTGTTTTGTTATTGAAAGCATCGCACAATAGGAACAGACACGACGTTTTGTATTTTTAATAGACTCTAAATGACAATAAATTTTTTTTTGTGTTTGTGTTTTATGATTTGACTGTTAATAAAAGGAATATACGGAAAATAAGGAGTTTCTTGGTGCCTTATAACTGTACAAAAAAAACCCGCTGTGCTGATTTACGCTGAATATATCCATAAGTTTATAAAACTTTTTTTTTTTGCATAATGCAAATAATTTATGTGAAAAGTGAAATTATTTTTTGTAGGCATCAACAAATTTTTTTTGCTTGTAATTTAATTAAAATTAATAAACATGAATTGATGCATTTTATGAGTATAGAGGGGTAACGCGGTATTATAACAGTCAATGATACTACCAAGCATCATAGCCTAAAGGTAATCAATGTTTTTTCATTATTTTTTGCCAGGAGAAAATCAAACAACAAATTGAACAATCAAACTGATATACGTACACTTGTATACATAAGCATAAACATATTCGTTTTTATTTACATTTTCCGTTTATTTTTTATTTTCAGGAAAAACATATTTTCCCTAACACAAACAACAACATTATATTCATATACATATAAAAATGTTTTTTTTTTTGTGGGCTTATCATCCGAGTTAAAGTTAATGCTATGAAATATTAATTTGTGTTGTTGATCTTTTTTTGGTACAAAATTGAATAAAAAAATCAGTATTATGTATACATATTAGGAAAATGTTAATGGAAAAGGGGTGGGAAATATGTTGATGTGGGTTTTATAGTAGGTATATTCGGTGTATATTAGGTTTTGCGTAAGGTATTGAAATGTTGAGTCAACTGATTGATTTGTTAGATGACAATTTTTTAATCATCCGCACCGAGATGGAATGAAATTTATACAGTAAAATATTAAACCAACAAATGGCCCAACATTGTTTGGTTAGATTTGTTTTATGAAAGTACGAAGATAAAGCCGCTATTGGTTTTGAGAATTCTTAAAATTACTTCTAACTTTACGAAATAGGTTACTTAGGGTATACCGGTCACTTTTAATCCAAAAAAATGTGTAATAAAAACCACATGCGGTAAAACAAAATAGCTAGAAGTTTAGCTTTAATATTTCTGTGGCCACAAGGGAAAACGGCCTAAGTCATAAATTCGCATTTTTTATTAAAACGTTTTTAAAATTAAGAGTTACTTAAAATCGTTTAAGTTTTTAGAATTCTGGCTTTTGAAAACGCTTATTACGGGTTTTTTTTTAGCTGCCGGAATATTACAAAAAGTTGCATTAAACGGAAAATGAACTTTATAAAGTTCATTTTATACTAAGAAATTACAAGCTTAATATTTATTATGAGCAATTAAAACCACAAAGAAAATGATTTCTCATATGCACTGCCAACAAAATATATGGATAGGTTAAACAAAAATATTCTGTGGATATAATCCTGAAGATTTTGACAATTAGCCACATACATAATGAAGTAACGAGAAGCCATCCCAGTATCAAAAACACACCTCCCTTATTTTTGCGGATCTTCTGTTGCTTACAACTTCGTTTAGTACCATATCGTTCTAAACAACAGTTGGGATAATAAAAAATTCTGTGAATCTGATCCTACAGATTTCTGCCAATTGGCCGCATTTTTGGTATTCCTTCAAGATTCCTAAAAAAACTTAGTTATGAGTTGGCTTTTCCTTTGTCAATATTATTGAATGGATCACTTTCTTCGGGAATTTTCCCTACTGCCTGGAAATCCTCTCATATATACCTTTCCTATCTTCAAATCCGGTTATAGGAATGATGTCTCTAACTATAGGGACATTTCTATACTGTCAGCTATCCCTAAATTATTCGAATCAATTGTTTGTGACCACTTGTATTTCGGACTGAAGTCATTTATAACTGACGAACAACACGGATTTTTCCATGATAGATCTACCATGTCTAACTTAATAGAATTTTTTTTTTGTTTTGGAGGTGATTGAGGTTAAGGCTTAATTTGAAGTCAGTTATACTGACTTTAGCAAGGCGTTTGACTCGATCAACCACGTTACTGTATTGGAAAAGTTAAAATCTTTTGGCATTGCTCATATTTTGATAAAATGGATTGAACCTTACTGAACGCGTGCAGTTTTTAAAAATAAATGACAGTTTTTCTAATCAAGTTAAAGTGCATTCGGGTGTTCCATAGGGCTTCCATCTTGGACCCCTCATTTTCATTCTGTTCTTAAACGATATCACCAATTGTGTCAAATCCGCCCATTGTCTAACTTATGCGGATGACCTAAAAATATTTTCCCCTATACATAATGCGCATGATGCAATTAATCTACAAAAGAATCTTGATGCAATTAGCTATTAGTGTGAAAATAATCTGTTATTTTTGAATACCAAAAAATCTAAAGTTATGTCATTTATTCGCTCATTGTCTTATGTAATACATAACTATTGCATTAATAATGTTATCTTGTCACAAATAACTGAGGTAAGAGATCTTTAATTATAGCAAAAACATGTTCTATGTTAGGATTTCTTAAACGAACCATGAAAAAGTTCAATAACCCGAACATGCTAGCCATATTAGTAGAATCGAAACGGTACTAAAAAAAACTCATTTTTTATGCCTAGAAAACACACTAATTTGATCATCGTAATGCACGGTAGGAGAACGTTAGGGATCTACCTTCTTATGTTGATAGATGCAAAACATTGAAACTTGATCCACTTGTAATTCGCCATCGGCATCGATTTTCGATCTTCTAAATGGCAATATCCAGAGCTCATTCTTATTAATGAACCTTGGGTTATATGCCCCGGAAAGGAGTTTAAGGATCTCGATCCCTTTTGAAAACTGAAAGAACTCATCTAAGTTATATACTGATTTGAGTAAGTTTTGTGATTTTATCATAATATGAGGAAATGTGAGATCAGACGATCATTGTAATGGAATTATTTCATTAAATGATAATTTTTTATTAAATAATTTTTCATTTAAACACATAATGATGCAACTATGTTGAAGCTATCCCAGAATCAACAAACCCTGCCTTATTTCTGTGGATTATCAGGACCTATAGCTTCGTTCGATGTCATATCGTTCCAAATCAATATTAGATTAATGACAAATTCTGCGGTTTTGATCCTACAGATTTTGCCAATTGGGCACTTACATATTGAAGTAATTAGAAACTATCTCAGTATCCCATCCAATACCCGGCATTCACTAAAAATCGTATTTTCTCGTAATTATCAACCCACTTTCTAATGAAATAAGTGTCACAGCCTGTAAAGTTAACGATGGCATGTCCAATATCCGAAAATTCATACCGTTTCGATTGAATTTCTAACCCCTCACGCAACTCTCGTAACATCATTATTTTAATGCCACACTTCTCCACTCGCGCCAAATTTCTACCCAGTTCAACATTCTCATCACTTGCCACAGATATTTTCTCACTTGATAATGGCAAACGTCCATACTGTTTTGTCCAGAATAGACAGAAATATCATCCTCAATATCCTGACCACTTTTTCATTAACGCGATGATCACAGTCTGAATACTCGGTAGGCACTATGTGCTCAGTAAACAAACTTCGTAGTTGCGACACCGTCTTGAACGTGTTGACACCGTTTTGAAAAAAAAAAAAACTAAAAAAGTGAAAACTTTCCCGGAAAATGAGGCAAATTCCCGGAGAAATTTGGCTTCGATCTCCTATTAAATAGAGAAATTTAGAGCCGTAAAAATTTAGTAAACGTAAAAGACACAAAAGAATTTCATCTTAATATGTTAAGAAATGGCCAATTTTAACATATGCCGTTTTGCAATATGCCATAGTGTACCATATTCCGTAGTGTGACATATGCCGTTTTGAAATATACTATAGTGTACTTTATGCCGTATTGTACCGCATGTTGTAGTGTACCATATACCGTTTTGAAATATGCCGTTTTGTCATATTTCGTATTGAAATACGCCATATCAACCGGGACGGTATTTTTTGACTATTCTAACCTCCATGGGCAAATCTTGTTGGCAATGTACTTACTTTTCAGGAGAAAAGATTTCATCCAAAAATATCAGCCTATTTTCATTAAATTAAATTAAAAATCAGCATCTAATACCTCACATAAATTAAATTAGGCATCCTAATTACAAGGATATGGTATAGTATTCCAGCATTACAATAAAAATAAAGCAACTAGACGTTAAAATATTACTAAAAGGCTGGGACAGGTTCCACGGGAATTTTCAAAACTTTACTTACTTAAACAGTGTCTAATCTATTTAAATTCAAATTTAGAATTAAAACTAAATTTAAATATTTAAATTTTAAGTTTAAGAAACAAATTAACAAATAGTTTAACAAAAATGGTTTTAATAAAACCCAATCAAAGTCCATCTTCCATAAACCCATCATCCCTCTCCCATAACCGAACTCGAGAACTATCAACTTCAAATTCAAATTTAAAATTTCGATTTTAAATATTTAAAGTTGTCAAAATCTGAAACAATCTGAAGGTTAACAAACCTAATCAAGATCCAATTCTAAATCCAACCTCTCAGTAAGCCAAAGAAGGCGCAACAATATTCTGGAAACCTACCCAAAAAAGTTAATATTTATGGTAATCCACATCTCTGAAAATTGAAATCCAATTAATCAGTTATTTCTAAGTAATACCATAGACATTTATACTAGATTTCTCATTTCATAGTAACTAAAGGGAAAAAACTAAAACTTCTGATAATTCCAATGTATCGTTGTGTTGTGTATTTTATAAGGCAATAATTTTAGAATGCGTTGCAAATATAATACGTATATGCAATACACCGATAATATTTGAATGGAAAATTTTTGTTTTTATTTTCTGTTTTTAGTCAAATGAGAGATCTATTATGATTGTCTATGGTAATACTTAATAAACCGAACCAAATGTTACTTAAACTTAAATTTTAGCTCTGAAACAAAATATAGATTAATATCTCAGTAAAACAAATAAATTAAAAAGTTAAAGTCTAGTGCACTCAGATTATGTTAAACATTTAATTAATAATCCAATTCACCGGTTCACCCAAAGTTATATCTACATTTCCAATAGAAATATAAAAGTATTACAGAAAACGCCCAATTCGAAAACAAAACGAGAGTAAAATGTAAAAGCAACACTTTCAAACGCCACACCAATATCGAATGAAATGTATATATGAGCCATTTCCAAATGCAACTCAACGTATTCGATTCTACGAAGTTCAATACGTTGACTGCCACCACTACAAAAATTGAAGTCTTTCCATTAGAATTTAAATCAATTACTAACATTTACGATTTTTCAAAGTAATAATAAATAACTCACGGGTGTGACCATCGGGGAAGTCATATTGAAGTCAACACGATAAGATCCTATTTGAAACGAATTCGAACCAGTATATGACAAAAAATTTGCAAAACAAAACCCGTCAACCAATTAAATCACCCGAAACTCCAAATAAGACTGAAATTCGATATTTAAAATTCTAAATACATATCTATAATATTTTAAACCAAAATTCCAAAACCCGAATCTAAAAAACCTTCCAAAAACGCTGAAATTCTTTAAAATTTTCATTTCAAAATCTATGACTACCTAATTAATAGGCAGATTCCAGAAAATACCTCTAAAATTAAAATTAAAACAAACAATAGCCTGGCACTCGATTCTGCTTAAAATCCCACTGGTAAAAAGTTCAAATTAAATTTTGGACACATTAAACAGCTTAAAAACGTCCATACTAAACACATACTGAGTATAAATCAATAGTTCTGTAGAATTAAACAAAAACAAGATATCTGCAAAAAATCAATTTTTCAGTTTTGCTGCTATTCGTTTCAGAATCTCACCCTATAATCTAATTACATAATTTTTCAAAATGTTCGTTTTTTTCGAAACCATGTCGAAAGTCAAAGTTAATTATCTTAGTATTTATTATGGAACGGCCGGGTCACCACATCGGATCGAGGTAACATATTGGAAGCTTCAGCATCCCTGATGTTTTCGGTATATCAAGCCAAAAAACATTAGTTCGTTTAGGCTAACTCTCAAGTCTCATTTAAGACCAAAATCGTTCCTCAGTTTACACATTTAAAAATGTTATACTTAGAGTCACGTTTGTCGGATTTTTTTTTGTTACCGGGAAACGGGAACGTCCGTCCGTCTGGATATCTGGACATCTGGATATCTGGATGCCTGGATGTTTGCACCTATGGTATTTCGAGAACCTTGTCCGATTTGGATTTTTTTTTTAGCCAATCTAATTCTATGGTCAAGGTGGAGATTTGAAAATTTTTTAGAGGCTTTACGTGAAGAAAGTGGGGTACGTACCATACGAATTGAGCCAAAACACTTGGTTATATAAATATTAACGATTTTTTTATATTATTCTGGTTTGATTATTGATTATTGAATTGATGTATCAACTTTAATTTTTTTTTTGTGCAAAAATTGGATGATCCCGAGAATACCCTTTCACTCGCAATTGAACTGGGCTGTATTAGCTGCGTTTTTTTTCGCTCCCGATAGCTGTTGTCGAGAGCCGTCATATAAAAAGTGGCTCTATTTTTTATATCAAGTTTTCGCTAACGATAGTTTGATGTTAAATAAATTTAGTTTACCAGTAAATAGCGCATCAAATTTAAATTTAGTTATATAGAAAAATGTTGGCGCTCGACAGCAGCTATCAGGAGCAAATAAAAAACGCAGCTATTATCATTAAAGCTTCCAATAACTTCTTCAAATTGTTGGTTATGTTTTCTGTGTTCTCATATAATAGAAATCCCTTTAAGTGGTGATTTTGTATTTTTCTTTTAATTTTAAGTGCTGCATTTAAAGCATCAGCCAATTTTTCATTTAAATTAGGAACTAAAATTGTTATGATGATCACTTTGCATTTGCGTTTCAACCCCAACGCCTTCAAACTTCTTTTCCGAACAACCTATTAAAAATCTCTAATTTATTTCAAGTTAATATTTCCGAAAATTGTAGAGAATTTAATCCAGTTTCGAACTGATCAGGCCGTGGCGACTGCACTGATTGTACCACAATTTACATTCTATATATACAAAATGTACTGTGCAGGTTATATTAGCGAATTATACTAACACAGCTAATTCTCTTACAATTGTTTCTTCGTCACATTCACACAGTGCTATTCCTGTGTAAGCAAATTTAATAATTTTCTTTTCTACTTCAAATAAATTAAAATTTAAAAACATTGTAAACGTGTCGGCTATCTATGGCTTAGTTGAATAATTATTCTCGTGTAAATAAGACAAATATACTTCTACGTGTTAATCTGTAAAACACATTAAATGATCTTTAGGATCGGTTCAATATCTGGTGATTACACGAATTAAATAATTAATTCAAGTTAAAGTAGTAAAAAAAATTATTAAAAATTTCGTTAGCATAACGTATATATTGTACACTTTGATGATGAATGCAATTCTGGAGCTGTAGATTGTAATTCAAGCTTAAGAAAATATGTATTAAAGACGTTTTTAAAATAATAAAAACTGAAATATTTAATCAATTAATTTTTTGTCTATAAAAAGCTGCTTTTTGGAACTTACAAAAGATTTAAACAAAGACAAAACAAAACGAAAAATATTGAAATTTTAGATTTGAAATTTTTAAAGTTTGGAATTTGAAATTTAAAATTTGAAGTTTGGAATTTAAAATTTAAAATTTGAAAATTGAGATTTGAAATTTGAAATTAGAGATTTGGAGTTTGGAATTTGAGATGTGAAATTTGAAATTTAAAATTTGAATTTTAAATTTAAAATTTAGAAGCTAAAATATGGAATTTGGAATTTAAGATTTAAAATTTAAAATTTGAAATTTAAATTTAAAATTTAGAAGTTAAAATTTGGAATTTAAGATTTAAAATTTGAAATTTGAAATTTAAAATTTAAAATTTGAAATTTAAAAATTTGAAGTTAAACATTTTAAGTTTTGGACTTAGAATTTGGAGTTTGAGATTTAAAATTTAGAATTTATTTTTTTAATCGTCCACAGTGTTGTGCCGCGTAATCTACATGGCGTAATTACACGATTGTCTACACGTGTAGACAATGTATGTAGACAATTCAAAAAATGACGTCGACAATGTAGACAATGTAGACAATACGGCGACATACACAGCAACAACATTTTTTGATAACTTCATATTTAAGTGGAATTAATTCAATATGCACGTGCATTGTTTAAAGTGTGATATTTGTATATTTGATTCATATGGCACAGTCTTATCATTTTAAATGTCAGAATACTGCGCTTAAAAATTACAAAAATTTGATATTAAGTGCGTCTTGTTTGACTAAAAGTTTTTTAAAAATGTTAAAGTTTAACTTATATTTATTTATCAATTAAAACATAGTAAATATGGTCTAATTTAATTTCAAAAATGATTAGTGTTCCAAAGATTTATTTATAGTGAATTTAACATTAAATTTATGCAATGCTTAAGCACAGTATCCTGTTATTTAAAATGGTAAAGCTGTGCCAAATGTACCAAATATACAAAAATAACTCTTTAAATCACGTATTGAATTAATAGATTCCCCAAAATTACAATTTTAACAAACAAAAATTACTCGGACACTATTTCCGTGTAACTGCATAAAGCAAATTTATGTTGTAGTTCACTTCTGTCCGCTGGAGCACATCGTAGATCGTATCATATTCATCAATAGTTTTTGCAAATTTTAAACGTAAAGACACTTTTGGTATGTTTCTTTGGTTTGGCAAGTTTTCTGAAAACTTTGCTTCTAATTCTTCCTCGACATCTGTACACCATTCATCATTAATTCTGAGGGAATAATATAAGTAGTGATGTAAATGGTAATATTCTCATGGGTAATATTACCGGTAAAATAGGTAATTTGGGTAATATTACCCAAAGTGTTGTTACCGTGGTAATATCGGTAACATAAATTAAAAACATCCTTTCGAAGCTACTCAACTAATTTAATTGCAATAAGAGTTGTAACACCACTGGATTATACTTACTTCTTTATGTACAATATTAATCTACTATACCATCTTTTACTTGGCTGTATACATAGTATAATAATCTAACATCGAACATACGCAGGGACTCCATAAAAAATTATGTCATCAGTACACCCAAGCCCGTTTTCTACAAATCTACCCACACTAAGGAGTATCGACATACGGCTAACATTCTTTTCGAGAAAATTGAAGCGGTGTTGAAAGACGTTGGGGTTGGGGAGTATGGGTGCGCTATGGACTCAACCTGCTCATTGTCGATATCTTCAAGATTCAGACTATCAACACATTGGATTCTTCAATCATACGGAGGTTTTTTCGGAACACATGCAAAATATGTGAGTTTTTTATTTCCGAAACCATCCGTATGAATGAAGATGCTATACCTTCGAGCGCATACAAGCGACCGCAAATCACAGTATATTGCACTTAAGCTGCCTGTACAAAGGCGATGGAACTCTTTTGTAATCTCTCTATCAAGTTTGATTGAAACAAGTTATGCCCTGATGCCCTGAAGAAGTGCAGTCAGTTATAAAGGCATCTACGATATGCTCCATCCTAAGCGAAACGTTTTGGAAAAAAGTCGAAATTGTTAATTGTTTGCTTTCTCCGATTGTTAAATGGACATCTTTATTTGAAAACGACAAGAAAGCAGTTTTGTCCAAAGTCGTGGACTGTTTTTTTTAATATAAAACAATCTTTTGAACAAACTAAATGCGCCAATTACGAAGAACTTATCAGCATTCTCGCTTCACGGGCCGATAAATGCTTGCAACTGTCTCATTATGTGGCAAATTTGCTTGAGCCAGGTAGTCGAGGAAATAATCTTTCGGAATCACGAAAACTTGAAGCAACTGAGTTTATTTTTAATATCGCAGAATTCCACCCAAAATATAATGAAGGCACCAAAATAATTGAGTCGTTGGCACATTACAATGTTCGAAGTGAAATTTTTTCGAGACTGTTTGTAGTTGCAAATGAGCAGCTTTCTGGTGAGATTTGGTGGGCCGGAGTATGTTCTACATAACCTTTAAGTGCATTGGCGGTTGATACGGAAAGGACGTTTAGTATCTACGATTTTATTCACAGCCAAAAATGCAATCAATTCACTGTAGAGCGTGCGTGAAAACTAACATATATTTTGCACAAATTCAACCTATCAAAATCGGACACCGGAACTTGGATAATAAAGATGAAGCTTTTCCTGCGGAATCAAATACCGATCAGTTAGTAATTGATGAAGTTTTATATTCGTTTGAAGAAGAAAAAGAAAGTAACCTAACTATGAATACTTCGATTATGGATGAGGTTGATGCTGAGGATGATAAACGCGTCGGCGGCGATGACTTACATAATGGTTTAATTGATTGGTAAACTGCTAATTCATAATTATAGAAAATGTATTATTTACTGATTAATGTTTAACACTGAAATACAATATTCCTTATTTTTATTTTTGAACTGAAATATTTTAATATGTTTAAATTCAGATCAAGTAAGTGTCCCTCTTTTGTCCATATGTCAAAATTTTAAAACTCTTTCTTGGTAGAAAAGGGAATCAAAATATAGAATAAAAATCGTGTTACCTATTTTACCCATGTTACCGGTAATATTACCGGTAATGTTATCATACCAAATTAAAAAATATCGGTAATTTTACATCACTAAATATAAGTGTAACAATTTTTTCGATCGCTCGAAAGTTAGACGATTCCTTATTGGCAAATGCACGTCTGCCCAACCAGAAAATAATATTTCTTCCATTTGTGCTGATGATACCGGAATTTTAAGGAATTACTTTGCCATTTTCGATGAAATGGGATGCTTTATTTCCGCCATGTTCTAAAAAACTATGAGTTTTTTATGTCTTTCTCATAGAGCATTTTGAAATATGTGCTTTAATATCTAAATTCATCCCATTCTTCGATCCCCGCTACGCTTAATTTTTTAAAGAAATATTGTGTATTTTTTCTAAATGATCCTTTGGAAGTTTGCCAATATCCATATGAGGAGGCAAATAAAATGCTGCCAAGGCACATTCGTTCAAAGCCATTTCCTTCCGAATATTCAAATTCAATTTAAATTTAATTGGTAATTTAAGATCTAGCCACAAATTATTCGCACCGGCAATTGAAAATAAAGACGATTGGCACATTTTAATGATATAGTATATTGGTTCGAACATCTGTAAACTTTCCTTCACCCGTTCAATGAACTGCTCGTCAAAAAAAAAATTAACAACGTCTTGTTTAACTTTTTTTAGTCTTAGACTCAGCTGCTACGATCTACATCTGCTCCAAGATCTTGATTAGAGAGCGGTAAACATCTGTGTATGAGCACCATCGCGTTTCACAAGGTAGTTTAATTTTACTACCACCGTGTATAACTATTTGTTATTTTAAATCGGAGTGCTTGGATTCTTTGAGTACAGTATGTAGCCACCATTTCTGTTATTGCTATATCCAATACGTTCTTTGCCAACAAGTTGGCGGTATGGCTATTGCAAGTACTATACAATAAAACGTGATTGGTAAGTTTTCCCATTTTGACCATATAGTACCTACTTGCGCATTATCGGAAACAACGGTATATATTTTAGCGTTGTATAAGTGCTTAGCAATGTCTACCGATTCCAGCAAAATTTCGGCTAGTCTTGCTCCTGTTTCGCTTTCACCTATTAGGTACCAAGCTTATAAGAAGGCTTGCTCATCAATGGCATGATATAGCATTGATGTGTTGCTAGAACTGTTTTTCCAACCATCTATTAACAGCACTGACTCATCAGAAATACTGGTTTAGCACATGAAATGCATTTTAGATACGCATTGTCTAATAAAGTCGCTGATAGTGCTTTACTTCCTGGAAATTTTGTAGCGTAAGCTGGTCTTAACTATTTAATTAATGACTTAATATGTTTCCATTCCACCAATCTTAAGGGCAGGTTTCATCCGAATAGTAATGTGTCTAATTCCTCATTTAACTCCATCTCTTCTTTTAAACTCAATTTGTCAAATTATTTTGCAACTACTGAATTTGCTTTATTGAATTTTTTTAAAGTTCTGTTCTGAATTTATTAGGTTATGAAATTGTACCCAGTTCAATTGTACTAACAATCTAAACAATTAATCTTAGCGTTTTTTTCGTATCCCCGAGAAATTATAGCATACAGTACTTCTTTTGCAAACCTAGAATGTTTTATTTTTGGTCTCCTTGCTCTAGGTTATCAATTCTGGCTATTTGGTTGATTTAGGAACTTCAAATATGTATAAGCGTAGTTCGCAGAAATTATTAAATCTATACATATGAAAAAACAACAAGAAAAATTTGATTGTCTACGAATTTTCTACATTATCTACAAATTGTCTACATTGTCTACACATTGTCTACATTGTCTACATCAAAACCTATTCTCTACGCTATTGTTGACACATACATGTAGACAATCTTAAATTACGTGTATAGACGCACAACACTGCGTCCAAGGTGAAAAGAATTTAGATTCAAATAGTTTGTTCATAACATTGGTGGTTGGGGCAAGGTTAATAAAATTTCAGATTTCTAAATCAAAATGATTCTGAATTTAAATTTATATATATCTGTGGTCACAAATCATAGTGGGTCGTTGACGCTCGAAGAAGAAAGACGTGTTTTTGTCGTCTTCTTCGAGAATTTAATTTTTATTTATTTATTTCTCAATTTTTGTGTTATATATATTTTATAAATATGTATATAGTTTAATTTAAATTAAATTAATAATTAAAAAGTTTTCGTGAGTGATTTTTTGGTTTTTGTTTTGGGTTTGTGTTATCGTGGTTTATTTGCTCGCGTAATCGGTTTCGCTTAAATTAAATAATATCGCGTGTGATTTTGTTTTATTAATTTCAAGTGTAGTGAACGGTATAATGTAGTGAAAGTAGGTACTGCTTATTTATGGACAACTGTGAAGTGAAAATCTTGTGTAGTGTAGGGGAAATTTATGTAAATTGGGAAACGGGAAAAACGTGGTCAAAAACAGAATAACGGGACTATCGTTATTTATTCAGGTATTTTCATACCACGTATATGTATTTTTATACGTGATATGAATTGTGTAAAAATCAGTGTTTAAATTTAAATTTCGTTCCTTTATTTATTCTCTTTTTGCGAAAGAAGAGAAAAAATATTTTGTTTTGTTTCTTTCCTCCGGAATGAAATCCAACAAAACAAAATATCTCTCCTCTCTTATGTTTTGTGTTTTATATGAGGAGAGATATTTTACTTTTGTCGATTTCGTTCCCAGGAAAAGAAACAAACAAAAATATTTTTTGTTTTCTTTCACAAAGAGAGAAAAAAAAGATAAAAGAAGGGAACGAAAAAATGAATTTAAACACTGGAAATAAAAATGTTGTTGTTGTTTTTTTAAATATTTTGTATTATGATGAGTTGTTTAGGAAGGGGGAATTTTGGTTTTTGTTTATGTACGTAAAATCAAAATGTTCTTCTAAAAAATCAAAAAAAAAAAAACTGTCATAAAATTTTTGTTCATATTTGGACACGTGATTGTTTCGTTTTACTTTTACTCAAACTTATTTGTATTTTATTTTGCGTGCATGTGCATAGAATCAGAATTTTCTTTTATCTCTTTTCATTCGTGTGAATGTTAATGCACATATGGCAATTGGCAAGAGTTTTATAAAGACTGTATGGAGGTGGCAGATTTTATCGGTGCTGTGTTGATGTGATACATTGAAATAAATGAGCCGTTGATTTTGAAAGTGGTGCAAGTCCATTTTTCAAAAAATTTAAGTTAATGATAACAATAGACAAATAAAAGTATAATCTTTCGAACGGTGAACAATTTATAGTCAAAATAAAAATAAAAATCCCTAATATACTTGCTCAAAAAATAAGAAAATTCAAAATCCCGTATATTTTTGCATTTATTGTTTCTCTATTACTTCATTTTCTCGTTTCAACAAAATGTGGACTTGCCCCACTCTCAAAATAAACGGCTCAAATAAATAAAATAAATCCGTGCATTTTCATGCCATTAGGAAGAGTTTGAAATTAAGTTTGTTGGTATAGAATTATTCAAGCAATAATTCTGAAATTTTATTTTATTTTATTTTTAAATTTTAAATTTTAAGGTGCCTGGATATAGTAAAAGAATTTTCGGTTCAAATTTTGAGCATAAATTGCATTTTATTCTTGTGTTATAACAATTAGAATTACTATTCCAGCTACCAAAATAAGTCTGCATAGGTATATGTAGATATGTAGGGGATATTGGTTTTGGGTTGCAGATTTTAGTTTAAATGGTGACGGGCATGGTAATAGTGGTAGTCAAATCATGAAACGACTACAGCAATAATTTAATTTGTTTTCTTTATCCTTATTTAATTGTGTTCTTATTTTATTTTCGTTTTATCACATTTTATTACACTTAATTTATATGTAATATGATTTAAATAATGATATTTTTAATAATGATTTAAATAATGATTAATAATGATCTTCATTGTTATTAATTTTCTTTCCGGATCTGTAGGAAACGGCTGATTAGATTAATTTCTTGTGTGAATTATATTTCAACTTTAGTGTATATCTAGTAACAGAGTATATTAGCGCCTTATAATTTTAATTTTGGTTACTGATAACATTAATTATATTATAATTCATTACAGGACAGTGACCATTACAGATCAAACTCATAGAATCTTAGTGGCAGATTTTGCTGTAACTCTACTAATTAATTATGATTATGATTTTCAGAAGTGCTCAGAAATTCGATTCAGCAAACTAATAAATATTCACCCCTATACCCTATTATGATTGTCGTGTCGATCGACAGTCGACACGACTCTGTATTGCGTTTTCTTTCTTTCATTTGATAAAAACAATACGAAAAGAGAATGGGCGACACAGAGTCGTGTCGATTGTCGATCGTCGATCGAAATCATAATAGGGGTGATTATTTCAGAGTGTAGTTTTAATTTTAATTTTAATAAACATAAAAGTAGATTAGAAATTGAGCTTTAATAATTCTAGTTTATTTTTAATAGTAGTATATAGTGATATAGTGATAATTAACTAATTTCTAGTAGTATATCGTGATAATTAACTGATTTCTGGTAGTTTTAGAAATTCTGCTGTTTTGATTTTTGTCCCCTAATTAGCAGGAACTTTAGCTCGGAATACATACTTCAGAAACTAATTAGTGTCTTACCATTTAAGTCTTAGTTACTGGTGACATTAATTGTAATTCTTTACAGGACAGCGTGCATCACAGATCAAACTTCTATAATCTGAGTGGCAGGTTAGCGAACATGCTTCATGTATAATATTAGGTTGAGCGAATCTTTAGTTTTAGGACTGGATTGGATTGGATACATTAGGATTTCAGAATGAAGAAACTAAGTAGGTGCGGCATCTTATTTATTGTATTCATCAGTTATTAATTTATTATTTATTAATATAAGTGTGAAGAGTGTTTAACGGAGTTTCTTCCTTGGTTTACTGATAAATAAATTAATTTTCAGAATACAGCATAATTCCAGAAATAACAATTTTCTAAGGAATTCTATATTTATTACTAACAATTTTATTAACTAACAAATACAAAGGTGGCTGGAACCGGTCGAGTCTCTAATCAATAAATTAAATCTTTCAGAGATATTAGGGATGATGATCAATTAAATTAATTACTTATACTAGAGAAATTTAACAACTAAACCATGAGGATCTCAATGCTTTAATAATATTTAGTTTATTTTTTAATAGTGATATTTAGACATCATCTATACGGTTATTTTTGGTTAATTTCCTTTTTTCAAGATAGGTGGGCTATTGTTGATTAGTTTAATTGTATGGTTAATTAATTTTCAGAATATAATATAGTTACAGTATGAATCATTATTATAGGGATTAAAATTAATCCGGATTTTCATAATTGAATTTTAAATTGAATCAACCCTACAGGATCAAAAAGTAGTGAATAAGTTGTAGTTTAGAAAGTGTGTTGTTCTATGCTAACTATTCGATTATATAATTATTAACAATTTTTACTAAATATCGATCGCGTGGGTGGCTGTAGCGATGAATCGTATCTAGTAACAGTGTCTTATAATTTTAATTTGGGTACTGATAACATTAATTCATTACAGAACAGCGCCCATTACAGGTCAAACTCATAGAATTTAGTGGCTGATCTTCCTGAAACTCCATATGTATTAAAGTGTGAACTAAATTATAGTTATATAAGTAGCGACAGGAACCAGTATGGGGGAAATCATGTGAATGATCAGTTGATTTCGATTATATTTATTACTTTTAATCAATTTTAAATTAATTTATGAGTATTATATATTTATTAAGTATATATTTATTAATTACGATTATGATTTTCAGAAGGGCTCAGGAATCTGATTCAGCAAACTAATAAATATTATTTCAGAGTGCAGTTTTAATTGGAATTTTCATAAATATAAAAGTAGATTCGAAATGTGCTGTCATTGTGTTACTAACTATTGGCTATACTTAGGTGTCTGTAACCGGGTCAATTTCTATCTCACTAACTAAACCTATCCAAATCCTCTTTATGTTTTATGTAACAAGGTGTTCGGTGAGGCCCGGCCATTAATAACTCCGGGAGATCTTGCTTAAAGCTTGGTCGAACACTTCAATCAATCAATCTGTGGTCACAAATCATAGTGGTTTAAGTGTGAAATTCGCATTTTACAGGAAAACGTTTATAAAATTAAGAATCGTTCAAAATCGTATGAGTTTTCTTGAATTCTTGCTTCTATAAACGATTATTAGAGTTGTTTGCAGTTGCGGAATATTACAAAAAATTGATATAATATGAAATCCAATCTGGAGATTTCGAATTTGGGATAATACGAAAAAGGGCTTATCCTACCTTAAGCCGTTAGGATTTGTGGCCACAGACATAGGGAATTTTGTTTAGCATATTGTGCGTTTAAAATTAAAATTAAGTTTATGAGCCAAATCATATATTAGTGCTAATTGTTTGTTATATATGATACTAATAAGAATATACTAACTATCAACTACTTAGGTGTCTGGAACCGGGTTGATTCTTTGAACTTACCTTTGCTTTCCTTCGGTTTTGTTATGTGTAAAGAGTGTACGGAGGGCCCGGTGTCATCCGGGGGCCTTGCTTAGGCTTGGTCGTCCATTCTAATCAATCAATCAATTTAATAATGTTAGGGAACTCAAATCAATGAATGTCTGTTGAACTGATACAACAATTTTTTAAAATCTTTCAACCAAACAGATTTGAAACAGATATTGTTTTCACGATTTTGTAAAGGAAAATTAGCTGTTTAACCAATTGTTTTTATCCCGGGAAAATTTGTATTTTTCCCGGGAAATGCGAAATAATAATTTTAAAAATATTCCGGGGAATGCGAGGACTCTCAATTAGGCAGCAAATTGAAACAGCATCCGAAAAGTTAACTTCGATCACTTTTATTCAACATGATGTATATTTTCAGATTAATTAGTATCTATACTTATGTAGAAGAAATATTTTTGGTATATAAAAAATTTAGTTAGATCGCATTTGGCGTAGCGAAAAATACAGGCGATCTTAAAAACTGGTCCAGTTACGGTCAACTAGTGGAATGTATTAAGCAAACAAATTATTTAATTATTTTTATAACAAATAAATATTATGGCAAAGTGGATTAAAATCAGGTAGAAGATAATTTGGTTTGCGATAATAGAATAAATTTCAGTTTTCCAGCTTATTACATAAAGCTGAATTAACCGAATAAACAAGATCATACAAACGGTTGAATGAAAAATGATACCAGGTTTTCTGCTTAATTCGTAACCCTTTCATTGATCATTTGAAAAACAAAACAAATAGTTTAAGGCATTTTAATGAATTTATGTAGGTGAACCCTATATATGTACATATTTACGCTCATAACATTTTTGAATAATACAGAAGTGTGTCGTCCTTATACATAAAGACAAACAATATTACAATTGTTACAATTTCTATTTATAATGTAACCAAAAATTATGATCTTATCAAAAATTTATTATTTAACTCATAATTTTTTTGGTTTTCTTTTTGTTTATACTAAGGCCTGGCATAAATAAATAATGGGATGTTGTTGTAAAATAAATAAATGCCCCAAGACATTTTTAGTTCTCTATATCAAAATAATTTATTAAAAATTAATCGAAAATTAATCAAATTATGTAAATATAGACATTTTGATTAAATCATCACCTCCTACCTCTTGGCTATATGTATATACTGTTTGTGTATGTATTTATAAAATCAATTGTACGTATAGTATAAAAACACTTAAGATTTAATGTTCCATCCAGTTTTTATTTTTGGACAATAGAAGAAAAATTCGAATCGTTTGAAACTTTTGTCTGATTTTAACATTTTTTTTTTTTTATTCAATTTAAAATTCGAAATTATTCTTATCGAAAAGACTATAATTTTGTGAATTTTTTTTTTTTCAAATTGTCTTCAATTTAAAATACAAAACACGTTTTAAACATCAAACCAATGGTATATACTATATATGTACAATCTGAACAGAAGAAAAACTTAACGATTTGCTTTCTATTGTTCTCGTTTCGCCTCTCGCAAAACGGAGAAGAACTAAAATTGCTTTGCTATTATTTTATTGTGTATAAGATTAACACCTCCCATCATCTCAAATAGGTCCATCTTTATATCGAAAATTGATTTTTTTTATTTTTTATTTTTTTTTTTGCTAAACAACCCTCTTAATGTTTCGTATTAAATTTTTTTTCCTGGTCAACTCAATACACAATTGAATGATCGGGTGGTGCTGGTGTGGTATTGTTGAAAAGAATTGATAAGAATTGGCAAAAAATTATTTTTTTTTCAATTTCCCAACATTATTTTTATTTTAAATAAATCGAATTTTCCTCGCACACACACACACACACACAATACACGATTTGAAAAATCGGAAAAACCTTCTTATTGTTATGTTTAAATTTAAACACCAATTTTAAAATGGAAATTTTATGTTTTGTTGCGAGCGCTTTGTGTATATGATCAGTGTTAGGTGCTATATTGTGGTTGTATGTATAGCGTTTGGTGATAGCAGAAAATTGGAAAATTAAATAAATGGATGAAAATCCAAAAATTCAATTTGAAAAATATATCCAAAAGATAAACATTGCATTTATATGGCATTGTACGTACATATATGGAAACTATTTACAGTGTACATAGTTTTTGATCAGATAACAGTATAGAAAAGGATTTTATATGCTGTTTGGCGATTTTAAAATAAAATTTTTTAAATTGAATTTTACAATTTTATTGCTTTTTTTTCTAAGATAAAATAAATGCCATTTTAGTGATTTTAAATCCCTAATGTGTTGGTATAAGATTTATTTAAAAATACAACGTACTTTGTCTTGATTAAAATAAATTCCAAAAAGTAATAAGCTGACTCTTTTTTTTTATTTGTTTGAACTGCATTGTAATTACAAGACATATCAATTTGTAAACAGATCAAAAGTTGTTGACTATTACACATAGTGCAAATGACATTTTTAAAATCACTTTTATGGAAGGTGACAACTTTTCACTTTAAAATTGAAAATATTTATCAATTTTTATAAAGAACAAAAAAAACAGTAAAGCATCAAATAAAAATTGACACCCTTTGGTATGATAAAAATAAAACGATCCAGGGGTATTATTGATTCGTATATGGCAACAAACATGTCACGATATATGAACCTACTTTAGTTTTATTGTTAAGATTTAATATTATTTTCAATTGGCGGTCAATATCACCCACTGTGTGAATTTTTTTTTTTTAGTGTTTGTGTGATTTTTCATTATTATGTGCGTACATAAATAATATTTGTCAAAATGACAGACGAGTAATAATATACAGACAGGGGGACATTATATTACACAAATAAATAAATATAAATTTCCACCCTTATTGACTTATGTGTATAGTATAGTCATGTCACATTTCTCACCGTGTATCGGGATTTCTTTTCAATCAAAATGAAAATTATTTTTCAATAAAATAAAAATAATTTGAATACAAACTAAGGATTTCTTTTTTAATATTTCGAATCCGTATCCCGATACATACCTGTATATTCAATAGGAATCAGTAAAATTATTTTATGTTTTTTTCAATTATTGAAAAATAATCATAATAATAATTCCAATGAATAATAAATGAAATAATAATTTTAATGCTTTGTGTTTATGCTGTGCGAGTATAAGACATTTTAATTTGATTTTTTTTTTTGTTGATTTGCATAATTCGTCAGTGAATGAATGAATGGATTCTTCTACCGGCTTATGTATTGATTATTTTAGCTGTCAGAAATTTTATTTGCATTTTTAATTGGAACAAAAATATGTCCATCGAATGATGTTTTTTTTAAAACATACTTACATTTTTCAAATTTGTTACCTTGACATACATTATTTTAGGATTAATGTACAAACACAAATAAGTTGAAATTTATCCAACAAAACCTTCTAAATTTTGTTTGACAATGTACAATCCCAGTCGTTTCGGCAATCGAAACGCTGGGTTAATAATTTTGTTTTATTGGAACAAATAAAACATGTCTTGTGTTCAATGACCAATTATTTATTTTACAAACTTAATTTAAGGCTAATGCAATGAAGGCGTTGTTAACCGATTTTTAATTATGCTAAATTCTTAAAATTGTTGGAAAACCGAAAAAAAAACTATATTCCACTGAACATTTAAAAGTCACGTCATATATGCACTTTATTTTCACGTCGGATTGTAGAGAAGCTAATTATTCAACCGAGTATTTGGGGCTTCTTAATATTATCCGAGTTTTAATTGGCGTTGAGTCACAAATAGCTTTTAGATTTAGGGAAAAATTGAAAATTTTTGGGATTATTCGAAATTTTTGGATTGATCTATTGATTTTCCAATAAAATATTGGAGTTCTGTTTATGCTTTTACGGATTAATTGAGATTATTCTATATAGTTCTAAGATTATACGAGGTTTTCGGAAATGAATCTTCTATTCATGACATATTTTTCACCGTACCGTTCACGAAAAGATCTGGTCGGACCTTCATATATTTTGTATCAAAAAATATTGGAAAGCTAATTAAAATTCCGTTTTATAGTTTTTAAAGCATATAAAATCATTTATTTATTCATTTTTAATTTTGTTTTTGTTTTATTTGATTTTCACATTTCAGACACTTCAAATATCTTGTTGTAGGTAAACCGGATCAGCGCATAAGATACACGCAAAGTTGTGTTTCATTGCAATTTCATTTCATTAATTCGGCATATTTGGCATGATTTCTTCTGGGTTGATATTCTACTGACGGTGGGTGGAACACTCTTCTGGATAGGTATCCCGAAGAAATTCATTTTTGCCGAAAAACTCCATCCTTTTTTATTATTGACCCTTTTCTTTAATCGAGGGATGACCAACTACTTCATCAGAGAATGTAGGAATTGTCGTGCTGCGTCAGTATTTTTTATTCTCATTTTTGTCATTTACACTTTGTAGATGATAAATGATGCTAACGCTTTTACATATAACACATCGTAGAATAAAGCTAATTGGCATTGCATTTACAGCTATATTCTCCTAGCATTTAGTACATTGTGTCAACACCTCCTTTGTTCTTATTATCAAACATTAGCTTGTAGTTTTCTAGATTCACCAAAGACTTCAGTACCATAACGATACGATGATATTAAAAGAACGGTTTTTTCTCTTCGGTACAAACGCTACCCATGCAATGCTGCTTCTAAAACCAAAACTGTTGAGTGAACTGAAAGGATGAAATATATTTTTTATTCTACTGTGGTGTCAACCAAATTAGTATCAACAACAGAGACCGAGGTGACACCATTGTAACGAGTCTCTGCACCGGCTGTAAATTAAATTGTAAGTACGCAATTATTTTTATCGGTGCAAAATATATATCTTTCTTCCTGAATAAAAAATTAAAACTAATTTATTCGCGATACTGATTTTTGTTTATTCGGCCTTTTCGTGGAAAATTAAGTTTCATTTTTTGTCTTTTGCGACTACCATTTTTTGCTATGGATACAACCACAGGTGCTTTTCTCCCACCGAGCGGCGATGATGGGGCTTCGACATCGGGCAATGCTGCAGTAGCTTCTGTGGTTGTTTCATTAACTCCCATACAGTTAGCGGCTATCATTAAAGATGCTGTCGCCAAAGCTGTTGGTATAATAGCAACGTTACTGAATTTTCACAAGAGTCTCCTCAAACAAACACAAGCCCTCCTGTGTCGAGTGGATTAATTGCTCGTGTAGCTTTTAAACCTCCGCAACCGCTTCACACTCAAAACCCAAATGTATTGTTTGAGATTCTCGTGCTCTGGACGCACGACTCCATGACACTCTCGCGTATTTGATCACCAGCGTGAAGGGTACACATCCGTACACCACCTTTAAGATAGAAGTGATCCGGGTGCTTGGTGAATCGGAGAAGACTAAGCTTAACAAGCTGCTACATGGCTTGACCCTTGGAGACAGGAAGCCGTCGCGGTTGTTGAGCAAGATGAGATTGAATGCGGGCAACAATTTAAACGAAGCTACCCTGCGGCAGTTTTAGATGAAGAGGTTGTCGCAGCAGGTTCAAATGGTGCTCAAACATTTGGAGAACGACGTCTCCCTGCCGGTCTTGGCGGAACGGGCTGACAACGTGCACGAGACGATGACGCATGCACAGATTAATGTCCTTGAGGCGTCCCCGTCTGTATCAAACCAAAATTCCCATCTTTCGATCAATCAACAATTTTTGGAATTCCGCAAGACTCTATTAACCGAAATATCGGAAATCGTTTAACACCATTTTCGATCCCGCTCAAAGTCAAATTCTAGTCGGAATTATAATTCAAGACAAAATTCACCAAACTTTCGAAGAGCATACTATCAAAATTCGGGTGATCCGTCCGCGTCAAATGAAAACACATGTTATTATCATCAACGTTTCGGAACCAAGGCAAAAAAATGCAAACCCGGCTGCCAATTTTTGTCTAGAGCTAACCCTTCCGATAATAATGTTTCAAAAAACCAAAAAGTCATTCGCAACTGGCGGAGTGCAATGACGTATCTAAATCCAGCCGCCTTTTAATTTTTGAAATTTTTCTACAGACACATTTTTTAATAGGTTCAGGCGCGGATGTCTCAGTCTTGCCAACTCGTTTCGTTCGGAATCCTAGCGTTGATCCATCGTTTAGGTTGTTCGCGGTGAATGGCTCTACAGTAAACGCTTTCGGAACCAACATTTTAAAGCTTGACATCGGACTGCGCCGCGAATTCTCCTGGGAGTTCATCGTTGCTGACGTGTCGATGCCTATCATCTGCGCAGATTTCCTAAGGAACACCGGGTTGCTCGTGGACATACAAAGAAAAAGGCTTATAGACCCGTTAACCTCTTTGTATTCCCACAGTACGCTTACCTCTAACGCGGGTTCCACGGTATCTAGGATCGACAGGTCAGTGACGGACCCAGGAGTCTTCAACATTATTTCAAAATTTCCAACAGTTATTTATGGCGACATCAACCTCAACGCTACAAAACATAACGTTACGCACAAACTAGAGACGAACGGACCACCGATTGCATGCAAACCCCGACGACTGGCACCGGACAAATTCATCATCGCGAAGACAGAATTCAAAAACATGATGAAACTCGGGATTTGCAGACCTAGCAGCAGTCATTGGTCCAGTCCACTACATTTAGTGTTGAAAAAGAATGGAGAGTGGAGACCTTGCGGAGATTTCCGAGCACTTAATCGGATCACGATCCCCGCCCGGTACCCAATTCCACATCTCCAGGATTTTACACAACAACTCGAAGGCTGCTGTATATTCTCAACGATAGAATGAATTTTGAAGAATGACTATCGGCCTTCGCAATGCAGCACAGTCATTCCAACGCCTTATGAACTCAGTCCTACGAGGACTGGACTTCTGTTTCGTATATTTGGACGACGTGCTCATTGCCTCAAAAAATTACGAGGAACATCTGAGACACATCAAAATTACTTTCTCGAAATTAGAAGAACACGGTCTCGTAGTAAATGCGGACAAGTGCAACTTCGCAAAAAACGAAATTCTCTTTTTAGGCCACATGGTAACTGGACAAGGTATCTTACCATCGCATGAATGGGTTCAAGTCATCAAAAATTTCGAACGGCCACTGGACTATAAAACAGCTCAAACGTTTTTTAGGGATGGTTAACTTTTATCGTCGCTTCATTCCGGGTGCTGCTGCCGACCAGGAATTGCTGAACGACTACCTAAAAGGTTACACCAAGAACAGTCGCGTTCCAATACAGTGGTCGACAGCAGCTATTGAAGCGTTCGATAACTGTAAAAATAAACTTACGGACGCTACCTTACTGATTCATCCTTCATCATCAGCACATCTGGCCATCATGGTTGACGCTTCCGACACGGCGATCGGAGCAGTGGTTCAGCAGTTCATTTCAGATACTTGGCAACCACTGGGGTTCTTTTCAGTACGTCTCAATGATACGCAAAAAAGATACTGTGCTTATGATCGTGAACTCCTAGCGGCTTATTCGGGGGTCAAACACTTTCGGCACCTCCTCGAAAATCGTACCTTCACGTTTTACACCGATCATAAACCTCTGATGTACGCTTTTAATCAGAATCCGGCAAAAGCATCTCCTCGTCAGTTCGGCATCGATAATGTCGTAGCAGATACTCTCTTACGTATTAATTATATTACTATTCCCAGAAGTATTGATTATGCGATCATCGCAGATGCTCAGACCAACGACGAAGAACTTCAAGAAATCTTAAGGAGTAATACTGTTCTCAAATTCGAGAAATTCCTGGTTGTTTTCAATTCAAAAACCTTAATTCATTGTGATATTACAACTACTACAACTAGGCCATTCATTTCGCTAAAATTTCGAAAGCAAGTTTTCGAAGCGTTTCATAATCTGTCTCATCCTGGCGTCAAAGCATCCATTAAACTTTTGACTCAGAACGTCATTTGGCCATCAATTAACAAAGACGTCCAGAAAATGGCGCAAAACTGTGTAGCTTGCCAAAAGGCTAAAGTCTCTCGACACACCAAAACTCCACTTAGTACATATAAATTAACTTCTCAACGCTTTTCGATTATTCACCTCGATATCATTGGTCCGTTACCGGTTTCTGATACTCAGCGGTATTACGTCACGTTGATTGATAGATACACCCGCTGGCCCGAGGCGATTCCAGTTTCTGATAATAACTGCTGCTACCGTCGCTTTCGCGGTCTACCCTCATTGGATAGCTCGCTTTGGTGTGCCAGAGTCCATTGTCACGGACCAAGGCATGCAATTCGAATCACAACTTTTCCACGAACCAGCTAACTTACTGGGGTTCGAGCGAAGGAGAACAACTAGTTACAATCCAAAATGTAATGGCATGATCGGCGATGGCACCGCATTATTAAGTCTGCCATTATGTGCTACGATCGAACAGATTGGACTAGTGTTCTCCCTTCAATGTTATACTAGGACTACGGACAACGTACAGCGACGAACTGAAAGCCACGCCGGCTGAGCTCGTATACGGACAAACGACTCGAGTTCCAGGAGTCTTTTTGGATACAACGAACGATCAAATTTTACAGTCAGACTTTGTAACGGATATCAAATGACACTTCGATGAAATTAGACCTGTACCGGCTTCGCGACATCAACGGACAAAATTTTTATTAGCAAAGATCTGCATACTTGCTCGCACGTTTTTTTACGGACTGACGCAGTACGCAGATCACTGCAACCACCATATACAGGACCGTTTTTAGTTATCGACCGACTTAAACCTTGTTACACGGACAATCAAGACACACAGACTACACAAACTGGACCATCCTTATCGACTCACGAACCAGAACTTCCTATTCCGGCTGAAGTACCTAAATTACCTACTGTGGAGCCGAAAATTCGCAAGCAGGTTCGCTTCGATCTTACGCCAGAACCGGCGCCCAAAACTACGAGGTTCGGTCGGGTGTCCAGGCCGCCCATTCGTTTCACGGATTAAAGTACGATCGATCTTCGATCGCTCTGGGAGGGGAGTATTTGTGGTGTCAACCAAATTAGAATCATCCCGACTTTCGCCGATCAAATGAAAATCAGTCCCAATTTCGATAGCAAAATTAAATCAGTTAAATTTATAAAATTACCTGCACTGGTAAGAATAGTAAGTACAAAATCACAAATAATGTACTAGTTAGTGACAACGCAGCAAGCAAACAGAAAAAACGTTTGTTTGAAAAAAAACAATAACAAGAAAATTATTGACACAACGACCGTAAAGATTGCTGTTGATTTCTAGCTACTAAGGCGAATTAAAGATACCTATAGCAATAAATAATATCTTACAAATAAATCAGTGTGTTTCAATATTCCTGCGAACCCTCAATTAGAAGTAGCGGACGTTCCAGGGATCTACCAGTGGTTGCGATAATTATTCGTCACACGCCGAACGTCGGTTTTATAGACATCTGATCAACCAAACTACCATGCGCAGTTCCTACAAAAGCCGAATTTGATAAAAAAAATTGTCACTAAATATTTAGAGGTGAGCTCGAGGAGCATTCTTTCTTCTTGGTTGGACTCTCTCTGTTGTTTTGATTCTTTACCTGTATAAAAATATATCTTTGTAGGGGTAACCGCTTCCAGATTTGTAGGCTGGCTTGAACGAAATGTACTGGATGGATTTTGTATTTCCTCTCTATGGGAAGAGCTGCTCGTCAACAGTTCAATCATTTGCAATATTTTTTCCAATTCAATTAGGAAAACACAAAAATATAAAATAATAATAAAAAATTCGTATATGAGAAACGTTAAGGTCTAGCCAGACCTAATCGTGTACAAGACGTATAGAAATCGTGTTTTTTTTCTGTATAGATATCGACTATTTTTTTGGTGATCAAATCTAAGAGAAAGTTGATTGAGGAATTCATGACATTTCATAAATGTGTACCAATTATTTATATTAAAAAAACACTTTTAAAATTCAGAAACGTCTGGCCAGACCTTTAAATGAATAGAATGGTTAGTATAGTAGGTACAGGTTTTGAGCTTATTCGAAATTATTTTCTAGAATGGTCGAAATTTTCCGATATTCCGATATAGGTGATTCTTCCAGATATCTTTATAATTTATTAGCACTAAATTGTTGCTACTTTCGTTATATTGGTGGAGTCAATAACCAAATTTGTAAAGTTGAACTATCCGAACTAATTTGTTGGGAATGTATTTGGGTACCGAAATAAGTAAACAATAGACAATTATTTCCATTGGCTTAACGTAATTGAATTCGAATTTCTCTATATGTGACGTTTCAATAAATTTTTTGTAATTTCAGCTTAATAAGACTTACTCGTAATACATTGAAGTTAACTGGTTAATATTCTTAATGTTTCGTGAAATATTGAACGAATCGGTACAGAACTTTTGAAGTTTAATAATTAAGGTTATGAAGTTAAAATTAGGATTTGAGTTTTATTGAATAGAAAACGAATCAGGTGGTTATTACGGTCACCCGAGAAACCTAACCAGGTTTCCGGAAACTGCAAGCATCCAACGACGTGTTCTTAATTTGCAGGCACTTCGGTTTGGACTTAATACTTTAAGAACGAATTAGCGTCTTATTATTTTGGTTTGTTTTATTTTTTATGACTTTTTTGGATCCAAATAAAAATTTTCTAAACAAGAAATAAAAATAGTTTTAAGACTGTCAGCGAGCTTTACTATTATTTTATTCGCAAATCCAAATTATTTTGTAGATAATTTATAAACCATTAATAAGAGACTATTAAAAACTCTGTATGACACTCCTTGCCGAGTTATTGCAGTTTTAGTGAAAAATATGACAAAAATTCAAATACAGTGGCAACACAAAATAATTTTATTTTCATCTTTAAGTACCAATCCAAAAAAAAAATCCATCATGATAGCAAAATTTATCACGACAAACTCTCAGCCCAAAAATGGGAAATATGTAAGGAAATGTACCAATAACTTTAAAAATGTCCACAGTTAAAGTGAGTGTTTCTCAAATCATGCATTGTTAGCACAAATCTCATCATGATTTTCTATGACAAAATCCTGAAAAATTTCAGAGTACTGGTAATTGATATGTCTAACAGAATCAACCATATTTGACTCCATCTCAAGACAAAACTCTAAAAGATTTCCAGAGTAATGGCAATTGATAGGTCTAACAGAAAATCAACATGACATTGGTGACCACAATACAGAACATCAGAAAGCGCTCGCAGTTAAACTGTGAAAATCAAAATAAATACGACTCACGAGTCTTTGCACCATATTTGACCAAACATCATGGGTTGGTGCTAATAATACTGGACTAGAGAAAAAATTCAGTTGATCTGCGAAATTCAAATTAAATAGCACTCAAGAGGTTTTGCAGGCCATATTTCACCAAAATTCTGAAAAAAATTCAGAGTAATTGGATTCGCGTGAAGTTTATCCTAAACTATCCTAAAAAAAAAAAAAAAAAAATAGGATCGTTTAGGAAAAACTTCACGTGTTTGCACAAATGTGTGAAGTTTTTCCTAAATTTAAATAGCTTTGCATGTGTTCGTGATTATAATTTACTTAATTCGGATTAACCGATAATCAGTATTATATAAAGAAGAAAACCCGACTCGAATTACATAGTTTATAAAATAAGTATGGCCTAAAATGAGCCCAAACTGCTAAGTATAATTTTGAGCAATCATTTTGAAAGTAATGTACAATAATTACGGTCTTGTTAGTATAACAAGACCGTAATTATTTAAGTTTATGTAGCTTTCCGATTCTTAGATAAATCCGCCTAAAATACTAAATTTGGTTTTATTAATAGAAAAACATAATCAATCCTCCTTTTCGGATGCAGAATTATTGGGCCGACTCCACTTATATATCAGTTGGATTGGAGATAACCAATGTGTATGTGGTCTAAGTAAAACTCAACTATAATGGCTCACTTCTGGATCTAGTTTTTACTGACGAAAGTTTACATCCATCTTGTGCAGACCTATGGCTCCCTCATCAAGCATTCATCATACACCGTTGGTTATTAAATAAGGTTTTCAATGTTTTGTCGATTATATGGTGATTATGTCTCTCTAAATGGTTATCTTGAAAATATATTCTGGGATTTCCTTTGTAATGAGAATGATATCAAAATTATGACTAATCGGTTTTCCGAAATTTTGTATTTTAGGATGGATCTATTTATAAAAAAAACTATCAACAAACACAATTCGTATCGTGAAAAGTGGTTCAACAAAAAACTTGTTAATTTATATAATCGTAAAACTAAGGCACACAAACGGTATAAAAGGACGAACGCATCTACTGATTATGCATTGAATTCCGACATTCGTATGAGTTTAAGGTTTTGAATCAATTTACATATGTTTGGTAATTACTTGTTAGAAATTGAATCTGGTATCAAGTCAAATCCATCGTGCATTTGGCATTATATAAACTCTAAACGGAAATCTGTTGGTTATCCAATACCCATGAGTTATAAGGATAAGGAAGCTCATGATCTAAATTGTGTTTGCGAATTACTTGCAACGTTTTTCAAATCCGTTTATTCACTTGATAATGTTTTGACATCGGTCTCTGACCATGCCATTGTCAATAATCATATTTCCGGTATTTCTTCTTTACGGGGAAACAAATTAAAACAGTTACTTCAAAACTGTTACCACAGTTCGCGGAAAACGTTTGGGAAATTTACATAAGACATAAACAGTGAATGTTTTAAAAATAAGTTAAAAAACAAATAAATCGTTTTAATAAATAAACAGTGACCGTAATACGATTTTGCTATACTAAACACCCTTTGTCCACCTCTGTAACTTTTCAAATGATGATGGTTTTCTGTTAGATTACATCCACAGTTACTCAAAACTATACTTAGTATTTTTGGCCGGTTTTTCTAAGTCGCGGAAAACGTTTGGGAAAATTTACATAAGACATAAACAGTGACCGTAATACGATTTTGCTATACTAAACACCCTTAGTCTCTATAACTTTTCAAATGATGATGGTTTTCTATTAGATTACATCCACAGTTACTTAAATCTTTACTTAGTATTTTTGGCCGGTTTTTCTAAGTCGCGGAAAACGTTTGGGAAAGTTTACATAAGACATAAACAGTAACCGTAATACGATTTTGCTATACTAAACACCCTTAGTCTCTATAACTTTTCAAATGATGATGGTTTTCTATTAGATTACATCCACAGTTACTCAAATCTATACTTAGTATTTTTGGCCGGTTTTTCGAAGTCGCGGAAAACGTTTGGGAAAATTTACATAAGACATAAACAGTGACCGTAATACGATTTTGCTATACTAAACACCATTTGTCTATCTCTGTAACTTTTCAAATGATGATGGTTTTCTGTTAGTTTGGAGAAAATTATACGTTTTTCACTTATAAGCTTACTATATTTAAAAACTAGTACATACATGATAATATTTAGACTTTTCATTACAAAAATTTTAATTTCCATTACTTAATGCGTAATGTATAATTTATTCGTTAATGCGCAGTTTTACTCATACATTCGAAAAATTTGTTGTGTTTGTTATTTTAGGAATGTTTAGGAAGAAATTCACATTCATGTAATTGGTATGTCTAACAGAAAACAACATAATGATTGTGTTAAAATGAAATACAGTTGAACTGCGAAAATCAAATTAAATAAGACTAAAGAGTTTTTCGCCATATTTGGCATGGCCACCCATGACAAAATTCTAAAAAAAACCACAGGCTACTGGCTATTGATCTAATAGAAAATCATCGGGAGATTATGTCTACAGCGCAGGACTTTCAAACATGTTTAATTTTTATTTTTTTGCTAAAATCAAAAGTTGTATGTACCAAGAATCAAACCCGTACTGCATAAGATCACTCACATTAAAGTTATAGTTGGTTTATGTAGGGTGAGAGTGAGAGCAGAATGGCAACTAATATTACACACAAATTTAATACAAAAGATATGCCAGAAATTTTTTATATCAATAAATTTTTATTTATCAAATTATAAAGACAGAACTTTTAGATCAGAAGTAGGGCTTGCCTACCGGGAATTTCCGGTATGGAATTCCCGGGAATTTAAGAAATTAAAAGTATTCCCGCTTCCCAGGAATGTTGTGAATATTTCCCGGGAATGCAAAATCCAATTTCAAGACTCTACCGTGCCATTTTTTAACTTCTGAGGATTAATCAGAAAGTCGCTGATGATGGGTACAACGATATAAAAAATCCAGACACAGCGTTAGATAGAGTGTAAAGAACTGAATATTATGTCACATAACCATATCCGCTGGAGTATTTTAGAGAGTACGTTGAAACGGTTCCCTAGTAAACACAGTACTTCCCGAACTAAAAATATGGGGAAGAACGAATATTGAGCAATGCCGTCGAGCTAAAAAATGTTCTTAAACCGCTGAATATAACTTTAAATACTCAAAGCTGTAGCGACTTCAGCATTATTGTTAAAAACTTAATAGAGCAGACAACTATTATTAACCATAGACGTTAAAACTTCTAAAAGAAAAATTAGCCATTAGAAGAAATAAAGATGTTGCCTCGTTCATAAAATTCGTCTACGATTGATAGCTGGGGACATAAGATATTATGGATGATGCAATTGAAATGAGCTCATCTCCGAAATGGCCTGTTTATTGAAAGCAAACAAAGAAATTAGAAGCCACGAATTTTTAATTTCGAAAGTTGAGCTACTGATTTAATACCCTATTAAAAATTGGTGTTCAGATCAGTCAAAAAGATATGAAAAGCTCAATATATCACAGCACTACCTAATCAAAATTTTTGAGAATAATAAAAATTTGAAAGCCCAGATTATGCCATCAAATAAGTCGATTAATAGGAATATTTATTTTGAGCAAAATTAATTAAACTAAAGTTTACATTGAAAGTAGTTATTTAGTTTAACAATGTATGTAGTTTAGACGTAACTACCGCGTCTTGGTCATTGTTATCGTGTTCTATGTTATTATTTTTATTAATGCGGATGTCAAATATCTTTAAATTGAGCAACACGCACGAAGTTCTACGGCGACCTTTGGCTTAGCAAAACCTGTGTTATTCTTAAATGATATTAAGTGGGGTTTATCTGTCCAGCTGAGCCTAAAGAAAACTTTTATGTCTGTGGGAATTTAGTTTCGAAATTGGGCTACTGTTATTACTGTTGTGTAGGTTTTCGATAATTTAAAAAAACTCTTAAGAGGAATTCAACCAGTTTAATATTCAATACAAAATTATGCAGCCAGAAACTTCATGAGCTACATAGTTTTAATTATTAAAAATTTCTTAGGAAAAATAGAATTTTGTTTGGTGTGGAAGATATCAAAATATAACACTGGACAACATTTTTATAAAATGAGCAACTTGTACAAAATGCATTACTAAGTTACTTGCTCTAAATTATCGGCAATTTAGAATAAATCCACTTTAATTTAGAGTGATACAAATAGACAATTGACTGTTTGGTGTTAAGTATTTGGAACATTGCATATTTTCGTTTAAACTACCTACTTATAAAAAAAGTTGAAAATACGAATTGAGCAATATATTCTGCATGCGGCCTCCTTCATTATTTTGAGTAACATTATGAATTTGAATACCATTCAAATTAATTTTGTGTTCAACTTTGATTTAAGCAAAACTAATTAAGCCAAAGATTGCTTACTTTATTTAGCTATTTTGGAAACGAAGCAATTAATTTTAAAATTAGTGTGCTAAATAGATAATCATAGTTGTTAACCAAATACAAGTCAAAGGTCGTTTAATCTCAATAAATGTTTTACACCTAATAATTGATCAACCCCTAAAGTAAATTTCTGATAATAAGTACAGCTTGTTTTACTTTTCCTGACTTAACTTAGTATAATTAAAATTTTAAAAAATTGAGCTACTTTGATTTAATAATTCCTTACGATTCAGAACGAGTTTACCACTAACTACTCTGCTTAAACGTTGAACAAAACTAATTAGGTTACAACAGTTTAAACTATTTTAAAAAATTAACTGAAAATTAGAGTCCTAACTGAACAATTTAATTTTTTTTAATAGTTGTTTGTATTTTAAGTAATTGCATTTTCACTGTGGACTTTTGGAAAATGAGTATTTCACACTTTTCAGTCTATTAAACTAATTGAGCAACTATTTTCAAGATTAATAAAAATGAGCAATTAGATGTATAATTGTCTTTGTTGCTCATTATATAGTATAATTTAAATATCAAAACTCCTGTTCAAAAAAACCTAAAGGTAATCAGCATTAGTTGTTTCTGCTGAAGGTGGTGGCTTCCAAGTTAGGGTCAAATTATTCTGTTTTCAAGATTTCTGGTTCTGAATAAAATACAAATATTAGTTGAATAACTGAAAATTAGATATAACAAAGTCCAAGACCTAAATTAAGTAAGGGCCTATCTTTTCAGGTACAAACTAAATTAGCACAATTACGATATTTAGCCCACCCAGTTTCAAGATTTTTTTCTAGATTTAAAATTAATTTAGTCTCAAGACGTATTTTTTAAGGTCTCCAGAATTCCAATTGTGGATCCATCATAAATGAGAATAAGAAAGGACTCGATTTTTATATCGGCTATTCGATGACACAGAACTCCACCGAAAATGAGAGAAATGTTCCATTAGCGGATGGGTTCCTAACGAAAATTAAATAATCATCGTTGGACGCATTCAGCTACGCCAACTGTGGTTGAGTAAAATCAACGCTGAAGGTGGATTCACGAGGTCGGTTTTTTACCCTAGGGTATTTTTGTCCGAGCTCCTAGATCAATCAAAACACATTTTTTTTTTTGGTTATTTCAATCACTAGATGGAGCAGAACGGAAATAAATAACTACCAAACGTAAAAACCAGCCTCGTGAATCTGTTTGATTGGTAGAGGAGCTCGGACGAAAATACCCTAGGGTAAAAACCCGACCTCGTGAATCCACCTTGATAGTTTAAATTTAATTTTTTCCTCCGGCAGATTTCACATGGTGAGAAAACTGAATCCTCCGATCAAGTGATTAAATCAGCATATCACGTTTCTTTCCACTACAAATTTTAAATTTTACTTAATTTGTTTTCTCGACCGAAAATTTAAAATTGTTTGAATATTAATATCACATGCACAATTAGGTATTTGCTAGAAACCTTGTCTTGTCCCGAATCCCGGGAAATCCCGGGATTCACAAAATCACAATCCTGTTTTCCGGGAATGTAAAAGGCCCGGGAAAGGGCAAGCCCTAATCAGAACTAATAATAGAAGCTAAATCTTCAGCAAACCCAGTAGTGTTACTGATTAATTACAGTTTGCAAATTAAATTAGTGTAAATCCGAAACAGCAAAGAAAATATATCTGGAAGATCCGAGATTGGACAGTAATTCCAGCTAAATTGATGTGTAGTAACCAAAAGGATATATCTCGATTGGATTTTGAAACAAACTTTATTGGAATGTTACACTTTCCAGTTCATTTAAATAAGAATTGGAGGAGCGCTGTGCATAATTGGTGTTAGCAACTAAAGAAGTTTGACGATTGTAGATAGGTTATGATGATGTTTACGTCGATATTTCTTTTACAAATTGTGTCCAGAACAATGATAGGTATTTAATGAAAGAGGATTTTCTTCGGTGTGGGATTAATAGAAATTAATTCACTAAGTCGCCATTAGGCCTAAATTTGCATTAAAGTTGCCCTATCTAAATTGAACCATCTAAGATTTATTATAAAATTCAATTTAGCACATAATCGTCTATTAGCCGCAATGAGTGAAGTCCCGAGACCAATATTTTCCATTAGGGTAACCTAATCAAATCACATTTCAATTATTCAACTATCTAGACATCTCTGCTAACTAATATTTTGTAAAGATAAATATACACAGCACTACTCTTACGTCTTATGTGAACAATGACACATTCTTTGCAATGCTTCTTCACTAAAGGCGCACAATTGCTGTTATGTTGCCACACCTTTTCTTGTTTTGTTTAGAAACTCGAAGAATTTTTTTTTTTAGTTTTAGATTTGTGCATACAATAGGAGCCCCTATAAATGATAATACATTCTATGCCAATTCTGAGTACAAGCATTTTTTGTGTATAAATTAAAAACAAAACAACAAGTTCATTTATTCAACAACAAGAAATTTAATTTTTGTCATTTTTATTGTTTAACACAACCGAGTGCCACCACCACCGACCACATACCAACAACGACAACATGAAATACTTATTTATATATGTAAGTAGAGGGAAATTACGAAAAAAATAAGGAAACCTTATTCGGTAGATTTTTCATTATAAATGGTTGATGATGCTGATGGTATACAGAATGCCGTAAAAAATCATTTTATTTCATCAACACTTTGTTGAGGTATAATAAATATATACGTACAATGTAAATTATATATAAAGACACAATCATCTTTATTATTAACACATAAATTGCACAGTTCAAGATTTCTTTGTCTCAGCTATACGTTATAATTGGATTTTTCTAGCATTATACCAAAATATTGTTGTAAATATAAAAATGTCATTACCGAAATACAAAAAGTTAATTTTCTTGTCTCTTGGTGATGGCACTTTTTTGTGTTGTGTCAAGACCACCAATGATGAAAATTAATTATTATAACAGCAAAAAAATAGAAAAAATAAATAAATTTAATAAAAAGGTTTTTAGATTAAAATTGATAATTTTAGTGTGGTGTTAATAATACGTCAACATCCTACCCCTTTGACCTCGTTGTATGATAAAACATATTTTCTTATTATCCATATTTCATTTCTTCCGTTAAAACAGTCTCCAACAACAATTTTCATGTAATTACCTTGTCAATATAATAAAATAACAAGCAAACAAAATACAGAAAGAAGAAAAGCCACATAACAACACCACAATTGAAGAAAAACGACAACAATGAATATAGGAAAAACAATTTCCATTTTACCTTCCATAAACTTTCTGTTTATTTTTTTTTTTTTGGAAAACAGAACAACGAAACTTTTATGATTAAAAGAATTTTTGTTTGCTTCCTTCCCAGCTTTTATTTATTTTATATTATTTCTATTTTGAAGGTATACTTTTGTATATAAGGACATAATGAAAAATTTCTGATTCAATTTATCTTTGAAATAAAAATAGAAAATTATAAATTTTCTTCAATTTCAAAGTAGTCCCCTTATATTAAACCAAAAAAAAAGTTTATTAAAAATAATAAATTAATTTTAATTGTTATTGTATTTTATTAATGACACAAAACATTTGTTTTGTGTTACCACCGGCGTTAGAAAATGCGTATCTCCTTTAAAAAAAATCGAACTATTGATTTCCCATCAACATCCCAAATAATATAAATAATCAGCACACGCATTTTTCCCGATTAAATCTATTTTTCATTTACCATAAATCAAATTGACTTTCAATTTATAAAATTTAAAATTTTTTTTTTTTTGCTTTTTTTTAGATTACAATCTGTCTGTGATCTCAATTTGCCATACCGTCGTCGTGATTCTATAAGTAATATCTGTTTTATGGTAAAAAGAAAATTGTAATGCTGTGCTTTGTTTTTTTTGTGTTATTTCTATGTATATGGATGGATGGAAAGAAGTGAGAAAATTTATAAAAACATAAAATTGAAAATTATGTATGTTTTTGACATTTGACAGCACTTTCTGGCAAATGTTACATTACAAAAAAAAAATGTTCAAAATTATTACACATAGAAAGCAAAAAGGAAATCGTATTTTATCATGTATTCGGTAAATACAAGTAGGTATAGATAAAAGGGATGATGCAGTAATAACACGGATATTTGACACAGTTGGTGTAATGTTTGTTGAAATTTCAAAATTGGGTCGTCTTGATGGATTTTTAAAGATGATTTAATGATAAATTTTTTTTTTAATATTTTTTGATTGATTTAGTCAAAAGTTTTTTCGGGTTTTAATGATTTGCAAAGTTTTTTTCTAAGAATCCCTATGGCATTAGAAAAAAGACAGATAGTAAATTGGAAATCTAAAATACCTCAATTCTGTTTTTATACGGTCTTTTTTGACCGATCTTTAGTTTTTAAATAATCGCAATTTCAAAGGGAATAAAAAACAATAAATTTGGTATTTTGCAATGTTTTAGATACAAATAAATTAGTGCACCTGTTATTACATGGTTCGAGGATACATACGATACAGTTTAATGGCTTCAAATAAAATGAAATTTCTTGCCATCAACTCAATGTTATAATGATTTCTAAATAATCAATAAAGCATAACAAATTTTGAATATGATTTCAAAATTATCAAGAATTTCGAAGTAATCTCGAAAATATCGAATTTTCAAAGTACATATCTTGAATATTCTATAAAATTTTCAAATATCGAATTATCCGTAGGTAAATAAAACCAAAGGAAGTACTATACGCATAACTTGGCCATTCTTGATTAATATCGAATAATTTAGGAAACTGAGAAATATCAAAATTTTAGCATAATCTCGAAAAATCTACAAAATATCACGATTTCGATTTATATGCGTAACTCTGCAAATTTCCAAGCGCAGAACATTACCGTTCAAAATTAGTTTATCAGTTACCTTCTTAACCGTAGTCAAATTGTAAAAATTAATAACGTGAATAGTCCTCCAGGTCTTCTAAAATGTGGTGTTCCTCAAGGCTCGGTTTTGGGGCCCTTATTGTTTTTAATTTATTTCAATTCCGTCTTTGAAATTAATCTCAGAGATATACGTCTAATGACTATGATCAAATTCAACAGTTTATTAATACTGATTTATGCACTCTAAGTAAATGGTTTTTTTATCACCGACTTGTTGCTAGTGAAAAATCTAGGGTTATGCATTTTAGACTGCCTTACATCACAGTTGTTCAAAACTTTTTCAAGTATCATGTTTACTCGTGTGATAAGAATGCATGTTTTGGGCATTGTTTTGATCTGCCCTGCATAAATGAGTTTAAATACTTAGGTGTTACAATTGACTCACAGCTTAATTGGGCCTCCCACCTAACTAATATCAGGAAAATTATTATTACTGCAGTGCATAAATTTTATAACCTTCGACCTTTGTGCCCCTCTTATGTTTTAAGAAGGTTATATCATGCTCTTGTTGAATCAATCATAATGTATGGTATAACTAGTTGGGGTGGAACTTACTTTGCTAACATTTCAGATCTTTTTATAGCGCAAAAAAAATTTGTCAAATTAATTTATGCTCGCCCAAGAAATACACCCACAATTCCACTTTTTCGTGAGTTAAATTTGCTACCTCTTAGGTATCTGTATGTTTTTAAGGTGTTAAAAAAGTTTTTTGTTCGTAGCAATAGTTATCATAGTCGTATATTTCACGCGTATAATATGAGAAATCCGAACAGTTTTGTCGGTCTTCGTTGTAACAATGAAAAGTTTAGGAGATTTTATTTATATATGGCACCTTATTGGTTTCATCTTTTACCTAAACATGTAAAAATGATTCCGTCTGTTCGGAAACACAAATTTTACAGGGAAATTCTGACTTGGCTGCTTGACATTGATGATATCGAGCAATATTTTTAGTTTGTATATTAAATTGCGCTATGTTCTATTTGTACCTTCGCATAATTAATTATATCTATTTAAATATAACGTAGTTTGTATTTTGTTGAAGTTTATTGTTTTCTTTTACAATGTTTCAATATATTATCTGTATTTTAATGTAACCAAGATTTATATACATTTTATTTATATTTTGATTAAAATTGCACCACTACAGACATAATGTCTAAAGGAGCTGTACTTTATTTCATATTCATATTACATTGTTTTAATTAGCTATTGATTTTGTATTTATGTTTTTTTGTTTGAAATAAAGATAATTACGTCGATTATAGAATCCGCGGGAGCGGATCAATCGCGGATCCAAAACTGCATATAAAAAAAATAGAAAACAATTGGTGTAAATCAAAGTATCCTGGAAAAATTCTATTCATTTACATGCAATTTAGATTTTTTGATTCCCCATACAAACGCAATATTTTTATTGCGGATCTAAAACAATTTTTTTTGACGAATTGTAAAAATATCCTAAGGAATTTCAATGAAACTATGATATAAAATTATTGTTTCCATTTTTTTTTATATGTAGTTTTCGATCCGCGATTGATCCGCTCCCGCGGATTCTATAATCGACACCAATAATAATAATAAAAACAATAATAATAATAAAAACAATAAATTTGAAAATATTGAAAATGTCGAAAAACTAAAGAAATCTCTATTTTAGACAAATTCGAACGATCTCTATATTATGTGAATTTCGATTGATCTCAAACAATTTAATAATACCGAAAAATATAGAATAATAATGAATAATTTCGGAAAGCCTGTAAAAATCTAGAAAATCCACGAAAATTTCGAAAATTCGTGTAAATATCAAATCAATATGCTACTAAGCAAGTTAGGATAAAGCTTAACAAAACGATATGCAATAAGAATGAAATCCTCAAATAGTACTGGATAATTTCGTAAATATCGAACATCAAATATACCCGACAATCTCAAAAATTGCCAGTAATCTTGGATATCTCGAATAATCTGACTGCTTCGAAACACCGAATCACCAATTAAGCCTCGAACATAACGCACCCATTTCCATGCTACAAAAGTGATTAAAACAGAAATCCGAGACAAGGGGATATGAAACAGGAGAACCTGCCGAAAACAACCAAAAAAAAACACCATCAATGATTGTAAATTAAATTTGGAATTTGCAATTTCCTTATATGTAAAATAGTTTTCAAAATAACCGGTAATAAAAACGATTCGGCAAGTGAGAAACTATAAATCAACCGAATTCATTATAGAGATTGACTGGATGGGCTCAGGTGTCCGTTGATTCCCTTTTGAAAGACTAAGCCGCTCCTATAACGAGGGGAAAAAATTGTTTTCCGTTGCGGTTATGTATTTTTCTAGGAGGAAAGTTTCAATAATTTTTCACTTTTTCATATTAAATTTAACCTTTTGCAAAATAATTTTAATCGGTTCTCAATCACATCCAAATTTTTTGCAAATCAAATTCAATCTTCTCTAATCAAAACTTGATTTATAAAATATTGAATTTAATGTTAAAAAGACGTTGATTTGGAGCGCAAAACATATATTACAAATAAATCAATCCACCAAATACTAAAATCGTTATCATTTGATTTGAAAGCTCTAATTTCAAACAAGTTTAGCAAATCTTTTTCTATTCTAAATCTAAATATTTGTTAGAACCTAAAGTCATTTTTATTTCTATGGAGTCAGATTAAGTGTAATTACTCCAACATTCACTTCATCTGCAGCAACCGAGAAGAAATTGTTGGGCCTGTCTTAAGAAAATATTTAATAGCAACAGGAATGATTTCTTCTATCTCTAAAAACTAGACCAGCGCCTTTTCTTAAAAATTTTCAATAAATGTCGGCGTTCTACGATTTTAAAAGGGTGGTCTACTTTAAGCTTAATCTGAGATACCATGTATCTAGTCTTAACTTTGAACTAATATTCAAACGCTTGGTAAATCTCGTGGCCCCCAATAACCGTGCCCACCATCATTCTACGGGATGATGCGTTCATGAAGTTGGTCCTATTTCCAAAGTGAAATATGCCTAACTATTTTAGAGTTAATTTTATGTTATTGTGGAGCTTACACCTACGGAAATTAGACTTGAAAGTTAGGTGAAATTACCTTTTTAAGTTTGTGTCGAATTTCTTAATAAAAAAAAACAACGGGCGAGTTCACGCTCAACTCGCAAAAGAATTATGTGAAAACCTGCAACTATTGAATCATTTCAAGTCTCTTCGATGGGCCTGAGAACTGTTGGCTCAGTATTTAAATTACGATACAATTTTTGGTTAAAAAGTCAATAAGTTGTTCTATTTTGGATTTGGAGGACGAACCTTGCCGACCCTAATGGTTTAATTGAAAATTGAAATTTATAACCGACTATATTTCAGCATAGCGATGTCTTGGTGAGGTTGAGCAAAGTACAATTCTGTTAAGTTAATTATCTATAAACCTGCCCTGAACGCTTTAAAATTCACCATTAGGTACTCATATACAAGACAATTGTTGATGATTCCATATTTAAACTTTTGTGAATGGTCACGGCAAACCAGGGGCCCTATCATGATTTCTGCTGCGAACATTTTTTTTTACGTTATCGTGAATTTGGGATCACAAAACACGACACTTTTTGGCCATCTATTCAATAGCGAGAAAAATAAGGCGGACAATTTTCCGATTGATTTATTTTTGAGGATTGCGACAAGTTTTTGCATCTAATCTAAACTAAAATCAAAACTATTCACAAAATAATGCCGCGTACGATAGCGGAATTCATAATAAGAGAGTTGAAGCGGGTCGAAAAGAACATGATAGAGGTGAACAAAGCAAAGTGGCATCGCTGATTTGATTGATTTGAACTAAATGAAATGCGGTTTGCGCTAAAAAGCACTATTTTAAATAAAAGCTCAATTTTGACTGTACATAAAATCATAACAGCTGCAAAGATGGTAGCATATCTCTCTGCGGATTCTTCCTTGCGCGTATCTTTAGAAAATGGCGTTCGAATCTGCTTACCACTCTTATACTTTTTGTTTCCTATATGCCCCGCATAACCAAACTCAGCAATAGCATGAGCAATACCAATGCCTACTAGATATACAAGCCTATGAGCTATGACTACAAGAAATTTTTACAAATTGAAACACATTAAGTCTCTCCGCTACGCGGCAGTATAATAAAGAAAAGATATTTTTTTTGTTTTTGTTTTGTCCGAAAACATGTTATTATTCATTTTAGTGCAGCATAATGCTTCAAAGAAGGAAGACACGCACTTTCTGATCAAAGAAGAATACCATGTGAATTTGATTTATTCATGTAAATTTAAATTTTTTAGATAAATCTAGTGCATTATGTGTTTTAATAATAAAATATTGGAAATATTACTGAAAATAAATTAAATCAAATAAAAATTAATTTATGTACTTGATTTGAAAAACAAATCAAAGCGTGACACAAACGCGTGACATCTCCCTTTGACGTAATACAATGCAGTAAATAAAAAAAAAACTATTTTAACATGAAAGATGAAACGAAACAAAAAAAATATCTTTACTTTACTATACTGCCACATAGCGGCGGAGACTTAGTGTGTCGTGTTTGTAGTCATATGCCTGTATATTCAAGACGGCATTGGCAATACTAAACATAGCATACCGATTAAACAATTTCAAAATTATTATTTTAATATGTATCAACGTATGTGTGTCATTTTCACAGCTCGCTAAGATTTATGACATTTAATATTTAAAGTATGGGTGCATTTGGCTTTGTTTAACGTACTTCCATTTCAGTTTTTTTGTATCACTTACACTACACATGCATACTTTTTGTGCCTTTTCATTTTAATCTGACGGAAATTGTAATTCGAATTACATATATCGTATGCTACTCATTTTATGTTCGTTTTTCTCGTATTTCATTTGTAATTTCGGCCGTACCGGATTTTCCGTTCCTATTTTTACATGAAATTTTTGACTTACCCCGCTAAAGATGTTTTCACATCAAAAAGTTAAACTCAAATTCGTATTGTGTACTTGTGCTCAGTATTTAAAAACATAAATCTATATTATTAAACGAACAATAATTATATATATTGTATATTAATTTATTTATCTGTACATTTTTTCTCGAAAATTGGCATACTACAAACGATGTAGATAGGTCACGACTTTGGGAAAATTCGGTTAGGGCCTTAATTTTGGAAAAAAAATTCATATGAATGACGTCACAAATATATACTTGGAATAGTCATAATAAGTTATGCTGAAAATGAGTGTCTGTGGTAAATATTTTCGAAAATCAACGGAGTTTGATTTATAATGAAGCAGACACCTATGTGGAAGGTCGCTGAATTATACACCACCTGAAGCATGCTTGCGATTATTTGGCCACGAAATCTAAAGAAAGAGTCATATCGTTCAGCGCTGGAATATTGATTTACGTGGTCAATATCGAATGCAAGACATTGACCAACCCCAAGAAGATCTGGCAGATATTGGACAAAAAGTTTCAATGTTAGAAGCGTATTTTCGACATAACCAGGCGTTGAAGCAAATGCAAACAAACCTTAATTACTACTACTATTGGCAAATGCCCGAATATTTCAAATGGGATGGAAAAACGAGTACATGGGAACCGCGAATCCGTCGATTGCGTGTCATTGGTCGAATACACAACGTAGATTATGTTGCTCAACCAGAATGCATCCATTTGCGAGTACTTCTCTATCATGTGAAAGACGCAATAAGTTTTGATGATCTCCTTACTGTGAATGACATTCGTCATGCGACATACAAACAAGCTTGCCTAGCTCATGGCCTCACCTTCGACGATAAACAGTGGATAGATGGTCTAGAAGAATCAGCACTGTCCAAAATGCCTTCGGTAATGCGAATACTCTTCGTTCAGATTCTTATTTTTGGACGTCGCGAAGATTCAAAAGGTCTCTGGGAAAGATTCAAAAATCAGTTGACTGAAGGTTTTATTCTGCAAGCACGACGAAATAATAGATCTGAGAAAGTCGAAATTTTCGTTTCTGGGTGGATCGATATGGTATGGACGACATTGACAATTACGAAGATGACCCACACATGGACGTTCTAAATTCTGATAGGTCATCTGCTACTGGATAACGCATGTATCGGCTTCTGCAAGGAAAACAGATTGAAATTGTGGACAGTATTTTACGTGCAGCCAATGACTCTAACTATGTATGTTGAAACAAAATGTTTTTTCATAGATGGACCAGGCGGTACAGGTAAAACCATCGTGTATAAGACCTTGTATCACTTTCCTTGTGGCCAACATCTCAAAGTAAAATGTATGAAATTTAGTGGAATCGCATCAACTCTATTGCCTGCTTGGTGGACAAACATCACACAAGACATTTGGTCTGAAAGTTCCGCTTTGGTTCAGCCAAAGCTACAGAACTCGCTCAAGTTGATGTTTTCCTTATGGATGAGGCATCGATGTTACCAAAGTATGGTTTACAAAATATGGATCAGTTCAAACTTGCCATTTGAAGGGACAATTTTAGTCGCTGGAGGTGATTTCCGTCAGTGCTTACCTGTTCAACTCCGAAGCAACCGTAGTGAAACACTCGATTTGTTGATCAAAAAAAGTCATCTCTGGAAGCATTTCAAAAATGTTTCGTTAAAAAAAATATGCGTGTCGATCCTGAACAGGAAGCATTCGCAAAGTATAATATCCTGAAACTGGGAAATGGAAATCTTCCAAAAAATGACTGCAATGAAATCGAATTACCTGAGGATATAATTTCCAGTGGCAATTTAATCGAAGAAGTATTTGGAAATTGTCTTCCGAACAGAGATGGGCGTTTACGCGTCGACAACGTCGACAACTCGTAGACAACGTCGACAACTCGTCGACAATGTCGACTATTCGTAGACAACGTCGACAACTTTTGTATGCCTGCAGTCGAAATATTTAGTAGCCGCTTCTTCTTCTATTTTTAGATAGATGTCACTAGCTGAATAAATATTTTAAATTTATTCCCAATATTTTTATTTTAAAAATTGATTGTACAAATTTGAATTATGTCAAATTGTTGATGTAATATATAAGTATTTTAGTAATCGTGCATAATTTACTCTATATTGTTGTATAGAATCGAATGAAAAATAACTATGATAGTCACTTAGTCAGTTCATGTACTAATGAGTAATTTATGTGATTTATAATCAGAATGTAACCTTTTTTTGATCCCTAGGTTCATTAGACAATGACATATTTATTAACAGACAGCAATATGATCAGACCGGCTAAATAAATGAGGAGATTGATTATTTCGTAGGTTGTCGATGTTGTCTACATTGTCGACGCCAAAAACGCAAAAAATCGCGAGGTAATCTACTTAATAGATAACGCGTCGACAACCGCGTAGATTACATCACGTAATCTACGTCGCCCATCTCTGCTTCCGAATCAAAATTACGATGGAATGAAGGAACGTATTATTCTCGCGCTGCTGAACAAAGAAGTCAGTAATATTATTACTGAGATCGTCGATCGTCTCCCAGGAGAATACAAATCGTATAAAAGTCATGATTGTATGAAGGATAAACAGGAAGGAGGTATTGAATTCACGCCAGAATTTCTTAATCCGATTGAAATTGCTGATTTGCAACCCCTGGAATTAAAACTAAAGAAAAATACGATAATTATGCTAATGCGTAATTTATATATTTCGGAGGGTATGTGCAATGGAACACGCCTGATTGTTACCGAATTATGTAACAACGTAGTTAAAGCAAAAATAATTACTGAGGAAAAGCTGGACAAGAAGTACACATTCCTCGAGTTATGCTCGAATCCTGTAAATGTCAACTTGGATGTACAATACAACGACATCAATTTCCGCTTCAACCAGCGTTTGCAATGATCGTGCATAAATCTCAAGGAATTTGTTGGCGTTGACCTTCGCACACCTATCTTTAATCACGGTATGTTGTACGTAGCATTTTCCCGTGTTAAACGACAAAATAGCTTGAAAGTTCTGTTGCCACCTGAAAATGAACGTATAATGTTGTGTGGAAAGAAGCATTGAACGCTCCTGATGAAACTTCTATAAGTCTTGATAGTGATAGCGACGACGGTTACCTCGGTAACATCGATTTTTATGTCTCAGCCGAATAAAATAAAATGAAATTAAAGTTGTTTTGCGACAGAGATTAAAAAGACTGTCTTTCTTTTCACCGAGCAAAGCTCGGTCCCCTGACACTATTTATAGGAACGGGAATACAGCAGAAGGAATAAAATAATCCTCTGTTTACAGGAATATACAACTCGAAAATTGTGTCTGACCACTTCTCAAACCCTAGATAAAAATTTAATGCTCAGTTAGAAGTGTAAAACTCTAAAGGAGTGGGAAAATTTATGTTGGGTCACTTCGTTCCCAAATTAACAAATCATTCATTTTCGACCAAATATTTATAAAATGTAATTTATGTTGGAACATTAAATTAAATTTCCATTTTTCGCTTTACCTGTTAAACCAATATTATTAATTTCTCAAGTTTGTAATATGAAAGCACTCTCAAAAAAGTTAATATAAAAGCAATAAAGTTACATAAATCAAATATTGTTAGAAAAAAGTGGTAACAAATGTTTAATTAAGTTTAAGTAAGCAACTCTGCTCAGTGGTAGTAGTTTGGGGTCCTTTGTAACGAACAATATTAATTACACAAAACAAAAAACAGAAACAAGAACATCCGCCAAATTTTTCGATACTGAATTCGAATCTGGTTATAGAACTGCCCTATCACGCAAAGGATTTTGAGATATCCTAACAAAAGATAGATAAATAATAGATTTTTTTTTGTTCTATTTAGGGTGGGTGTTTGCAGCCCAGAGCGCTGCGACCATTGAGGCCTATTGTGCGTCCATATAGGTTCTTAACTGAAAATGTAGGTTTTTATGTCCTTGATAAATGCCGCTACTTGATGTATATCCAGTGGGTCGGCATTAGGCCACTGGATTGTATGAGTGTTTTTTTAGGATGATAGCATCACATGTGAAGAGTACGTGTTTCAACAGGGGGTCATAGATGTGTTCATCGTCATCACCGATCGTAATCAGATGATGAAAAATCCCTTTTTGCATCCCGCCCCGATTAAGATTCGAACCCGGTACCTCCCGATCCAACCGCCATAGCTTTAACCACTGCGCCCGGGAGGGGTTAAATAATAGATAAAAATATTTAGACGTTAAAAATTGGAAATGAGAGGGGATAAAAGATAGTTTACAATGGCATCATTGTTTTTTTACTGCTGCAATTCCCTAACAATACAATAAAGTATTGAAAACCCATAAAACATCCCTTTTGCAATTTTAGGTTAGGATATCCCAAAATCGTAACGTGATAGGGCAATTCTGCGACCAGGTTCAAATTCAGCATTGAACAATAGATTGGAAATGACTATTCTTGTTACGGTTTCCTAACCCTTGTTGGCCTGTGCTATAGAATGCACTGTTATTCATTCCTTTTTTCAAGTGCCCGACTTCCCAGTTTTCCACTTTCCCCTGCCAGTTATCATTGAGGTTTGAATATTAATCGATAAAGCATTTGTTTAACTCATAAATGCTAAAAAAAAAACTACATGTAAAAAAACTTTCAAACTGCAATCACAGGGTGATAAAAGTATAGAACATAAATAAAACAAAAATTTTAAAGAAAAACTGTTTATTTTCGTCACAAAATAGGCGTCCTTAACCCTGATTCGCCTGCTGTTTTCCACAATAAATGTCGAAAGCGTAACAATATCCACTCGAACTGCTTATGATCCAATTTGTTACAACCAAATCTCACACTGACTTTCCGCTGAGATTCGTCAGTTGAAAGGTCCTTGTGAAAAAAAACACTGGGAAAACTGTTTTCTAAGAATATTTTATAAGCGGTCTTACTTTGAACATCCGATGTTTTGAAACTTATATTCCATCATTGTTGGTCAAATGAAAATAATTTTTCGATTTTAAGGTAACGACCTCTTAATCAACGACAAATAATCGTGAAACAAAAATACTTTTAATCCGTTAGATTCGAAGAATTTACGTTTTAAGGTGGTGTACTCAAACGAGTACGGCAGGCGGTAATGGGTTAAAAGAAATTCGGTCTTATTTATTCTCATTATAAACCTAAACATAAATAGGCCTCGTCGCTGAAATAACCTACAAAACGGATAGTAACTTTCCTATGCCCGGTTTCACAAAAAAAAATCCAATATCTATACTTAAATAATATTTCCTCCTTTTTTTCTTTTAGGATATTGCGTTTTGTTTCATAATACAAATTCAGGTTCGTTGATTACATTTTTTTTTCTACATAGAAATATTTAGCCTTCAGCTAAATAATTAGCTGGACCAAATTGGGCAGTTAAATATTTAGCTCTCCAGTTAAAATGTTCATGTAAAAAAGAAATAAAATTAGCATGCTTTTAATTTGCATTATGAAATAAATCGCAATTTCATAAAAGAAGAAAATTTTATTTAACCGGAGATAGCGTCAATTTTTGTGAAACCAGGTATTACACTTTTAAGTCGTGTCGAATATTAATGTTTCTTTATACTTCTCCAAAATTTAGCCAATTTTTTCTCACAAGTTTGCTTCAATTATTTAGGTAAAAGAAAGCAAGCTCCAATGAATAGAATTTATATGTATGTATAATAAATTTGAAGTATATTCCTCAGGTTTAAAACTGTAATCGGTCGGAAATCATCCGTGAAAACGGTTCTATATTTCATACTTCTTACACTTTCTGCCGTAGGCACTTGGCGAAACACACTTAATACACACATTTTTAAAATTTTTTAAAAACACTTGTTAAATATTTCGCAAAATGTGGGTTCTATATTTTTCGATGAATGCCAAATATTCAATAATCAGACAAATCGCAAATTGAGAAATATGAATACTTGATCAATTTTATCAAGCCAATTTTAATTTCAATTTAATTTGTTTTTCAAATTTTGTTTGGTACGCAAAACTTTTATTTATTTTTATTTTTGTTCGCTGGCGCTACATCCCATAGCGGCATTTGGCCGCTTCATGATGATACTGTTAACACTTATTGCCGTCGGCACTTGAGCAAGAGTTAAACTGACTTGGGTAAGTAACAGTCAGTTTAACTCACCAAACCATAACCTAACAAGTCGAAATCGATTGAGAATTAACTTAATAAATTTAAATAAAAATTGTTTTTGCGCAATATAAACAAGTGTTTGATTTAAAATGTTGCTTCATGATGAAGTAACGAAATCATTTTCTTCAACAGAAAACAGTGATTAATTCATTGATCCTACATTAACCAACCGTGATTTTTTTTATCACCCGCCGAGAACCCAGGACCTCCGGGGCGGCAAATTTTATTTCTTTCAAATGAAAATTGCTTGCTGACTAGGCGATTAAGTATTTGCCCCAAAATTTAGACTAACCCTATCAATTCAAGCTTATCAATAGGTATGCAACATTGGGGCTCCTTGGAGGCCCGGGGAAATTAACCATACTGCACAGATATACATACTTATATTGTGTTTGTGAAAATAAATTAATTAGTTTTTCAAAAATATTTGTGTCTTTCACAAGATGCAAAATCATAACATGTTGACTATTCATTAAATTAGTTAACTACAAAAAGTTTAAAGCTATTAACTTAAAAAGTTGTCAAAAATATTTTCATTTAAAATCCAAAATTAGCATTTCTTCCGATCTACCCGTCAATTAAACCAATAATTAATGGTTAATTTTTCAAACTAATGGAATATTCTAAATTACAAAAAAAGTGATTATAGAAATGTTAAAGTTACATAATTGAATATTTTTAGAAAAAGTGGTAACAAATTTTAAATAAAATTAAAGCAGTCACCTTCCCTAAACACCTCCATTGGCCTAGTTCAAAAATAATTGTTAAAATATCTTTTATAAATATTTCATCTCGTCTGGATATATTTCGTAGTGGGTACGAGTATTTTGTGTTGGCGGCATAAAATATTCAATTTTAAAATTTGTATTTATCCATTTAATTATATTTTCAATTATTTATCTTTACAAGCCAATATTTTTTCCAAATTCATGTTATTCATGTTAAAGAAAATTTGTTTATTTAATTTGATAAGGTTACAATTAAATGGCTGTGGTTACAAAATCATTTATATATGTATTGGTTATGTCACGTTATCTGTTGTAATTCATCGTGTTATAATAAGTTATTTTTCAACTTGAAAACTAAATGAGTTGGGATCTTGAATTTTGGTATATGTATACATAGATGTTGTCAGGTATAGACTTAGAAGATAAAAGTTCAAAGGGTAGCCGAGGTAGAAAGATAGGAGGCTTCAATGCTTCCAGGTATGGATGGTCCCCAACTCGAAAATTCTAAGAACTTGGAAGCTGAATTTTGGCATGCGCCTACGTATTATCGAATACAGTCCATAGAAGCAGAGATCAGGAAATATACAAATATTGACGAAAGAAATATAGCAAAACACGAAAACCGCCAATTCTTTATAAAACCACGTCCCGGTGGCATAGTGGTTAGCATGCTCGCTTTAAGCTCGGAAGGTCCCGGGTTTGATTCCCGGCGGGTGATGAAAAAATCACAGCTGGTTAATGTGGCAGCATGTTATTGGGTACCTTTTTGCTGCCCAATAGATAAAATAAATAAAATTCTATCATTTTCAAGATTTTCAATTTTTCCACCTCAATCTTTTTATTTATTTTCCCATCGTTCGGATCCTAATTTAAATCTTAAGTTTCTAGCAAAACTAAGTTATATTTTTGCGGACAATACTTCAGCAGCTCGTTGCACTCGTTTCTACTGCAAGTCCGTAAAAAATAAAAATTGCAACAATTACCGAAATAGAAAGCGATAACTGCAAGTGTAAATTACTCAATCACTATCCATGATCAGTGACCCTATTCTGGTTTTCCTCGAGAAAAGAGAATTTAAAGTTGTTAGTGTTTTTGTAGCAGCTGAGAATTTTTCCCCCAAACTGCATTCTGGCGATTAGACATTGTTTTTGAATTGGGAAAACATAATTTCAATTTGATGGCGATATTAACTAGTAAACTTTTAAATCTTCTCTTCAAATATACAAACATATACATTTTTAAAAATTATGAATTCCGAAATTTTGGAGTAGCCCATTTAAAATTATGCATGAATAAAATAAAAATTAAACAAAAAAGGGTAAAATTAAAAATCCTTAGCTTGAATTTGTAGAATTTAGGTTTTAAGGCCAAATATACAAAAGCACATGGGCAAAACATACTTGGTGATAGTAATGTACCTTTCCTAGAAAATTGGCGATCCTTCTGACCAGTATAATTTGTTATATTTTTAAATTGCTATTATTTTTATTTTGTTATATTTTTACATGTTATATGTTTAGCGTAATCTTGCCGCATTCTCAAACCTGGCATCAGTAACTTGTATGGTATTGGGCCAGATACACGATACTCTAGCAATTCGCAAATCGATAAATATGGCGGATTTGCTAATCGAAAATTTGATTGCGTAAGCTACTCGATTATTTTATCAAAGTAAAATATATTTTTGTATTCAGCACAAACGATAAAGTGCGTTAAAGTATCTCATTTTCTGAAATTCAGAAACAAATTGGGTTGCTAAATTATAGTGTATAACATATCTAGCAAATTCGCAAAAAATAACTGCTTATCTGCTTATCTGAGTATCGAGTATCTAGCCCAATATCTAATAAATTGTTATAAATTATTTCAAATGGGTTTCACAGAGTTCGCTTGTGGTGTTAAATTTTCTTGTTCGTAATTGAATTTTTTTTCAGTATGAGATAGTTTGTCGCATTTAAGTGGAGGATGCAGCGCTCAGAGTATGTATATTGAGTTAGAGTAGGTATCATTGCCTGTGTCATTTTTATTTTTTTTTGTTGTCCCCTTTTTCGTTTTTTCCAGTTTCTCCTGGCGGTCAATCAAGATTTACTAACGCTTTGAAAATATCACCCACCCCATCCACAGAGCCATAGCTGGGAATAACCATACCGCCTTATCAAAGTTGTTAGTAAATGTATTGAAATTTTCTGTTAACGATCAGTTTTCTTGACGGATTGATTTTTTTTTCCGGTTCTAAACTTACTCGCACTAACGAGGGTTCGTTACAGTGGAACAGAAGAACTTGACGGAATTAATTTTTCCTCATTTTTTTTCAAAAATTACTACAAATTGTTTTGCCATCAAGTTCAGTTGCGAAAGTACCATAAAAGTTTCGGACGACAATTTTTGAGGATGTAGCATGAGTTGCGGTGAAATTTGTCAAAATTAGACATGAAAGTGTATTTTTTTGTAATCTTGGCCAACCGCGCTAGGAATAAAATATGTAGGAGACTAAACCGAATTTATTCACCGTAGCTTTTTCCTAATTTCCAATAAATAACGGAGAAAAGACAAACTGCGATTTAATAAATCAGACTTAGTGAATTTTTCGAGTTTAGCCGTAGTGTGTGTTAGTACCTGAACCAGTTTAGCTATATCGGATTTATTAAACGACAGTCTGGAAACGCTTTAACATATTTTGAATCGGAGCTTAATGATTTTTGATTAGGAAAATTTTAATGTGCGAAAATTTTGAACTTTGCGATTTTAGGGTATAGAAAATAGAAGTCAAAAAATATTTAGTGTGGTTTTGCCAATCTGAAGGAGGCGGTTGATTATTTTAGAAAGTGTCCGGCTCATTTTTTCAAAAATATTATTCATACTAAATGTAAATTCCACGTTAGTAAATATTTAACGAGAATTAAATTTAGATAATTTTCGATTATTTTTGATAGGACTAAATTAAAATATTAAATATAATTTTTTTTTCATAAGTGCGTTTAATTGACAAAAATAATTACTATGGTAGGGAGCCGTGGAGCTGTATTCTAATTTTCTGACTAAAAATCTTTTGATTGATTTGCAAATCTATACAAATCTACCAAATCTAAAGAGAATTCCATTAATCCGACTAAATTATCATAAAGTTGACAAAAAGTAGGCATCAGGTTTGGGAAATAAAATCTTTTACTATTCAACGCAATAGACTACCATTATCAAATGAGTAGCAGTTTCGTTTACAGTAAACAACTACGAGGGATTTTTCTTAGTTTGCCTGTCGACACTTTTTAACTATAAAACTAACTTCCATGGATTCGAAAGTGCGTTTTCGGCCAGCCGCAGGGCAGTTTTGCGCAAAATATAAATTTTGGCTTAGTGCCATATGGAACCATAACTATTGTTAAGCTTAGTTTAAGACTCGAAACAACCATATAATTTAAACGTTTATTTTTATTTCTAGCGTATACAGACCTCAATAAAATAATGATGCCAATCAGCTCTAAAAATTTAAAACCAAAGTTGGTGCATCAAATTACTAATACAAATAATAAAAAAATACAGCATTCAATGAAAATCAATTTTTCAGAAAATTACGAATATTATAATTAAAAATTACCCAGAACCTAACAAGAAACTGATCTACTCTCATTTACTGAGCTATCATTTTCTATATTATGGCGCGTTCCGTTTTTTTTTTGAAGAGCTCTTCATAAATAAAATTTGAAATTTTGAATATAAAATTGCTAAGAGGACCAAAGCTTTCAAATTGGTTAATTACTCGTACATTCAAAATTATAAGCTGACAAAATATTAAAAAAACTTTCGATAACTCTGATTCAATTTTTTTTTTTTATGTTTCAAGTAGGCACTTCCAGAATTTTCAAAGTCCGATAATTCTGAAGAATATATTAAATCCAAATTTGGTTTTAAATAACTATGTAAGTAAAAGTAAGTTGCGGTCAAATTAGAGAAACGTAAATCAAATTTAGAATAGTTGTAAGCTCAAACTACTTAGTCATTTCAGTATCTTTTCTGCTCCACTCATATGTTCAGCTAAAATACTTAGTTCCGTAGATTGCACAGCTACATCTAATTTTTTGTTAGTTCCTTATGTATAGAATCCTCTCATGTTTATTTAAAACCAAGCTTAACAATTTTCTGGAATTCTATTGTACAATTTTTGCTTATAGGAATTTTTTACCTGTAAATCGGATGAATCTGAAAGAATATTTTGGCTTGGTAGAATATTTCTTAAAATTGGCGGGATACGGTATGAGACATCTGAGATATTTGAACTAGAATGCCCAAAATGGTTGACAGTAAAATTCATTATTATTGAATACAATTTTTAGGAACCCTGGATTTTATTTTTTCGATTTCGGGGGCCGCAGTATCAAAAAGTTTGAGAAGCACTGCCTTAAAATAATTAATAACTTTGATTCGAACAGTTTTAGAATTAATAATTTTAGGCCGCAAAAATAAATAAATCAAAAATTGCACAAAATGTAGATTCAAACAGTTTGGCTTACAATAAGTATAAAAAATTTACGATTAGTACTGTGGGATACAGGAAACAATTTCTAAATGAAATAACTCCCTGCTTAAGGCATTTATTACACATTGAAATAAATTAGGCAATACAAATAGCCCTGAAAAAAAAGAAAAATAGGGCCAAAGTAAAGTGAAATAAATCTCCAAATTTTAATTTGTATTTTATTTACTCCAAAAAATTAATCCTGGAAAAGAAAGATTTAATTTAAAGGTTCTGGAATATGAAGATTGAAAATATTTTTTTCCTTTCGCACCGTGCACGGAAATTAATCAAAATATGTAATTTTGCTGGAAAGAAGATTTAATTTTAAAGTATTCTGGAAAAATTGACTCTATTCTAATTTTAAAATTAAATCGTTTTTTTTTCAGGAATTCTGAAAAAGTTAGTTTTAATTTTAAAATATTCTGTGATATTATGTGAAAGAGAGATCTAAAATCTCAATTTGCCAGAATATTTTAAAATGTATCTCCTTTTTAATTTTATAAATTTTAGATCTATAAAGGGGTTAGCCCCTTAATGTTGTATTGCAAAATCTTGCATTACAAAATCTTGCATTACAAAATCTGGCATAACAATTTCACGTATGATACATTTATAGAATCGCGCGCGCGGGAAATTGTTATGCAAGATAACAAATCTTGAAGCTTGAGATATCTAAAATCAAATGTCCAGGATTAAATATTCTTAACCAGAATATTTTGTTGAAATATTTTGAAAAATGGAGATTTCCATTCTAATTCTAATATTAACCGTATTTCTTGACGCATAGTTATCCGGATCGCTATCTGCACAATTTTTCTTATTTAATTTTTTGTAATTATATTGAACTTTTATGAATACGCAATAAATATTATGTTAGATACTAAAGACAGGTACAGATACTAAAACTGTAAAATTTTTTAAATGCAAGATATTGTATTTGCAAGATTTTGTATTTGCAAGATATTGTACTTGCAAGATTTTGTAATGTAAGATTTCGGGGTACATACTAATAAACTTGGTGAATTCGCCCCAAAAATTTGGCGATTTGTTTCACACCCTTCTTATAGGGAAGTTTATTCAGGGAGCCTAAAGATTTATATTCTGAATTGCCTGTTTTTCAAAATTCAAATTTTTAATCTTTGAAACAGAATTTTATTGATGATTTTTTGATTTTAGGATTGCAACGTGGTTTGTTCAGATTTCTCGAGTAATTGCACTAAAATCGGTTAATGTATTTACCCTGCTGATAAAGAAGGGTAAATATAAAAAAAATGTTGTTTTTTACAATAAGTACTCGAGTTAGTTAATTTCACAATTGCCAAAGCATACATTTTTGAAGAGAATAAAACCTATTAAAAGCCTGAGAGGCAAGAGGTACCTAATAAAAGCTTCCCAGCAAGAACAAACAAATAAAATATTGTAAATAAAATATATTATACAACTAATTAAGTTAGAAAAGACTTGTATCAAAACTTGGCCAATTTTTAAATGTTTCATCTTTGGTTATGTAAGAGTTAAAACGTATGCCGCTTTGTTGTGTTTGTAACCAACAAATTGATTAAACATGTATGTAGATTTTTACTTAACTAATAATTGAGAGAACTGAAACATCGTAATATAATATGTTGCTCACGTGACAATGGTTATATCGTTGATTATTCATTGTATTGGTTATAAATGGCAAAGCCCAAAATGAACCTTTGTAAATGGTTCATATTAAATATAGAAAAAATTAAAAATATAAAAATTACAATACCTGTCTGACATATTATACTTCATCGACGTGCTTTTATACTTTATAGATTATGCAGTGACCCATGAAACATTGACTTACCTAAAAAATAAAAAAATAAATCTTATTATTATGCCTCATTTCTTTCAATTATAATTTTTTGAGTATTTGATTTGATAAAAATCAGTCAGTCTTTTCATATAAAAGTAATCATATCGAATAAATTTAAATATAAAATCAAAATGATTGGCCCTTCATCGTCTTTATCCAAGATCTAACATTTTTTTTTGACTCTCAACTAAATACATATATACTTGAAAAAAAAAAAAAAAATCTTATCAATAGAATAAAATTCAGTTTATATTCGTAACGATCGAATTTTATGTTGTACTTCCCCATTTATATAATGTGGACGGTTTGAAATGAAATCCGTAAACATATATAAATACGTACATATGTACATCTCTTAACATATGTCATTACATACAAACATATTTTTATTTATTTTACTGTTATTACGAACAAAAATCAACCGCCCTTATTCCTTCCTTCGTCTTAAAGACTTGTGTATAATATTCTAGTATAGTATAGTAACATACAGCATAAATATGTTTTGTGTACATAAATTCATTTCACAAGATCTATACATTTTCAATAATAATTTTCCTTTTTTATGCTCTAAGACAATAATGGTTTTAACGACCGAATACAAATTGTGCGGTATGTATGTACAATATACGGAACTGAATATTATGAGAAAATACTTGAGACACATTGAACATTATTGTAATACATATATACACATTTGATTGTGTTATACTATATGTACATATGTTGTATAGAGTTCAAACAATCAAGGTCTTTGTATTATTTATAATTTGATGAATTTAATGATTTTGATAGGAATTTAAATTACTTACCATTGACTTTTTTTAATTTCTTATTTAACAACTGATGATTACGCACTGACAACACTTTTTTAATACTATTTGTGTTACAAAATGTTGTATAATGGCGACATATCGTTCAAATTAATTATCTATATTTGCAAAAAAAAAATTATTTATAGGGATTGGTCGGTTCAAGTGTCTATTGAAATAGATATTATTAAACTTTATAACCAATGGGGATTCATTTAAGTTAAATTTGGTAAAATGACAAAATGCGGGCAAAAGAAATTTATTTTTGTATAAAGATATAAAGATAGTGTCCGCCAAAAAATATAAGTAGGTCGGCCAATTTTATTATTGCGTATCATTAATTTTGTCAATTTGATAGGAGGAGATAAGAAATATTTTCCTATATAATTTATGATAGGTGCGTTTTCCAAGAAATTGTTTATTATTTAGTATAAATTTGGTGTAGGTTTTTTTAGCTGCAGGTATCTGCGATTTATTGGGAAGATAATTTTTATTTGTTGAATGCGTTTGCTCATCGTTCGATTAAATTTTATTGCTGCTTTATTTTTAAATTATTTTATTGTTTTATTATATTCATATTACGGGCTTATAGATTTTGTTTAGCTAATCACATTGATCTAGTCTCACAATGATTTCGGTGGATCACTGAATTCTAAGCTTAAATTAAAGAAAACAATTTTTGGTAACCGGCCGATTCCACTACATATTTCACTGGGTTAAATTTTTCTTACCACAATTTCACTATGTATAGTCTACCTATGAATATCTATAGGAACAATTTATCCAATAAATTATAAATTTTAAATTTACTAACAGCAACTGTTAATTGATTCATTCTGATTAAAATTCATCATCTGCTGGTTCTTTCATTTTTCCCATAGAGGGATTTGGCCGCTTCATAATGAAGTTTCGTAATCATTTTTTTCAACGGATAATGAGTGATTAATTCATTGATCCAACATTAATAAGCCGTAATTTTTTCATCACCCGCCGGGAATCGAACCCAGGACCTCCGGAGCTTAAAGCAAGCATGCTAACCACTGTGCCACAGAGTCCTTTCATGCCAATTCGTAATTTCCCCATGCCCGCTAAAGACTATATGCACAGATTAAGTATGTTGTCACATTATTGAAATAAAACTGATTAAATCCCAATGTAGGTGTTCTATTACTCTGCAAATCTAACTTTCGGAAAAATGTTAAAAGTTGGAAATGTTAAAATCCTTAGTATTGGAAAAGATAATTATGAACCATTTCCATTTGTTAATCTACAAAACCCATAAACAATGTAAAATAATCGAAGCTTTGGTAAAACTCAAAATAAGGTAACTTGAACTCGAATGATTTCGAAAAATCTTAATATACCCAAAAAACCTTGAATAATATTATAAAATCAAGTAAAACCTGATATCATAAATTTTCTCGAAAAATCTAACTCTATCACATAAGCTAAAAACGAATCTAAAAAAATAACTGCAAAATAATCTTGAAAACCTCAAAAATTTGGGATAAAGGTAATTACGAAAATTTCGAAAACCCTAGCATAATCGTGACATTTTCTCGAATTATCCAAGCAACCATACGTTATTCAAATCTGCAAACCTAGATTAATCTCAAAAATATTTAATAATCTCGCATGTCGTTCAAAATATCTAAAGCATCTTAACTCAAAGCAAAATATTTCTAATTAATAAATTAAATATAAATCAATTTAATTTAAACAAAGGAAAGTGTTTTGTAATTTTTAAAAATAGCTTAAATAAATTAAATAAATTTCAAATTTTTGTGATAAAGCGTGTGTTTTCGAATGCCAGATTTCGAAAGAAAATCAATAATTACAACAGTGTGGAAATCTAAGATTGCAAATCTCGAATACTCTCGAAACACCTTTGAAAAAATCACTAGCAATCTCCAACATATGAATGTATCTCGAAGGATCCCGAGTAAATCGATAATCTGGATTTTAGAATAACCTAAAATCATAGGATAATGTTGAAAACCTAGAAATTACTAAAATAAAAATCAATTACAGAGTAAAACCATATAGCTAAGCAGCTCATCACGAAAGTTACACTTAAGCCGCTCGCATGAAATTGGTAAACAAGACAGCAAAGAAAGAGAAATATAGAAACATTTAAGAAAAGTTAAAAACTTAGGAAGAAAATAAAATGTTCTTAAGCCGCTCATGAGCTCAAGCGAATCAATCTTTTATAAGGAAAACTCCTCTGAAATAGCAATAGTCCTTTAGCGGTCTAGAAACGCCTGACACCCATAACAGGTAGGAGTAAATTGTGGATGACAATAATAATTTCAAATCGCAGAGAAATTAAGAAGCCTAAACAAGCAGTGCTTGAGAATTTGTTCGTAAAATGAGAATTATTCCATTGTTTTTCTTTTACAGAATTAAATTAAATATTTTATTCACAATCAGTTGGTAACATACAGCGTTTCCAACCTTCAAATTCGGATATGATTTATCTAGTGAATTATCGAACATATTCTGTCATAAAAATACAAATTCTGCAATACATATCGAATTCAGACACGATATTAATTTCTGCCACGACTTATCGAATTCTAATATGTTTTATCGAATACCGGCATTATATTTCGAATTTTGACATTCATACTTAAGTTTTGACATGAATTATTGAATTCTGACATCATAAAGTCAAACGCTGAAGAAATTTATCGAATTTTAATATGAGATATGAAATTCTCTGATATATTATCTCAAGACTTCAGAATTCCATATATCATCCCAAAATTTGAGAATTTATGTCAGAATATTATATGATATATCCAATTCTGATATAACCTGTCGAATTCTGATATCGAATTTTGAGATGATTTACGGAGTTCTGAAGGATGCATAACAGATTTATCAAATTGTGACAACCTTTCAAATTCTGGCTTGACATATGTATATCGAATTCTATCATCATTTATCTAATTTTGACATAATACCTTAGACAGACAAAATTGTCCCGATTATAAAAAATCGCATTCTAAAAACGAAATAATCTTGTTTTTGTGAAAATCGTGTAATGCCAGACAGTCAAAAATCATTTAATAATAAAGAATTCGCAATTATTCGTCAGGACAAATCGAATTCTGGCTTGATATATCGAATTCTGATATGACATATCAGAGTTTTCCCCTGGTAAGTAATATTCTGACATGATAAAGCGATTTACATACTACATCAGAACATTCTATATCGAATTCTGATATGATTTACCAAGTTTTGGCATGATATATCGAACTCTAACATCATAAATTTAAATCCCGACTTGACATATAGAACTCTGCCATGATTGACATATTTAATACATTAATACAGTCAACAAAAATATAAATTCTGATGTGATGTATCCAATTCAGACGCGCTACCTAAATCAATTCTGACATCATTATATTCAAATTCTGACACAACCTATCTAATTCTGGTTTGATATCATGATATATCGAATTTTGATATCTCTGACATTTAATTTATGATAATGTGATGTATCGAATTCTGCCATGAAGTAGGGAATGGTACAATTTATGGAATTGTGGCATAATATCTCGAATATATATATGCATAGTATATGACTATATGGAATTCTGGCATCATAAATACAAATTCTGATATTACATTTCTAATTCTGACATAAAGTATACAATTCTTCATGATAACTTGAATTCTGGCATCAAAAACTCAAACTCTGTTATGACATATTGAATTCTGGCATAGTTCATCGAATTCTGACATGATGTACCGAATTCTACCATCAAAAACTCGAATTCGGACATGAGATATCAAATTCAGATATAATATATCGAGTTCTGGCATCAAAACTTCTAATTCTGACATGACTGGGATTCTGGGATATATCTCGAATATGCTACATGGCGAATTCTGGCGTGATATATCGAATTCTGACATATGATATAAAATTCTGATATCAGAGACGCAAATATTAATATTGTATATCTGATTGTGACATGAGGTATGGAATTCTGACATGAGATATCGAATTTTGACACCAAAGATTCTAATTCTGGTATGGCATAATACTTCGAATTTTGATATGATATGATTGAAATGATGCTTTCCAACATGACATAAGGTGAAGTTATGGCATATAGCCAATTAGATTATAACTTGGTTAATTCTTACCCGCTTTGGATGAAATCCAACGTATACTAGGGAATTTATGATGAAACTTGGATAATTCTTAACCAATTTGGAAGAAATCCAACATGTCCGATGGAAATGCGATTCTCATATGAAGTTCTGGAATATGACCAATTAGGATGAAACTTGGGTATTTTTTAACTGATTGTGATAATCTTTGACGATAATTATTTTAATAGTTCTGAACTATGTAAGTTCTGATCAGTTTTGATGAAATTTGGCTATTTCTTTACCGATTTTCATGAAAAATAGCGTATGTACAATAGAAATTGGATTAACTAATAAGTAAACAAACAAATTACAATGTTTTAATTGGTATCAAAATTATTTTATTAGCTTAGGTGGTTATACACCATAGAACAAAATTGTTTATAGAGTTCGGGAATCAGACTTTTCGATCTTTTTTTAAATGCTATTGACATCCTCAGAGAATTTTAATTTGCAGTTCAAAATGTACCTACGTTTTTAAAATCGGAAATCTTTTCTATTTGAAAACAATTAGCATTACTGTCGGAAATAGAGCAGCTTAAGGTACAGATATTTGATAGTGATATTCGATCAGTGAAGAGCGAATATTTTCAAGAGCGAGTTTTAAAATGCTGCATTTTTCAAATTTAAATTTGATCTAAAATTTAAGCACATTTTAAAAAATGATTTCTTATCAGTCATAAAAAGAAAATTATTTTGCGTATCTTAGGTTTATCATGGCTCTATATTGATATCGTAAAAAGTCTTCACTATTAATTTGTTTGAAGATTTATCGAAAAGGTCGTTAAATGGCGATAGTAAGTTTTAACGAATAGTAGAATTTTTAATGTTATCAAACAGATAGGGATGATATTATGGAAAAAATGAATTTTAAATGTAGAATACGCGCTATACAAATAAAACTAAAAACTGTCTTTAATATTATCTATGAAACGTAATTTACACTTTAACAAAGTTAAAATTATAATTTTTCTTAACTTTGTACAATCTTAAATTTTCAGTTGATTACTTATTATTATTTGTTATTTTTAAAATGTAAATTTGTTTACATATAATTTACATTTTAATGTAATTTACGAAGATTTTTATAATTTTTACTTGTAAAATGTAAAAAATGGTTTTTTACAGGAATATGCCCAACTGTGCCATCGATACGTATGGATAAATTAAATATTAATCAATTATTAGTCTTGAATAACGTTTAAAGCCTCAAAAATTAGTCATCGAATATTCTCGAATCTAGAAAAACCTAGAAATTATTAAAAGAAAATTCGATTACAGATTAAAACCATATAAGCACTCACCACGAAAGTTACACTAAAGCTGTTAGCATCAAATTTGTAAACGAGATAGCGAAAAAAGAGAAATATAGAAAAATTGAAGAAAAAGTTAAAAACCTAACAAGAGAATAAAATGTTCTTATCATGAGTGGCTTAAGCGAATCAAAGTTGTAAAACTCTGCTCTATAATAGTAATAGTACTAGTGGTATAAAAACGCCTGATAACCTAACAGGTGAATGTGAAATGTGGGTGACAGTAATAATTTAAAATCGCACAGACAATATATAGCGCAGTGTATTCCATATAAAATGTTTATCTATTATAAACTTTATTTTAAATATTTTACTCTATAATAATTAATTACTCAAAAATTCGATTTAAAATAATTCGATTAATCAGTTAACCTTAACCGATTTTAATTTTCCTGGTTTCGTCATTAGTGTCGTTGTAATATTTCGGTCAGCAGAAGCACAATATATTAAGCACCTTATATAGATTATTATGACGTAACTAACAAGAAAAACGCATACAGGAAAATTGCACCCACGAAAGAAGCGCTGGCGAAAATTGCGCTCACGAAAAGATGCCCACATGTAGAATAAAATACACAAGGAAAAGGTGAATGGATCAACGAATTTGTGTGGGACACATAAACCGTTTGCTTTTGCGGCTTGATGTCTTCTTTATAAAATTATTTTTATACTCGTATGCAAAAATTTGGGCCAATTAGAAAAAAAAGAAAACATAGAAAGGTTTTTTCCGCTGTGGATTTAAAATTCGGTTAAGTTTGAATCGAATTACATTAAATAAAGTTTGTTATACATCTCAATAACGAATATACTTCTAAAAGTGTTTTAATTAGAAAAAAGGGAAAAACTAAGAGATTTTTCTAGTTTTAGAGCTGATGTGCGTTGTGTTATGCAATTATGTTATTTACTAGGTATATTAACTAGGTTTAGGTTCTGCATATGTTGTTTAACCTGTACTTCATGGACACGAGTAAACTGTAAAGGAACAGTAATGGCATACCTGATGTAGTCGAAATCAATAATATTTGGTTGGGGTAGCACCTGTGTAATACTCTCACCAATAGTGATGAAAAATGTATTAAAAATATTACTAAGTTTCAACTCATCCGATACAACATCAGTCACAATAATCAGACTAGGCTTCACTGCATAATTGACATCTCTGTTATAAAGAACTCGTTTTACATTTTTCCAAAGAATTCTGGATCTGCGCAATTCCCAAATTCTCTACAATTGTATATTTTCTTAAGCTTAATATTTTTATTAGCAGCCAGCTTATATTGTTCAACTAAATAATAATATCTTTCTCTTTTATCTATAAGATCCAGAAGCTCCTTATTCACCCAGTCTTTCCTTTTTCTCTTTCTATTTATCAAGATAGTTTTCGTGTTACTTCTGACTAAAAGGGACAAATTTCTGATTACTTCATCAAAATCTGATTTATTCTTAAGTAAATCCCATATTGGGGATTCAGAAATTGTGTTATAATCAGTTACCGTTTTCACAAGTAATGACGGAGAAGAATTATTGCCAATATTCATTGAAAGAACAATGCTCCTATGGTCAGATAAATATTTCTCTACAAGATGAAAATCAAACCCATAGCTCAAATCCGAAATTACGTGATCTATTATAGTGTTAGTTGTGTTTGTCACTCGAGTCGAAAATTCTGTATCAATTTTATTTAAAAATGAAAAACCATTTGTATTCATAGTTTCGACATATATGTAATATGGCCAAGTAGGATGGAACTTGCCCATTTCTCAACCGATTACGTTGAAATTCGACGTATTGGAAAAGGGATTCTAAAATTTTTTTTGGATGAAGTTATGGGATTTTGAAACGATTTCTGGATGAAGTTCTGGAATATGGCCAAGTATGATGGAACTTGTCTATTTCTCAACCGATTATTATGAAATTTGATTTGTGTGTTAGAAATGGGAATCTAAAATGAGTTCTGGATGAGGTTCTGGAATATGGCCAAGTATGATGGTACTTGCCCATTTCTCAACCGATTACGATGAGATTCAATGGAACTTGCCTATTTCTCAACCGATTACGTTGAAATTCGACAAGAGTGTTGGAAATGGGATTCTAACATGTTTTTTGGGTGAAGTTCTGGAATATGGCCAAGTAAGATGGAACTTGGCTATTTCTCAACCGATTATGTTGAAATTCGACATGTGTAATGGAAATGGGATTCTAAAATGATTTTTGGACGAAGTTTAGGAATATGGCCAATTATGATGGAACTTGGCTATTTCTTAACCAATTTTAATGAAATTTGATATGTGTATGGAAATGGGAATATTTGATATGTGTGGAATATTTCCAAGTAGGAGGCTATGCCTTAGCCGCGGGTATCATTAAATTAGCCATGTGTGTTGGGAATGGAATTCTAAAATAATTTTTTATAAAGCTCTGGAATATGGCCAAGTAGGATGAAACTTGGCTATTTCTTAACCGATTATGATGAAATTGGATATGTGTGTTGGAAGATTCTAAAATGAGTTTTTGGATAAATTTCTGGAATATGGTCAGTTAAACGGTTAGAAGTATCAGTATAATTTGTTATACTACTTTCGGTATAAAGTTCTAGAATACGATTTTTCGTTTTAAATTGGATGCTTGTACCCATGTTACTGAAGCTTTTGACTTGTTTGGCTGTTGTTGTATGTATAAGTAAATATATGTTGGTTAAAATAGAAATCAATAATGTTTTCGTCACACCAACTTTATAACATTATTGAAGATGCCAAAGACCGAAGTTCTGATCCCCTCGTGAGGTTTCAGCCCTTTATATTTTACATTTTGCATTCGCAAATGAGAAGATTTTTTCCTTTGAGACAGGTAACAAAATTGTATTTATTCTAGAAGATGTTCTCTAAAACCTCAAAATTAAAAACCAAAACAAAAAAGAACGAAATAAGCCGAATTAAAATACCATTCCGTCACGGTTGCGGTTCACTAGTTTTATTTATTTCGTTTTCGTTCGGTTTTCAGTTCGTACTTCGTACATATGAAATTTTAGTTTTCTCAGTGGAATTAAATATTGTGAAAAATTCGTTTAATATTATTTATAGTATAAGCTCACAAATAATTCAGGTCATAAACCCAAAGATACACCTCTAACCCTTGAATAACCTATCTAACCCCCTTCAAAGCCTATCTAAATTCTCATAAAATTGTCACACACTCTTCAATAAATCAAAATTTAATTAAATTCACCATTATCCAGTTAAAAAATGTGCAAAACCTTCTTGAAAATTAACTCTATCTTTTTTTATTAATGTTACAAAAAAAACCTTTTTTATACTAAAAATCTGCAAATTATTGAAATAACGGATTCACACGAATCGATAATTTAATCCCTATTTAACCAATCCTGACAAAATTTATTTTCTGCTAAACCCATTTCCTATTTAATACATTATCGCATGTTTCTTAAAGATTAGGCGCGCACACAAGTTACACACAGTAGCAGATAATAAAAATATTTTTTTTTTAGAGGGGTTACAATCAATAAAAATTGATTTTCTTTGTAACAAATTAAATAACAATCTTCTTCAGATTAAGACATTTAATTTAATTTTTTTTTTTTGCTTTTTTTCCAAAAAATTGTAAAAATGTTTATATACGTATGAAAAGGGTTCGTGACATATCAATCAAAGGGGTTATAATTTATAAACACGTATATAAATCTTTTAGTCCTATTAAATTAAGAAATGTCTATTTTATAGTAAAAAATCGTCTTCTGATCACGCAAAGATAATTTAATTAATATTTATTGGTTTATTTTTATGTTCTTATAGGTTAATTTGTGATACTATTGTGGTTTTGGAAGATATACAATAATTTTAAAATAAGGGTTGCAACATTTGTCAAGATTTTTTTTTTTTTTTGACCTCGCACAATGCGCATTGAGTATTATTATTTAGCGTGATTAACGTTAAAATCATGTATTTGATTGAACGAATAGAACTTAACTCATAAAACTTTTTGAACACAATCATCATAAAAAAAAAAGTCAAGAATATGTGCATGCACACAAAACATATACTCGTATAGGGTGACATATTTCTTTAAAGCTTTTTTATATTATTTTAATTTAAAATAATTAGAAAATTTACAATTTCGTGTTTTAAAGCTTTATAATGATCATCATGAAATAGTGATTAAAACATAAGATAAATTGTTGTTTTTGTATACATATTAGGTATATATATACGAGATTGTATGCATATGTATTACAAACAATATTCTTTGTTGAGTAAATTCAACCCACTAATTTTTATACCTTACCGCTACAACCCATTTGGCTTGAAATTTATAACTGCAATTTACTAAGGTATACGTATAAGTAAAGGTGATTATCTTAAAACACACATTGCAGTTTTTCATTCTAATTCTCATTTTTTTTTTTGTGTGTTATACAACAATTGGAATATTTTAATTTAAATAATAGAAAGACGATATATGATTTTCTTTTAATATAAGAATATAAAAAAATTATTTATCATGAAATCAAAAAAAAAAATAAAAATTATTATGTTGTTGAAATGACACGGCGCACGCCAGTTCATTTCCGGCAAACTATTATTCCTCGTCATTATTTTATTATTGAGTCTTGAATTATAATTTTTTGAAAAGACTTCCGTTCACCTTTTTTTACTTCTTCATCATCGTGAAGAAAATTTAATGTAAAATATGATTGTTTAAAGATACCAAGTATAGAGTAGTTTTTCTATATGTATAATATTTTGAGACTATAAGTGAGTGAGGATCGTGAAACGCCTTCGATTGCAATTTTAAATGTATACCAAACAAAGTAATAATAAAATTCTTGAAAAACGAGTTTTGTATAAATAGAGGAGGAAAATCATCTGCAATTTTTGGTTTTCTTTTGTTTACAATGGGACTTATAGTTACTAGGCGGAATGCATGTTTTGGTCAAATTCAATTTTGAAGTATACTGTTGACCAACATATTGAACAGCTGGTGTCGCATGTCACAATATTTCACATTAATTTTTCTATATCTGCATATTGTATACGTGTGTATCCGTACATAAATTTTATATTATTTATTATTCATATTAAAATGTTATGTGGTGTCCACTTTATCTTATATAGAGCACAACCGCACAACTCAAGACGATACACAATCATAAAGAAAAGAAGAAAATAAAACAGAGCATAATTTTCTTAATTTTATGACTTTCTGCGTAGTAAGTAATGGTCAAAACGTGACTTTAAACCGTTTTGGTTGTGTTTATACACACAGGCTATTAAATCGTAAAACAAAAAATAAAAAACACAAAATAAAATTGGTGACAAGTATCTCTGTTGTTGCACCCAGAATATACGATACCAGTACAGAGAGGAGTGAATAACAATAATAATCCTCTGTATATGCAAATGAGATCAATCATAATTCAAGTCAACAACAGCAAAATAAAAAAGGTTGTGTATTGTTAACTGATTGATTTTTTTTTTTTGTGTCTTTATGTTGTTAACATGCAAATTATGTCATATGATGTGGAAATTCTATACAAAAATAAGTTTTAATAAAAATTCCCGCCAAAAATTTCGTGTACCTTGAAAAATACCCTCGGGTTAAGTTTGATTAGATTTTTTTATGTTTTATTATTGTATTTTGCCTTCTTACAATAATAGTGATGTGAAGTGATTTCAATTTTTTATTTTTATTTCTTCAGTTTTGTATAATAACTATTATTATCACCATTAGGGGTCTTAACTTTCAATTTTTTTATTCCAGTTGATGATTATTTCAATTCAAAGTATTTATATAAAGACGACAACCGAAAATATCTTGTGAGAATTCTAATTGTCAGATGTGACTTAATTGTGACAAAGATCAACTGATTTCTTTTTTATCCATTTATGTAATATATCAGCAGTGCAGGATGGCGTATTTGTATTAATTAGTGATTTTAATGTGGTTATAAGGACTACCGGATTTTATTTCATTTTTTTTTCTTTAATGGGATTGATTACAGCCCTTAGGGTACATATTTTTTAAATATGTTTACGGTTATTTTTACGGATTGCTTTGGTTTTAAGCAACGATGTCCCGAATTTAATGCTCGGTAAACTTACAAAAATTTAAAAAACACGTAAACGTGCGTACATACTACAAGAAGGAACCACCATTGGAAATACAAGTCGTGTATCATGACAAATTTGACACATAAATGTGTGAAGTACCTAAATTTCGTTTGTGGTTATTGTCGGTCAAAAATTTGACAATTTTATCAAGTCTATAATAAAACCATTTCTTAGAACTATGTATTATCAATCAAATATTTTTTTTTTGTCAATTCTATTTTTTTTGGGCTAATAAAATATCGCTAATTGATAAAATAAGAATATTATTATAATTTAGTGAAAATAGCACAAATATAACACGTAAAATTATATTTATTTTTATGAATCATAAAATGAAAAAGAATAATTTTGAATTAAAATGTTTAATGAATGTTTTAAATTTTAAAAATAATACGCTATTTGGCTGGCATACACATTTTAAATTCCTCCAATTTGTCCTTAGATCAATTAAATTTTCAGCAAAAATTAAAAGCATAAATAAATTCACAATTCGGATCAACTTTACATAAACTCAAAACTTTAAATTACAAAAATTAGATTCTGGATAGAATGCAAGCGGCGAAGGATATCAACGATAATGTTATAAAATAATAGGCTTGTACCTCCCAATTCAGAATTCATCTACCTATATTATAGTATAGTTAAAATTTTAATCGCATTCACTTCTGGAATAATAAATTTGGAAATGTACATAGTTAGTATAAATTCAACGCTAACGCGCCCTAGTCTATTTACTTGATAATATCAAATGTATAGGTTACAATTCTTGGAAGTTTTCAATTTGGAGAACTTTACTTCAAGGAAGTAGTAAAACGTTACTTAAACGTAAATGGACATTTTTGAAAGATTTCCACTTGGGTATCAAACATGACTAATGCCCGATTTCAGAACAAAACAGCAATTCGTCAGTTAAATAATATTTCCTCTCTTTCTTCTTTTATGAAATTGCAATTTGTTTCATAATTCAAAATCAATGCTGTCTGGATCATAATCTTTTTTACATGAAAATTTTAAAGAGAGAATTAAATATTTGACTTTTCAATATCGCTCAAATAAAAATTTAATTCTCCCTTTAAAATGTTCATGTAAAAAAGAAATCTAATCAGATAGCATTGATTTTGAATTATGAAACAAATTGCAATTTCATAAAAGAAGAAAGAGAGGAAATATTATTTAACTGACGAATTGCTGTTTTGTTCTGAAATCGGGCATTAGTGACACTTAAATAGTGTGTTGTGAGGAATATTTGATTAAAGAAATGAAATTTTACCATAAGATTGTACAGAAATTGCAGTACAAAAACCAAAATACAAAAAAGGCGTCTAGCCTGTCTCTGTTTTAAATACTGAGAATATTTCGAGAGAACCACAATTTATTGTATCACGTTTGTTTTATGGCAATCGTATAGTTCAACAATGATATTGAATGACACGGTTTAAGGTATATGAAAGAGTAATAAATTATTTCCATCTATAGTAAGTTGAGTAAATGCAATTCAACCAGACGATGGAGCTACTCTTATTATTAAAAAAACGGATAAGCGCTCGGCCAGTCACTCGGCCAAAAATTAATTTTTATTGATATTTAAATTTAAAAATATCGTTAGAAGTACAAATAAAATTCCCAAAAATAAATTATTTCTTGATTCTGCATTCTGGTATATTTGAACATGTATGAAAACGAGCTAGGAGAACCCTTAGCGAACGGCTTTGTTTTTTTTATAGAGGAAATAATTTTTCTAAGTACATAATTTATATAGAAAAATTTGCTTCTCAAATTTTATCAATTCCTGTTAATATTAATTCATCATAGTAATAATCAATCAATATTGATAAAATTTAATCTGAAAATACTTAGGTATATCGTTAGTGTTTTAAGCGAAAATTATGTGTGCAACTCAATTACAAATAGTTGAAATTCATTGAAGTTTGGAAACCAGAAATGGGAAATATTAATTTACTAATGCGTAAAGCGCATTTATGTGCCATTTAATAATGTCTGTGGTATATATTATGTCAGTGCGTCAAGTGGTTCTCAATAATAAATTATAGTTTTGAGTATGAATCACTAATGTGTTTCGATTAAAATAGTTTTGAGTAAAACTGTATAATCTAGGGTGATAGAGTAAAGTTGGTGTTGGCCCTCGGATTTTTCCTTATTGTACTGTATTTTTTGATGAAAAAGTAAAAAATGGAAAGTTTTAATGCGTGATTCAATTCGATTAATGCTGTTTGCCTCGGTCGTTTATTTTGATTGATTGATTGATTGATTTGAGTGTACAATCAAGACTAAGCAAGGTTCTTGGTAAGACGTACACCCTTTTTACTACACTTCATTCTGGAATTCCAGTGTTTCCAACCCAATCCTAAAACTAAAGTTTAGCCCAAACTAATATTAAATGAAGCATTTCCGCTAACCTGCCACTCAGATATAGAAGTTTGATCTATACTGAACGCTGTTCTGTAATGAATTACAATTAATGTCACCATTCGCCAAGATTAAAATGATAAGACATCGTTAGTTTCTAAAGTATGTAGCTGAAGTTCCTGTTAATTAGGGGGACAAAAATTAATACAGCATAATTTACAGCACGTCTAAAACTACATGTCCGCTGAATGCTTAAAGTTACTGGAAATCTGCGTTGAGCTTGTCCGAATATTGCACCAAAGCTCTGAAATCCTCATGGTTTACTTCGTTGTTAAAATTGATATAGCATAGTTGATTAATTAAATTAAATTCATCATCGTCATGGCCATTTATATCCAGAACAGTAGCCCAGATTCGCATCATCCATTTATTGAAAAAGTCCCCGCCTCACCAGTCACCATCGTAATTCAAAATATAGTCACCAATCCTCCACCAAGACTACAGAGCTACTGAAGTCCGCTCCTTGATGAAGGTGTGATAAAATGTAGCGTTGCCATACGCTGCTGCTGCCCCAAAGTTTAATAACTGCCAACTATTAAAATTTAAAAAATGCGATGGCACTTTATGATCAAACTTTAAATTATTTAATGATAATGCATGTGAATTGTTTGAAGTTTGTAGTCAGCAGCAAGAATAAACCTTTTTTGAAAGATTTAATAATTTTAAAAAATTTTGATTCTACTTGTAGTGGCGTTGAACCATATAAAGCAATCAATAATTTAAAAACTGTCATCCTATTCATCGTTCAATTGCGCCGGGAAACGCTGACCCTCGGCGACTCATGCACTCTACCAAACACATCCACAGCCTAGCCATACGAAACTACCATTTGTCAAGGTACATCCAAAATACAAAGCCCCACCCTGCACCAAACAACACCTGCACCAAAACCAGATACACGGTTTTCATCCAAACCAAAAACATCCTCAAAAAATACACCCCTAGCTGAGCAAGCCCAAAATATTGAACGGATACACGCCCAGCACTATCGACTCCACACCTCCCACACCCGGTGCCCTGCGCTATCCAGGCCAGAAACAGCTCTCAGGGCATTAAATAAATTAAGATTAATATGAATAAAATTAGTACTTATTACAACAGGTAATTTTAACTCTTATAATCTTGAATACAAAAACAAAAATTACATTTTAAGTACAGTTAATGAATTTTCCACGCAAAAAAAAACCTTCCGTTCGCCCATCAAATACGATGAGTACCAATTAGTACATATACCAACAAGTACTAATTTTAAATATTATCATCTAAATTTTCAATGCCACCTTTACGTGTCAAACAAAATTGACGATTTTTATGTTTGTATGCATTGGTCATAATAACCCGGTTTTATGTTCACTTAGATGACTTATAGAAACTGTCATGATATACGACATCATTCGTGATTTAGGTTTTCAAACGTTTCGTTGGGAATTGTCCGTTTCCATAAATAAACTTTGTGCGGGTTTTGCTGTACCAGCGTATGCTAACGTTTGACTTGTTTGTACCAACATCGAATAACATGCATCGAACTATTTCAGCTAGAGTCCTATTTTTCTTTCAGCAACACCATCGAAGCAAGCTATAGATTGTTTGATTTTTTTCTTTGTGCGGTCATTGTGAATTCTACACGTTTAAGTTCACACGCGTCATTTCTACAAGTTTTTCTACAAAAATTTACATTTCTTTTCGTTATTGGTAATTTTTTGTGGTAAATAGTTTGCTTTTTGATGCCTTTTCGATATGTTTTTATTTTTTTGGGCAAAAAGAAGACATAAGACATGTTGGGTCTGATTTTAATTTTATAAATTGCAGCTTTTCGAATGTCACCGAATTTTATTGCTGCTTGAATAAAATAACCAGGTAAACTGTATGAAATTTTGATTATGGTTTATCGATGTATATTGGGATGTTTGAAAATTTCGGATTTGAGCTTCGAGAGGGATGAAATGATCCTCGGATTCTAGTACATAAAATTAATAGTCTCTCAGCTCAATCCTCTCAGATACCCTTTGGTAGATGTAGAGATTTCGTCTGATTGTCGGGATAAAAGAAAACACGGGTGCGTCAATTATTTCTCATTGTAAATTACCAATAGGTAACTACCAAAAATTCTTCGTTATATTTTATGTTGAAGTTGTGACTAAGGCTTGCAATACTTTCCCTGAGCAATACCCGTATTCCGGTATTATACCGGTATTATTATATTATAAAACAAATATTAGAATTTTAATTATGTATTTCTAAGGCTATTTTAGGTATATTATACATAAAAAAATAAAAAGAAGAAAGACGCCAATTCAAAAAGTTTAGTTTTATATTTAATATATAAAATTTAGAAATAAGAATTAATTCAATTTAATAACTTCAAATAACTTCTTCTTAATCATTTCAATACGAGTTAAAATAACCTCGCATAAGGCATAGCATATCGATGCTATTATCACTTAAAAAAGATCTAAGTTTTGTAGAAATTTGACCGAAGTAAAAATTATACTTTCTGCTTCGATGATACTTGGCGGTATAATAAGAAAATATTCTTAAACTTTTTTAAATTTTCACCCCGATAACCTCCTTCTTTGAAGACAGCTAACTCTTTTCTTATGATTTTGGCCAAATCTGCAGCTTGTTCTCTAAGCTTTGTGGGGTCTGTTTGGCAATATTAATTGTTATGTCCAGTTGCCGTTGCAAATTAAATTATAAATTAGTTCTACGGATTCATCCGACTCCGATGTACCTATTAGATAAACTGTGATTCCCATCCAATGACTTATTCAGTTTTAAAGGAGTAAAACGTTCGACTATATTCACTATTGAGTTAAAGAATAATTGCTTTCGAAAATTGCTTTAATTTCAGTTCAAAATCTGGGTTATCCTTGAATTTGTGTTGCGTTTTATGTAAATATTGTAAAAGGCTTCAATAATTTGGCCGACGTCCGCTAATTCTTTTAGAAAACACAGTTTTAAACTTGTTACTAGGTTGTCCTGAACCCAAGGCTTTTAAAACACCATTTTTCAACTCGCAGAAACGTTGAAGCATAAAGGGTATACTACTTCATCTGGTTCTCGTATCAATGATTAATGAACTTTCCTTACCTAGTTCTGATTTAACATATTTTTGCTGTATACTACCACTTTTGTGGTAGAACGTCGAAACAGCTTAACAACTATTCTCACCTTATAGATAAGTGGTCATAGTTCTTCATTTAGTTTTAAGAAGTCGCAATTTTCGGTTTTATGTAACCCATTGTCTACATTTTCTTCAGAACAACACTACATTTTCGCATTTACTTTGGAGTGGTTCGAACGCTTCAAGTCTTTCTTCGAGAAATTTTATACAGCTACAACTGGCAAATATCTGTGATACGGATTAACCCCAAGTTCCAAAATTTATTGTGTATAGGGGAGAGCCTCCGGTACTGGGCACTCTCCGGAGAGTGGGCACTCCTGCATAACTTTTGACAGAATGCAAATATAACTGATCTAACTTCTGTCGTACTTGTATTTTAACAGTACGCAGTTTTCTAGCTAATATCGATGTGAATGGACGAGCTTGTTCATTTGCTGCGATCACATTAACAAAAAATTCCATAAAAATCAACGCAATTGTAATTTTCCAATGTTTTAAAAGTGCGATAAATCAAAGTGAATAATCTCAAATAGGTAAGTGTTATCGATATGTCTACAGTATTTTCGTTGTGATTTGGGATGCCACATCGATTTATATCAAAATCATGACACATCACATTTTTTTGGTTACTCCGAGAATGGTCGTGATTTCCGGTTGTGGGCACTTAAATGTAACCGGTTGTAGGCACTCTCTTTTTCCATTTATAGCGTCTGTCTCCCCTCCCCCCCCCCCCAAAGAAGAGTAAAAAAAAAAGGCAACCCGTCGGCCAAACGGTTTTTAAAAAAAAGAACTCTCCATCATCTGATGATGATATCGACTTTGCATCATTTGTTTGAAGCCTCTGCCATCGAAGTTGACTGAAGTTGAATAATTTTATAAAAAGCTTTTTTTGTTATGCTTGCCACTGAACGCCTTTAAAATTAATAAACCGAGAAATTCTTTCAAATTAGGTGCGTTTTCCATAAACTATTCCTATTTTCAGCGAATTTTGGAAGGGTTACAATTTTTTTGTTGTTGCTAAAAAAGATGACTTCACAAAATTGGTCGTAAAATTTTTTTAGTTGACGGAACCAATGTAGTTACTTTAGCAAACAGTTAGCTAATGCATCTAGCTTCCCATTGATATTCATATCTCCACAAAATATGGACCCAAAGGAAAATTATGGGTCAAAAACAAAACTGTGCCCACAACCGGAGACTCTCCCTTATAGTATTTTTAAAAGATTTCCACATGGGTATCACACATGCCTAAGGGGAACTTAAATAGTGAGCTGTTAGGAATATTTGATTAGAGAAATAAAATTTCACCATAAGATTGTACAGAAACTGCAGTACAGAAACCAAAAAAAATAAAAAGCGTCAAGCCTATCTCTGTTTTAAATACTGCGAATATTTTAAGAGAACCGCAATTTAGTTTGTCACGGTTATTTTATGGCAACCGTGTGGTTCAACGATGATATTGAATGATACGGTTTAAGACTTATGATAGAATAATAAATTATTTCTATCTATAGTAAGTTGAGTACATGCAATTCAATTAGACGATGGAGCCACTCTGGTTATAATGAGGTTATAAGGACTACCGGATTTAATATTTTTTTTTCTTTAATGGGATTGATTACAGCTCTTACTCAGGGTACATATTTCCTAATATGGAGTGTTTAAAACCAGGTTTTTTACGGATTTCTTTGGTTTCAACGTCCTGAATTTAATGCTTGGTAAACTTATAAAAATTTGAAAATGTAAAGTAACAAATTAATAGAGAATCTATCTATCAGATCAATGCAATTTCCAGCAAATTAATTTTAATTAATAATTATAAAAACCACGTAGAAGTGCCTACATAGTACAAGAAGGAACCAATATTTCAAATACAAGTCGTTTATCGTAGGGAGTGCAACCCGGGATCCTGGTCTTTTTGTTAAATATCGGGATCCTAGTCTTTTTGTCAATCGCAAAATCCTCAAATGCCTGTTTTTTCCAATACTGAAATCCAGGATCCCAGGATTGCCCTATATATAATACCGGGATTGCGTTCCCTATAGTTTATCGTAAAAGTTTGATTTTGTTTTGTTATTTATATTCATTATTTATTTATTTATATTCAAAAGTTTACACAAAAACTATAACAAGTAGGTAGATAGAGTAATTTTATTTACCAATACGAAAGAGGAAATGAAAAACAAAAATTATTAAATCACATTAAGTAAATTAAAAGACGTTAAAGTTCAACCTTGCCATTCAACAAAAACCAAAATTTTGATAGCGCTCTTAAAATGCCCAATAAGGCGTTAATGTTTTACCTCATCTGGCAACTTATTATAAAAACCAAACCCTTGTGGAAAATTTCTTTAGAATCCCTTATTGTTCTTAAAGTTGAATTATAAAATTTCTTATTAAACCGTACATTATAGTAAGATTCTCTCGCTCTATAACAGACGAGTGGGAGTCAATTTAAGCAAGTGTTTAATAATTTTTAAAACTTTATTTGTAGAATTTGTAGAGGGCTCAGTTGGCTAGTCGCAGCAGCGGACATGTGGATGTAATTAAAATTTGCCCTTACGTAAAAAATATATTAACCAGGTCGTTTCAGAGTTAAAAAAGTTAGCCAAACGTCTAACAGCAAATACGACAGGAGAAATGGTTTTGTATATTTTATAAATATACTTGGACTAGTTCAATTTTGAATCTATAACCAAACCCTGATACTTGCAAGATAAAACAGCCTGAATTTTATATCCACGAAAATTAAAATATGTAAGGTTCCTTGTAGACTATATTCTTGTTTACAAATATTAGATAATTGGTTTTGTCCCCGTAATTCTAAGATAATCGGTTAGTTATTAGGTAATTATTAATTAAAAGTAGGTCATGCGGCACTTGGTTACCTATATTGAAATGTCCTCTACGCCATCATAAAGCCAGCTTCAAATTAAATATATCATTTATGTAAAATACAAATAATAAAGGTCCTAAAATATAGCCATGTGGTATACGTCAGACGTAATTAATGAAAAGTCACTATGAACATTATCCACTATTGTGCACTGCTTACGATCATTAAGATAAATTTCCAAAATCGAAAAAAAAAATTCAATATGATGCAGTTGCTTAAATTTTTCAATTAAAATCTTATGATCGACACAGTCACAAGCCTTACGAATACCAATAAATAAGGCCCTAATAAATAATTTAAGATGAGTTTCCAAATAAATATTGTGCATTAAATTGGCCACGGTTGCTTCAGTATTTTAAGAAAGAATGAATTTATGTTATTAATAATAACTTTCTCAAATATCTTAGATATTGAATTACAGACTGATATGAGTCTGTAATTGGAACAGGTTTGTTTGTTTCCAGATTTGTAGACGGGAGCAACACTAGTCTTTTTTAATGTCTGCGATAAATGACCTTTAAGCAAACAATGATTAATCATTTATAATTTCATTAATGTTATATATAATGCTTGTGAAGTTGAAAAAATTTCACTAATATGTATACGATCATATATCCATTAACAGAATTCGTATTGAAGTTCATAATAATATTGTTAGTGTCGAAAGAAGCTACATAATATGATATAGCCTTGCAAAATTAATAGTCTCATTCAATATTTCAGGCGAAACTAAGCTCACATAAACGAAAGTCGAGACTCCATCGGCGCGATTTTGATCTCTAGCGTAGTGATAGGACTATTAGCTTCGCAATTCGGGTCCATTTTAAATAAACTAAAAACATTAAATTACAAAAATTATATTCCATAGAAGGCCTTAAGTCACGAAGGCTGATTTAAATATTTTGAAAATTGCACGATTGTTAAAATTCTAAATTTCAATTTACTGTTATAAAATAATAAGCTTTTAAGTCACACTTCAGAATTTCACCCACCTATATTATAGTATAGTTAATATGAAATGTAGGTTAGAATTTTTGGAAGTCGTCTATTTGTAGAACTTTGTTTCAAGGCGGTTTCAGAAAATTTTTGAAAGATTTCAACCTGGGTCATCCTACATCACTAAGACTCTACTTAAATGGTAAGATGTGAGGAACATTTGATTAAAGAAATGAAATTTCATTATAAGAGTGTGCAGAAACTGTAGTACAGAAACAAACAAACAATAAAACGTCAAGCTTTCGTCTGCTATAAATAAAGCGAATATTTCAAAGAACCACAATTTATGTTATTACTTTATTGTATGGCAACCTGAGCATCGTTAAACGACACCATTGAAAATACATAAACGAGTAATACATTAATAGTGAGTTGACTACATGCAATTCAAGCAGACGATGGAGCCACTTTTATTATTTAAAAAAAAAAATGATTAAACACTCGGCCAGTCAGCACTCGTTCACTTAATTCGTATTCCAGTTGGTGGTGTTCGGAGGGAGGGTAGGGAGAGGCTCTGATGGGATTAAAGCCCCCTCGAAATTACCTACTTTCATAAGTTTTATATAAAACATTAAATTGAAAATAATTTTGAATATTATGAATTATAAAATTCCCAAAAATAAATCATTTCTTCATTCTGTTATATTTGAACATGTACGTAAACGAGCTTCGAGTTTTGCTGTAATAACAGTATATATGTAAATGGCACTAAAGCGATAGATTTTAGACTAAGAGACGAAGTTAAATACCAGCAGCTAAAAGTTAGATAACAGACAGATCCCAAGCAAGCTTTGTTTAAATAAAAATCATTTTGTTATCTATAGTGCTTTGGAATTATCAAATAACATAGACAGAGAAATGTCTTATAAAAAACCATAAGATCATATGTGGGAAAGTGGAATAGAAGATCGAGTTTGACGGTAAGCCCTTGTTGTTTGAATGCACTCGTAGATCAACTTTTCGTTATGTACAGCATTGGAATATGTAGTTCACTACACGTTTCCGTAATCAACTTATTAAAGGTATTTAAACAAATTTGAAACTGTTAAATAAAAAATTACAGTAAGTTAGATCTTATTCATTAAACTAGGATTGCCACTTGCTGCCACTTGATTGCCAATTACTGGATAACATCTATCTGAATCAATTTAGGTTTTTTATTGAAAAAATAAAGCAAAGTATCCGATTTTTTTGCATAAATTCTATTTTACAAATTAGATTACGAGAATAATTTGATTCATTGAACAATTCATTTAAGGCATAAAAAATGCTTAGCTGCGTTACGTCACGGGGTTTAATAAACCTCCACTGCCCCATCATTACAGCGTGACGTAGTTTATGGATGACCCCCTAGGAATAGTTATTAATATAACCACGAGATACTGCCGCAAAATGGGAACATGCCTCAACCGTATGGATCACTGTTGTATCGTTTGGATAGAATCAAAACTCGGGGAAAGAAGGTGATGATGATTTACAGGAAATAATGCTGTAAATGTCCATCAACCCAAAAATAAAATATTTCAAGAAATCAGGCTCTTTACTAGCTGAATTATACGGATGGAGCTGTTACACCTATAACTACATTCTTTTTCTTGCACAATCTGCTATGGATGAGCTTTAGCACAAAGTGGATTGTGTAAGTGGGATTTTTGTAACAAGTCACGTAAATAAATAAAGATAAAAATATTAAACTTAGACAATTATGTGAAATTATTGTTCAAGAACCAAGAATTCTCTGTTTGATTGAAATGGGGTTTAGTCTTTAAGATATAATCGAAAATAATATACGCACGATTTCATAGATAATGTTAAATTCATATTTAGAATAAAATGGTTAAATCTAACAAAACTACTCCATAATATTATTGGCGATGACGTCATCAGGCGGCAAGCCAAGCCAAACCGCAAACCTCTAATGTCGCGCGATTTAAACGCTTGAACCACTGTAGCGAGAGAATGGCTGATCTGATCGGAGCAATTCTGGGGTCAATGTTTGCGTTAAGAGACAGTAGTGGGTAATTTATTATAAATTAAAATAATTAATATCCACATAAATTGTAATTACAATTAAAATCTACATGGCAATATTATCTGATCGGAGATATTCTGGTGTCAATTTGTGCGTAAAGAACCTGTGGCGGATAATTTATTTTATATTAAAATAATTAACCTCCAGTCCTCCACATAAATTTTTATTAAAATTAAAATCTGCAACTGTAGAGAGAGAATCACTCGTCTGACCGGAGCATTTCTAAATTAAAATAATTAATCTAAACATCTTATGAACGTTATCACGCAAAACACCTACGGCCGTGTAGACGACACAGCCCATCCCGAATTGTTTATAATATTCCGCACAATAGCTAGAGGTTTTTGAATCACTAATTTTTTTATATTTTTGTACTATCAGTTTCAGTGACCACTATAATTTTCATTGCAAAACCTTATTCTGCTTGATAATTTATATACATTTTCTAAGTATGTGTAACTTTTATTAGGTTTGATATAGGAAATTCAAATTAGGTTAGTGGACTCGAAATGATCGTTCGATGCACTTATCGTATTTCATTATTAATTTTTTTTAAATGCTCGTTTTCGAATTATACGGTTGCCACACGACTCATCCTAGGGGCTATTTGTAAATTCGATTCGAATTGTTTTTATCAAATCGGTCACAATTTGGATTAAAATTTGGAAAATATTTCTTAGGATGGGTAATTTCCCTAACTATTATTTTCCTTAAAAGTTGTTTCCGAAACAACCATCCTTCGTCTCAGGAACAGCATCTTTCTCATATTGGGAACTTAAAACCTATTTCTTCTTTCTCAGTAAATGACATGGCTTAAGTGCGAATTACTGGTTTTACCCGCAGTATGTATTTGTTAGATATAAATATTTCTGCCATTTGATTGATTTTAAACAATTTTATGTGGTATTTACCTTAAAATAAAAAGAAGCTCGTTTATTAAAAGGTCAGGGTATTCCTTAAAGTTATAGTACCCAAAAATTTAAATTCAATGTTTGGTCATACTACACAATCTTATCAACGTATGATTTACAAGTACCACCATAAACAAAAAACCTAATTTGATGTTGACCCCTTTTGATTTTGATTGAAGCCGGTGAAAATGTTCTCTAGATGAAATAACACGACCCATATTTTATATGCCTTTCAGCGTTTTCTGTTTTTTCCATTTTTTTCAAATCTCAAACTTTCTCGGTGATCCTTTTCAAATGAACGGTAGTAAGCTTGTATTTTATAAATTAATTCTATTAAATAAAATCCAAATTAATTTCTTGTTAATGAAAAAGAGCCTTGTTTATTTATTTTACTAAGAAATAAACAAATTGTTATACATATGTATGTATATCAGGATTAAAGAAATCGATAACTTCTATACTCAAATTTTTACTTTGATAATTTTACAAAATAATTTTTTTTAAATTCTAAATATCCAATTAATTTTTACAAAAAATTATGATATTTTTGAGAAACTATATTTTATTTTTACCTCCGATATATTATGAGTAGAGTTCATGTGCGTTTGGTATAATAGTATTTATTAACTCGCTCTAGCAGCATTTCTCTTAAGAACTCCTCCTAATGCATCCCAAGGTCCCTTTACATGACAATTTTCAAAAAAAAAAAAATATCGATCAGATAATACCTACAAACATGATGACTATACAATAATTTAACTTAAATTTGTCGACATTAGCAAACAAGAAAAAGCAAAAATTCTCTACCAAAAAACCATATAAACAAATTTTCTATGAAATGTTAGCCGATAGAAACGCGTGGGTAGAGAATACTTTTGGTAGTATAAACAATTCTATGAATGATGCCACGTGTACGTTAATTTTATTTAAACAAGAAATAGGCAATCATAAAATTCATTGCAAAATCCATATTCCACCATTAATTAATTCAAATATGTCCTAGAAATATCTTACTAGAGCTATCATGATACTAAATGAGAATACATTTTTTCCATTAATAAATTAGTCATTCTTCTTTGTTTATGCATAACCTCATATTCATATACATTTAAATTATCCAGTTATCTGGCACGTATACATGATTAAATTCATCTCAATATATTGATTTGTTATTTTTGAAAGATATGAATCAATGAATGTTCAGTCATAATAATATAAAGCCGTTTGTTCTTAAATGTTTTCAAAGAAAGATGTTAATTACGTTTATCTGTAAGCACAGCAAGTAAAACCCATTCCCTGAAATAATTGGCATATGGGATATCCTATAATATAATTATAGAATACACTAAGATTTAATTAATCTAACTTAAAAACACAATTTTTAATAAGTTTATGTGCAGCAAAAAACTGATGAAAAAGTAATAAAAGAAAACAGCTGATAAGATATGTAAGTTCCCAGAAATTATAATAATTAACGAAACAAAAAAAAAAAAATGCTGCTACCAAATTAACAGATATCACATGTAAACAATTTGATTAGTGCCATCAAACACATAAATGTGTGAAGTACCTAAATTACGTTTGTAGTTATTGTCCGTCTTTATTATCTATGAAAGTTTTCCGTTCCTCTTGAACTTAATAATTTGACAATTTTATCAAGACTATAATAAATCCATTTCTTAGAACTAAGTATTATCAATCAAATATTTTTTTTTTTGATCTAATTGATAAAATAAGAATATTATTGTAAGTTAGTGAAAATAGCACAAATATAATAATTGTATTAATTTTTATGAATCATAAAATGAAAAAGATTAATTTTGAATTAAAATGTATAATGAATATTTTAAATTTTAAAAATCCTACGCTATCTGGCTCGCATACACACTTTAAATTTCTCCAATTCCAAGAAATTACTTATCAAAATGATAAAACATGTGTGCTTAATGCTTATACACGAAAACAACTCCATAATATTGTCCACTGCAAATACAATAAATTTCGTCACAATCTATATATACCAGAAATTCTTTACAATTATCTATTTATAAAAATGTATTTGTGTATGTTTTGTCTGTTCATATACACACCCGTTTATATAAAAATATCAAACTTACCCATTTTATCTTGCCAAAAAAACGCGAAGTTCTCAGAACCATAATCGCAGAAAGTAATATCGTGCATTAAATCAAAATTTTTTTTTATTCGCACTTCCCAGAATATTATTTTACTTTAGTTTTAATAATTTTAATTTTATGATCAATTAATAAATAAATTAAATTTTTATTGTGATAGTGTGTCCTAATTTTAAAATTCTGCGGGGTAAATTTATTGGTAAATTTTCAAATTGTTAATAATTTTGGTATTAGTTGTTGTTGTTGCTGTTTAAAAATTGTTCGATTTGATCTCTTATATGCTAATAACCTTTGATACACAATAAATTATCACCAAACCACATCCTTTTCGAAGCAAACTTTGTATTATACAAGTGGAAAGAGTCAAGTGTTTTTGTAATCTGTTTTAACAAAAGAAAACCATCATCAATTGTCATGAAAATGTTACGGTTCATTTCGAGGTTTTCATTTTAGAATAATGTAACATCACCATCCAGCATCAGTGTGTGAATAGAAGGAAAAATCATTTTTTTTTTTTACTTTGGTTGTCTCCGCCACGTGACTTAACCGCATTTTGCACTTTAGAATTGTGTTTACTCTCATTTATTTTGAGAAAAATATCCATTTGGTTACGGGATGAAAAATGATTGTTTTTTTTTTTTCATTCCGCTTTTCTTTCATGATGATTGAAGCGTAGAAATTCTGTGCAAGGTGAATGAAACGGGGAAGGGGGCTTGAAATTTTATTGATCATATCAAGCAAGTGCATCGGGTAAATTTCAAATTCATTTATTGTGTATTAAGGTAGAAGGATTTTCATAGAGCAATGTTAGGTGACGATTTTTAAATGTTTGATGCTTCAAATACAATGAGTTGCTTTACCAAAACTTTTAACAGTGAGCTAATTCTAGATATCTCAAGTTTGTTAATAAACTATTTTCGTGAAATATTTAAATTAAACAGCACTTTAAAGTGTTTCACACACATTCAAAAAAACTCTTGATAATTATTAATTATTATTTAACCTTCCGTCAGGTGCAATATTGCAACAACAACGGGCAATAGACACTTTACAACAAAGATGTCTTTTAAATAAAATAAAGATATTGTACTAAAGCAACGGTATATATGTTGAGATTGGATGGATTTTTCGATAGATGTGTGTGTATAAATATTTACTATTATATTGTTGAAGAATCTTGTAAGTATTTTGGATGAATTACCCGTTCTTCAAAGGAAAAATTTTCGTTGGTTTTGTGTTGCAGCATAGTTATGCATAGTTTGTTCGTTTTTTCTGCTGTACAAGGGCATCGAGCACGATCATGTTTCTATTGTTTCTCGTCTATCCAAATATTTGTAAGGTCTTTGTAGTGGAATAAGACGAGTACGCACACGAATACTCACAAGTAAAAGTATGTTTGAACATGGATTGGAAACAATTTTGATGAGATTCGTTGACAGAATATAAAATTTGAAGTTTGGGATTTGAAATTAAGAATTTGGAGTTTGAAATTTGAAATTTGGAATTTGAAATTTGGAATTTGCAATTTGAAATTTCAAATTTAGAATTTGAGATTTGAAGTTTGAAATTTTGGAGTTTCAAATTTTAAATTAAGAATTTGAAGTTTGAGATTTAGAATTTGGAATTTTAAATTTGGTATTTAGAATTTAAAATTTTAAATTTCCAACTTGAAAATTAAAATTTGAAATTTGGAATTTTGAACTTTAAAATTGAAAATTGGAAATTTGAAATTTGGAATTTTGAATTTGAAATTTAAAATTTGGAAAGTAAAATTGAAAATTTGGAATTTAAAGTTTGAAATATATAATTTTAAATTTGAAATTAGAAATTTAAAATTTGGAATTTGAAATTTGAAACTTAAAATTGAAAATTTGGAATATAAAATTTAAAATTTGAAATGTAAAATTTAAAATTTGGAATTTAAAGTTAGAAATATAAAATTTGAAATTTAAAATTTGAAATTTAAAATTTTTGATTTTAAATTTGGTATTTTTGATTTGAAGTTTGGAATTAGGGATTTGAAGGTACAAGTTTAAAATTTGAAATTTGGAATTTGAAGTTTGAAATTTGGAGTTTGCAATTTCAAATTTAGAACTAGAGATTTGAAGTTTGGAATTTGAAATTTCGAATTGGAAATTTAGAATTTGAAGTTTGAGATTTGGAATTTGGAATTTGAAATTTGGAATTTAGAATAGAATTTAAAATTTGAAATTTCCAACTTGAAAATTAAAATTTGAATTTTGAAGATTAGAATTTCAAATTTCAAATTTGAAATTAAAAATTTAAAATTTGAAATTTAAAATTTAATATTAGAAATTTGGAATTTAAAATTTAAAATTTGAAATTTGAAATCTAAAATTAGAAATTTAAAATTTAAAATTTGAAATTTGAAATCTAAAATTAGAAATTTAAAATTTTGGATATGTTATTTGAAATTTGGAATTTGAAATTCGGTATTTGGGATTCGAAATTTCGAATTTGGGATTTATAGTTTGAAATTATTTGTAATTTGTAATTTGGAATTTAAAATTTGGAATTTAGACTTTGAAATTTGGAATTTGAAAATTAGAATTTGCAATTTGAAATTTGAAATTTATAATTCGAGATTTGAAGTTTTGAGTTTGGAATTTTAAATTTGGAATTTTAAATTTGGAATTTGAAATTTAGAATTGGAAGTTTCAGTTAGAATTTGGTATATGAAATTTGGAATTTAGAATTTAAAATTTGAAATTTTCAAATTGAAAATTAAAATTGGAAATATAAAGTTTGGAATTTGGAATTTTGAACATTAAAATTGAAAATTTGGAATTTGGAATTTAAAACTTGAAATTTAAAATTTAGAACAGAAAATTACAAATTTGGAATTTGAAATTTGGAAATTAAAATTGAAAATTTGGAATGTAAAATTTAAAATTTGGAATTTAAAGTTAGAAATGTAAAATTTAAAATTTAAAATTTGAACTTTAAAATTTTTGATTTTAAATTTGGTATTATTGATTTGAAGTTTGGAATTAGGGATTTGAAGGTACAAGTTTAAAATTTGAAATTTGGAAGTTGAAGTTTGAAATTTGAAATTTGGAGTTTGAAATCAAATTTAGAACTAGAGATTTGAAGTTTCGAATTTGAAATTTCGAATTGAAAATTTAGAATTTGAAGTTTGAGATTTGGAATTTGGAATTTGAAATTTGGAATTTAGAATAGAATTTAAAATTTGAAATTTCCAACTTGAAAATTAAAATTTGAAATTTGAAGTTTGAAATTTGAAATTTTAAACTTCAAAATTTAAAATTGGAAATTTGAAATTTGGAATTTGTAATTTAAAATTTGGAATGTAAAATTTAAAATTTGGAATTTAAAGTTTGAAATATATAATTTTAAATTTAAAATTTGAAATTAGAAATTTAAAATTTGGAGTTTGAAATTTGGAACTTAAAATTGAAAATTTGGAATATAAAATTTAAAATTTGAAATGTAAAATTTAAAATTTGGAATTTAAAGTTTGAAATATAAAATTTGAAATTTAAAATTTGAAATTTAAAATTTTTGATTTTAAATTTGGTATTTTTGATTTGAAGTTTGGAATTAGGGATTTGAAGGTACAAGTTTAAAATTTATAATTTGGAATTTGAAATTTGGAGTTTGCAATTTCAAATTTAGAACTAGAGATTTGAAGTTTGGAATTTGAAATTTCGAATTGGAAATTTAGAATTTAAAGTTTGAGATTTGGAATTTGAAATTTGGAATTTAGAATAGAATTTAAAATTTGAAATTTCCAACTTGAAAATTAAAATTTGAATTTTGAAGTTTAGAATTTCAAATTTGAAATTTGAAATTAAAAATTTAAAATTTGAAATTTAAAATTTGAAATTTGAAATTTGAAATTTGAAATTTGAAATTTAAAATTAGAAATTTGGAATTTAAAATTTAAATTTTGAAATTTAAAATGTTGGATATGTTATATTAAATTTGGTATTTGGGATTCGAAATTTCGAATTTGGGGTTTATAGTTTAAAATTATTTGGAATTTGTAATTTGGAATTTAAAATTTGGAATTTAGAGTTTGAAATTTGGAATTTGGAAATTGGAATTTGCAATTAGAAATTTGAAATTTATAATTTGAGATTTGAAGTTTTGAATTTGGAATTGGAAATTTAGAATTGGAAGTTTGAGCTAGAATTTCGAATTTGGAATTTAGCATTTAAAATTTGAAATTTCCACATTGAAAATTAAAATTTGAAATTTAAAGTTTGGAATTTGGAATTTTGAACATTAGAATTGAGAATTTGAAATTTGGAATTTTAAATTTGAAATTTGAAATTTAAAATTCGAAATTTAAAATTTGAAATTTAAAATTTAGAACTGAAAAATAAAAATTTAAAATTTGAAATTAGAAATTGAAAATTTGGAATTTGAAATTTGTAAATTAAAATTGAAAATTTGGAATGTAAAATTTAAAATTTGGAATTTAAAGTTTGAAATATAAAATTTGAAATTTACAATTTTTGATTTTAAATTTGGTATTTATGATTTGAAATTTGGTATTAGGGATTTGAAGGTATAAGTTTAAAATTTGAAATTTGAAGTTTGAGGGTTGGTATCGTTATCCAAAATTAAAAAATCCCAACAAACCAAGTATTTTAAAAATAATAAATTTTTAAAATATTATTTAAATTCATTTAATACCTTGGAGGATGGGGATGCCGCCCCCCCCCCCTGATGTATTTTTGAAATTCTAATATTTATAGTGATTGAACCAATTTTGAAAATTTTGTATTTTTTAATAATAATTCACATACTAAAATAGAGAACTCCCCACAGCCGCTTAGTATTGGACCCTTTGCGCAAGGATGACAGGAAAATTTCAGAAAAATTTCAAAAATATTAAAATTTGTAAAAATATTTACGTTTGTATTCCACATACTTACTAAAATAAAAAACTCCTCAAAGCCGCTTATGAGCAGCTAATTCCGATGACATGAAATTATGTAGATTCCTTTTGTTTTCATATTTTAGTTATCAAAAATTGATTTGGGTCTTCCCTTTCGATGGGGCAGTTTACTTTGTATTTTTCGGTATTTTTTGGGGGATTTTTCCGTTCGGGAATATGGTGGTATCCCTAAGTTTGAAATTTGGCATTAGCAATTTGAAATTTCTAATTTAGAATTTGAGATTTGAAGTTTGGAATTTAAAATTTGGAATTTGAAATTTAGAATTTGAAGTTTGAGATTTGGAATTTGAAATATGGAATTTAGAATTTAAAATTTGAAATTTCCAACTTGAAAATTAAAATTTGAATTTTGAAGTTTGGAATTTGAAATTTATAATTTACAATTTGAGATTTAAAATTTGAAATTTCGAACTTCAAATTTAAAATTTGGAATTTAAAGTTTGGAATTTGGAATTTGAAATTTGGTATTTGGGATTTGAAATTTGGAATTTGTGATTTGAAGTTTGAAATTTAAAATTTAGAATTTTATGTTTGAAATTTGAAATTTGGAGTTTGAAATTTAGGATATAGAGTTTGAAATCTGAGATTTGAAATTTGAGATTTAAAATTTGAAATTAAAATTGAAAATTTAGAGTTGAAATTTGAGAATTAAGATTTAAAATTTGGAATTTGGAATTTGAAGTTTAAAATTTGAAATTTGGAATTGGAAGTTTAAAATTTAAAATTTAGAATTTAAAATTTGAAATTTAAAATTTGAAATTAACCATCTAAAATTTAAGATTTTACTTTAAGTAAAAAAACATTATTTAACTGGAGATTGGCTATTTTTTTGTGGAACCAGGCATAATTATATAATTCCTTTACTGATAAATCGATAAGACTTATACCTAAACGATGATGGGATGTAAAATAAATTGTTATAATATTTAAAATCGTATCATTTACTAATCACAAATAACAATGATAAGATATAATAACGGTCAATTAAGCTAGGGATGAATTTTAAATGCACAAATTATCTTCTTACGAGTATAACACCAAAATAATTTTGAATTTTAAACAATTTATAAACTAGAAATAACAAAACTTCAATTTCTTTTAAAAGTATTTGAATTTATTTTACTTTTAATTGACGTTACTTTGAAAAAACACGAATTTCCTTTGGAAAAAATTTACTGAAAATGTGAAAGACTGAATTTGACCCGCAAAACCTATATTAGATAGTTACGCCCGACCGAAGATTAAAAAATATAGGATATGAAAAGTAAATTTTAAAAGAGCAAGATCGATTTACTAGCAGTTCTGTATGTGCAGAATGTACTAGAGTTCATAAAATACAAGCTGATTAGGAAGTTAAAAAAAAACTGATAAGTTGTGTGACATTTTTTTGGCTGAAAATTGGTGAACTATTTTTGGTCCAGTCGACAATTTAAAACAATTTTACGAAGTAGTCAATATTTCTAGAATTTTTTTTTAATTATTTAGGTAGTTTAAATATTTTCAATCCTTTTTCACTCAAAATTCAAACCTCTTATAGCGTATTATGTACATAATATATTTAAACGATATGTATTCTTCTATTATCAACTCCCCCAAAACTCATGGTACGAGTTTATAACCGCATAGAAACAACCATCATTTAATTTAAATAACCCTTAATCATCACTTAAAAAAAAATATATAAAAACATCTTACATTAAATCGCAATCAGGCCAACCACCACTCAGTATTTTTTATTTATATTTCTATTCAAGTCTGTATATGCAAAAGATATGATCAACATATATAACGTTTTTTTTTATTGTTTTCTCTCAACATAAACTCATTTAATTTCATTTCGATGAAAAACAATGAAAATCCCATATATAGTACATATGTATATACACAAAAAGTTAGGGTTAGCTTTTCAATGTTATACATATTGAAAAGACTTTTAAAAACAATAAAAATGCTAAAAAAATATACAAATGAAAAAAAAAAAAAAATTTGAATTGGATTTGGTGAGTTGAAACGATTGTGGATCGGTTTTTCGGAAATCATCAAGAAGGAAGGTGGTGGTGAATTTAAAGGGTGAATCACGACGGGAATATCAAAACACTTCGATATCATAAATTAGTACCACGGTGCTCAAACAAAATTCCTCTTCTCTATATATTACATTATATAATAGTGAAATAATATAATTTTATTACAACAACAACAACAACAAAAACCAAACTGTATTATTATATAAAAATTTATATTTTTTTTTTAAATTTGAAGTATTTCATTTTATTTATACATATGTATATATGTACTATAAAACAAAGTGAAAATTTCCAACAACCACAAAAAAAAAATATTTTATTTTGCTTGAGTGTTTTTTTATATTTTATAAAATAAAAAATTGTTTATAACAAAAAATCACTTTAAAATCATCATACCACTAAAAACCTTTTTTTAACAAAATTATGTATCGTTGTGTTTAATTTTTAAAAACAAATTGCACAAATATTTAAAATCATCTTTTATTATCTGATATGAAAATTTATTTACCGGCTTGAATCGCGATAATTTGAACGTGAATAAACAACAATTACTCAATGTATACTAATTGAATTTAAATTTTTATAATTTTTGTTGGTTCAAAAATCAATTTTTATTTTTTTTATCAATATTAGAATAGGTAGGTATAGGTAGGATTTTGATTGGCCTTGCAAAGTAAAAAAAAAAAAAAAAGTTGGCTGGCTATACAGACATTTTGTTGTTATCATTGATAAAGGCATATTTGTATATATATTAAATTATACATATCTACTTGACTTATCGATACAAATAATAATTAAAATCATATTTTATTGATAATAGAATACAAAAATAAAATTAAGAGATTTAAATTATATTTAGTCGCGTTTCGATTAGAATAATTAGGCACGGTCAAGTACAAATAATTTTTTGTGGTTTGTCTTAAATTGCGCGAAATTTCTTTCTTGTAGTTTTAGAGTGAATTGGCGAATGTTTAAGTTGCACAAACGCAATTTAATTATCAAAGATTCGCTTTCTTTTTCATCAAAGCTTATTGGCGAATTTTGATAAATTACTAAGTAGCATTTCAAAAATTAATTAACGTTAAAACTTTAATTTTTCCAAATTTGAAAACTTTGTAACTTTAATTACTGTAAATCTTCAATTTTGTTCAGTTATTATATCTCAGGATCTTAAAATTTAAAGTGGTACGTTTTTCGTTAAATATTATCCAAGTTTGTCCATATCACTCGAGTATTTGAGATAAATTATACAAATATATGAAATTTCTCATTACTGAGATGGTCTTCGACCAGATATTTTTACTGTCAGTGAACACTGACGAGATGAAAATTTTTTATTATAAAACATAAAAGTTGTCAGCACAAGGCCAGAATTCGACAGTCACTTGCAATAATAACGTCGTTAATTAAAATGTTGTTTGAATTTTACTGTTGTTTTAAAGACGATTATTGCAATCCAAAATCCAAAAATATGTAAAAGTCTCGTATAAAACCTTGTTACAATTTTGGCAAAATTTGATACTGGGCGATTATATTTAATTGTATAGGGAGTTAGAAAATTAAGTGTAAATTACATTTCAAACGTAAATAATTATTGTAGTGTACTACAAATAAATTAACTTAAATTTGTATACTAATAATTAAACCAACTAGCAACTTTGGGCTTTTCAGGTAATTCTAAATTAAAATCATTTAAAGGTTATTTATTAATTTATTAATCTTAATATAAACAAAAATATCAACATAAATACCAATACGAATACTAATACTATCACTAACATTAACAATTATACCAATATTAACATTAACACCAATACCAATATCCACATCGAATGTTGGCATTGGAAACATTATGACATTAATGCTTCGATTCCATCGAAATATTCATTTCACTAAATTTAATTCAGCTTAATTGTGATAAAAATTAATTTAATTTCACTAAATTTAGGGAAACCGAAAACCCAATTTACTTCACCAATAATTCTTTATTTATAATCAGCTCTCAATGCCATTAAATAAATTAAATTCGATTCGGCATTTAAATTAAAAGGATAGTAAATTAATCACTAAATAAATAACCTGAATTTCGAGATACATAAAGAAAATTTAATTCTAAATTATGAATATTAAATACTAAATATGTTTACTTTTAAATATTTTAAACTAAAATTTTAAAATCAGTACCTAAAAAATCTGAAACCCCATAAAATTTCATTTTCAAATCTATAGCTATTGACTCTAGAAATTACCTCCAAAATCAAAATTAAAATAATTAATTGCTTATGGCTATTCTGCTAAATTCCACTACGAAAAACTTTAAAGTAAATCTGGAACTCATTAAATAATAACAGCTTTAAGTTGTCCATACTAAATTAAATTAAATAATTTGAGTATCCACATTAGTATATTCTTATTTGTACCATATATGACAAACAACTAGTACAAATATAATGATTTAGCTAATAAACTTTATTTTAATTTTAAACGCACAATCTGCTAAACGCAATTCCCACTAGAAGAAGATACACTATAAATTTAAATTCAGAATCAGTTTGATTTAGAAATCTAAAACTTTATTAACATTGCCCCAACAATGTTATGAATAAACTATTTGAATCCAAGAACTCTTCACCATGGGCAATTACAAAAATTAATTCTAAATTTCAAATCCCAAATTCCAAATTTCACACTTCAAACTCCTAATCTCAAATTCCAAATTTCAAATTCCAAATTCCAAACTTCAAATTCCGAATTCAAAATTTTACATCTTAAATCTTAAATTTCAAATCCCAAATTTTTCCAAATTTTAAATTTTAATTTTAAATTTCAAATTGCAAATTCCAAACTTCAAATTCCAAATTTCAAATATCAAATCCTACAATCCAAATTTCAAATTTTAAATTTTAAATTCCAAATCCCAAAATCCAAAATTTCACAATCCAAATTTCAAATTCTAAATTTCTAATTCTAAATTCAAAATTCTAAATAATAAATTCTCAATTTCAAATTCCAAATTAAGAAAATTGTGGAAAATCATAACGGCAACTGTGAAGATAATAATGAATAAGAAATAAGTGATGATTGTGAATACTATAAAGCCAATGAATACAAAATTTTAATAGTTATACCAAATCTAAACCGATCTTAGATCTGAATTCCTATAAAAATCTAGGATTAACTAAACGTGTCTGTGCCCTAGATTTAGATAGAACTAAATTCGAAAAGAAACTAGCGATTTGTTTAATGGCATTGGTAAATTTCAGGAAAAATATAGGTTACAATTACAAAAAATTCCACACCAGTAGCTAAATCACGAAACTAGATGAATTATGATCGGCTAATAGAATATAGAAAATTGAAAACCCAAGTGAATGTTAAACTTATCATTAGGAAAAGCGTAACAAAAAAATTAAAATTGGGTTCCAAATTTTTTTCAAATTCCAAATTCCAGTGACGTTTAGTCAAAACTATTCGGTCAAAAATATTTCACAGTATTAGATCTAAAAGGCGAGTTTTGGCAAATCGAACTTGACGATGATTCAAGTAAGATTTGTACCTTCTCTACTCCATTTAGATGTTACAAATTTTTACGGCCAATTGTGTTTTTAAGGGCGAAAAATTTAATCGCCAAAATAGGGTCATAGGGTAAGAATTTTGGTCATATTTGTTCATTAGAAGGGGTTTCTTCTCATACAAGAATAATTAGTGATATTACCAATTATCAAATGCCTAACGACAAGAAGTCTTCATAACGATATTTAGGAATGGTAAACTATGTAAGAGATTTCATACCACATTTGACTGAGAAAACAGCGCCATTAAGCGAATTGTGGAAGGATAATGTAGATTTTTATGGTTACCACTGCATACTCAAGCTGTAACTGAGATTAACAGAATATTAGTTGCAGCATCTATACTGGGAAATTGTGATACCGATGCGGCCTTATGCATGGTGGAAAACCTGTCTGCTATGCATCAAAATCATTATGTGATACAGAACAGAATTATGCACCTATATAAAAGGAATATTTGGTCATAGTTTTTGCGACTAAAAAGTTTCAGCATTTTGTTTGCAGACGTGTTGCAATACATTCAGACCGTTTACCATTGGTATCAATTAACAAGAAAGGAATGAATAAAATTTGTCCCAAGATTACAGAGAATTAATCAAAATTGCTTCGTTACAATATATGTAGATGTGAAGTACATACCTGGTCGTCTGATGCATTATCACGAGCATACCCGCTTATTGATAACAGCGACAACATAGGTATCACATTCAATGACTTAATTCATCCATAATATTTCACCACGGAAATTAATCGAACTTAAAGATAAAACTAGTGATGATTTTATATTAGCAAAGCTTAAATATTATTGTTAAAAAAATTATGTAAAGTCCTTTTCCAGATTATCTAAAGTCCTTTTTTAACAAAAGACACGAGCTATATAATTTAATGGTTTTCTACTAAAATAGATTAGCAGCCGAAATTCCAATAATATTAACATATGGATTATTAATACAATAATACAGACAGAATTTCACGGAACGCTTTCAAGTATATAACAGAGGCCTTTCAGGGGACTATATGTGAGACCGATTTTTTTTTTAAAACTGCTTATGAGCACGTAGCATGTCGCCAATCCGTTTACGCCGTTACATAAACGACTAAGAAAGGACGATACATCAATCAGCCTCCAGAGCACGAATTATAGTCGAAAAATGATTAAATCTCAATCGTAATTTTGATGTACAACATTAAATTTTATTGATGTTTGGTTTGATTTTAATATTATTGTTCGTCTAGTAAATAGATGAAAATTATTACTCTCAAGTCTCATTTTACGACCAAACTCCTTCATCAAACGCGATTTACCCACATTAGACGTACAGTCCATCCGAATTAACCAAAAATCGGGAGGAAATAAATTGGCCAATAGGTTTTTTTAAATCGATATATTTTTCACGTAGATTAATAAGCACAGACTAATAGGGAAAGGATACAAAAAGGAGGTTTTACCCCTTTTAGAGGGCGATGGCACACGTTTTTGTAACTTACTCGATTATTTTGCAATCCAAGAAAAAATATTATCATAAATGACATAATAACAAATAAATTCTCCTAACCCTATCGACATAAGTAGTTGATTACTTAATTAATTTGGTTAAGACCAAGAAATTCAAATAAAAAGATATAGTCCAGCAGAATTATACAAAAATTGCGGTTTTCGAAGTCCTAAACTGCACGGAAGCTTTTTTATAATCGGTAATTTTGTCACACAGATTAAGAATTCGACTAATCTCGGGCTCGGGCGAATGGGGAAAGTCGACTCTTAAAAAAAGAGTTTTAACCGGTTCTAGAGGAAGTCGCGTTTTAAATAACTCTGTTATTTTGATTTATGGAATATGAAACGGCAAGTTGTTCTACGGCAAATTTCCTATTGACATAAGTGGTTCATTATTTGATTTATTTGATTTCAAAGAAATTCGGGTAACAAATAGAGGCCAATTTTAAGAAAATTCGACAACTCACTTATTTTGAATTTGATAAGTGACAAAATAGAAAATGAGGCAAAATGGTCCGGTTTTAAAATTGTCATAAAGTTGAAAATTATTTTGGAAGCTACAAATTCAAAAAGGGAAACCACAGGAATTATTAAGTGATTTAATAAAACTACAGAAATAGTTAAAATAAAAATGAAATAACTAACTATGTATATTGATAGCAAATTTTAGGGAGAACTTTAAAGAACTGTGCCATTTAATATTTGTTTCTAAAATGCAAAGTAACCGAGTTGTTTGCAGAAACATAACCACGATCTCCTGAAAGAGTGAAAAGCCCTTTTCCAATTCGTTCAGCCTTAGGACTTCTAATTCTTAATTTAAGTAAACAAATACATTGATTTTAAAAAATTCTATGGACCAATTTATTTTCTTTATAAACCCTAATTCTGCTGCACTATTAACTTTCCCTTGAATTACTTTGAGCTTTTTATATGAAGAGCAAACTATATGAAAAGCTATAGCGGACAACTGAAAGGTCGGGCTCATGAAAAAACTGGAAGGAAATGCCCTTAATAACATCCATTTTAACGGTCATGCTTACAAGATTTTTGGAATATCTATTTTTCAAAATACAAAATTAAAAAAGATTAAGCAACGTTTTGTAATACATAGAAGGAAATTTGAAATTTTGTGTAAGGTGTTCCGCTGAAACCCGTTACTTGGCCAAAATTTTAAATTTATTAACACGTAATTTTTTGAAAATTTTGTTGTAAGTTTAAATTCTTCTAATTTTGTACAGATGATTGTAGTTAGTGTTTATGAAACTCGACCTTTTTCGTAAGCTCGAGCCCGCTAGCTTTTAGGTGAGGCAAGCTCGGGTAGCTCGAGCTACCCGAGCTTTTGCTAAAATTAAAAATGTCTCTTAAAAGTATGCAAATGAAAATAAAACAACCACATAATCATATAGTAAAATAATTTATTAATTCATTGGCTTAAGAAATAACTTTTCAAAAAACAGATACATAATATCAGTACTCTTATCAGACAAATTATTAAAACAAACCACGTTACCAGCCAATGAGAAGATGCGCTCACTTTCGGTTGAGGTCGGTTGTATTGTCTTTAAACAATCCAATACATTCTTCGAATCCTCAGAAATAACTCCTGACATTGTATATGCGGTTATTTTATTTACAAGCAATGATCCATCTAATGATTCCCGAATTTCCATTGGTTTCAAACACTTTTCTATACTACTGTTAAGAATTATTGATAGATCATCCCACTTTTCAGGTACCGTCGTCTCATCTGCAACGTTGAATACAAATTTATCAATTTTGAGACTTTTTGCTTTGGTTCCATTTTAAAAAAATCACAATTTTTTTCTTTTACTGATTGTGGGTTTTGCAGAAACTTCATTACAGAAATTATGTCAATATTTCGACGCTGACTGATACGGTGTTTATGAGCCGTTAACATGTCCTTAGCAATATAAGAGTTTTCTTTCTCGAGAGTTGTAAATAAAAATGATGAGTTGTTGATGTTGGCAGCATGAGACCTAATTTTACCATTACTGACGCTCCATCAGTAGTGCATCCAATTAAATTCTGTAAACCTTAAATATAAACTTTTAAGTTTATTGGTTAGAAGTTCTAGCGCTGTGTTCGCGGGACAACTACCCAAGATTCTTGTTAATCCTAAATTATAAACCCCGCCATTAGAATCATGAATGTTAACATTCAAGTAGCGTCGATTACGCTTACTGGTCCACTCGCCAAGAGTAAGGCTAAATTTCTTTTTGTCTTGGGTCTGCATTTTAATTTTAGATATCAACTATTTTTTTGCGACATCGTAATACTTGTGAACTAATTTCATTACTTCCGCTGGATATTTGGGTAAATATAGATTTCGTCTGTTTAAAGAATCACGAATAAAACTGCTGTTTGTGATGGCGTGAATAGTAAAACCAACCAATGCCGTGAGTTTTGCTACTATGCATTCCAAAGATTGATTTGTCAAATATTTGTCAATTATTAATGTTTTTTCTGCTGCGAAAAAGTTGGGTCGATAAAATCTTGTTTACGTTTTTTTATGTTCAATTGGTGCGTACTCTCTAAATACCGTATTAAACTAGAAGTTGTTGATCCTTTGCATGACACCTTTTTCTTACATATTTTGCATGTAGCCATTGCCTCTTTCGTACACCTTGAAAAATGTTTCCAAACTTGAGATTCCATATTATTGTGGGATAATATATCTAAAAATTTTATTAGCACAAGGATATTATCAATATTTTAAATAAATAACCAACAATTTTAACGTTTGATAGTTTATTTCACACAAATAAAAAAAGAATTTAAAAATCTATTCTCTTCATTTTTTTTGGTTTATGTCAAAATTTATAACGGCACTACGGATTTCACATCGTATACATACTGTAGTACTAGAATTAAAAGAGTGCATTCAATGGTAGAAAATTAAAAAATTGCGACATAAATCGTTTTAAGTATTATTATTATGCTTGAGCTGCTAAGCTTCTGTTAAGAAAAAAAAAACCGAGTTAAATTTGAAGCAAAAACTACGAGCTACCTCGAGATTTTTGACTCAAGCTGGCTCGACCCATAAACTCTAATTATAGTTAGTTAAAAAAAATTCAAGAGAATTTCCACTAAAGAACGAAAAATTTCCAATTTGAACTTGCTCCTGTTCGAATTGATCCACAGAACATAAAAAAATTAATTGCATTACCAATAACTGTATAAAAAAATGGGTTAATTTTAATTAGAGAATTTTGTAAAAATTTGAATTTGGAAAAACATTCAAACTTTACGCAATTTGCCTAAAACAATAATCTAAGAATTGGATTTTGTAAGAAAATTTGAAAAAAAAAAAGGAATTATGAAATCTAACACACGTAACATTGGATCTACGTTCAACAACAAAACGTTTAGTAGAGGAGAAATGGGAATCTCAAAATTTTTTTCATCATTACAAATTCTAGAAATTTATAGAAAAAATTATCGTTTACTGAAATATAAAAATATATCAAGAATTTAAAAAAATTTACAACTTAAAAATAATTCAATAGGCAGATGCAACTTAAATAAATTATTGAGAATTTAAAAATTTGAATATTATGGAAATAAATATAAAAAAAATTTAAACTTACACATTTTAAGAAATTTACGAATTTAAAAAATAAAATAAAATTAAAGTATTTTAAAAATTTCAAAAATTTAAATTATATTTACGGATTTTAAAAATTGTAAATTTTCAAAACATCAGTAATTTTAAAATTTAAATAATTCCAATTTTCAAGTGTTTTAAAAATATAACGATTTTCAAGAATTTCAATAAAACTGGGATTTTTTTTTAATCTAAAAATTTTAAAATACAATTTATTTCTTGTTATGATATCTTGAGTATCGGACCCAGTCAGAAAATTACTTATTGAAAACACACTTTTGGCTGCTTAAGTTTCTCTACACTCAAATTTGTTACAAAGTTAAAATCTAAAATTTTAAAAATTTCGTGATTTTGGAATTTTAAATTTTAGAGCAATCATAATATATTTATAAAAAATTTTAATTTGTTCTTCACTCAATTTACTACCGTAGGCAGCAAAAATTTTGAAATCGATTTTTTACGGAAATAGGTAATTCAATTTTGAAGTTTTGCTTTAAATTTTTATTTCTTTTTTAACGAAATTTTAAAATACTGGCTCGAGATTTGCAACTCAATTGTAATATTTTAAAAATTTTATTATTTTGAATTAAGCATTAACTTTTAATTTTCTAGATAATATGAATTATTATTGTAGTTTTTGAAAAAAATTGAATCTTTCGATTACTAAAAATAAAACTCGATCTTATCATCTAAGGAGCAGCAGATTAATTAATAAAAGGACGCTGCTGACATCTATCAACTTTACAACAAAACATATTTGGGTATCAAAGAATTATGTGAAAATATTTAACCTTATTCTGTTGATTGATGTTAATTTTTTTAATTTCTTCCATAAACTAACAAAAACGTCCAGCCTGCGATATCATATTTAATTTATGAAAATAGCTTTAATCGACCCATTTTGACTCCTCCTAATTAACTTATTCGTGGAAATTTTACTTATCAAAACTGAAAATGAAAACTGCAAAAATATTACGAAATGTTTACTTTAATTTGAAATAATAATTAATTCGTTTAATTTTCAGAATATTAACTTCAAATTAATTAAAAATAAGGAAGTTTAAAAAAATACTAAATGAAGCTTCAAAACGGCCACATTTCTCAAATTTGGTGAAAGTCTAATAACAAGCCCTGCTTTTCCCAAAAAAAATATTAAAGAGGAATTTTGTGTCTGGTCGTTGGTGTGAGGTAACCTATAAACTGAATTTGTTAAGTATGAGTCACGGAAAATTATTATTATGACACCTAGGTTTTTGTGGCATTATTTTATTTGTTATTATCGACAGTTAATCGGTAAATTCATAATATAAAAATTATAAACAATAAATGAATAGTTAGCCGTAAACGGCTTATGCATTGTCTTCCTGAATGAGTCACTTGAAATAAAAAAGTCAAAATCCAGAAACACGAAATTAAATAGACGCGACTGTTCTAAACAGGCTCTGAAAGACTTGAAAAAACGAAACTCACGGACAAATGCCATATAACGTTGATGATACGGTTAAAGAATTGTTTCTGAAAGTTATCTATTCTGTTCGAGTACACTTATGTGACGAGCAGCAATCGTGGGAGACTTGATGTATCGAGGCAATGGCACATTAGACATTAGTATAGGCCTTAGTGGTAATTAAATCGATATTATCAGTCTTCAAAATCCGACTTCGGCCTAGTTTACATTAATCGGCTCGTTCTGACTGGTTCATAATTAATGGTCATTTATTTTATGTTTATTTCTTAAGCTGATTATGAGCTGTGTACTTTTTTTTAAAAGTATTTAAAAAATTTCGACAAAAATCACCGAGATAAAGATATAAATTACTGATTTTGCTATGTCTGATAATTTATTGATTATAAATGGGGTTTTTTGAATTTATCCGCGATTAAAATTTAATTTCGATTAACTCGTAGTTAAGATTGAAATATGATTAAAACATGAGTGGGAATTGTATAATGCTAAATAGAAATCAACTCTATTTAGGACACTAAGGTAGGCAATATTAATGAATTATAGCGTAGCCGGCGTTAAAAAAATCCTTCATGTTCGGTAACCAAAGTTGCAAAATTTATCCAGACAAGAGGCAATCAGATACGCTTGCAGTTGGTGCATAGGTTGTTATTAAACCAATTATTTGAAATTTATAAATATATTTTTATTTTACAAAAAGCAAAAAGTGATATACTAAGCTTTTTAGGTATGGAATTAATAACTCGAATCGCGTTTTATTATTCACTCACATTTCGTGAATTATTAACGTTCATCTGATCTTTTAAATAGACCGATAAAAAAAGTCGCAGGGATTTAAATCTGGTGAATACGGTGGTGAAAACCACATCTGCAGGTATGCATATTCCTATTAGTGTTGGAAAGTGTTCATCAACAGCACCCAATAACTTACTGAAGTAACATTTCTTTGTAAAACAACTATTATAATACCTCTAACCGGAAAAGCACATCAAACAATTACCTTTTGAGAGTATAATGGCGATTCATGCAGTTTCCTGCAGTTTTCTGTACTCAAAATGTGGTTCCAAAAATGTGTTCCAAAAAGTTTTACGCAAAAGCAAGACAATTTACTTTAATTCTTTCTGAAAGCTGTTGAACTTTTTGGATTTTGTATGGACGAAGTTAAATTCAGAATGATTTTATGTCTACTTATGCGGGAAATTTGTGCAACACTGGTAAATTTTCGAATAGATATCCTTCGATTATCTTCAACAAGAGAAATTATTTTCAAGCTCATTTTTTTTTTTGATGTAGGTCAACCTCGATGTTGATTTTTAACTGTCCCGAATATTTTAAGTTTCTTAACCAACCTAAATCGATACTTGTTGAAATTTTGCTTAAAATTTCCGCTTTATTTACATAAACACTGAAGATTTTTTTATTCGTTTGAATATCCCATTTTGTAATGTTGTTCGTTTAATTTGAATTAAAATACCAGCAAAACCATCTTTGAATAATTAAATGAAAAATTTGTCGCGTTTGGAATAGGACACCGTGAATTTTCTTGTCATCTGCGAAAAGAAGACATCTTGCGAACTCGAAACAACCGACAGCCCCATTTAAAAATATTGGGGATAAATAAAGTCGACCAATGTCCTGAGGCAAAATGAAACACTGAGTTTTTTCCAGCGGTACCTTTTGACAAGTCACTTCATCAATACATCCATCTTGTAAAGAAACTGCTACAGTTTCGTTATCAGAATCAACCTCTAACGCTTCAGAATGAAGGAGCTCGGTTACTCGGTGAGGCTGGTTTACCCATAAACATTGCATTAAGTCAGTTTGTGTTAAAGGAGGTGAAATATTTAGGTTATGTAGTGGGTAATGGTTGCCTTCGCACCAACCCCGATATATGTAGGGCTATTATGGAATTTCCTAGACCAAAAACAACCAAACAGATGGCACCGGCGATTTATAAAAAAGTTCGCTTCTCTAGCTGCTCCACATTACCGACTTAAGCAGTAAGAACTCTAAATCTAAATGGAATCCTTGCGCTAAGGAATCTTTCCAAGCTCTCAAACTGGCCTTATCTTCGGCTCCAGTTTTCGCAAATCCTAATTATGGGCGTTAGTTTTTCATCCAATGTGACGCTAGTGTCGTTGGCATGGGTAGCTGGACCTTGATGACGCTGAACACCCCCATTTAATTTATTACACACAAATTGAATGCCGCTCAACGAAATTATTCCGCAGCCGAGCTAGAGTGTTACGCCACGGTACTGAGTGTACAAAAATTCCGGCCCTATATTGATGGATATCATTTCACGATTTATACTGAGCACGCTAGTCTTCGCTGGCTGATGTTCCAAAAAGAAGTATCTACTCGTTGGATTCTAAAATGACAGGCTTATCAGTTTGGAATTGGGTATCATAATGGTTCGGTAATTGTGGTACCCGATGCGTTATCTAGAGCCTTCTACTATAAGCCCACAGATAACAAGTACGAATACCAAGGAAATTCGGTAAGAAAATCTCCTCAGTTCATTGGTTTTCCTCCAGTTTTGGATTCACACTCTAAAGCTCGAGATGTGTTTAGTATTAATTAATTACGCAACAGTCCATTTTATATTGATCGCAATTCTCCACCACCGGGTGCAACAATTACAAGATTGTGATCATAATTTTAAGATCTGTGCAAATAAACTCATAATTTTACACTCCTTTGGTTCGCGCTACGACTCAACTGATTTGCCTGATTGGAAGTTGGTTGTCCCTCTTGCTCTGACTTTGAACTTAATTGTTCAGGTCCATACTTCACCTGCTTCTGTTTCGGACAAGTATGGCTAATAAAATTAAACTGTTTATCTCTAAGGTGTCTCCAGTGCAAAATTAATAAAGCCGTAAATTCCAGTACTCAAGCCTATACGAATTCACAAACAGAATCTGCCCGGGCATTCCTAGATAATGAAGTGTTCTTGCTCTTTTCGGTGCCCGCGGTCATCACATCCGACAGATCGCAATTGTTTTCGTGTTTTGAATTTGGTCCTGGTGTTTATCTCTGTTCATGTATTTTCCCTTATGTATTATTTGCGTTATATACCAAATTCAAATGTTTCTTTTGTTTCCTTTCATTGTATTGTGAACTCATTGTATAGTCGAAAATTGTGATGTGATTGATTTGGGTGTGTCGTTGGTGAGAGGAGAGAATATTTGTCATGCGCTTGTTATATGTTGTGCTGGAAACTGGAATGTTCTTTTAGGAGAGCATTTTGGTTTTCTTGTTTGAGTTGTCGGTGTATGTGTGACTACATGGACAACGAGAGCATGGATTCAGGGTTTTTTAATATACGGAGTTTTTAAAAAAATATAAAATAATTTTGTTGGATAAAAATAAAAAAAAGATCAGTCAAGTGCGGAGTTTTATAGCGGTCGGAAAGAAATTTTATCTTCTTTCTGATAAAAAAAAAAAATTATTTTCCTTTTGGCGAAAGGCCAAATTTTTTTTTATTTAATTGAAAGTTTTTTTTGTAAATTAATATAAATTTTAATGCCGTGTGGTCTCATTAGTTTTTATTTGTTTTTCTTACATTTGCCAATAAAGCGGGTATGTGCGTGAGAATTTGCGGCAGCCCCGCCAACAAGCGGGGCGTTGACGGTGAAAGAGGGGGTTCCTGCGCCGAGTGGAGCACGGATCGGGCCTGTCGGGTCTGGAAAAGCTACCGTTGTTTTGTTTTTTTGATAAAAAACCGAAAACGAAGAAAAATACAATGTACCTTAAAATTGTTTTGATTAATGTTATTTTAAAATTTGTTAGACGTCGTTATTTCAACTTGTATTTTATTCAATAGCTACCGTTATTTTTCCATACACTTCCGTTTCTAGTCATCATTTATCACATTTTTTTGATAACAATTTTTCCGTTATTCTTTAGCAATAGTTTTTGTATCACGTTTATGGTTCTCTTTATTTTCTTTATTTTTGATTGTTGTTGGTCCGTTATTACCATGCGGTTACAATTCCTAATGGCGTGATCGGATGATTGTTGAGGTAGGGTTCTGAGGGTCGGTATCTCCATATTCTCCAGGTTGTGCCGTTCTCTCACGTGAAATTATCGGCACCCTTCCTTTTCAATTTGTCTTGTCATCTCGAACGAATACACACTGCTTATAATTTTTTTAGCTCCTGGAGATGTGAAACACATTGTTTAGTTTTCCGGTTTTTTGTTTTGATTATTATTTCATCATGCGGTTATTCAAGCATGAGATCTATTCTGGAAACCCCCACGACAAACCGTGAGCTCTAGCCAGCTAATAGACTACACCAGATCTCTGATTTCATGATCCGTTAACGAAACAGCAGTCTCGTTACAATCTCCAGATTTAACTCTCGAGGCTATTTTATGCAATAAAATTTCTAACTATTTTTGGAAAATCGAATTTTCCCAGATTTTCCACATGAAATTCGAACTGAATTTTTCGAGCGATATCTATTGACAAATCATATCAAGACAATCCACCTCCACACATAATACTCTAGAGGAGGATTTAATAAAAAGTTTCTAATGTTTTTTTGCAAAATCGAATTTTTTCATACTTCCCCCATGGAAATGGAACTTAATTTTTCTCACGTCATGCAACTCATCTCCAAATATGACACTCATGAGTGATCAACGGATTCCAATTTTTTCTACGAGCAAGTGGAGTATTTGCCACTTACGACTATGTATTGCCAAAGTCTTCAATGCAATCCACGCATCCCATAAACTTTCGACTAAACACTATCAACTGATATCTAATATTTTTTTTTCGGCTATACTGCGATTTTAATTTCACAATCTGCATCATCAGCGTTTTGTACTTTGGACCGGAAACTTTCCTCTAACTTTAATTGGGTTGGTCTTATGGTTCCACATGTATAATCACTACAAATGCATTATAAATGATTCTTTTAAAATTTTAATTAAAGTAGCTGTAATATAATTTACAAGTATTGCATGTTCAATAATATTTTAAAGCAGTGATAACGTAAATTTTTATTAAATTACAATTTCCTTCCAATAATAATGTTTAATACAAGCAATCACTTTTCGCATCGATAAAAAAAAAATCACCAAGTATTACGCACCTACTCAATATTTAAGTAATCATGTATAAGAATAATAATTCATATCACGTCACCTTCCAAGGTAACACACACAACGTTTTTGCCCCCATTTCAAGCCCCTTATATTATTCATCGGCGATATCCACCAAAAAATCCGATTACAACCGGTTATTATTTATTTGTTAACATTAAGTCTAATGTCTGTAATCAGTATTTTGTATTAGTCCCCGGTGTAACTGCGATAAAACTCATTATAATCGGCCGTACTATGTATGCGTTGATGATAAGCGCATTGCAAAGTGAAACCCAAAAGGAAAACAGATATTTTTTTTTTTTATTGAATGGATGATATGAATGCCGGTGCTCACAATGATAACAGAAACGGTAGAGTGATACTGGAAATAAAAATATAAAAATGCTTTTGACATTTTAATAGCATTGAAATTGATCGGACAATGTTTTGTTTTCTTTTTTTTTTTTTAATTTTAGTAAATGTGTCATTTTTATACACGTAGCTTTGTTTATTTATAGCGACGTACGTCTTTAATTTAGGAAATGATAATGTAAATAAAGCGATGGATAATATCTGTGTACGATAAGAATTTCATTCATTTAGGCTTAAGTAACGTCTAGTGTAGTGTTTATATAAATATGCACTTTTTGATATACATGAGTCTGATATCGAGTAATCTACACAGGAATAAGACCATCGACCAAATTAATTAATTTTATTGCGACGATTTTTTATTTTATTTTTTATATAGCTATATTTAGGTTAGAAGTGTCCATTTCCTTACACAGTATGACACGTTTAAATTGTTTTTTGGTATAAAGCTCAAAAATTAAATACTTAACTAAACACAATCTTGCAAATAATTCATGTGACACAATCACTCAATAATATTTGTTTTTATAGTATTTATTATTTGGTAATCGTTATGGTATTTAGTCCGCTGTAATTAGCACAGTGTAATTTATAGCTTATGCACGCAATGTCTACATTGAAACCCATTTAATCCTACGGGCGCAGGTATTTTTTAAAATTATGATTAAACGACCTATCGATAATATTTCAAAATCCGACTTAGGCATAGTGTACCTACTACAAAGCTTATATTAGCTGTGCACTTTTTCTGAAAAGTTTAAAAAATTTCGACAAAAATCACCGAGATAAACATATAAATTACTGACTTTGCTATGTCTGATAATTTATTGATTATATGTGAAGTGTTTGAATTTAACCGTGATTAAAATTTAATTTCGATGTACTCATAGTTAAGATTGGAATATGAGCAAAACATGAACGGAAACTGTATGATACAATTTATGAATTTAGCTCACAATATTTTATTTCATATTAGTAAGTAATATTAATAGGCATTTAGTAATAAAAGTTATGCCGTCTAAGTAAGGTACGGAGATTTGTTGTTTTTATTATAAACTGCCGATGTTTACTATTAATGAAATTTTTTAAGTATGACCGAAGTTATGCCGTCAAATTATATTTATACAAAAATTCTGATATTTGGTAGCAGTCTGATCGGTCAAACAATCTACCTACATTAGTAGATAATCGTGAGAAAAATCCTTATGTTTCCTAAATACTGTAATAATATAATAATTCCGAACTCAATAACCTCTGCAAACTTTATCAAATAATTGTATTGATAATAATAATTTAATTCAAACATTAAATTATTCTGGTATATTCCAGATTGGTAAATATTTTTACCAAGAATAATTTAATTGATAGAATTTGGATCGATAAAAATCTAATTATCGAAACCATAACATTCGATATGAATTTAACAGTACAGCCAAAAATATTATAACCGTAATCAGTATCACGCCATCACAAATACCTTGGGATTACAAGTTAATATATCAGGGTAGGTTGCATTAGGTTATTACGTTAATTATGTTTACAATTTAATATATTATTTTTAATTATAAATTATTTCCTAATAAAGTAAGACTTATTTTATTTTATTAAAATCGAGCCTTATCGTGTCTCTATTGAGACATTTAAAGCCGTACTTAACACGTGTTGTTGAACATTGGGGATGATCTGCGGTGAAAATCGAACTAAAGACCATTGAGTGGGAAGCAATTCTCTCATTTGTTGAAATTATCGGGGGAAACGTTTGTCGTTTCAAGAGACGTGATCCTAGTTTTTCTTGCAATGCATTCTCAAAAATCCATAATGTTGCTGAATCTTAGCGAAATGATGTTACAACAATCAAACAGTTTTAAGATGCAGGGATATACTGTTCCATTTTGAATAGTTTCATATGTAGAACATGTGTGTCCAAACCCTTGAACACAAAAAAGACAGAAACATACAAACACACACCGTAGAAATAAGTGATGGCCCAAAGATTTCTATATATACAAACTATACTACAGTAAAAAAAACATGAATAGTAACACAAAAACTTTCAAAATCACGAAATATTTTAGAAAATAAAATGTTAACTTAAATACTAGTTAATAGAGACAAGATTAGTTGTTAAAATCACATTTACGAATTGCATCACGAAAAATCTTTCTTGATCTCGAAAAATCGAGCAAAAAAGATAATATTCATTAAATATTCTAGACATAGAAGCCGAAGATGTGATCTAACCAAAGAGATAAATAGACAAGAGAATATATCACGAAACTCATTTGCCATTCGAATAATCAAGCCCAACATAGAATTAGCTTTACGTATTATGTTATCAATATGTAAAGAGAAAGTTACTTGGTATCAAATATAACTCCCAAATCCGTTATTGAAGTTACTCTACTAAGTTGATTACCGTTAAAATAATAGTTAGAAATTATAGGGTTAAAAGTTCTATAGAACGACATGACACTACATTTGCTTATACATATTAACAAACAATCTATTAACAGAGCACCATCTAGATAAACTATTTAATTCAGACTGTAGTATATCAACATCAACTAAATACCGAGTTCGCATAAAAATCTTCAAATCGCCAGCAAACAATAGAACATATCGGTAACATCGAATGGCAATAGATAAAATTTGATTTGATATGATTCAATAGAACAAACTGATTCCTGTCTACTATAAGTAAGATGCAATTCATTTTAGAAACCTTGAATAAACCCCAATAGCAGCAAGTTTATTTATAATAATTCTGTGGTGAAATAAAACAAAAGCCTTATCAAAATCAAAATGATATTGCAGATTGCATCAACCTGTGCTGTGCCTTAGACTCTATTGATTCAATAACGAATTTTGTAAACTGCCGAAAGTTGGTATAGATTAGTTACTATTAATTCAAATAGTTTTGGTATTGTAGACAAAATTAAAATGCCCCGATAGTTTGATCGCCTGTTTTATAAATTGGAACAATAAGCGTATTTCCTTGAAAAATTTACAACAACAATTGCATAGGATAAACCCTCGCAAGAATAACATTAACCCAAAAAAATATTGGGTTAAATTAAACCCAATTCTAATTTTTGGTTATGATACCTGCCACCAGGTCATATTACATGTTAAATTTATATTTTATTTCGAAAAGTTGGCTTTTGCTAATTAAATCAAATTGGCTATTTTCTTGGGAAACAAATAAACCCAAAATAGTTTAATTCAATTTTGGTCAACAAAATACGCTAAATGTTTGCGATTTTCCAAGCAGCTGGGAAATATCCACTCGCCAAAGATTGATTGAACAGATAACATAAAGGAGTAGTTATGTAAGATGCTACCGATTTAGGAATAGATGAGGGTATTTGGTCCACATCCATCCTTAAAATCTTTAAGGGCCTTGGTAATCTCATCCTCCGTTATTATTAAATGAGGGATGTTATGTTGGAAAGCACCGATGAAGGGATTATTATCACTGATACACTGATCACTTTTAAATTTGGCTTCAACCGATTTAAGGTACTGACTGGTCACGAAAAATTATAAAAATTAAATTGTTATGTGCGCAATTGATTACCCTTAAGTCTATAGTAAGCCTATAAGGCCTAAATATTCTGGGTGCCAAAAATTATGTGTACTAAGCTTCGAATTGAGAACAAGGAAGTACAAACTATCACAGAAATGCACAATTATTTTTAATGTTGTTCTCTGAATGCCTCCAATTTGCCAGAGATTTCATGGCAATGCGTTGGATCGAATGTAATTATTTCTATTAGAAAATGTTTAAAGCCATGGAGCGAGACATGAAATTGCTAAATGCTTTAAAGAAGACCTGAAAATGTTTGCTTCTTCCAATGTTGCTAGTGCATGAAGCAGCCTTACTCTAACTTGGTGAGCCGATTGGCATCGATAAGGACCAATCAATTTCGTTTTTATTTAAGAAATGTTTCTTATTTTTTATACACCTTAATGGCGGCAATATTTTGTTAAGTTAAATTATTTTAGCTCATTAAAATAATACACCTTTTCACTAAATTTCACTAAAATTGCAACGACATTATGAGGTGAAAAATTTCTACTGAAAGTTTAGTAACTTGTTTCATTTCGCTCCTTCCTTTCATTATTTTCTCGTGTTTCGGCCCTAAATTAATTTAAAAAAAGTTAATTAGTAGTCTCGGAGTCTGGTTCGGGACCCATGGAAATAAAATTTTCATTACGGGACTAATTATTGCAAATAAAGAAAATTTCCTAACCTAAAGAAAAAAAAAAACGAGAGGATTCAGAGCAAATGAAACAAATTTCAATGAAAGTGAAGTGTCTGTCAAAGATGGTGTTCGTTGGACGTCTGAGGTGACGCTGATGAATGCGGGAATACCGGAGAAGTGTATCTCAAGAAAATGATGTCACGATGGTGAAGTATGCAGTATGCAACAACTAAATGTACAAACCGTAGGCATTTTGTATCTCGATCGAGGAGCTCGACGAGTCGCACCTCAGCAACACGGGTCGGAGCTGTCGACTGTCCCAGGAAATTGGTAAGTATAAAAACTAGGAACTATAACCAAAAGTCGTGGAGGAGGAAACGAAATAATAACGGTTAAATAAGGTCAGTGGTTGTTTTTATGTTTATTTTCATAATGTGCAAAAGGTTGTAAAAGACAGCAAAGTTTGTTGCTTAAGCTGGTAGAGGTGACACATATTTGATGGTTAGGTTTTGCTTATTACTAAGCAAAGTTTTGAAACTGGTGTAGGGAATAAGACTGCTGAAAAAGAGTCATTTATCGATGGGCATTAATAGTTCCATTTGAATATAACGAATAACTGGAATTAATGTACTGTTGGGGAAAGAGTGGTCCATATACCCAGATTTGGGATATAATCGCTGTAAGTTTTGATCATTTCCTCAAATATTATATTAGTGACGGATTACTAGATCAAAGGTTTAACGTCACACTGTGTGCTCAATTCCGGACGACAGGTGTTGCAATTCACCAATTTCATCGCAAATTGCAAACGATAAAATGTGGTTGGAATTAGCGATTAGGGCATACCATTATCATATTTGGTACCAAGGAGCCTTGCAGATTGGCTTTACAGGTTGGCCGTTGCTCACCAGAAAATATACAAACACAAGCTAATGGAAACGGTCCCGTATTTGAGAAGCTCATTATATAAACTTTATGTAGCCCTGTGTTAAGTTTATTTCAAAAATCACATACAAAAGCCTGTGCGAGGTTGTCAAAATGCATAACGGAGAGTATATATTGCTGCATATATCACAAATGTTGAGTCCGGATTATGGAGTTCACCAATAGGTCTATCGATATTCCGGAAAGATGTGTGAATTTCAGATATCATATTTATAGTGCAGTTATGGAAACGAGACCATTTAACGCGCAAAGCTTTTGCGGTGCAATATTGCGGTATCACTGAAGCTTCAAGCACCCTCCTTCATATATAGCGAGGTAATGGTATTGTTGTGTGTGAACTTGTTTATCATATAGATTAATTACAAATTTTATTGGGTTGGGTCCTGTTAGTTAAGTAGTAAAGTTTTTCAGCAAGAACGAATTATATTAAGTTTATTTTTAGAGATGCCCGTAAAATTTCTGCGTACTCGTAAACGGAAGTTTTCACACAATACTTGACTAAATTGGTGTTGCACTTCTGATTTTTGATGTAACGTTTCAGAATCATCTCTAAATTAGATAATAATAATTTTGTTAACAATGATCTTCAAGATTATTAATTTTTCTTTTTCCGGATCTGTAGGGAATTGCTGATTAGTTTGATTTATTGGTTGAATTTGTATTTTTAATTTTTAATTTTAGTTTGATATGTTAAGTGCAGTTTTAATTTTAATTTTAATAAACATATAAGTACCTAGATTATTTTAATAAATATATCAGTTTTAATGTGTCGTCATTGTATTACTAACTATTGGCTATACTTAGGTGTCTGTAACCGGGTCATTTTTTTCACACTAACTAAACCTATCCAAATCCTCTTTATGTTGTATGTAACAAGGTGTTCGGTGAGGTCCGGCCATTAAAAACTTCGGGAGGTCTTGCTTAAAAATTGTTCGAACACTTCAATCAATCAATTAATAAAATCGCCACACATTATAACGGGCCAAACTTCCCATATTTTTGCGACATTGTGATCTCGCTCAGACGCAACCAACTACAACCATCCATATCTCTTCGCAAAGCTTTGTCTATCTAACGGTATAGGCATCTACTCTTTATTTCTTGTGATTTACGACCAGGCGCAGCTTGAAGAGTTTTAATTTTTCATGACTTTATTATTTTTTATTTCTCTTTTTCTAAAAGATATTCTCAGAATCAAATTTAGTAGTATGAACTAACTTTTTAAATGGCATCATAACAGGAGATAAAACCGGAGTCCAAAAAAGCGAAAGTAGTGGAAAAATGAAGATAACTACAATAAAGTAATTTAGAACTAAAATCAATATGGGGAAGGTTGTGGCAATAATCTTTTAAAGTGTTAAAAGAATTTTGTTATTTGATTAGAAAATTGTGTATCAGGACGAAAGGCGCCGATAAAGTGAGAAGCTTTGATTCTTTACTATTAGCTACATAAAATTCAAAACATCATGTCTGAGAGAAATTACAGAAAAAGTTTTTTATCTCCATGATATGAAAATTAGGTGCTCGAGGTATCTTATTACTATTACGGCCTATCTGACCGTTCACGCCACTATTTAGCTTTATATCTAGTACAGGCCCCATACAATTCCCAACTTCGCCATAACCCCTACATGAGTGAAACTGTCTGAGAGAAATTACAATAAAAGTGTTCTATACCCATGATATAAAAATGAGGTGATCAGGGTATCTTGGTACTAGTATGGCCTGACTGGCTGCATACGTTACTACTTAGCTTTATCGCTTCTCTATAGTATCTGCTCCTTATAATGTAAGGCTTTAACACTAAACATGGATTAATCTTGAAGGAATTTTAAAATAAAACTAAATATTTTAAATCTGTAATGTAAAATAAATATTTTGTTACTAACTGCAATTATGACTATAACACAATTTGTTTGACTAAAATAAAACTTTTAAATAAAATTTTCTCAACATCATTTTTTCTTGAACCCGGCTAAATTTTATATATAATGTACATTTTTCTGGGGGATGGTGCTATATTTAACCCACAATCAATGAACCAGCGTCGTTTTCGTTTTGGCGAAATCTACTTTTTGTATTTTTTTCCGAAGGTTGCTCGATATGCAAGTAAACAAAAATATTAGTTTTTTGCAGGGCAAAAAATTGATTGTTTCTTGAATAAGGATGCCTAAAGATAATCCATGAATTATTTAAGATTTTTTTTATTGATAACACAGGCACAAAAAAAAAGAGTCTTGATACAGAAAGGTGAAGAACCTTCTGGCACGTTTTTCGGTGTACTAAAAACGAATCTCAGGTCAGAACTGACCCATCACCCCTATATTTCACAGCAGCGGACCCTAGAACCCCCAAAATGGTCAAATCATATCATATAAAAATTCAAAATAAATATCTCATTCTACGTTTTACGGTGTGCTAAGAACGATTCTGAGGTCAAGATTTACCCATCATCCTTAGATTTCACCCCAGCACCCCCCAAAGGGTCAAAATTTTACTTTATACAAACATTCAAAATAATGGGATAAAGGGGCTGGGAGAGATAGGAAAATTAAAACTACTTTTTATTTGCCATACGTATTCGGTTTCAGTACTCCAAAAAAGTAGAATGAGTTATTTATTTTGAATTTTTATATGATGTGAAAATTTGACCATTTAGGGGGGGGGGGGGTTCTAGGGTGTGCTGGGGTGAAATATAAGGATGATAGGTCAGTTCTGACCTGAGTTTCGCTTTAGCACACCGAAAACGTACCAGAAAGTACTTCTCCTTTCTGCATCAGGACTTTTTTTTTTGTGTGCCTGTGTTATCAATTAAAAAAATCTTAAATAATTCGTGGATTATCTTTAGGCGTCATTATTCAAGAAACAATCGATTTTTTGCCCAGCAAAAAACTAATATTTTTTTACTTGCATATCGAGCAACCTTCGGAAAAAAATACAAAAAGTAGTTTTGGCCAAGACGAAAATGACGCTGGTTCATGATATTAAGGTGCCTAAAATATCTTCATCCACTGATAGTTAATACGACATTTAGGCCCGAATTTATATAGTCGTTAACTCTTTATTACAACTATTACTCATGTTATAGTAGCAGTTTTCGTATTTATAAACCTCACTATACGATTTGTTTGTCATATAACAACGCTTATAGTGATCAAAGTCCATCACTATAAACATTGCTACAAAATATCCAAAACAAAAAAGTAAATTCGAAATTCGCATCGAATTTTAGATATGATTTTGAAATGATTTCCGAAAATCGTTGATATAACAACAGCAATAGTTCCGACTATAAATTCGGACGTTGGCCCGTATTCTTCAAATTCACCCGAAAATGTCGCTGATAATTTTCTAGTGAAATGCGTCATTTAAGTGGAAAATTTAAATAGTTTTATACCAAAGTAACCGGTGACTTTTTTCGGTGAATTTCAAGAATACGGGCCGTTACACTTTTGCTGGATAGCTACATTTTAGTCAAGAAATGAACCTAAATATCGGGCTGAGATTTCATTTTTTGTTATTCGTTTCATTTCTGTAGATTTATTGAAACTTTTATTTTCATAATCGACAGGCTATAAGAAGAAAAGAAAATTAATGTTGGTAACATATAATATGGCCTTTCTTTCGAGTTACAAATATTTCCCCTGCAAAATTTGTACCTATATGTTCTTCCAGTGAAACGTTTTCATCTGGTTAAGTAATTATTTGCGGTACTATTGTTAAAGTAAGATATTATCCAATAGAGATTATTTTATCGAATACTAACCCCAGTGGATGATAACCTTTTGCGCACGAGTGATATACTACGTTTTATCCACTATTATTCAATGAATTTCCTAGATTAATAAGAATAGATCCATTTTTTGATTTCGAACTGCCTATTAGAGAACGGAAACAAGCGTAAAATTTCGATCAGAAACAAAAAAAAATTTATAATTGCAAGCACAAGCAAAATCAAATTTCAAGTAAATCTAGTTGGTCAACTCGGAAATTTTTTTTGGCTTACTTGCAAGCAATCTTTGATTTTTCTTCAAATTTCGAAATTGCCCGGAATTTGTTTCGTTTTGAATTTTTATTAATTTGTATTTTTATTGAAATTACTCAATATTTTAGATAATACATACATTTAAACTAAAAATAAATATTACATCTCTTAATAAAATGTATATAATGTTATTAAAAATGTTACCTATCTAGAATGGTGGTGATTAAGATAATCGTGGTTTAGATGTAAATTTTATGCTCCGATTTCCAGAGATAGTTCAAAGATTGCCATTGAACATTAACCAAATAAGCGAAATTTGATCAGAAATTTATTGGTTTAAGTCAAGTTTCGAAGGCATTATCAAACTCAAAACATTTCCTCTTTTCGAAAAAGGTTCAAATTTGGAAGAAAATCTATATCATATTTAGGACCGTATGTTTATAATAAAATACCGGAACTAATTAAGTGCTCGGAAAATATATTTAAGTTTTAGAAAATTTTAAAATCATATTTGAAATCGAACGTCGAAAGTTATCTGTGAAATATTTATAAGCTAATAATCGTAACACCTATGTATATAGAAGTAGTTGATACAAATTAACAATTTTAAATTTATATTTTGTATTTAAGGGGGAACATGTGGCTTTAACAGGACATTAAATCCATTAGCCGGTCTGTTCCTCTTTTTATAATTTTTATATTAAATTTCTATTTTTATATTTTTTTTTTTTTTTTATATAAAATTTATATTATTATTAAGTAATTATGAAGTAAAAAAATAATATAATTAGTTTATTGTAACACAAATAAATAAATAAATAAATTAGTAAAAGCCATCAAAATATTAAATTATAAAATTTTACATACCGAAATTCGGCCGACAAATATTAAAAAGGTATTTTCTTTAAAGCAAATTATGTATGTAATTTTAATAAACTTTTTAAAGTTATGATGCGGCTTTCAAAATTCAATTTTATTAAATTTTTTCATTGTAGAAATAATAAATTTATAAGAAATTGGAAGTGTCGGTTTAAAAATTCGGTTGGAGCTTTTCGTTTGGCAATGCCTTAAGCCAAGAAAATAAAAATATTTTTTTAATTTCTCAAACCTCGAATCGATGTTACTATCAAAAAAAACTTGTATTGACCTTAGATTTTTATTTTTTTAGAGAAAATACAGTAAATATTTAGGATTTTGTAGTGCTATAATTAGCATTTAGAAATAAATTAGTTTATTTATAATTATCAATTATTCGAACTAAAATAACTTAAACTCAAATACATATTGTGAATTTTCTGGATTAGATAAATTAGGTATGGATGTCTGCAATACAATTAACAAAAAAAAAATCATTCGAAAATTCTGAAGTTCTTAAAATGAATCCTTCAGAAATAAGCAACAAATTAGAACATAAACTTTGAAATTGAGGCCAAAATGGCAGAAGAAAGGCATGTGAGTTATTTTGCAGAGAAAATCACCGAAACTATTTAAGCCATACCAAAATTTGTAGCATCTCGCTCATGCTTTGCTGTAATAAAATACTAATCAAACACAACGATCAACCTAATAAGTCATAGCTGCGTAAAGCAAAATTCTTCATCGGCCCATGAAGCCTCTGATCAGCCTTTGGTAATCGCTTATGTTTAGTTTGGCCAAACTTAAACGGGTATACCTTTCCAGGCCACTGCTGCACATTTTTTGATTTAAATTAATGAGAAATAATATAAAATAATTCAAATTATTAGTTAAAATAATAAACTTATTTAATTAAAACAATAATTTAACAAATTTAATTGAAAAATATCATTTAAGTCAAAATGGTTGCTGGAAACGGCAGAAATGAAAAATGCTCATTTTGCTGCTTTACATACCGATTCATCATTCAGCATCAGACAAATGTGTACAAAACCGGCATATTTCCAACAAAAGTTTAGTGAGTATATATGTGCTGGTCTCATTACGAATTAATTTGACCATTCAGGCTTCCTGAGGCTTTACTATACTTCCTTAGGATATGCCAAAAGTACCGACGGAGAATATTGTATATAAGCAAGAAGATGTTTCAGCTCATTATAATCGCCAAAGTGGTTTGATAATAATTACAACTAGCAAACAATTAATATAATCGACACTATTTTGAATTTCTTTGTATGGAACAGAACGAACGAAATTAAAAAATTAATCTCGGCAGAGCCTTCAATATGTCAGACGTCAGTATAATATCAACAAAGTAATAGTAAATCCTACTACTTAAACTAAAGGCGGTTGATTTGCGTTAAATACTTTAAAATCAGTATTAAGTAAAATATAAATCTAGGTATCACATCGAACAACTTTTCTTTTCAGTAGATATTGAAAATGGGTCAATAGTTTGCTCAAAAATTAATCAATGAAACATCCTTTAAAATATTTACAGTGGAGTAGTTAACAAACCGCGTAATGAATTTTGGGGCCTGTTGTTGTTTACCGACAAACCATGTCAAATTAAAAAAAAAATAGAATTTCGGATTCCTTCTACGTGTAGTACACTAAATGACTGCGAGAAAGCCGGGAAGAGCACTCTCGTAGGAATTCGTTAGTTTTGCGGATAGTGGTATATGTTGCAATTCAGTTTAATTTGGTATACCTAAGGGTTATTCTTTAAAAACTTTGAAATTGATCTGGATCTGCCCGTTAGTCCGGATCCAATTGGCTTAGTAAATTTAATCCCTGAAGAATGCATTTTCCTTAGGTGTCAGGAAGCAGAGGCATCCCCAGAAATTCATTAAGGAGGGGGGGGGGGGGGATTTAAAGAAAAAGCAAACAATAAATTTGTTAATTAATTTCTATACAAACACTAAACCATTTAGTCTTTCTTCACTTACCGTGTTACGTAAAAGATCCTATACACACGATCCAATTTTGTCGGTCCAACCAAATTGGTATTTTGGTTCAACCAAATTTATGTTGCCTACACAAAATACAATTTGGTTGGTATATTGGATACAGACGGTCCAATTTGTTTGGTGCGATTTTGACGTTTGTTTGAAAAACAAAACACTATACGTCAACAAATAACAACATTTTTTTTTTCTAGCTTCGCTATCTATGAAATTTGACTGAACTAGAAAAATATCAATCGATAACAATATATATGATCCAATTTTGTTGGTTGATCGGATGGAAATTTCCATTCAACACATCCGACTAATTTTTATCAGCCAACATGCATACACACGATCAACTTCCAACCAAATTGGACCAACCGTCCGATCAAATTGAGCGCTCTGTTGTGGCTGTTGTAATTGGTAATATTTATTTGCGATATTTGCGAAACGAGTGAAACGAGTTATGCAAAATCCACAAGTTACAAAAAATGATATTTCCTAACGTCTTAAATAAAAGATTTTTTCTAATTTTATCATAAACATTAAATAATTGAATTTCGAGAAAGTCTTTGGATGGTTAAATTCCAAATGAATTTTAAAATTGTTTGGAAATCAAGTAGGCTCAAACGGATATTGAAATGAATATTTCCTCAATAGCTAGCTATGAAATATTCCTCATTTCCTAACTAGTTATGAAAAATATGCCGTTTCACAACCTACTACGATTTTGAAAAGTCGTATTTTTGTAACAAAATTGAAAAATAGCAGCAAGTGCAAAGATTGCGAGTCAAACAAAGCCACTTTTAATCCGAAAAAACGCACGTACTATTTTTGCTCCACCGAACAAAATTCATTGCGTACCCAAATTATAAGTACAAATTACACGCATTTAACCCTTGTGTACGCACCCGGCTACCCGGGTAGCCATTTCAACTTTAAATATTTGTGGGGACTGCATTTTTGAAGTTAGACTTTTCTAGCTTCTTGACATCCAAGAATTGACTATTAGTTTTCGATTTATGTATAGAAATTGAATAAAAATTATTTTTTGATGGAGCTATAATTTTTTTACCCTTCTAAATCACACCCGGCCACCCGGGTAGCCTGAACAAAATATAAGGAAAAGACTTACTTTTATTTTAATTTATTTTAAATTGTATATCCCTATTGCGATCCGCCATTGTAATTTTGTTTAAAAATTCAAAAATTAGTTGATTATTACCGTGCCAATACAATTATTTTTTGAAATGACTGATTTTCTGCGTGCCAAATCAAAATATGATATTTAAATATAATATTAAGGATCACCAAAGTTCTATTTTAAGGAACATTTAGTTATCCCAAAAATCGGGCTCAAAGTCTTAACCCAAAACAATTGCCTTAGGCCGTTCTATTCCTAATTCTTTTCAACATGTTCATCTATAAAAATACGAACCCACAAGAATTTTTTGAGCAAACATTTTTGATCTATCTATTTCAACTATGTATTATGAAATGGTGTGTTAAAATTCGGTTACGCGATAATCTGGTATCGTCAACTAAATAGTCAAGTAGGTTTAAGTAGATGAAGAAATACGATTCGGAATTTTGGATCTTCTTACGAATTTCTTGTTTCAATTCTTTGCGCGAGAAAGTTAACCTTTCTGCTAATCGTATTTCTCTGGAATTTTGATTAAAACTTTTGGTTCAATGCTTTTTTATTTCGGCCATGTGGCCGCCACGGCTGGCGTGTACAAAGCGCAATCTGGAACACCAGTTTTCACAAACTTTTCACAGCATTTGCGGCCGTATTTCGCCAATAACTCTTCGAATGTTGATTTCCAGTGGCACTATTCTGGTTTTCCCGGGGAATTCCAAATTGAAAATTGATTTATTGTCAGTTTTTAGTGTATATTGGTTTTCTTTTATGGGGAAAAATAATTCCCAGCCAAATTTTTAGGGAAAAATAAACAACAAATAGCTTTGAAATGGAACTAATTTTCCCCAAAATGTAGTATGCTTTGGAGAAAAAAAAAACAAAATACACTAAAAACTGACAATAAATCAATTCCCAATTCGTAATTCCCCGGGAAAACCAGAATAGTGCCACTGGTGATCAATTGTCTCTGGTTTATCGACGTAGGCAAGTGACTTTAAACCCCAAAGAAAATAATCCAATGGGGTTAAATCACACGATCTTGGTGGCCAATTAATTGGACCATTAATCGAAATTATTCTTCCATCAAAAGTTTCTTTGAGTAAATCAATTGTAGCGCGCGCGTGTGGCATGTGGCTCCATCCTGTTGGAACCACATGTCAGCAAGATTAATGCCAGCTAATCGAGGTACGAAAAAATGTCTAATCATGTCCCTATACCGCTCACCATTGACAGTAACATTCTCACCATCATCGTTTTTGGAGACATATGGACCAATGCCCCCGCCAGCCCATAAAGCGCACCAAACAGTAATTTTCTGTGGATGTAATGGTGTTTCGACAAAAGCTTGTGGATTATCCTCACTCCAAATGCGACAATTCTGCTTATTTACGTACCCTTTCAACCAAAAATGGGCTTCATCGGAGAACAAAATTTTGAATGGAAATTCAACATCAATATCAATTTGTGCTTCAGCCCATTCGGCGAATTGGCGACGCATACGATGAAATGTCAAACCAAACTAAACAAAAAACAACTATCAGCTGTTAAATGGGTTGTCAAATAAAGCAGTGTTGCCAACTCAAACTTGTGAACCTATAAAAAACACCCTTGTACTAAATAAGCTCTGAACTAAAATTACAAGCTTACGAATAAAACATCGCTAAACTCACCCATTCGAAACATATCGGTACCTAACAAAAATAGTTTCAAATGTTGCAAATATGTTATCACCTATCTAGTAATTTACTTTACTTTCCGTATTTGTCGAAAATACTTGACATTCATTTCAAAGGTGGTTGTATGACCAAATTGATTTCATGTTTTCCCCGTTCTCCAGCATTTCAATATTTAAGCTTTATCAAAATTCTAAAAGCTTTCTCTCTTTTTTAGAAAAATTACTACGATTTTTGAGTACCTACTCTAAAATTTTTTGACGTGCCAGGCCAATTTTTAAACGTGCAAGGTTTGGCACGCGTGTCACGTATTTGCGATCACCGTTTTTTACGAATGTTTTATATATTTGAACAACCACATCCTATTAGTATGACGAACAGTATATTAATAATTTTTTTCGTGTACTTAATGGAAAAGAGGGTCATTTATTGGCTGAAAACAGTAAAGAAAACTGCTACTTTTCTCCTTAGCGACACATTTCTTCACTATAATAGTATATTGTGTAACGTGTAGGAAAAACGATATATTCCCGGACGAGTATGGAAGTTGCTGGGACGAGGCGTCAGCCGAGTTCCAGCAACCATAAGAGTCCGGGAATTATAGTTTTTCCACGAGTTGCACATACGATTTTTTCTCTAATCGGCAGTATATCAGATTATCCATTTTATTCATTATATTCTTTAAAATACGCAAAATTTTCCAATTTATATTTTCAATAGATTTCACTATCAAAGTTACCTTAGAATTATAACAATCGCGTGCGCTGTCAATTTATTTAAAGGTCTGTCAGAGCAAACGATACCCGTCGTTAATTTGTGGTTTAGTTTAAATATAATGGACAGCAATTTTGATAATTCAATCCCAGGTACTCCGCCTGGCATCTTGGAGACAGCAAGATTGACTACACTAAATTTGTTGCCGCAGAAGTCGAGGGAGTAGTACGAAAATGCATACAAGCGTTTTATGGATTATCGCATAAATAACAAGGCCAATTCATTCTCCGAAAACGTTTTAATTGCATATTTTTCGGATTTATGTCAAAAGATGAAACCGTCAACCTTATGGTCCAACTATTCCATGGTGAGGTCGACGCTTAGCATTAACAATAATGTTGATATGGAAAACTACGCGCATTACTGAAACGTCAGTCAGATGGATATAAGCCTAAAAAATCCAAAATCTTAACGAAACAACAAATAGAAACATTTATGGAACTTGCTCCAGATGATACATATTTAATGGCAAAAGTATGTTAAGATGTACGCGCTCATAATTTATTTACAAAAAATTTGTTTTCTAGGTTGCCTTAATTTTTGGAATTTCTGGCGCATGTCGTCAAGATGAACTATGCCGAATAAATTTGAATGACATTCAAGATTTGGGAAATAGGATATTGATTACCATTCCTGTTAACAAGACGAACAAGCCAAGATCATTTATTGTAAATGAAGCGTATATCGAAATATATCGTAGATACATAGCATTACGTCCCACTTATTTCGATAACCCTCGATTCTTTTTCAAATTAACAAACGGTAGAGGTAACAGACAAGTAGTGGACATACATCAGTTTGGCAAATTGCCTCAAACTGTAGCTACTTATTTGAAGTTGCCAAATGCGATAGAATATACAGGGCACTGTTTTCGCAGATCATCTGCTACAATATTGGTAGATACAGGTGCAGATTTGACTTGCCTTAAGAGACATGGTGGTTGGAAATCGGCAACGGTTGCTGAAGGGTACATTGATGATTCTCTAAATAATAAAATTGAAGTTGCAAACAGAATTTTCAATACCACCGAACAAAATCCAGGTGTGGATCGTAACATGACCGAGATAAAAATTTTCAATACTACCGAACAAAATCCAGATGTGGACCCTAACATGACCGAAATAAACGATAATAGTGCATCAGTGGCTACAACTAATCTTAATTGTAATGCATCTGCGCCAATTTTCAACACCTGTACAAATTGTACAATTCATGTAAATATAACCAATAATAAATAGTTGTTAAATATGTAATTTTACAATTATAATAATAAAAACTAAATAAATTAAAATTATATCATGTATTTCTTAAAAACAGATGATAATCAGTACTAGAAAGTATTCTCTGCCTAGGCAAGGAATACTTTCCAGTACTGTTTTTAGTAAGTTGCCTAGCAACGATGTAGTGTCGGGGAATAACTTCATTTTGCTGACAGATAACAAACCAGAAAACTGACGTATTTTATCCGATTTGAGAAAAACATTTTTTTCTCAAATCGGATAAAATACGTCAGTTTTCTGGTTTGTTATCTGTCAGCAAAATGAAGTTATTCCCCGACACTACATCGTTGCTAGGCAACTTACTAAAAACAGTACTGGAAAGTATTCCTTGCCTAGGCAGAGAATACTTTCTAGTACTGATTATCATCTGTTTTTAAGAAATACATGATATAATGTATAATCGCACGCGATTGTTATAATTCTAAGGTAACTTTGATAGTGAAATCTATTGAAAATATAAATTGGAAAATTTTGCGTATTTTAAAGAATATAATGAATAAAATGGATAATCTGATATACTGCCGATTAGAGAAAAAATCGTATGTGCAACTCGTGGAAAAACTATAATTCCCGGACTCTTATGGTTGCTGGAACTCGGCTGACGCCTCGTCCCAGCAACTTCCATACTCGTCCGGGAATATATCGTTTTTCCTACACGTTACACAATATACTATTCTTCATAGAAACGCTTTTTTTCCAAATAATTTTTGAATTTTTGACTTTTATTTATTTGCTTACTGCGATTGTTATGTACACGTTATGCATACATACTTTGATCCAAACTGGGTATACCTTTTTTATTTTTACCTGATTTGTCATCAAATCCACGAAAAAATAGCATTTCCGACACGTAAGAAAAGTGTTTTTCCATGCTCGTAAAATTGTTAATCCACTCGCTCACTAGCGCTCGCTCGTGAATTAAACAATTACACTCGCTGGAAAACTATCACTTTAAAAAAAACCGAAAAAATACACTTGGCTACCCGGGTGAGTCGGGTGTGTACTAACGTAAATTTTTTTGGGTATACACACAAGGGTTAAAATTTTTAAATTGAAAATTTGATGAAATATTTGGAATAGCTAGCTAAGAAGGTGGTCTTGACTTTTTTGGTTTGAGTATTTTACCAAGTTTATGACGTGTCAAATACTTTTAATATTGAAAACTAAATTAAAAGAACATACATCTTTATACAATTATGTATATTAAATTATTAACCCATTTTTCTTTTCTTCTACACACAATGTAAACACGAAAATTACTTTAGATACTTAGCCATTAGAAAAACTGGAAAGTTGGAATTTGTGAGTGAACAACGTAAATTTAGCTTAAGGCCAATCGGGAGGTTAAACCCCCCTAACCCCATTTGGTGCGCCACTGTCAGGAAGATTAATCGTCATACGATAATGTTTACATTTCTATGCTAAACACGAGACAAATCCCATATTAATTTATTTAAAAGGGTTTCTTATAAGCTATTGAACCAGATTCTTGAATGATAACGTCTCTGCTTCCTTTACGAATTTGTAATAAAAACCTAAAAATAGCAAAACATAAAATTTTAGAAATTAGAAGTTACAATCGGCCTCACAATAATAAGTCTCAATTTTTTTTTTTTTTTACTTCACGAACCAAAAGCCATAGCTTTAAACAATGTGCCGTTTGGTTGGTGTTTACATTTTTCAATTGTTAATATGATGCAGAAAATCAATAAATGTTACCATAAAACATTAAAGTAAAAATCAAAAAATTAATTTTCTATAGTTACATTTACAAGAAAGATCGGGTTTGCTTGACATTTTGCTAGCAAACTTTTCGGAAAACATTTACAAGCAAGTGGTACAAAAAACAAAATAATACGAGTAAATTCAAAAACGATCAAAATCAAACAAAAACAAAAAAACTTAATATGGTTTTTCGATTAGACTCCATTTTGCTTGGTCCGTTCTCTGCTACCTACATTATGTATGGCATAGCTTTTTGAAATACATTTTATAATACGTGTATCCGTTACTTAGATTGTTGTGAAAAACCTGATCACAACTTTAAACACATTTGGTCCTGTATTACATTATCGCTATTCTACGACGTAGAAATGGATCAATATACTTCTGCGATAGTGTAATATGGATATGTTGCAACATTTCTGAGTTGTATTATTTTTATGATCGTAGTTAGCCCCATAAAGCTAACTTTTGTAATATCTCTCTGACAGTGATAATGTAATACAAGTTTTAAATATTTTTCGGTCTATTGACGATTGGGGCATCACGGATTCCCCTTGTGGACAATTTTTAAACTGAACTAGCTGATAATTTGAAGTTCGAAATTGTTGTAAATAATTCCAATTTTGAACAGTAAACATAATTTTTACTTACCAGATTGCTAATAATTCTAAATAATTCCAATTTTGGATTATAAAAACAATTTTTAAATACCGCATTACTAAATTTGCTTTCATCGCATTTATGACAAATGTCATTTTGTCAGTAGTTTCATTTTAACTTTCTTCATCGAGAGGCGCTTTCTCTACTTTTACATTCGTCAATAGGTGCTTATGCAATTTTATTTATTTTTATTTTTTTCTCAGTTGGTTATAGAAATATAACTCACGTTGCCCCTAGTAACAAGGGTTATAAAATAACGATGAGTTTTATAAACTTTCTTTATTTGAAATAAATATCGAGCTATTATAAGACAAAAATTTAATGATAGTTATTACTGATGATGATAATGTTTGCAATCCGAGCTACAGCGAGTGTCGCAATTACCCGAATGAGTAATGCTTATTACACACGAGTTAAATATGAAACTTTTCCCATCCTAAGTAGCTATTTATATATTTTTTTGTTTAATATTTCTCCAATTTATTTATTTTTTTCTTTTAATTTAAAAAAGTGCACTCGACACGTACACTGAAATTTATCGCACACGGAATTTATTTACTAAATTTCAAAAATACTATAAAAATTATAAAATCGAAAATAATGTTTCAATTAATTAGATTTTCTATGGGAGAATTAATATTAAAAGGTCTAAATAGGTTGGCATTGTATCAATGTGAGTTTTGTCCATGAATAAAATTATACTTAATAAACTTATTACCAAACAGGAATAGAAAAATATATTTATTTACCTTTTTTGTCTAGAATTTAATTTTGCTGTGCCTTGGATCATGTGTTAAATTTAACACAATAAAATTAAATCATAAATAAATAATCGGGAGGACCAATAAAAAAAATTATAAATTTTGTCCAAATTCAGGATTGTTTTTAACAGATTTTCTAATGGTTCAAAATTTGAAAAATTAAAAGACCAACAGCAAAACAGAAAAAAATCCGATTAAGTAAAGTTTTTAAAACTACAAATTTCTAAATTTGAAATACCAATGAACCTCCTTTATGAATAAGGCAAACTTAGACGGCGTAAAATTTGATTATATCTTGGTTTCGTATGATGTTTTTTTAACTATTTCGCCGGTAATGCGGGCGTTTCCGTACCAACAAACCAAACCGACCGATTGCTGACGTAACAGCGATAAATTCTGCACAATTTTTGTAAAGTAATTAGAGGATGATTTGATTTTTATGCAAGTAACTTGCAAACGGCGGTAACTTAAGTACCTATATAGGTATTTTCGTTATGCGCTACAGTCATAAGATAACCATAAAACAGAAGAATAATATAAAAATCTCAAGTGTCCAATAAATTTATTATGATAATATGATAGAGTCGATTTTATTGTATATATCTATTTGATATGATAATATACTAAAATAAACGCGTTTTCCTAAGAATTCGTTGATACCATCGCAAAAATATCGAGTGTTTGTTTAATTTAAATATCAAAAATAACAAAATTTTTTGTGTCACGTTTCAAAAATCCAAACAAAATCAACCGAATCGTTGAGGTTATTATCTTACATGCATATTGTAAATACAAGAGACTAGATAACAAAACCATCCAAAAATTAGATACTCGAATCGTACTCGTATATTTATAAAAGTATCGACTCAATTACTTGCCATCTTTATCGTAATTGAGCATACATAAAACATATTATCACATTTAATGATTTATTAAATATTTTTTTTTTTTGTTATGTGCTGATAACGTGGAAATATATTATAATACAATATTCGAACTTTTGTTTTTGCGAGCGCTCGCTGCTTGTTATCATTCTTGTATATTTATTTACTGTCTCAATTATATTATTTATCATTCTCGCAGGTAAAAATATTGAAATAATTTAATTAACGTTAATTAGATGTCAATTCTATTTTTCACGTGTGAAATAATTCGTGCATTGATTGGATCATCAGATAGTGCACAAAAATATTTTTTTGTGTGTTGGCTCGTCGGTGCCATTATTACTAACCGCTATCTGTTAATATTTATATACAATATATTATGTTAAGCGTCATATATCTTCAAGATAGTTTTAGTGTAGGCAAAACCGCAACACTAAATATTTTACCACTCGTCATACGATTTAATTCGATTAATTAATCATCAAGCATTAGTTCAACATACCTTATTTATTTATATAAAGTTTCAAAAGACAATAATATAAATTTCCCAACGTACTATATTATCAATTTCACATAATTGACAGCTTTATTATGATAAATGCGAATCACTAACTTAATTAATTTAAAATTCCAAGTTCCAACAAAATGCCCGAAATATCATCAAATCAATCAAAATTTGATAAAAAGATAGAAGACAGTAAAAAAATGGTTAATTCACTATACTGAAGACACAATAAATTTTATTATAATTAATTACTATTTATTTATAAATATACCGCACAACCTTACGACAAGTAGATTACTAATTACTATAAACTTAATACTAGTATTCTATTTTAGTTTAAAAAAATATATTTAATTTTATTTTGCATCCGTTGCGGTTTTGAAGCTGAGTACATACGAGTGTATACAAGTTAGATTACACCATTTTAATATAAAACAAAAAACCATTTAAGACTTTATCTTAAACATTGTGTTACGATACCTACACACACATTTATACTTTGGTACAGTGTGGAGCTGTGATGCGGAGAACTTGGGTGATTTATCTTTTCGGATATAATAAAAAAAAAAAATATTAGAATATGTGTGTACTTGGAGGTTTCAGAAGTGTTTATTATAATTTAAAATATTATCTCTTATCAGTCAGACGCGGAAGATAAATAAAATAAAATAAAATTGGTGTTGAATGGAATAAAATATCACGTAAACGATAGAACACTCGGATAATTTTTAGATATTCGGGAAAAACGACTCTCGAAATCCGGTTTTCAACGTAAAAGTCGCTTGACACTAAATATCGGCGGGCTATGTGCGTATTAAAAATATGTTATCTCGTGACACCAAATTTAATTTTAATCATAAAGCAACATTTGGTTTTACTATTTGCTTTTTCAGCCCTTTTTCACTCCGGTTGCACTTGGCTCTAATAAAAGCTTCTAGATCTTCGGCTTTATGATAAATTTTATCTATCAAAGCCAATTTTGTTGCCAATTGGTATTTTGTTCTGTTTATTAAAAGAAAAATGGCACGCGTGCCAATCTTGGCAAGATTAAAATTTTTCCCGGTATGTCAAAAAAATCTTAATTTTAAAAAATCGACCTTTTTTGCAGTTATTCGTACAAAAACTGGAAAAGACATTTCTAGAATTTTGATAAAGCCCAAGTATGTATTGAAATGCTGGGAAATGGAACCCGTGAAACAAGCAATTTTTTTTATATAACCACCTTTGGAATGAATATTAAATATTTTTGACAAACACGGAAAGCCCGAAAGAAAATTACTTTGTGATAAAATACAAGGCTTCATCAAAAAATCGTCAAATTTTACAATATCGAAGGTTGTTTAAGTCCAATTGCCACAATTGCTTTTTGGTTGTGTTGGTACACTTTCCCTGATGTTTCTTAGCATTTTGAGCCATATTGGATGCTTAGTTTATTGTTGGCTGTAAACTTTCTACACAGTTTTGGTGTGCTCAGTATCATAACGGTGTCGATTTTGGCCAAAAAATTACTATCAAGCAGAGAAGTGTGAGCAGGTGTATTATCGTGGTACAACGGCCATAAGTTGTTTCTTTTAGTTTGAGCAATTAGTTTGTGCAACATGTAATACTTTTGAATAAAACGTCAAGTTTAGTCTTACGCACTTAATAGTTTATGGCGCATTGTATTTTTATTTGTTCCATCTCCAAGTTCTTTAATTCTCAATTATCGGCCATAATTAATAGTTTCCCCACAAATCCAGACGTTTCGTTCGGATCGCTTCAAACAAACAGCGTATAACTTCCTGGAAGTACCTTCTCCTTATTAATCCAATGACCAGAAGATCTCATATTACACCACTTGACAAGTTATTTTGGTTTTGCGTCTTTAGGAAGCTTTCAGTGGGACGATTGAGCCTTACTTTCGATGTCATATTTGTAAACTCCTGTTTTATCACAAATTATGACTCGTTTGAGCAGTTCTGGATCGTCGTTGAGTTCAGTCAGCAACTTCCGCACTTCGGCACTGCTTTTGGTCGAAATTCAACAATTTCGGTGATAGTTTTACTGTCATACATTTCATGCCTGACAACCATTTGAAATTATTTTTGTTAGATAAATGTTTCAAACCGAGTAGCCGCAATAAACCATCGCAAATTTTTTTGATGATCAGAAAACAGATTTGTAGTTAAATCTCTTCTAGAAAAGGTTCAAAAGCCGCTACCTTGATTCAGCATTTGGATGTGCTGAAACCAATTCATTTATCATCAAATTTGTTGGTTAAGCCAGATACCAAATTACAATGGAATTGGTGCATAATTGCAAAAGTTCTGTTTGGAGCAGGAATGGAGTTTCTTAAATGAAGCATGGCCAGAATTCAACAAATATTCCAACACATTGCTAATAATACTTTGGTACATAAATACAAGTCATAAATCAAAAAAAAAAAAATGCTAAACAGAAATTTGTTTTTTAAATAAATGACCAATCCAGGCCTTGTCTTCCCTTCCAGCGCCAAATGGAATACGCACGTTTGTCAATCAATTTTAGTGAAATTTTATATCTACGTTATTAAGTCGATTATGTAAGTAGTTCATAATATAAAATCGAAATATTCACGCTCTGAAGAATTTCTGAGGTTATATCATTTTGGGTCTGATTTCTTAGATAAAATAAGAGCCAAACTCAAGAAATATTACGGAACATCTCTACTGATATTATTTATGGTACCATTAATCAAAAATTGTTTCACCAATATTTTTTTACATGAACAACCAATCTAGGACGAATTAGGTGGCAAGTTTGTGGATGCATTTTAATAAAATTGTACATCTGAGATTTAATATGTAAAGTCGTTTGTTTAAGTAGTTCCTAATATAAAATTTAAAAAATTCCGGCTCTGAAGAACTGCTTCGGCCATATCATCATACTTTAGTAGATATCTTAAATCAGACTATCTTCTTAACTCTAGCATCAAATGGAACAAGCTCATTTGTTGACAGATTTTAGTGAAATTTTATTTCTGAAATATTTTGATGTTATTAAAAATAGTTCCAAATATAAAACCTATTATTACAAGGACTGAAGGATTTTTTGGGCCCTAAAGTTGGGCTGAGATCAGGATTTATAAATTAAAACATGGCCCAACAGCAAAAAATATTTTGGAACATTACTCGTACTAATAATGTTACGGTCGATACCATAATTCAAAAATTAGATTTGCCAATTTTGGTTTTCCATACACAGCCAATGCGGTCAATTATTGCCACCTCCAGCACCAAATGGAATAAACACATTTATCCATGTGATTTCGTGAAATGTTTTATTTGAGATATTACGCCGATTCTATATAAACAGTTCAATATCTAAAATAGATTAAATTATGTCTTAAAGAATTTTTTGGGCCATATCATGCCATGGTACGCCAATAACCAAATTCTTGCGAACACTGGTATATAGGTTGCACTGAGGATAGACAAAACTATCTTTTTGTACCAGCAGATGTGTTGTAAAACTCCTTGGCCACTGTTACATTAGCCTTTTCTTGACGGTATAATTAATTTCAGCATAATTTGATTTAGCAGTGTAATATTACATATCAAATGTAAAACAGTTATTTTTAGTACAGTTTAGTACAATAATTAATTATTCTTGTGTGCGCAAAATGCGGGTGGATCGTTTCAATCAGTTTGTCAAACAATTTAAAAACTGAATGTTTTCTGTTTTCTATTGTGTATGTACGCGTTTATTATATTTTGCAGGCTCAAATATAAATTTAAAAGTTTTATAAGTGCCCAAAGTAAATAACAGTCATATTTTAAAATCTCAACTATACAAAGACAACTTTGACGCCTAATTAAAAATTGGACGTCTAATAAAAATAACAAATTAATTAGTTCGGGCATTTGACGAAAGGAAGGAGGGAACTCCAAATTATGATCATAAAATTAATTTTAGAACTAATTTAATTTTGCCGTCAAGACAAGGTAATTATAACTTATTTTAGTACAAAGTTAAAATACAAAATACAAATTATTTTTTGGTAGCTAATAATTTCTTCTCTATTTTAAATTCAATGCTTTTGAAGGTAGAGACAATCTCGGCTGAACGAAGACGAAATTACACAAGGAATCTCGACGCACTTTAATTTGTGTAACTTTAGTTACCAAGAATGTCATTCATTTTGTGTTTTTTTTTCACAACACAATGTGGCACTTCAATCCGTTCTTGCGTGCAATATTAAAAATAATTTAAATTTGGATCGAGACTGTCTCAATAATCAAGCTAATTTTCGACTTCTATTTTAATTATCATCTTTTCATATTTCATCTTTTCGGGATGAAACTACAAAATGAGTTTTTATTAGGAAAGTTTGGTGATTTTGCCAATATCATTGTATAAGCTAAGACTGCTAGCTTACTAAAATCGTAAAAGACGCTGTTGAGTTGCAGGGGAAGTTCTTCACAATTAAACGAAATACAGGAGGCTTACGAACAACATTTTAGTATTATATAGATCAACGTAAAATAGTTCATGATTTAAATAATGCTGATAAAGTATTGTGTAAGTCACTCAATTGGGAATTTGAGCTAAATTTGGCAATCCTTCGTCAACCTTGCAGAGACAGATCAAAGGTATTGTTCCGGTCGTAAACGATTAAACTGTTCCAATTGATTCAAATATACAAAACACACACTTTGAACTACATAATAGATTAACTAGGTTTTCCAACCATCACACTTTTAATAAATAACAATTCAAATTAAATAGACACTATTTCCATATAACTTCAGATAGCACATTCTTGTTATTAGAATACTCCTAGTTCACAATTGTCCGCTAGAGCACCTATTGATAGACGTATCAATCATCGAAATCAGAGCACATTTACAGATTTTCGAATTTTGTGGCTCTGAATTTGTGGGCTATAGTTCAGATGATTTTCAAAAAAATTGAATTTTCCACGAAACGTGTAAAAATATTCGACCGATCCAAAAGGCCGTTTGTATGACAATTACAGGTCTCAACGCCTATTGAAAGAGGTATCAATCATCGAAATCGGAGCACATTTGCAGATTTTCGAATTTTGTGGCTCTGAATATGTGGGCTATAGTTCAGTTGATTTTCAAAAAAATTGAATTTTCCACGGAACGTGTAAAAATGTTTGACCGATCGAAATAACCGTTTGTATGACAATTGCAGGTCTCAACACATATTGATAGATGTATCAATCTTCGAAATCGGAGCACATTTGCAGATTTTCGAATTTTGTGGCCCTGAATTTGTGGGCTATAGTTCAGATGATTTTCAAAAAAATTGAATTTTCCACGAAACGTGTAGGAATATTCGACCGATCCAAATGGCCGTTTGTATGACAATTACAGGCCTCAACACCTATTGATAGACGTATCAATCATCGAAATCAGAGCACATTTGCAGATTTTCGAATTTTGTGGCTCTGAATTTGTGGGCTATAGTTCAGATGATTTTCAAAAAAATTGAATTTTCCACGAAACGTGTAAAAATATTCGACCGATCCAAATGGCCGTTTGTATGACAATTACAGGTCTCAACGCCTATTGAAAGTGGTATCAATCATCGAAATCGGAGCACATTTGCAGATTTTCGAATTTTGTGGCCTTGAATTTGTAGGCTATAGTTCAGTTGATTTTCAAAAAAATTTAATTTTCCACGGAACGTGTAGAAATGTTTGACCGATCGAAATAACCGTTTGTATGACAATTACAGGTCTCAACGCCTATTGATAGAGGTATCAATCTTCGAAATCGGAGCACATTTGCAGATTTTCGAATTTTGTGGCCCTGAATTTGTGGGCTATAGTTCAGATGATTTTCAAAAAAATTGAATTTTCCACGGAACGTGTAGAAATGTTTGACCGATCGAAATAACCGTTTGTATGACAATTACAGGTCTCAACGCCTATTGATAGAGGTATCAATCATCGAAATCGGAGCACATTTGCAGATTTTCGAATTTTGTGGCCCTGAATTTGTGGGCTATAGTTCAGATGATTTTCAAAAAAATTGAATTTTCCACGAAACGTGTAAAAATATTCGACCGATCCAAATGGCCGTTTGTATGACAATTACAGGTCTCAACGCCTATTGAAAGAGGTATCAATCATCGAAATCGGAGCACATTTGCAGATTTTCGAATTTTGTGGCTCTGAATATGTGGGCTATAGTTCAGTTGATTTTCAAAAAAATTGAATTTTCCACGGAACGTGTAAAAATGTTTGACCGATCGAAATAACCGTTTGTATGACAATTGCAGGTCTCAACACCTATTGATAGAGGTATCAATCTTCGAAATCGGAGCACATTTGCAGATTTTCGAATTTTGTGGCCCTGAATTTGTGGGCTATAGTTCAGATGATTTTCAAAAAAATTGAATTTTCCACGAAACGTGTAGGAATATTCGACCGATCCAAATGGCCGTTTGTATGACAATTACAGGTCTCAACACCTATTGATAGACGTATCAATCATCGAAATCAGAGCACATTTGCAGATTTTCGAATTTTGTGGCTCTGAATTTGTGGGCTATAGTTCAGATGATTTTCAAAAAAATTGAATTTTCCACGAAACGTGTAAAAATATTCGACCGATCCAAAAGGCCGTTTGTATGACAATTACAGGTCTCAACGCCTATTGAAAGTGGTATCAATCATCGAAATCGGAGCACATTTGCAGATTTTCCAATTTTGTGGCCTTGAATTTGTAGGCTATAGTTCAGTTAATTTTCAAAAAAATTGAATTTTCCACGGAACGTGTAGAAATGTTTGACCGATCGAAATAACCGTTTGTATGACAATTACAGGTCTCAACGCCTATTGATAGAGGTATCAATCTTCGAAATCGGAGCACATTTGCAGATTTTCGAATTTTGTGGCTCTGAATTTGTGGGCTATAGTTCAGATGATTTTCAAAAAAATTGAATTTTCCACGGAACGTGTAGAAATGTTTGACCGATCGAAATAACCGTTTGTATGACAATTACAGGTCTCAACGCCTATTAAAAGAGGTATCAATCATCGAAATCGGAGCACATTTGCAGATTTTCGAATTTTGTGGATCTGAATTTGTGGGCTATAGTTCAGATGATTTTCAAAAAAATTGAATTTTCCACGGAACGTGTAGAAATGTTTCACCGATCCAAATGGCCGTTTGTATGACAATTACAGGTCTCAACGCCTATTGTAAGAGGTATCAATCATCGAAATCGGAGCACATTTGCAGAATTTTGAATTTTGTGGATCTGAATTTGTGGGCTATAGTTCAGTTGATTTTCAAAAAAATTGAATTTTCCACGGAACGTGTAGAAATGTTTGACCGATCGAAACAACCGTTTGTATGACAATTACAGGTCTCAACGCCCATTGATAGAGGTATCAATCTTCGAAATCGGAGCACATTTGCAGATTTTCGAATTTTGTGGCTCTGAATTTGTGGGCTATAGTTCAGTTGATATTCAAAAAAATTGAATTTTCCACGGAACGTGTAGAAATGTTTGACCGATCGAAATGGCTGTTTGTATGACAATTACAGGTCTCAACGCCTATTGAAAGAGGTATGAATAATCGAAATCGGAGCACATTTGCAGATTTTCGAATTGTGTGGCTCTGAATTTGTGGGCTATAGTTCAGTTGATTTTCAAAAAAATTGAATTTTCTACGAAACGTGTAGGAATATTCGACCGATCGAAGTGGCCGTTTGTATGACAATTACAGGTCTCAACGCCTATTGTAAGAGCAAGAGGTATCAATCATCGAAATCGGAGCACATTTGCAGATTTTCGATTTTTGTGGATCTGAATTTGTGGGCTATAGTTCAGTTGATTTTTAAAAAAATTAAGTTTTCCACGAAACGTGTAGAAATGTTTGACCGATCGAAGTGGCCGTTTGTATGACAATTACTGGTCTCAACGCCTATTGAAAGAGGTATCAATCATCGAAATCGGAGCACATTTGCAGATTTTCGAATTTTGTGGATCTGAATTTGTGGGCTATAGTTCAGTTGATTTTCTAAAAATTGAACTTTCCACGGAACGTGTAGAAATGTTTGACCGATCGAAATGGCCGTTTGTATGAAAATTACAGGTCTCAACGCCTATTGAAAGAGGTATCAATAATCGAAATCGGAGCACATTTGCAGATTTTCGAATTTTGTGGCTCTGAATTTGTGGGCTATAGTTCAGTTGATTTTTAAAAAAATTGAATTTTCCACAGAACGTGTAGAAATGTTTGACCGATCGAAATAACCGTTTGTATGACAATTACAGGTCTCAACGCCTATTGATAGAGGTATCAATCTTCGAAATCGGAGCACATTTGCAGATTTTCGAATTTTGTGGCTCTGAATTTGTGGGCTATAGTTCAGTTGATTTTCAAAAAATTGAATTTTCCACGGAACGTGTAGAAATGTTTGACCGATCGAAATGGCCGTTTGTATGAAAATTACAGGTCTCAACGCCTATTGAAAGAGGTATCAATAATCGAAATCGGAGCACATTTGCAGATTTTCGAATTTTGTGGCTCTGAATTTGTGGGCTATAGTTCAGTTGATTTTTAAAAAAATTGAATTTTCCACGGAACGTGTAGAAATGTTTGACCGATCAAAATAACCGTTTGTATGACAATTACAGGTCTCAACGCCTATTGATAGAGGTATCAATCATCGAAATCGGAGCACATTTGCAGATTTTCGAATTTTGTGGATCTGAATTTGTGGGCTATAGTTCAGTTGATTTTCAAAAAATTGAATTTTCCACGGAACGTGTAGAAATGTTTGACCGATCGAAATAACCGTTTGTATGACAGTTACAGGTCTCAACGCCTATATTGATAGAGGTATCAATCTTCGAAATCGGAGCACATTTGCAGATTTTCGAATTTTGTGGCCTTGAATTTGTGGGCTATAGTTCAGATGATTTTCAAAAAAATTGAATTTTCCACGAAACGTGTAAAAATATTCGACCGATCCAAATGGCCGTTTGTATGACAATTACAGGTCTCAACGCCTATTGAAAGAGGTATCAATCATCGAAATCGGAGCACATTTGCAGATTTTTGAATTTTGTGGCCCTGAATTTGTGGGCTATAGTTCAGATGATTTTCAAAAAAATTGAATTTTCCACGAAACGTGTAGGAATATTCGACCGATCCAAATGGCCGTTTGTATGACAATTACAGGTCTCAACGACTATTGAAAGAGGTATCAATCATCGAAATCGGAGCACATTTGCAGATTTTTGAATTTTGTGGCCCTGAATTTGTGGGCTATAGTTCAGATGATTTTCAAAAAAATTGAATTTTCCACGGAACGTGTAGAAATGTTTGACCGATCGAAGTGGCCGTTTGTATGACAATTACAGGTCTCAACGCCTATTGAAAGAGGTATCAATCATCGAAATCAGAGCACATTTGCAGATTTTCCAATTTTGTGGCTCTGAATTTGTGGGCTATAGTTCAGATGATTTTCAAAAAAATTGAATTTTCCACGAAACGTGTAAAAATATTCGACCGATCCAAATGGCCGTTTGTATGACAATTACAGGTCTCAACGCCTATTGTAAGAGGTATCAATCATCGAAATCGGAGCACATTTGCAGAATTTTGAATTTTGTGGATCTGAATTTGTGGGCTATAGTTCAGTTGATTTTCAAAAAAATTGAATTTTCCACGGAACGTGTAGAAATGTTTGACCGATCGAAACAACCGTTTGTATGACAATTACAGGTCTCAACGCCCATTGATAGAGGTATCAATCTTCGAAATCGGAGCACATTTGCAGATTTTCGAATTTTGTGGCTCTGAATTTGTGGGCTATAGTTCAGTTGATATTCAAAAAAATTGAATTTTCCACGGAACGTGTAGAAATGTTTGACCGATCGAAATGGCTGTTTGTATGACAATTACAGGTCTCAACGCCTATTGAAAGAGGTATGAATAATCGAAATCGGAGCACATTTGCAGATTTTCGAATTGTGTGGCTCTGAATTTGTGGGCTATAGTTCAGTTGATTTTCAAAAAAATTGAATTTTCTACGAAACGTGTAGGAATATTCGACCGATCGAAGTGGCCGTTTGTATGACAATTACAGGTCTCAACGCCTATTGTAAGAGCAAGAGGTATCAATCATCGAAATCGGAGCACATTTGCAGATTTTCGATTTTTGTGGATCTGAATTTGTGGGCTATAGTTCAGTTGATTTTTAAAAAAATTAAGTTTTCCACGAAACGTGTAGAAATGTTTGACCGATCGAAGTGGCCGTTTGTATGACAATTACTGGTCTCAACGCCTATTGAAAGAGGTATCAATCATCGAAATCGGAGCACATTTGCAGATTTTCGAATTTTGTGGATCTGAATTTGTGGGCTATAGTTCAGTTGATTTTCTAAAAATTGAACTTTCCACGGAACGTGTAGAAATGTTTGACCGATCGAAATGGCCGTTTGTATGAAAATTACAGGTCTCAACGCCTATTGAAAGAGGTATCAATAATCGAAATCGGAGCACATTTGCAGATTTTCGAATTTTGTGGCTCTGAATTTGTGGGCTATAGTTCAGTTGATTTTTAAAAAAATTGAATTTTCCACAGAACGTGTAGAAATGTTTGACCGATCGAAATAACCGTTTGTATGACAATTACAGGTCTCAACGCCTATTGATAGAGGTATCAATCTTCGAAATCGGAGCACATTTGCAGATTTTCGAATTTTGTGGCTCTGAATTTGTGGGCTATAGTTCAGTTGATTTTCTAAAAATTGAACTTTCCACGGAACGTGTAGAAATGTTTGACCGATCCAAATGGCCGTTTGTATGAAAATTACAGGTCTCAACGCCTATTGAAAGAGGTATCAATAATCGAAATCGGAGCACATTTGCAGATTTTCGAATTTTGTGGCTCTGAATTTGTGGGCTATAGTTCAGTTGATTTTTAAAAAAATTGAATTTTCCACGGAACGTGTAGAAATGTTTGACCGATCAAAATAACCGTTTGTATGACAATTACAGGTCTCAACGCCTATTGATAGAGGTATCAATCTTCGAAATCGGAGCACATTTGCAGATTGTCGAATTTTGTGGCTCTGAATTTGTGGGCTATAGTTCAGATGATTTTCAAAAAAGTTGAATTTTCCACGAAACGTGTAAAAATATTCGACCGATCCAAATGGCCGTTTGTATGACAATGACAGGTCTCAACGCCTATTGAAAGAAGTATCAATCATCGAAATCGGAGCACATTTGCAGATTTTCGAATTTTGTGTATCTGAATTTGTGGGCTATAGTTCAGTTGATTTTCAAAAAAATTGAATTTTCCACGGAACGTGTAGAAATGTTTGACCGATCCAAATGGCCGTTTGTATGAAAATTACAGGTCTCAACGCCTATTGAAAGAGGTATCAATAATCGAAATCGGAGCACATTTGCAGATTTTCGAATTTTGTGGCCTTGAATTTGTGGGCTATAGTTCAGATGATTTTCAAAAAAATTGAATTTTCCACGAAACGTGTAAAAATATTCGACCGATCCAAATGGCCGTTTGTATGACAATTACAGGTCTCAACGCCTATTGAAAGAGGTATCAATCATCGAAATCGGAGCACATTTGCAGATTTTTGAATTTTGTGGCCCTGAATTTGTGGGCTATAGTTCAGATGATTTTCAAAAAAATTGAATTTTCCACGAAACGTGTAAAAATAATCGACCGATCCAAATGGCCGTTTGTATGACAATTACAGGTCTCAACGCCTATTGAAAGAGGTATCAATCATCGAAATCGGAGCACATTTGCAGATTTTCGAATTTTGTGGCCCTGAATTTGTGGGCTATAGTTCAGATGATTTTCAAAAAAATTGAATTTTCCACGGAACGTGTAGAAATGTTTGACCGATCGAAGTGGCCGTTTGTATGACAATTACAGGTCTCAACGCCTATTGAAAGAGGTATCAATCATCGAAATCGGAGCACATTTGCAGATTTTCCAATTTTGTGGCTCTGAATTTGTGGGCTATAATTCAGATGATTTTCCAAAAATTTGAATTTTCCACGAAACGTGTAAAAATATTCGACCGATCCAAATGGCCGTTTGTATGACAATTACAGGTCTCAACGCCTATTGTAAGAGGTATCAATCATCGAAATCGGAGCACATTTGCAGAATTTTGAATTTTGTGGCCCTGAATTTGTGGGCTATAGTTCAGATGATTTTCAAAAAAATTGAATTTTCCACGGAACGTGTAGAAATGTTTGACAAATCGAAGTGGCCGTTTGTATGACAATTACTGGTCTCAACGCCTATTGAAAGAGGTATCAATCATCGAAATCAGAGCACATTTGCAGATTTTCCAATTTTGTGGCTCTGAATTTGTGGGCTATAGTTCAGATGATTTTCAAAAAATTGAATTTTCCACGAAACGTGTAAAAATATTCGACCGATCCAAATGGCCGTTTGTATGACAATTACAGGTCTCAACGCCTATTGAAAGAGGTATCAATCATCGAAATCGGAGCACATTTGCAGATTTTTGAATTTTGTGGCCCTGAATTTGTGGGCTATAGTTCAGATGATTTTCAAAAAAATTGAATTTTCCACGGAACGTGTAGAAATGTTTGACCGATCGAAGTGGCCGTTTGTATGACAATTACAGGTCTCAACGCCTATTGAAAGAGGTATCAATCATCGAAATCGGAGCACATTTGCAGATTTTCCAATTTTGTGGCTCTGAATTTGTGGGCTATAGTTCAGATGATTTTCCAAAAATTTGAATTTTCCACGAAACGTGTAAAAATATTCGACCGATCCAAATGGCCGTTTGTATGACAATTACAGGTCTCAACGCCTATTGTAAGAGGTATCAATCATCGAAATCGGAGCACATTTGCAGAATTTTGAATTTTGTAGCCCTGAATTTGTGGGCTATAGTTCAGATGATTTTCAAAAAAATTGAATTTTCCACGGAACGTGTAGAAATGTTTGACAAATCGAAGTGGCCGTTTGTATGACAATTACTGGTCTCAACGCCTATTGTAAGAGCAAGAGGTATCAATCATCGAAATCAGAGCACATTTGCAGATTTTCCAATTTTGTGGCTCTGAATTTGTGGGCTATAGTTCAGATGATTTTCAAAAAAATTGAATTTTCCACGAAACGTGTAAAAATATTCGACCGATCCAAATGGCCGTTTGTATGACAATTACAGGTCTCAACGCCTATTGAAAGAGGTATCAATCATCGAAATCGGAGCACATTTGCAGATTTTTGAATTTTGTGGCCCTGAATTTGTGGGCTATAGTTCAGATGATTTTCAAAAAATTGAATTTTCCACGGAACGTGTAGAAATGTTTGACCGATCGAAGTGGCCGTTTGTATGACAATTACAGGTCTCAACGCCTATTGATAGAGGTATCAATCATCGAAATCGGAGCACATTTGCAGATTTTCCAATTTTGTGGCTCTGAATTTGTGGGCTATAGTTCAGTTGATTTTCAAAAATATTGAATTTTCCACGGAACGTGTAGAAATGTTTGACCGATCGAAATGGCCGTTTGTATGACAATTACAGGTCTCAACGCCTATTGATAGAGGTATGAATAATCGAAATCGGAGCACATTTGCAGATTTTCGAATTGTGTGGCTCTGAATTTGTGGGCTATAGTTCAGTTGATTTTCAAAAAAATTGAATTTTCTACGAAACGTGTAGGAATATTCGACCGATCGAAGTGGCCGTTTGTATGACAATTACAGGTCTCAACGCCTATTGTAAGAGGTATCAATTATCGAAATCGGAGCACATTTGCAGATTTTCGATTTTTGTGGATCTGAATTTGTGGGCTATAGTTCAGTTGATTTTTAAAAAAATTGAATTTTCCACGGAACGTGTAGAAATGTTTGACCGATCGAAATAACCGTTTGTATGACAATTACAGGTCTCAACGCCTATTGATAGAGGTATCAATCTTCGAAATCGGAGCACATTTGCAGATTTTCCAATTTTGTGGCTCTGAATTTGTGGGCTATAGTTCAGTTGATTTTCAAAAAATTGAATTTTCCACGGAACGTGTAGAAATGTTTGACCGATCGAAATGGCCGTTTGTATGAAAATTACAGGTCTCAACGCCTATTGAAAGAGGTATCAATAATCGAAATCGGAGCACATTTGCAGATTTTCGAATTTTGTGGCTCTGAATTTGTGAGCTATAGTTCAGTTGATTTTTAAAAAAATTGAATTTTCCACGGAACGTGTAGAAATGTTTGACTGATCAAAATAACCGTTTGTATGACAATTACAGGTCTCAACGCCCATTGATAGAGGTATCAATCTTCGAAATCGGAGCACATTTGCAGATTTTCGAATTTTGTGGCTCTGAATTTGTGGGCTATAGTTCAGTTGATATTCAAAAAAATTGAATTTTCCACGGAACGTGTAGAAATGTTTGACCGATCGAAATGGCCGTTTGTATGACAATTACAGGTCTCAACGCCTATTGAAAGAGGTATGAATAATCGAAATCGGAGCACATTTGCAGATTTTCGAATTGTGTGGCTCTGAATTTGTGGGCTATAGTTCAGTTGATTTTCAAAAAAATTGAATTTTCTACGAAACGTGTAGGAATATTCGACCGATCGAAGTGGCCGTTTGTATGACAATTACAGGTCTCAACGCCTATTGTAAGAGGTATCAATTATCGAAATCGGAGCACATTTGCAGATTTTTGAATTTTGTGGCCCTGAATTTGTGGGCTATAGTTCAGATGATTTTTAAAAAAATTGAATTTTCCACGGAACGTGTAGAAATGTTTGACCGATCGAAATAACCGTTTGTATGACAATTACAGGTCTCAACGCCTATTGATAGAGGTATCAATCTTCGAAATCGGAGCACATTTGCAGATTTTCGAATTTTGTGGCTCTGAATTTGTGGGCTATAGTTCAGTTGATTTTCAAAAAATTGAATTTTCCACGGAACGTGTAGAAATGTTTGACCGATCGAAATGGCCGTTTGTATGAAAATTACAGGTCTCAACGCCTATTGAAAGAGGTATCAATAATCGAAATCGGAGCACATTTGCAGATTTTCGAATTTTGTGGCTATGAATTTGTGGGCTATAGTTCAGTTGATTTTTAAAAAAATTGAATTTTCCACGGAACGTGTAGAAATGTTTGACCGATCAAAATAACCGTTTGTATGACAATTACAGGTCTCAACGCCTATTGATAGAGGTATCAATCTTCGAAATCGGAGCACATTTGCAGATTTTCGAATTTTGTGGATCTGAATTTGTGGGCTATAGTTCAGTTGATTTTCAAAAAATTGAATTTTCCACGGAACGTGTAGAAATGTTTGACCGATCGAAATAACCGTTTGTATGACAGTTACAGGTCTCAACGCCTATATTGATAGAGGTATCAATCTTCGAAATCGGAGCACATTTGCAGATTTTCGAATTTTGTGGCCTTGAATTTGTGGGCTATAGTTCAGATGATTTTCAAAAAAATTGAATTTTCCACGAAACGTGTAAAAATATTCGACCGATCCAAATGGCCGTTTGTATGACAATTACAGGTCTCAACGCCTATTGAAAGAGGTATCAATCATCGAAATCAGAGCACATTTGCAGATTTTCCAATTTTGTGGCTCTGAATTTGTGGGCTATAGTTCAGATGATTTTCAAAAAAATTGAATTTTCCACGAAACGTGTAAAAATATTCGACCGATCCAAATGGCCGTTTGTATGACAATTACAGGTCTCAACGCCTATTGAAAGAGGTATCAATCATCGAAATCGGAGCACATTTGCAGATTTTTGAATTTTGTGGCCCTGAATTTGTGGGCTATACCTAGTTCAGATGATTTTCAAAAAATTGAATTTTCCACGAAACGTGTAGGAATATTCGACCGATCCAAATGGCCGTTTGTATGACAATTACAGGTCTCAACGCCTATTGAAAGAGGTATCAATCATCGAAATCGGAGCACATTTGCAGATTTTTGAATTTTGTGGCCCTGAATTTGTGGGCTATAGTTCAGATGATTTTCAAAAAAATTGAATTTTCCACGGAACGTGTAGAAATGTTTGACCGATCGAAGTGGCCGTTTGTATGACAATTACAGGTCTCAACGCCTATTGAAAGAGGTATCAATCATCGAAATCAGAGCACATTTGCAGATTTTCCAATTTTGTGGCTCTGAATTTGTGGGCTATAGTTCAGATGATTTTTAAAAAAATTAAGTTTTCCACGAAACGTGTAGAAATGTTTGACCGATCGAAGTGGCCGTTTGTATGACAATTACTGGTCTCAACGCCTATTGAAAGAGGTATCAATCATCGAAATCGGAGCACATTTGCAGATTTTCGAATTTTGTGGATCTGAATTTGTGGGCTATAGTTCAGTTGATAAAAAATTGAATTTTCCACGGAACGTGTAGAAATGTTTGACCGATCGAAATGGCCGTTTGTATGAAAATTACAGGTCTCAACGCCTATTGAAAGAGGTATCAATAATCGAAATCGGAGCACATTTGCAGATTTTCGAATTTTGTGGCTATGAATTTGTGGGCTATAGTTCAGTTGATTTTTAAAAAAATTGAATTTTCCACGGAACGTGTAGAAATGTTTGACCGATCAAAATAACCGTTTGTATGACAATTACAGGTCTCAACGCCTATTGATAGAGGTATCAATCTTCGAAATCGGAGCACATTTGCAGATTTTCGAATTTTGTGGATCTGAATTTGTGGGCTATAGTTCAGTTGATTTTCAAAAAATTGAATTTTCCACGGAACGTGTAGAAATGTTTGACCGATCGAAATAACCGTTTGTATGACAGTTACAGGTCTCAACGCCTATTGTAAGAGCAAGAGGTATCAATCATCGAAATCGGAGCACATTTGCAGATTTTCGATTTTTGTGGATCTGAATTTGTGGGCTATAGTTCAGTTGATTTTTAAAAAAATTAAGTTTTCCACGAAACGTGTAGAAATGTTTGACCGATCGAAGTGGCCGTTTGTATGACAATTACTGGTCTCAACGCCTATTGAAAGAGGTATCAATCATCGAAATCGGAGCACATTTGCAGATTTTCGAATTTTGTGGATCTGAATTTGTGGGCTATAGTTCAGTTGATTTTCTAAAAATTGAACTTTCCACGGAACGTGTAGAAATGTTTGACCGATCGAAATGGCCGTTTGTATGAAAATTACAGGTCTCAACGCCTATTGAAAGAGGTATCAATAATCGAAATCGGAGCACATTTGCAGATTTTCGAATTTTGTGGCTCTGAATTTGTGGGCTATAGTTCAGTTGATTTTTAAAAAAATTGAATTTTCCACAGAACGTGTAGAAATGTTTGACCGATCGAAATAACCGTTTGTATGACAATTACAGGTCTCAACGCCTATTGATAGAGGTATCAATCTTCGAAATCGGAGCACATTTGCAGATTTTCGAATTTTGTGGCTCTGAATTTGTGGGCTATAGTTCAGTTGATTTTCAAAAAATTGAATTTTCTACGAAACGTGTAGGAATATTCGACCGATCGAAGTGGCCGTTTGTATGACAGTTACTTACAGGTCTCAACGCCTATATTGATAGAGGTATCAATCTTCGAAATCGGAGCACATTTGCAGATTTTCGAATTTTGTGGCCTTGAATTTGTGGGCTATAGTTCAGATGATTTTCAAAAAAATTGAATTTTCCACGAAACGTGTAAAAATATTCGACCGATCCAAATGGCCGTTTGTATGACAATTACAGGTCTCAACGCCTATTGAAAGAGGTATCAATCATCGAAATCGGAGCACATTTGCAGATTTTTGAATTTTGTGGCCCTGAATTTGTGGGCTATACCTAGTTCAGATGATTTTCAAAAAATTGAATTTTCCACGAAACGTGTAGGAATATTCGACCGATCCAAATGGCCGTTTGTATGACAATTACAGGTCTCAACGCCTATTGAAAGAGGTATCAATCATCGAAATCGGAGCACATTTGCAGATTTTTGAATTTTGTGGCCCTGAATTTGTGGGCTATAGTTCAGATGATTTTCAAAAAAATTGAATTTTCCACGGAACGTGTAGAAATGTTTGACCGATCGAAGTGGCCGTTTGTATGACAATTACAGGTCTCAACGCCTATTGAAAGAGGTATCAATCATCGAAATCAGAGCACATTTGCAGATTTTCCAATTTTGTGGCTCTGAATTTGTGGGCTATAGTTCAGATGATTTTTAAAAAAATTAAGTTTTCCACGAAACGTGTAGAAATGTTTGACCGATCGAAGTGGCCGTTTGTATGACAATTACTGGTCTCAACGCCTATTGAAAGAGGTATCAATCATCGAAATCGGAGCACATTTGCAGATTTTCGAATTTTGTGGATCTGAATTTGTGGGCTATAGTTCAGTTGATTTTTAAAAAAATTGAATTTTCCACGGAACGTGTAGAAATGTTTGACCGATCGAAATAACCGTTTGTATGACAATTACAGGTCTCAACGCCTATTGATAGAGGTATCAATCTTCGAAATCGGAGCACATTTGCAGATTTTCGAATTTTGTGGCTCTGAATTTGTGGGCTATAGTTCAGTTGATTTTCAAAAAATTGAATTTTCCACGGAACGTGTAGAAATGTTTGACCGATCGAAATGGCCGTTTGTATGAAAATTACAGGTCTCAACGCCTATTGAAAGAGGTATCAATAATCGAAATCGGAGCACATTTGCAGATTTTCGAATTTTGTGGCTCTGAATTTGTGGGCTATAGTTCAGTTGATTTTTAAAAAAATTGAATTTTCCACGGAACGTGTAGAAATGTTTGACCGATCAAAATAACCGTTTGTATGACAATTACAGGTCTCAACGCCTATTGATAGAGGTATCAATCATCGAAATCGGAGCACATTTGCAGATTTTCGAATTTTGTGGATCTGAATTTGTGGGCTATAGTTCAGTTGATTTTCAAAAAATTGAATTTTCCACGGAACGTGTAGAAATGTTTGACCGATCGAAATAACCGTTTGTATGACAGTTACAGGTCTCAACGCCTATATTGATAGAGGTATCAATCTTCGAAATCGGAGCACATTTGCAGATTTTCGAATTTTGTGGCCTTGAATTTGTGGGCTATAGTTCAGATGATTTTCAAAAAAATTGAATTTTCCACGAAACGTGTAAAAATATTCGACCGATCCAAATGGCCGTTTGTATGACAATTACAGGTCTCAACGCCTATTGAAAGAGGTATCAATCATCGAAATCAGAGCACATTTGCAGATTTTCCAATTTTGTGGCTCTGAATTTGTGGGCTATAGTTCAGATGATTTTCAAAAAAATTGAATTTTCCACGAAACGTGTAAAAATATTCGACCGATCCAAATGGCCGTTTGTATGACAATTACAGGTCTCAACGCCTATTGTAAGAGGTATCAATCATCGAAATCGGAGCACATTTGCAGAATTTTGAATTTTGTGGATCTGAATTTGTGGGCTATAGTTCAGTTGATTTTCAAAAAAATTGAATTTTCCACGGAACGTGTAGAAATGTTTGACCGATCGAAACAACCGTTTGTATGACAATTACAGGTCTCAACGCCCATTGATAGAGGTATCAATCTTCGAAATCGGAGCACATTTGCAGATTTTCGAATTTTGTGGCTCTGAATTTGTGGGCTATAGTTCAGTTGATATTCAAAAAAATTGAATTTTCCACGGAACGTGTAGAAATGTTTGACCGATCGAAATGGCTGTTTGTATGACAATTACAGGTCTCAACGCCTATTGAAAGAGGTATGAATAATCGAAATCGGAGCACATTTGCAGATTTTCGAATTGTGTGGCTCTGAATTTGTGGGCTATAGTTCAGTTGATTTTCAAAAAAATTGAATTTTCTACGAAACGTGTAGGAATATTCGACCGATCGAAGTGGCCGTTTGTATGACAATTACAGGTCTCAACGCCTATTGTAAGAGCAAGAGGTATCAATCATCGAAATCGGAGCACATTTGCAGATTTTCGATTTTTGTGGATCTGAATTTGTGGGCTATAGTTCAGTTGATTTTTAAAAAAATTAAGTTTTCCACGAAACGTGTAGAAATGTTTGACCGATCGAAGTGGCCGTTTGTATGACAATTACTGGTCTCAACGCCTATTGAAAGAGGTATCAATCATCGAAATCGGAGCACATTTGCAGATTTTCGAATTTTGTGGATCTGAATTTGTGGGCTATAGTTCAGTTGATTTTCTAAAAATTGAACTTTCCACGGAACGTGTAGAAATGTTTGACCGATCGAAATGGCCGTTTGTATGAAAATTACAGGTCTCAACGCCTATTGAAAGAGGTATCAATAATCGAAATCGGAGCACATTTGCAGATTTTCGAATTTTGTGGCTCTGAATTTGTGGGCTATAGTTCAGTTGATTTTTAAAAAAATTGAATTTTCCACAGAACGTGTAGAAATGTTTGACCGATCGAAATAACCGTTTGTATGACAATTACAGGTCTCAACGCCTATTGATAGAGGTATCAATCTTCGAAATCGGAGCACATTTGCAGATTTTCGAATTTTGTGGCTCTGAATTTGTGGGCTATAGTTCAGTTGATTTTCTAAAAATTGAACTTTCCACGGAACGTGTAGAAATGTTTGACCGATCCAAATGGCCGTTTGTATGAAAATTACAGGTCTCAACGCCTATTGAAAGAGGTATCAATAATCGAAATCGGAGCACATTTGCAGATTTTCGAATTTTGTGGCTCTGAATTTGTGGGCTATAGTTCAGTTGATTTTTAAAAAAATTGAATTTTCCACGGAACGTGTAGAAATGTTTGACCGATCAAAATAACCGTTTGTATGACAATTACAGGTCTCAACGCCTATTGATAGAGGTATCAATCTTCGAAATCGGAGCACATTTGCAGATTGTCGAATTTTGTGGCTCTGAATTTGTGGGCTATAGTTCAGATGATTTTCAAAAAAGTTGAATTTTCCACGAAACGTGTAAAAATATTCGACCGATCCAAATGGCCGTTTGTATGACAATGACAGGTCTCAACGCCTATTGAAAGAAGTATCAATCATCGAAATCGGAGCACATTTGCAGATTTTCGAATTTTGTGGATCTGAATTTGTGGGCTATAGTTCAGTTGATTTTCAAAAAAATTGAATTTTCCACGGAACGTGTAGAAATGTTTGACCGATCGAAAGAACCATTTGTATGACAATTACAGGTCTCAACGCCTATTGATAGAGGTATCAATCTTCGAAATCGGAGCACATTTGCAGATTTTCGAATTTTGTGGCTCTGAATTTGTGGGCTATAGTTCAGTTGATTTTCAAAAAAATTGAATTTTCCACGGAACGTGTAGAAATGTTTAACCGATCGAAATGGCCGTTTGTATGAAAATTACAGGTCTCAACGCCTATTGATAGAGGTATCAATCTTCGAAATCGGAGCACATTTGCAGATTTTCGAATTTTGTGGATCTGAATTTGTGGGCTATAGTTCAGTTGATTTTTAAAAAAATTGAATTTTCCACGGAACGTGTAGAAATGTTTGACCGATCGAAATGGCCGTTTGTATGAAAATTACAGGTCTCAACGCCTATTGAAAGAGGTATCAATAATCGAAATCGGAGCACATTTGCAGATTTTCGAATTTTGTGGCTCTGAATTTGTGGGCTATAGTTCAGTTGATTTTTAAAAAAATTGAATTTTCCACGGAACGTGTAGAAATGTTTGACCGATCGAAATAACCGTTTGTATGACAATTACAGGTCTCAACGCCTATTGATAGAGGTATCAATCTTCGAAATCGGAGCACATTTGCAGATTTTCGAATTTTGTGGCTCTGAATTTGTGGGCTATAGTTCAGTTGATTTTCAAAAAAATTGAATTTTCCACGGAACGTGTAGAAATGTTTGACCGATCGAAATGGCCGTTTGTATGAAAATTACAGGTCTCAACGCCTATTGAAAGAGGTATCAATAATCGAAATCGGAGCACATTTGCAGATTTTCGAATTTTGTGGCTCTGAATTTGTGGGCTATAGTTCAGTTGATTTTTAAAAAAATTGAATTTTCCACGAAACGTGTAAAAATATTCGACCGATCCAAATGGCCGTTTGTATGACAATGACAGGTCTCAACGCCTATTGAAAGAAGTATCAATCATCGAAATCGGAGCACATTTGCAGATTTTCGAATTTTGTGGATCTGAATTTGTGGAGTATAATTCAGTTGATTTTTACAAAAATTGAATTTTCCACGGAACGTGTAGAAATGTTTGACCGATCAAAATAACCGTTTGTATGACAATTACAGGTCTCAACGCCTATTGAAAAAAGTATCAATCATCGAAATCGGAGCACATTTGCAGATTTTCGAATTTTGTGGATCTGAATTTGTGGGCTATAGTTCAGTTGATATTCAAAAAAATTGAATTTTCCACGGAACGTGTAGAAATGTTTGACCGATCGAAATGGCCGTTTGTATGACAATTACAGGTCTCAACGCCTATTGAAAGAGGTATGAATAATCGAAATCGGAGCACATTTGCAGATTTTCGAATTGTGTGGCTCTGAATTTGTGGGCTATAGTTCAGTTGATTTTCAAAAAAATTGAATTTTCTACGAAACGTGTAGGAATATTCGACCGATCGAAGTGGCCGTTTGTATGACAATTACTGGTCTCAACGCCTATTGAAAGAGGTATCAATCATCGAAATCGGAGCACATTTGCAGATTTTCGAATTTTGTGGATCTGAATTTGTGGGCTATAGTTCAGTTGATTTTTAAAAAAATTGAATTTTCCACGGAACGTGTAGAAATGTTTGACCGATCGAAATAACCGTTTGTATGACAATTACAGGTCTCAACGCCTATTGATAGAGGTATCAATCATCGAAATCGGAGCACATTTGCAGATTTTCGAATTTTGTGGCTCTGAATTTGTGGGCTATAGTTCAGTTGATTTTTAAAAAAATTGAATTTTCCACGAAACGTGTAAAAATATTCGACCGATCGAAATGGCCGTTTGTATGAAAATTACAGGTCTCAACGCCTATTGAAAGAGGTATCAATAATCGAAATCGGAGCACATTTGCAGATTTTCGAATTTTGTGGCTCTGAATTTGTGGGCTATAGTTCAGTTGATTTTTAAAAAAATTGAATTTTCCACGAAACGTGTAAAAATATTCGACCGATCCAAATGGCCGTTTGTATGACAATGACAGGTCTCAACGCCTATTGAAAGAAGTATCAATCATCGAAATCGGAGCACATTTGCAGATTTTCGAATTTTGTGGATCTGAATTTGTGGAGTATAATTCAGTTGATTTTTACAAAAATTGAATTTTCCACGGAACGTGTAGAAATGTTTGACCGATCGAAGTGGCCGTTTGTATGACAATTACAGGTCTCAACGCCTATTGATAGAGGTATCAATCATCGAAATCGGAGCACATTTGCAGATTTTCGAATTGTGTGGCTCTGAATTTGTGGGCTATAGTTCAGTTGATTTTCAAAAAAATTGAATTTTCCACGGAACGTGTAGAAATGTTTGACCGATCGAAATAACCGTTTGTATGACAATTACAGGTCTCAACGCCTATTGATAGAGGTATCAATCTTCGAAATCGGAGCACATTTGCAGATTTTCGAATTTTGTGGCTCTGAATTTGTGGGCTATAGTTCAGATGATTTTTAAAAAAATTAAGTTTTCCACGAAACGTGTAGAAATGTTTGACCGATCGAAGTGGCCGTTTGTATGACAATTACTGGTCTCAACGCCTATTGAAAGAGGTATCAATCATCGAAATCGGAGCACATTTGCAGATTTTCGAATTTTGTGGATCTGAATTTGTGGGCTATAGTTCAGTTGATTTTTAAAAAAATTGAATTTTCCACGGAACGTGTAGAAATGTTTGACCGATCGAAATAACCGTTTGTATGACAATTACAGGTCTCAACGCCTATTGATAGAGGTATCAATCATCGAAATCGGAGCACATTTGCAGATTTTCGAATTTTGTGGCTCTGAATTTGTGGGCTATAGTTCAGTTGATTTTCAAAAAATTGAATTTTCCACGGAACGTGTAGAAATGTTTGACCGATCGAAATGGCCGTTTGTATGAAAATTACAGGTCTCAACGCCTATTGAAAGAGGTATCAATAATCGAAATCGGAGCACATTTGCAGATTTTCGAATTTTGTGGCTCTGAATTTGTGGGCTATAGTTCAGTTGATTTTTAAAAAAATTGAATTTTCCACGGAACGTGTAGAAATGTTTGACCGATCAAAATAACCGTTTGTATGACAATTACAGGTCTCAACGCCTATTGATAGAGGTATTAATGCTAGTACGCATTTTCACAATCATCCGCTGTTCTCATTTTATTCATTGTATCGTCTCCGATCGTCGAAATTACGAAATCGTAATTACCTCTCTTTCTAAATGCTGTTTGAACTTTATGTCTTGTAGTTTCTCTAGAATTTTATGATGTCGAATGTACTGGTTTTAAAACAGAAGATGATTCTGCACTGGGAAATTTTTTTTTGCTTCTACAAAGGCGCCTAATATTTTTAGCCCAGGGCGCCTAAATATATAAGAACGGGCCTGATTTATCATCAAGACCTATACAGCATTTAAACGGCTGTGGTATTTAATTAAAACCGTCATTTACTGGCCTAAAATAATTGAAAATATTATTACCTGTAAATTAAACTTTACTCCCTGTTTGATCGTAACCCGTACTTCCAGGTGGGTTGAAAATTACAATCTTAACCTTTAGAATTCAATAGCACTACTTAAGCTTTAGAGATCAGATACCGTTAAGATTTCTTTGTTTAATCTAGAATTGACTTTTCAGATGCAGAAGTTAAATTTTGATTCAAAGTGTACTTAATAAGGACCGAAGTCACATAGCCCTCTTTTTCAAGATTTTGAAAAAATAGATGTGTTCATATGGCCAAAGCACAAAATTGTTAGGAAAATTACAATTTCTAGTACAAACTGTCCAATCTTTTTCTTAATGCTAGACAATTTTCGATGAAAGGGTTACCGCAGGCGATAATAAACACTTCCAACTTTGCGCATAGATGCGCAGACGTCATAGAAATAAACATCCTCAATGTGAAGTACGTGAAACAATAATACACGTTCAACGGAAGCACTTTTCGATTAATGGTACAAGTGATGCCACATTTTGTTTGAAGTACATATTTTCTTTGGCACTTTCATAAATAAATGGATCAGAACATAAAAGCGGTTTTATGGAACCATGCGATATAAGGGTTTCAAAAGACTGTCCATCTCCAATAATAAAATTCGGCCATCACACGCCTTCTAATTTTCACAAGTAAAATTTAAAATGATTATGTAAGCATATGCATAGTAGTATTACAATAATTCGTCGAATTCGAATGGGCCGACTGATATACGAAAATTGTTGAAAAATGTCTACCATTCGGGAAGTTCAAGATAATGTCTATAAAAAAGAAAAAAGAGCACTTCATGTGCTTATGAGAATAAACGAGAATAACTTGAAAACTGAATAATGAACAAACAAAATGAGAAATCTATATCTAAAACTGGGGATATGGCAACACAATAAGTATAGAGCGACTATAAATCGATTCCCATAAAATTATCTTTTCCTTAGTGTTCTAAAGGGTGTTCTAATTTGAGGGTAATCTTTAAAAGTTTAATAAACACTCAAATTATATGATAAAAGCATATAAATTTTAATTTCAAATGATAGTACAAAGGTTCCGATTTAGTATTGGAAAATAATGTCTTGTAAGTGACCTCTTGCTGCTCTACGGTAAGCTTATTTTACGGAAACTATTGATGACATTCTGGCATAACTGCGGTTCAATTTCTTAAATACAATTACTAATATTCTCCTGTAGGGCATCAATTATTTGTGGATCACTGGCATAGACTTTTGCCTTCAAATAGCTCACTAGGAAAAAATCAACGGGTGTTAGGTCGCAAGATCTAGGTGGCCAATTAATGTTCGGTCTTCGAGAAATTATTCGATTACCAAAGCGACCGCGCAATATAACAATTTTTTTGCTGCATTAGTTTTTCCATTATTTCTCATTTATTTTCTTCACCCCAGAATCGACAATTTTTGTTTATAAATCCACCAACTTCAAAATTTGCTTCATCGCTACAGATGACTTTGTTCCAAAAATTCGCATGTTCAAGTTTTTTTTTGTATGGCTCAATTAGCATACTATTTGGGCACAATTCTGAATAAAGTTGTTGGTGGAATGTGTAACTGCTGTGAGCGATAGCGAATTGATGTTTCTGCGAATGATGAAAAGTGTTTTGTTTTTGTGCACTCTCAATGCACTAGCGTTTACAGCAGCAATATTTTCTTCTGAACGGCCAATACGATTGTATATTTTGCTTTTTTTTAACCTTTATCTAACCCCAGCATAGGAACCAAATTTTGGCGAAAAAAAACCTCGATATAAATTTGTTGTAGTATGGGCTAGAAAAACGTACGTTCAATTTAAAAATTTTCTTTTTTTACAACAGACGCCTGTGCAATTTTTATTCATTATGCTATGTTAACAAAACATTTTGACGTTTTGAGAAAATTGTTGTGACATAAAGATTAGACGCGCATACTTTTAGTTGGCGACATTTTAATTTATTGACAATTAAAAATAAATAGAATAAATTATATTTAATATGAGCGTTTAAAAATCGTTTGGCGGATGTTCACCAATTTTTTTTTATAATTTTGCGGATAAAACGGCATATGTAATTATATAATTTATGATATGCAGCCCAATTTTTAATGAAATGCAACATAAACTGTATATTAAAATCCCAGTCCCGGTAAAACGTTGTTTGATTTTAATTTGCCTCTTTTAAAGCTTCATAGTATTCCAAATTCTAAACTCTATATGAAAGGTTAGCGTTTGTCCCAGCGAATCCACCAATAATTTTTTTTATCCACGAAAGGGTCCAACGGAATTCGAATTTTCTTCAGTAACGTATACAATTTTCTTTTTGTCGGCTGTCTATTTCCATTATAAGTAAGACTTATTATTATGAAATTACAAAGAAAAGTGGGACATTTGTTTACTTTGAAAAAAGAGAAAATGCTCCTCAATTAATTGAATAAAATAATTTAGCAAACATGTACGATTTTGGGTATGAAATATGTAATCACAAATAATAAAGTCTTTTACTTAAATTATATATGAATCTTCTTTGGTAGTTGACATCAAAATAGAAATCAAATTTTGCTCGCATAACTTATATGTATTTGTAATTTATTTTGGTTTATAAATTATAAGCGACCTTTTATTTTTTTATAAGTACCCCGCTTGGGGGCTACTTTGTGCAATGTATATTTTGATTTATAATTTGTAAATATTACATACAAAAAATGTCAGTATTGATCTAATTCACTCGTCTGATTCCAGCTATTAATATAATAACGATAAATTGTACTAATGTTTATTTCGAATAGGAGCTGCCCACTATTTTATTGTAAAAATGAGACATTTTCACGAAAGACCTTGTAGTATGCACATCATGTACGGTACAAAACAAAACGTTGTTGTTGTATGCTGGCATTTATTTCATTTGTGCCGGTAAGCAAAAAAGATTATTGAATTGGATGAAATCGGTTCAAATATTGGGTGCTTATCGTCGAATATGTAGCGACTCACTCACTCACTTATTTAATTAAAACATTCACAAAAATATTAAATCACTCGTTCATCGCCACAATATACCAAAAACGTATATTGGCGCGCACATCCACACTCATTTACATGAACGATCCTACTTTTACCAACAAGCAACACATCACACACAATTCATTCAACTTATTTATACTACAGTGCATCATAAGCCAAAATAATTCATTTTCTATCACATATTATTCATCCGCTCCAAAATACATTCGTTGAAAATGTCGAATAGTATTTTTCATACATGCACATCGTTTTGGTTTCACCAAAATGGTCATTCGGTTTAACTCTCGCGATACAGTCAAAATTCAATTTTCATACCGTGTACACGAAAAACAAACAACTGTGGTGGCATTTAATATTTAATATTTAAATTAAATTTTAATAAATCAAAATCAATATTAAATATAGTGACAAAAATAAATTAAATTAAAATTAATATAAATTAATTAACCCAATTACAACTTTATAATTTAAAACAAAATAAATAAAAGTAGATGATAATTAATTGTGCAAAATTAAAATCAGTTTTATAATAAAAATATAAGATATTTTCCTTTGACATGTTTAGCTGGTATACGAAGTAGTTCTGATTATTCGTTTCATATTATCGGGCCGTTTGCGCGTTTACATAACCAAATATGAAATTTATTTTGTCGTTTATTCTGACGGTAATGTTAAATTATTTATTGGCTAATGAGGAACAAACATTGCAGGAGGATGCTGCCTTACGGTCGAACCAAGATTATAGACCATTTAAAAATGATTTTGCTGAACTAGGAAAGGTGCCAATAACTGAATCTAATTTTGGAGGTGGTCAAGAAGATATTCAAACTCAAGTGTATGTTGCGGAGCGCACCGGCCCCAATAACCCAACATCAACACCGACTACCAAACGAAATTTAGATGATAACAGTGAGGAAATTTTAGAAAGTAAGGAAAGCAATGAAAGTAATGAGAGCAAAGAAAGTAGTAGCAGCAGTAGTAGTAGTGTTTCCATCAGTAGTTCGGGCAGCGACACCAGCTACAACAGTGCGAGTAACAATGTTGAGAATAGTGAACCAGCTAGTAACATTACCAGCACTGAAATCAACAACATTAGGAGTGGAAGCGGTAGTGAAAATGATAATTTACAAAGTATTGAAACTAGTACTAGTGGCAGCAGTAGCAGTAGTAGTATCGGAAGCGGAAATGAACAATATTATAAAGGAAAAGGTGAATTTCTTGACATATTATCACATCAACTTCACAAAACTGTTATATTTATTCCAGAATTTAATATTTACCGGATTTAAATATCCCTGTGTGTGTAGATGGTTATGTATTAACCATACATCGAATTCCTAGATCTAATACTCGACCAGCATCGCATAAAATTGTTCTACTCGTTGGCGATTTTTGAATAACGTCCCAATTTTGAGTGGTGACGGGTCCAAAACATAGTTTAGCATTTTATTTGGCCGATTTACGTTATGATGTATGGTTCGGTAATACTCGCGGCTCAAAATATGGACAGGAACATACTATTTTCGAACTAAGCCATTTAGCATTCTGGCATTTTTCGTTCGATTTAGTTGGCTATTATGATATACCGAAAATGATCGATTACAAATCGACACAATTGTGTTACATTGGTTGGGGATTTGGTGCCATTTCTTATTTCGTAATGATTTCGGAACATCCAGAATATGCAAAAAAAATTAGAAATATGCAGGCTTTGGCACCAACCGTTTTTATGAATAATACGCAAAGTTTAGTGTTACAAGAATTAAGACACTTTGATGAAACGGCATAATGGAGTTATACTAAATTTTGAATGCGCGCAGGGCTAAATTACAAAAAATTTTGAATTATTTTAGATTCTATAGTTGGACGTTACGAGATTATTCCGCATAAATTTCTGCTGAAAAAATCAGGACAAGATGTGTGCCTAACCAATTTGCAGGACAAACGATTCTGCAACTATTTGCAACCATTATTTTGTGGGTACAATTTTGTCGGCTTAGACAATATAATAAGTGTCAACATTTGTTGAGACTATATTCTAATTATGATTTCTTTTAGAATTATTTCCCGAATATATTGCAATTCCACAGATCACAAGGTTCAACAAGATTTCTAATTCATATTATGCTGCAGCAGGTTCAACATAGTGGATTTAGAAAATACAATCATGGAACAATAACCAATTTATGTCGATATGGCAAAAGTGTACCACCAGAATGTGAGCTTGGTGCAACTACAGTACCTACAGTCATTTATTATTCCACAGCTGATAATAGCTAAAGTTTACCTTGTCGAATGTAAAAAATTTTCACATTTACATTTTGCGTTATCGAACTCGAGACAATGATGCTATTACCAGCACGTCAAACAAGTTTTGGCACATAATTAAAAATTAGAACAGCGATTGTACATAAATAAATGGATAAATACAAAAAAGCCGCTTTATTTTGCAATTTATTAGGGTACTTATAATAACTCTAACGCATAAATGTGTGAAGGCAATGTCAAAAATTATGTAATCCAATAAACTAGTTGATTAAATTGTTGTGATATGATAATTAAGGGCTACACCAACAATTTAATTTTTAAGTATAAAACGGAATAGTTTGAGTTCATTAGAATCATAGTTTCGATAGAAATAGCATCAACATGAAGTTTCTATTAGTATTGATTGCGGTCGTGGTGGCAGTAGCATCAGCCGAGCTTAACGAAGCTAAAACACTTGGAATAATAAAGAAACCATTGTTGGTTATGATGATTAAAGATAAATTGAGACCCCATCAGACTGTTGCGATTAGCGATAGCAGCGATAGTGACAGCAGTAGCGACAATAATCACGTTCACCACCATCAACATCACCATGAGCATGTGAGTCAACACGGTGGTCAGCATGGTGGCCATCAGGGTGGCCATCAGGGTGGTCAGCATGGTGGACAACAAGGTGGCCAACATGGGGGTCAGCACGGTGGTCAGCATGGTGGCCATCAGGGTGGTCAGCATGGTGGACAACAAGGTGGCCAACATGGGGGTCAACACGGTGGCCAGCATGGTGGCCAGCATGGTGGACAACAAGGTGGCCAACATGGGAGTCAGCACGGTGGTCAGCATGGTGGCCATCAGGGTGGTCAGCATGGTGGACAACAAGGTGGCCAACATGGGGGTCAGCACGGTGGTCAGCATGGTGGCCAGCATGGTGGCCAGCATGGTGGCCAGCATGGTGGTCAGCATGGTGGACAACAAGGTGGCCAACATGGGGCTCAGCACGGTGGCCAGCATGGTGGCCAGCATGAGCATGGCGGCTATGGAAGTGTCAGTGACAATAGTTGGTCATATGGAAGCAGTGATAGTGATGACGGAAGCTGGGATGCTACCACAAGGAAGGTATTTAATACCAGGAGATCAACTAAACCTACCAAGAAATCAACCAGAGCAACTTTGAAAACAAAAAAACCACATCATTCTTCTGAAAGCAACAGTTTTTGCAGTAGTTCTAGCAGCGAAGAACATAAAGCTTCTAGGAAACCAACCAAACCTACTCGGAAACCAACCAAACCTACTCGGAAACCAACCAAACCTACGCGGAAACCAACTAAACCTACCAAGAAACCAACCAGAGCAACTATGAAAACAAAAAAACCACATCATTCTCATGAAAGCAACAGTTTTAGCAGTAGTTCTAGCAGTAGTTCTAGCAGCGAAGAACATAAACCTTCTAGGAAACCAACCAAACCTACTCGGAAACCAACCAAACCTACTCGGAAACCAACCAAACCTACTCGAAAACCAACTAAATCTACATCGAGAACACCAAAGCCTACGAAACGCAGGACAACAACAACAGCTCCAGAAAGCGAATGCGATTCCAGCCAAGAAAACAGTAATTCTTATTAATAACCAACCAAAAATTAGCAGCATTGAAGTTCTTCGAATTATTTCTGTATTTATATGTACTAAACATTTGATCGGGATTGGTGACTAATTCTTTTAATCGACATAAGACATATACAATTATTGTACAAGCATGCAAAGTTGAAAATAATAAAATTGATTTAGCTTTAAATAATTTCTTTAATTTTTAAATATTTAATGAGATTTTAGCTTTTTCGAGCTTGTGCCAAAGTGTATACTCTTATCAGCAATTGTACATCAAATAACTGAACGCATTTCTAGGCTAGCTACTCATTCCTTTATTTATCCTTTGAAATGTTTGTGATAACTTGTCAAAGTTAGTCGAAAGTTCCCAGCTAAAGTAAAAAATCGTTAATGCAGATTGATGTAGTAACATATAGGTTACTCCAAAGTTTTCAGAAGCGATCAGGTTGATTGCTGTATATTTTCGAAGAAAGTGGATATTTTTCGTTTGAAAATAAATAAATTACGACTATCTTGGTTATTATTTCATTTTATTTTATTTTATATTTTTACATGGATTGTCACTTGTTTACTGTTTGACTTTCCGATCCGAACTAACTCAATTCGGTATTTTTTTACATAACAAGGAAAACAAAAAAAAATAATAAATGGAAGAAATGAATTAGCAATTCGGCATGGTTGCCGTTGTTTGAATCATATTTCAATACTTATCGATATAATTAAAATAACGATTGAATTTAGTTTGAACATATTCCCCGCCTTGAACTATTTTTCAAAAAATAGATCAACGACAACTTAAAGACTAAATTTAAGAAAATTTAAAATTATAACATAATTACATAGGTACAAGAACATACTATTGTAGGGATCGGTACTAATGCTCGTATTACAAAATCCCGAATGAACAAAATCCCGTAGATCACAAAAAAACCGTTTACAAAATCCCGTATTTCAAAATCCCGTAGTATGAATTTTTTACGGGATTACGGGATTATTCAAATTAAAAAACAATTTTTTGGAATTTTTTTTAATAAGTAGTTTTAAAAATATTTAATATTATTTAATTTAAAACTAAATTATTCGTGATCTATTTATATTAATAAAAATAAAATCTGTATGTATGTATGTGTTTTAAACGTTTCCACACGGATCATCTAATCAAATTGAGTTTTTGCATAAGGGTTTTATACCAAAATGAGCAGGTTTTCGTAGTATTTTCGAAGAGGTCCGGCCCCAAACAAAATGTTTGTAAAATTTCGAGGGTGTTACATTTTTTGACATTTTATTGCCATCTTATACTTATGAGCAGATTTTCGTGGTATTTTCAAAAGATCGGGCCCCTGGATCTAGATGCCCTCGAACACTCCAATAAAGTTCAAACGACTAAATCCTGTTCGAATTGCGCTTGCTATCACCATCAATAAGGTACAAGGACAATCTCTGAAGACAGCTGTAATAAGTTTAGAGTCTGAATGCTTCTCTCATAGTTAATTAGAACATATGTGGTTTGCTCCCAAGTTGGCAGTTCTAAAAAACTATTTATCTATGTCAAAGATGGTAAAACAAGAAACATTGTCCAGAAGCTATTTCTTGAATTAGGTGCCATTATTTAATCTTATTTATTTAAATATATTTTATTTTACTAAAATGTTGTCATCGTTTATTTACATCAACGAGTTCGGTTTCTTTATACTTTTAAACTACAATTATTTAATTTTATTTGCTTTAATAGGTACAGATGAAAAATTTGAAGTTTATTACTTTGCTTAAATAAAACAAAACATATTTATTTTATCTCGGGCAAAGCCGAGTACTCCAGCAAGTTATTTTATAAAGATCGATTTTATTTTTTATTGGAGTAACTTTCTGTTTTTTTCTGCTCCAAATTCCTGTCCCTTGTAATTTTTTGCTTTTTATGACCCATACACAAATACACACACAAACCCACACATACACATACCTACATGACCACATATCTCGTATTCTATCATGATACATCGGCTTAGGTTAGGTTAAAAATCGCGCCATTTTTAACCTAACCTAAGCCGATGTATCATGATAGAATACGGGAATTTGGCATACGGGATTTTGCAATACGGGATTTTGTAATACGGGATTTTGGAATACGGGATTTTGGAATACGGGATTTTGTAATACGGTATTATGTATACGGGATTTTGTGAACGGTATTTTGTCATACGGGCAACTATACCCAACCCACTATTGTATTTTATCAACAAATTCATATACTAATGTTCATTCTATTGGTAGTGTAGTCATTTACTATGAAGAAACCATAAATTGTATACATCCAATACTAGCCATGGATAGGCCATGATACTAGCTCAGATCTGGCCAGCACCCCAGGTTCATCTTCATATAATAGGGATTAACATAGTTTTTGAAATTTTGTATTTTTAGTGATACGGAGAAACCTTAAACTATATAAATTTGTTATGTAATACATTTAGTACAAATTAGTACAGGTTAAATTTAGCACTTATAATATTTAGAACAAGTAAAATGATATTTTAAGTACTGAACCCCATAAAAAACATGCGCAGGCGAACTAAAACAACCACCTTTACCAATAATAAGACTTTTCGGTCAATCTTCTCTAGACAGTGAAGAATTTGTCAATTTCCTGAATATAAAAATGATCTATTTTATTTGCGAAAATATATCCATTGTCATAATGTACTTGAAAAATAATAAAATAGCAACAATTTACAATTCCAGGTTCAATAAGCCATATCACCGGATAAAAAAAAATAATAAATGTCTTTCTATTGATATTAAGTCATATTTTACTATTATAGTTATGTTACGGTTACCATGTAATTATTATTGTGGTTGCCACTGCCAGTTCTAGTTCTAATAGGTGGCAACCCATGATGAAAATATGCCATTGCATAACAAAACTAAAACGAATCCAACTCCACTTGACACACATATTGGGTGGAGTGAATAAAAACAAGTAAATGTTTTAACTTTTGATTTTTCAAGTATCTGCTTGTAAGTAGGTGAATAAAATTAAAGTATATTCTTGATGGAGTAGTGGATACTTGAAGCTTAAGTATCTACTTTCTGAGACGATCATAATGGCCCGAATTATTAATATTCGAATTAAATTATCTAGTATATAGAATTATCTTTTGTAAGGCATTTTATTTAATGATTTTATAGCTTTGGATCATTCCCACCTCAAAATATTGACAATTTTAAAAGGTACCCAAACCTTAATATACAAGAAAAATTAGTGCAGTTTACAAGTCCTGTTCCTCTTCTTGGGGGCAGCGGATAAGTTTTCGGGGAAGAAGGAATTCGAGGCCAATAAAAAGGAAACTGAAGATGAAATACAAAAAATCTTTACTGATTTGGCACAAAATAAGAACCAAATTATTTAAATAAATAATTAGAATTAAATTTTTAGAAGTAGTACCTTAACAATAACTAAAGACTTAAAGGTATAACTTAAATTTTGTTCCGGTAAATACTTGTATAGTACTCCAGGTAATGTTTTAAAAAATTTGGGTTCGTTTTAATTTTGTTCGTTCTTTATCTGTTTTATCTCAATGCACAACAACAACAAATGGGCTCCATGATGTTGGCACCTCAGCAAGGGAATTGTGCAAAAAAGAAAATTGATTCTAATAGGTCACTAATTGGTCATAATTGGTTAGATAGTTTGAATAATTGGTCAGCGAAAAAATTTCAAGGTCATGTGTAAATGTGCCAACAATGATAATAAAAAAAACCAAGCGTGCAATCGATAAAGCTTGAAACGCTGATAATTGGTCAGCTAAAATAAATAATTGATCCTTATTATTTATTTAAAAACCAGCTAAAAAAGATTAATTTTTTATGTTGCGCATGCGCGAAATTAGTGTAATGTCCCATAAGAGATTTGTTTTTATCAATGATGCGCATGCAACAAATCGAAATGGCAAATTGCCACGTGACCTTGTTTATTCCAATTTTTCGCTAATAATTAGAGAATTCGATGATGTGAAATGGTTAACTGATCCGACATTCAATTTCGATAATTGGTCAGCCATAAAAAATAATTGGGCAGGCTTATTTCATAAAATATAAATGAAAACTTTGCATCTGGTCCCTTTGCAAATGACGTAAGTAATCGAAAGAGTTTTAGCACCCCCAAATAAAGACAAAAAACATAAGAAGTGCTGACGATCTGGCTCGAAATTTTGATATATGGTAAAAATTTGACCAATTTTTTAGATATTGTGTTAAAATTTTGTACTCAGTCCTGCAAATTTCATTTTGGTTTCATATCAAAATGGTTTTTACAGCATCTGTATATTTTCCACACTTTTGACAATAAAAACTATCAAAGGCACTTGAAACATTCTGGAAACATTTCAACCATATATATGCTGGTGTGCTCTCCATAATATGCTATAAATCTTTGGTACGACCAATATTAACATATGGTGCCCCAATATGGTGGAACGTTGGTCCAAACACTTTAATTAAGTTTAAGAACATTCGAAAGAAAATGTTGAAGATATTGTCACGGAGAATTTCGTTCGGCTACAACAGGATACAAAAAATACATTTCAAATCAAATATAATATAATAAATTTAGAAAAGATCGAATCGACCTTCATACATACCCCGACAAACAATTGTTAACCGCAACAAGATTCACGGTTTCCAAACCGTAAAAAGTCGGTTGAAAAATTAAAGCAAAACAGAAAATATCTATCCGAAGGCTATCCGATTTAAAAAAAGACGGAGAAAGCAAATACTAAGCGAACACAACTAAATTATTTTAATAAAATTTACTTATCGACAGCAACCGATTCAAACACGAAAAGAAAACGCCACCTAGTCTGTCAAAAATCTAGGATATTATTGTCTTAAGTCGGTTATAAAGCAATACTAAAATGTTTATTTAGTAGGTACCGCAGACAGTTTTAAGTCGGTAAAATTATTTACATTTTACAGCCAAGTGGGCTATAAAGTATCCCGACAAACATTGTTATTAAGCGCGACAAGCTTCATGGGTTTGGGACCGTAAAAAGTCGGTTTAAAAATTGAAGCAAAATAAGTACCTACCCGAAGGGTATCCGATTGTAAAATGAATAAAAGGAAAAATAACGAACACGAAAAGACTAACAATTCATGTAATACATGACTTTTCAACTGAATTTGGTTTGGTCGTTCGACGACGACGTGATGAAAAACAATTCTGTGTTCTGTGATAAAAATAATTTGTGTACTGTGTTAATAAAATAAGTTTGAATTTGTAAAAATAAAGTGAAATCATTTACAGTAAATATTTATTTTATTTTTATATTAATAATTGTTATATTGTGTAATATATATTTATTTCAATTTTAATGTTATAAGTATTAAATTTGTTAATTATTTATTTTAACAAACATAAAAGCCGAGATGAAAATGGCTGTATTGTAGTGGGGGCTTTCATGTGCGTTTTTATATTTGATACGATAAATAATTTACTCATAATATATTGAATATATATTTATAATTTAACTGCTTTACAAGTATGTATGTACCAAGTCGAAACCGCATGGTTCTTGCCATTTTCTTTTGGGAATTTGGTATTGGAAAATAACCGATGTGGGACTAGAGACTGTACAGTATTTTTTCAGACTTTACTTTCCTCAAGTAAAACCAAAACACCGTGTTTGGGCGGTCCTTAAAATTTCAAAAAGGAGGCGAACCGGTATTTTATAGTCCAGTAGCCTGTTACATGTAAGCAAATTTATCGAACAGAAAACTGTCTTAATGTACGTGCAATTAGAATTTTCGTATTGACAAATAACCGACGTAATACTTAAAACCCGCAGGGTTTTCACAGATTATTTTTGCTTCAAACCGTATAAAAAAACTTTCTTAGGAATAAAATAGGAATTATTAAATATTAAATTTATTCTATAATATTGTATTTTTATATTTTTTTATCTTAGATATAAACAAGTATTTCGCCGAGCTCATAAATAAGTTAGAACTAGTACGTAGTGTGCACAATTACTCAAAAACCGCTAATGCATACCAGAGAAACCTACTTCTATACATACATCTACAATCTACATCTATACATACATCTATTCAACTTTACATCTGTACACCTGTACATACATAAATTATATAATTATGTAATTATGTATTAAATTAAATTTCAAAATAATTCAATTACATTTTTTTTCAATGTATGTAAGTAATTTTTCAGTACTCGTACTTTAGTACAATATGTATATGTATAAATTAATTAAAATAAATATGAATTAACATTATCAAAAACAGCTATTATTTTATTAATTATTTTCATTAGGGGCATTTTGGACAAAATTAAAAATGAACAAACTTCATGATGAAGGGCTTGACATAAACCGGGGGATTTTCAGTTTTATGTCGATTATTCGTCAATGCTAATGGTATTACTAATTATAGTAATTTTGCGTGTCTTCATGCCAAAAGAGTCTCGCAGAAAAACCGTGAACTGCCACCCTTACGTCGGTTTATTAATAATTCCTATATTATTCCTAAGACAGTTTTTTTATACGGTTTAAAACGAAAAAAAATCTGTGAAAACACTGCGCTTTTTAAGTATTAAGTCGGTTATATGTCAATACCAAAATTCCAATTGCACGTACATTAAGTCGGTTTTGTGTTAGATAAATTTACTTACATTTTACAGGCTAGTGGACTATAAAGCATCGGTTCAACCTTCGTGTTCAAATTTTAAGGACCGCCCAAGGTCTTCCAAAACACTGTATTTTGGTTTTACTTGAGGAAAGCAAAGTCTGAAAAAATACCGTACGGTCCTCTAGTCCCACATCGGTTATTTTCCAATACCAATTTCTCAAATTGTTTGTCGGGTACATATATTAAAATTAATAAGGGACCATATAAAAAATGCAACTAACAACACAGAAAATTCTTTAATATTTGCCCCTTATTATACCGAAGATAGCATAAATAAAATAAGCTGTGAACGAGAAAATAATCCTGGACCTGAGACATTCACCTATCTGGATAAAATTGGATACATAGAAGACACTACAAGCAGATACCCAGTAATATACCATCTAGAAAGACGACAAAATCAAAAAGGATTTGATGAAAATATTTTCGGACAACGAAATGAGTATTTTTTACATAACAGATTTAAATTTTCAAATATAATTATAGACCAAGACAAGAATGCGCGAAACCGAAAAAAATATTGGTGGTTGCGCTAACCACCTACATAGACTATAAGACACCCGCCATCCCTAATGGTAACATTAAGTAATGCCATAAGAAATGAAGAGCCGATGGTGGAAGTGTCAAAGGATTACGGACACTGAAGCGAATAATTCTAATGACACTTCATAATCACCATAGATGAGTCCTATGGTATTGGTATTTTTATCTTTTTGAACAAAATTTAATTAAGTTAATTGCATTGATTTTTAAACACAAAAATGTTAAAGTAAAACCACCATTTATTGAATTTTGTATAATTTGATCATAATTAGAGTCTCTAATAGAGCATTAATTATATAAAATGTAAATGTATTAGGGCTTTTTTAATCAGCTTTGGCCTGGACCATAAATATTGCTAATTAATTGTAAGAACCGAATAAAATTCAATTTTATTGAAAATCACATGAACTATAGCCCACAAATTCAGAGCCACAAAAATCGAAAATCCGCAATTTTGCCCCGATTTCTCCGATTTCTACCTCTTTCAATAGGCGTTGAGACCTGTAATCGTCATGCCAACGGTCATTTGAATCGCTCGAATATTTCTATACATTTCGCAAACAATTCAATTTTATTGAAAATCACCTGAACTATAGCCCACAAATTCAGAGCCACATAAATCGAAAATCTGCAATTATGCTCCGATTTCGTTGATTGATACCTCTATCAATAGGTGTTGAGACCTGTAATCCCAATGCCAACGGTCATTTGAATCGCTCGAATATTTCTACACAATTCGCAGAAAATTCAATTTTTTTGAAAATCAACTGAACTATAGCCCACAAATTCAAAGCCAGAAAAATCGAAAATCTGTAATTGTGCTCCGATTTCGACCTGTTTGAATAGGCATTATGACCTGTAATCGTCATGCCAATGGTCATTTGATCGCACGAATATTTCTATACATTTCGCAGAAAATTCAATTTTATTGAAAATCAACTGAACTTTAGCCCAGAAATTCAGAGCCACAAAAATCGAAAATCTGCAATTGTGCTCCGATTTCGTTGATTGATACCTCTATCGATAGGCGTTAAGACCTGTAATCGTCATGCCAACGGTCATTCGAATCGAATAAATATTATTTAACGTATGTTGGAATGGATACAGTTTTCTTCCTTTAGTTTTGTAGTTTTTTCTGGAAATTTTTCTAAAGTAGTTTTGCGCGTTTTTTGTATACTTTAACCAGTTTTGATGGTTGTATGAAAGTTGTAATAAATTTCATTGTTTGGTTGCACGAGCGAAATTATTATATAATGGTTCATCAACAGCACTTACTGATAATATTTGTATAATAGAATCAAATTCACACGTATTATTAAACTGTAGTATGTCCTATTATACGGTAGAGCTCGACGAGAATTTCCATTTCCAGGAACATTGATTTTTTTAGTGTTATTTTTGATTCCAAATTATCATTCACAACACTTTTGACTGGTTTATTTAATAAGTCTTCGTTTTTATCCAATGAATGTGAAACTGTATCTTCTACTTCTCTCTCGTTTGATTTAAGTAATATTGAAGGCATTTCGGCTAAATTTGACAAAATGTTTGTTTTATAATTTTCATTGATTTTCGATCGATTTTTCTTCCAAATTATTTTATTATTTCTGTCCGTCCTTATCTTGTTTTATTTTTGTCCACTCTCCCGTTAAATTAGAATTAAATATTGCGGAACCACCTTTAAGAACAGTGTGCTCAATTCTTAAAAATTTATCAACTCGGAGGCGATTTTTATAATTTGCCAAAACTCGATGTTTTCATCATTAAAATACCCTTCAGCAACTCTTTGTGGCATGCTCAGTAGTAAGACCCGGCAAACATGCAGCTGACCACAACGGGAATTCATAAACCTGGTATTTTATAAAGTATTCTATAAAATTTGATTCGTTCCCTTCTACAACGATTTCTTCTGCGGATTGTTAAATTTTATTAATCCACGATACAATTATTGAAATGGAATTATAATTTAAATCACGATTTAATTTTTCTTTGTCTGCTGATGTTTGCTCAATGTCGCTAGAACATAACGCATCTACTTGAATGTTAAGATTTTATGATCGATTAAAAAAAAAATTGTTCAATATCTTTCCGAGCATCTATTGCACTTTTGCCGTTTTGCAGAACTGTGTCTTGCGATGTACGCAACGTTACATTGTAAATATTACGAAATACGATCTCAAATTCAATTGTATTTTGGACGTCAATTAAAAAAGCCGAGGGGACATTATGTTAAATTATATGTGACTGATCAATATGTACTAATATTATCTGACTAATTATCAGAATTTCGAGCCAGATCGACAGCACTTCTTATGTTTTATATCTTTATTTGGGGTGCTAAAACTCTTACGATTACTGACGTCACTTGCAAAGGGGCCAGATGGAAATTTTCATTTATATTTTATAAAATAAGCCTGACCAATTATTCTTTATGGCTGACCAATTATCAAAATTGAATGTCGGATCAGTTTTCCAATTCACATCATCGAATTCTCTAATTTTTAGCGAAAAATTGGAATAAACAAACTCACGTGGCAATTTGCCATGTCGATTTGTTGCATGCGTATCGTTGATAAAAACAAATCTCTTATGGGACATTACACTAATTTCGCGCATGCGCAACATAAAAAATTAATCTTTTTTAGCTGTTTTTTAAATAAATAATCCTGACCAATTATTTATTTTAGATGACCAATTATCAGCGTTTCAAGCTTTATCGATTGCACACTTGGTTTTTTTTATTATCATTGTATGAGGTGCCAACATTTACACATGACCTTGAAATTTTTTAAAACGCTTTTAAACAATTCCTATCGCTGACCAATTATTCAAACTATCTGACCAATTAGTGACCTATTAGAATCAATTTTCTCTTTTGCACAATTCCCTTGATGAGGTATGAACACTATCAACATCATGGATCCGTAATTATGTCCGAAAATAACTCAAAATTCACCGATCTAAAATGACTGCGGTTTCTTTTATATGATTCCTGCATTCAGGTGTTCTATTGCGGTATATTTTCCATGCAAATTCTTGTTTCAAGAAGCGACAAAAACATGCAAAGAGACTGAAACTCGGATGAAAATTTCGGATCAAAAAATTTGTTAAATTTGTGTTGTTGTTTTAAATGTAAACTTTGATTTTGACCGATTCACCATACTTCAAAAAATGCAGATATGAATAGCTAACAATCGTTTTTGTGAATAAAGGTAATTATTGAAAAAAACTTTAGTCATTTTATGGGTATTAAGATAAGCAATTAGGTTAATCAGCGGTCGAACAAAGCTATAAAGTCATTGGGAACAGTTACGAATTAACGTTTTGATAGCGCGAACCAATAAAATCGTTGTACAACGTGAAAATCATTTACAGATTTTGCAAAAGGGCTCTTCCATATTACAGTCTGATAAAACCGAAGTACAACACCAAGGTTGTTTGATCAGAGCGCTTCAATTAGTGCTATTTTTATTAGTGCACAATAGATACTATGCAGGCAATTTTCTTTTCCTTAATTTAAATTTGATGCGCTATTTATTGGAATACTCAGTTTATCTAACTATAAATTCAATTGCTCAGCGACAAATTGCTAAACAAATATGTAGCTCTATCTATTTATATTCAGCCGTCATCATGTTCGTTTTTATTGAAGATACATCGACAAAACGATTGCTTCAATGGAAGTTTGCAGAGTCGATAAACACACTCACAAATCGAAACTTGTCGCTCATGCAGATCTTAAAAAGTTTTGCTAAGGTGTTGCTGTCTTCTATAGGTTCAATGTCCATGTTTAGTTGAATGTTCATGTTGCCCATCCGGAATTTCTGCTTGCATTTTAAAATGCTCGTTCGACCAACATTTTTGATGAACTCGGAAATCCTTTACCTAGAAATGAACACCTTCCACCATCTCGTTGTTATACTGGATCTTCTTGCCACAGACGTTCATGTTACTCGTGAAACGATGATACTCATTCATTGAGCGTAGAAGTGGTAAGCGATGCGCTGGAATCTCGTTTTTTTCTCTACAGATATTATATCATACGAACTCCTCTGCTTTCAGCTCATGCCGATCGTATACGATGTTGTTGGTCGTTTTTCTCGATATTTCAAGCAAGTCACATTGTTCGCCATAGCTTTTAAGAGTGATCAACTCCCAATTTTCCTGAACCTGATGCGTATCAATCGGTGCCATAAACAAAGTTGTGCTGGGATAGAGCGACCTGAAGTTGGGTAGCCCTAATGGCAGGTTAAGATGAGCATGAAGGTGATGAAATGTCTGTAAGCTCACCTTCGTTATCGATTTTTATAAAGTCACTGCGTCGAATATTATAAAGTCACTGCGAACGATATTTAAGTTGTTCACAAGAAGATAGCCTCTCGGTGAAATATCAATGTCGCTCTTCTCTGGCAATAATCCAACCGTTTCGAAAGTCCATCTGATTGGATCAACTTTCCAGGAAAATCATGGAATGGAGGAATCATGTCTGCGGATTTGATGGGTGCGTTACTTTCTTCGATGTTAGATATGTCTTGCAGCAATGAAACTGAAACTGTAAACCTTTATTGCAAAGAACAAGTGAAAGAAAGTAGAGGATCGTTTCTTGAAGCGGTAAATGCTTTGTTGATTGGCGTAGCAACGCTTATGACAAACTTCAAAGGCGCGATCAGCAAAAAAGGTACTTTGTTTTGAAAGCGTCGACAGTTGTGTTGGTTTGGAGATGGTGTTGGGCATCTGCGTTGCGTTCCTTCGCGAATAAAAAAACTCAAGTATTTGGTGATTCATTAATCGCAGTTTCACTATTTTTCTATCGCAAGAATTTAAAGATATAGCGAAGAATACAGAAATGAAACTTACTACTTTTTTTTGCAAACACCAACGTACCAATTGTAATGTATACACGCACACAACGAAATATTTTAACTAAGCATAATTAAACTCTAAAGCGATATTTGATGTTGGTTTCTGAAAGTAAATTGTTTTCTATAGAGAAAAGCATATGCGTTCAAATTTCTACAATAATAACAGAAAATTTTGTCGAGCAAACAATTCTTCGAATCCTTTGAACCCGAACATCATTTTGAAATTTTCGAAAATATCTTATCGCCGGAATTAGTAGAAGTATTTAACAGTTAAAATTTTCAAACTGTTAATTATTGTCCAAAAGAATTGTGTGACTTCTCCACCGTCCCCTCGTCCTCCACCCTCCGATTTCCGGTTTGCCAATCACTTTCGAATTTTAATAGAAAGTGTTGTAAATTGGTAAAACGGGTTTTGGAAAGCGTGCCAAAAATTGATTACAACCACAAGCAAACACACGCGCACATCTAGGAGCGATATTAAAATAGAGAATTTAAAAACGAAGCCACATTTGTAACCCACTGCAAATTTCAATGTTGCTTAGCAAATTGAAGTGATGATTTATTTTCAAAAGATTTTGTTATTACGATTTGAATCTGGTAATGATAATGCCATTAAGCAACATGTTAACCTTAAAAATTTGTTTTGTTATCTTTAACTACTCTTTTCTACAAATAATTTTAAGATTATGAAATTTTGATAATAACTTCAAATTTTAACTTCAGCACTAAGTTCTCGCTCGAGATTCCGATTATTCTAAAATTCAAAACTTGAATTAATTTCAAAAATATATTTGTACTTTGCAAGGCCCAGGAAACAAATACGGCTAAATAGCCAAATAATAAAATTAAAGGCAAGTCCTAAAAATGATCTATTATACTTTGTTGTTTGGATGGAAAGATTTAAAGATTTTGAAAAACGGTTATATGTATTTTCAGTCCAGTTCGAGATCGAGGCACACAATTTTGGGACCGTTTTTCGAGATTAATTACACAGGACCACAAAAAAAATGAGTGGAGGATTTCTTAAATCAGACCAAATGCTTATATGTTTGTAGGTCGCAGAAACCGAATCCGAAACCTGTTTTACCACATCACGTCAGCGTTTTTTCTAACCTCAAAAAACAGCTTGAAACTATAAAACTCAACCATATTAACCCTAAAACCCATAACCTTAAAATCTATAACCTCAAAACTCATAAATCTTACATCCCAATAAACTACAAACTTAAAATGCATTAAAAAAAAACAAAAAAACTTACTGGGAGTTTTACCTTTAAAATTCCATACGTGCATCACTTCATTACGTCAAAACCCTTAAGCTCCATAACTCGAAAGGCGCATAACCCTATAACCCAAACATCCTATAACCCCAATAATCTCAAACATCATAACCCTATAAACCCAAAGCCCCAGAACCCTACAACTCTTAAATGCGAAAAAAAAATATTTTAAGATGGACAATTACAACTCCACGACACCACATCTCTATAAGTCCATCACCTTCCAACTTGTAACCCTATAACCCTAAAATGCAAGAGTAAATGTTCTTGTACGTAAGACTTGTGTTCTGAGTCTAGCAGTTTTGCCTTGTGTCGGTATCCAGGGCACCTCCATGCGGTGACGGTGGGCAACGGAGTTGTTCCGCGATCCGGCAAAGTCCCTTAGATCAGCGGCTGGTCAAGGTGAAAAAGCGGGCCCGCAGGTATCGTCATCAAACGACCGCAGCTCTACATCGGTGGGTAACTTGGCCTTTGAAGAGTATAATATTACAAGAAATGCATTATGCAATAATTACGTAGACTCTTTCTGCGGTGTTTGAGGATAATATGTTCTGAGTAAACTTAGAATGTTATTTACAGATGTATGTACTTGAAAGTAGATACCAGGACTTTTTTGGTATAAAAACAAGTGAAATGATCAATCACCGAACTCCAAAAACGATATTCTTAAGATGCTCTTTGCAACTTAATAAATAAAAGAATCGAACATTTGCTGCTCAAAGGATCTGGCGGGAACCAAAAAATCATGAGAAGTATTACTATTTTTGTTTAACGAGAGTTTTTGGGCACAACCAAAAAACATAATCTTCAATTTCTTATGCAATTGATTTGTGTCTTGTCCTACCATTCCTGAAGCTGAAAGGAGTAACAAAAGTAATGCTACTAGCGACGAATAAAACAGTGCAAGGGAAATGTCGGGAATCGAAGCTGATGGTGTCGCTGAGGATATACAGATGAATGACGAAACATCAGAAGAATCAGAAGACGAGACTAATAAAAATCCAAATTGGTTCTCTCAAGAAGAGCTTAATGACTTGTTCCGAGGTGCTGGACTTTCAAAAGAAATTTCTGAACTAATGGCATCAAGATTAAAAGAGTAAATTTGCCTAGCTCCAGGAACTTGTATACATTTTTATCGTGAAAGTGATATCCAATTTAGAAAATATTTTACAGGTGTAAAAAAATAAGTTTACTGTAACAATATTGAAGGACTATTAAATGAGTAAGTATAATGGGCTGCTCACTAGTTCCCTTTGCGATTGGATTTGTTTTTTTTTCTTTCTCTGGAAAAATAAAATAAATTTATGGACTAATATAGGGATTTTATAACTGTTAAAGTAGTGATTTCATAACTATTTAATTAGAGTAATATCTGTCCTTGACAAATTGGTGTATAGTGCTAATGTGGACATAGTTATCTAGGCTGTATGGCTATTTCTAATGAAATTACTAGTTAAAATACTATTGTATGGGCACTGTTCGTTAAAACTGTACATTTGGATTTAAATTAAATAATGGCTGGTGGTGAAAGCAAAGCGAAAACCAGGGTAACGCGGGCTGATGCGCCTAAAAACCTATCCTTGGAGGACATTGGTGCCAAAATGGAAAATTGGTTTTCATTGTTGCAGCAGCAAATATAGTGAAGTCTACTTCAGCATTGAGTGATGATATTAAAGTTGTCAAACGGGAACTTAATAAAAAAATTAGTGTAGTTGAAAAAAAGGTTGATTTTCTGGATGGTAAAATTATCAATGAAATGGACGCGATTAAAAAAAGCTACGAGGTTGTAGTTAATGGAATACCAGTGTTGGATAATGAGAATTGTTCACACATTTTTAACTTAATTTGCAGCTGTTTGAATATCAAAAGTAATGTGGAAGCCGACATTTTTCGAATCAAATCGTCCAGTAATAATAATAAACCGGTGCTTTTAATTCGTTTTGCCACTATCTTCCATAAAAATCTTTTTATGACTCTATTCAACATAATTTGACTGCTGCATCATACAAAAAGCTACCTTGAGATTATTAAGGGGGAATAAAGTTGGAGTGTAAAAGTCATTGATGGCAAAATTGGAATTCAAGCTTCTAAGAATGGCAAATATGTAATCTGCGTTAGTCTCGAAGATATGAACAGTTTACTTCTTTAAAAGTCGAATTCACCGTTGTGAATAAATCGTACACATTGTTATGAATATTTTTCTAATTATTTCTATTTGTAGATTCGCTAATATTGATTTAGAGCCTTGTTGCTTTTTGAATGTTTTGGTTATGGTGCTACATCATGCTACCCTTATCTGCGGTTTGGGTATTGGAGTCGGCGTTAGTATGGGGACTTTTATAAGGGAATATGAAGTTTCCCTTTTTTTTAAATGTTTTATATTTGTGTGCTTCTTGAACGTATTGACTGGTGATGGGTATATCTCCTTCGGGGAATAGGGATGATTTTCACCACATGGACAATCGCAACATAGTACTCAAATCATCTTAAAACGCATAATGAGGGTCTGAAGTTTGCGCATATTAATCCAGGTAGCCTGCTGACTCATTTGGATGAACTTAGGCTTATTACTAGGGATGTTCCATTGCATGGGATTGGTATTTCTGAAACATGGTTGTATCCAGATAAACCTACTGATGGGTTTGATGCGCTGCCTGGTTATGAGGTGATTCGTAAGGACCGTTCTGATAGGATGGGGGGTGGCGTAGTGCTTTATATCCGTAAGGAAATTAAATATAATTTAATTTATCAAAACGCACCAAATTCTAAATTTGATGTTTTGTTTATAGAGATATTGAACTCTGTCGGCTGTAAAATTCTGGTGGGTGTTATCTATATACCGTCAGCTCGTACTAAATTTATTAATTCAGTGAGTAAATGTTTTGATAGGTTATTTAAAAATTATAATGATATTCTAATATTGGGTGATTTTAATCGGGATTTGTTAAGTGGTTATAGCCACGTCAGGAAATTTAATGAATTTTTGCTTAGTTATGGGCTATCTAGTGCCGGTCTGACTGAAGCCACTAATTTTAAATGTGAAATGTGCAACTCTAATTGATCTTGCGTTGATCCAAAATCAGACAAAATTAATATTTTTTTCGCAAATATCTATTGCTTGCGCCACAACTCATGATTTTATTTATGGTTCATATGAAATTTTAGTAATATTGACGAGTTAGCATTGAATTCTTATGCGGCTACATTAGTTTGGAGTAGCATTTATCACCTTCCTGATATTAATCATAAGCTTAGGCACTTTAACGAATTGATACTCCACATATGAAATAAATTTGCTCCATTAAAAAGTGTTCAGTTAAAGAGTAATAACTCCATTCAATGGCTAACCAAGGAAATCTAGTGGCATATTAATAGGAAAAATTGCCTGCATTATTGTTGGTGTCGGTCTAGAAGAGTGGAGGATTGGGAAAATTTCAAGAAGTATCGCAATTTTGTTAACTAACTTATTCGCAAGGGTAAAATCCTTGCGTTCTCTAAAGTATTTGATGCTAATTTGCCATCAAAGACTTTATGGAAAAATCTGCAGACTTTTGGTGTTACTCAGGCCTCAGCACCGCCCTGCCAGTTTGAGTCGTCTGATTTTAGCAAATTGTTTGCCTCTGTCTTTAATAAATCTAGTATTAGGCGTACTACACAAACTCATAGCAATTATAATGTTCAGGACGCCTTTTATTTTCAAAACGTTGATCAAGAAGCAGTTATTAGAACTTTAGCATCAATAAAATCTACTGCGATAGGATTGGACGGTCTTGCTCTGCAAATAATAAATTTGCTAAGACCGACTATTGTAGGCCAACTAACTTTTATTTTAAATTGTTGTTTAGCCCAGTCTTTCTTTCCGGGTGCGTGGAAGGAAGCTATCATCATTCCTGTCAACAAAACGAAGTATCAAAAAAGTGTAGAGGAATATAGACCTATTAGTATTCTACCATGTTTATCTAAAGTCCTTGAGAAAACCATGAAATTGCAAATTAATCTTCACTTGTCGAATAATAATTTATTAAACGATTTGCAATCTGGTTTCAGAGAGGGTTAGTACTAGTACGGCTCTTGCGCATGTGGTTGATGATTTATCAGAGAACGCTGAAATGGGTAAAATCTCTATTCTGGTATATCTTGATTTTGCCAAGGCCTTCGATACTGTCGATCATAATATACTGCTTCATAAATTGTTTCATCATCATTGAATCATATTTAGATTCTAGACTGCAAAGGGTTAATATTAATGGTACTTTTTCTGATGATTTATTAATTGCATCTGGTGTACCGCAAGGCTCCATACTTGGCCCTATCCTCTTTAGTATGTTTATCAATGACATATCTTCATCTCTAACGTCCATCAGATATCATATTTTTGATGATGATTTCCAGTTGTATGATGCTGATTTGCCAAGTACATTTGAATATTGTATCAGTCGTAACACAGCCCTGAACACTATTAGTGAGTGGGCCATTTGTAACAAAATCAAGATAAATCCTGCTAAATCTAAAGCATTACTAATTAGCAGACTGAGAGGTTATTCTCCTGTTGATGTTGGTTTCACATTATTCGGTTCTAATATTCCAATAGTTAAGAAGTTAACTAGTTTGGGGCTGATTATTAATAACGTCTTGAGTTGGGAGGACCATGTGAACATGATATGCAGAAAAGCTTATGGTATTCCTGGCAGACTTCGTGTTGCGGCTAAATTAGCACCACTAAAGACCAGAATTAGATTAGTGAAAGCTTTAATAGTTCCACAGCTCGTATACTATGCTCATATCTTTTCTGGTACCTCGAAAACAACGCTGAGTAAACTGAGAGTAGTTCTAAATTCTTGTGCGAGATATATTTTCTCTAAGAAGTTGGGTGAACCGATTACTACCTTAGCTAAATCTATTATGGGGTGTCATTTCTATCATTATTTAGAGTATTTATTCTCTGTATTTATATATAAGTTAATAACATCTGGGCAGCCAACATATTTGTATAGTAAGCTCAGTTTCTCTAAATCATTGCGGACGCTGAACTTAAATTTGCTTAAAAAATATAAAACTGCAATTCGGCAGAGTTCGTTGCTCGTCCATGGGGTGAAGATCTGGAATCGCCTTGACCCTGGGGTGAGGTCCTCTTCCAAGGTCGGTACCTTCAAGAAGCATTCTTTCTCTTGTTACTCCCTTAAGGAGCTTTAATTCTTAATTCTTTTTTTTTTTTTTGGCCTTTGCTAAGACTCCACTATTCCACTTTTGTTGGTATGATATGCATGATTTGCATTTATTAATAATGTTTCGGTCAGCAACTGGTCTCTTATATGTCACTTAGCGAATCTTCTTTATTATTATATTATTTTTATGATTTTTGTTGTTAATTGCATTGTGGTAAATAATTTAAAGCATAGGTTAAAACCTAATAATTTTTATAATTTTTAATTTTCTCATATATGCTTCAGTATCATAAGAAAATATCTAGCTATTTTAGCTGATATTGTAAAAAGACTTTGTCTTATTTGTATACTTGTTAATAATAATAATAATAAATAAATAAATAATGTTTCTTAGGCAGCTAATGACTGGCGTCTATTCATATATTCTTCAACACGTAGTTTAAAAGCAGTCTTGCTAATGGCAACCATCTTGCTCCGCTACCTGTTGGTCATTCGGTTGTGTTAAATGAGGAGAACCACAACCTTTGCTTCCTACTCGAAAAATTAGATTACGCTAAACACAAGTGGAACATATGTAAAGATTTAAAAATAATAACAATTTTAGGTCAACAAAGTGGTTTCACCAACATCCATGTTTTCTATGTGAATTACATTACATATAAAGCTGGGACTTGTAAAACAATTCGTCAAAACAATGAGAATTTGTCAAAACAAATTAGAGAACTTTTTAAAGACACTGAATTCCAAAAAAGGATGACTAAGGTGGAGATAGCAGCTTGGTAAAATTTAGAGACGTTACGAAAAAATTTCTAGGAAATAGGAAAGATTCTAATTACGTGACTATAGTTGAAAATATGGTAAAAATTTAAAAATATGGGATGCCTAATGAATCTAACGCTGCACTTTCTTCATTCTTATCTTGAGTACTTTCCTGAAAATTTAGGCGGTTTTAGTAAAGAGCAGGGTGAAAGATTCCACCAGGATTTAAAAGATATTGAAAAGAGATATTAGGTTGGCTACTGTTGATCTTTGAAGAGAAACACGTTAAACCAGCACAAAAGAAAAGCACTACGAGGGTTATTTACAAATAAACGAACGCTTTATCATCCTAAAACTGAAAACACATGAAATGGCTACTTACAAAGTCGTAAAGCTCTTTGAGAATCGTGAGAGGCGAGGAGACTCACGTAAATCAAGCACCCCACAGGGAACAGAAGCCTGCTATGTTCACGTCGTTGTACCTGAGTATCGCTAAATGAAGGTTATTGCAATGCAGGAAATTTTGACCTTATTGAGTATTCACATTATAGTTTTGGAGACCCATGAGAAGTAAGATTAAATATCTGGTTTAAGCGTTCTGCAAAACAAGAATTAAGTCTCGAACATAAGTTTTGACTGCAGCTTTCTGAGATTGCAGGCTCTTGAAAGCTCACTTGTAAGTCTTTTTGTTGTTATGGTTATGGGGCTTGTATAAGGTTATGGAATTTCTGGGTTATAGCGCTATGGGGTTATGGATTTTTGGGGTTATGAAGTTTTGAGGTATTAGGTTGTATGGAGTTATATTGATTCGGAGTTATATTGTAACATGCAATTTTCTTATGTTTCACTTCAGGATTAAAGCTTGTTTTTGAGGTTAGAAAAAAAGCTGACGTGATGGGGCAAAACAGGTTTCGGATTCGACTTCAGCGACCCAAAAAACGTATAATCTACTTGGTCTGATTTAAGAAACCGTCCGCACTCATTTTTTTTGTGGTCTTGTGTTATTCGAGTAAAAGTATCGAAAATGGAAAAAAAAATATTCGTAGTTTAAGAGTATGCGTTCTATATGAGTATGACTAAACCAAAGCGGCATGATATAAATCAGTATACCAACCCACTTAACACGGTAATTTTTTTTAGAGTACTTGACATTTTAAAATGTGCATGCCGTCATGTGTTTGATTAGATGATAAACTGTATATCGCAATCAACAGTGGCAGGATGCCTTTTTTGCTTATTCGAATTTATCATATCAACCAACCCAGATTAGATTTATCTAACATTAAAACAAAAATGTTGATACAACCCTACCTATCATAAATCAATAAAACATGGAAATAGGTTGTTTAAAATAATAAATTTTTGATTAGAGGACAATAATTATATGAGATCACTGCGCACATTAAAATTATAAATTTTATTATGTCAGTTATAGTCTTAGATGATATTATGACCGCACTTAGTTACAAATATTCCAAAAATTCATGGTTTTACACATTGGTATATGACTACTTATTTTATCTATACAATTTTAATCGTATAGTGGTTTTACAGAATAATGATTTCCTCATAAAAATTTTATCAAATATAGATGAACGAATCTTTAAGGTTTGTATGTCGCACACATATCCTCTTGGAAATTCCAAAACTATTGTGTTTTTTATTTATTATTTAAATTTTGAATAGTTTTACATAACAATGATATATCTACTATTTTTTAAACATGCTTAAACCCGTATCTCTTCTTAAAACTAAACTAAAAAAAAAAATAAAGTTGATAGATAAAATGATTTTTTTGTTTGTTTTAAATTCGCAGTTTTTGTAGCATTTTATCTTTGGCTAAAGGAAATCACTCGCTGTGTGTGCTGGCGCGATGGGAAAAGAACTAGATTTTGTTCATATTTTAACGTACTCTATACATAAAATTTATTAAATCCCAGATTAGTATTATTATGTTTAAGGTTGGTTAGAAAATAAAATGTATGTTATCATTTTTGTTCATTATGATTTATGACGAAGTAAGAAATTGTGTAAATTCTATGAAACTGGGTCGCCTACACATAATTATATACGTACATACAAAAGAAACATTTTAATTCAGATAATCTCTGTGCACATAATAATATAAAGAAATCAGGATATGTTAGATTTACGTATTTGAAATAATTATGATTGTACTATATACACTTATTTATTCCTAATCACTAATCTTAAGGAAAAGCATATTTTGATACAGTTTTTATCGTATAAGATTTCCGTGAACAATAAGAAAATTCATTGTTGCAGCATGCGATTTGATAAGAAATGCTTGCGAGCGCGCGCGCGGGCAACCGGATTAATCTTACCTCACAATTATTTTTAAATCCAATAATTCTCTTTCCGAATAGTTTTTATCATATAACCGGATATTTTGCAGACGCAATATTATAAAAAAAAAACTAATAATAATTTATTTTAAATTAAATTTCACACTATTTAAAAACCAATAAACACAAACTGTGTATATTTTACTATACAGATCCTCAGCAAGATGCTTATTATATTCATATTCATATTCCTTTTTTTTTTCACTTCACACACATCTATATAATATGTGCGGTTATGTATATTACAATACATATTTTTTAATTACATGGTAATTATATGTTTACCATTTTTAGAGAAACAAAAAACGAAAATAGTCAGAACACATAATGTAGCATCTGGGAAATAGTTTTTAACAGATTCACCGCACACAAACTGAAAATTTAATTTATTCGATTTTTTTTTTATTTAGACTCCGCTCGTAACAGATAAGATTCAAAAACTACTTGACACAATATACTTGTAAATTGTTAACTCTGAATATGGGCAACTTATCTATCAATTATTTAAAAGAAAAAAAAAAAAGTTTTTGTTCTTATTTTTTATAATTATAATGTATTATATATTTATATTATTCCCACACAATTTTAATTATCATTAAAAATTCTAAAGTTGTTATGACGAGTTGATAAAATGATTTTAAGAGAGAGAGGATTGGAATGATTCTAGTAATATTTATTTATTTTGTTTTAATGCACAGTGATAATTATTAACCAAATATGACGTTTTAATGTGTGGATAGAATTAGGAAAAAATTCCTAATGACGCTGTTATCTTTTCAATTAAATTACTTAGTTTTCTCTATTAATCTAATGTACCTATCAAAATTTATGAACAAAATGTGTTGTACGAATGTACGATTATAACGTATCATAATTTTGGAAAATCTATTGTGATAATGTTAGGGAAAATCTTTGGTGATAATGTAATTTGTCCCAAATACAAACGATTTTAATATAAAAGTACGTAATTTATTTTAAAATGCTGCTTGCTTTTTTGTAACTACAGAACCTATTGTTAAAAGTATTGTTTAAGGATTTCTCAGAATTTTTTTGCTGAATTTGATGCTGGGTTTTGATTCAAAATATTCGTAGCTTAAGAGAAAATTTTGATACGTTCAGCGTGTATGTAGCAAGTCTTACTAAATTCTTGATTTGATCTTTGTATCCGAAATTTGTATTTATTCAAATGAATGTTCAGAGTTTCATTTGACAGGGTATAATTTTCGAGCGTGCTGTAATGATAAATACCGATCGTGTGGTGTTGTTGTTTTTATAAGTAAAAATTTTGTAAATTTCACGTATCAACATTCCAATTGGAAATTAGCAGACCTTCTTGTTTTAGATATTCAACTAGTTAAACGAAACTTTACATCAATTCATTTTGTGATGATTTAGAAAGGTTGCTGGATTCACTTAATAACAAAAACATTATTATCTTTGGGGATATTAGTAGTGGCAATGCATCGTAGGTAATGTTCATCACAGGGACAATTTATCGCAACACTTTTCATGTTTACAAAAAAACTTTTAGGTACATTTTTAAAACAAAAACAAATTTTTAATTTTCATTTTTAAATTTATAAACAAATCGATTTCGAAGTTATGAGCTACACTCAACAGCATCAACAAAACCAAAATCTTTAACTGCTGCTGCACAATGGTTAGCACAGTCCTTATATTTCTATTTTTTTGGTTCTCCTTCGGCGCCTGCAAAAATTTGCTCTCGGGCCATATCATTTTTTTCTTGTTCAGAAATGATTGTTGTCTTGAACAGCCATATGTTTGGGTGATCGACGTCAATTAGTCTATTGAAACCATTATTTCATCATTCACAAACATTGTTTGTTTTATGCTACATAGTTTGCGAAAAACAGACTTTTTTAAATGAAAAAAACATATAGTTGCAGATTTGTTCCTGGAAATACCTCTTCAAAAGCTGATATAGCTCTCATTTCAAAATCCCTGTGAAACTTTAATGGTTTAGATCTGCAAGTTTAGCTTTTATTGCAGCAAGCATTTTTGTAGCTTTTGTTTTATTTGGCAAAAGAATGTAAACAACTGGTAACGAACGATTATTAAATAAGCCGTGAATAACAGCTGACTGAACAAACTGGGACATACGGAAAATGTACCATCACAATACCACTCAGACGATCTTGACAAGAATGGCTCGTTTTTCGGAGAAATTGTGTACTTAGTAGGAATGGAAAAATTATGATCGATCGGTGTTAGTTCAACTGATTCATTTGTATTATGTCTGACTTGTCGTATTCTTCGTTTTATCGAATGCATTTGTGTCCTCTGTGCAACTGCCGCAGATGAAGTATTTCTTGCCTCTTCTAGCTTTTAACCTTATATTATTCATATGTTTCGCAGCTTCTACAATTGCAGCTTCTCATGCATGGTTATGCTCTTTAGGTGGAATAGTTATTTTTACATTTATAAGATGAACTCTAGATTTGCATTTCGTTTTAAAGTATGATGCACACTTCCAAATAGTATTTTCTTGTTTGTTCTTGTAGTTTTGTGCGAATACAAATTGTGCGAATTTATGAGTAAAACTACACATTATCGAATAAATTATACATTATTGACTGGTAAGAGAATATTAAAACTTTTGTCGAAATATTACCATTTTTTCAATATTCTACCTATTATTGTTTTCTGTATGATTTATGATTGTTGATAAAAATACCAATGTTCAATAGCATACGTGGATTTTCCGAACGTTCTCCAATTCTTAGAAATACCGGCCTAAAATCTTAAGCATCTTTCCAGGTTGGTATGGATGTAATCTAACAAATAAAATAGTCACTTGAAAAGTTAGAATGGCTTTGGGTGCTTAGTAAGCAAAAAATCTGTTATGGTAATGTACAATAGGAAACCAAAAAACCAGGTATCCTATTGAACATTACCATAACAGGTTTTTGCTTAATAAATACCCAAAGCCCCTCTAACTTTTCAAGTGATTAATTTTTTCTGTTAGATTACATTCGTACTAACCTGTGGCCCTATTCTGATAATTCCCGGGGGAATAGGGAATATTTTGTTTTAGCAGCAATTATTCCCAGATAAATTTTTCCAACTTTTTATTCCCCATTTCCAAAAGTGCATTCTGGCAATTGGGGAATAAATATAAAGGGGAATTAAATTTAGTTGTACGTGTTTTCCATGGAATCACATTAAAATAAGTAAAGATCCGCTAACGACCCTTACAAACAATATTAATATAATTAATTAACATTTTCGTTAAAAAAATGTTTTCCCATTAATTCTAACATAAAATAGGTATGGAAGAACAAACGTTAAAACTGCTGTAATTGGGAATAATTTTTTCCCAATAAAGGTTTTTCTCTGACCGGCAAGGATTTTGTTCGAAAAACGAGACTTGGGAGTTGCAATTTTTATCGGCTTACTAGATGTACGATAATATTAAAATTAAACCAAAGAACAATAATATTTACTGCTGCATATCTAGTACGTACACGAAAATCGCAACTCACAAGTCTCGTTTTTTGAACAAAATCGTTGCAATACACTTTGGGGAAAAGTGAATAACACTGCAACAAAATTTAAAATTTCTATTTCCCGGGAATTACCAGAATAGGGCCACTATGCTTTGGATTTTGGGCCGGTATTTCTAAGAATCGGAAAACGTTCGGAAATTCCATGTATGCTATTGAATATTACATATAAACCGCTTTCCGGCCAGCACCCGAATTCCGGTTCGATAACAAATTTCTCAATTTTTCCTAAACTATCCTAAAGTTTTTTTTTTAGGAAAGTTTAGGATAAAGTTCACGTGAATGTAATTTACCGCAACAGTTCATCGCAAGCAATTCATCGCAACACAATTCATCGTAGGTAAAATTCATCGCAGTGATAATTTATACCGTCGCAACAGTTGCGATAAATTACTAACAATGAATTCTTGCGATAAATTGTCCCTGCGATAAATTTTACCTACACGGAAAAAAATTAACTGGTCCTCAGCTAAGAAAACGGACTTTTATTTCAAGAAAATGTACTTTTTCTTGATTTAAAAGCTAATTTTCTTATTTCTATCGAGTTTTTCTTCATGTAAGAATTGTGTTAAAAAGTACATTTTCTTGAATTAAAAGTCCGTTTTCTTAGCTGAGGACCAGTTTATTTTTTTCCGTGTACGATGAATTGCCACTACAATGAGTTGTGTTGCGATGAATTGCTTGCGATGAACTAGCCTGGACTCGAAATACATCCTTTAATTACCAAACAATGCTTGCATCTTATGGATTTGTCAGTCTTGTAAACGAGCCAACAAGGTTGAAGTCATGTTTGGACCACGTTTTTGTTTAAAATGAAAATTTATTTTATTTGCGACCTATATTTTCTAAAGTACCTAAATAATTAATATTAACATTTTTATGTGGAAATGGAATCCCAAACTAAAAAGCAAAAATGCCATTTTAAACTTAACTGGCTGAAAGAATTTGGATGGCTACAAAAATAAAACGAATCCAACGTAAAATGCAAAATTTGTTTAAAAACATTATGCATAAGTATTAAAGGTGTAACAGTAATTAAGCAACATGAGCAAAACGAGGCACATAAAATTGAAGTGAGGGAATCAAACACTTCATCTTTAATTGAAAAATAAATGCATACAAAAGAAGAGCTTCAGGCAATTGCCATTGAAATTGCTCGTGTCTTCCACACAGTAAAACTTAACCAGTCATATAATTCGTTTTTTGTTGACTGTTTGCTTAAGCTTTTGCGAAAAATACTGCCAAATGATGCTAATTCATTTAAGATCTCGTGTGATCGAACTAAAGCCGAAGCCATTGTAATGAATGTTTTGTGTCCTCAAATATTAGAGAACGTTATCAAATCGATTAAAGATAGAAATTTGGATTTTTCAATAATGACAATAAAAAAAAACAAGAGATTTTTCCATTAACAATTCAATTTTTTCAAGACAGAACGGTTTAGAACTATTATAGATTTTTATGAAAACTCGGATGAATCGGCTGATGGAATGTTTAAAAGCATTTTTAGTTCGATAAAAGACCTATAGATTTGGGTTTTAAAAAAATTTCGGCAGCAGACAACACGAATTCTAATTTTGCTCTCGTCATTCACTGTTTACAAATTTTAGAACCGTCAACAAAATCATCGTAAAAGCGAATTGTTATGCTCATATTTTGGACAATTGTCTCAGATTTTCTCTGGAGGAATTAGACGTTGATATCGAAAATATCACGGGTTTTCAAAACACGTCGTAACCCTTTGGTTATCTTTACAGCCTTGTATAGAAAGATTACTAAAAGAATAGCCTGCATTACAGTCATATTTTTTAAGCAGTTTAAACGGTTTGTTAGTTGCATTGAAAAAAGTCTTACACATAAAAAATGATGAAATTCCACTTAAAATCGAAACATATCTCCTCTCCGCAAGCCATCTAATTATTATATTTGAGATACCGATTAAATTATTGGAAAAAAACAGTACACAACAATACACAATAGTTGATCTTCATGGTATTTTTAATGATTTGAAACTGCAACTTAAATCTAGATACGAGTAGAAATAGTTATGAGGTGATGACCAAATTCAAAGAAATGAAAAATTCTGAAAAATATAAAATAGAACAAGAATTTTTAAAATTTCTAGCGGTTTCAACAGAATATATTGAAAAAAGATTCGAATTCGGAGAAAATTCGTTAACCGCAAAACTTGCAAAATTTAAAATAGGTGAATGAGTTTACAAAATTACCGAATTTTGAATCATTTGTCGAAATTGTTGAAATTTTAGGTATTCCGCTTTCGAACAAAATTTTTTCAGTTAAGGTAATTCAAATCAATATCCAAAAATGTCCTACTTTGAACTTTTCAAAAGGTGGCAACCCTGTTTTCAGACCTCAATTTGATCAAAGTTAATATTGCTTCCTCGTCCATCAGGCAACCAGTTTCTGTTAATACTTCGAATCTATCAAAAATTTGTTACGATAAACTCAATAATTTTCTGAATTTCGAATGTTGTGATTCTGTTTATAATGAAAGGATACAGGTTTTACAAAATTGTTGGGTGTACTAAACTCGCATATTTCCGCATCAAAATTCATTATTGCTTTTCCTAAAATAAATAAGTTAAAGCCATGGATGAGTCCCAATCTTCTATTTAACACGTTAATCGCCACAATAATTTCAACAAAGTTTTCCTCTGCGCCATGGTAATTTTATTACATAATTTAGATACTACATAATTACGAAAAGCAATATGACAATTTCATGAAAATTTAGTTACTGATATGCTTAGATTAAGTTCGGACATAACTGAAAAACGAAAAACTTCAACAATGTTTAGTTCTGAAAAGAAGAAAAGCAGAAGAATGTGCGTTGGATGTTATGCCCAAATAAAAGAAGCTGAAGGTCGAGAAGCAGCAAAAAAAAAGGGAGGGGGGGAAGGGGGAAGTTTCAACTTATTGCTCAGACTGCAAACAAAACCCCTTTTATTGCTTAGAATGTTTTGGGCAACATAATAAGTCAATGTAATTTCTTTTATCAAAATAAAAATTATTGAAATGTAATTTTTCTTGTGTAACAATATAGCATTATATAACTAAGGCCCCCGATTGTATGAACGAGGATAAATGATTAATCCTCTGATTTAGAGTAGTTGGCATTGTATATGAACGATGCTAAATCAGAAAATTAATCGATGATTTTTTTTTACCATCCGTTCTATGCTCTCTTTTTGGTGACTGAAACAGAGACTAAAAAAATTTGTTTTTATTTTTTCGACATTTCAAATGTGGTGTATCATACAAACGAGACATTTTTATAAAAGAACAATTATTAAAAATGGACTCAACAAGGAAAAAATATCAAATTCGCAAATTGAAATTTTATTTTCCTCGAAATAAACAAAAAAAAAATTTTAATAAACATCAACAAAGTAAACGTCATAGAAATAGTATTGCCAGTCATACAAAAAACTGGTATAACACTGTACTAAAAGAGAGGATAGATTTTTATTTAGCAACGTTCATACAATCGACGAAAAGTAAAATCCTTGAGTAGTGATTAATCATTACTCTAGGATTTTTTTTTCATTTAGCGGTGTTCATACAATCGGCCCTAGGTCTATTTTATTTATTTTTCCGTAGTAAGCCAAGCAATTTTCAGGTTTTGCTCAAAGAAGGCTAAGCTTTTGAAAGATAAAGCAAATTTATCATTCTATGTACTAAATCCCGCATGTCAGACATATATGATTGACATGGCCCATGGAGAAATTCTTAGTGTCAGACACATACGACTGACATGGCGATTAACGTGTTAAAATTAACAAATTGATAAAAAATTTCTGGAAAATTAAGATGCTTGGATGGCATCTTAATTTTTGAAAAAAATTTTAAATTTTTTATTACTCGGTGTATTTCCAGATGATTTAAAAATAGCTATTGTGATCCCGATTTTTAAGAAGGATGATGAATTACAACCAAATAATTACAGGCCGATTTCGCTTTTAAGCATTCCAGTTAAACTAGTGTGACAACCAGTCGGTTAATTTGTTATTTGGATAAGATTAAATTTTTAAATGAAAAGCAATTCAAGCATAGAAAAATGTATATCCTGTACCTATTGGTACCAATTTATAGAAATTATGGGATTTATAGAGTTTAAAAAAGTTTTAGAAATACTGAAATTTGTAGAATTTATCGATTTTATAAAATTTTCAGAATAATTCAAAGAATTTATCAAATTTATTTTTAATTTATTTGAAGTTAATATTTCCGAAAATTGTAAGAGAATTTAATCCGTAATGTTAACTGATGAGCTTATGATTATGAAAAAAAAAACAATCTTCTCATCAGACCGCGGCGACTGGACTGATTGTACCACAATTTTCATTCTATATACAGAATGAACTGTGCAGGCTAGGCTGTATTAGTATTACTTCGGTCTAAAAAGACCAAAGTATTGAAATCCTGTCAAAAATGACGAAAAATTTGGTTGGTCCAAAACCACTTTTCTCGACGTTTTAAAAGTCCCTGAGTCTGAAAATGCAAAAAAAAAAAAAATGTCCGTCCGTCTGTCTGTGTGTCTGTGTGTCTGGACCCATGGTATCTCGAGAACGGCTTGTCCGATTTGGATTTTTTTTACGCCAATCTGTTTCTATGGTCAAGGCGGAGATTTGAAAAGCTTTTGGAGACTGTACGTCAAAGGGGTGGGGTACCTGCCATACGAATTGACCCAAAATACCTGCTTTTATAAATATTTACGATTTTTTTATACATGCTTATTTGATTATTGAATTGGGCATTGAATTGGGAATTGATTTGAAGGTTAAATTAGGGGTCAATTTGCGCGTTGAGTTGAAGTTGAGTTGGAGTTGAGTTGGAGTTGAGTTGGGGTTGGATTTGGATGTAGTGAATAGTTAACAAACTATTTATATGATGGAACTTGCCTATTTATCAACCGATTATTATGAAATTCAATGTGTATGTTACAAATGGGATTCCAAAATGAGTTTTGGATGAAGTTCTGGAATATGGCCAAGTAGTATGGAACTTGCCCATTTCTCAACCGAATACGATGAAATTCGACATTTGTATTTGAAATGGGATTCTAAAATGTTTTTTGGATGAAGTTCTGGAATTTTAAAACGATTTCTGGATGAAGTTCTGGAATATGGCCAAGTATGATGGAACTTGTCTATTTCTCAACCGATTATTATGAAATTTAATTTGTATGTTAGAAATGGGATTCTAAAATGAGTTTTGGATGAAGTTCTGGAATATGGCCAAGTATGTTGGAACTTGGCTATTTCTCAACCGATTATGATGAAATTCGACATGTGTAATGGAAATGGGATTCTAAAATTAGTTTTGTATCAGGTTCTGGAATATGGCTAAATATGATGAAACTTGCCCATTTCTCAACCGATTATGATAAAATTCGACATGTGTATTCAAATTGGGAATCTGAAATGAGTTTTGGACGAAGTTCAGGAATATGGCCAAGTATGATGGAACTTTGCTATTTCTTAACCGATTATTATGAAATTTGATATGTATGTTGGAAATGGGATTATAAAATGATTTTTGGATAAAGCTTTGGAATATGGCTTTGTAGGATGGAACTTAGTTATTCCTTACCCGTTTGTTATGAAATTTGACATGCAATTTGTAAATGGGATTCTAAAATGAGTTTTTGGATAAGTTTCTGGAATATAGTCAGTTAAACGGTTATACTATTTTCGGTATAAAGTTCTAGAATACGATTTTTCGTTTTAAATTGGATGCCTGTACCCATGTTATTGAAGCTTTTGACCTGTTTGTCTGTTGTTGTATAAGTAAATATAATTTGGTCAAAATAGAAATCAATAATGTCAAAACTGTCACACCAACTTTATGACATTATTGAAGATACCAAAGACCGAAGTTCTGATCACCTCGTGAGGTTTCAGCCCTTTATATTTTTTATTTTTAGATTCGGTAATTAAATAATTAATTCAAGTTAAAGTAGAAAAAATAGTATATTATTCAATGATAGCTGTTATTCACGAAGATGAAGTTTGCCGACACGAGCCGATAGGGGAGTGTCGCAATTCATCTGAGTGAATAACAGCCATTATATGCGAGTAGAATACGATACTTTGTCCACAACCGACAAATATCATTATGTTTTATAATCAAATCCTTTAAATACTCTTCAAATAATTTTCGTCGACATTTTGACGTCACAGTTTAATAATAATGAAAATGGCAAGAGACTAGATAAAATTTCAAAAATCAAATAATTTACTTGGAAGCACAAATCACTTATAATATATTATGCCTTCGTGGATTTCGTTTTGGTAGTTTACTGCGCATTACGTCAACTGAGAGTTGCTAGTAAGATATTGCAAAGGAAATGTATGAAAAATAAGGAATTTGTCTAATAAATGTATAATATATGGATATATTATGGTTTAATATGGATGTATTATGGTTGAATATTTCTTTCCTCTTAGAAAATAGGATCCATGCTTTCAAAAATCTCTTATTGGTTGGAAAAGAAGGAACACTATATGGACAATTATTTATATTGTTATTACAACAATTAAATACGGCGCACCACATTATTTATTTAATTTAATTTAATTTTTGGATTCAATTACATACAACAATATTGTGAAACAAAACTGTTCACTCTCATTTGACGTCATTGTTTTATGCCGTTTATTTTATGATCGTGCGATAAACTAGCAGTGAATTATAAGTGATGAAACAAATGTATAATGAACATATTATACGTTAGTCGCGGACAAAAAATTATTATAAAATGTATAGTATGTATTTATAAAAATTGGGGGATTTTAGGAAAAAAAATAGAAAAATAATTTAAGTAAGTAGAATTTACAGAAATCTGTCAGTTAAAACAATTTATAGAACTTATAGAATCTACAAAATTTAAAGAATTCATAAAATTGATTTAATTTATTTATGAAGTTTTTAGAATCACCAGCTGCAATCAGAAAGAGCAAGTCTGGGGTGTCCTACCACAGCACATAAGCTGGAAAGGTAGACGGACACTCACTTGTACCGAAGCAAGGCAAGTCTGGTCAAAACTAGACTTGGGGCACACTAAATCATTAAGTTCTTGTGAATTAAGAACGCGAGGAGGAAGGGACTGTGGTTCGGGTTTTGTACAATTCGTAGAATTTAGATAATTTATAGGTTTGAAATTATGGAATTTTTAAAATAAGTCAAATTTCAGTGTGTAGAATTTATAGAACTGACAGACGAATTACAAGAATTTATACAATTTATAGAATTAGTTGAGTTTTTATAGTTTATAGAATTGATGTAATTTATAAAATCCTTTGTAGAATTTATAAAATTTACAGAATTCATTGAACTTTTAAGATTTATATATTTTATCAAATTTACAGTATAAGAACCAAAGAATGTATTAGATTTGATTTAAATCTAAAGAACTTACTGAATTTTAAAACTGTATCCATAGAATTTATAGAATTATTCATAAGAGGCGTTCCATATGAAATCGTACATGAGTTAGACGCGATGTCTCAAAAATTGTTCAAGCTATATTATTTCTTCGATTTATAAGTAAAAAAAAATTTTTGTAGAAAAAAAAAAAGTAATCCTCTATTTATCTTTCTTTAAACAATATCGCCCATTTTACAAGAGAGACAAGAGAGAATTTAACGTTAATTTAACAAATTAAAAAAAAAACACTTTTTTTGTAATCGAGATACTAAGAAATACAGATTCAAAAAATCACCAAAATTTCAAAATGAGAAATTATTAAAAACAAATTATTTCATAATTTTACATACATATTCTTCTAGCTGTCAGAAACCGTTGAGAAAACTAAAATCGGTCAACGCGTTCCGAAAATATGATCAAAAACGTAATACATATACCCAAAACTCGTTGAAAATGAGAAAACTTTGAGAGAGTGGAGAGTGTAAACTCGAGAGTGAAAGAGAGAAAAAAAAATTGTTTTCTACAAAAAATTTTTTTTTTTTACTAATGAATCGAATAAATATAGTTTGAACAATTTTTGAGACATCGCGGCCAACTCATAAACGATTTCATATGGAATGTCCCACAGAATTTATAGAATTTATAAAATTTATAGAAATTATTGAATTTATGGAACTACTAATGTTTACAGTATTTGTCGAAATTTTCAATTTTATAAAATTTGTAGAATTCAGAGAATTTATAGAATTTATAAAAATTATGGAATTACCGATACCCTTTTCAGCAAGCGTTAACAATTTAAAATTAAATTAATGAAAATTTATCCTGGAATAATCATGTATCTACAGTATGTGGAAAAATTAATTCAATTTTGTACAGTTTAAAACTCCATAAGCGCATATGGACCACTGAATTAAAAATCTATTTAGTTAAATATCTTATTCCTCCCCATATGAATTATTACGAAGTAATTTATTCAAACTGCGATACCGCGACTAAGCATATTACTTTGCAAATTTCATTTAATAATGCTATCAGATATATGTTCACAATCTTAATCTTTATGATCATGTCGCAGGTTTCGCCAAATCTATTCTTGAACATAATCAGTCATTGACGCACCATCTAATTTTTAGGATGGTTTTATTTATTTTCAAATTTATCAAATTTCATCAATCAAAATATCTATTTGATAAGATTAAGTTTACCTAATAAACCAGAACGGGTCACGGGAATATATATAATAAATCGGTGCTAGTTCGTTGCATTTCATTTTGGAACAAAATTCCCAAATCAATTAGGGAAATAAATTCTCTAAATCTTTTCAAAAAATTGTCACTTGAATATATTAGTGGTTCATTCGATTAAAGCAATTTTGTTACACATTAATCTTAAATTAAATATTATTCTATTTAATTATGTCATAAGTTTTATTTATATTGTGTTTTTATTTTTATTTTATATTTTGTATTATTGTATGACAATTTTCTTCTTTTGTTCTCTTTTTTATTTTCTGTTTTTAAAACGTACTTAGCTCGTTAATAAATATAAATAAATTTATAGAACTCTATGGGTTCTACAAAATTTAAAAAATTTATAAAATTTATAAATTTTGTGGAGTTGATATAATTTATGGAATTGATGGAATTTATAAAATTTATAGAGTTAGAAATTTTTAACATTTATGGACTGTGTAGAATTTGGAGAATTTATAAAATTTATAGAATTTATTGGATTTTTAAAATTTATAGAATTTATCTACGTTACAGAATTTATAAGAACTAAAGAATTTATGAGATTTGTAGAATTTAAAGCACTTACTGAATTTTTAATGTTTATTAGAATTTACAGAACTTGTAAAATTTTGAGGACTTATAGAATTTATAAAAATTATTGAATTTGTAGAATTGTTAAAGTTTATAGGATTTATCGAAATTTTCGAAATTATAAAACAAGAAAAATTTGAAGTTTTAGAATTTATGAAACAGACACATTTGAAATAATTAATAGAACTCAAAGAAGCTCCAAAATTTAAAAAATTTATATTATTCATTAAATTTAAAGAAGTTATAAATTTTGTAGAATTTGTAGAATTTATGGAATTGATATATGTAATTTATAAAATTCAGAAAATTCAGCAAAATTTTTAGAGTTTATAGACATATTTAAACTTATAAAAATTATAGAATTTATTGAATTTATCAAATTTACAGAATTAATAGGATTTTAGAATTTATAGAATTTAGGAAACTTTTTGGAATTTTAGACTTAGCAGAATATGCTGAATTAATAGGATTGATAGAATTAACAGCGTTTAAAGAATTTTTAAATTTAAAGAATAAATAATTACTACAAATTCCATAAACTTTATAAATCCTAAAAATTATTTTAAATCTAAAAATTGTGTTATTTTAAAATTTGCGTATATCCTAGTCGTAACGGCGATTTAGTATCGTTCATACATATAAGCATCAATTACAAAAATATATAAATTTTTAACGAAATAAAAGAAATTTGTTGTCTTTTGTAAAATTTTGATTTTTAATTTTTAATCCGGAATTGATTCCGGAACTCTGCAATCGAAAAATACGGTTAATAACTGAAAATGTAACGTCTAAAGTCGTCCAAACTTTTAATTGTATCAAACATTTTATATACTGTAATATGTTGACAGGATTCAGGCTAGACCTGAATCTCGCCATTCCAAAAATTATCTTAAGAGGGACGGTGGTACCACGACATAATCCTGTTGCTCAGTCGGGTAGAGGTTAAGTCGGTCGTGGGGTTTAGTAGCTCGTCTTAAGATCTAGAAGTCATTTTTGCGAAAAACTGGAACTGGTTGAAAACAACCAAAGGAAAGTGAAATAAATAGAAACTTACTATCGGACCAACCTCATAGTTAAGATGTGGTGGCACCATACGGAAATCTTAAGGGAGAACTTAGATGATTTACGGTGTTTTTTTTTATACAAAAAAAATGAAAACTTGGACATAGGCCTATAACATAATGTTAGTCAGAAACAAGGCTGTTGGAGGTTGTGAACTACAGGGAAGACAGTGCGAAGCTGGTACCGCTTAGCTAGTATGCATTAGTGTTTTTTTTTATGTAGGTATAGGACATACCTACTTATAAGTATAAGGTATACATACACCTACGGTTTGATTCCAATTACAATTTTACCAAAATAAAAATTAAAGTAAATTAAAACTCATCTACAATTTGGTTATAGATAACAGATTTATATTTTGTTAAAATAAAAATTTATTATCCCCACATTAATCAAAAATTGACCATCTCGATATAAACAAACAAATTGAATTCCCTCAGTAAAATATTGGCGAAGTTTTTATACCATTTTTATACTGATTGGCCAACAAAACTAAAAAAATGTTTTCTCAGATGAGGCACGTTTTCATAGCATGCGTAAACACGAGAACTGCCCGAATTACAAAAATTTGTTTTTGCGTTTACTCACCGGATGCTTATGGAATTCAACTTGGCTTCAAATACTCGCAGTTGAATAAACGCAAAAGAAAGCAAAAACAAAAAAGTGTTTGTATACACGCCTAACATTAGCGTGTTTGCAACAACAAAAAACATGGATTCACGTTTATTTACTGAAACATGAGTCCCCACTTTTCATATGTAGACATAAATTTGCAAATAAACGTAAATAAATGTGAGTGATATGGGAATGCGCCGATAGAATTAACGGGGTTTACACTAATTTATTTGTTGATTGTGAAATTTGTTTATGTGCATTGTTCCACTATGTACAAACAAGTTTGAGACAACACAAACTAGCTTAATCGGAACGGTAACTGCACCCGGACAATATTTTAAAATTTTCGAACCCTTCAAATTCTGATACCTATTGGCCCATTTATTGGATTCCACGAAACAAAACCATATGGAGTTGTAAGCCGATAGTAATATTATGAAGGATAACGTCAATCAAATTAATGTACGAGTCGAAACTTAAGATTGATTGCCGCAATTAATTATTTAAAAGAGCAACAATTTCTACAAAATATACTTTAATAGATATTTCAGGTGATAACACAAATAAAAATACAGTAATTCGTAAATTAGGTATCAATAAATTTGCATAAGTTATTGTTTTATAATAAGGTATTATACATCAAACCAAATTGAGTCGAAGACGAACATTTCATTCACCGCTTTCACTCCTGCAATTAGATGATAATGAACCAATTGACGAAGCACTCGAACTCGAAATCTTCAATTAAATATCAAATTTTAAACCTTAAGCTCGATTATGCTACTCGGGCTAAATATATTTCATAGAGATAAATCGTAGCTGAAAGAATTAATATCGGGCATCGGGCTAATACTTAACTTTTTGGATTTAAGTAAGCCGGAGTGTTAGTTTTAATATACATAAGTATATGACACGGCAGATAAACTATTGCTTTGTGAATTTATCGTGTGAAGACTGCTCTACATCTTGCCTTATTTTTCACTTTGAGCTGCTTTGATTAGCGAAAGCAGAAGCGAAATTTTACATTTTTGAAATGCGCACCGAGCTTAAATATTCAATAAAATATTTCAAAAATTATATTATAACACATAGTACTTAAATATTCACCTACCTGAATATAAAAACCAAAATAAGTTTACCAAAGAATTGACTTAAAACTCTCGCAAATGTATCCAACTTAATATAATTTCCGTCACCGGCTATATTTCAAATGGAATACCTACTATAAATTGATTAAACTAATTCGTAAATATAAATTCGATAAACACTTTTGAGAATTCACACAAGTTAATTTTGTTAAAGACCACATGCACAGTTATTTAATAATTATAGTGATTTTTGTTGTCCTGTCACAATATCTTATCACGCGGTATACTAAATGACTAATAACTTTATTCCAACATATCTCGTGGTGATTTGTTTCGGTTCCTTTGTTAAAATCACGAAAATATTTGAAATTTAAAACAATCAGTTTTCTTATACATATTACATTGGTGGGTTGTAAATAAACATTTGATTAAAGCATGTCATGACATACTATATCTAGTTTACAGAAACAATTTGAAATTTTGTTGGCAAAATTACAATAACAATTGCATTGGATAAAGCACCGCAGATTTAAATAAAGCCAACAAGAATGTTTCTTTATTTAAATCGTAGTAGGTTTATAGGAAAGAATATAGGAGAAAAACTAAATCAAAACTAGATTTGTTTAAATTTTGCTCAATAAAATACAGCTAATATCGTAAGGATATTTTTATTTTGCTATTTCTTGATTGTTTTGACTTTTAGTCCAATGGCTCAGATTTCCAATGTCTGTTGAACCAAGATAAAATATAAAACCAGCACTTCACCATAGTGTAACAGTATTGAAAAAACTAGGCCTTATGCTGTGTGTCTCAGGCTTTTTTTTTTACTAAATTTTCGACTTTTCATTTCAAGACTATATTGAATATATTATTCAATTATTCACCACCAGACAGACAGTTAACCAAAAGTCCCTTAGCGAAGTTACTTTTGAATTTAGTTGTCATTTATAGAAAGAGTGGTTCATATATACATTGAAGGAAAATTTGCAAGGACTGTCCCAAAAAATTACAAATTTAGAATCAGGAAATAAAAAAAAAACTTGTGCATCCCACTTCTATCAAAATTCAAATACACAACCTGGTACCATCAGATAGGTTTGAAAATCCTCAGCCAAAAGGCCTCCTACAATCGCACAAAGGATGAAGGTAGCGTTAAGAATATTTTGGTCTCATTCTCGGGTGAGGTTATATTTCTACAGATACAGGGCAATTGTATCCAGTCGCATCATCACTATCAAAATCACAATAAGAAAATTCGCTAATTTGCTCTTATTCCATTTATCCATAGGGTGCCAAAAGCTTTTTCAACGTCTAGTAGATACGCTAACGTTAGGATTTTTTGATTTAATTTTTGGCTACATCGTTTCGTAAGATTAGGAAACTTCATTGCAATGTCAGTATTTAGACAATGTTTATCTGAGGTAATTTGTTCACTATTTGAGACTAGGACTAGCGGTGACTTGTTTAAATTTAGGAAATTATTATCATGTTCATCTATCGATTAAGTAAATCTATCGTACCTAGTAACATTATTTTGGCGATGACTACCTTTAAACGTGTTTCCTAGCAGATTAGCTTTCTCCTAGTTTTTGATCTATTGTATACTAATTCATTCGTAAGAGGATTGGTTAGTGTTGGGATGTGATTATAAGCTTTTCGGTTGGTAGGCTTATTTATCACTTTGTAGATATTCTTTAATATAGATAATTGTAAATGCGAGCCAAGTGCGGATCGAATAAACTCGCCATAGTAAATCCGCCGAGTTGTTTAATCGGCATGAGTATCTAAAATATAAGGCCTGTCCTCGCAGATTTACAAAATTAATGTTCAGAGTATTCCGTTTAGTTGAACAAATCCTTAGTTTGTTAAATATTTGCAATAATAAAAGACATTCCAATTTTGTGCTCTTGTCATAAAACCATATCAAACATGGATTTTTATATAATGCGCATTCTCGTGTGTATAGCTTGTACTACATCCGGTATTATTATCTTGTGTACAATCATACCAAATTAGAACCCAAACCAATTTTAATGCAATCTGCTCGAATGTACAATAATGCCAAATAAACTAGAAACAATAAAGTCACCCTTTAAATAAAATACCCTCAAACCATTTGCCATAAAATTTACAATTTCCTGTTTCGACTAGAATTGCAAGAGAGTCGTATACGCGAATTTCAAGTCTTGATCTATTGAGCAACTACTATACTAAATATTTTCCTACTCAATTATTATGATATCGTATTACATAATTATTTATTTATTCCCCGCATAAGAATATAAATGACAACAAACACAATAAGATATTTTTTCGTTTTTATTCAACAGTGAGAAGATATGTATGTAACATAAGATAATAAAAAAAAAAATGTTAAATTGGAAACAATTGGATATATGTAGAAGCGCGTGCCATATCATATAATTTCACTTTAATTTTTTAAGTTTTTTGTTGTCTTCAAGAAAATCTGTTACAAGAAACACACGTCGTCATCTACATTTATTCTTCTTCTTATGTATTGTACATATATGCAGTGTATAGTTAAAGGTGTGTGAATTGATAATCATTAGAATCACAATAGAATAAAAATTTAAGAGTTTATATAACGGTGTGTTCGTACACCTGGTTTTAATGACATATTTATAGTACAGCTCTGATTCATAACATGAACAATATATAGAAAATCAATTAATTATACAATTATATGTGCAATCATTCTAAATACTGTATGTAATAAACTACTCGTATATGTACACCGAAGAAAACATTCTTTTTATAAAAATTATGACCTTATACGTAATTACTTTTCGTGTCTCAACTATATATTCCATGTCTAATTTCTGATAGATAAGAAAATACTGAACAATTTTTTTTTTATTACATACAGCAAATTAGAATGATATATTAAGTTTAATTTGCATAAAAACTAATTTTTAATGGTGATAAGTAATTATTGCTTATATAAAAATTTTCTATAATGATCACATGATTTTTCCATGAAAATGCATAAAATAAAATAAAATAATTTTATTTATTTATTCCCTTTTCTTTTAGTTTACCATTATTTTTTTTGTTTTTGACTTTGATAGAATGTTTTTGTTATACGTACATACATACGAGTAAGTAATGCAATTATTAGCCGCATATTCACTTATGATGTATTTTTTTGATCTGTAATTAAGATAATATTTCTTCTGACCTTATATAAGGGCTGATTTTTATCACACGTAAATTTATAATCACACACAAAACGCTATATGTATGTAAATTTATATATGTATATAGGGAGGCAATTATGTGCCGAGGGTGAGATACTCAATGTGTGACGTTAAAATAATAATTTTCTACTGCAGTAGTACACGAAGAAGACAAAGTCGCGAACAATTATAAGTTTGAATGTATAAGCTTAATTAGAAGAAATTAAAATTTGTACAATAGTAACAACCTTTATATATTTATTTAATTTTTTTTTTGGGAAATTTAATATTCTGAAAGTCCACAAAAACGAAAACAGGAAAATATAAAATAAACTCAAAAGTTTATCAACGAAAAAAAAAAAAACCAAAAAGTTATTTTTAATTATTGTTGTATTACTTAAAAGCATACCAAGAGGAAAATCGACAAAACATTTCAAAATTAACAAAAAAAAAAAAAAATTAATTATAAAGTTTTTTCGTCAAACCAATGTTGAAAAAATAAATAATTATTTTAAAACAAAGATAAAATTCAATTAGATTTTCCCATTTTATTAGACTTGTACATTGTCAAGTGGTTTTGGTTTTTCACTGGATAATTGTGCCACCGCACAAGATCAAGATTATTTTTTATAACAGAAATAGACATGTTCAGTGATTTTGAGGCTATATAAAGTTTAACGTTTAATCTGTATAAAATCAACCGCAAAAATTTTATCAAAACACCAAAATCAGTTGTCAGTCAGTCACAAATCTTAAACCCCGAATCTTTGTTATCGTATAGGTATACTAATAATACCTACACCTAAGTAAATGTGCGACATATACACATCAATCAATATATTAAAGTAAGTTAATTCACTTGTACATACGATTAAATTTAATTTTGTGCATCAAAAACAACAACAACAACATCATATTTTCCTTGTCTTTTCCGACCCCTCTTTGCACAAAACAAATCATAATTCTCAATTTTCGCAAACTTCTTTGAGGGTGCGGAAATATATGAGTATGTTACAGGGATTTTCTTTATGTGTTTATTAAAAAAAAAAAAATTATGTGATAATGGATTTATAGCAAGATTTGTTTGTGATTTTTCCGTGACATTTTAAATAAACGGAAATACTCGTGCACATATGTATATGAGATTTTAGAGATTCGTGTATCGCAAAAATAGTATACATCGGGGAGGGATCATAAAAAATGGATTTTTAAGAGAATTATATGTAATTTGCAAGCATTTTATTGTTGTTTTGGAAAATGCGGAAAATGATATTTATTGAATTATGAAAGATAATCTGATGAAAACATTATTTTTGTTGTCGGGTAAAATGTTGAGGTGATTTTTCATTTTTTTTTTAAATTTGCATATAAGGGTGTTTGGTTTGTGAAACATGATTAACTGATTTGAATAGAGATGGTGTATCTAATTTATCTTCTGTTTAAAGGCATGCAAAAATTTACCTTAGTGAAACAAATGAATATTTGTAATATTTGTAGATAAAGGGTCAGTTTTGTTTTTTTACACTTATTCTTGCGGATCTCTTGCCTTGCGCCTTTGTTCAGTAAAATTCCAGGAACAGTAATGTGTGCGGATGGTACGGTACGCACATAAAATAATCTACACTCCCGAGCAACTGAATCGACTAAAACCTTAAGCGCTCACATAAGGGCGATTTTTGTGAGAACGGTCAAACCGATTTTCATAAGACATTATTTTTTTGAAAGCCTGATATTTTTGCTTTAAAATGACACTATTTTTATGAAAATTGGTTTAGTACTTTTTTTTGTAATGAATTTTGTTCAGGTCAACGTCTGACTCATAAGTGACGACAAATATCGGTCAACGTGGCATTATACAGGAGATTGCATCACGTCAATTGTTTTCACCGAAACATCGCATTTTGCTAAGACTGCTTTAATTTGAAAAGTACTGTATGGATTTTAATGATAAAGGTATCCTTGAAAAGATAAAATACTAGGCTGTCAAAAGAAGGTTGTTTTTCGAAAATCGATCCAGCCATTTTAAAAAAATATGCGTTTTGATGGTCTAGTCGATTCAGTTGCTCGGGAGTGTATATAAAAATTCAGTCTTCTGGTTTCAGTTTTTTAAGTCACTCTTTAGTCTTCACGACTTGTGTGCTTCACAATTTGGTGTTCAACTCAAGTTTTTTTAGTTCAATTTGTAATATTTTCTCCTTCATTTTATTTTTTCGAGAGCCAACTGCTCTTTTTTTTATTATACCGCTTGCTCTCATCTGATTAGGCTTGCAATATATCGTTCGTTCTTTTCTTTGGCGATCGCCAAGTTTTTCGACAGCACTAGCTATCCTTTTTGGAGTTGCATTGAGTTCCGCTGATATTTGGTTTTGGGTTTCGCTAAATTTTTTAATATTTTTGTATAGCTTTTACTGTATTTCGATTTGATTTTCCAATAGTTCTATTTGTTTTGGCCCTTTGGTTTGTGGTAGTTCGGGTTGTGCTTCATTTCCTCCATTTAAACTTCCATTTCAAAATCATTCTCTATTAATGGGGATAACATAAATTCTTTAACAGTTGGAAAAATATTCACGGTTGGTAAACTATTATAGCTCTTAAAATCACGAAAGTCCGTCTACCGGAAACCCCGAATTTATTCGCGGTCATAACACCATCTGCAATACGGCATCGCTAAGGTATACTAGCTGTATCACTTCCTCGCCTAATCGAGCGAATATAACCTACGTGTTATTACCGCCACCTGTGCCTTTAAGTTCTCGCTTAGTGTGGGCAAGTGTTTTCCTCAGTGATGATTTATAATCATTCCAAACCCGAAAATAAAAATTTAAATACCAATTTTACAACTCCCGATGCCAAATCCCCAAACCATTTTCCACTCCTCGATTTCTTTTATTGGTGGCCCCATCGCATTTATCTCGTCTCGCAACTTTTGTCAAAACTCTAGAACCATCTCTGGACTGGTTTTACTTAAATTGTTGGCTATATCTGGTTGCTACCATTTTTCCAAATTGCGCACGGTTTGTCGTTCATTTTCTTTAATAAAAAAAATTTTTGGTTAAAAGATGTAAAAAAAAAAATTTTTTAATTAGGCGAGTTGTATACTCGACGTGATTATATAGGCTGCGAACATTTTATCAGTGTACACTACAGAGTAAATTTAAATGCTTTAAGTAAATTTAAATGCTGCGCTAAAAAGTTGGATAAAATATGAGAAAAAAGGTAACGAATACGAATCGTATTTAACGAATCATAGGTTCAAAAATTCTGATAAAGGCTATTGTTGTTAATTTGTTGGACCAAGTCATGATTTCATTGTATAGGCTAAAGCATTACCGTATTCCACGACCAGTGTCAGAATTTTTGTAAGATCCGTTCGAAGGTGTAAACTTTAGAAAGTAGATATTCTACTTTTAGTAAAAGTTAACATGCAAACGGTTTGAGTATTTTGTAGGATTAGCACGAAAATGGTTTGAGTTTTAAATATAATTTAAAAATATTGTGCAGAATTAAGCAAGTTAAAATTAACCTATTAAAGCTATGCATCTAATAAAAATTAAACAATGATTTTCCAAAAAGTCTCACATGCAAAAAGTAATTTTAAATTTGTTCATTTACATCTTAACAAAATGTATTAAACGCCTTTAAATAATTCAAAAGTTTATTTGTCAACCCAAGATATAGAATTTCATTGTATATGGCGTTTACAAGGGAATATTCAGAAATTTTGTATGATCCATTTAAAAATTCTGAAAGAGCATCACATACATCACCTTTCGAAAGTATTTGCCGTATGAATCTTCATAAGTACTGAAAGCTTTTAATTAATTCAAACTTTAATTTGTCCACCCCAGTTAAGATTTCATTGTATATGCGAAACATTTACTATGTTCCACGACAACATTCAAAATTTTCTTATGATCCATTAAAATGTTAGGACATATTCCACATACGTATACCAAATTTGTCAACACTTTAAGCTCTATGGCAACATTCAGAATTTTCGTTTCTGTTCAAAAATTAGGAAATAGCGCTAACACTGTTGTAATTTTGTTGTACAAGCTAACTCGAGCAGTGTCTCACATACACCAACTTTCAAAATTTTCATAGAAATCATTCATAAATAGTAAACGCTTTTGATTAACAAAAGCATTAATTTGTTAGCTCCAGTCGTGATTTTATTGTAAAGGCCGACCCATTCAAAAACCAGGAAAGGTTCTCATATATTTCAACTTAAAAATTTGTCATTTGAATCATCTTTTGATTAATTTTGCCGGCAAACTCTTTATTGTATTCCACGGTTTTTATTATGAAACTTTTAAATTTTGGGAGAGAGCTCCAAATACTATATCAACTTTCAAATTTGTCTTAGATATGAATCATTTCTTAGTACTAAATGCTTCTGATTAATTCAACCGTCAATTTGTGAACCCCAGTTGTCATTTCTTAGTAACCATACTCTGAATTTTCAAAAGACCCATTCAAAAGTTTGATATACATATATCTGCTTTCAAATTTTCCATATGAATCATTTCTAAGTACTTGAGACTTCTAACTAATTTATCAGTTAATTTGTCAGTCCCAGTGCTAACGTAACAATGTTTCGTGACAACATTCAGAATTTTCGTGTGACCCATTCAAAAGTTACAAATGGAAAACTAACTTACTTCAACTTACAAATTGTTCATATGATTTATTTCTAAGTACTTAAGATTTCGAATTATAACTTTATTGTGTTGTGAATTATAACTTTATGCTTCGTAACAACATCCAGAATTTTCATACGGCCCATTAATAACTTAGTTCAACTTAGAAATTTTTGTGATTTCATTGTACAGGCCAATCCTTTACCATATTTTGTCACTAAATTCAAAATTTCGTATGGCACGTCAAAATGTGATAGAAGGAAATCTAACTAAATTCAACTTTTAAATTTGTCATATGAAACAGCCAAAAATACTAAATACTTTTGGTTGATTCAACCGTTAATTGCCCAATCCTTCTTTGCCATGCTCCTCTTCTCGAATACATGGTATCAACTTTTAAATTTTCGATAAACGCCTTTGATTAATAAATGTTTTTGATAAACTTAAAATTTTCGTCAACTATTGACAACATTCAGAATTTCTGAATGTCCCATTCAAAGTTTAGGAGTTTTTGAAACTTCTTATAAGAATTATTATAAGTACTAAGTGTTTTTGATTAATTCAACAGTTAATTTGTCAACACCAGTTGTGGTTTCACTATACAGGCCAACAATTTATTATATTCCATGACAGCATTCAGATTTTCGTATGACACATTGAAAAGTTAGGTAAGGTTTACACATAAGTCAACTTTTAAATTTTAATATGAATCATTCATAATTAATTGAAGATTTTGGCTAATTCAACCCCTTAATTTGTCAAGCCCAGCTGTGATTTAGTTGTATAGGCCAACCCTTTACCATATTAGTATTCAGGCAGCATTCAGAATTTTCTTATGACCCATTCAAAAGTTAAGACAGGATATTACATAGTTGCGTGAGAAAATTCCTTAGCTTTTAATGGGTCGCGTCGGACATACAATAACTTTCAATATTTGCTTGGAACAAATGTTGGTCTATACAATAACATCATAACTGTGGTTAACAAATTAACGGTCCAATTAATAAGTATTTTTAATTAATTCATATGAAAAATTTGAAATTTCACGTATGTACATATTTGAAACTCTTTCATAACTTTTGAATGAGTCATATGAAAATGAGAATGTTGTCATGCAACAAGGAAAATTGTAGATCTATGCAGTGAAATCACAACTGGGGTTGACAAATTAACGATTAAATTAATCGGAAGAGCTTAGTACTTTTTGGCGATGAAAATTAAAAATTGATTTTATGCAGATGGATTATTATAAAAACAAATGAATTGTATTTAATTCAGCCTATACATAATTGTTTTTTTATAGATGTGTTTATATTTATTATAATCTCACCTTACTTAATTAAGCACAATATTTTTCAATTATATCTAAGAATCAAACCAGTTTCGTGCTAACTCTATATAATAAATATATACTCAAACCACTTGCGTCCTGCGACTTTACTATAGAAATAGAATATAATTCTAAAGTGTAGAACTTCCTTATTCTTAAATGAGTTTTACCAAAATTCTGAAAATAGTGACGAAACATGGCAAAGGATTGGCCAATACAATTGAATCACAACTGGGGTTGACAAAATTAAATACTGAATTAATGAAAAGCATTTAGTACTAATGGATGGTTCATAGTACATTTGAAAGTTGGTGTATTCCTAACTTTTGAAGAGAATAAATGGGGAAATTTTGAATGTTGTCGTAGAATATGGGCCAACTATTGATGCGTTGTAGTGAAATTTGTGGATTTTTCAACTAAAGAAAATTATATGTGATCAATTTTGCCATCTAGCAGTGCCAATCAAACAATTGTCATGATCAAAATAAAAACAGCTTTCTTTTTACTTCGTATGCTTATATACATATTTGGTGAACAAAAACAAAATATGTTAAGTGTTACTATAAACGGAAAACGAAAAAAACCAACGGTCAAATATAGAGCGTGCAGGAAATAAAAATATTTACAATGGTACAAATATGGATTAAAAAAAATTTAAATATGTTCTGAAAAAGTAAAATAAGTGAAAAAACGACTTCAAATTTTATAATTTCCATAAATTCTATAATAAGTTGCACAAACTTTAAGGTTTCTACAAATTTCATAATTTTTATAATAATATTCTGTGAATGCTATATAAATTTGATAAATTTTATAAAATTCCATACATTTTTTTAATTCTGCAAATTCTACAAACTTTACTTATTCAAAAATTTCATAATTTCTATAAATTTAAATTCAAAAATTCTATAAATAAAATAAACTTGTAATAAACTAAAAAATTTATAGAATTTAGAAAATTTAACAAACTTACCTGGGTTTTACATCGAATAAACTTTTTATTTGATAAATATTTTTTTATCAACACATGGTTGAAGCTTAGGAATTAAAATCAAAGAGATTTGATGATTTATCGTTGAGATTAATACTCTCGACGTGAGTTCGACAAACAAATAATATACAACAACAAAGTTTATTAAACAAACGGTCAAGGCGTCAAAAAGGAGTTTTAGGATTCGATTAAGTAAGCGTATTAACGTTTTGAACAATTTCACGTTTGACGGAAGTGCGCATTTTTAAATGTGTATTAAAATTAATTAAGATAAACGTGAAAAGTTTATCAAATTTAGTTATTTGGTGGACTTTCTAACTGTAGCCTAACTGAATTTTTAGACTTTAAAAATTTTGTGGAATATGTATATAGGATTTAAACAATTTATAGAATTTAAAAAATTTATATAATTTATAAAGTATGTAGAATTCATGATATTCTATAAATTCTTTAAATTTATTAAATCTTTAAACGCTATAAATTTTATAAATTTTATAAATTATGTAAATTCAATAAATTTAATAAATCCAATAAATTCCATAAATTTTATAAATTAATTTATTCTGCAAATTTATAAAACCTATAAACTCTACAAATTCTTAAAATTTTATTAGCTTTTAAATTTTAATAATTTTACAATTCTATAAATTTTAAGAATAATATGAATCTTTTAAAATTCATAGTTCTTTGTGGTCTTTAAATTGTTGTCTATCTGTTCTATTTTATATAAATTCTAAAAGCTTAAATTTTACTTAAAAATTCTATGAATTCTACAACTTTTATAAATTCAAAATTTTTAATAAATCCCATTAACTTTTTTCCCATTAATTCAATAATTTTTATAAATTTTATAAATTCTATAAGTCTTAGAAATTTGGTAATTTCTATAAATTCTATAAATAATGTCTTAAATTTCAGTGACAAATCTTATAAATTCTTTAGTTCTTATTTTTATAAATTTTGTGAATTCGATAAATTCGGTAAATCGGATTTTTAAGATTAATAAATTTTATAAAATCTTCTTATAAATTCCTCTTTTACCAATTCAATAAATTATAAATTATAATATGTTTATACTCTCTATAAACTTTATAAATTTTGTAAACTCTGTCAATACTACAAATTCTATGAATTTAAAAAACAAATTTAAATTTGTTCCCTCTATTATGGGTTCTACATGATAAATGTAATCAGTGCTATAAACACTACAAATTCAAATTTGACTTATTTTAAAAATTCCATAATTTCTATAAATTCAATAAATTCGATAAATCCTATAAATTTTAATATTTCTATAAATTCTTTAATATTATTTCTACAAATTTTATAAATTCAATATTTTCTTTGTATGAGTTCAATAAATCCTATAAAATCTGTAAATTCTATAAAGCCCAAAAATTCAGTATTCTTTAAATTCTATAAATACTGTAAATACGGCAAATTCTATAAATTTTCTAAATTCTATAAAGCTTACAAATCTAAAGCTGTAGATTCTATGTGTTCTATAAATTGTTTTAACTAGAGTTCTACAAATCCGAATTGTTATAAATTTTGCTATAAATTCTACAAATCCGAATTGTTTTTCGATTTTTTTTTTATCAAAAAATTTCCTAATTCCTATAAATACTATAAATTTTATAAATTCTTTGAATTCTGCAATTTTATAACTTCGATTAATTCTATAAATTTTAATATTTCTTCAAATTCTTTAAACTCTGTAAATTCCATCATTTTTATAATTTTTTATAATTTGCCTCAACCAGAAGAAAAAACTATTTTGACGCTTGTTTTCGCTTAACAATGCTTATTTTTGTTTCGAAAACCTCCTTTCCATCTCTACATACGTTAAAACCAACGAAACAAGCTCACTATCATTTTTAAACGTTTATATTGTATTAAAACGTTTGAATTTATCGTTGAAAAACATTGTGACGGTTTGTGTAAGTTTTTATTTTGTCACGATCGAGGGCAGAGCCTTCTAGAGTATAGAGCCATAATGATTATGACGTATTTTTTAGAAGCTTTTTTAGTGGTATAACTTTTCACTGATTTCCATAGGAATCCATAGTAAAAATGGTGTTTTTAGCTTCAAGTTTTGCAATAAAAAAAGCAAAAATGTTACAAAATTTGTATACAAAAGTGTTCTACATATCTTTAACAGCAATATACAGAAAGGGTATATGGGTATTAAGTAAATATTAATTGCAGAAATATTAAAATTAAATTATTTCTAAAATATATTTTTCGAACTTTCATTTTAAAAAATACATCAAAGTTGGCTCTGATGAATTAAAATAATACTTGCTAAATTTATCTTTAGTTTTACTAGTGTACGTTAGATGTCTCAGATTTATACAGAAAAATACGAAAAAAATTGTTTAATCACAAAATTATGACACGTTCTTAATATTTTGAGAATTTGTTTTGCTTTTCCTACAATTTTTGAACTTAAAATTTCCCCAGGTGGCAATTTTTGGTACGATTTTTAAAAAATTTGTACTGCCATCTATGTAATGTATATTGACTTAATGCACACAATTTGTAGTAAGCTTTTCTTTTTTATTTGACCAGAATGCTGTTGTTATGAACTTTTTTTTATATTTTGGTTTAAATAAATCAATTATTATAAGAAAATGAAAACAATTTACTTAAACGAGATTTATATATGTTGAAATTCAAACATTTATGAAAATATTTCAGAAATCATAATTAAGAATTTGTAACGTTTTCATTGACAAATTTGTCTTAAGAAAAAAAGTGATTTCCCATATGTTTTATGTGTTTTACTATGAAAATTTTGATTTTTTCGTCGTTTCTAATTCCCTTAAAAAAGCTTCGTTTTTTAGATTATGGCTTGTATAATCAAGGTTGCTTTGTCGAGGGTCACCACGAAACCAAAGTAGCCTTTATTTTTTTGGAACAGCCGCACAGCCTTTTTGGAATAGGTTCCATTCCATTCATCATGATATTTTTGAACTTGTGTTGATCCATTCGCTTATTAATTCTTATTATCGAGGAAAATGCTCCCCAAACAATACCTTTACAAAATGTTTACCCGTTCTTTTTTGTGAATTTGTTTTGCGTTTTGTTTACAATTTTTGAACTTGAAATTTTTCCAGGAGGTAATTTTTGTTTTGATTATACCAAATTTGTATAAACTATCATCTACGTAATGTGTATTATGGACAGCTAAAATTCACATTTTTCACTGTTTTATTTTTGTATCTAAATAAATCTGTGGTCACAAATTATAATAGCTTAAGGTAAGATAAGCCCTTTAATGTATTATCTCCAATTCGAAATCTCCAGATTCGATTTCATATCATATCAATTTGTTATAATATTCCGGTAACTACAAACAACCGTAATAATCATTTATTAAAGCAAGAATTCAAGAAACTTATACGATTTTGAACGACTCTTTTAAAAACGTTTTCCTGTAAAATGCGAATTTAACACTTAAGCCACGACGATTTGTAACCACAGAAATGTACAAAAGTAAAACAGTGAAAATTGTGACTTTTTAGGTGTTCAGATTACTATATCCGGCACTCTATGTTGAAATTCAAACATTTATGAAAATATCTTAGATATCATAATTAAGAATTGGAAATTATTTCATTTAAAAATTTGTCTTCGAAAAGCAAGTGATTTCTCCTATGTTTTATAACAAAAGTTTGTTTTTTCCTCGTTTCTAATTCCATTACAAAAGCTTCTTGCAAAATTTGAATCGAATATCGCTACCATTTTGATAGTAAATGAGTGTAAGCTATTATTGAGATGATGAATAAATGCACAATGCACTGATTATTCTAGACGCAGCTTACAGTTACAATGACAGATTTTCATACATTTTTTTTGGTGGCCACAAATTATTCGAAAGCACGTATCAGCATATGCTAATAGTTAGCTTGATTTATAACACAGGCAGCTACGATGCGCCGTATTGAGATGACGAATGACATGCTCCAATGATAGATTAAAAAGAGTTTGATCTATTGGGTCTCCTTGCCGCACTCCAAATGATATCTCAAAGGCATTCGAAATTTTGCCTTCTATTAGCACCTTACATATTGAACCATCCATTGAAAGCACACTGAAATCAATTTTAACGGTATGTCCAGGTAGCACAATACGTTCCATAACGTATTCCTCTTAATGCTTTCGTACGCTTGTTGAAAGTCTATGAATAGACTGTTAAAACGATGTCCGCTTCATAGCATTTCCGCAGCACATTCCTCAGCGTAAAAGTTTGATCGGGCGTTGATCTATTTGATCGAAAACCACATTGATGACCCAAGATCCTCTCGCTATAAGTTGATAACTTTGCTGCGACTACGTTGGCCAAAACCTTGTAGCCCGTGTTCAGCAAAGCTATACCGCGATAGTTGTTGCAGTTCAATCGATTTCTTTTTTAATGAAGCAAGTATGAATTGCTTTTGTAATAATTGATAATATTAAATATTATCCATATTTGATTTTTTGAAACATTTTGTGTTGTATTATTTATCGTTCTTTCTTTCGTAAAGTTATCTCTATTTTTGATTATTAGAGTGTTATTTTCGTGAAAGTAACAATTTCGGAATAAAAAATTCAGTTGGTTTTGGCTATTGCTGTGATTAAGGTTGTGTAGGAAGTGTGTTATTTTTTATTTATATGAGTAATAAATTTATTGTTCTTACTAAGCCTAATACACATTTACGATTTTGGCCTTCCGTTATTTAACTACCGTTATTTTTAATATCTTATTTATCTAATATTTTTATTAATTAATATAATGAGCACGGATAGGTATAATAACAAGAAGAAAAGGTGCAGTGTTGGTTTTCAAAATGTTGAAAGAGCTCTGCAAACATTATCATTTTCTCACCAAGATTTAACAACATCTGATACAGAGAAAATGAAGCTATTTTGCCAAGAACTTCATGTCAAATATACCAAAGAAAACCGAAGATTAAAATATAGTATTTGGTATTTGAAGTTACATAAATTGAAATCTTGTCGTAGTTTTGATACCGACATACGTCATAAAGAAAAATTAAATTCAGAAAGTTGCATTGGAGCTGGCGTGAACGATTTTAGAGATAACTCTAAGAAATGTTTTACTGAGAACATGACGCCACTGGCAATTAATAAGATTGTGGATCGTACTAATGATGATTTAAATTTTAATGGATTCAGTTATTCTGAACCAAATGGTACTAATGTTAAATCATGTATAAGTAGCAACCGGCCGATCTATGAGAATTACAATAATTTTTTGAATAGTAAAGGGCTTAAAATGAAACCATCCATACAAATTATTTCCATCGAAATCCTTAACCCACCATATACTACAATCAATTTACTATCAACTTACTTTATCAATTTTAATTCCGATATTATCAGTGATTCAATAAATATTGCGGAACATTTCGATAAATTTCATAAAAGTGGTAATTCAGAACATTCAGTAATGGCTATGGCAGAGCCAATGGATTCTGAAGAATCAAATAATAATGTTAATAAGGTTATATTTCCTCTACAGCATTCAGATGATGATAGCGAGAAGGAGTTTCAAATAGTCGATCGCAAACCTCTAAAAGAAATCAAAGGAAGTTCGCTTCTACATTTTTCTAAACCAAAAATAAAATTTGTTCATTCACAAACCAATAAAAGGTTTCAATTAATGAAGTATCAGGTTCATATTTCTGAAGAAATATGGAAAAGAATATTTAATCTAAAGGACAAAAAACTCTATGCTTATCATTATACTTACCATGTCACAAATCAGTTGATTCAGTTATCTGGTTGTCTTATAAATATTAAGGGATATGACCTAGCTCGGAACCACTTAACTATTAGAGCTTACTGCGGTCACAAAAATGATAACGAAGCATGCAGGAACTTTAAATTAATAAATTCCAACCTTCAATTCGGAACTTTTGATGTCTATAGCACAAAAGAAACTATTTCTCATCCATTTAAAAAGTTTCAACATACATATCAAAGAGACATGAAAAGTTGCTCCGAAATACTGTTGAGATAGTCTCAGAAAACTTAACCAACGAGGAGGATCTCAATTTTTTCGCTAAAACAAATACGGCAAAACTGTCAAAAGACAGGAGAGTATTAAGGGAGAACACCACTGTGAGATTTTCAAAAAATCGATTTTTTTTTTTGCCTTTAAAAAATCCTTTAGACCCTCAAAAATATGATACAAATTCGTTTATAGCTAAAAAAAATTTTTTTTAGAAGGTTTTCAAGCATTTTCCTGAGAGCTCTTATTGAGAAGTTATTGATACCAAAAACTTTAAACACGTTTTTCTCGAAACCGTGTTTTGGAAATCTGCACGCAGCAGAACTCAATCAATTTTTGTTCAATCGACTTGAAAATTTAACTGTATAGCTTCTTAAATAGATTTAAAATCGAAGTACATGAGTTTTTTTTGATTCATTAAAAATTAAAAAAGATATACAACTTTTTATACGAAAATTATAATCGAAAAATGAAACTTTTTCTTCAAACTTGTCTCAATTTTTTATTTTTTCGAATTTTTTAATTTCCTCATGTACTTCGATGCTAAAACTAATATATTTCATGAAAATATTTTATTTTTTGTTACAGGAACAAATTTAAGACACTTCTACTGCGTGCAGCGGAGCGACTCTAGGCAAAATCACTTCTACTAAAGCTACTCTAGCGCCGCCATTTTGTATTTTTTTTACATAAAATTTTTTTTTTTTGTTTACTTAAATATATGCCAAATATAGCCTAAAAGTTTTTTTTTTCTCTAAACCCAACCCATTTCTCAAAAAAAAATACCAAACTAGGCACTTGAAAATGGTAGGTCACAGTGGTGTTCTCCCTTAAGCAAAATTAGATCGGAAGCTCTACTATCTAACGACAATCATTCCGACGATATCGAAGACGTGCATTTGGAAAAACAAAAAAGTGATTTGAATACAGATGAATCGTACATTAATCAGGTGGGTAAAAACCCATTCTGTGTAACGACATGCTCTAAAACACAATATTTGGTACTTAAGAAGATAGAGGAGCGTTACAAAAATGAAGAGCTAACGGTATATTTAGATGCTACAGGTGGGCTTGTTAGAAAATCGTACAAAACTTGTAAGTCAGTGATACTATGCTATCGTCGTACCTGTCAAATCGCAGCAAAAAGACACCGCTACATACCATATCCACTGAGCGATATGATAAGTTCCAGCCATAATACTCGGACAATAGGGAATTGGCTTAGAGAATATCGCCTATATGTTGAAGAAACGCTAAAAAAATGGCCAATTTTTGGAACGGTTGTAGTTGATTTTTCTTACGCAGAAATACATTCAATTTTGGATGCATTTAATCGGATGGACTTAGTGGAATACCTAAAGACTACCCATATGTGGACAACAAAAGTGAGTTGCATAAAATCACCGACAGAAGTCATAAAAATACGTTTGTGTTGTTCACACATATCGCATAATATTGCTAAAGATGTTAGTAAACAATACCAAAAATTTCCACAAGCTTATAAATTTGTGAGGGAGGTTATGGCTTCTATAATTGTGGCAAACAATTATGAGGAAGTCAAACAAATTTGGCGGGAGTTTGTAGTCTTATTAAATTCCAAATATATTACCGCAAACGTAAAGCAGGCATTTGATAACCTAGTTGCCTTAATTGCTCTAAATATTAATGCAAAAAAATTAAATATAAGCGAAACTGATTGTCCGGCGGATTTAGGAATTGAGAACGAATTAACTAAAAAGGATTTTTCCTGTCCGATGTACAAGCAAAGCCCCTTTAACAGTGATTTGCAAAAAATAAGCCATTACATTGAATTATTTGTGTCGGAAGATTACGATGAAGGAGCCCTCAATAATTTTTATAATTTAAATTTTCAAAACACATTTTTGAAAAAATATGCCAGTTATATTACCACTATTTACGGGAATTCTGCATCAAGGTAAACGTTGGAGCAATGGACATGTGGAAAATTACTTTGCGACCCTTAAAAGAAGATTCTCAGCCACAAGTCGTACCTAAGAATTAGGTAAGATGCCACTAAAAGTTGGCCGATTCGTGCGTGAATTAAATCGGCGAAACAATATAATTTCCAAAGAAGTATTTTTTGATGTTCCAAAGTTGTCGTTAGGTAAACAAGAAATCCATCCAAAAACCAAATTAACCGAAAATTGTGATCAAACTCTAATAGAAAATCGAAAAAGTACCTCAGTATGGAAGAGGAAAAATTCATATTCAACCCCTACAAGCTCCAAAAACAAAAAACTAGCTTTGATTTCGCCATTGTTAAATCGCTTAACAATCTAACGACCAGTGAGCATGACATCGCTGTAATGGCAACATTGAGTCGACATCTTGACGAAACAACAAAAAGAGGAAAATCGATCAAACCAAAATAAATTTTTACACAACAAAGTAATGCTAGTTTACCATTAATTCGAAATGCTCAACATACATGCAGTTTTTATAAGAATACTTGTGCTATAGATTCTGTTTTCCAGGCAATCGCTTTAGCTATACAAAAAGACAAACATTTTTTAACAAATCTGGAAAACAGTCGAACAAAGCGTTTGTTGCAATCATTAATTTACCAAGATTTAGCAAAGGTATACGAAATCCGAAAAGAAATTTTAGTTGAAACCTCGGGCTTTACATCAGATTGCACAACTGAACTTTTTAGTGTTTGTAGGAAATTATTTACCGAATTTCCAAGTGGAGAGGTAACATTAGAATGTTCCAATTCCAAATGTTTAAACAAAGAACACGAAAAGCGACCAATAATTTATTTAGACATGGTTTTATTCGAAAAATTAGGTGTTTCAAATATTGAAGATTGTTTTCAGGAAATTCCCAAAAGTCTTGTAAAGACTGTTTACAGTCCATGAATCCTTCAAACGAAATGTATGGGTAAATTGTTTGTATAGCTACTGAAGCGGTTGAAGAGACGTATGTAAAGTTGTCCGAAGTAGCAACTAACATAAAAATTAACAATAAAGAATATGAATTAGCGTCGGTTATTAGTTTTATTGATGGCGGTTCAGTTTTTAAATATCCAAAGGCATCAGAAGGCCATTATATTTGTTTTGGCAAAAGGAACGAAAAATGGGAAAAATACGATAATTTAAGCACTTATGTACCGGTAATCCGAAACCCAAATTCAATAAAAATCAGGCCTCAAATAATAATTTATAAAAAAAAGACTGAGTTTTTTTGTTAAATAGTGTACAGAATCACTGTCTTCTAAAACCTATACAACCTTGAAAAATAATATTATTAAAAAAACAAAAAAATAAAAAAAATAAAAAAATTAAAGAAACTAAAAAAAAATTTAAATTTTTATTAAAAAAATTACCAAAAAATCATCAAATACAAGATACAACTAATAATTATCATGAATTCCATTTTATCTTGTGTTTTAGTTACTATTATAATTTAAGTATATTTTTTTTTAGTTTAGTAGCAAAATCCTGATCCTCCTCCTCGTGGTGCTACCTGGATAACGCGAATTAGATCAGGCAGTGTGGATTAAAGATAGATTCAATTTTAGATATGTAGGTCTATCACAAGCAAGGCTGAGCAAATTACATTTCACTGCGTAATTAAAATACTTTTCCGAATTACAGCAAACTCGGTAATTAAAATACAAATTACAATTACTTTCAAGTGGATTAATTAAAATACAATTTACAATTACTTTGCATTTGTAAATTGATAAATTTGATTTGACAAAATTCGTTTAGTGGAAAAACGTATTTATCATTAAAACAACGATCATTAACATTAGGATTTGTAGTTGTGGCTCCGGAACCAAATCTTAATAAGCCTTGTAAAAATGTAAATAGAAATTATTCAAAATGATGTAATTAAAATACAATGACAAGTCGAAATCTCTTTGAATTTATCTGTTTACATATAATCGTTTTGGCTATAAATAATTAAGGGCTTCTCAAAACATATGTTTATCCCCATGATAAGAACCTGGGGTGTCGGCCAGCTATTAGCTAGTATCATATCCTAAATTTACACTTTTTCGGGATAGCTACATTTTATCCGAGAAATGAACCAAAACTTAAGGCTGATTCTTCGGGCTAACTTCACTGACTTGTAAGTAAGAGGAGCCCGAAATCGAAAAGAATGTGAAAGGATCAAGTGTGAGTGGTATTACTTCACACTATCTCCAACTGAAATTTTATTAGCACATGGATTTGAAGTGCTCTATTTAGTGTGTTCAGAGTGTTCTAACGTCAGAACATGTTTACTCACGCCACAACTAGCAAAAATTTTTTTTCTTTCAAAACTTAAATAATGTACTAATACTATAATATAATAGAAGTTCCAATCAAACGAAAAAACAACAAATTATTTTCTCTGTAGTGTTGTTTGATTAAGAAAGCATAAATATGTCATTTGATATATAGAAAAATATTTATCCTTTCTTCATAAAAACATAACAGAAACTTTTTTTTTTCGTTCCCTTGGTGTATTTCGACAATACCCTATAGTTAAAAAAAATGGTGGTTGTGAGTGTAAAGCTCAAATATCTTCTGACCTTTAGGACCACACAAAAGACTATAAACTAACGATTTTTTCTACAGTCTTTGGTATGATATTGATAAGAATCAGTGTTTTTGTGCTATTAAATAATCATACATAAATCTACATTGACAAATCAACCCTTTTATGTATGGATTGCAGCAAATCAATTTGTCTTTATGACACAGAATTTTCTTTTTTTCTTCTAACGCCAACTTTATGAATGATTTGTCGCATTTTTTAACACGTGTCATAAAATTATGTTTCAAATCTATTAAATGTTTCCGCAACCGTAAAATAGCACAGCAGATTTTTTTTTTATTCTTTACACAATAATTTATTTATAAGGAATCTTGGCAGATCATAAGAAAAGATTTATTTATTTTAAAGAAAAATTCCTGGCTTATATAGGGCGTGTTTCTTGTATTCGTCTCTTAAATTGTCATGTCACTCTATTATCGTGTTATAATCATCTCTATTTGATGTTGTTGTTAAACACAGTTAAATCCTTTTTTATCACATTAGGTATGTATTATAAATATGATTACAATCAAAAACATCATATTCAATTCTGTTGTCAACATGACATTGCAAAATAAAATTTGTTTGTGCAAAGAATAAAATCATGTTGGGTTCATCCTCCTTAACAAAAAAAAAAAAAATTAAAATTTGACAAGAAAAGATATTTATATAAAAAAAGGATCCCTTTTGTATATACACAAAAAAGGGTAAAATTTTATGTATTTGACATAATTAAAAAGCAAAAATTATGATTAATAATAAGATTTGAAATTCGTTTACCGCACACACTTTAATTTAATATTTTGGGGGTCAACGCGTAACTCCGAAAAGTTTGTCTCATCAACCTAAACGATTTCTTATCGCAAACACGATGCAAAAAATATGCGTCGCGTCTAATCATACCAAATGGCCAAAAAATGTACAAATACATTTTGACATACATTATATTTTTGTATCGTATTCTTAGAATTATTTATTTGTTATCTTGTCATTTCATTGTTGTTATTATGGGTATATACATTTATAGATATCACTTGAAATAAATAAAAAGAATATCGTCTTTGAACAAAAAAATAAAAATTATGAATTCATAATGTGGCAGATAATTTTTTTTTTTTGTGTTTTGTGTTGTTGAATTCAATTTTGTGATATCTAAAATTTATGCAATATCACATTCTGTCTTAAAATATGCGTATCGACTGCGGGGCTATAAATCATTTTGATAACAAAACGAAAACTTTTTATCCAACCAGATAATACATGTGTTTCCATATAAATGCATATAAGCAGCTTATATATCTCATTCCTATATAATTCTCATATATAGTACATATACGATTGTGTTCTCATTCAAATTTTAATTAACACTTTTTCTTTTTTTTTCTGCTCAAAATAAGGAAAATTAAATTAATTTTCATTATCCTTTTATTCATTTGATAAACAGATATAAAAAATTCTATACATATTTGCTGTATACCTAACATTTATTAGAGTGAATTTTTCAGAATTTATTTACAAACGAAAAATTTATGTAATTATTTATTTATTTAAGTTTGTTTGTTGTTTCTTTTGTGTATACATAAAATAATGTCATTAAAATTTAAATTAAAAATTTTTATTTTTTTCTTAATTTTATTGAAATAATAAAGTTTTTCTATATAAAATTTGTTTTATAATTCATATATAATACATTTTTAATAAAAATTGGGTTTGTATTTATACAACGTATATGTCTATGTTAGTGATTGACAGGCTGTTTATAAAGTGAAAAGCTTACAGTACGTATTTAATATATAAGAAGTTAACTGTTAGCTCTATTTCCTTCCTAAACTAAAAACTTTGATTTTATTTTAAATCCTGTTGTAATTAATTAAAATTTAATTTTATTAACACGCAACCAATCTTCACCTGTACTATTATCTATCCACCGCTAGACTAGACTAGACTTAAAAATGTTTCATGCATCAATGTCAATACAAAAATAAAATATTCGAGGCGATTGTATTGTTGTGTAGAGTAAGTAATTTAATGTACCCTCCTCGTATTATAGCGTTTAGTTGTTAAAAGCTTTGAAGTGTTTTTATGTAATAAATTTTGTGTTTTTACAGGAATACCTCGTTTAACGGTGTACAAGCATTCCACTAAAACTTATTAAACATAACTTGTTAATAGCAAGACGCATAGCCTCAATAACACTATTAGTCAAAGCAATAATTTCTACCTGATAGACAGTACAGTACGAACCCAGACTATCAAACGCTCTGAAATCAATCAGAGAGCAGTAAGTTAATCCAACACCATGTTCAGAGCAATATCCATCAGAAAAGAAGGCAAGAGACTCCAAAAAAGTTTTAAGAAATTGCTCCGAGGATCACAAATCTCTCGATGGATAAACCACCGAGAATAAATTGTCGAAGTTGAACTCAGGCAGCAGCCTATCATTAACCATAATAATTTCATCGCACCTAATACTCCCCATGCACCAATGCATCTCAAGCGATACGATGCAGAGCAAGCAGTGCCTAGTAGGAAGGTGCCTACAAAATAGACTCCATAGCCAGAAGTGGAGTAGAAGACACAGATCCAGTAATGGCTCTACAAGCAGTAGCTTGCAATCCATTTAATTTAATTAAAGAAGCCTTTAATTCAACCACTGGCCATCAAACAATGGAAGCATATGAGAGGATTGGTATAACCAACGATTTGTAAACAAATAATAACATTTTTTGGGTCAGGACTTACCAACTCTGAAAGCATGTTGCATGCCACTGAGTGAAAAGAGCGACAAATAACGATCTCTGATAAATCTTTCAACGATCCTTTGTAAAGTCTTAAGAAAAATTGAGGACAGACTAAATTCCAATTAGAAGGCATACAAAACAAATACCCAATACTCCAAATACATACCATTGGTTGATTCAAGCAAAATAATTTTGCCGCCACTGCACATAAAACTTGGCCTTATTCGGAATTTCGTTCGAGCTCTTGCACTTACTTACAAAGAGCATTTCCAAAATTGAACGCTGCAAAAATTGAAGCAGGTATTTTATTTCTTTATTTAATTAATTGTTTTCCTAATTGCTTCATTTTTATTAAGGTGTATTCAATGGTCTACAAATAAAGAAATTGATAAATAATGTGGAATTTCATAATCTCCAAACGAATAAAAATGAAATTGCCGTATTTTTGTAGAAATTAAATATTTGGCTGTTTTAAATTATTTTTATCGATTTAATTTTAACATTTCTGGATTCACCAGACATTTTTACATGGAAATACATTATTTGATTTAACAATAAAAAAATAACATTTGCTTTTAAAAAATTCAATCGAGTGCATAACTTAGAGAAAAACTAAAATTCAATCTAAATTTTTTTTTTGACGTGATACAAACAAACGGGGATACACGCAGGTATTTTTTTTGTATGCCTTCTATCAGACCTAATTGAAATTTCTCATGTGTGCAATCAAAAGTTGAATTTTGTCGGACGGTGAATCAGACTTGCCAGCCTTCGGGATAAAAAGAACTTTAGTCTTGCTCCAACATTGTGGAACAATACTACATGCAATGCACGCTTGGAATAGATGAAACAGATGCTCCCGAATGAAGGGAAAGCCATGCTGAAATTCAGCAAGAAAAATCCCATCAGGACCCCCAGCTTTGTACGGTGAAAATTTGCACAATTGTAAGTTAGTAACTTATTGAATAATGTGCTTTCATCTAAGGTCCTATTTTCAAAAATACTGTACTTTGTTTTTTTGATACTTAGCAGCATTAAATTTATTTTAAACCAATCATTTAACAAATTTAAATCCGCCTGAGAGTCAGTCAATAAATTCTGTAAATCCTGATTTTTCATACACTTGTACATTACCGCGAAAGTCTTTCATCATCAAATCGTTTATAAATATTTTAAACAGAATTGGACCAAGTATGAAACCTTGTGGGACTCTTAAACTGACTGTATATAAATTACTTTGAATTCCGTTTATTTCTACAAGTTGTTTCCTATTGTATATAGATAACTTTCAAACAAAATTCTTTTTTTTTTATTTGTAAACTTAAGCAATTCATAAGATGTAGGCATGCCGCTGTTGTGTTAGAAATTGGAATGATGATATTACATTATTAATATCTAAGAAATTTTATGGCTGCAAGTTAATAACGTTTTCAAAAGTTTTTGTCAACGAATTTCGGTTAGAGATTCGTCTATAGTTGGGCAACACTGTATTAGAACCGCTTTTATAAATTGGACACACTTGAACAGATTTTAGATACTCGTGAAAAATTTGTTTATACACATTCTCTTTTATAAGGTGAACTAATTTGTTTATTAACCTATCGTTGTATCTTATTAGAAATAGATTCGATATGCGATCAAATCCATTAGCTGCTCTAATTTTCAAATGTTTTATTATTGTTTTGATCTCCTCACCAGATATATCTTCTAGAGAAAAGGGTTGCGTTATGCTGTAATGAATATAATCAAAACATATGTTGTATTTGGGAATTGTATATAGAAAAATAAATCATACACGCTATTGATGAAATATTTATTGAAGATTTTGGCAATTTCCATATCGTTTCTCACAATATTGCCATTTACTATCACCTGCACACCTGCAACAATACTCAGAATTCACATGTTTTTTCCTTAGTTTGTGAAATTTTTCCCAGCCTTATGTATCTGTATCAAAGCAATCTTGTATATACAAGCCATAATCTAAAAAACGAAGCTTTTATAAGGGAATTAGAAACGAGGAAAAATCCAAAATTTCCATAGTAAAACACATAAAACATATGAGAAATCACTTTTTTTCTTAAGACAAATTTGTCAATGAAAACGTTACAAATTCCTAATTATGATTTCTGAAATATTTTCATAAATGTTTCAATTTCAACATATATAAATCTCGTTTAAGTAAATTGTTTTCATTTTCTTATAATAATTGATTTATTTAAACCAAAATATAAAAAAAAGTTCATAACAACAGCATTCTGGTCAAATAAAAAAGAAAAGCTTACTACAAATTGTGTGCATTAAGTCAATATACATTACATAGATGGCAGTACAAATTTTTTAAAAATCGTACCAAAAATTGCCACCTGGGGAAATTTTAAGTTCAAAAATTGTAGGAAAAGCAAAACAAATTCTCAAAATAATAAAAACGTGTGATAATTTTGTGATTAAACAATTTTTTTTCGTATTTTTCTGTTTAAATCTGAGACATCTAACGTACACTAGTAAAACTAAAGATAAATTTAGCAAGTATTTTTTTAATTTGTCAGAGCCAACTTTGATGTATTTTTTAAAATGAAAGTTCGAAAAATATATTTTAGAAATAATTTAATTTTAATATTTCTGCAATTAATATTTACTTAATACCCATATACCCTTCCTGTATATTGCTGCTAAAGATATGTAGAACACTTTTGCATAAAACTTTTGTAACATTTTTGCTTTTTTCATTGAAAAACTTGAAGCTAAAAAACACCATTGGTACTATGGATTCCTATGGAAATTAGTGAAAAGTTATACCACTCAAAAAGCTTCTAAAAAATACGTCATAATGATTATGGCTCTATACTCTAGAAGGCTCTGGTTAAACTCCTCCCTCATGAGCTTTATCAAAGCAACCTTGATTATACAAGCCATAATCTAAAAATCGAAGCTTTTATAAGGGAATTAGAAACGACGAAAAAATCAAAATTTCCATAGTAAAACACATAAAACATATGGAAAATCACTTTTCTTCCTAAGACAAATTTGTAAATGAAAACGTTGCAAGTTCTTAATTATGATTTCTGGAATATTTTCATAAATGTTTGAATTTCAACATATATAAATCTTGTTTAAGTAAATCGTTCTCATTTTCTTGTAATAATTGATTTATTTAAACCAAAATATAAAAAAAAGTTCATAACAACAGCTTTCTGGTCAAATTAAAAAGAAAAGCTTACTACAAATCGTGTGCATTAAGCCAATATACATAGATGGCAGTGGGCAGTAAACATTTTGAAAAACCGTACAAAAAATCGCCACTTGGGGAAATTTGAGTTCAAAAGTTGTAGGAAAAGCAAAACAAATTCGCAAAATATTTAAGAACGTGTCATAATTTTGTGATTAAACAATCTTTTTCGTATTTTTCTGTAAAAATCTGAGACATCTAACGTACACTAGTAAAACTAAAGATAAATTTAGCAAGTATTATTTTAATTCGTCAGAGCCAACTTTGATGTATTTTTCAAAATGAAAGTTCGACAAATATATTTTAGAAATAATTTAATTTGAATATTTGAAGTAAATTAATATTTACTTAATACCAATATACCATTCTTGTATATTGCTGCTAAATATATGTAGAACACTTTTGTATAAAAATTTTGTAACATTTTTGCTTTTTTCATTGGAAAACTTGAAGCTAAAAAACACCATTTTTAGTATGGATTCCTATGGAAATTAGTGAAAAGTTATACCACTAAAAAAGCTTCGAAAAAATACGTCATAATGATTATGGCTCTATACTCTAGAAGGCTCTGGCTTTATACATCATAAAATCATTACGTGGTGATGCGTCGTTCCACGCAGTAAACAAAATCAGTTATAATTCGAATTAGGGAATATCTGTTATACATACATTATACATACGTATAATACTTGTAATCTTTATTTGATTCCTCACTTTAAAAAACAGTAAACATCGCGTGATAATATTAGCCATGTTTAATTAAAATTAAATGTTTAAAGGACGGGCAAGTAGACCTTGAACGGTATTACCTATGATAACAAAAATAAGCACAAAATATTTATCAAACTTTTAGAAGGACTCTTAACCTGGATAATCTCTCCAATTGGAGGGTTCCAGTGCGCTCAGGCGCCTTAATAATTATCTACGAAACACAATCGGCGAGGAGGGACTAAATGGATTGGCATTATTAAATATTCACAGAGATGTGGCTGTGTATCAATAGACGGGGTCCTCGATGAATTGGCCTTTACGTGCGTGGGGAATAAAATGTCATACCGTAAACCATCATCCATTTGCGGGGGTAGCACGAAATAATTATCTTTTTCGTGTGGTGCGAATACTGCATTGGGTTTTACTTCATCATTTCTCGCCCAATTTCCAGTTGGTAGTCTAATCAGTGGATTCGAATTTGTTGGCCTTTTTAAATTTTTTGTTGCCTTCCACACAGAATAATCTGTCCTCTCGGTTGCCGAGAGATAACTTAAATAGTTCTGAACGCTCTGGTTTTCTTCTTCCCGCAAAGCAAATCTTAAGGCCTTGATAGCTCGATTTAATTTCCATTTCAATAACGGTGATTTTGTCTGCCATCGCCAGCGAATTCAGATAAGTCCAGTCGCTTTCATCTTCACCGTTGGCAAATCGTAATTGTATATCGACGTGAAAAAAATCATTAATGTTTCCTTCAGTCTCTTAGCGTTTAAATAAGAAACACTGACCTCTGCCAAAAACCAAATTTGATTGCTTTTTGGCGAAACATTTTGTTTTGATTGACTTTTTGGCATTTAATAATTTGTAGATATTGTAAAAACCTAAGCATTAAACACGAATAGCTTAAAAATTCATTATTTCTCTAAATGGATATTGAGCAGACACTCGATAACCCGAGTATTTCTCATAAAATACCCAGGTTATCGAATACTCGAAAAATAACGTGATACTCGAAATAGCTATGTAGGTACTTGATAGTGAGTGGCAATGCTGTCACAAGGAGTACGATCAGAGTATTTGTGCTAATTTCGCCTAGTGCGTAGTTAGAGATTGCGATTTCCCGATCGATTACTTATCTCGTGATATCGAGAAATTTTTTTTTCTTTGTTTTCATTTCTAGGGAGTTCGGGAGTCTCGTAATTTTTACAAGAGAGTCTCGAGAATTCTCGGAAAATTTTCTCAGTATTAAAAAAATAACTATAATACGTTTGTATTGCAAAAATTAATGTGAAACGAGTGTAATTTGTGGTTAACCAAGTCAACCATTTGTTCTACTGGGTAGCTCCCGTGGATACACTCAGTGTTTTTCCCTTGAATTTCGTCCCTAACCTTATCATAGTACTTATATATTAAGTTCATAATAGTAGTTGGTTGGCAATCAGTAATTTGTTTAATCGGAAAATTATCAAAGCAGCTAATCTAGAAATAATTTCTTCAAGTGATGTACGTTTCGTTTGTATAAAAAATGTTGTTAGATTAGAATCACTGGATAACTTTATTTGTTTCTCATTGGACACTAAATTTTCAGTTGATGTTCCGATAGCTATCTTTTCCATTCTAGATTGCATATTTATTAACACGACTTTATTTATTTTGCAATGCTGGCTTTATTTTATTTAAGTTAGTGTCTTTTAAAATCTCGAGACAAACACGCTATTTCTCGAGAAACCGTAAAAGTATTAAAATAAACTTTTCAAGAAACGAGAAATAAAATATTTTAAAATTCTCGAGAATTCTCGAGACAGGAATTCTCGATCGCAATCACTATGCGTACTCTTATACTCTGTTATTTCATTTTGTACTCCCCTGTTCTGTAAGTCCCTATAATAATAATACTTTTACACAATATTTTGACTTATCGGCTTTTGCTTGCAATAACTGAAATATTCTGGCTCCAGCTATTTCGGGTTTTTTCTAAAAGATAATAAATTTATAATGTCATATGCCATTATCCGAGGAAAAACTATAAAAAGAATTTCTTGCACTAATCTGTCAGACATTTCACGAGATAATATCAATTCAATAAATTCAAATTTAAAATCCTTTTTTTTAAGATTCGAATTAGAGTTTTTTTACTTCTTATGAAAGAATCAGTAGGGTATTCTATAGGAGACACCAGATGAACACAAACATGGCAGAAATTACGTGATTTTAAAAGAAAAAAAATTATATCTGGTTTGGCTAAATATTTAGACTAGACCTCCTGAATATAAAAATTACGCTGTAAGACAAATTATGCAACCATTTAGCCGCAAGGCAAAAACGATGTATGGAGGTCGGATTTACACTACCCTCAAATCCTTCCTAGGTAGCTAGGACCTTTTGAATATAAAAATAATACTGTAAGGCAATTTCTACAGTCATTTAACCTTTCCAGACTAGCAAGTTGTATGGAAGTCTGCAGTACGTACACCTTGGAAATGCAATCAATATTTTCAAATCGTTTGTTTGACCAAAAATGTAGAATAAAACCGCTAGAATATAAAAATTATGCCATATTTTTGCCAAAGAAATAACTTGTGAATATTGAGTTCATGGCTTACTGCACGACTGAAATTTGGCTTCTCCATATCGCACTGCATTTAACTAAAATCCAGATTTCAATGCATCTTTCTTGTTCATTGTGTCAGCAAGGTTCAATGACTGCAAAAATTGTCTTTTACTTTTGTTTTGATATTCAGAAGATCTGAATGTAAAGTTCGAATGACGTAAACCTTAGTTCTAATTTTTCATATTTTTTAGTGTTTCTGGCGCCTGGGTTCGGTTTCGTTGATCGGTATTCTTCTCTACGCGAAAATTGAGTTTCCAAATCAATAAGCTAAAAATATCTGAGATTTCGTACAGAGTTGCGGAGACCGCTTTAAAATACTGTTTAGCTTGAGTAGCATAGAGCTTAATGCTTTAATAGTAAAATAGATAAAGACCTCTAAACCAATAAAAAAACAGTTTTCTTTTATTATTTAAATTTGGCTAAAAAATCAAAAACCAAATATCTATTTTACAAAATACCAACAATTATTTATGTCTAAGGTTTACCTAATTTATTTCGGATATATTTCCTTCAAAATAGAAATTTAAATTTTTAAATTTTTAGAACGACAGCACAGTGTTTAATTATATTGTTTATGTTCCAACTTCTGTATATGTATTTTCTCAATATGTCGTTCTTAATCGATACACGTTTTATAGCGTTGAGGAAGGGTTAAATCTCAGAAACACCTTATTAAAATAGAACACCCTAATACTTTTGAACAGTGGCGCTGTACACTACCGGCGTGGCCCCGCTTATTCAAGTTTTTACAATACTCATTAGCAGGCAAACGATTTTTCTAAGTATGTAGACCGGATTGGAAAGCAGTTGACGATACACGGAAAAAAATAAACTGGTGCTCAGCTAAGAAAACGAACTTTTATTTCAAGAAAATGTACTTTTTCTTGATTTAAAAGCTAATTTTCTTATTTCTTTCGATTTTTTCTTCATTTCAAGAAACACAATTCTTACATGAAGAAAAACTCAATAAAAATAAGAAAATTAGCTTTTAAATCAAGAAAAAGTACATTTTCTTGAAATAAAAGTTCGTTTTCTTAGCTGAGCACCAGTTTATTTTTTTCCGTGTATATTTCGCTTCTAAAGCAATAGAATTTTTAAATGAGGAGTTGAAGCTACCAGGAAGAGTAGAGTGTAGAGGGTTTTAATTGGTAGCATATAATCTTATGAATCTTATGAAACGTTTGAATCTAGTGAATTTACTAATTTTATTAATTTGATTCATTTGATTGATTATGAATCTTACGAGTCTTATGAATCTTGTGCATCATATGAATCTGAAGAATCTTATGAATTTATGAGTCTCATATATCGGGTGGACCACCTAGCGTTTGCAATTTCAACTACCGATTATTTCGAGTGTGTCAACACTTACGTCATTCTTGTTATAACACAAAATTAGTTTAATGTTTGAACTTGAATTGGAAAATATTGAAAAGTTACTTTCAAAGTGGTGAGTCTTCTACCCAAACTGTAAGAAATTGAGCCTTTACACCTTATGAATCTTATAAAACTTTAATTAATTATATGAATCGTATTAATCTTATTAATTTTATGAATCTTATGAGTCGTTTGAATCTAGTGAACATATACTAGTTTGAATCCCATGAATATTATGAATCTTATAAATCGTATGAATCTTATGAGTCTTAAATGAATCTTATGAATCTTGGGAATCTTACAAACCTTATGAATCTTACTATATGTATCTTATGAATCTTATCAGTCTCAGGAATCTTATGAATCTTGTAAATCTTATATATTTTATGGATCTTATAAACAACTTTATAAAGAATGTATGTATTACGCACATCATGCGTTATTACGGAATTTGCCTCTATTTCTAATACAGCTGTGAATCGGTATGCTACACTACTTAAGAGAAAACAAAACAAGTACGATTTTTATAAATTTTCATTCTAAAATAAATGCTTTTTAAATTTTTTTGTTTCTTATGTACACATTAAAATAAAGTTTTTTCATTAAACAAAGTCACTTTTTGAGATAACTATCACGCCCAAAAAAACTCGTCTCACTCTCAAAGGTTGAACTGTACGATTCAGAAAATTCGACAACCTAAGCGTAGTTAAATAATATGTTTAAAAGACGGTCAGGTAGATCTTGAACGCTTCTACCTATAATAACAAAATTAGCACAAAATATTTGTCAGACTTTCAGAAGAACTCCTAACATAGATAATCTCTCCAATTAGAGAGTACCAGGGCGCCAAGCGCCTTAAGAATTACCTACGAAACATAATCGGCGAGCAGCGGCTAAATGGATTGGCAATATTAAATATTCACAGACATGTGGATGTATCAATAGACGGTGTCCTATTCTAGTGTCACGATGAACCAAAATAAAATTATAAAAAATTAATAGAAAATTAAATTTAAATAAATTCTCTTAAGCATTATTTCCTTATAGAAATAATTAATAAATGATTTTCACAAATTTCTGGCTGTGCCACTAAACACAACAATATGTACATTTTTATATTTTTCTTTGGGCACTTATGGCCTTTTCACATGAATCGCGATTTTTCTCGTACGAGTAAAAATGATTCAACGATTTCTCTTCAATTACTTGGTAAAATATTTACTAGTCACTTGAAAAATAGTACGTAAACGATTTCGAATGTAATATCATTGACAATTTTTTTAGCAAACACACACTTCCTAATAATAATTGCAAAAAAGTGTTTTCTCGCGCGAACTTTCCAATATGGCGACGATTTAAATATTTTTTGAAGCTTTTATTGGGAAATGTGCGTTTGCTAAAAAAATTGTGAATGATATTACATTCGAAATCGTTTACTTACTATTTTTCAAGTGACTAGTAAATATTTTACCAAGTAATTGAAGAGAAATCGTTGAATCATTTTTACTCGTACGAGAAAAATCGCGATTCATGTGTATTATAGACCATTACCCAAATGCAGTACAATACTTGTTAAAGCGTTACAAGATTGTTTTGATACAATTAGAATTGTAAAAATTTCGTTAGACTTTACAAAAATTAAAATAAAACCATTGTTTATTTTCAATTTTTAACCAATGGGGCATGCAAATAGAGTTTGTTTTTGTTTCCGCACAACAGATGTCATTACCGTCGTGATAAAGGTTACAATAAAGTTTGCCATTAAATTTGATGGCTACGAAGTTCGAACGCGTCGATAAACGACTTATAAACATTTTAAAATATAAAAAAAAATTTGTGTTATTAAATTCACCAGACAGTTTCGATACAAAACACTAATGACATTTGACATGCTAACCTGTACCGAGGGTGCTGCATTTAAAAACAGCGGCGAATATTGTTACTATAAGCATGCCCTATGCCCATTTACTACGAATTAGTGTTTGGCCGGCCCTGCGGACAGGGATACTGGAATACAATTTTTGTCGATTTCATAAAAGATACATAAAACTTTCCAAAGAACTTTGAAAAGAGTGGTTGAAGGCAATCAATAGAAAAGATTTTAAACCCTCACCACTGTAGTACGCTACGGTGTGGTCTCAGCATTTCCTCTCTCGGATGTAGTACTATAATATTAAAGATGTTTTAATTCCGGATTGGGTTCAGTCACTTAAATTGGGTCCACGTCATCAAGGGAGCTTTAGCCAAATCCCACAATTTCCTAGCCAGAACAAGATTTTAGAAAACTTAAACACAAGCACTTCGATTATGTTTCAACAAAAATCATGCCAAAATGTTCCGTTTCATGAGAGCCAATCATGTCAAACTGAAAGTAAATTTAAAACTACTAAATAGTAATTTTCGGAATTTTATTTGGAGTGTGTTTTGGAAGATCACAAAAAAAGTTTGGATAAATTCGCTATCCAAACAAATAAAAAAATTAAAAGAATAGAATATTGACAAGAACGCAAACACGAATTGAAAATCTGGAAAACTGTAAGATAAAAACTGAATACTTGACTTGATTCGATGATTTTTATAAGTTGGATATTAAATTTAAGCGCGCTAAACATTTTCTACTTGTCAATTTCACAGGAAACATATTAAACTGATTCGAAATATCTTTAATGGCGTTAATGAAACTCCGATTAGATTTACCTTTTACATATCTGTCATTTTATTAACGTGTGTCTCTGTCAAGACATTATCAGCTTTATTCTATAAGGCGTCGCTATGCAGGACAATTCATTTAATTTTCAAGCAACTTTCCAGCTTGTTGCAACACATTTTTCGGCTATAAATATCATCAAACAATTAAATATCTTATATGCATCCAAAGGATACGGGGGGCAATGCAACATAGCATTTAATAACAGAAGGAGACGTAATTCTGGCAGACCGAGGCTTTTTAATTGAAGAATACATAAAAAATAAAAAAAAGCCAGGTTGGTAATGCCATCATTTAAAAATGGTAAATCTTATCATAACTGGAACCAATCTTCATTGAACACAATAGAAAACTTTCCAGTGTAAAGATACACGTGGAGCGAGTTATCGGATTCGCATACTCTTTTAAAATTTGAAGATGTAATACGCCCAAGTCTCTGTTTAAGCCAGTAATCAAATTTGGCTTGACGTTGTGGTGTCGCTTTCTAAATGAGCTGGACCTTTGGATCGTTCATTTTAAAATTGTCCAAATCAAATTTTTTTTCAACCGTTCAAAACATTTTTGTTCATTGCCCATTTCATACAAATTTAATAAATATACATCGAGCAAATGGTCGAGTTCAAAATCGACGGTTTTTTTTTCTGTTTTCCATTTCGGTTCCACCATTTCGGTATTTCTCTCTTCGAATATACGATGTTCTCATTGAATGCCTTAACATCAGTAACCGATCTCTAATAATTAAACAAATGTATTGAAATCTGTATTATACATTAATGGGGGTAGTTATCGAAATTTTACTTACAGTCTCAGTTAAATTTTCCGCAGTATGTTGGTAAATCGACTTTAAAGCAAACAAAACAGCACCAGCTTGTGAACAACATTAACCTGCGACACAGGTCAAATGTCCGTTTTTGATTATGCCGTTATGTGGAAAATTTAATGAAGCACTTCCAAATCTCGTTACAAAAATGAACTAACGAAATCAAGATTTACCTTAATATAAAGGTAAACGCTTTAGAATATTTATTTTTCACACTAAATACACTTCAACGGCCGTAAACATAATACTGGTAGTCTATAGTATTAGGTATATGGTCGTTGAAGTGTATTCAGTGTGAAAAATAAATATTCCAAAGCGTTTACCTTTATATTTTCGTTATTTTAAACATGTCGAAAATAAAAATTCGCGAGTGCACTTACTTCACGAATATCAATTAGGTCGAGCAGCAGCCCAGGCTAGATAAAATGTTTTTGAGACCCTTGGCGTAGAGACAGTAAAACAGAAATACTGCGCAAAATTGGTTTATCAAGCCTATCTGTCATGAGACGGCAATTTTACAGGTAATTATGAATAATTTTACTTTGACAACCCGTAAGATAGAACTGGACCATCGTGCCAGCTCACATACAGCTTTAGAAAAAATATTGCACCGCTCCGAATTTAACATAGGACAAGGAAGATGAGTTCCTTACGATTTAACAATTTCGCAAAAATGAAACATATATGACAAAACAACTGTTGGAGCGGATCCTCACAGGTAACAAAATGTAGATACCATATGGAATAAAAGAATTCATTCTAAATGAAGTGATGCTTTGTCTATGGGAGAGCAAGTAAGGTGATCGTTCAATAGGAAGTTTTGGGGAATGGCCAGGCTACTACTGCGAATTATATCTATTGCGTCCAATTACATCGAGTACTCTCTTTCCGAAAAAGTAATTTTTCAATGCTACTCAGAAAAGATCCGTGTCTTCTACAGGAAAACGTAAGACGCCATGTTGTTCTATAAGCTCTAGAAAAAATGTAAGAGCTTGGCTGGGAACGATATATTTATCTACCGTACCAACTTAGATGTGGCTCCAAACGATTATCACTTTTTGTACACTAGACCGCGTCGCTTATGTATACGTTGTGTATCTTTAATTAAAATTCTATAAATGTTTATTTAAAATGTTTTGTTTGCAAGCTTCCTCCTTAAATCCTAGTACCCATGAATAATAAGGAATCAGACTGGGAAGTGCTAAAGAATGAAAACAAATTTTCAGGTAAACAAAATTTAAAAAATAAAAGGGCAAGAAAAAATTGGTACAAGAATCATTTTCTATGAAATAAGCTAGAGAATTCAGAAATATTCTTCCTCAGAGCACAGGTTTTGGTCGTAAAATAAAACTTGAGAGTTGCATTCTTGTACAATCCAGATGTGCAATCGGACATTTCATTAAAAAAAAACAAACAACAATGAAAATTTGTGTTTGACATCTAGTTCAGTACTGCTGTAAAAATCGAACAAGTGTCTACGTAGCTGTAGTAATGATTATTCTAAAAATCAGTCAGACTCGACATTGAGACTGAGATGGCAACCTAATCCTAGATTCAGATATAGATAAAGATAAAATAATTGAATTTACCTAGTTATACCATTATTAAGGGCTTAGACGAAAAAAATTTGTAGTTTTCAGTTTCACTATTCAAATGAAGGAACAGAGAGGCGTTTATCGTTTGCATATGTACTCGAGAATCTCTTTTTTAACTAGCCGGATTAGCCCACTGGAGTATTGTTTTAAATTCATGTAATAATAAAATAAAATATTCAGATAATTCCAGTCACTTTCACCTTCACCGTTGGTAAATCATAATTGTATATCGACGTGAAAAATTTCATTAATGTCCCTTCAGCCACTTAGTATTTAAGTAGGAAACGCATTTGTTGATTGACTTTTTGGTTTTGATAATTTGTAGATTATTGTAAATACCTAAGCATTAAATACAGCTCGGATTGCTTTAAAATCCATTATTCCTCTAAATGGAATTTGATCGGCAACTGAACATTTAGCAAAAATCTCATTTATGCATTCCTTAATATGTTGGGCCATTTCAAAATAGAAGCAGCAGAACAAAGTGGTTCGTAGTACTTATAGTTTATTTATAGACTTCAAATCAGTCGAAAAATTATAGGGAAACAGATACTAACCGGATTGTTTCTCAGAAAATACTCAGGTTATCGAACACTTGAAAAATAATCGGATACTCGAAATAGCCAGGTACTTACTTAAAGCCAGGTAAAATTACTTAAAGTTGTTACTGACTTGCTGGTTCCCCCATTATTCCTATATATAAAATGAACTATGTACTTGTAGTATTAGCGAATTTTACTTTTCCCTTTAAAAAAACTTAACAATTTCAATTTTAGGTTCTATATTCAAACATTAAATTTTTCTGGAATAATCCAGATTGACAAATATTTTACGAAGAGGAGATTAAATACACTAAAATTAAAATTGTTTAAAGTTTTTAAGGGGAAATGTAAAATTCGCTAATACTACAAGTACATGGTTCATTATATAGGAATAATGGGGGAACCAGCAAGTCAGTAACAACTTTAAGTAAGAAAGCGATATACACAAAGTACATGTTACTGACCAGCGAATCTTAAAGAACTGTTCGTTTCAGTTGCCACTCAACAGAGCGAAAATTAACGCGCAAACTGAAGGACATGAAAGAATACACCAAAATTTCCAAAGCACACTTTACTTAAAAATAATAAATTTTAATATCCACATTACAATTTTAATACTGTATTTGTCAGTTTTACTTATATGTCAAATATTCTGTAAAGAAATAATTTTGTCAAATTCTGTAAGGATTCTTACTGATTCGCTGGTTAGCCCTTAAATCAGAGTAATAAGTTTAGCAGGTCACTCACTATAGCCCCTGGTGAGATGATTGAAGGATGATTTATTTTTCATAATGCTCGCAGTTCGAAATTGAATTACAAAACTCTTAACAATTTCTCCTCTTCATAAAATATTTATATTTATAATGTTTAAAAAAAACATAACTTTTTAACGTTTTACGGGGTATGCCTGTATAATAACATACAAATTTAACATAAGAGGGGTCAAATTGTTTCAATTTATTTTTTTTTTTACAAAAGTCGAGTTGAGGGTGAAATCATAATCGTAATAACACAATAATAATAGACGATAGTTAGTTTAATTGGAAATGAATATGTTTTTATGAATGGAGAGAGATAGTTGAATTTTCATTTAATGTATGTACGTACGCATTATTATAAAAGAGGGGAGAATTTTCTTTATCAATTTTTTTATTGCTCAATTTAAATTGAAATCTTTTGATTTTTTTGTTGTTGTATATTTACTCGAAATATAGCGTTAATTATTATTATTACTTTACGCGAATGTAGATTTATATATGGTTTCGTTTGTAGGTGACGACTTTTCACCGTAATTATGGAGGTTTCTCATAGTATTTTCGTATATAAAAGATTTCTATCAGTTATTCAATTAAAATATTTTTGTATATAAGTAGGTGAATCATACATAAGACAATTCGTTTGTATCTTATTATAAATATTTTTGATAAATAGGGTTTCTTTCGTATACGAGGATATAATTGTATAAATTCGTTTTTTTGTTTGTTATTAAAATTGAAGTTGGTAAACATGACTAATCGATCAATTTTACCAAGCAAATTTTAAATTCGAATTACATTTTCCTAATTTTTGTAGAAAAAAAATGTTGTTAAAGAGTGGATCCAATGTTTTTAAAGGTTCATCCGGTTAAATTGACTTCACAAGCATTCCGTTTATAAATGAAAAAATTTAAAGTAAGACGTGCACATATTTTATTCGAATTTTACTATCAGGTACACTTATCTCTAGGTTATAAAGGGTGGGCCATGTGAATAGTAAATAAAAAATTATTGCGTTGGAATGATTTTGATTGACAGGCAATTGTATATTCCAATAAGTGATTGTTGGATTTACTATTTACTTCTATTCCGTTGTCCAGAATTGAAATTATTTCACCGATAAATGGTTTTAAAAACTTTTTTATTTTTTTTTTTTTGGTTCACTAAGTTCATTAAATACCCCAATTACCATCTGTTGAAATTCTGGTATTATAAAAATATTGAATAATATGGGCCAAAATTCAGCATTAGAACTTCTATAAATAGGTAAACCGTCAATATTAATATTTAATGAGATCAACATTGATTTCTTTAAATTTGAGAAAATATGTTCTTAATCAAACTTCAATCTCGTGATGCATGATATTCACCACCATCTGTTTTTATAAAAGTGTGAACTGCTTGACGTGGAGTTTTCATTATGGATCATTTTGTAAATTGACATTAAAGGTTTTATTTAGTAGTTTGATTAATGGTTTTAAAGCAGCTTGGGATATATTATGTTGGTGTGTCCATGATTTCAAAAACTCATTGAATGGCAAATCATGTTCATGAGGATCAGAGCACGTAGAGAAGTCATTCACATTTTCAATATCATCATCATCATTACTAATTTCATTTTCGTTAGAAGTATAGTAATTTCTTCTGGACTAAAATAATCAACCTAGTCGTTGTCATTAAAAGCATCCCTAGTTGTATTATCACTGGTACTATCATCTTGAGAATAAAAGCATCCCCCAACATTGCTATGATTAGTAAGCTGTGTACTCGTAGATGGCTGAATTGGTAAATAATTTAACTCTGATGTGGATGGATAAACAAATGCCGAGGCTTCATTTTCCAAACTATTTTCTTGCCCATTAAACCGGTTTTGCACTGTTTTCGTTAATGGTGAGAATTTTGTTAAACCTATTTTACAGTAATGTCTTTCAAACATTCTATTATGTTTTAATTTTTTCCAACTTGATGGATTATTTATTCCGTCATCCAAGAAAAATTGTCCCATACTAAATTAAATATTTTAATGATCCTTTTGTGATTTAAGTATAACTCACTTGAGTTTTATTTCGATCACAAAAAAACCGTAAAGTCTCTTATATTATGTGTACCGAATGAAATTTGTGATTTGTACATGAAGAATTAAAACTAAACGGCAATATATAATCATTATTTTTCTGTACTTGTTCTATTGCACATATTGTGCAGTTTTTAAATAATCGTATTCATTCAAACTTTTTGTTCATTTTACGGCGAACATTCACCTTTTCATAATCCCATTTATTATGTATGGATGTGATCTTAAGCCGCATTGGCAAACTGCTTGCCAAACCATATGTTTTTTTGCCAAATTTTTCAACAGCCATGGTAGTAATTGCTCCGTCCAGTTCTTTACCTTTCTTTTTGATGTAATATTGGGGACCTGGAAGTGTCGAGAAATCCATTTTGACGTAGGTCTCGTCGTTCATTACGAAACAAGAATCTTTTCTTTCGTTCAACCATTTGTTGTGTTTCTTTGCTCGATCGATCCCTCTATTAAATAGTTCAACACTTCTTTTGGGGATTTTTGACTTCTTGTATGTCCGTAGATTATTTCTGGTTTTAGCTCGTTCCACAATCGATTTGGTTGTTTTGGTTTTTCTGGCCAAATCTCGCACAGACATCGAGGGATGTTTCGAAATGACTCTTACAATTTTCTGATCCAACATTTTATTTGGAGCACCTGATTTTTCTCCGGATCCGGGCTTGCGTGATACAGAAAGATTGATTTGACATTTTTTTTTACATTTGTTACCGTATTATTGGAAACAACAGCCAATTTACCAATTTTTTTATTGGTATACTCGGGATAATCATTGCACAATCTAATTATTAAATCACATTTTTCTCCTTATGATGCGTCCATTTCGAAACAAATAAAACAAATGCCCAATTTGACGTTTATTCGTTTTTTTAAATTGTTTTTCTACAAAATAACGGTACCAGTTTTTTTCTTTTGCGTAGTAACCTATGAGATAATATAAATTTGGGAATCACAAATTTCATTCGGTACACATAATACCATAGTATCAGTGTACTCGATGAACGACCGTTCAAATTTATGGTTGAAAAATGATCTTTCATTTAGTTTAAAATAGTAATGAATAATGATCCATGTACGGCTTTTTAAAGCTGTATATCAAATAGAATACCAATATATGATTCCTTATGGCTCAGTGATCAACAAAACGACCAATAAATGACACATTATGATTAAGTAGTAAGCATAATGATCAATATGTGATCTTATATGGCTTAGTAGTAAACAAACTGACCAATTTGTGACGTGCGTGTCACCAAATGGTTAATGTAAGACCGAAATGAGACTAAATAAAAAAATTAATATGACTTAAGATTTACTGGGCTAGAATTAGAGTTTCGGATCTGAATAAAATATTTTCGATTTTCTAAGTATACGATTTCAAAAGTTTGATTATGTGCATCGGGAAGCAATATCTATGAAGTGTATGCAAAAGACCATTAATCCAGACTAAGTCAAATGCCTTTTCTAGGTTAAGAAGGACCATGCCAGTGAAGTTTTTCAAGTCAGTTTGGATTTTAACATTCTGGGTTATGCGATCGACTCGGTGGATAGTAGAATGTTGGCGACGGAAACCAAATTGTTGCGGTATTAATAAATTGTCTTCCTCAAATCATTTAGTCTATTTTTGATGATACATTCAAATACTTTCTTTACTAACTGAGCTTAGCAAGCTTATTGGTCGATAGCTGTCTACGTCACATGGGTTAAATTGTTTCATTATTGCAAATGCCTTAGCTATTTTCCAACAAGAGGGAAAATATGAAAGTCTAATATAATGCGACAATAAAATTGTTAGTACCTTAAGTCCAGATTCTAGAAGAGGTTTCAAGAAAACATTGACGATTAAATCTTGGCCAGCTGCCTTGAGGGAACGGGTGTTGTTTATAATCCCTTTTACCTCTTCTAGAGGTAAAGATGATACATGGAACAACGAAGTGTCGGTTACCACATATTTATTTATAAGTTCCATACTGTTTTTAATCTCGTCTGATTCTAAGATATCGGCCGCCGTTACGAAAACTTTATGAAAATTTTGAGCAAATGCTTGACATTTTTCATTTGAATAAATAATTTGACTACTGTCATCGGGATGGTTTGATGGTGGCGGTATGCAAGAACTTTTTTTCAGTAATCTCACCGTGTGCCAGATGGTTTAGATCCTTTGTCCAAAGCTTTCAGCTTATTCTGCCATTTAGCGTTAACAATATCATAAATTTTCTACCTAATTGCAGCGTTAAGAAAATTAACAATATTTTTAAGATAGTGATCTTTAATCCATTGTCTATGCCTCACATTACGAAGATTGATAAAATTTAGGATTTCGTCAGACAGATTTAGGATTTCGTCTGACATTTCGTCAGAGTTTAGTTCATTTTTGAATCCAATGTAGTTTACAGGAACTTCGTTACTTGCTAAATCGAAATCAAGAGTACTATTGGCTCTAGTATTATGGTGGAAGGTATGCGTGTCTGGAGAGTGCAAGATAACATTCGCACGGCTATTAAGTAAGTCAACTAAGGTACGTCCACCTTTGTTGAATTTACTACAGTTCCAAAATGAGAGGCAGCAATTAAAATCCCCAGTAAGAACAAATGGGCTATTAGAATTAAATAAGCGGTTAAGATCCCCTCTGAAATTACAATGGCTATTTGGGCACGTAACATGAAGTTATTTTTAAGTAGGAATCAGGCAGTTCCAACTGAATAGAGATATTTTCAATACTTTAAAGAATTAAATTGGGAAGTAGAGTGTGTGGAATGGAATTTTTGAAGATGATAGCTACACCTCCACCAGGCTTCCACCTCCTCAATAGGCATGGATGGTAGACCGAACAAAACAAATCTGGTGTGAATGAGAAAAATTCTGCATCATCATTTTTTAGCTCTTTGGAGCGCTAAGTGTAGTGTGTTTTTTCATAAGTTGTTACCCCCAAACCAGTAGGCGTAAGCTTCATTTGCTTACTTTAAGTTTATTCACTATATTCTCTAATTTGAGCTGAGTTCAACTTGGTGACGATCGGAGGTAACTTAGATAAATCTAACTTATGAATTCACTGACTATCACTATCATTAACTATGTCTATAAATTATAAATCTAAACTGAAATATTAATTTGGTCGTAATTATTTTTAAAATAACCAATAAATTTATTTTTATTTGCAACCGCTGACCTTGAAACTGGGCAACAATCTTATAGTGCAATAGCCAGAAAACTGGACATATTTTTTCTAAATTTAAACACTGTAATCGACTTTTAAAAATAATGTTTATGTGGTTTCAATAGATGTGCAAATTTTTGGCCAAGGACTGTTATTCTATCATATACATATACATATACATATGTTCTCTATTTTCTATTTAATGTATCTATACAATGTGCGATAACTAAATCGCGTTTTTATATCGTACAGTAAACCATAAGTAGGTACGTTTCGGCAGTAAATATTTAACATCTCAACACATAAAAAAAAAATATTCATACAAAATCTTATTTCGAAAAGCTTATTAATTTTATTTTGTTATTTTTTTAAGTCACTTTCCCATTTTTTATTCGAATAATAATAAAAAAGTTTTCAAAAAATCACAAATAAAAATTATTTGAATAAAAAAATCCGAAAAAAGTTTGACACTTTTTTTCATTACCTTTAATAGTAGAAAAGAGCTTTCGAAAATATAAACATTATTGGGAGAAAATTGTTTAAAGAAAGAATGTTTAAGATTTCTGAATACTCGTATATAGAGTTGAAGGCATAAATTGCGATTATTATTAGTTCTGCTCTGTTTTTAATTTAAAAAAACTCAATAGGAACTTTTATTTTATTGAAATCAATGTAATAATTGAAACTTAATAAATAAAAACGTTTATAATTAATTTTTATTTCATTTCAGTGCACTCACACTTTTCTTTAAAAAACTATACTTTTACATTTATATGTATAACAGTGTTATGTAGATAGTCCAGGCGCCTCGTCAAAAAAGGCAAAACTCAGCGAAACGTTGCTATAGGCTGAAATTTTGGATTTATGTAGATTTTGGTCGTAGAATTAAAAAACAATATCTTAAATACCATCGGAACGAAAGGCGGAAGTGGGAACAAATCGAAGTTTAGGTACAAAAAATCACAAATTTAAAGAAGTATTGAAAAAAATTGTTTTGTCCAAATTAAAGAAGAGAACATTATTCAATAAAAGGACCACACTAGATCCCTTTTGATAAAAAACTCGATTTATTTCTCGGTAACGGTCGTACATACGGTGTCGAAGTATAAATAAAAATGTGACAAATAAAATTTTCAGTTTTTCTTTTTTCTCTAAATCGGTTGTGGCGATTTTCACTAATAGGAATATTATTGTAAAGCGCTTATTGTGGCGGTGAAATAGTTGTTGGCCTTTAAATTCGGTTAAGACTCTCCGAAATATAAATAAAAACGTACAACGATAAATAATTTTCTACTTTTCTTTTTTTATCTACTTTAATGGCGGAGATTTTCACAAACAAAAATATTTTTATAAAGAGTCAAGCTGTATGAAGCTTTTTTTGTCTCATTAAAATTCATTGGTTGGTACTACTTTTTTGTACCTAAATGTCAAATTATCTCCCACTTGCTCCCGGGCGAGAAATGTTTTTTTTTTTATTCAACTGCCAAATATGTACATAAATCCAGAACTTCAGCCTAAAGCAACCTTTTCGTAGGTTAAACGCCCAGCCGCCTGGACTATCCAAAATAATTATGTCTACTGCTGTATTTAAAGAGGTGTGAAAATAAAAAAAATTACATATACGTTGTGCAGTACACAGCAAAACTAATTAATTAAAACTCACATTTTTTCAAGTTCAGCCGTATATTGTGCGTAGCAAACAGAATTTTAGATAGCGAAACAGTTTTAAATGGTATTGAATGGATATTAAATTGTATACTACTTATATGCATTGTGTAAGATCCCCATAAATATTAGCAATTAACATAAAGAAAGATTTGTTAGGTACGATACCTATGAAATACACAGGGTGTTTTCCCACGATTTTATGACAAAAAAATCATTAAATGTATGGTCGAAACCTAACCGTTACCAACCAATTTATTCAAAATAAGAGCTAAGGCATTATTCTAAAATCACTTTGTACCAAAAAGCATGCTACAACTGTCCAAAACAATTGTGGCAACTTTTGTAATTATAGGTGTGTACATATAAAGAAATTGCATTTTTACAGTACGCAGTAGAACTAATTAATTAAAAATTATATTTTTTCAAGACCATCAAGGCCATATATTATGCGTAGCATAACAGACTTTTATAGATAACGGAAGAGTTACAAGGCTTTGCATTTACAATATATAAAGTAAATATTTGTTAGGAATCGTGCTGCGATGATATAACAATATTGCAAACTGTTATCATTTTGCACATCGTGATTTTTGATAAGACAATTCTGAGTAGAAGCCGTTTATATGTACACCATTCAATAGGGCAGTACCGGAAACCTATTGTAAATATTAGTTTTCCGGTATGAGCACTAACCAATAATTAGCTCTGCTACGAAACTCAATTTTTCTAAGGAATTCTCAACTTATTAAGAATTATATTATTTATCAAGATATATTGACGCCAACCGGTCTTACCACTAAATAGAACTCGCAATAGACACATTTAATTTGGATATCGGTTAAAAGAAGTTCATCAACATATAGAATTACCAGGAAATGAATATTGTAAGTATCTCAAATCTTGAATACTGTAAATCATACACTCTTTAAAAATGTGAGATGTTATTTAAAAGTCTGAGTGGTCATCATGTTGAAAATGTATTTGTTATGTCGAAACTCTTGCAACCGGATTTCAGTTAAGAAAGTTCCAATATAAAATTTTCTAACATTTACAAATAAATTGGTTGTATTTAAAAGGAAAGAAGTCTCTTTAGAATGCCCACGCATTTTTAATTACATAGTCATTCAGTCTTTCAGACGGTAGGCCGCGAACAGTACAAATTGCTTCTGAACGCTTTCAATTCTATCTGAATGACAATGATATAATGGTGACCAGATCTGAGAAGCGAATTCATAATTAGAACAAAGGACACGTATAAAGATTTTAATGTGAGGGGATCACAAAAGTGTTTACAATTGCGCTTAATGAAGCCTAACATAACGTAAGCTTGAACAATAATAGTATCAATATGTTTTGTAGATAAAAGAACAGAAGAGAAGAGTATACCCAAGTCAAACATCAACTTAACGCTGCCAACCGCCTTATTATAAAGAAATATTGCTGAAGAATAGGCGATCGCATTCTTAAAATAAAAATAACCTTACATTTGGCCATATTCAACAAGAATTTGCTGTTAAATGACCAACTGCTGTATATGTATAATTTAGGGTGGAACGAAAATGATAAAATTTTTATTTTATTTTTTATTTCATTTGTAATAGTGCGGGATAGTTGTGTATTGACCATATTATAACTCCAGTAAAATAGCAAATTTTTAAAAATATTTCTTGAGGTGCCGCCGAGGGGTTGAAAATTGATAAACACATAAGAATATCTTTTTGGAATTTTTTTAGTGGAACTTTACATATAAATTCAATTTTATACACAAAATCCAAGAATTTTACACATTAGTTTGATTACAAGTTTTATATTCCGATTTTGTGGAAAAACTTGGCATCAAATTTCGAGATTCAAGTCTGGCACGAATGAAACCATCTCGCGAATCAATACCGCAAACAGCGGCAGCAGCCTCCGTCACCAATTTTACACATCCCCTACCGCTTGAGTGTGGCACGGAAACCGATCGAAATCTGTGCTATCGATTGGCTGGCCTTTTTGGATTATATTTTGTTATTCTCTATTGGTTATGTGGCTCAACAAAGGAGGTTCTATAATTTCAGCCCAGCTAATTATCTCATTATATTCGTTAGCTTCAAAGCTTATTTTTGGTACTTGAAATTTAGGATGTTTACTTCTGTCCATTCAGATCTCGCTTTTAATATTCTTTGAACTTCTAGTTATCGGATATGCTCTCGATTATCCAATATCATACACAATAGAATATTTTTCGGATGGGCAAAGTGTCTGTTTCGTTGAATTACGGTGGATTTATGTTATCCGTTCCTTTCAGTTCCTACATGTATCGTGTCAGACATAATCAATTTATACTATCCGTCAGACATCATTTTTTGAACAATATTTGTCTGTGTCGGTTCGTGTAGGAACGGATAATATAAATACTCATATAGAAAATATGTGCATGTAACAATATTTTTGTTTATCTGACACGATACGTGTAGGAACTGAAAGGAATGGATAATATAAATCCACCTTTACAGGATTAATAATTTTTCGTAAATCTGCGCTAATATATCAACTATATTGCATACTTTTCCATAAATGCTTAGCTCCTTCTTTACAAGACGATTGTATTTTAATTGAGAACCACATCGCCGCGTAAACTTTTAAGATGTACGTTACTAATATTATTAATTCATTTGACGGTGCTTCACTTCCAACGTATAGTCGAATAATCCGATTAGCCGTGCTAAGCCACCTTGCGTGAGTAATTTTTCGGGATTTTTATTAGCAAAATCGATTGAACACTGACCAGATTCAATCGCCTGACAAATTTGCAATAAATAGTTTTGATCTGTGATCAAGTCATTCGCATCCACTAAACATAAATTACCATTTATCGGTTTATATTGACATACTGGAATATTTGTGAAGCCTTCTTATTGTTTCCCAACAGGCCCCGAAAAGCTTTTAGGTCTTGTAGTTGATCCATCGAGATGATGGAAAGATGTCGAAACGGTAGTTCATTGGCTTGTAACTGACATACAAATCACTATAGTGGACGATTCCATTTCATTTCTAGTCTTCGAATAACTCCTCCGTTTTGGCATGTATTTATAAATGTTCAATCACAACCAATTCTACTTAAGTAAAAATAATCGATTGAATGTAAATCAAAAAATTCAAAATTTTTTTCACTAATTGCAGCAGCTGAACCAGACCGAGGAGAAATATGACTTACGAGTATATATTTATGTCCCGGTTCTTGCACCAAAATATAATCCTCTCTTCCGGCCGTCAAAATATAATCCTCTCAATTTACTGTATTCATGGTTCGGTATAGCATCTGTAGATTGGACATTAGCTTAATTCGTTGCCGTCTGACTTCCATTCGATCTATTACTTTGTTTTTTTCACCTGCTGTAATTAGCCCCACATCTTCAAGAACAGAACTAGCAATTGCAGCAGCCGCTCCGTCTCGTATACCGGTAGGATCACAAGCCGTTGCTAAGATGGATAATATGGTGTTTGCATTTGCGAAAAATCAGTTATTTTCTGCTGGGGTTTTTGCATATCAAATGTTGCATCTGAATCAACTGCTTCTATTTCTCTACTTGTTTCTGACTCTAAAATAACACCTTTTTGGGAAGTAGTGATATTTGGTAAATTTTCCTCAGCAACTCTAGATAACCTCAGTTGTTCTTCTAATTTCCTCTTCATTCTAATATAAAACTTACAGTAGCACATTGAAAATAAAAAATTTAGTTTAAAGCGTAAAGATGCCAATGGCGGCGGCTCAAAAGTTAAGTTAATTGCAAATTGTGTTTTTAACATTTCATTATAATCACTATATGCAACTTTTCCGCACTATTACGAATCATTTAGAACTAACAAAAATTTTCGTTCCACCCTAAATTGTATATTCAAATCACTTTCTAACTTTATACAATCAGAAATTGTAGAAATCCGAGCAAATATTTTCATATCATCTGCATAAAGAAAGCAATGTGCGAATTTAAAATGCTCCACAATATCATTACTCCAGAAGTTACACGAATTAAATGGGGTGCACCTTCAATCTTAACGTATTGTGACCGACCAGAAAGATAAGATTGCAACCTTTTAATAGGGATGAACTCTTAATTTAGTTTCTCTAGCTTATACTAGTAGATAAGAATCGAATGATCAATTGTATCAAAAGCTTTTTAAAAGTCAGTATAAACTACATCCACTTGGTATAAAACCTGCATATTGTGTAGGCAAAATGGAAGATTTCACATGAAAATAAAAATCTCTGCAGCATGGCTTCGAAAACGGCATGTCAGAAAGGATAGCATTTGGATATGGCAGAAATAATAGCAATTCCTCGATAATTGCTAATTTCACATATTTCGCTAGATTTACAAACCGGACGAATTAAGAATATTTTCCAGGGACCAGGAAAACTTCAAGTTCGAAGGCTTTTATTAAAGATGTGAGTCAGCGGAAGAGCTACACTTTCAGCGCTTTTAAAGTTAGCCGGAACTGAAAAGTCGACAATGCAGATTGTGTTACCTCCAACCAAATAAATTATAATACTTATAAAGGACATAGTTATACTGTTCGATAGTAAACTTGCAGTCAATGATATAGGCAGATTTATCGATAATGCAGTATTATTTAATACGTGAAAACATAGTACGGGATAACTTTTAAAGATGTCAGATTTAACAATTTTTAATTTTTGGTAAATAAATAAAAAATAAAATTAATTTTTTTTATAATTCATGTCTAGTTGTAAGTTTTATTCGTGTTTTTTGCTTTTGTTTACATTTTTGTTTCGATACAATAAAATAAATTTAAAAAACTACTAGTGCCATCTTTACATTTAATCCATCTATCGCCGTTTTTTGACAGCAAAGACCTTTATAGGTACTATAATTTATTTGCCTACAACCGAAAAACGGTAATGCAGATTGTGGTATACCAACCAGAAGTAAAAAAAATCGATAATGCAGAGGGCATTTCCCTACCTGGAGAATAAAAAAATCGATAATGCAGATTGTGTCATCCTAGCGAAAAATAAAAAATGAAGTCGTTATCAATCGAGAGTGTTAAGGCGAAAAATTACTAAGGATGAACGGATAGAATTGAAAACCTTTGCCAATATTTTTATATAGCAAAACCTGGCAGCTGGCAATAAGCTGTGAAAAATTCGCGAACCCAAAATATTTTAAATTGTAATTTTTTTTTTTTTTTTTTTTTTTTTTTTGTGCATTTATTAGAAATTCAAAAAATATAATAAATTTATTTATCCGAGTTTTACAATTTGTTTGCTACGGAATCTAATGAATTAGTGAATATACAATACAGACGAAGGTAGTCTATAATAATAATTGTAATAAAATCAGCCTCTAGAGTGCTATATCTGAAGATGGATTGCACTAATGTCACTTGTTAATAGCTATTGCAAGAAAAAATTCAATTCAAGTTTCCCGTAGTATACCTATATGTCAGCCACGATTTAGGCGACTGAAAAGAACAGATCCACTCGGACTCGGTGAGGTTAAGACTTAAAATATGTAATAATTTTAGCTTAAGATTTGATTACTTCTTGTTAGTTTCTTATGTAGAAAGATTCAAGAATAAAGCCATTGGCAGCATTAAACAAAAAAAAAGAAAATTCAAGTGGGAAATCGCGGAAAATTCGATTTTCCAAAAATCATTAGAAAATTGGTATAGAACAGCCTCTAGAGTGTTATGTCTTGAGATGTATTTTATTGACAAGTGACACTAAAGGAATCCATCTACAGACATAACACTCCAAAGACTGATTTTATACAAATTTTCTAATGATTTTTGGAAAATCGAATTTTCCGCGATTTCCCACTTGAATTTATTTTTTTTTTTTTTAAATGCTGCCAATGGCTTTATTCTTGAATCTTTCTACATAAGAAACTAACAAGAAGTAATCAAATCTTAAGCTAAAATTATTACATATTTTAAGTCTTAACCTCACAATTTAATTAATTTAATAAATTTACAGGTTTACAGGTTCATCAGTCCGAGTGGGTCTGTTCTTTTCAGTCGCCTAAATCGTGGCTGTTTTAATATATCCCTGGCCAATTCATTGGGATGCGTTTCTAGTTTCGAATAATATTTAGAACTGAATTCTTTAATTGTTTCTTTAATGGTTTTAATCCCAAGGTCGTCATGTATATTAGTATTTCGAATGTACCATGGAGCATTAGTAATACTGCGAAGTATTTTCGCTTGAGTTCGTTGCAGGAGCTCTCTGTTTGAAGCGCTGGTGGATCCCCATAACTGAATACCATATGTCCATATGGGTTTGATTATCGCTTTGTACAGTAAAACTTTATTGGCTAATGACAACTGAGATTTCCTTCCCATCAGCCAATACATTTTGGAAAATGTAATTTTTTTTTGGTTTCGCTGTGTTTCAATATGGTTTTTCCACGTTAACCTTCTATCCAGGTGCAAACCTAAGTATTTGACCTTCGTTTGTTGAGGAATATTTTATTGTTTAATTTCACTGGTGGGCAGGTGCGTTTGTTCAGCGTGAATGTGATGTGAGTTGATTTGTTTTCGTTCACTTTTATTCGCCATGTCTTTAGCCAGTCCGCGATTTTGTTTAAATGATTCTGTAACTCCTTTGAGGCAATTTCGGGATTATTGTGTGACACCAGGATGGCCGTATCATCGGCAAATGTTGATATTGTTACTTTGTTGGTTACAGGTAAATCGGATGTGTACAACAAGTATAATATTGGCCCTAGAACGCTGCCTTGCGGGACACCTGCATTAATATCATTTAAGCAAGTAGTTGCGCCATTTTGTTTGACCATGTATTGCCTTTGAATAAGGTAGTTTCCTAAAACTGTAAACAATATTAGTCCATCGTGCCAAACTTTATCAAATGCTTGTGCTATATCCAAGAAAGCAGCAGAACAATATTTCTTTTCCTCGAAGGTGATTTTGATTGCGTTTACAATTCTGTGAATTTGCTCTGGTTTCGGAACCCAAATTGATGGTCTGGTATAACGCGCCGTTCTTCCAATATTGGTTTCAATTTTGTTAGTAACATTTTTTCAAATAGCTTTGATATTGTGGGCAGCATGCTTATTGGGCGATATGATGAGATCTGCGTTTCATTTTTTCCAGGCTTATGTATCATTGTGATCAAAGATATTTTCCATTTTGGAGGAATATAACTGGTTCGCATGATCGCGTTGAATATGAATGTTATTAGTTTTATGCATTTGTCTGGTAATTCCCTTATCATTTTTCCAATAATGAGATCATGTCCTGGTGCCTTTTTCGGGCTTATTCAATTTTTAATTGTATTCTTAAATTTCTTCCAATTATACTTTATAGGTTTGTAGGATAAACCATCATAAATTTGCTGGGGTAGCACGAAATTATTATCTCATTCGTGTGGTGCGAATACTGTTGTTAGATGATCAGCAAAAGCATTGGCTTTTTCTTCATCACTTCTCGCCCAATTTCCAGTTGGTAGTCTAATCGGTGGATGCAAATTTGTTGGCCTTTTTAAATTTTTTGTTGCCTTCCACAAAGAGTAATCTGTCCTCTCGGTTGCCGAGAGATCACTTAAATAGTTCTGGACGCTCTGGTTTTCTTCTTCCCGCAAAGCAAATCTTAAGGCCTTGATAGCTCGATTTAATTTCCATTTCAATAACGGTGATTTTGTTTGCAGCCATAGCCGGCGAATTTTCCGTTTTTCCTGGATTAGTTCCTGTATATTATGTGACAATTTATTTACTTTTTCAGAACTAATTATGACAGGTGTAGACCTTTCAGCTGATAATGCCATGACGTCTTTTAAATTTTCGGCCGCCGCCGAAATTGATTGTTTGTAAGACGGTTGGGTATTTCGTTCCTTAAGACATCGGTACTCACTGTTACTATTACCGGTGAGTAATCAGAAGACAGATCATAACAATCGGAGGCATTAGCATATGTACGTGGAATGCCCTTAGTTACACAAAAATCGATTAAATCAGGAATTTTCTTTTTATCCGTGGGCCAGTAAGTTGGATTACCTGCAGATAAATAATCCAGGAACTGTTCCTCTATAGCTTGATAAAGTTGTTTGCCTTTCGGCGATGTTAATCTGGAACCCCAATGAGTATGTTTGGCGTTGTAATCACCTCCCGCAAGAAATTTATTACCCAGCTGGCGGAAATAATCCAAGAACTGGAGTTTTTTATAGCGTGTTTTGGAGGCAGTACACTTCCGATATGACACAGTTTCCAGACCACTCCTGAAGACAGATGCTCGTTGATTGTGTATGTTCTTTCTCATATTTCGTAAGTTCATAGTTTTTTAATCTTCTTTTAATCAATACAGCAGTGCATCCATGTGCTTTTCCATCTGGGTGCTTGGTGTCATAAATCGAGTACCCATTAATTTTGAAATAGCTATTTTTGGTGAAGCGTGTTTCGGATATTAACATTATGTCAATATTGTGCGCAGTGAGGAATGCTTGAACCTCCGCTTTATGTTGTGCTAGGCCGTTTGCATTCCATATAGCTATTTTGATGATGGTCATTTTTGACTTTTTACGACTATCTGCATCAGCCTGTTCATATTCTGCATCATTAGATCCATGGTTCTCTCCATCATGGCCATGAAGCTTTGCATCATATTAGTCAATTTATTTAACACTTTTGAGATGTTTCCCTCTTCACTTGCTTGCACTTTAGGAGCCGCACCTTTAAGAACACTTGTGTATGAAATCCCTTGGTGCACACTATTGTTGACAGTTGCGTATTGGTTTCCATTTTGAGCGTTTGGGTTTACAATTTCTGGGCGTGCTTCTTTTTTAGCTGAAAAATGGAGATTAAGCATTAGTTGTTCTGCTCACTGTTTTGGATTGATTCTCCTTTTCAATTCAAGATAAATTGGACACCCTCTATAATTAGCTGTGTGATTTCCATTACAGTTGCTGCATTTTCTCACTGATGTTTCCGTTTCGGCTTTATTGTAAACCTTTACGTTATGGAGTTCTCCACATATAACACAAACATCGTTCAAAGTACAATATGCGCTAGTGTGTCCATATTCTTAGCACTTAACACACTGTACCGGCCTATTTTTTTTCTGGGTTCTTCGATGGTAACTCCTCTGTGCAGTAGATATTTTGGGTCATATATTGCATGTTTGTCTTTGACCTTTTTTGACATAACCGCATTCATTTGTTTTCTCCAACCGAATAGGATTGTTGCCAATTCATTTAGCCAAATTAGTTTTATTGTTTAAAATGAACAAAATTGCAGTCAGTTTAACTAATTTATTTTGTGCGATAAAATTCTGTTTGAAATTGATTTTTCGGCTATATTATAGACAATATATTAGTAGTAATGACATTCACAGTATTTTCGATTTAGTAAATCAGAAAAATACAGAGGCCAATCACTCATAATATATCTACTGGAAAAAATAGAAATATCCTCCCCCCTCCATTTACTTCACTCCAGAGTCAATACAAATGTATCTCAAAAATGAGAACCCTCCTTGACTTGAGTTCAATTATGTTGGTAGTTTGGTTTCACACTAAAAAGTAAGGCCTACTACTTATCAGGCAGCGACGACCAAACTACTACAAAAATGCAATTCTCGCTTAATACCTTAAGCATAGAAAATCATAATAGATTTCTCATTTGACTAAAAACACAAAATTAAAAAATTCCATTCAAATGTTATCGATGCAGTGCATAATACATTTTATATTTGCAACGCACTCTAAAATCATTGCCTTATAAAATACACAACACAACGATAACATTGGAAATATCAGAAGTTTTGTTTTTTCCTATACTTATAATGAAATGAGAAATCTGGAATGAATGTCTATGCCTTAAGAATCAAGCAGAACGTACTGACTTAGCAAATTATATTTACGAAAATCAAAAAGCCTAAGGAGAAACCTCATTTGTGTGTATTTATGCCACACAAATGATTAAAAGGTAAAAAATTGTCATTGCCACAAATGCAATTCGTTTGGACTAATCGAAAAGGTAGTTATCCCAACACCAATTCGGAAAACATCGCAACTTCGTTAAATATCGAGATAAAATTCAAATAAAAACTATAAAGAGACATGAAAAGCTGAGTATAATTCTCTCTATCCTAAATTCCATCAAATATTACAGAATTGTTTGTAGTTGTTTAGGTAAAAATAGTGAATTCACCTTCTTCTTATATAATGCCCTCTTCACTTTGTATTACGTATATTCCAACAACATATTAAACATTTTAGGCACTAAATCTTCAATCACAATAAACGAGTATAGGTTAAACAAAGCTTTCCATGTAAGACGATTTACAAAAATGTTTATTGCAATCCATTTGTATTCTATTTATTTTCGGCTGATAACCACTAAATTTTTGATTTATGGCTGGAATGCTAATAACGAAACTGTATTATCGACATTTTACTTTCGGCAGGAAACTTTCTGCTAACTTTAACAGGGTCGCAATTTTTAATAAGGAGTGTCTTCATGACCAGCCGAAATCGATCGAGTGATTTTTTAAACCTTTTGTAATTTTGCGAAATATTTAACAAGTGTTTTTAAAAAAAATTTAAAAAATTTGTGTATTAAGTGTGTTTCGCTAAGTGCCTACGGCGGAAAGTGTAAAAAAAGTATCAGTAGTTTTCCTTGGCTGTTGCTCATCTGGTTCAATTGCTTGGTTGCTATACTAGCAAACTATTTGGTGATGACCAATGTTAATCGTTAGAAGAGGGCTTGAGAACACCATCAACTTCAAACCAAATAATATCTGGAAGATTGAAATCACCAATGATCATGAGTTGTTCATCAACATGTACTGAAGACACAGTTTTGAAAAAGTCAATAAATTCAAGGTAAACTTCTAAGTTTATTCACAGAGAACATATACAGCGACAATGAAGATAAAATAAATGTCGGCTTACACCTATAATGTTGTATACGTACACATATAATGTTGTGTACCGGATGACAAGTTTAACCTCACTCGAAAGTGAATTCTCAAGCACAATTCCTCCTTTAAGGCTGGTATCAAAATCATGTCTGTCTTTTCTATAGACCAGATAATTTGATGGAAAATATTCTTCAGAATTGAAATTTGTTGTAAGCTATCATATGTTTAACAAATAACTATATGACATCGTAATCGTTAACGATATCAAGAACGATTGTCAGGAACGCCCAACAGAGACTTGTCCTTGAGATCTTCGTTTATCCCGAAATTAAAACATAAATATTCCAGATCCTGATTTTTTTTGGTTTTGAAGATCAATTTACCAACATTGTAGAAACTTGTTCCCAAACATTTATTAGCCAGAGCTAAAACTTCATCCTCGGTTGTTTCAGAGTCCAGTCTGGATAGATGAAGCCAAAATTTAAGTGGTACAGTTTCGACGATAATATCTGGCAAGATATTAGAACCTCATACTGCTTGTTGATTCCTTATCTTTTACTGGGTATGAATTAGTATGGGGGCATAGTTATTGATTCGCTGGAGTAGTAATGCCGCAAAGATCATTAACTACTTTCACTTTGCTCCTTGTTAAGCGTTCTTTTTGGCAATAAGTTGGCTATATTTTTGAATATTTTAAACTAATATTCTCCTTACTCGTCTCAAGCTCCTTCTGTAAGCACTTCACCACATCCTGCTGTGCAATAATAATTTGCTTATAATTATGGGAATGTTCAAATTAGAGTTGCACGAAGGTTAAATAAAGCACTATTTACGTACTAGTTTTATTTGGATCTGAAATAATTTTAACCGTTCATTGTGTTTCTTATTTGTATTAAAATATTTATAGGTGTGACGTGTACAACTGAATTTAAATGTAAAAAATATCTTGTGTACAAATGTTAAGCTCCAAATAAGATGAAAATATTCAAACAGATGACAATTTTTATTGTTCTTAAAAGAAATATTTTTGTTTAATTTACTGTAATATCACGTTCAAGTAATAAAGATATCTTAAAAATCAGTTTCGCTCTCTTATTTATATTAAATATCCATAAGTATATGCGCACTGTATCCATGTTTCGTAAACTATGTTCCGCGGAACATTTTTTTTATTCTATACAAAAATATTTTTCTTGTTGATTAGAATTTCAGTGCTATTTTATCGTTCCTTTGAGCACTTTAAATTTCTTGAAAAGTCAAGTTTAAGAAACACTGGACTTTATTGTACACAGTTTTTCTCATAACAATCCGCTGTTACAAAACTCTCTTAAATTTTAATAATTATTGTTATTATTTTAAACAATTATCATTTTAATTATTATACAAAACAAATTCTCCTAAAAATAAAAACACTTTCCTGATTTATAATTTTCAAAGTGTTTTCATGTTTTTATATTATTTAATTAAAACAAAACAAAAATTAAATAAAAAAATGTATATATCTGAAAAGCAGAAAACTGTGAAGTTATTTTTTGCATCTGTCACTCAATTATTAACGTTTCTTATATACTCATGCTCAAGCAAAAGAATAACGTAAGATTTTGTACAAAAAAAAAATTTATTGTGATTCTTTTAATTGAGAATGGAAAATATGCGGAATATAATTAACAAATCATATCTCAACCCCCTCCCCTACTTGTGTACATAAATTTCTAAGCACATCGACTTGTTACAGTGTTTTGTTGTTGTTTATTATTTTTTTTTTTGATATGATTAAAATTTATCAGTTAGAAAATATTTATAATGGTAAAAATTTATGGGAACAAAAATTAAAAAAAAAAAACATTTCCATCCACCCTCTGGAAAATTTTTTTAACAAAAAAATTAATTAGATTTTTTTTTTTTTGTTTTTTGTCGCTTTATAGGAAGATTGTTAAATAAATTAATATTCAAAGTTTATGACAATCAAAAATTTTATTAGTAACCTAGGAAGAAAATTGAAAAAAAAAACTGGATAGAATTTTACGTTGTGCTTGTAATTGTAGCTCGGCAGATGGAAACAATAACTTACTGGAAACTGTATATTGAGGAATATTGCCTTCTTTTCCAATTAGCGATGTCTTTAAACCATGGTCTAATAATTAATAAATGATTAAATTAAAAAGTTTAGACCATAAATTAGGTCCAAGACTTAATTGCATGAACAAAGAAGCACATTCCATAAGAATTGTAGAAGAATTTTGGGACAATTAGGTTAAGTGTTCTTGTTGATCTTGCAAATACAATTTTTGAGTAAAGATACGTTGGTAATTTTTTGTTTAAAATGTTGTATAAAATATTAAAATTTGTATTATATATTTATCAAGAGAGTACCCCAAGATTCTATTTCTATACGGTGACAATCCATCAAATTTTCTAAGTCCGAAAACAAATTTAAAGCAGGCATTAAAAATGATTTCCAATTTATGTCCAATATACCATAAATTAGCAGCTTCGACCTAATAGCACAACCATAGGTGAGATGAGGCAAAATAAGAGAAAGAACTAGCTCCCTTCATATATTTTGAGGCTGGCAATCTGAAAATTTCCACAGATAACGAAGAGTAGCATCTATATGATTTTAAAACTATTCGATTAACATCACTATCCAGGAGGGCTGTTTATAAAAAATAAGAGCACGAGATCTTGAGAACAAATTATTGCAATAAACAACCTGAGACCTAAATTGTAAGTAAGATAACATTAAGTTAACAGCTTGGATAGAAAAATTGAAGATTTGCCTAAGTTTGCGAAAGAGCGATACAGAATCAAATGCCTTTGAGAAATCTAGTAATATGAGTACGCCAGTTTTTTTATTATCCAGATGCTTTAGTTAATCTGTGTGCACTTTCAAAAGTTAAATGACATTTACGGAAGCCAGATTGGTGCATGTTGAGAAATTTATTTAGTTCTAAATATCTGGATATTTGTTGTTGAATTAGTTTCTCCAAGGCCTTTGATAGAAATGGAAGAAGGCCAATTGGTCTAAGATCTTGCACTGATTTTATCTTGTTTTTTTAGGAATTGGAATAACTTTAGCCTCTTTCCAAGGCAACGGGAAAGTAGATGTTGTTATAATATGATTAACTGTATGAATAATTTAGGACAAATACCATCCATTCCAATAGCACTTTATTTAATAGTATATACGGGATTAAAAACTTTACTCATATTTACATCATGAAAACTTAACTCCGTTGATATTTTTGAAAGTGGGTGATGAAACTTTGGTAAAGGATTAGTAAAAACAGAGTGTACAGAAGTAAAATAATAATTGATTTCATCAGAATTAAAAATATTATTAGTACTAGTACGATCAACCACGCCTAAATCAGCCAAATATCTCCAAATCGTTTTCTGTGGCAGTTTAGGTGAAAACATTTTATTATAATAAGAGCGTTTAGCATCTCTGCGCAAATTATATTGGATATATTGCTTATTAGTTTGTTATATGTCAATTTAAATTCATTTGACCTGGTAATTTTCCAATGCCGATAAGCTAAGTCACGCTCGAGTGCCATCGACAACTCTGGATTACACCAAGTAGGAAAGTTTTTAGATTTGGATTTGGTTTTCCTTAGTGGAACATGATTATGGTATAAGGTACGTAGACACTTGCTCAAATAATATTAGTTTTGGGTGTATTGAATTTAGTACATTTTCTATGTCTAGAATACCTCGAACATCAGGTGGGCGATAGAAAGCTCCGATCAACATTTTCGAATCCCTAAAAGAGATTTCAATTAAAATTAACAACGTTAGAAATCATATCTTCTGCCAATGTAACGTTTGCCTAATATATTGGACTACACCAAATGTTACTGAGGAAGTTTATGGAAATGAATCCTTTGACAACAATATGTATATAACTATTTCTAAAGTTGATTCTGTTAGTCCGAACCTCGTTCAAACTTCATCGATTTCTTCTAACAACCCGTTGGACGAATTAATCGAAATTAAAAGTCAGGATTCACCTACACGCACAAAAATGTTGAGTTTGGCGGACAGCTGCATTTCCAAAATATCGTCTACGACTTCTAAATGTTTGCATTAAATACCCTTTTATATCTATATTAACCAAATGACGGGTTTAAATTTTATCTGTAAGTTATCATAAAAGATTTACGGTTGTCAAAACTAAAAAAATTGTCGCAGCAACCAAATATTTTTCGGAAATATTCATGAAAAATATGTTGGTAATTATATCCGTCAAATATTGTTATAAGAACTGTATATATCGGTTGTCATAACCCCAATTTGGTAAAAGTAACTTTCATGGATTTATCACAACACCAATTCGGTTATCAACAATTATTTCGGTTGTGATTTTATCTTTTTCGCTTCTAATTTATGTTCGTGGTTTTTTATTCTTGGCTTTGTAACTATTGAGTTTGGATGTGCAACAGTGAAACATTCGCTTAAGTGAGGTTAAGGTAATTAAACGTGTTTTTTAGTGTAACTGGTTAACTTTATTGCTTGAGAATGATTTTTATCAATACAATTTATCAACAAAATGTACAAATTCTTAAAATAAAAGGGTGTAACGAAAATATCAACTTTGACAACTTTTGCAACGCTGGTACGAGAATAATAATACATTCCGTTAACTGTTCAACTTTTAGAAGATAATTTTCTATTTTCAGCAAAAGATTTATATAAGATAAACAATGAAGTTAATTTTTATGATACCGATACCGGGATCAATATTCCAAGCAATATTCTTGCAGAATACGTTATGGACAAAAAAAAGACTTCGCCAAAGTGGATTTTGGGTGTTTCAGAAAATACCGCAAAATTGAATTTATTGACAATAGATGAAGGTTTTTTTTTTTTTTTTATACCACCGTTATTTTATTTTTTTTCATTTTTCAATTTTTTTTTTTTATTTCCAAAAGACATTTCAAATACTGTGATAATGGAAGACATAGTTAATATACCAGAAGCAGCCACGTTAACAAATATTGTAGAAGAAGCATCCTGCGAAATAAACCATATATATAGAACCATATCGCTTCATAATTCAGAAGAGTTTGTAGAAAATCAAAACGTTAATCCTATTATTAAAAGAATATTTCCATCATATGCGGCTGTTACAGAAATCAAAGATTTAGATTTTGTTATAATTTATGCGAATTTCATAAAAAACAAAAGTCTTGAAAATTGTGATAGAACACAAATTGCTAAGCTGATACTTAAACCTTTACTTCAACAGCAACATAATTTAGAGTAAATAATTTACATTTATATATTATTGTTAATTTTGAATCTGAACACTTAACATGCTACTCGCACGAAATTTATGTATATTACGAACGTATAATTTACGAACGAAATATTACGTATAAGACGAATATTATGTATATGTATTATTTGCTCGAGTGTGAGTGATTAAATTTTTAATTTACATTTCCAGATTGACTCGTATCGATTTCATTTATTTATCTCGACGGATATGTGAGTGTTTTGAGAAAGAAATTCCATCGACCTACTACACTGTTGGCTGCCGAGCTCAAAAACCTCCTGGAAAGCTGTATGATAGCTATTGCTTTTATAGAAAAAAATTATCTTGCAGTGGTTTAATTACTAGACGACAGCGTACCAGCGTAGAACAGAACACTGTAATTCTAGAACCCGCAGGTAAAACATGTTAATATGGTTTTTCTTGAAACAAAATTAATTTGTTTAATTTATGAACATTTTTTAATTGATGTAGATAACAGCGTTTTGGAAGACTTTGAGTTCGTGAAACATAATTTCGAGCCTTGGGATGAATTAGTACCGAAATGGCGAAACTCTTACTCTGAACGCTTAAAATTATTGAAAGACTCCAAAATTTCCACCCTTCAGTATATTGAGGATTTTCCTGCTTTACGTGAATGCGACGAGACCCAACTAACTGAACTGGTAAATATGTAAACTTTTAATTATTTAATACAGTGTAACTTTAATTTTTTCTAATTTCAGCTTAAAATTGATGCCGAATTAGCCTGTCCTGCCACTCAAATATTAAACATTGCTGTAAAATGGGACATTTATTACAAAAAAATCATACTTCTTGCAAAAAAATCAACAGATTTATCAGTTAAATCCAGTGTTGTGAAACGAATCAAATTTAATTTCGTTTCAGTTTTCGTTATTCTCTAAATAAAAATATCGGTTTTCGTTTCAGTTATTGTTTCGACCAATTAATTTGGTTACGTTTTTCGTTACGTTTCCGTTACGTTTCGGTTACAGTTACGATTTCGTTATACATCACTCATGAATAAATAAAATATAAAAGTAATAATTAGGAAATGAATTATGGATAGTAATTAACTTGTTACATAATATTATTCATTAAATTCAGTTTATTACCTGCAATAGCTGAATTTTTTAATTTATTTTTGTTTTTTATTTTTTCAAATTTCAAGGTGAATATAATATAATAAAAATAAAATATTATAAATATGTAACGTAATAACCTAAAAAAAAATAGCGGTTTTGTTACGTTTTTCGTTATAGTTAATATGGATTATATCGTTTCCGTTTTGGTTACGGTACGAAATTTAAATTCCGGTTTTCCGTTTTTGCGTTACGTTACAATAACGTTTCACAACACTGGTTAAATCATTATGTGCTCTTGTTCACAGATGCACTGACGGTATATACATAACTATTCTCGTGTTCGAATTTAAATGTATCAAACTAATACTTGTAATATTCAATTTATAGAAAATAATAAGTCTTTGGCATTTGTTCTGTTGCCATATATTTTTCCATATTCAAGAACAACTAAAAGAACCATCCACCAAAATAGTTTTAAAATAACTAAAATTGAGAGCCAAGAAAATTTTGTTGCTTACTTTAAGGTAGGTTAATCAAATCCGAAAGATGTTAACATATTTTTTTTATTTTTATTTATTTTTATTTCTATACAGACAATTCAAGAAGCTGAAGATTTCGAGCAGAAACTATTAGCTAAGAAGAAAGGGTTGCAGCCTCCAGTTGTAATTATTGGGGATGTAACATCCCAACTGGTAGCATATGTCACGCTAGTTGACAAAAAATTTAAATTTGATGACGTTAAGCAGGCAGTACAAACTTGCTTTTACATGTTTTACGCACTGGATATAGCATATCCAGTTGAGAGCGTGTATATATGGACATTCATGCAGCTACATATTTTTGGGGTACATTTTTCTAATAATAACAAATCACTGCCGGCCATATCGGTCGTGGAATCAATAAATAACGATCTGGTGAATTTATAAGCTGTTATATGAATATAAGATAAGTCAATAGTAATTTTAAATTTTTTATTTAATTTGTTTTTTATTTTATCTATTTTGTATACTCGCTGAATTAGAGTGTGAATGAATTTGAAAATATTATTTTTGAGTTAATCCAGATATTCTAAAAATGAAATTTGCTTGCTATATTTGTTTAAAATCATTCTGTGAAGCCGACAAATTTAAACAACATTTTACTTCATTACATCCAAATATTTACAGATTTGTTTGCATGGAAGTTGATTGTGATAGAGTGTTTTCAAATATATTTAATTTGGTGAAGCATACACGTCGTGACCATTCGGAAAAATCAAGTCTAGTTTCTATTTTAGTAGATAAAGAATTAACTAAAGTTGAAAATAATTCTAAAGACCAGCAGCTAGCAGAAAATTTTCCAGTTGATAATCAGCAGTGTATTACAGTTCCACCCAATAATTTTTTAAAAATCATACTTGCTGGCGAATGAAAGAATTCCTAGGACTACTATTTTCAATATTACAAAGGGACTAACTGATTTTTATAACGGTCAGTTAACAAAAATTATGAGTCTTATTGAAAATAAATCTTCTAATCATTCTTCAGAGATTTCAGGTATTTTAAAGTTAATTTTTTCTGAAACGTCAATTCATTCAGAGCATATGATATTTAAACAGCTAAAATCTCAAGAAATTTTTATAAATTATAAAACTTACGTAATATCTCAAGATGAAACTTTTGAGTATTCCAATGATAATAGTATAAACTTAGTTTCCAACCAGTCCGTAACTAAAATTGTGTGTTTGGATCAATTATTTTCGGTATTATTTTCCAAAACTAAGATTTTAGAACAAATAAACGAATATCTTGAATGTATTCAAAAGAATGAATTAACAATATTTAACATCGTACAAACTGGTTTTTGGAAAGAGAAAGTCCGAACGTGCAATCCATGTAATTTAGACGATATTTTACACTTACCATTAATGATTTATTTTGATGATTTCGAACCGTTAAATCCACTAGGGTCGCATTCAGGTATCTTTAAATTAGGGGCAGTTTATATAAAATTAATGGTACTTCCTGATAATTTGGCATCAAATCTATCTAGCATATTTTTATCAATGATTTTTTTTTCTCAAGATAAACAAAAATTTGGAAATTCGAAAATATTTAAGCCATTGATAGATCAATTAAATTTATTGCAAACTGATGGAATAAAATTAAAATTCAAACATTATAATTGTATAAAATTGATTCCTTGTGTTATTATAGGAGACAATTTGGGAGTTAATTCTATATTAGGTTTCACAGAGTCTTTTAATAGTAACTTTTACTGCCGGATATGTAAATTACCGAAAATTGATATGCAGGTCAAATGTGAAGAAGACATCGATAAAATAAGATCTCCGCAAAATTATCAAGAAGATTTAATATTAAATAATATTTCTGAAACGGGTCTAAAAGAAAATCGATTTGGAATAGTATGATTGATTTTCACGTAACACAAAATTATAGTCTGGACTGTTTCCATGATTTTTTAGAAGGCGTTTGTCATTATGTTCTACTGTGTGTTCTGAACAATTTAATTAAAGCAAAACTCACATCAATTCACGAAATTAACCAAAGACTTCAAATTTTTAATTTTGGAAAACATTCCAAAAATAAGCCTCCTTTGTTTAACATAGACTGCTTAAAAGCAAATAAAATTCGCATCTCTGGCTCCGAAATGTATGCTTTAATAATATACTTCCCTTTAATAATTGGGGACAAAATTTCAAATTCAAGCGAGGATTGGAAACTTTTAATTACTTTAAGAGAAGTAATTTCCATTGTTTTTAGTAAATATGTCAATAAGCAAACATCTCAATATTTAAAAATTCTTATTTCTGAATTAAATTATCTCTATAAAAAACAATCGAATAGTAATTTAAAGCCTAAATTTCATTTGCTTTCACACTACGCAAGGGTGATTGATAAAATAGGCCCAATTTCGGCTCTAAGCACTATACGATTTGAATCAAAACATCAAATATTTAAAAAAACTTTGTTTTTATCTAATAATCGCATAAATATTCTACAAAGTTTAGTAGTCAAAAACCAATTGACCCTTGCTAATTTCATATTGAATTATAGCAATGCCTTAAGTGAAATAAAATATTTTGCATTTCAAAATATACCTTTAAACTTATCTTCGAAGTTTAAATTTACTTATAACGATTCTAAAATAGATGTATTGAAATATTTAGAGCTATACGACGTGTTGCTTAAAAATGGAAGCATTTTTTGTATTGGAACTCATTTAGACGCCGATCCAATATTTGCTCTTCTTCATTACGTAATAATTTATAAAAAAAATTTATTTTTATGTCTTCAATCAATTGATACACTTTATTTCGATCAGCATTTTTTTGCATATCGTGTTGAAAAAACTGATAATTTTTTTACCTTGTCTATTGAAAAATTAACATGCAAGCACATTTCGCAAATAAATTTAAGTGCAAACGGGGATGAATATATTATTTGGGATAACTAATTAAAATTATATTTTAATAATAAATAGGGTTTACGGTGTAAATATTAAGTGTTACTAGAATTGTATTAGATATTTAAGAATTGGCAGTTTTATTGAAATAATAAATAAATAAAAAATAAAAAAAATGTTAATTTTTAATTTACTTTACAGAATAAGAAAAAATTACCGTTTGTATTTTGGATAATGTTATTATTGGGTAATTTAATAATTAGTAAATTAATCTAAAAAAGTAATTTACTAGTTTTAATTATATAAATAGTAAATAATTGTATTTTTATCAATTTACTATTTATGATAGTTACTCAATATGTATTAATATTACCCAAGATACAAACCTACGTAAAATATTGTTACTTAGGGGCATGATGCCTTCACAATAATGTCTCTGACAATATAATGATAGGTAATACAATCGTCATTAGTATTTATAAAGGTTATGATACCTTCAAATTTAACTAACTGAGACCATACATGTTAGTGGCGACGGCCCCATTACAGGATAAAGAACCGCATGTTGTGAGGTTATTGTAACCGAATATCGTTTATCTAAACTGCAAATTAGTGTATTTCAGGACTTTCTCACATTTCTGTTGACTTCGCATTGGGCAACAAGATAACCAAATGAAATTTATTTAAACATCAATTTCGGTTAATCTAACATCAAAACCAAGAAGTTTTAAGAACCGAAGAATTGAAGCTGGATGGATTCGAAGTCGTCATAACCTCGTCATTTTTGTGCGTGTACTAAAACGAATGAGTGGTAAGTGACATTTTTTATATCTGCATGACTCTCATCAATTCATGTAACATTTTTTTAGCTCAAGTAAACGAACATCAATCTACAGCCCTTCGTAAATTGGATGCTAATTGGGTAAAATTTTTTTGCGTGATTAACTGAAAAATAAGGTCGAGCATTATGTAAATATTGCCAGCAATCATTGCCCATTAACTATTCACTGCTAAAACGGCATAATGACGATAAAAGCCACATTAACATAATCAACAAAGATGCTTATCGATCCTCTAGTAGATCTTATAAAATCAGTGGATTCAGAATCAAAAGTTTGCAAAAAATGAAATTTGGTCGAATAAAGGGAGAAGAAACCACAATGCACAAAATTCAATCCTTAGTGGACAAAATTCAATCCGTAAATATCACAAGTATGGTGCAAAACTAGCCTCGTTTGATGTCACAAATATATATTGTAATATACCGGTTCCTGAAACCATATCCGTAGAAATGTTAACGACCATCATAAATCAAAATTACTTTGAAGACAACGAGGAATTCTATAGTCAAATTGAGGGATTACCCATGGGAAGTCATTGTTGATTTTCCACTATTGTTTATTTCATTAGAATTTTCAGATAATCAACGATTTCTGGTAATCTTACCTCATATTGACAATGTCTACATTGTTGGGAACAGATTCTAGCAAGGATGTTTTATGGAGTTCATCTATAATTATTTTGTTTAATTATTGTAATCGGATAGCCATTTTTCGAGAACAAGTAAATTAAATAGATAAATATTTTGTGTAAATCTTAAAACGACCAATATTTATCTAGATTTAAATAGAATTTATATAGGGCCACAGGCCGAATTGAAAATCAAAAAATTTAATTTACCGCCAAAGAGTATTTCAGTAATTAAAAAAAAATTATAAACAGTATGACATAAAACAATCTATAGATCCCGAAAATCTAGGGCTAACGCTTATTCCATTGATTAAAGGGGTAACCTGGTGTAGAACACCAAAAACAAGCATTTTTGTAAAAACAAAAAAAAACTATTCAATATTTATTTTTGCAAAAGTTATTTAAAAAAATATGAAGGTGCATCTGAAAATTCTTACTACACGGCGTGCACTCTAGCACCTCGTAGAATTATCCGAAACAAAACTAAAGTTTATGAGTATAGTTTGTAGATACCTACCAAATTAATTATTTCATTTTAAAAAATTATAACGATCATGATTTAAAAAAATTCGTTTTATGCTTAAATTTTACATATTTTTTTTTGTTTATAACTTTATCTTAATAATGTTTTTAGTACAAAATGTGTGGTATATATTCAAGACAATTAAATTACCTTTAATTTAAAAAGGAAATTATTTCAATCCATCGAAAAAATTTTGAGTGATTCTGCACGCCAGTTTCATCGATACAATAGATGATACTAAAGAAGAATTTAGATCAGTTGTTTTTAAAAAAAATTGTGCCCGTTTCATCGAAGTTGGAAGATGTTTGGAGAAAATTTTGTTCATTGAAAAATGGTTTAAATGAAATTAGTTTTCCAAATTTAAAACAATTTATAGCTAGTCTATTAAGCGTGCCTCATCAAGTAGCGCTGAGCAATATTTTTCCTAATTAAAAAACATAAAAACCAAAAATAGAAATAATCTGATACCCAAAACAGTAATATTACTAACAGTATTATGTCTCCATCAAGAATTAATCAAAATTAAAAATTGTAAAAATCGGTTTTTCTTTTTAATTACTTGTGTATACGACTATAGACACTAAATATTTGTTTACAATATTTCATTGAGGCACCTCCAATTTAAAATTTTATGATACTGAAAATATTCATTTGATGGCAGCACATTTATGGGGTTGAATGGTTCTTTATATATTTCCAGTTGTGGTCCTTTTCGTATTCTGTGCAATACTTGTGAGTTTGTACTGATGTCGCTGTATTTATGTTTTTTTGTCGTCAGGTGTGCATATTTTAAGTTGATTTTTGGTTTTCCGATTTCTTTTATATTTTCCGTAAATCTGGCTTGTGGATTTATAAAACCATGAAAAGCTATTTATATTTGGACCAATAAGAAAGTAATCGCTATCTTGACGGTAATTATCATTTAGGGCGGCAGCCTAAACAAATATTTTTGGGAAGACTCTTTTTGAAACTATACTAGGATGGCAATTGCGGCCATAATGTATATTTAAAAAATCCTGACTAGGTAGATTTTTCTCTATATCGACATATCGCTATATAAAATTTGTATAAAGCTCTACCCACGGTATAAATCAGTTAATAAATAACTATTTTATCGACAAATAGCGGTTTTGATATATTTATATTTAGGCCCTAAATATCCCAGTTGGATTGTAGAATTCATTTATTTCAGAACCCATTTCCCATGTCAGTAAGCTGCGGGCTGTTCTATACGCAAAGGGACCTATAGCCGTACGACCTCCGTTTGGTTACTGCGTAAGGCAGCACGTTAAAAGCGAAATGGGAAAGCATTGGGAGTGCCTTAGACTCCAGAAAAGATAGCAATTGCAATCTATATAAAAATGAATTCCTGTTTGTCTGTTCCAAATGGGCGTCTCAGCCGCTCAACCAATCGCCATGAAATTTTTACCATGTACAAGTTGCATATTCAAAACCAACCTTACGATATTTTGGAAGGGGCTGGACCCCGGGGTCTAGGGCTGCGGTACAAATTTTTTCGAAAATTTTAATTTTCTTTAAATTTTTCCACGAAAATGAGTTTATGGGGTTGGTTATATGAAATTAGTGACATGTTCGAATCCGAGGGCACATCCCTGGATCAAAAATTAATTTTTACATGTATAGATACAAATATTTGATTATTTCAAAATTACTTCTCAGTCGCTCAACCGATCGCCATGAAATGTTTACCATGCAAATGTTGCATGTTCAGGACCAATCTTACTATATTGTGAAAGGGGCTGGACCCCGGGGTCTAGGGGCCATGGTACAAATTTTTTCAAAAATTTAAATTTTTTTACGAGAATGAGTTTTGGAAAGGGATTATATGAAATAAGAGACATGTTTGAATTCGGGGGTCCGCCCCTGGATCAAAAATTCATTTTTACATGAAAAGATACAATTATTTAATTGCTCTGAAATAACGCCATAGCCGCTTTACCGATCGCCATGAAATTTTTACCATGTATATGTTGCATGTTCAGGACCAAGCCCACGATACTTTTGAAGGGGCTGGACCCCGGGGTCTAGGGGCTGTGGTACAAATTGTTTCTCAAATTTCAATTTTTTTAAGATTTTTTGACGGGAATGACTTTAGGAAAGGGGTTATATGAAATTAGTGACATGCTCCAATCCGGAAGTCTGCCCTGGATCAAGAATTCATTTTTACATGTATATATACAATTATTTAAATGTTCCGAAATAGCACCTTAGCCGCAAATTTATACACCAAAAAGGATATCTAGCGTGCGATTGTTATACACAAATCATACCTCTACTATAATTGATTTAATTATTCAAATTAATTTTATTAATTTAAATTTAAGACAATCTTTCGTCACTTTAACTGAAGACAAATCTCTGAACACTTATATTATCCATACTAATAATCCATTTTTACTGGTTTGACATGTACTGTTTAGTGATATCCTATTTATCATAACCTGTTTTGAAATGTACCATAGTCAGCGAGTTCTAATTTCCACATAACTTCAGAAATAATTAACATTCTATTTTAATCCACTATTGCAACCGGCGGCTTTTAATGAAAATAATAGTTTCATACTAAACGCCAATAGGTTTTTATTTTATTTAGTTTATTACTTAAATAATCAATGATTGTTTCATAAAATCAATTCTAGGAAAGGTACTAAAAAATATTGTACGTATAAACTGATTTACTTTGAAAAGTACTACTTATCGTTTTATATTTGAAAATATCATCTTCTACAAGAAACATCCTTGGATTCAAATTATTGTACGTGTAAAATTGCCTTAGTTTGAAAAAACTTCTTTTGTTTTTCGAAATGTCATTTTCATTTCAACCACAGTTCGCGGTAAAACGTATCGAAGTGGACGTAGTTTTAATCGTTTTGACTAAATTAATATTAATTTGTGTTTCGGATGCCGTTGTTTTCGATTAGTTAGCTATATTGCAATAAAATAATTGTTGGTGATTATTTTCCAGGTATTAAATATTATTTTAACTGAATATACATTCTTATTAGATTTAAGTTTTCAGTTTATAAACGTGTTAATCTATGATTACTTTTTGATTGTAGATAACATTTGATTTTGCTTAAAAAAAATTCCGTAAAGACATTTTCAAACACGAAGGGAACATTAAAATCGTTTTGATACGACTTGAAATTGTTCGAAGCAGGATGTCTTCTTCTAGAGCTACCGAAACCATTGAACATCGTGAGGCCCGGCTGGAAGTCGATCGGTTACGATATGGACGATTAATAGAAACTTTTAGAGGTAATTTAAAGTTAGCAGCATTCAATTACGAGAAAGACTATGATTACAATGTTTCAATTGGGCAAATGGAAAACATTTGTTTGTATTGTCATGCTTTAAAGTTTCACAATGAATCGCCTGGAATGTGTTATTCAAATGGAAAAGTGAATTTGCCTCCTCTGGATGATCCAACTGAACCTCTTCTAGCTTACGTCTCCGGAACTACTGAGTTATCCAGACATTTTCTACAAAATATTCGGAAATACAACTCATGCTTTCAAATGACATCCTCACAACCATCCTCACAAACAGGATGTCCTGGATGCATTGACGGAGGCACCCGTTACTGAATACAGCTACTTATAATTTTCTTTTCATATGTGATTGCAACTACAGCGATGTAAAGAGAGAATTCTTGCATAACAATCAAGGTATTTGAATTATATACCTCCCGTGCAACGCCGGGTAACTCAGCTAGTGATAGAAATAAATATACAAACAAACAATTCTTATTGGCTTATTTACCGACGTTATCAAGACGACAAGAGTTTGCCCAAAAATTATGCCTTTCAGAAAAAATTGTGAAATTTGTCGAACAAAAACCGGTGTTACAAATTGTAGAGGCAATAAATGTTTGCAGTGAAAAATCTGAATCTGCATTTGATTTGCTTGTTAAGTGTCACAGCAGAGGTAAAATGACAATTAATCTTATCTTCACTGATCTCAGCTTCTTTAATGTTAGGGACTTTGTTGGTACCATTTGTCTCAAATGATAACTTCCACAAAGGATGGACATTTCATTAAATGCATCTGAAATGTTTCCATGTGTTCAGTAAACAGATATGCCAATCAGCTTTAATTTTAAGAAGGACAACCAAGTTGGTTTGAAAAACTCATCGAGCTCAACATCTCCTTGCAGAAGAAACTTTCTTGAAAGGATTTAGACCGGAATGTGGAAACATTATATTTTTTCTTTTTCTCACATTCACAGTTCATATTTCTCTCCCCTATAATTCGACAAAGAGTCATCCACAACGGTGTAATTCCTTACACTTATCAGTCTGAAGAATAAAAGGTTATCGAACAAGCGCAACAAAAGTAAGGTTACAGAAATGAAAAGAACTTTCTTCCAAGATGTCAATCCAAACAAAAATATTCTAATTACATTTCAGCCTTAAGGGGTAATAACACCTTGTGGGAGCGAAATGAAGGGTCATTTTGCCCAATTTATTTAAGAAAAACGAAGCGATATTTTAAATTCGATACATATATGCTTATACATATGTTGGGACACAAGCTTTTTTGTGCCGTTAGTAAAAAGATTTACTTGTTGTATGAGTGAAACTCTGTTGAATTGTGAACTCTTTTAACTTTTTTTATTTTTTAACAAAAATTATTTTATTTTCACAATAAATTACACTTGTTACTTCAATGGAGGTTAGATTCTTATTTTTTAGGTTATGGCGAATTCGATGATATGATTTTGTGGTGTTCGACGCTGCTTCAACATTCTCCCCGCCTTGAAACGACGTAGTTGTTTCAATTTGGTTCTGTGGAAGTCGGCATATTTTTGAAATTCCTCGTTTATACGTACCATTCGCGGTTTTTACTATGGCTACGCGAACTAGCCCGTCGTCTCCAGTGTAAATTTTTTCTACTCGACCGAGTTTCCATTTGAGTGGTGGTTGATTTTCGTCAACAAGGATTACTAATTCACCTACTGCAAGATTTTGTGTTGAATTAGTCCAGCGATGTCGTTGCTGCAGTGATATTAAATATTCACTTGACCAGCGATCCCAAAATACACGATGGTAGAAATCAATTTGTTTCCAGGTGTCAAGTGGTGATTTATCGATTAGTTCAGGCATGGGTAGTGCATTGAGTCGTCGCCCAATCAAAAAATGGCCTGGAGTAAGACAATCCATGTCGTCAATGCTGGCAGTAATCGCTCCGAGTGGACGAGAGTTGAGAACAGCTTCAACTTGCTTAATTAGAGTTAAAAGCTGTTCATAAGTGAGTTTGGCTAATCCGATTGTGCGACGCAGATGAAACTTGGCGAGTTTGACAGCTGCTTCATGAAGACCGCCGAAATTTGGAGTTGAAGGCGGTATGAATTTCCATTCAATTTGCTGCTCTTCATTGAATGATTGAATATCTTCTTTCAGCTGTTGGGAAGACAACATTGCGTATAATTCTCGTAATTCTGAATTAGTGCCGATGAAGTTAGTGCCATTGTTGGAAAACACTCTCTTACAAATGCCTCTGTGACGAAACTTTGGTGGGCTTTGGTGACGAAACATATGAAAAGGCATAAATACGTTTTTGTTGGTGGCTATGCCGACTGTATAGGAAGGTGGTGATGCAGTTACGCTTTCAGGAGGTAAATTTCCCATCTGTTGTGTCATGATGATTGGTCGGGATCGATAATATTCCTTACATGTTCGGCATATCTTTTTGCACACCGTAGCACCATATATTGGCCAATACTCTTGGCGAATTGCTGCCAATAACGCTCGAGTACCGGCATGAAGTAGCTTCCTGTGATAAAATGTAATCAACGTGACAGTAAATTGATGTGAATTAGGAAGCAGGATGGGATGCTTCGAAGTGTATGGTAATGTAGTATGTTGAAGACGACCACCGACTCGAATGATGTGATTTGAATCCAAAAACAATGATAATGATTGAAGTGTTGGTTGTTTGATACGGAAATCTGCCTTTTCCAGTCCGACGTATTCAACTGGAAAACTTTCTTTTTGAACTATGCGAATTATAGTATGAAGCGCCCGTTCTAATTCTTCCAGTTTTAACGGTCCGCTAAATTTGAAGTTTGGATGCATCTTAAAACGAAGCATATAGGCAACAGTTGGTCGCAGCTTCCTGAAGTCATGATAAAACTTAATCTTGGTGAGTATATTAGGAGTATCAGATGATACTGTGTTGACTGCCACAACCTTCTTCAATTCCGTAACCGTTTCCTTTGGTAATGGAAATTTTTCAAGTAACGTTGGCCAAAACGAAGTCTCTTGTTGAAGAAATGTAGGCCCATGTAGCCAGAGATCGGATTTGATGAACTTTTCTGGAAGTAGTCCTCGTGAAATAAGATCGGCTGGATTATCTTCGGTTGGTACGTGTAGCCAGCTTTCCTTTTGTGAGACTTCTTGAATTGCGGTGACTCGATGTGAAACGAATGTCTTCCATTTCGATGGACACGATTTTATCCAGTGCAGTGTGATTGTCGAGTCGGACCAATAAAATGTTTGATCAACATTAAAATTCAATTTTTTGTGAATTTTGTGAGTTAATTCAGCCAGTAGCACCGCTGCACATAATTCTAGGCGTGGCAAATTTGTTTTCTTTAATGGAGCCACCCGTGATTTTGAACATAGGAGCTTGATGGATATACAGTCAAACCTGTTTTTGTGCGGTAGATAGGGACCGTACAAAAAAAAACGCACAAAAAAAAAATATTCACAAACTTCACAAATCGCTATAATAAGTAATTTTGGACAAAAATACAAAAAAAAAATTTTTTATGCGGTGGATAGGGACCGCATAAAAATAGTTTCCCTTAGAAAGTATGTCAAAGTCTTACGAAATTAAATTACACATGGAAACATTTAAACAAATTTTAATTTCTCATTTTAAAATAAAACGGTAAATTTCCTTTTTTCTTACATCATTATGTATATTTTTTTAGTTTATGTTCAAGGTTAATAATCAGTGTGGCTATTACCTACTACGCATTTCATTGGTTGTGAAGTAAACATTTCTTTTAACTAAATTATATTCTTTGTGTGCAAGATAATAGGTACTTACATATTGAAATTTGCTGGAATATGGAATATATAAGAATATTGAGCATGTCTAATGATTAATGAACTTGGCTGATGCAATAGGTATGAAAATGGCTGAACAGAATCTCGATATTCATATACCGCATAAAAAAAAATCGCACAAAAACAATCGCATACAAAAAAAAATCGCACAAAAAAAGCGCATAAAAAAAAATTCGCATAAAAAAAGACCGCACAAAAACAGGTTTGACTGTACTGCCATCGAAAGTCGTACTGCGAACATATAGCACAGCCCCATATGCACGCTCGCTGTAGCATCGGCAAATCCATGTATTTGGATGCTTTGTGGTTGATTTGAGTCAAATAGATGACGATCTATCGTAAATTGGTTGAGTATGGTGAGACTCCTTTGAAATGTTTGCCAGTATGTATGCAGGTTTTGGGGAAGTGCTTGATCCCAATCTAGCTGTAATTTCCATAGTGTCTGAATCAGCAATTTTCCCAATATGACTACGGGTGCCAACAGACCAAGAGGATCGTAAATTCGAGCGATTTGTGATAATATGACTCGCTTGGAAATGGTTGAAGCTTCGTTAAAGTTGACAGAAAATGTGAATTTATCAGATGTTGGATGCCAGTAAATCCCTAATGTTTTGATCAAATCATTTTCGTTAATTTGCAGCAATGTCTCTGTGAATTCTGGTGGAACGTCCTTTATAATTTCAGGAGCATTGGAGCACCACTTTCTTAGTTCCATACCCGCAGATTGCAATTGTCGAAATTGTGTCCTTCAGATCAATGGCAGCACTGATGGAATTTGTGCCGGTCAGTACATCATCGACATATATATCACTTTCAATGGCGTCGGCAGCGGCAGCAAATGTATGCTTGTTGTCTATCGCTAATTGCTTTAAGCATCTAGTGGCGAGAAATGGAGCGGAGGACGTGCCATAAGTTACAGTTTTTAACTTGAATGTCGACAATGGTTCGACTGAAGAATTTCGCCAAACAATTAACTGGCATTTCTGATCATCTTCATGTACCAGAATTTGCCGATACATCTTGGCAATATCGGCGCTGAACGCGTATGCGTGTGTTCGAAAACGAACCAATATAGAAAACAGATCGTTTTGAACCACTGGGCCAACCATCATGATTGTATTTAATGATTTGTCGCTTGACATCTTAGCTGATCCATCGAACACCACACGTAATTTCGTTGAGGAGCTTTCAGGCTTCATTACGCAATGATGTGGAAGGAAAAAATTTGGTGATGTGATGGATTTTGAATCGATGTGTTCCATGTGGCCTAATGATGCACAAAAGATCTTTTAGGTCACAGTGCGAGGTGGCTTAACGCCTACATGGCCCTACAATTAATAATAATGTAGCCTAATGACTTGTATTCGTCGATGAACTTTGTATAATTGGATAATAATTCTTGTGACTTATGGAGTCGTTTTTCCAGACTATAGAATCGCCGTGTGGCCAAAATTTGTGAATTACCCAAAATCATCGGATCTGTTGAGAATGGGAGCCTCACTACGAATCTTCCCTCACTATCACGCGTGGTGAATTTAGTGAAATGATTTTTACATTCAATTTCTTCGGATGAGAGCGGTTTGATGGAATGAGAGAGATTTTCGATGGTCCAAAACTTCTCTATCTGCTCACTCAATTGATTCGAATTGTCGACAACTACATGGCAAGAGTGGTTTGATTGTGCGTTTGACGACAGTTTTCCGGAAACAACCCAGCCTAATACGGTATTCTGGAGCATAGGAAGATGGTCAGCCAGCCTGATTTGATCCACCGAAAGTAGTTCTTGATAAATTTCTGCACCTAACAGCAAATCGATATCTTGGAATTTAAAAAATTCAGGATCGGCTAACTTGATATTTGATGGTATTGCCCAAGACTTTATGTTGTAAATTGCTGTGCTCGGTTGATAGCTGGTTATTTTTGGCAACACCTGGACGTCTAACGTGGTAGAAAAGTTGGTAGTGGTTGACCTCAAGTTGATTGTTCAGCAACTGGAACATGCGATGGCGTTGGCTCCAATTCCATGAATTTTTGTAGCACTATTGCGAAGTGGTAACTTTAGCTGTGATGAAAATGACTCGGTCATAAAATTCAGTTGGGATCCGGAGTCTAAGAGATCTCTCCCAATCACTGGATGTCCAGCATGATAAAGAACTTTAATTAGTGCTGTGGCAAAGTACACAAATGATGGTAAATTTGCCTTTGAATTGGCAGCAGCAAGGCCTGATTGTGATGATTTTGATGCGTTGCTTGCATCGCAAGTTGTAGCAATTGATGATGCTCCAGACTTCGATACTGCAGACAGCGGCTCAGTTTTTGAAAGTGTAGTAATAGGTTCATCGGCAACTCTATGTATTAGCGAATGATGTTGAAAATTGCAGTGTCGGCAGCGCATGGTATGACTGGACACGAAGAAACTGTATGATCGGAGCGAAGACAATTGAAACATAAATTGGATTTGGTTACGAAATTGTGACGCTGATCAACAGTGAAATGCAAAAATTTGAGACATCTAGTCAATGAATGCCCATTGGTTTTGCAATTTACACAATAATAAATAGCATTGGTGCTAGCAAGCGATGTTTCGGTCGAGCGATTGTAGCGATTAGCGGGTTTCAATGATGATTCGGTTGCACCAGACGATGGCGGTACAGACCTTGATTGATTGTAACGATTAGCGGCTTTCGATGATGGTTTGGTTGCACCAGACGATGGCGGTACAGACCTTGAGTTGTTGTCTAACCGATGTGCACGGGAACTGATAAAATGACATAAGTCATCCACTGTTGGAAGGTGAGTTGACGGGGCAGCATCATTCCATTTGTGTTTTGTCTCACGATCTAATTTGGAAGTCATTAGATAGACGATCAGGTCATCCCATTGCTTCACTGGTCTTTTTAATGCTTCAAGTGACCGTAAATGCGATCGAAAATGGTCTAACAGGCCCAATAGTTGTTTGGAATCTGGTTGATCGATCGGTTTCACGTTAAATAGTTCCTGAATGTGTTTCTCGATGATGAAATTTGGCTTGTCAAAACGATCTTTGAGAATGCTCATTGCTACCTTGTAATTTTCGTCACTTAACTCAACTGCTTCAACAGCACTAGCAGCGACACCTTCTAGTGCAAGCTTCAAATACTGGAATCTTGTTTGATCCATCAACGATGGATTGTTGTGAATGAGCGTATTGAATGTGCCAATGAATGAGTGCCAGTCCAAATATTCACCACTGAACGTTGGTAATTCGATCGTTGGAAGCTTGGCGCTCATTGTTGGTAGAATGGCATTCGCTTGTGTAGGCTTATCTTCTCCTATTTGTGCTTTACGACGTGCCTCTTTCGACTCGTCTACTTTTTCCTCGAGTTCTGCCATAACGTTGATGTATAAATTTTCGATGCATTCTCGAACTTTTTCTGGTAATAATTCAGTATCCATGATGTCGTACGGTGGCAACATTCTTTGGTACACTGACCAACTTTCATTAATTTCGTTAATACGGTATTGTATTTGCTTAATTTTGGCAGTGGCGAGTTGAGTTTCGGCGAACGTTTCATATCGTTCCAATTTGTCGATGAAATTTTCTATGAATTGTTTTGATCGACGTGGGTCCACGATTGGCGCCATTACACGACAATAATTGATTAATTTTATTCACGAGTTGAAGTAATATACCGTGAGATACGGTTATCCAGAATATGGAATATGAAAACGTGGTTTCTGTTGTTGAGGGCGTATCCCACTTCTGACACCAAATGTTGGGACACAAGCTTTTTTGTGCCGTTGGTAAAAAGATTTACTTATTGTATGAGTGAAACTCCGTTTTCTCAGAAAACTTATTTTATTTTTACACAAAAATATTTTATTTTATTTTATTTTTATTATAAATTTACACTTGTTACTTCAATGGAGGTGAGTTTCTTAATTAAAGATGTGAAATACGTTTTAACAAAATGAATGCAAAAATTAGACCCCCTAGTGACATCTGTAGCAAAATGTTTAAACAACTATTACATTGTGGGTACAGATGTCACTAGGGGGTCTAATTGTAACACCATAAAATATTTTTGTGTAAAAATAAAATAAGTTCCTGAATAGCCATGGGTTTGATGTCCAGGGCTATGCGGATGACGTGGCTATCGTGATTAGAGGCAGGTTTGATGATATCATCTCTGATCTCATGCAAAATGCACTCAACTTGATATGGCAGTGGTGTAACAACGAAGGACTTAGTGTCAATCCAAACAAAACTGTCATTGTCCCTTTTACGAGGAGGAGAAAGCTCTCGCTTGTAGCTCCCTCGTTAAACGGTACTATTGTTGCCTTTTCCAAAGAGGTTAAATATCTAGGGGTTATCCTGGATAATAAACTGAACTGGGAACAACATATACAAAAAATTCATAATAGAGCCACTAAGGCTTTTTGGGCCTGTCAGAGACTCTATGGACGTACTTGGGGACTACAACCAAAAATGATCTACTGGTCATTTCTAACAATTATTAGGCCTATGATCACTTACGCATCGTTAGTGTGGTGGCCTAAAACTCAACAAAGGACAGCGCAAACTTTATTGAATAAGGTTCAGCGTATGGCCTGCATTGGGGTTACGGGCTCAATGAAAACATGTCCGACCGCAGCAATGGAGACACTCCTAGGACTAACTCCATTGCATCTGCATGTAAAAAAGGATGCTGTTAATATGGCCCTTAAGATGCAGGCGGAGGGTAACATCAAACCAGGCAATATGGTGGGCCATCTGGAGATCCTTAAGGAGTTTCAGACAGATCCCACTATAGGAATGCCTTCCGACTGTATGCCAGCCAAACTGGATTTCCACAAACCCTTTTGTGTTAGATTACCTGACCGGGAGGAGTGGAGTACAGGGGGACCATCCTTTGAGCGAGGGTCATTGGTGTGGTATACAGATGGATCAAAAACGGAAGATGGGGCGGGGGTAGGAATACATGGGAGTGGAGTATCACTCTCGAAGTCCTTGGGTACCAATGCAACCGTCTTTCAAGCAGAAGTGCATGCTATAGAACTTTGTGCTAGGATAGGCATTTCTAAAGGCCTAAACGACGCAAAGGTTTATATCGTATCAGACAGCCAATCGGCCTTAAAGGCTCTTAGGTCTTTTACCATTGAGTCAAGGCTGGTATGGGATTGTCTGAAGGTTATTAAATCGCTGGCAAGCTCAAATAAGGTAACACTTGTTTGGGTGCCAGGGCACACTGGAATTGTGGGAAACGAGGCAGCTGATGTCCTCGCCCGCGAGGGATCTGCCTTTCCATTAATTGGACCAGAGCCCTTCTGCGGCGTCTCTAAGGGGCACCTTAGGGCAGCAGTTAAACGCTGGGAGGATGTGCAAAAGTCCTCTTACTGGCGCGGAATTCCAGGTTTGCGACAGGCGAAGGAATTTATTTCACCTTCGTCGGCCAGGGCCAAGGAATGTCTCGTACTTAGGAAACCTGAGTTGAGGCTGCTTACCGGCTTCCTCACAGGTCACATCCCCTTAAGGTATCACCTTAAGAAAATGGGCCTAAGTCCGACGGATAGATGTCGCTTCTGTGACATGGAAGCGGAATCAGCGGAACATGTTCTGTGCCATTGCCCAGCCATTTTCTGCAAAAGGTTACAACATCTAGGAGGGAGAGTAATGAGCCCGGATGGTATGCACCATATACCGGCCGTCAGTATTGTCAGGTTCATTAAGAGCCTGAATATTGACTGGACGGCTCATTAAGTAGGGTCCATGCACAAAAGATCTTTTAGGTCGCAGTGCGGGGTGGCTTGAACGCCCACATGGCCCTCAACTAATAATAATAATAAAATAAGTTTTCTGAGAAAACGGAGTTTCACTCATACAATAAGTAAATCTTTTTACCAACGGCACAAAAAAGCTTGTGTCCCAACAACATGTATATGTAAGTTCGTGTAAGAAAGACACGATTTTTTTGAAAGGGAACTCCATTTCTTTTAATGACCTCCACGGGCGGAAACCTACAGGTCACAATTTTCAATCTAGAACAAAAAACAAAAAAGATTTTGAAGAAAGATGTCAAAATCTAGTGAAGTTCGTAGAATTTTTGAAAAATATTGATTTTTTACATAAAAGCGTCAATATGAAGGAACTTCTTTTTATATATATCAAAATCTGTCATAAAATCGTTAAATTTTAATTGATCAAATAAATCTTCGGGACTTAACTAGATTTCGACATCCTTTTCAAAATATGTATTTTTAATTTTTTTGTTCTAGGTTGAAAATTGTGACCTGTAGATTTCGCCCGTGGAGGTAAATAAAAAGGAATTTTCTTTCATAAGCAAAACATAAGCAAATTTAAAAATATCGCTTCGTTTTTCTTTAATAAATTTGGGAGCCACTTTTTATATGACAGCTATCGAGGGTGAATAAAAAACACAACTTCTGTATCCAATGAATTATTTTAAACTAAAAAAACGTGTCAATAATATACATGAGCAGTATTATACATATATCCATTTTTGACTTTTTGGGGGAAAATGTATTTTCCGGTTCTAGAAAATTGAATAGTTAAAACAATTAGAATCATTAAAAGAGGTTCCAGTTTCAGTATGCTGCACCAAATTCATTATTGGTACTTTAACAAACTCATCAGCTGAATCATTAGTTTTAAAATAAAATTTCTCCAAATAGATTCATTTGTCCTCTTCACAACGAGATCTTTTCCACACATTTTTAGCCATATCAACAAGTTGTTTTTTATTTTTAATATCATAACTAAACCATGGGATTGGCTTGAATTTTTGCTTAATCATTTTTAACGGAGCATACTAGTTCAACCATATCGAGATATTATCATATAAAAACTCAAATTTTCCATCAATCATATATCAATTCTACTGAAATCAGTCCAATAAATATTAAGTATATCACAATGAAGGCTGGAATATCCGCATTATCATACCTGTACACAAATCTGATTTCATCATTGATTTGAACAGGTACATTAAAGTCAATTGATATAAGGTATGAAGGGTGACTGACAAAAATTAGATGTTTCCAATGTGAAATTAGAAACAATATAATCCAGAAGTCTTTCAGTTGTATCAAAAACTCTTGCTGGTTGAGTTTGCGTGACGCAAAGATGTTTCTTAAATCACGGCTTTCAACCATGTCTAAAAAACTAAAATTAAGGTCTCCCATCAAAATAACCATATCATAATCCTCAATCAATTTAGATAACAGGTTATTCAATTCAATAAGAGGAGGAGAATTTATAATAAATTCTATAGTAAGATATTTTGAGGTCTCCGAGAGGCCCTTAGAAAGTATATTAACATGATAATATTTAGAAAAGTCAATACGAATATAAAACGCAACTCCTTATAATCATCTATTTCAACACTTTTAAAAGTATGCGATTCGATTCTGACACTCCGATAATATGATGGGAAATATCCTTAAATTCCATTCTCAATTTATCAATATTAGTCGAAACACTATACCCGCATTAATATGACATATTTGTAAGCGATTCATCATAACCGGGGAAATGCTATATGCACCCACGGTGGGTAAGATTTTGAATTATTGAGTAGCAGCAACGTCTGATAAAACTGTTTGGGTCGGAATCCATTTAACAAAAATTGCAAAAAATATGTTTCAGAAGAACAACACCAGATATGTCTTGGTCTAGATACTTGTATAGAATCTATCAAAATTATCAAAGATAAATAAAAAACGATGACAATAAGCCATTAAATAATTTTTGATTTGTTTGGTATACGAATTTTTAAGACGTTATACGGAATTCACAAAAAAATCAAATCATCGCACAATGATCATCTAACATAAACAATTGCATAATACAAAAACATAATTCCTATCTAATGGCCGAACTTAATCGTTTTGATGGCGCCTTAAATTTTTTTATTTTTTTTATTTTAATTTTTATGAATTGATGATTAAGACGTTTTTGTTATTATTTTATTGAACGAAGAGACATTCGATTCAAATATTTAGTATATTTGTATGTATCTATTTATAAACCAGATACACATAATAAAATATTTCGTAATCAATATACAAAACATTGATGATTGCATTGTGATTTGTTTATGTTGAAATTGGATATATGTCTGGTGCTATAAAGACATCGGCTATAAACCACTTCCCAGAATTAATTCACGCGATTATGCGCACATATTATATCTGTTCGTATACGGTGCGGTTGTTCCAAAAAATAAAAAATTTTGTTGTATTCAGACATCCGACTGTTCATTCTATTTTCAACACATAAGACAAAAACTTCGAAAGATATATCAATAAAAGTTCTGTATAAGATAAAAAAACCAGATCAAGTACAATAGGACTATACAAAAAAAAAAAAAAAAAAAAAATAGACAGGATATAAATTTAAAGAAAGGAAGAAGATGTTTCTTTTATTAAAAAAGATCTCTAATTCATCATCATCATCATCATCTTGTCGTACATGTACGAAGATTTATGAATTGTGGTCGTTTTTTTATTTCATTCAGTGAATTAATTGTAAAGATTTAATTGAATGAAAAATGGAAAAAAATACGAACTAAGAAAAGGATGAGCCCCGTTGAATTGAATTGAATTGAAATGATGTGATGCAGTTTGTATTGTTTATGTATTTCCTCTAAGACATCCTTGAATCTTTTTTCTTATTCATTCATGGAATTCGTAAATATATTTTAAGTGGCTTCGAATTTGTACAGTTTATTGAACTAGCCTTACTGTGGTGTATAGAGTAAAAGGGGGGTTGACAAGTGGTGATCTATTATATATGCGCGGTGACCACAACAATAATATAAATCATAAATACAGCAGTAATATGGTGTAACATTAAATTTATGTACATACACGTACCGTATATAAGAAAGTGGGTGAAATATATATTAAAATGTAATAATAATATTATCTAAGAGTTTGAGGTGAGTTGATAGTAAGATTGCATGTCTATTTGACATGCGAACCTATTAACTTATGTCGCTTATGTCAATTTCTATCTTATGTTAAAATCTACTTTGCTGCTACCCCATTGGATAATGGACATAAAATAATGGAATTATTATTCTTTCGTTTTAGTTTTTTTTTTTCTTTAATTTTGATTACTATAAAGAATATATTTATGTTACATGTATTCGTCGACGGTCGTCCTTTAATAATAACAATAATAATAATAAATTAATGGGTTGAAGTAGTAGTTTATACTTTATATAATAAAGTTTGGCATCGATGTACTAAAGGAATACATTTACAGGTCTACCGAGTTTTGCGTTGTTTTGTTTCTGACAGTAGTTTATCAATACAAATCATCTCTGAAGTTTCGTTTGAATAGAATTAGGTACATTACAAGAACTAATCTTTAAGATTAATGTAACTAGGATTCTACAGCATTAGAGAGCCAAGGGCGATTGAAGAATTAGCTAAAAAGCTTAAGCCTTCTGAATTAAGTATATTTACGATTTTGGATGAGCATACACCTCTGTCTAAAATGTGAGTGTAAAATGAGTGTCACAATTATTGCTTATTTCACAACCCAAAAATTTCAAATCAAAACTAAGAAAGAGATTGTATGTATAAACCAAACTGTTCCAAATTTGTCTTTATTTTGTTAGTTAATTTCAATTCTTAGCTTTTTATATTCAAATATCATTATAAATATTATAATGAAACGTGAAACATGGACTCATAATTGGGATCCATAATACAAAAAAGAGTCAATGCAATAGAAAAAGAAGGGTGCGAACATGCGCCAAAAATTTAAAACTCAAACGTCAGCATGGAAGATTATGGTAATAATCTTTTATGGGCTTAGCCTGGAATACTATATTGTAAAAATGGCATTTCGATAAAACGGTTAAGTACCAGTCAACGAGTATTTTTGGATTTGATTTTCTTGACTAGCCATGGTACAATTTAAAAAAGAGATATTCAACTTAGCAAGGTTTTGTATATAGCTATACGAGTACGTTAAGTATACATTATATATACGGTAAAGTTTATTGCTTTTTGCCTCAGGTCAATTTTTTTGGCATTTTAGACTTTTCATTTCAAAACTTCATTACGCTATTCAATGCCAGGCTGGTAACGCAAGTCTCCTTGCGAGGTTATTTTTCAATTTAGTTAGAGTAGAGTTTAGAGTGTAGAAGTTTTGATTTTTATTTCGCTAATACAATACGATAACGTTTAATTACGATTTCGATTTAAATTTTCGCGATCACGATCTGCAAATTATGATGACACACATTAACTAGATTATAAATCACAATTTTAGCTGTATTAGTCTCCATTCGGTTTAAATAAATGACATTTGCATTTTGTCAAAAATTATTTGATTTTAAAAAGCTAAAATGTTAATTTAACCCTTAACAAACGAAAGGCTCCGCTGAGAGGCCAACACAATTATGCCATAGAAAACGAAAGGTCTTTATAAGACGACATATGAAGTAGTGCATGGAGATTAACCGGTTTTTATCAAACCGGACGTGCACTTTGATATGTGCATTGGAAATGGGATTGTACAATGATTTTTAGATAAAGTTCTGAAATATGACTAAGTAGGATGAAACTTGGCTATTCTTTAACTGATTATGATGAAATTAGAGACTAGACTTCCCCGTTAGTTAGCCAAATTTCAGAACTTAATCTGAAAATCGTTTAATAATCCCATTTTCATTTCGCATGCAGAAGTTCATTAAAATCGGTTAAGGAATAGCCAAGTTCCTTCCTAATTGGCCATATTCCAAAACTTGATGTAATCCAGCCTTTCTTCTAATTTTCCGACGTCCTCTCGTTGGTTAAGGGTTAACATGAATGTTGCTAAATTATACTGCGAGTCATTAATTGATATCCAAGAGATACAAAATATACGGATATGTTTTGAACAACAAAACCAGCTCACCGAAGATGAGCCTTCTTTTCCTATTATTCTAAACAGTCAGAATAAGCGAGTTCATTCCCGCAAGAGCTGCCCGCATCGACTGTGACTTCTGCTTATTCACTGTTGTTTCATTTTATGAAATCATTATCGTTTTTATGGCCAAACACACGTTTGATTGGCCCCAAAGTAGTTATTCACCTATAATCTTCGTGATCACCTATCAGCGACCACCTATTATATCCTACAAATTAAATTTTTCATAGACAACGCTCTTGCGATCAACACCATGTACAGTTTTAGCTTGACGGCATTGAGAGTATTATTTACTTCTGCTAAAGTTCATATAGTGCCTATATGCCATCTAATCAAACTTGACCCGGACTGGTAAAAAGAACAACATTTTTATGTATTTTAATACAAATCTTTATTATCGCCTGCAAAATATGCTCTTTTTGAGTCAACACAAGCATGCCAACGGTTAATTCATTTTCCACACATCTTATAGGCCTCGGCCAGGATGGCCCTTAGTTCCATCAGCGACTTTCTTTTTATGGCTTCAATCGACTCATGGCGCATTCCGCGAAGCGGATATTTGAATTTCGGAAACAGAAAAAATGCACAGGGAGCCAAATCTGGCGAGTATGGTGGCTGAGGGATAACTTTTGTTTCTTGTTCGGCCAAAAATGCAGCGTCAATCAGGCTTGAATGTAACGGCGCATTATCGTGGTGAAAAATCCATGAATTTTTGACCCTCACTGAATACTTTATGCCACACAAATACTTCCGTTCTCGATATTGTAGACTCCACCAAAATACTTCTGCAAAATTTTCAATGATTCTATAGCCGTAATTCCATTGGAAACACAAAATTTCAAGCAAATTCGTTGTTCAATTTTTTTTCTCCATAGTAAAAATCACTAGACAAACTTATCGCATCGTAAACAAATGCCAGCCAAACTCACACTAATGGACGTATTCTGCTCAAATGTCACACGAATATCAAATAAGGTTGTAACAATCTAGAAAAACAAAATTTTACCGATTCGGTTTACGCGCGCGGTTTAAATGGACCAGTCCAAGTCTAATTTGATTAGATGGTATGGTCTTTATAACCATATTTTCCATCCCGGTCGTCAATAGCAGTTAAGTTTATGAAAATTAAACATTTTATAAACTAGGAATACCAAAAAATTCTAAAAAATTTCAAAATAGTTCTTCGGCGCCCCACTCCTCCCCTCTCAGGTTTTTATACATGGAATCGCAAATCAAGATAGAGTTTCGTTAAATCCAAATAAACTCAACGAATCTTAACAATACAATGCTTTATTGAATGGTATTAGGATTAGGTTGAGTTGAAATTAGATTTTCACTAATTTCAAAATAGTGGCCATCATTTCCATGAAATTTAGTTAGATTTACTTGAAATTCTGACGCCGCGTAGTTCAAAGAAGTTGTTTGCTATGCTATTGCTTCTCTGTTTAACTTACGTCTTTTAATTTTTTCCTAAATAATTTTTTTATTTTTAAATTGATCATAAATTATTTTTACATGATAATAAATATGTTAAAAATTGGTTTCTGACTAAAACACTAAATATCGCCATTTTTGTTTTTAATTCGGTTCAATCCTAGTAATTTTGTCGAGTTGAATAACTAAAAAAAGTCTAAAGTGGTTATAGATAACTTATGAAAACTTATAAACTTAAATTAAGAAAAATTAATAATCCGGTAAATAGCATTTATATGTCCCATAGAAAACTTAGCTTAGCTTAAAAAATTCAACAAAGCTTCGTCAAACGTTATCTTGCAATCCTTGTTTTCACGAATACTAACTCCAACTCAAATCGATTTGAACCTTATGTGAACATTGTTACATTGTACATTTTTTTCTTGCAAATTCAGAATGGCGTTTCGTATATTATTACTTAATCTTCCCCAAATTAATTAAAACAGCCACATAAAACGTCGCTATCAACTTATCGCCAAAATGTCAAAACGACATAAAAAAAATTGGTTTTGTTCAAGATATAAGTTTAATTTTTCACATCGAAATATTTTCTGTCTGTGTCGAAAATCGATTTATTTTTAAAATGTAAATTAATTTATTTTAATTACTAATTAAAAAAAAAAAACTAGCAAGCGTTTAAGGAGATATTCAAAAACCCATTTCTTTAAAATACGTACAGGGTGAGCCATTTTAATTGAAGGATTCAAATGTCTCTTAAAATTTGCCAGCTACAAAAAAAAAATTATTTGGACAAAAATGGTTAACGACAAAGGGGTCATCTATTTGTACTAATGCCCTTAACCTTCAGGTCCATTTTCTAGGTTATTTGAAGGTCAAGATCGAAAAGAGTGGGAAATTTTACGTCAGAAATATGCATTTAGGCTTATGATTTCTACGAAAGTTAAACAAAACAAAATTTTCATAGCAAATCATATGTAACCATTATAACTAAGATATATTTCTTCAGGTGACCTTGAGAGGGCATGGGAAATACTTATTCGGACGTAAAATTTCCCGGTATCAAAAATAGAAGTTTCCATTTTAAAAAAAAAATTACCTTGAAAATTGAACCTGAAGGGCATTAGTACAGATAGATGACCCCCATTGTCTTAACCAATTTTTCTACATTTTTTTTTTGTATCTGACGTATTATACGAGATATTTGGATCCATCGATTAAAATGATTCACTAGTATAAACGATTAGGGCTTGACGGCCCGAATTATTCGCTCCAAATAATCTCGGTTTTGTCTTTGAAACACATTCAGCAAACTGTCGTATTTCGGATTTAATTTATTATTTTATAAACCTATATACATTCACAAAATTTTAATAAATTTTTGTTAGTTGTTCACAATAACCTTCCATATTGAAATAAAATAAGCTTCATTACAAAGTCGTTTAAAAGTTATTGCAAAAAGATATCTTTAAGCTAACTGCAGAAAGAGCGCTAAATTTTCAAACGGAGTTTCAATTCTCCAACATTCCCAGTTCAAAATTCTGTTTGATATAATACAGCCACTAGCAATAAGCCAGAGGATATTATCAACTTTGAACACAATAAACCTATTACCTATTGATAAGCAATTTTAAATTATCCTGAATTTTCCTCTTTAAATAAAATTTGTAATTTTAAAAAATCAGGACAATGGAAGGACATTGTGGAAAATTCGATCCGGAAACAGTGCATTTTGAAATTTACAGTTCAGTAACCATGGTTTCTCAAAGCTCCAATTCCATTATATTTATTAGGGCATATTTTTGACATTTTTTGAAGTCATGAGGCCCGTTGCACATTTCAGCTAAGCTAAGCGAGAAATGTAGTTTTCGTTAGCTTTGCTAGCTCGCCTATCCTATATCTTTCTTTATTGTGTCTAATTAATTGAAGATCTAGAGAAATATCTTTCTCAAAATGGATCCTCCTTAGACAGTGCTATCGAACCGGTGCTGATCAACGGGGAATATCCAAATTAATTTCCCGAACTTTAAATATCATTAAGGAGAAATTTAGAGTCATTCAAGAAGCCTACATCATGCATAAGAGGATCTTCAGTTAATAAACAGCTCTTAATATACCAATCATCAAACGGTGCTTTGCTTTTAACTAATTTAGTGGCTCAAGTATAACAGCTAACACAGCAGCTCGAAAATATTACTCAACAAAGATTGTATTGAACCCAATCACATATTCATTGAAGTCTGAGTTAGTATCAACTACTCCAGTTTTAACTCCAATTCAATTGGAGAAATAACAAATCCTCCCTATTAAATAGTACGCAAAACCATACAACAGATTTAAATGCATAAATACCAATATGATGCATTTGGCAAATCTTCTAATTCAAGCAAAAGTGCCACATTTTTTTACCTTTAATCCATATTACACCGAATTCCATTGAACATACCCATTACAGTTCCACAATCCTACCATGCTTCATCAAACGATGTTGGTTATTCTGTTCAGATTATTTAACATCCAACATTATACCTTGTAACCCAAAGGTATTTGCAAGCCCCAATCCACAACAACGCACAACGCAATAATACACTGTATTGATCCTAATTTATACTAGAACGAGTTAAAATCTACTTTTCTCGCGAAGTTTGAAGATGGTCGTTCAGACGAATTCTTCAGATCGAATGCCGCAGATAGTTACCTCGTGAAAATTTCATGTTATTTTATCAACATATGTGGAGTCTAACGACACAGTGTCATATCCTAAATTAAGAAGCTCGACTTATGGAAGTGTTGAGGAGAAAGATGAATCCCTAATTGCAATAATACCACTTAACTAAAAGCTGGGTGACCTGGTATAATACTTGATGTCGATTAAATGAGTTACAGTTAAGCTTTCAAAGTTCGGAGCCTATTCCGGCTCCCGAGACGAGATGTATTCGAGGTAAAATACCACGCTGCTCATTTTATGAAAATTTCGAACAACGATTCCAAATTCCCAATTTTCGTCACTCTTATGATAACAATTCAAGAAAAACCTGATAAAGAGCCGATATGTTTTAATTGTTGTGATATTGGTCACACGTTTCGAGAATACAAACTGCCACAGGGATTATTCTGTTACATCGGGTATTCGGGAAACCTCAGTGAAGAGCTGGGAATCCTTTCACCTACCACCATTGACCCATCCAAGACTGAGCTTAGCTCGGAAAATACTGAGGGTAATGACTCCGACTTCAATGCATTCTGATGATGGACGATCACTCGTTTGGTTGATCGAATGTTATAACCTCGAAATAGGCTTAAAGCTCTAAACTGATTCCTCTACAATAACTACATTTTGCAGATGGAACTTACAGAGCTTAACCACAAATCCAGGGAATTTTTAAATTCGAAATTTGCAATTTATTCGGCAGTTTTTTTGAGTATGTTTATGAACCGTCACCTATTTCTGAAACTAGGCGTTTCGGGTGATTTGTCTTTCCAATCTTCCATTAACTATCATTTTCAATCAGAATCATCTCCAAATTGGCTTTTTCCAGATAGCTGGAATATTTCTACTGCTCATCCAATTTTTCAAACGTTACCCATCATTCCAAAACTTCAGAAGCAATTCATTTAGTTTGTAATCCCAGCTTTACCTTCCTGACGGGCAAACCGGCACCTTACCGTGATTATATACTCTATTTAGACTGTTCCGTAACTGTAGATTGATTATGGCCCAAATACCTTGAAAGTTTTAAATTTTACGCCTCTCTTTTTGCTAAATTAATTTTGGTAATTTCTGTAGTATTACCGATTTTGGTATTCTATAGGTAAGATATCGTATATGAATTCGCAAAGTAACAGAAATAAAAAAAAAAAATTGGTTGCGGTTATTTATATACTAAATCTTTGAAAAATTCTACCAATTTTTTTTAGACTTTTCTGGAAGTAAAAACAAATTTTGAGACATTTGAAAACTTAAATCATAAATTTTGGTGTGGGCAACTGCAGCAGCAATGAAACATTTGGATTTAATAATGAAACTTCTGATAGGTACCGAATTAGTGCTAATTAGTACTCATTTGAACCAATTAGTGCTAGTCCAGGAACCGAGAAAATGAGAAGCGAATTTTCATATTTCGCCTGAAAAACGGTAGAAAATGCTAAAATGAAAAATGATTTTCAGCAGAAACCAGATTTTGGATCGTTTGGCTGCATTGTACATTTCCGCTCCTCAGTTAAAAAGATAACTCTTGTGGAAAGGAAATACTTTAGCACTGGTTATGACAACACCAAATAATCCTAGATTCTAGTTCTTGGCTTACTAAAAGTAGTATTTTTAGACCGAATTTTCTAAATTCTGTTCGGTATAATTTCTTTTTCAATAGGAAATACAACCCAAAGAAGGTGCTAGGCCTAAATCATATTTTTCGCAGACTGAAACTCATGGTTTTAATGTAATTTTGACCTAGGCTTAACTATTTAAGGTTAATTTAAAAATTAAGCCTAAAAATCGGAAAGGAAAGATTTCTTGAGAAATAAGGAAGATACAACATTTAGAAGTGAATAATCATTGTTTTACCCTGTTCTTACCATTGAAGAGAGAAAAGCAAGCAATTCAATTTATTTCACAAAATTTTCGATTTTCGGAAATTTCGAATTTTTACGAATTTCACTGAAAGTCATTTTTATAATTTTTATTTGAAACTTCCAAATTTGAAATCCAATTTATTTATAAATTTGGAAATTCCAAATTTTAAAGTTTTCTATACTACAAAAGTAAAGAAAATGTTGGGTAATTATTTCGTTAAAAATTTAAGTTGTAAAATTATGACGAATTTTGGTATTGCAAAATTCCAAAATTCGATAGTTAAAATTACACATTTGTTACATTGAAGTTAAGCTAGAATAATTGGAGGTATATGTAAAATGTACAATAGCATAGGTAATTAATGTGTAATCTACTCCAGTTTTTCATTTCGTTTCCCTTTTTTTGGCCTTAATATAGGTATTTTTTACAGAAGCTATTGGTTAAACAAAATTTTATGAGCGATCCAGCATGGACGAATTTACAAGCAATTGAAGCAATTAGAAGAACTCAGAAAACTATTGCTTACTATTTGAAAAGAGGTAAAGAAAAATTGCACGAATAGTCAACCACACCAATGCGTGTTTTCTTTAGGGCGTCCAAATCCGGAATTGGAAATTCCAGTATTCCGGAATTCTGGCTCAAATTTTGGTGTCGATTATTTCGGAATCAATGAATTTTTTTTTTCACACTACTTTAAATAATTTCGACGTAATTTTATGTAAATTATTGCCTTCTTAATGTCACTATATTCAAGGGACCCAAAAATATTGGTCAGTCTATGGAGGTGCTTAGTTTAAGGAATAAAACCATCTAATAATTTGAAAATTCAGAGTCAGGCTAAAAACAAAAATATTCTTCAAATGTAACAAAAAATTTTAAATTAGGGTTCAATCATTTATGGACAAATATACGAAAGGTACTAAATCGCAGTAGGAGTGAGTAGAAAAATAAATTTAGTGTAAAATCACAGAGAAATATATACAGAGGAGTAAAGTTCACACTACTCATATGTATATGAATGATATTACTTACAATTTTCGTACTGTAGCCAGAAGTAACACCCGAGAACGAGAGATTTATATCGTTTACTTTATAATGTTTTCTCGTTCTACTTTCACACAATTAAAATGCAATCGTGCTTGCGGTCGTATGATCGTATTTTTTAAATACATAAATAAAATACATTTGTTCTACTTTATCTCATGTTTTCATGTATATAACCATTTTAAACATTTCTTTTTAAAATACAAGAACAATTTTATATTTGTTAATTGTTGCTGTTGGTACATTTAACGTTTTCATAAATTTCGGGGTATTTAATACAATAATATTTTAATTTAGACAATCACAAAACCATTTCAACAAGTTTATTTAAAAAATAATTATTATCCAAACAAAAGGTAAATTCATTATGTATTTGTAATAGATTGATAATAAATTAATATATTATACATACATATTAATGTTTTAATTTATGTGAAGAAATGTACCAACTTTCTTCTCGATTTTTGTATGATTCCATTTTATAACAGTGTGCGTGCTTCGTTCACAAGTGTACGTTTGTTTTATCATATCTGTTTTTTTTATAAGAAAACCGTAAGGCTTGAAGAAGATAGGCATTTTGTGTACATACACTTTTTTTGTAGGGATTTTCCATTCAAAATGATTCATTATGTACCTGTATGATGTAACAAAAATCATTTCCCATACATTTTTGAAATCAACATTTGTATTTTATTTTGGAATCTATCTTTTATTTTTGTTTGTGTGCACATATTTAGAAAATTTGTATGTATTTTAGCATTGCTTAAACGTGCATACATCTAGCCATATACATTTATGTGACCTTGGAAAAATAAATATTTCTGGTTTTTAATTTTTATTTCTATTTTGACGAATTTATTAATGATGATGAGATTGGCTCTCAAAATTCAATTTTGTAGAAAAGTTCTACAAAGGGACGTCGAGAAGATTGAACATTTAAAGAAGAATTGAACATTTTTCACTTCAAATTGAACTTTATACACTTAAAATTGAACCTTTTACATTTCAAATTGAACCTGTAGTAAGTTATAGGTACAGTCGAACTTGGTTATAACGAACCTCAAGGTACTAAAAATTTTGTTCGTTATAAGGAAGAAACGTTATATCAAGAGATCAATTTACCTGGGTCATTTGAATCTAAATCTCACATTTTAACATTGTCAAATCTTATGCTTTATGAATTATACAGATGCGGCAAAAATAATAGTAGTGCTACATCATAATTGCAACATACTCGAATTTTTCATACTTTTAAACAAAATTATGATATTATTTTCTTATTATGTAATAAATAATATAAATTTGGAAAACAACATTTTTTAAAAACTATGCTTTGTTTTCAGGCAGTTTGTATTGAATAACCTTGATTCATTCACTACTATTATTTTTGCCGCAGCTGTATATGTTACGGCGAATGTGAGAAGACCGGCGAATGTGCGAATAAAAATGATTAAAATTTAATTTAACGATTATAAATCATTGTAATAGCGTCTTATATTCCCCAACTGTTTTCTGATCCAGGCTCCTACATCCTTTGGAAAATGAGGATCTTTTATAAAACCCCTGGAAGCCCCCGTTCAGCAGGGGTCCAACGTGGGAACGGGAGCTTCCTGGGGCTTTATAAAAGATCTTCATTTTCCAAAGGATGTAGGAGCCGGGATCAGAAAACAGTTTGGGAATATAAGACGCTATTACAATGATTTATAATCGTTAAATTGAATTTTATCCATTTTTATTCGCACATTCGCCGGTCTTCTCACATTAGCCGATTAAAAAAAAAATTTAAAATATAATTTTTGAAACATATTTATTTTTCTTTTAAATCTGGGCGTGAGCAGAATTGTGTTTTGCATTTTTTTTATAATATTTAGTGCTATTTTAATTTTTTTTTGTCATGAACGTTATTTAAAAATACGTTTTACGTTATTTTTAAAATTATTAATTTGAAATACAAAAGATTAATATACCATTTGAAAGTAGACATATCACCAATGTAAATAAACATCGATAAATTAAAGTAACGTTCATGACAAAAAAAAACTCGTTTTTTTTCAAAAATAAAAGTCCAACATAATTTAAAAAAATACATTTTCATAAATTTCTGTATTGTGATCAAATACTTAACTTATACCCGTTAAAAATTATCTGTAAAATGCTAAGGGGACAAGAAAAATGCTTGGAGGACAAAAACATGTGAGATTTAAATGCAAATGCCCCACCTACATTTGTATATAAGCTTGGATATACAGAATCGTGATAATAACGAAAGTCTAGTTATAAGGAACTTTATAAAATCCCAAACTTCGAGAAAGATGTACATACAAATGTAGGTAAATTGATCTCTTGATATAACGTTTCTTCCTTATAACGAACAAAATTTTTAGTGCATTGAGGTTCGTTATAAAAAAGTTCGACGTATTAACCGAAGTTTGGGATTTTATATAAGTTCCTTATAACAAGGTTTTCGTTATATCCCGATTTTTTATATCCAAGTTTGACTGTATACCTATATGGCCAATCAGGATGTATATATGGCCAACTGGGATGGAACTTGGCTATTCCTTAACCGATTATGGAGAAATTTGACATGTGCGTTGGAAATGAGATTCTAAAGTAATTCTTAGATGAAATTCTGGAATATGGCAAATTAGAATGGAACTTACCTATTTTCAAATGGATTTTAGTGAAATTTGACATGTGCGATATAAATGGGGATTATAAAATTTTTTGGATAAAGTTCTAGAATATGGCCAATTAGGAACTTGGCTATTTCTTAACAAATTATAATTAAATTTGACATTTTCAGTGAAAATAAATTTCTAAAATGATTTTTAGATGGGATCCTGTAATATTATAAAGAATATAACTTAGCTACCGACCAAACGGCTCAGTGGTTAAAGCTGCGGCGTTTGGATCGGGAGGTACCGGGTTCGAATCCCTATAGGGGCGGGATGCAAAAGGGATTTTTCATCATCTGATTACGATCGGTGATGACGATGAACGCGCCCCTGTTGAGAGTGCAGAATCCATATGGGCTGACCCATCTTTCATGTCAGTACTATAGGCTGGCATGAAGCAATGCAATGTGCAGGTGGTTTATACAAAACGGGTCTATAGCCGTACGTCCTCGATTTGGCTGCTACTGCGTAAAGTAGGACGGTAAAAGTTAACTGCGAAAGAGTTGGGAGTGCCTCGAGCCCCAGAAAAGATTGCATAGAATAAAACGAAAAAAAAAAGGAAAAAAAACAGCTGTTTGTAACCGATTTTGATGAATTTTGACGTTTTCCTTGACCTAACAATTATTTTTGGATGAGGTTATGGAAATTTGCCAATATGGTTTCTATGATGTTGTCTGTTGAGGTTTCTGTCAAACATGCAGCTGTTGAAGAATTGCTGTAGAAATATTATTTTAGAATCTCATTTCCATCGCAAATCTCAAATGTCATCATAATCGGTTAAGCAATAGCCAAGCTCCTTCCTATTTCGCCATATAACAGAATTTCGTCTATGTGCCTCAATGCAGCTTATTGAGCAGTTTTGGAATTGGATTTTGCATTCCCGGGAAATATTCACAACATTCCCGGGAAACGGGAATAATTTTAATTTCTTAAATTCCCGGGAATTCCCGGGACGCCAGTTCTACTTTTTAGGTTCACCATAATCGGTTGAGAAATAGGCAAGTTCCATCATACTCCATCCCATTTCCATTCCACTACATTTATAATTTAATTTTATATTTTATTTAATAATTTAAATAGTTTTTAATTTTTTTATTGTTTTATTATTTTATGTGTTTTATTTCCAAAATACTACTTAGTTTCGAGCTTCGCTCTTTGTCAATTTTTTGCAACCTACTAAAAATTCTTTTTGTTGTTTGTTGTGTTTTGTTGTTTTTCCCGGTGGTTGTTCTAATTCATTTTTGTTACCCTGTCGTACAATCTATTTGTTTTTGTATTTAGTGTTTCGTTTACAATCAGTGTGTTGTTGCGATGTTTATAAATTTCCAACTCTTCGTACCGGTCCATTATATTTCCCTTTTGCAGCCTGTGTAATATGATTAAATTGGTGTGAATATCAGTGTATGAGTGGTTCTCGTCCGTTTAATGTTGTGCATAATTAGAATTAAAAATATCGTTTGGCATTTAAATTGTAGATCATATTTTCCGAGTATCCATTATTGTAGGCGATATATTGTATCGTATTGTATTCATTTTCATAATCACTGGCAGTCATCGGGATATGGTTGAGACTATGAAGTATATGACGATAAGCTGCGATTGTATGTTGAAACGGGTGATGTGGTGTTGTGAATAGTGTGATCCGTTTGAGTTTCTTTTCTGAATATTTTGAATGCGTGTCTATGGTCTATGTTTTAGATGGTTAACTCTAAAAAATTTAACGATTTCTCTGACTCTACTTCCAGCATGAATTTTATGTTTGTGTGAATGTTGTTAATATATCGGTGTAAATGATCCAATTGCCTGACGAAACCTCTGAATAGCATTAAGATATCATCAACATATCTGTGCCAGTAAATTATATTATTTAGAAGTTTGTTCTTCGTGTTTAAAATGTATTCCTTCTCAATGTGGTTTAAGTATATATCACCTAAAGTGCCTGAAAAACGGCTTCTCAATGGCAAACCTTCTGGCTGTAAATAATATTCACTGTCATGTTCGAAGTAATTTTGTTTTGTGATGACATTTAATAAATTAGTAACCTCATCTACGGTTTTTGTTCTAACATTGCTGTTTCGTAATAAATTTGATGTTATTTGTATCGCTTCATAAACTGGAATATTCGAGTACAAGCTTACGACTCAAAAGAAACAAGTTTATCCACTACATTTATCAAATTTCATCATAATCCTTATGTCTATAGTGGGTTACTCGGGTAACCCTTTCGACTTTAATCGATAAAATTTCTATTTTATCAATGGAATTTTGGCTCTAAGATCCAGGAATGCCAAAATCATTTAAATGTAAACATATTTTGATTTTAAAAGTAATCGTCCCTATTTTGGTACTTCAAATGTTTAACGGTTTACAAATTACACCTTTAAATCAATTACGGGTTACCCGGGTAACCTTACGCAAAATAGAAGAAAATGGAATTTTATTTCTTATACAAATGAAAAATGGGTTCTAAAATTCATTAACATTTCATTTTACATATTTCAAAAATTAAGATAATAAAAATTTTAATTAAAAGAAAACCAAAAATACATTTATTCGGAACAAGCAAGACACACATTTCGTTGTAAGAAGTGTTCATTAGAAATGGGAAGATTGCACATCGTACAGTATTTCCGAGTCTTCTCTTGGGTGTTGACTGTTGAGTTTTTGCAGATAATACATTCTCCTACTACTACAATTCATCCCGAAGCATTCCTTAGAGGGCTTGGCTTTCCAGCCGCTGCGCTGATTAGAAATTGGTTTACTAACATTCACTCTATCACCGATTATGTTGAAAATTCTCTGATATAATTTGTAGTGCTTGATCTACTGTAATTAGAGGGCATCGCCAACTATATTCCACGGTTCTTCACGGTCTTGTGCAAAATTACTGTGGGTTACGGCCTGAGATTGAGACATATTTAACCGGCAAATTATATTGGCAGCTAATGCTGCAATGTCAACTGTATTGAAAAAAAATCATGGGCTATCTTTGGGTTTTCCGGGTTAGCCGAGCTAAGGGCAATGTAGTAAAAATATCTATATGTAGTCACTATATTCCTTCCAGATTCTTTGAATTGATAACACAAGTCTTTCACAGCTCTTTCTCCCTGGTTTACTGTTCTACTCGAAGAAGATTTGCCGGTATAAATTTGTCCTGTAAGAGGATAAGAACTCCCTGAATCACAGACCCACCGAACTATTATCCAGTATATTGCGGGTTTTGCTGGGATATATTGGGTAAAACGCGTTCTTCGAAGCTGCTTTGTCCTTTTCCAAACGCCCTTATCTGCTATTTACATTATCAAACAGCAAAACGTATTTTGCCAAAACCGGTTCAGTGACATGCTACCTCATAATAATCAATGATTCCGAGAGAAATAAGAGGGACATAATTGTGTTATCCATTTGGAAAACCAATGTTTGTTGAATAGGAATTTCGCGAAAGCACCAAAATAAATCTTTATTTTCCTTCCACAAACACAAAATGCAAAAGCTAAAAGAATTTCAAAATCAAATATGAAAAAATAGATACATTTTTAAGTGATATTCGAATAAATCTGATAAGGTTACCCGGGTAACCCTTAATTGATTAACGGAAGAAAAAAGATGCATAGACACAAGGGATAATCGGTTGAGAAATATACAAGTTCCATCATACTTGGCCATATTCCAGAAACTCATCTAACAATCATGTTAGAATTTCATTTCCAGTGTTCTTATCAAATTTCTTCGTAATCGGTTGAGAAATAGGTAAGTTCCATCATACGCTTCCAACGCACATGTCAAATTTCTTTATAATCGGTTAAAGAATAGCCAAGTTCTATCCTAATTGGCGATATTCCAGAACTTTACCAAAATTCATCCATTTCAGTGAAGAAATAGATAAGTTTCATCCTAATTAGACATACAAATAATTTGCTAAAGGTTCAATTTGAAATGTAATAGGTTCAATATGGAGTATAAAACCTGTATAAGACCAGTCTCATAAATTCTGTGGTCAAAAGGTAAAACAGCTTATTTCAAATTTCATAATTTTTCTAGAGAGTTAGAAAAAGTTGTATGTTATATTCATTTTTCACTTATGCCGACTACAGTTGCTACGGCTTGCGAACAAAGCCTTTGGCCACAAGGCATGACCATTTAAATCAAATTTAGTGACGTTAGATGAGGAGAGATAGAAAACGCTGAATATTTAAAAAGGTAAAACAGCTTAATTCGATTTAAGATGGTTTACCTTTTGAGCCCAGAATTATTATTCTAAATAAATTAAAAGCACGAATCCTTAAAAAACACCTCTTTAAAAAAAAATCAATTTTACTCAAAAATACAAGGAAAATTATTAAATTGATCATGTAACTGCAAACAGAAACCGTCCTTCTAGATTGGCCATCAAAATTAAAGATCCTTTATTGTTTTAAAAACAAAAGTAAGAAAGTTACTTCTCGACGTCCCTCGGTTTTTGAGAGCCAATCTCATCATCATTAATAAATTCGTCAAAATAGAAATAAAAATTAAAAACCAGAAATATTTATTTTTCCAAGGTCACATAAATGTATATGGCTAGATGTATGCACGTTTAAGCAATGCTAAAATACATACAAATTTTCTAAATATGTGCACACAAACAAAAATAAAAGATAGATTCCAAAATAAAATACAAATGTTGATTTCAAAAATGTATGGGAAATGATTTTTGTTACATCATACAGGTACATAATGAATCATTTTGAATGGAAAATCCCTACAAAAAAAGTGTATGTACACAAAATGCCTATCTTCTTCAAGCCTTACGGTTTTCTTATAAAAAAAACAGATATGATAAAACAAACGTACACTTGTGAACGAAGCACGCACACTGTTATAAAATGGAATCATACAAAAATCGAGAAGAAAGTTGGTACATTTCTTCACATAAATTAAAACATTAATATGTATGTATAATATATTAATTTATTATCAATCTATTACAAATACATAATGAATTTACCTTTTGTTTGGATAATAATTATTTTTTAAATAAACTTGTTGAAATGGTTTTGTGATTGTCTAAATTAAAATATTATTGTATTAAATACCCCGAAATTTATGAAAACGTTAAATGTACCAACAGCAACAATTAACAAATATAAAATTGTTCTTGTATTTTAAAAAGAAATGTTTAAAATGGTTATATACATGAAAACATGAGATAAAGTAGAACAAATGTATTTTATTTATGTATTTAAAAAATACGATCATACGACCGCAAGCACGATTGCATTTTAATTGTGTGAAAGTAGAACGAGAAAACATTATAAAGTAAACGATATAAATCTCTCGTTCTCGGGTGTTACTTCTGGCTACAGTACGAAAATTGTAAGTAATATCATTCATATACATATGAGTAGTATGAACTTTACTCCTCTGTATATATTTCTCTGTGGTAAAATTGTAGAATTTATAGAGTTTAAAGAATTTGAAAGAATGAAATTGTAAAGAATTCATCGATTTTATAATAAATATTTGCATAATTCAAAGAATTTATAGTAAAAGCAAAATTTATAGAACTCTGTCATTTAAAACAATTTATAGAACTTATAGAATCCACAAAATTTAAAGAAAATAAAAATTTGTATGTATAAATGTTTTACCTGCTGCAACCGGAAAGAGTCTGGGGAGTCCTATAACAACGAATAAACTGGAAAGGTTTAATTGAAGGCCAAAAATAGGCTCGGGGCGCACCAGAACATTAAGCTCTCGTGAATTAAGATCGATTGTAAGAATACCTACGCCACGCTGCCTTTTTGGAGAGAATGCAAGAAGGCTGGGTTTAGAGGAAAATGATTTCTGTTGTTTGGACGAGGAGGAGGAAGGGTCTATGATTCACATCCTCTGCTTATGTCTGGCATTTTTTAAAATTAACGAATTTTTAGAAATATAAAAATTTATAGAAATTATGAAATTTTTAAAATACTCAAATTTGAGATTGTTAATTTATAAAACCCATTGAATCTATAAAATATAAAGAATATTTAAAATTTATAAAAATGATCGAGATTTTATAATTTAGAGAATTGATGGAATTTATAAAATCTTTATTGTTTGTAAAATTTATAGGTTTTATAAACATATTAAAATTTATATAATTACAGTCTTTGAAGAACTTATAAAATTTTTGGAATTTATCGCATTTAAAATTTTTAAGAACTAAAGATTTTATGAGATTTGCAGAATTAAAAGAATTTACTGATTTTTAAAACTTTATTCATTGAATTTATAGGATTATTATTAATTAAATTTATAAAATTTATTAGAGAATTTATAAAATTTAGAAAATTTATTGGATTTTTAAGATTAACAGAATTTATCAAATTTACGGGATTTTCTAAAACTAAAGAGTTTATGAGATTTTCAGAATTTAAAGCACTTACTGAAGTTTTAAACTTTATTCATAGAATTTACAAAAATTTACAAAAAATTTATAAATAATTAATTACTGAATTTATAGAATTAATACAGTTCATAGGATTTATCGAAATTTTTAAATTCATCAAATTTGTAGAATTCACAGAATTTATAAAATTTATAGAATTTAAAGAAATTATGGAATTTTTAGGTAGTAAAGTAAAATTTGGGTTTGTCGAATTTATAGAAGTTACAGACTTAAAACAATTTATAGAACCTATAGAATTTAAAAAATTTCTGCAATCCAAAGAATTAATGGAATTTATAAAATTCATAAAATTTATAGAATTTATAGAGCTTACAAAAATATTAGAATTTATAATTTTTATAGACTTTGTCAAATTTAGAGAATTTATAGGATGTTTAAGATTTATAGAATGTATCAAATTAACGGAATTTTTAAGAACTAAAAAATTTATGAGATTTGGAGAATTTAAAGCACTTACTGAAGTTTTAAAGTTTATTCATAGAGGATTTATAAAATTTATTGAATTTGTAGAATTGTTAAAGTTTATAGGATTTAGCGAAATTGTTGTGTTCATAAAACAAGCAAAGTTTGAGTTTGTAGAATTTATAAAACAGATACACTTGATACAATTAATAGAACTCAGAGAATTTACAAAATTTAAAAAATATTTATATTATTCATAAAATTTAAGAATTTATAGAATTTATTGGATCTACCAAATTTATCAGATTTACAGAATTTATAGGATTAATAGATTTTAAGAAATTTATTAGATTATTAGACTTTATATAATTTGTAGAATTTGCTGTAGGATTAATATAATTTATAGCGTTTAGAGAATTTTTATAATTAAAAAATATATTTAATTACTATAAATTCTAAAAACTTTATAAATTCTAACAATATGAATATTTAAATTCGAAAATTCCGGAATTACTTTTTGACCAAAAATTGAACGCCCTAGTTTTCTTACATATTCTGGTTTTATCAAATTTTAATGTTTTATGCTGTATTTTGCTTTTAATTGGAATTCTACAAGGAGTGTAATTATTGCAGAAAGAATGATGTGGTGGTTAACAAAATTGAAGTGACCATGGCGGCGTGTATCCTAGTTTTGGAGCATTTTGGAGGTATATTGACACAGTTTCGTGATAACACTTTAAAGCCTAATTTGCAATTGTGGAGAATGATTTGTGTGCTAAAGAAAACTTTATTATCGGAGATGGTCCTATTTCAAATTTGGTAATACCGATTTCACCGGAAAATGTTACGCCACTTACAATTAGTATCACTACTACTGAACAACAAATGATACAATTTGTCTGCACTAAAGTTAATGCAAGCGATGGCGTAAAGTATTTTGCTTTACTGCCTAGAAACGTTGAGAGAAACAAACTACGCTACTTAGATTTCAAGCCTCGGGTATATGTTGAACTTAGGGCGAAGATTTTAGACCATCAATTTTGGCCAAGCCAAACTATTTATCAATGCAGTAATAAGCTAAAAATTCACCATACAACTTTTTTAATGTATTTAACCTGTTCTGTCATATCACTTTGTTGGTAAATAATTATGAATTTGACGGGTTATGTTTCTCTGAATCGTGGTTAAATGGGAATATTCAAAGTAAAGTGGAATTTCCATTAACTGAATTATTATCAGGACCCTTTATAGAGATTGTTGTTGACTATAAGCATTGACCAATGTGTAGCGGTTACATGTTACAAATACAACTGGGGTTTCAAGATATATTTCCAAAATTTAATCAAGTTATCATTTGCGATGATTTTAATTATCATTCTGATTCCGTTCAAATCAACTCGTGGTGAAAATATTCTTAACCAAATCATCAATTCCAAATAAAAAAATATTGACTTTAATTTTATGGGGTCTTGTTACTCTAAATTAAACTGGGATATGTTAGATTCTTTAGATAATTCCAATGACAAGGTATGGTTATTTAACCAATATATCAAAATCGTATATAGTGGTCTTCCACTGACTGAACGCATCAATAATCAAAGCCATCAAAGTTCATGAAAAATACTTTTCTCAACATAAAATGTCACTAACCCTGCATTCTCTAAATGATTATCGTTCCTGCATTCTCTAAATGCTTATCGCTCCTATTAAAATATTATATTACATAATATTTTGAGACACAAGGAGTAACAATGAAAAGATTATGAAAATCGCTTAAGGAAATTGGTATTGGTGGCAAACCGAATAATATGCAAATTGGAACCTTTTCCATACTGCCCACAGTCTGTGTAATTTTTCCAAACAAACTACCATACCGGGAAAATTTTATTTAACTTTAATTTTGTTAAAGAGGATGAAATCGCCAAAGCTCACCAAATATGCACCTTGCGATTATTAAACTTGTTCTACCATTAGCAATTATGACACTAAGATTAATAATTAATTATCGAGTTTTCCTTGTGCATGGAAAGTGCACGGGTCTTAAAAATATCAAAAACTATGTATAAAAATGTGACCTAAAAATGTCGACATTATCAAGACAATGTTGAAAGTTCAAAGTTTAAGATCGATAATTAGGGATAAATAGGCAAGCAAACAAATTTAAATTATAAATTAATGTTTCACCAAAATTTCATTAATATTCACACTTGTTAATAAATTTTTTGATTACTCTTATAAAATGAGCTGACTTACTAGGCAGCGGAGTATTTACTTCATTGAGTAAATAGTTTAAAATTTATAAAATATATAAATTAAAAAAATAAGTTTAGATAGATCATAAATAGTCTGTTCCTCCCTAACCAAGATCTGAAATAGTACTGAAATTACCTGGAATGAAAATAAATTTCAATAACAGATTGTGCATTGTGAAAACGATATTAATCAGCTTTGACATTTTTGAGCTAATGCAGAATTTTGGGATAAGCATAATTCCCGAATAGTGGTTACTATTAGCATTTCAAGAAATATAGTCAAGTTCATTCCCCTTTTTAATTACATTACGGCTCAAATGGGACCCCCTAAATTTTAAGAACACTGCGACAAACCTCGATGTTTTTTATAATTGTAAAGTCAATTTAAATATTTCTAGCAAGGTTTAATTTCTTTATATTAATATTAAAATTTCCATGAAATTCCTAAAAGCCCAAAACTCTTAAAGTCTTAAATTTAGAAATAAAGGAGCCAATTTAACATATTTCAAATTTCGAATTCATCGTCAAAATAATTTTTTTCTTTTTTTTTTAAATTTCATTTTTAATAAAAACAAAAAAAGTTTTACAAATTGAAAACCCTGGAATCCCTGGAATTTTTTAAAATACTTTTATTTACTATAAATAACTAATTAAATTTTAAGTCAGAGGCAAATACCTAACTTGGAACCGCATCGTATTAAAAAACTCTCTTAATTACTCCTCGTAAATAGCATACGGCCAAGATTATTAAATATTGGAGGTCCGGTATTGAGAAAGAGAATATGAGCCCGATTCTGAAATAAATAACTTAACAGGAGTTTTTTCATTCCAGAATCGAATACAAATGTATTTACCCACAACAAATATTAGGCCCTACTCCCGTTGTATTTATCTCAATCGAAAGCTACGATCTCTCAACCCCTGCCATTTCTGAAAAAAAAAACATATTAAACGTCTCAACGACTGCTGACCCTACTAACGTAAACATTTTCACGGAAAGTTAATCTCAAAGGAATTAAAAATCAAGGTATAATTAAGCATGACTTATTTGTATTCTGTACAGTTACACTTCTTCTTGAACTTTATAAATTTATAGAAGGCCAAACTAGCTTGTTCATACTTTAATCGTATTAAGCAAACATTTCAAAATAAGTCACACCGAATACTTGTTGTAATTTTAGTTTATAATTTTTGCACAATGCACATTCCAAAATACACCTCTTATATATAAAAGTAGAATAACGACTTACTTTGAGCGAATTTCCTTGCAATTGATTTCGATCTCATTATTATTTACATGAAAATATCCTTTTGAATTTTTTTCCTTAAATATAAATTAAGTAACTATTTATTGTTCACATACACACGCACTCACACTTGAATAATTCACTTAACAAACAAATCACAGTTAAATTTTATCAAATAATTTATTATTAATATTAAATAAATAAATAAAGAAAAATATCACAATCACTTGATGCCATCATATTTGGACGGAATTGTTTTAATTTTCACTCTATAAATTAATTCATTTGAATTTGTTAATTTTTTTATTTTTATTTTTTTAATTTTCACCCGAAATTTAAACTAAACTACCAAAAAATAATAAAAAACAAAATTTTATTTTTCCATATTCACAGAACTAGTTTTAGTTTATAGTTTTTCCAAAAAACCCTAGACAGACACTAAAAATATTATTTAAAAAAAAAAAGTAAAATAAACAAAAATTCCCAACTCAAGAAAAATGTATACAAATACAAAAAGTAGGATAAATAATAAAAAGAAAATGGAAAAAGCAACAAACTAATCAAGAAGGAACATGTTACACGTACAAATACACACACACACACGTACACACGAAAAAAGGACAAAAACATAAGAAAAATGTTGATTGAACTTTTTTTTTTCTCATTTTCCAGTTTTGGACTTGGAAAATCATATTATAACAATACTATACATCCCCAATGTATATACATAATATCTAAGAAGAAACCGAAAAAGAAAAAGAAGCAAAAGTAGAAAAAGCAAATCAAATAAAATTTTATATTTACAAAAAGGTAAGAAATTAAAGAAAGAGGAAAAATGTTTTACAATTTTTATTTTATTTAATTTTTTTGTTTTTTTTTTGGTTTAGTTTTTCCACATTTCTCCATCAGTTTCTATAAAAGTACTTTGGTTAACTAACAAAATATAGTATAAATGTACAACAAAACACACAAGTTAAAAAAAAAATTTGTTCTGGTGTGTCCCCACTACACAACACACGACTTTGTATGTGCTTTTTTGTATTGTCGTTATTGTTGTTGTTATCGTCGTCGTCGGTTTCAAATTTTTTTATTTTTTTATTTGCTTCTTTGAATATGTAAATATAACAAGAAATTGTGTGTCTCTCTTTTAAGCATTTCTCGGTTTGTTTTGCATGTTTAAGATGTTACGACGATTGTAGGTGGATTTCTTTTTGTTTGGTTTTGTGTTTTTGATTTCAACATTATGATTTCGAGAGTATTAGATAAGTCGCGTTATACAATGAAAACAAATAGAATGTGCGGTTTTGTTAGTTGACATGTTGCGCTAGTGACATTTTATTGTTGATAGATTTTTTTAACAAAACGTGAATTTTGTTATATTTCGCGAATGGGGGCTATCAATATTTCAGAGATCTTATCAACATTATTATTATTTAAAGAAAGACCACTATTGACATATTGATTATTACAAAAAAAATTGTGTGCATACACAAGTTGATAAATATGATTTTAAGGTGAATTACCTGGTAACATCAGTGGCGGAATTACATATTAATGTGTCCCTGCAAAATTTTTGTAAAGAGCTTAAGATTCTGTCACTTATTTTCTCTTATTTCGAATTCAAGAAATCATTACTCGGATGACTATCCCAAGGCATCAGAAATACCACTCAAAAATATTTCAGTCAAAAACAGAAGGGGGCTTTACTATGCCTAAAGCTCCTTTTCAAAAGGAACTTCAGTTCCCCGGGGGGGGGGGGGGGGGGTTTGGACCGGAAACGGTTTGACTGGAATACCTACCTTGTGTGTGTGTTTGGACTGAACAATAACCTTTTTGAAAGCTACATACATATGTATGTACACTGCGCCAAATAAAAAACGCAACAGGAAAATTTTTCGAAATTTTCCTATTTTTAAGGACTGGTATTTTGGTGAATTGTCGGTTTAAAATTTTTTTTTTTTTTTAATGTGGGTCCTTTAGTGTACTTTCCAAGGTCGCTTTTATATTTTTTTTTTTTTTTTTTTTATGACTTTCTGGAGTTAAAAACGCAAACTTTAAGATTGCGTCAACGAACTTTCCTGATATTTACGAGACGGTTGAAATTGATGTACGACAAATCGTTGTTGAGTTATTGCAGTATTATCGAAAAACGTAAAATCGTATAAATGTTAAAAGTTGATTAAGTTGTTTTATCTTGTAAACTAAGCACTTCACAAAAAAAATCGAAGCGCATTTCATGGATGTTCGGTGATGGTTTGGGCAGGAATATCCTGAAATTAAAAGAGTGATTTGGTGGTAATGCCCTGCTTTAACATCAGGATGATACGTATAGATGAAATTTTAAAACTGCTGTGCTTCCTTTGAAAAGAGAAATCGGACATGGATTATTTTATGCATGATGATGTCTGGCGACATTCAGCGCTAAATACACGGCAATTTTTGCAACGGCAAGGCATTTATTTAATAAACTATCCTCAGTGAAGTTCAGATTTAAACCCAACACATCATGTATGAGATATCGTCGCCAAAGTATTTAAACGTCGTAAATGCCAAAACGCCATTTTTGGGGTTTGCGATAGCTCTATATGACTATTTCTGCTCTTTTCAATACTTCAATCTATTTTCTCGTATGTGGTTTAGCTTCGGAGTTATAGAATTTTGTTTTGTCGTATGTCCATATTGTTTGTTAAAATGTTTTCAATTTATTTATCGTATCTCCATAATTCCGATTACGGTAAAATTTAGTATTGAAAATTATTTTATATTGTCGTATGTCCCATATGAATCTATTTGTGTCGTAATTTACAAGTATTCTTCCCAGTACTGTTTTGTCGTAAGTGACATACAAGTAGCCAATCAAATGATCTTATTTCATCACTTGACAAGAGTATAAAGAATTTAATAATAAAGGAAAATTTTTATATTGCTCACTCTTTTGGTAATAGTCGTACGAGTAAGGTCGCATTTTGATTAGGTAAAAATTAATTTTAAATCAATATGAGTTCTCCAGCTCCAGATATACCAGACCAGCTAATCTTCAGCAGTAAGTAGAGAATTGTATAATTTAAGTTATGTACTTATGTTCATAAGTAAAAACGACACTGAAACGCAAGAAATGTTGGCATCGTTTCATTTTACGGTTGGTAACCAAAATGATAAAATAAATAACGTCCGTCAAAACCCGTTAAAAAAATAAATAATGTCCGCTGCAGCTCATAACACGGATATTAAGTCCTATATATTTTTCTACGAAAATTAATGAATTTTTATTGCGGAGGAACGATTTGCAAAATGTTTTTAATTTACCAAAAGCAAATACATCAAATTTCTAATATAAACGCAAATTTTCAGTTTATAACCTGACAGGGTTCTGTGTTCTGTCACATAAATAATAAAAAACGTATTATGCTATTTAGCATGAAATGGTTAAGGGAGGAGCTGGCATGAGATTACTCCGAAATAAATGAAATTATTTTATGGAGCAACTCCTGTGTGCCGCAGAATAAAAATCGTCTAACGTCACTGGTACTTTTGACATTTTTAAGCAGACATCCTAAGATAAACAGGATAATACAGAAATTTTCCGAGCCTGGCTATTCACCCGTGCAAGAAATTGACGCTGATCATAATGCCATTGATAAACATTTAAAACATATTTATTTATTTGTTTATTCCTCTTAACAATACTTAACAAAACCATTCAAATATACAATTTTTTTTTTTATAAACTCATTCAAAAAATGTGGTTTGAAAAGATTGGATAATCTTTGTCAAAAAGACAGTTTCGATTCACCCAAGTGTTAAAATTTAAATTTACAAAAATAGTATAATAATGACAAAAGAAAAGAACCACAGTAGATTAAAAAAGAAAAATTAAATTATATAAAACAAAATTTATTTAGCAAACATAAACTCCACATCTTTAGTTTCAAATATCTAATCATTGACCAAACGCAAAAATTTCCTTTCATAAATCATCGTCCTTATATGAGGCGGCAACCGATTAAAAAAAGTGGGCGCAGAAACTATATAATATTTACCAAATAATTCAGATGAAAATGGCGGAACAGAGTAAAAATTTCGATAATTATTTTGAACTTGATATGTGGAAACAATTCGCGGCAACCGATGACTACTTCGCAAAAAACAACAATTTCAAGACTTTAAAAATATATATATAGGTGCTGTAAAGGCAAAATATTGCAGGCATTGAAAATAGGCCAAGAATGATCGTATCGACGCTTGAAAAACATAACCCGAATAATATACTTATGTAAAATTAATAGCTGTTCAATGGTATCAAAATAAACTCCACCCCCACATGGTAAACCATAACTGATGCGAGAGTCCACGCAAGCAAAATAAAAATTGAGTAAAACATTGGATGGACAAAATTTACGTATCAAATAAATTGCACGTAATGCAGAATTAACTTGATTTTTAACAGTTTGTACATGTGATTTCCAGTTTAAATTTGCATCAACGTTCAATCCTAAATATTTAAATAAATGAACATTTTCAATTTTAATGCACAGGCTGCTAAAATTGCGTAAGTCACAATTACGTACATGATAAAAAATCTCCGGGATGAAACTTCGATAAGGATCACCAATCAATATAAAGAACATTACCTTAGTTTTTTCACTTAAGAGCAAGGAGTGATTGTCAAACCATGTGCGAAGAATTTTCATGTCAGAATTTATTTGGTTCGTTAGGTCATTAGCAGTCAAATCAAAATAACTTAATGCAATATCATCAGCAAAAGCAACAATTTAACCGTTTAAGTTTAGGTTAAAGATTGAATTTATGTAAATTAAAAACAAGATAGAACCAAGAACAGAACCCTGAGGAACACCATGTTCAATATTAAATGGAATGCTTTGCCATTTATCAATCCTAACCACAAATATTCAATTATTGAGATATGACTTGAACCATTTCTGTGATATACCTCTAAAACCAATAGACTGGAGCTTATACGCAGAAGCAGATTATGATCCACCAGGCTCTCTTTATATCGATGACGACTGCACCAACACACTTCTTCTCATTAAGATTAATATGAATTCCATTTAAGAAATTAATTAGCGCGGATTCAGTACTTTTGCCAGATCAGTACTTTTGCCAGGACTAAGAAACTCAAATTTGTCAAGAAACTTCTCAATGCGGGATTTCATTGATTTTTCAATGATCTTCAAAATTGTGGATTGCAATGCAATGGGCCGATAATTGTCCTTAACAATGATATCTCCCTTTTTAAACAAAGTAATACCAAGAATGTCTAGTTCATTACTTGATTTAAGTCCATTAATAATACAAAAAATCTCTGTTTCCTCAACTGGACTAATAAAAAAAATTTCCAACATTTCAGTAGAGTAAGAATAATCATTAGGACTCATACTTTGGGCAGAAAAGTTAAAACATCTCAAATCATTAACGATTTTAGAGAAATAAAAACCAAAATCGTTAGTAATTGATTCAGAGTCAGACAGTATATCTGAGATAATAGACAAAATTCTTTTGATATTAGTTCTACTTAAATTCCTGCACAAAATATCATTAACAACCGACCAGGTCTTCTTGCAATCTTTACCACATTCATTAAATTTCCTACTAAAATAGTTCTCTTTATCAGAAACTATAGAATCATTGATTTTGCTACACAATTTGAGATAGTAATTATACAGCTTTTTATTCGCTGGGTGTTTTTTACATTTAAGTTGGATTTTTTTCCTTTTATTTATTAAAAGTACCAACTTGTTAGAAATTCACGGTTTAACCTTTATGTTTGTATTATGCCTAATTACATTTTTGGAACTTGAATCAGCTACATTTTTAAACATTGAAATCAAATTGGTTAAAATTGTCGTGGGGTTACTTAGACATAGTACACTAGAAAAATCAAGTGATGAGATTAATGATTCAAATTTAATAATACCACATTTGCTGTACACCAATTCTTTTTCGTTAACATAGTTACCACGAACCTCTATATCAGTTTTAAATAAATCATGGTCCGTGATGTGTAAATTATGCAAGGATACACCCAAAGGAGCACAACTATTAACACGGGCAAAACAGTGATCAATGCAAGTAGCAGTGTTACTAGTAATTCTTGTGGCAGAATTATTAAGTGACAGAAATCCATTTGACGACAACATAAACATATACTCATTACTGGAAGCTGGAAAGTTCAAAATATCATTACCAACAATTATTACATTTTGATTTTTAATTTTCGAGATGAAATTTGAAAACTCACAAACAAATGTTGAAATTGGAATAAATTATAGGCGATACACACAAACAAACATATAATTATATTTATTTAATGACACAGATAACTTTAAAACATCCGCGGAATTTAAAGAAATACTTTCACAAACACATTGCAAACTTTAATCATAAAAAGCACAAACACCGCCCGCATTCAGATTATAATAATTTAACTCATGATCATAAATCCAAATTTCCGAAAGAAAAATAATAGGATATGTGTATTCATCAAATGAACTTAAATTTACAACTAGTTTACCAAAATTTTCGCGCATGCTACGAATGTTTTGATGGACAACAGAGAAACTAAAGATGTTGGTTACAGAATTTTTATAATGATAAGTATTAGAATTTACTAAAATTGAACTTGACTTTGAATTAAATGCTGGCTTTAAACAGTTAAAGCCGGCCGAGGTACTAAAAAATGATTCGATGATTGCCGAGGATAATTTAAAAATTCTTTGATAAATACACCAGGAGGCCACGATGATGAGTCCAACAGCTGGTTGAATTTGTTATCAGGAACCCCAATTTTAAATGATACATAGTCCCGGTCATCATTACGTCTCATCCGAACCAAAATAGGTTTATCAATCACAAATTTATTTTTCAAATACCGTACCATATCATCGTCACCAACATCCTTGCACAGACGTTAAACAAAAATCCATTTAACAGGTTTGACAGTGAGCAGAGTAGAATCTAGACCACCACTCCCAATAATAATATTGGGAGAATTGTTATTATTATTACCTGATACTGATTGAGTAGCAGCAACCGACTCAGCCTTTGTTGTGGATGACGAACCCCTTGACCTAGTAGTTCGTGACGACGGCATATGTTGGTTTAAACGTCTATTATCAGCATGGTTTTTGTTACCATTAGGTCCCGGTTTATCCATGAGTGCACGTACCAGTTCATTTTGGGCAGAAACAGCGGCTGTAACGTTGTCATTAATTTTATTTTTATTTTTAACCGAATTATCACATAAAACATGAGCCGGTTGCATAATAGACCGATGATTGCCAGTCAAACTGCTACCACTGTTGTTACCAAAGCAGGCATTATTTTGAAACAGGAGATCAACAGACCGAGGCAGAGTTTTAACAGAGATGATGTTGTCCATTAAATTATTATTATTGTTAGTTTCGTTATTATTAATCGGTACTTTTTTTAACGGTACTACCGATTGGTCTACAATAGGAACGTATGACAGTGATTTTGCACTATCGATAATAGGAGCTGCTACAATCCCTTTTAAATCATTAACATTTTTATTATTTTTATTGTTTATAAGGGGAAAATTCTCAATAAAATGACGACTACAAATTTTATTTAAACTGGAGGATATAGTATTTACCTCTTCCTGTAGATTAGCCATGTTGTTTTTAATTATATCCACCATGCAGATATCATATATTTGTAATTAATCTAATTTGGAATTTCAGCAGGTCGCCACAATAATCACAAACGTAGCAAAGATTTTTTAATTGAACAAACAACTCAAAAGTTGTCTTACTTTTAATGCCAAGATATTTAAAATCAATTGCTTTATCACAAGCAACACAACAAAAGTAGTTCTTTCATAGTCGAACCGCTACCATGGCATTTCTTCTCCATTTGAACTCACAATCGCTCACAAAAGATGAGGAGACCACGAGGACACCACACAGTTATTACGACCATTAAACGACGACCACTTACAGAACTGCATAGAATATCATACACCGAACTGCACAGAAGTTCACAGACCCCGATTCAAATAATGTTAGCAAAAAAGATACAAATTTTAAAAGTAAATTAAAATATTTTAGTTTCACAGAAAAAAAAATTTATTTTCACAAAAACAAACACTCGTCCGATCACTTGGATAGTTCGAAAATCTGCATATTAATATAGGTACACAGTCCGGTATCCCTCTTGCAACAGCTTACATCGTTAAGATAACCAAATGTTACATTAAACATTAACCAGATGAGCGATAGGCACTTTTTAAACTACGATATTGCTTCAAAAAAATTAGTTTCTCCGCCATTCAATTCATTAAAAGCTCTCGTGTATACGTATTAAGATTTCTAAATTCTCTATGGATTTATGAATTAAATATTATTATTTATTCACCATTGACGTATCCGTTAAAAACAAATTAAAATGCACATAACTCAAATAACAAATAGACAAATAACAAAAAATATAAAATAAAAATGTAACTAAACTAAAACATTATAAAGCAAATGGATATATGTATTAGGATATTCAGTAAAGTTCGTTAAAAGTTTTAAAGTCTGCGTTTTTTCCTCGTTTAAAAAATTTTTGTTTGGCTCAAAAAAAAGTCATAAAAAAACAAAACCAAATAAAAACGAACTCCAGCATCGGAAAGTAGACTAAAGTGCTTTACCCACTGAAAAACGAAAAGAAAAATCGGATTTAGTTTTCTCGATATAATTTTAAAATTATTGTTGTTTTCGTTAAAAAATTTTCGGTTCTAAATAGTTTTTTCGGACGAAAAAAATTATTCTCATTTTCTCAGCCAATTAAAAAATTTTTTGGAATTTTTTAAATTTAAAATAGTATTGTCTGGTGTATTCGGTCAAGAACCAAAAGGTTTTAACAAAAACAAAGCAATAATTTTAGAATTATATCGGAAAACTAAATTCGATTTTTCTTTTCGTTTTTCAGTGGGTAGAGCGCATAAATTTCTTTCATTTAAAAGTAAAAAAAAAAAAGTTTAAGCCATTTCACCAAGATACGTGCGTTTAAAAATAGGATATTTTTCGAAAAAATTTGCTGTTAGGATTTTATGTGCAGTGACGTGTATTTCACCATAGCCTACTGTATAAGAGCTTTTAGTATCGACTGTATTATTTACTAAGCTTAAAATAAGGCACATGCAATTTTTTCTTTACTATGAAAATATATGGGAAAACCATTATTTCCATGTACAATTTTAGTTTATTAAAATTATGAGCTTTTACTGCAATTATTACTGTAACCATTGTCATTGAAGCTGGGCAACAATCTTATAGTGCTATAGCCAGAAAACTGGGCATATTTTTTTAAAATTTAAATAGTGTAATCGACTTTTAAAAATAATATTTATGTGGTTTCAATAGGTGCGCAAGTTTTTTGGCCAACGACTGTAAAACCTACAATATTAGGTGTATCTTCCAAATTTAACAAACAAAAAATCGTTAGATTTTACGCGTTTTTCCCATTTTATAATCTCTTCAATTGGAGAGTTTTTCCAGTGCAAGGGTAACACAAGAAATATAAGCAATAAGTTTTATGTAAATATATGAAGCACACAAAACTTTTTAACTATGTATATTCATTACAAAATCGACTAGAGATCTAAATATTTATTTTACTCCTTAATTTCATTCAGCTAAATATTTAACCGAAGGACAAATTTTCCAAGCAAAAAAAAAGGCAGAGTTACCTTATTTCCTCCTCGAAACAATGTCTGTGAACAGTAAAAGTGGAAAACCTGCAATATGTATATATTTCGTTTATGAATTCCTGAAAGTAATGCAGAACTTCATTATTTTTACGCTCTTCAAAATCCGTCATCCCTACGTCACGATATATGAATAGGTAAGTAGGAGGTATTTATAGGGGTTTATACCAGGAAATACAGAGAGAAATGTGGGAAGACTATAGTAAATTACTCGTACATAAATTTGGTAAATTTCAAAGTATTATAAAAATTTGAGGAATCTGAATGCCTTTTTGGGTTGTGTTGTGAAATGTTCTTCCTCCATTTCCTTTCTTTATCAATATAAACTAAGACTAACTATTTTTGTCTATGGAAAAATATACAAGACGCTTGCAACTATGCTTGATGAACTGTGCTCAGTTTTTGTAGCTTCCCTATGTTTGAATATGTAAATCTTGCAGATATTCCAGATTGAGTTTAATTCATGTTCTGTAATATTTGCTTGTAGTTCTGATGGTAGTATTTGCAAAGTTCTTACATAAATATTTCCTTATTCGCAAAAATATATACTTTGATTTCAAATGTCTCGATTTGATATTGAACCAAGTAATTTCCCTCTTACACAGTTGAAAATCTTGCGACGATTTTCGACGCAAGCTTTGCATCGAGGCGTATGCGATTTTACCTTACATCTAATTCTGATGTAAGACTTACATTAAAAATATATTTGATATAATTACTACCAAATGCGATGTAAAGCTGCAACTAAATAACGCGCATGCGCAATAACCCTTCATCGTGGCATTTACGATGCAATTTAAGTCTTATTTTGATGTAAGATAGGCATTCAAACAAAATTTGATTCAAATTACTGCGATATTTGGTGCAAAGCTTGTAACGAAAATAAATGCACATGCGCAAGAATATTGTTTTCCTGAAGAAAAAAACAAAACCTTGAAAAGTCATATATATTTAGGGATTCGGCGTCAATTCAGTAATATAAATATCGGATATTAGTAAATCGGTATTGTAGGTAAGAAAAGTAAATCATGGATTTACTAGACATAATCTTGGTGCTATTTGGTTTTCAATTGTAGGTATGTATGCAAATTAGTTATTTTGATGTAGATTGTGAAATTTTTGTTAAACGATGCAACTTGCATCTTATACTAAAATTCGTTTTGGAAAGATATATCCAGAAATTATTTCTATAACAATTTAATTGGTTCACAAAAATAATGGAACCCTTGAGAGGTGTTAGAACTCAAATCACAGTATTGGTCGAAATATGTGGTTATTTTGTATTTGAGTACTTTAAATCAAATGATTTAAATTATTGGCCGCGTTTAGTACAGCGTAGCGATGCAAAATTTCACGCTTGCGCGTTTATTTATAGCAAATATATTTGTTCCAAATCTTTTTAAATGTGTAGGATTGAATTTTAACTTAAAGGCGAATTATTTCCATGATATTGAATTTGTTTGGATCCTTAAATATGGGGCAAAGAATGAGAGCCGTAAGTGGAAGTGTCAGTGTTTTTTAAGAATATTTAGAAAAATTAATGCAGTCGTACTCGTGAGATGAATTTTTTTAGAATGAGACGAACCCGGCTTACGGTAAAAACAAAAAAAATTAATTAATTTAATTAATAATTTCTACAAATAATATTCAATTAACAAATTAATTGAATATTATTTGTAGAAATTATTGTCAGAAACTTTTAGTGAACGTTTTAGGGATCGTTTTAACATTTCCAAGGGAATATGCCATTGTTTCTTGCTTGGCTCGCATGATTATTACAACATAAAAGGATTTTAAATGATTGTCTGTGTTAAAAGGTATTTATAACTTGAATAATAAAAACACCATAAATTAACGTGCATATATTTTAGCTTTGTGATAATTACTGTAATGGATAATGCATTATTAACTCCAGAGGAACATGCAATTTGGGGTTATGCTCACCCCCTTCTGCCAAATTTACTAACAGCTTGTCCTGATAATGGAAATTTAATATCAGGCCAAACTAACTTTAATTCCGAACTGTCTTTGGTAAGGGTGTTTATATGTATATAGAGAGAATGTTTGGTATATCGAAAAGGCAATTTAGAAAATTAACATTTTAGATTTCAGTGCGCTCTAAATGAAATTTTCTCTTCAAGTTGTATACATATTGCAAACTATTATAAGATAAGAAGCCGCAGTGGATTATACTATAAACTTCAAATATAATAAAGGCAGTATTTAAAATTAAATTTAATATTAAAAATACTAAACAAAAGAATCAATATTTTTTTCATTATTAATAATTAGTTAATTTAAGTCAAAAAAATTAAATGTTTTGTATTTTTTTTTTTGTAGAAAAATATGTACAGACTTGTATCTTTCCCACCTTATATCATAGGTAATAAAATAAATTGTATTTTTATGTTACAAAAGAAAAACAATAAAAAATATTTGACGTTTCCTTTTGCACCTAATAGCCAGCTATTTCAACCCTCTAGTCTAAACCATAATTTGTGTCCTCCAAATAATTTTTACTTCTGGAGAATTGGTACGCCAATTAAGGTAAATGCATGCTAAAATTGAAATTTACTGTATTCTTAAAGAACTCGGTGCTTATCATCTAATTTTTAAAATGTTTTTAATCTCTTCGTGATGAATTCTAGATTAATGTTAAAACATTACTCCGCTGAAAGCTTTTTTTAAAGTTATTTTGAAAAAACTTCAAAAACTAATGTCTCAAATTTTTATTGCGTACAATCGTAAATATTACAGGTGAAAATCGTTAAAAAATAAAAATCATCAATTTCTGAAGCCCTCTGCGTTCCGAAGTGGAATGCTAGTTTTAAAAAAATCTTCAGAATGACGATTAAGAAAATTTCATTTTTTTTTACCATTCCTAAATATTTTTAAAGAATGAAGCAGTTTCACTAATAATGCGAATTGAAAAAATTATATTTCTTTCTCTATTGTAAAAGTTTGTTTGATAATAAGCATTTAAAAATCTGACACAGAGACCATGAAAAGAATACTCTAGAGTCTAGACATGTATACTTTAATTTTAAAATTTATATATTTTTAAATTCTCCATTAAAATTCTAAATTTGAAGTTATTGTCATCGAATTGAGAATCATTTTGATGTTAAGATATTTTTGAAATGATTAACCACTTAATTCGCATGCCCGTATCTGACACGAGCAAGCGCGCACATTAAGAGTATTTACACTTCGTTACTTGCAGTTATGACGATCATTTTTATCAAAGATATTTTTGATACGTATTACTGTTATTATTTACAATGTAATCAATTTTCTACAAAAAACAACAATTAAAACACAAATGAAATTGATTATTTCACAGATTCTGCCGGAGACCGGAATACACCTGAAGAAGGAAGATGCAATATCTGGTAATGCATTTCCACAAAGTAGCAAGAAGCATATTACCGTATTTTCCTTAGTTGTTACAGGAAAGAAAAAGGAGCAAAAATTAAACATAAACTATGCCTTCCTAGAAGATTTCTCAAGAGTTTATGATCGACCTTTAGTATTACTTATTACTTGAAATATGTGTATCTAATCAGAAAGAAATACAATTTTTTTAAATTATATTTTTATGTTTAATTAAAGAATTTGCGATACACACAGTAACTTAATTTGATGCAATTGCACCATAATTAAAAACAACGCTGATTGCCATTGTATTCGATACTAATAGTGTCGCAATTTTGTTTGATGCAAAACTTGCATTGAAATTACTTTTTCGATCTAATTAGTAACTAAATTTTATTCGTTACAATGGTTGCATCTAAATTTTGTTTTCGATGCAAATAATGTTTAAACAGATTTCGAAGCAAGACTTGTATCAAAAAATGATGTAAACTTAAGTTGGATCAATATGCGATGCTAATAGCATCGCATATCACAAAAATTTTCAACTGTGTAGTGTTTAATTTACTTGTTGGAAAGCTATGAACACATAGTAAAACTATGTGTTAGTTTATGAGAATCTTGTTATGAATAATTTATGGTATCGAAACAATGTATAGAATTAGCATTGTTGGTTCTGCGTGTTCGTTGGCTTCCATTTCATTGGAGTATGGCAAGTTTTCAATCTCTGTTATTAGACATGCGACTTCTTCCTTGTCCATAAACCAGAATTATTTATACTACCCTTGGCCAATTGTGCTACTCATATCATCCCTTTTATTCCTTATTTTACTAATTGGAGTATGTTAAGCATCTAAAATTTCACTTGTGTTGTCATCTAAGTGTACAGCAGCAAGATATCGTTGTGCTGATTGAAGTTTTGTTAAATCTTATTTGTTCTGGTGGTGTTGGTTTTGTATTGTTCGTTATTATTTTCAATAATTCTACATTAACTTTTGAGAATTTCGTCCAAATCAGTTGCGTCTGGTGAACCAGCAATCCATTTCCACGTGGAACCAATCCAGTTGATTGATCGTCTCACTCTTGAATATTGCCCTTGAAGTTCTCTAAGTAGTTTTCTATCTATTTGATTTGGTGAAGATCGATGTGGTGGATTATGTAGTGGAAACTTCCTGCCACTTATCTATATTCCCGTTCCCTTGTTTAAAAGGTGACATTGATGGAGTGTCGCTAGAAAGAAATACATAATTTTAGTTGGCTATATTTTAATATGAGTTTATGAATTATTTCCCTAGAGACTGTTGTCACTGTATCTGTAGTATCTTTTGCAACAATTTCTTTTCGAAATCTGGATTTAGTTTTTCCCTAAATTTGTTTGTCCGTTGTTTCCGTTTGTGGCTTAATCTTTTGGTTACTTCCAATTCGTTCTATTAAATCTTCGGTTTCTTTCTCCTTAAAATTTAACAAAGTTGGATAATTGGTACGCTGTAACCTTCTACAAAATATATCGTTGGGTTTCTTTCCAATGATTGAGTGCATCGCTATTTTGACAAATTCTTTTGTAGTGAGATCTTTGTCCTCATTCTGAAGACATCTTTGTATTTCAATAATAGTGGAAAGCCTTTACACTGTTCCAGTCACTTCGCTCTTATGTGATGGTGTTAAATAAATGTGAATCCTTTGTGTTTTAATGTAGCTTGCTATTATAGGGCTTCTTATCATTACCACTATTCTTGGTATTGTGAATGTAGCATACTTTGTGATTTTGCGTGTGGTTCTTTTAAAAAGGGTGGGGTCTTGGTGAAAATTAGTAATATAAATTTATTGACCTGTTTTCCGAGGTAATTTTCGAAGAAATATTTTTGTACGGTTAATACACCTTGCAAATTACAACGATTGTATCTCAATGGAGTAATATGGAAATTAAATATGCCCGATTTCAGAACAAAACGGCAATTCGTCAGTTAAATAGTATTTCCTCTCTTTCTTCTTTTATGAAATTGCAATTTGTTTCATAATTCAAAATCAATGCTATCTGATTATATTTCTTTTTTACATAAACATTTTAAAGGGAGAATTAAATTTTTATTTGAGCAATATTGAAAAGTCAAATATTTAATTCTCCCTTTAAAATTCTCATGTAAAAAAAAATTATGAACCAGTGGCACTATTCTGGTTTTCCTGGGGAATTGGGAATTGCGAAATGATTTATTGTGACTTGTTTTAATGTATTTTGGTATCATTTTTTTCAAAGCATACTGTGGCGATTGGTATTTTGTTCAAATTTTGGGAAAAAATAATTCCATTTTCAGACCATTGCCTACTGTGTAATTCCCAACAAAACTTTTAAGAAAAATAAACAACAAAATTGCTTTGAAATGAAATCATTTTTTCCCAAAATTGGAATTATATGCCAATCACCACAGTATGCTTTGGAAAAAAATGATACCAAAATACACTAAAAAAAAGTCACAATAAATCATTTCCCAATTCCCAATTTCCCGGGAAAACCAGAATAGTGCCACAGATAGCATTGATTTTGAATTATGAAACAAATTGCAATTTCATAAAAGAAGAAAGAAAGGAAATACTATTTAACTGACGAATTGCTGTTTTGTTCTGAAATCGGGCATTTGCTAGTAACAAATAATATTGTCAAAGCTTAAAAATAAAATATTTAGGTATATTTAGTAAGCTTTTAAATATAAATTCTTTCTGTGACATTTTTTTTGGCATTTTATAACTACCTAATTGATTGAAATTTCAATGACATGTTGTTCGATACATTATTTGTGAATTGAGTAACTATCAGAAGTAGTATTTACCATATTTAATACTCACAATTATTAATGTTATCAAAAAATGTCTTCCATATTATCAAATTAACGCAAAAATGTAAATATTTAGGCATAGATAGTTGTCTGCAGTTTAATGGACGCATGAATACGAACACATTTTGTTGCAACAATGGGTGGTAAATCCCCATGGGATGGGTGGTAAATCATATTGCGTTTAGGTATATGTTTCATAAACTTCAACTATTCAAGGTCAATGATCAATTCTGGTTTATAATAAATGAGGTACCATTCCTAGTTAATGATAAATTAGTCCGAGATCAATTTTCTGTCCAGCTCAATAATGTTCCTTTACACAACAAGAAACATTGCTGAGAAATTGTTCAAAATTTTTGAATATAATTAGTTGCCAGAACTAGCGCAGAGTTCCGATTTGAACTTGCAAGGATTTAAATAAAAGCGAAAGATGATAGTAGAGGTACGAAAGCTAATTCCGATTAGAAAAATATAAATATCTCCTGGCTAACCGGATCTCTCGAGATATGAATCCAAAAACTCTAAACACAGAGTTAAACATGTGAAATTTATTCAAACTGGGATTATTAGATTGCGACAAAAGTACTTCCACATTTTTGTTGCGATATTTTTTTTCGATAATGCGGTAGATTCCCGAAATCAATTGTCATCTTGACCTTGAGGTCAAATTTTAAGGTCAAGTCGGTTTTTTCAAATGGGAATACCTATTTTTGATTCTGGATTCTATCTGTTAGTATATGTAGCACTTTTAAAAATGTTCAAATAAATAAAATATCTTCTTACAGTTAACTTCTTTCTTTAGTCCTTCTCTCACTCAAGCAGCTAAAATATTTCAATACTCGCAAAAAAAAAGTCGCCAATATTATACTTGTTGTAGGGTAACGTTTTACATACATTTTGCTGCGCAATCATAGCTCAAACCATTTCCTTTGTCTACACAACTTAAAATTGGATAAAGCAAAGGCATTTAACCAAAAAATATTTTATTAGAGGTTAAAACATGTTTTGCTTAAACTCCTTTAACTTGAACCAGAAATTAAGAACAAACCAAACGTTAAATTAAAATATCTGCACATTATTTGACGACCTTTCATCTAGAAAACCAAATTTTGTGATTGTTGCTTGTATTTGTTAACGTATGTATACTCCATGTGAGTGACATTATTTATCTTATTACTCCAAAATTTGGAAAATTTTTGTAAAGGAATTCTACTTTACCTCATTTTAATAGCGTGAATCTTTTAGTCTCAACCGTTAAGGTGTTTGAAGGTACCGTTTTCGAGTGTAAATTTTTAGGTGTGTTCAAGTACTAAGTATTTTACAACTGATCTGAAAATTGTGTTTTCTTAAACCGAGTGTCGGATAAGGTCTTGTTTTGGCTATCTTTTCAAAATTTGACCACAAATTTTTCATTTTATTCACAGATTTCACATAAGGGATTCGCTGACTTTTGGTCTAAAAAAATTTATCTAAACCAATTTGACTAAAGCAATTTACCTAAAATTAATTTATCTAAAAACAACTCATCTAAAAAAATTTAACTAAACTCAATTCGTCTAAAACCACCTTGGATGCGATTATGTATCTCTTGTATTACGAGTTACGAGTTTCGAGAACTCGATATAATATTAACAAATTTTCTTTAAAAATAATTTTTTTAATCATTATTTACAAGTTGTCAGTCGTACTTCAAAAGTAAACAACAAGAAAGTCGCAATTTCGAGAACTCGAAATGTTTACACATAATCGCGTTTGCCGCAATTTCGAAAAATTTCGAAACTCGTAAGTAATGCTTACATAATCGCACCCCTTAATTAAAACCATTTTTTGTAAAAACAAGTTATCTTAGAACGATTCGTCTATAATTGTGCTAAATTTTGCCGTTAAGTGGATAAGTGTAGAACCGGACATTTTTGCTTAAGCAGCCGTTTAGTTATTTAATTAAATTAGGAATAATTTAAATAATCCTAAAACTGTTTGAAAAAATCCACAATAAAAAACTCGTCTTGTATATGTATCGCCTTAAAATCAAAGAAAAAATTTAATTGTTTTACTGATAATGTTCAAAAAATAACTTTAGGCTGTGTTTTCTATTTTGTGCAAATAAATTATAAATATTTATTATAGATCCAATGCAAAACCAGTAGCAGGACAAAAAAAGGTTTACGTTTAAAGCATGGCATCCAAGAAAAAGTATTTCGTATTGAATTTATATAACATCAAGGTTTTACCGAAGATGAGTTTGAGAAATGCAAGAAATTTGCGGTACTTCAAATATTACATTACCTACTTTGGACACGATGCAACATCGGTTTTAATAAATTTTGTGCATTTAACCTAATTATCAATCTCTAAGAAATATGTTGCAAACTATTTTACTATATATTATGTATAAAAGATTCTATATTGGAAGATTTTGTATTGCGAGATTTTGTAAATGCGACATTTTATAATGCGATACTTTGTTTGCGATTTTATTTTTAAAAACAAGAATATGTAATGCAATTTTTTGTAATGCGAGATTTAGTAGGGATCTCTACTAGAACTAAAAAAAAATTGAAATGCAAAACCCTCAATGCCGCATAATAAAACAACTGAAGATAAAAACGCTTAAAATATGTATATGTACACGATAAAAATTAAAATGAATACGCCAATTATGTTTTCTGAAAATTCCAATAATAATTAAACACATAAACCATCATTCTTTTGACTTATTACAGTGGGCGTTTTGCTAACAAACCAATTGAATTTAAAAAGCAACATATCAGTGAACTGGACGAAAATCAGAATATGCTTGTTTTATCGGATCAAAATAAAAAGGAATGCCTTGATTTATCAGATGCAAATTCAACATATGTACCTTTTCCTAAAAAAGAACTGATTTTAATGGTGGAAATTTCATTATTGAATTTGAAACAGCTGAAAAAAATTTTCAAGAGGAAAACGTACATATATTAAATGGCAAACGCATATTAGATATGCCAATTTTTTCAACGAACTAATAAAAGTTAGCAATCACAATGTGGCTTTCGGATGCTTCCTACTGAATTTAAAGTTTATAAGCGAGAGCAGAATCGGATTGAATTCCAAATTTTATTTTAAATGTAACATGTGCAATATAATTCAAAATATTTCGTATGAAGATCCCAACGAAAAGAAACCACATCAAAACTCAATAAATTATCAAAGTGTTTTAGCTGCCGCATTTCAACCGGTATTGGATATCGACAAATAGAAGAATTTTTTGGTGTCACTGACATACTATATTTGGTACCAAATACATTCAATAAATTACAAAAACAAGTTCAACGTGACATTCAAAAAGGTTGCGACCAATAAATGTTTAAAGCTGCGATGGGAAAGCAAAAAAAATAGCAATTGATGAAAAAAGCGTAGATTTTGATGGTATACATACACAATAGTAATTATTCCTCACTTTCTGGTGTCGGAACAATTATTGCTCAATCTACAAAGAAGGTCGGTCATATGGAGTTCTGTTCGCAATAAATATTGCATTGTTTGTCGGAGAGCAGAATTGCAAAAAGCTAAACCTGAACATCATGTATGCAATTCGAACTATATGCTGGCCCATCAACTGGAATGGAACGGGATGCTTTAGTAGAAGGTTTTAGAAAAAGCGAAGAACTGTATGGTATGCGCTACAACAAAATAATTGTAGATGGCGATGCCAGCGTATATACGTAAAAATTTTAGAGGCTGAACCAAACGCAAATACACACATAGAGAAAATTGAATGCCGCAATCATTTACTTCGTAATTTTCGGAAATACGCAAAGGAACTATGTACTAACTATCTACAATATAATTCAACGAAAACTATTAGGAAATCAAATTAATCGACTTTCTAAAAGCTCTCTTCCATAGAAAAAATTGAGGAACTTGCGCTTGACATTACAAATATCCCATTCCACGTTTTTCAAGACCACAGGAAATGTGCCTCATATTTCTGTAACCGTCAACATTACGAAATACCTGAAATATATCAAAGATTTATGGAAAATGAATTATTCAAAGCATTTAGTGGATTATTTAAGCGATTAAAATACCTCGCTAAAAACCTTGTGTACGATGTCGACTCAAATGCCGTAGAAGGTTTGAATGCAATTGTCGCAAAATCTGGTAGTGGCAAAAGAATTAATTTTTCCCGTGGGCAATCATACACATTACACATCACGAGCCAAGTTCGCTGTATTACAACACAACAGTCAAAGGGGGCACTATATACTAGCAGAGTAATCATCAAATTACAGTCCAAAATAGAGAATAGCAGAAATTGAAAAACAACGATTACCTGAAGAGTATACCGAACTTAGAAATGATTTTTTGAACAAATTGAAAACGGAAGCTGCTGAACATGTTCATTGGGTGAACCGCTACAATAATATAGAAGTAGCGAAATGCGGTGTATTCATTTATTAAAAATATCCATGTCTCGTCGCGACTCCTGATGGATTGATTGGGCATGATGGAATAATTGAAGTAAAATGTCCTTTTAACGCCAAAGGCTTGCATCCACTAGAGGCTGCGAAATAAAAATTATAAAATTCCTTGTCTATGACGAATTTGCCGGCAAAGTGACAATTAAAGAAAACCATCCTTATTATTGCCAAATACAAAGGCAACTAGAAATTTCAAATCGAGATTACTGTTATTTTATCGTTTGGATGCCAAAAGAACTTATTTCTTTACGAATAACCTGGAATACAGAATTTTTTTATCAAAATATGCCGCAGAAACTTCTCAGTTCTCGGTATCTTCTGCAATTGCCTACTCAAAGAAATCATAGATTAATACTCAAACTATTATTTGTATGTGTTTATTATTTTTTATATGCATAATTGAATATGCAATTTCGAAAAGGGCACATCTCGTATATTTTGACAACATCGTTTTTTCACGTAAATGTGATGGAAATATATCCCCACACCTATTTTGTTTGAAATAGGCTTAGGCACGTCTTTTTTATTATTACTGATACCAGGGTCGGTGTGTATAGCAATAATTTTGAAAAGATCACAACTCTTGGAGATATGTCTTTTTTAAATTTAATGCATTTTATTTAATATTTTAGAGATGTGCCCTTTTCGAAATTGCACATTCAATTGCTTATGTTTGGTAAAAATTTTATTGCCGTCGAATGTTTCATTCATATTTTCTTCTCTTACATTAATGAAAGTTAAAAGAAATAAGCAAATGTTTATTCGACAAAAACACAAAGCATTTACAACTTTGTTTGGGATTTTCGTTATTAGTTTTTTATGTAGGTATATAATAAAATACCTAGCCGTAAAAGAGAAATTCGTTTTGCATATTTTTTATAATTTAGTGAATATTACTCCATCTATCGTTAGTAAAAATATTTAATATATGTGTCTAGGTAAAAATGCGATGACGTGTTTTCTTGTATTTGGCCCTTAATGTACGTTTTTATATACACGATAATTACCCATTATAGATTTTTCACTCCAAATGCAACCTTTTACAAAACACAATCATCCTTTTCCAAATCAAACTCGTCTTTATCCAAATCAAATTCATCTGTATCCAAGTCAAATTCACCTTTATCAAAAACACTCTAAAATATTAAAGGGTATATTCAACCTACCCTAGGAATCACCTTAAAATTCGCTGGAAAACCCTCCCTCAAACTTACCCAGAACTTAACTCTAAAATGCACCCTAAGTGTCAGAAATTTAGAAAGCGAAAACACTTAGAAGCTTATAAAAATTTTATCAAATTTAAGAATTCTGGAGTTTGGAAATTTTAATAGTGGAAAATTTAATTTAGGATTTGACAAATTTTATAAAATCGTTAAATTCAAATTTATCATTTATTTGGAATTTGGAATTATTGATTTTAGAAATTAACGAATTGTCTAACGTAGTTTGAAAAGAAAAGAAATTAGAAAATTTAGGAAACTGGGAGTTTAAAGATCTATACTTTAAAGTTAGTATAAAATTCGTCAAATTTAAGAATCCTGATATTTAGAGAGTTTTTACAAATGATTTTTGAAATTTCTAATTTGTATTAGGAATTAGTTAATTGAGCCATTTATTTTGAAGTATAATCTTTCTAACGGTAAATAATTTATTGTCAAAATAAAAAAAACTGAATCCCTAATAAATGTGCAAGTGCAATAAATATGAAAATTCAAAATCCCGTATATTTTTGCATTTATTGTTTTCCTAATCTTTCATTATCTCGTTTCAACAAAATATGGACTTATTCCACTTTCAAAGTAAACGGCTCAATTTATACATTTAATACTAAATACAATACTTTAAATTTAAGATTATCGAAATTTAGAAAATTAACAAATTCCATAGGTATTTGCAAATTTTAGGAATATGGAAATTTAAATAATTTATAAATACAAAAATATAGAGTATTATTTAGAATTTTTGATTTTAGTAACATGTATTATGGTTCTTTTGTATAAATGAAAACATTTAGAAACGAACAGCTACTCATTTCACGAGAAACTGCGATGGACTTTCCCATTCAGTCGCGGGTTAAGGAAAAACGGAGTACTAGGCAAGTTTAGTTCCTCCACCGTCTACCGGTCCAAACAATTAAGTTTTTCCTGGTTCATCATTGAATCGAGAAAAACAATTTTTACGCCGCAGACCAATATCAAAAACTTTTAATAGTTTAAAAATTTTCAATAATTTCGAAATAATCTCAAAAATATTTATCACAAAGAATCTCAAAAATTCTAAATACTAATTATCAGTGAGTCAAAGGACTTCAATCCGATGTTTTTAATTTTTCATAAATGATGAATTCAAATTTGGTAGTTTGAATGTGATTTGGAAAAGGATGGATATGCTTTGGATAAAGGTGAATTTGATTTGGAAAAGGTTGACTATTTTTTGGATAAAGTTGAATTTGATTTGGAAAAGGATGAATATGTTTTGCAAAAGGTTGAATTTGGAGTGCAAAACCCATATAAGTGTGCCAGTAATTACGATAATGGACTACGTCATATTTGTTTTTCGTTTTTGTGCAATAAAAAATATTTTACTATTATCTATTCCAAAAATACTTATACTGTTATATTGTATATCTTTTACGAATTATACATTTATCCGAGAATCATGTTAAAATAAGTGTTTTTTGAAACTTCTTATGACTTAGACTATTTTAAAAATTATTCAAATTATTGAAACATTTTAAAAATAACTTTATTAAAAAAACTGGAAATTTTAAACACAGCGCGAGCGAGATTCATTCTAAAAATATAATAATGTTAATTTAAATTACATAAACATAGAGATTTATTCTTCTTCATCTTCAATAACGGAATTTACTTATTAAGAGAGTACGATAATATTCATGGAAAATTGGCTAAATGTACAAATATAGTCAGATCCAATATATCCTTATGGTTTTACGTTATTGGCTTTGTGATATAGAATTAGTGCCTTAGTCCATATACCTATATTTGTATTTTATTTGACTTTGACTCATAAAAGGGATAATTGAATTTGCCAAAGGTTGATTTTATAGTACAAAAGGTTAAATTCCGAGTGCAAAACCTATATATCTAGCTGTATAATTTGTAAATATTTTTTAGTTGAAGTAAAGCCACTGCAAATGATATGAAATCACGTCGAAATTACACTATCCTTATATAAGAATGGCTCGTCTAAACAAAGCTAGTTCATTAATTTAGTTCAATCCGACTGTACCATTTTTGATTTAACGAGAGAGTTGATTGATGACTACTTTATCTAAAGTTGAAAGTAATGATCGTATTAACGCTCCACTTATTTTCGATTCAGACAACTTAAGTTTGCAAAAATCACATAATTAAAGTTTCCTAAATAATTTAAAAAACAAAACAATTTTGTGACGTATTAAAAAAATCGAAACATTCCAAAAAACCTACTTTATATAAAAGCCATATAAAATTACACCCAATTTCCCGCAATTAAAACAAACGAAAATAGCAAAATTTTCTAATTTTATACTGTATATATAAACTATAAACAAACAAAACAAAATATTTACACAATGTTAACACAAAAACCTTGTATAACAATTAACCTTGAAAATATCCGGAAATTCTTTTTGTTTTCCCATTTTTTGGCGAAAATTTCAATTTGCAAATATAAAAAAATTCTAAATTATATAAACGAATTCATGTTTTCTAACACACCGTATATACTACATAAATAGTGAGTAATGGGTATGCATATACATATAGTTAAAAGGAAAAGTCATACACCAAGTCGAGCATTTTCATACGAAATTCTATAAAAGGGAAAGGAAATAAAACGGAAAAATATTGCAGAATGAAAGTGAAAATGTTGTATATACATTTTATATTATACTATAGAATACATAAATTATGTACCGACGGGAAAATTGTGTTACATCGTAAAATTTTACATAAGAAAATTGCATAAATTCCATCACACAAAATATTAAACAAGTAAATCTTATTAGAATCTGGGAAATTTTCCCGGTCGCAACAAAAGCTTTTCGATTTGTCATAATCTTCCAATAAGATTCACCCAATAGAAAACAGTAAGAAACCCACAAAACAAATGGATATGACAAAAAAAAAATCATTAAAAAAATAAAAATAGTTGTCATTTCTTCTATCTCTGTTCGTCTGTACGATAATCTGTGTATACCTATTTCAGTCGACTGCACAGATAATATTTATCTTTTGTTAATCGAAAATGACATAATTATTAGAAAAAGATAAAAACATTTTTTTTATTTACATACATATATTTATACAAAAACAACACAATACTATGATTGTTTCGTTCTAACGCATGCGTTTTACGCGGATATATTGGCACCGCCCTTTTCGAGACGTGATTTTAGACAACATAAATTCATTAAACAAATTTTTTTTTTTTTGCTAGAATGAGATCAGTATATGTACGCTACGTAGTAAAAATATCCACGAGTACAATGAAAAATAATTATTACGTGTTTTCTCCGTTGTTCCATTTATTTTGTATTATGTATGAGTACTACATACAAACAATTTTCACTCTGGAAAATCCCTGACCTACAACTTGTGAACAAAAATTAGGAAAATTTATATTTTTTTTTTGTACAGTGAGCGTAATTTTCTTAGGCGCATCCATAATTTTATAAAAAATACATCATTAGTTAAGAATTAAAAAAATTATTTTATCTTTATTATATTTTAATATTAATATTATATTTATTGTGATATACAGTTATTTAAAAACTTTTTATTTAATGTACTAAATTATAAAAAATTCAAATTTGGATGCGTAATTTATATAGACGCACAAGAAACTATTATTAAAAATTTATTAAAAACAAAAAAAAAATTAAACAAATATGTGCCTTCTTGACTTTTAATATTTAGTTTGGCCTCCTTTATTTTTGATTACAGCAAAAATTCGATTTGGAATAGAGCTTACTAAATTTTGAAGTAGTTCCTCTTCAATTCCTCGCCAGCAATCTAGTACCGATTGTCGAAGCTCCAAAACTGTTGCATATTGTCGACTATTTGAATAAACACGTCTGGCAAGTACACCCCACAGGTTTTCCATGGGGTTTAAATCTGGACTTCTCGCGGGCCATTCTAAAAGAGGTACCAAACTAGACGAAAAAAACTGCTTGGTGTATTTCGATACATGGATACTGGCATTGTCTTGTTGAAAAATGAACTCCTTGTCGTCATTTTCATCTAAATATGTTATTAAAACGTCTTCTAACATCTCCACATATTTTTCCGATGTCATTTTGGTGTCTATATAACAAAGTTGTAGCTTGCCATAATATGAAAAGGCTGCCCATATCATTAACGAACCACCCCCAAAATTTCTACTCATTCTGGGAGGATCATTATGGTGGAGATCATGCCAATAAAAGCTTAACCCATCAGGGCCCTCTAAATTAAATTTCTTTTCGTCTGAAAAGATAATGTTTCGCCACTCATCTTGCCAATGCATGTGATCTTTGGCAAATTGTAATCTGGCAACTTTATGTTCAGAAGATAACACCGGTCGTTTTTCTGGTTTCTTCCATTTCATATTTTTATCTGACCTTAAAATCTGCTGTACACGACTTTTCTTAATTGTCAAATCCAATTTCGAAATAATTTGGGTCGAGTTTAATTGATTTTTTGCGGCTTCGAATTTGATTTGATTACGCTGACGTAATGTAATTTTTGTATTTCTTTTATTTTTCTTCGGTGGTGCTCCATATCTGTCCCCAAGTTTAATGTAATTTCTAATTACATGTTCGGACCGCCCTATTTTAGAAGCAATTGCTCTATTGGAGAGGCCACATTATTTGTAAACGGTTATTTTCGTTTTTTCTGAGTCACTTAAAAACTTTCCTCTCGCCATATTTATTACTTGTTTTATTATTCAATATTTTTGTTCATCAAAATGTTTAAAAATATACTAAATTATTAATTAAAATAAAAATAATCACAATTAGTCGATTATTATATCCAAACCGCTAAGTTCAAATTACTGCGCCTAAGTAAATTACACTATGAAATAAAGAATTGACGTAGAATATAATATAATTAAATACCGTTAGTTTGTTTTACACGCTCATATTTTTTGTTTTTTAGTATATTCCAAAAATTGTATACACATTTTTAACGCAGGTGTTAATTGAATAATTTATTCACAAATTTAACCCTGCGCCTAAGTAAATTACGCTCACTGTATTTTATTGAAATATCATAAAAATGTAAATTACAAAGAAGAAGAAGAAACGACCGACGAAATTAGAACAAATTCATAATAAAAGAACATTGGATGTGTATGAGAATATAGCGCGTTTTCCGATTAACGATTTTTGCATTTTTTTTTTTATTTTAAATAATTTCCAGCTATTATTAGTTGACCTTATTAATGAAAAATTTTGTAACGTTTGTTTTTGCAAATTTTCCAATGTCGTAATTGTCGATTGTTTTTCAGTATATTGTGCATATACAGACCAAAATATAATAGTTTATCATTTCAACCGTTTGGAAAAATGTTTATAAATAAATTTTTGTACGTGATGTGAGTCGATACTTCCAACAAAATAGGTACACGGTCGGCTTTAACCAATTTTCAATGGAAGATTCAAATATGTGCAACCAAATTTCCACTTGAGAGTGAATTGTAGTGTATTGAGGATTCGATATTGATCAAAAATAAAATGTTTTTATGAATAGCACCATGAATATAAACCGGAATAAACCACTCGATTTCAAACCAGAAAATTTTAAACCATATATCCATATTATTCACTATATACTTTACTGGTTTAAATCTGTTTGGTTTATTTTGGTCTATTTCGCTATTGATTTATTTTCTAAACCAGTTTAGTTTAACGGCTATGAAATGTCAGATTTGCTCGATTGGACCAACCATTTGGCAGCCATTTGTTATTTCACTTTCCATATTAATCTTGCGTTATTCGTGTAAGGTAAGGTAGAAAGATATTCTGTGAATTTTTATGCATTTTTATTTAATAAATTAAGTTTTTCGTCGGTTTTTGTCTCTCTCGTGTTATTTGTGTGGCGTGTGTGTAAAATAGTGAAATTGTGGATTTTGGCCGACGCTGCACGGCGCATTTTGCTAAATAAATTTCAGCCGCAATTCCACTTCATGGGCTTGCACACACCAAATAGTACTTTGTTTTCTAAGTATTTATTTATTCTTTTGTACGTTTTTCGTTTGTCTCAGTGAAAAATAAATTTTTTGTGCACCGCAACAGCAACAAAATCAACGCAATGACGAAAGTGAAGCAAACATTAAAAAGTCCAAGCAAACATTAAGAGTCCGTGCAATTGGGCGCTAAACACGTCCAATTGAAGGTAATGGTGCTATATACGACCGGTTCTGGAGGTGCTGTTTCCACGACGGGTTTTTGATCGGCCAAGACTGCTGGCAATGGCAAATCGTCCACGTTGATGTCACCAATATCGATGCAGATGTTGTGCAGCATAGAGCACACAGATATAAATTTTGGATCAAGTCCAATCAGTGCAGCTACATGCCCGACATGAGAATCGGAAAGCGTCGTTTCAACAGCCCGTAAGAGCGTTTGACGACGTTATGCGCGTATAGCGAGTATCGCTCTGCAAAAAGGAAACAAAATAAAAAGAACTCTGTTAAATTTAGCCGAAAGCAAAATGTCGATAATGCAGATTACCTTATTAACATTACAGGGGAAAATAAAAAATTTTGTGGTTATCAGCCGAAAGTAAATAGGATACATGGCTTGTAATAAACAATCTTGAAAATAGTCTTACGTGGAAAAGTTTGTTTAACCTAATCGCGGAAAACATTGGAAAATCAGAAGAATTCACAAAATTTTATGAATAATGCGACTTAATGTATCTGCGTTTTGGTTCGATTTTCCGGGTTTATACACGATCTCGTAATCGTATTCGTCTAGATCGATCCTCCATCTTAAGAGACGAGAAGAAGGTTTCGGATTATTTGAAAGCCAAACCAAAGGACGATGATCGGTTTTGATTACAAATTTTCTTCCATAAATGTAAGGATGGCAACGCTTAACGGTCCATACAATTGCGAGTAACTCCTTTTCGATGGTAGGATAATTTCTTTCAGCTGAATTTAAGGAACGACTTACGAATGATATAGGATGATCAATTGAATCATGTTTGTTTTTCTGAGAAAGTATTCCACCAATTGCAAAATCACTTGCATCTGTGGTCACTGTAAAAGTTTCACTAAAATCTGGATAGATTAAAATCGGCGGAGAGATGAACTTTTGTTTTAACGAATTGAAGGAATTATCACAAAACGCATCCCAAGAAAAAATTACATCTTTTCTCAGTAATCGATTTAGCGGTTCGGCAAGGTTTGTGTACTCACTGATGAATCTACGATAGTAGCCAGTGAGGCCCAAAAATGACGTGACTTGGGTTTGATTACTTGGGGTAGGGAAATTTTGCACAGCTTTTACTTTTGCTGGGTCGGGTTTGACACCGTCACTCGTAACTATATGGCCAAGATATGTGACCTCAGTTCGAAGAAAATGACACTTATTTGGTTGTAATTTAAGATTAAAATTTTTGAAACACTGTAAAACATCTGTTAACCTTTTGTTATGATCTATCAAATCATAGCTATAAATAACGACGTCATCGAGGTACGTGAAACACTTTATTCCATTTAAACCACTGAGAACTTGATTCATAAGGCGCTGAAAAGTCGCCGGAGCCCCTTTTAGTCCAAATGGCATTCTGTTCCAACATAACGTTCCCCAAGGCGAATTGAATGCTGTCTTTGTTTTATCGTCTGGGTGCATTGGAATTTGATGATAACTATTCGCTAAATCCAGCGTAGTGAAATAACTTGCTTTCCCAAACTGATCTAGAATTTCAGAGATATTGGGCAAAGGATAATAATGTCATCAATTGTCATTTTATTAAGCCTTCTGAAATCTACCACTAATCTCCATTTTTCTCATTGTTTGAAGACTTTTTTGGAACGACTAGAAAAGGTGAATTATGAGGACTAGAACATGGTTCAACGATTTTATCTCTGAGCATTTGAGCTAACTGACTTTTCATTTCGGTTTTTACTGCCTCAGGATATTTGTAATTTTTTGTGTATACAGGACGTGAATTAGGATGTAGAGGAATTTCGTGGAACGCAGCGTTTGTTGTGGTTAATTTATCTCCTGGGAGATGAAAAACATTATTAAACGAATAGTAAATTTTTAGAATTGAATTTTTTTCTTTCTCATTCAAATGGCTCGTATCAATTTGAGATTCTAACAATTTTAAACGGTTTGAGTTTTCAATTGAATTGTTAATATTATTTAAATTAAATATGTTATAGTCACTTAGAGGTTGAAATTGAATAGATAAATTATGGATATTTGTGGAACTGGTGTTTGTGTTCAATATACTCAAAGGAATAAATAAATGTTTAGGATTTACTATAGCACTTGATGGGCACAAATAATCTCTATCGAAATTCTTAGAAACAGGCACCCTAATTACTGTTTCCACTCTAGCTGGTACTGTTAAAGAAATTGAATTTACAAACTCTTCACCAGTAGGAATGTAGCAAAATGGAATATCAATATACGAATTATTTTTAAACAACACTTTTACTGTTTTGTCAAGGTAATCAACTTTACATTTATCATTTTCTAGGAAATTACGACAAATTATTCCAGCACACGGCAATGGAAAATCATTTGGAACGACATGAAAATCTTGAGAAACTTATTTGTTACCAGACAATTTTATTACAGAATGACATAATGCTAACGTTAAAATGCCTTCCGGAGATATACCTTTAATATAGCAAGTCTTATTTGGATAGCAAAGAACATCATCATGGATGCAGTCGCGTTTAATTAAACTGATATCTGAACCCGTGTCAACTAAGAAATGATTTGCATCAGATTTTAAAATATCAATCGATAATTTAATAAATTTAACTGAATTAGTATCGTTGAACACTGGAAGTTTGTATAATATTTCGAATGGTGGAGTAGGAATTGTATTTGAACAGGAATTGTTAACGTTACCCTTAGCATCACTAATGTTTGAATTAGAACTCCATTTACCATTTGAAATTTGTTGTACGTTTGAACCCTCGCTTGAACACAGATTTAAATTTTCGAAGCCCGAACCACTGCATTCGACTGGTTGGACTGACTGTAGTTTACCGACATGGAAGATTGAGTTTGATCTGGACTATCTGAATTAAAATTAGATTTATTAGCTTGAAAATTAACAGAGTTTCGATTATTAAACTCACGTTTTCTGCACTCTTTTATGTTATGTCCAAAATGTTTGCAATAATTGCATTGAATTTTATTAAAACTTTGATTTGAACTTTGATAAGGCGATGATTTATTATTATTTGAAAATTGTTGATTTGAATTAGAAATTTGATTTAGAAACGTATTTGGAGTATTGTTTTGTCTTTGGTTTAGTTTATTAAATATAAAACAAGACTTAGCAGAATGTCCCATTTTTGAACACAATTTGTTGACACTTTTCTTGAGAACTATTAAGTGAATTATTAAAAAATTTTTTGAAACTGAATTTTTGAATCAAATCGTAAAGTATTAGTTGGAGATGCTTCCTCTTCTACAGCTTTGGACAGAGCATCTTTTAAATTTGAAAACCTACACGCTTTGACTAACAAACGGAATGGTTCCTTTAAGCCATTTTGAAATGTGTTTAGTGCTGAAATTGAATTTAGGCTGCGAATGTGCTTTGCAGCATCTTCACCTTCTCTGGAAATGCATGCCTTATTGAGATCAGAAAGTAGTCGCTCAACATTAGATGCGAATTCTCTCACAAACTCATTATGTTTCTGTTTTAACTGAACTAGTTCAACTTGTAACTGTTCAACAGGTCGGCTATCAGAAAATTGCAATAAAAATCCTTTTTTCAGATCTTCCCAAGTTCCAAAACAACTGTACTTTACAATATCGAAAGGTTTCACGCCTAATTTAGATTTTAAAATTTCTTAAAACAATGATTTATCTGCTTTGTCAACTAATGGATTGTAAATAATTTCGCAACAAGCTATGAATTTATCAAGATTTTTAGGAGACCCATCGAACTCAGGTATAATTTTTAACATATGACCAACGTTTAACTTAGACGTTATTAACTCGTGTTTCTTTTCAGTAACAGACAAGGATGATGATTGCCTTACATATGAACAAGAATCTTCACTAATTAAACTAGGTCTGAAATTATTTGGGTGATTTACGTTAAAGCAATTTGATGAATCATTCAAATTAGGTGACGTCGACTCAATAACAGATTTATTGTTTAAAACAGGAGAGAGTAAACATGCAGAATCACTGGTACTACTACTATTACTTATGCTACTCACCGATATAACTGATTGCTCGTCTGAATTTGAATCCTCGTTGTCAGAAGTATTGAGGCTTTTCTCGATTTTTTGATCACTTGGTTGCATTCAAACATTAGAATTTAATCCATGCTAACCTTTACAACGCTGTTAGACTGATGAATGATGATATTGTTGATTGATGATTATAGCTTCGGCTGTATATAGATGCATTTGTTAAACTTGATGATTTTAGATATAGTTATTCAGAATGACAAATTTAGATGAAATATTCGGCTTGATGAACTTGATGAACTTAGTTGCACAAATATGTTGACTAAATTGCAACGTAGATATTTCATTTAATTAATGCAATGATGAGTTAGCTGAATTCAAGTAAGTAATTGATGATTTAATTACTACTTAAGTTGCGGTAGAAGAACATTGAACCGTTATTGATGAAAATGTGGTTGAATAATTTTCTGATGTCGAAGTTGTTTTTCCAAGGTCGTCGTTTTATAACCGTGGTTGATACATTGTTGGACGCCTTGTTTCAATTAATTGTTGCAGAAATTTTGTCGAAATTTGATAGACTGATGAAACGTTAATATTTTTCTTAGATAGGTACCAAATAACTGGAACACGAAGTCCACGGGAAACTTGAACTAAATTTTTTTCCAGCGATAGCTATTGACAAGTCACACCAATAAGATACATCTCTAGACATAACACTCTAGAGGCTGAATTTATACAAAATTTCTAATAATTTTTGGAAAATCGAATTTTCCGAGATTTCTCACGGGAAACTTGAACTGATTTTTTTTCTACGATGGCTATTGATAAATCTAATAAAAACGATTCAACTTCAGATATACACTCTAGCTATAGAGGTTGATTTTATTCCTATTTTCGAATTTTTCTGATTTTTCAATGTTTTCCGCGATTAGTTTAAACAAAGTTTTCCACGTAAGACTTTTTACAAAATTGTTTATTACAAGCCATGTATCCTATTTACTTTCGGCTGATAACCACAAAATTTTTTATTTTCGGCTGGAATATTAATAAGGTAATCTGCATTATCGATTTTTTACTTTCGGCTGGAAACTTTCGGCTAACTTTAACAGGGTGGACATGAGCCCTTTCAAAAATAAACGATTCAATTGTAATCGATAAATTGTTTGATGTTGAAGGAATGGTAAATAATGTACAGTGTAGCCTTGATAATTATAATAGTCTTAACTGAAATTTCTATTACAGAGCAGGAAAACAATTTTTTTATTAAAACAGTTTAATAGTTTCTATTCGAATAGTTCCGGTTGGTATGGTGGGACTGCGATTTATGTGAGGTCAAACATATAAAGGCAACAAAAATATTTGTTGATGACGATAATTTTTGTCAAGCAATTAGAGTTAAGTTCACAAAAAAATTCGTTTATAAAGTTTTTGTTTATGTTAGGTAAATGTTTACAGGAATACCGCTACAGTTTAATTAGTTACTAATGAACAAGAAATACCTGAGCGCTTATGAGTATTTCATAAATGCTACTAAGGATATAACTGGTCATTTTCAACAACCAAATATAGTTAATTTTGCTTATATACACTACGACGTTAAGCATTTGTTTCAGCTGTGGCCCACAGAGGAAAGTGAAGTAACGTAAGGTATATAGTTTTGAGTCTAAATTCAAATGCAAATTGGTGTTGATAATGTATCTACAAAAATTATTAACTACATCGTTAACTATATAAGCGCTTTACTTGTAAAGTACATATATCATTGAATCATTTAATTCTAGAATTATTCCTGATTGTTAAAAACTGCCAAAGTTGTACCGGTACACAAATGTGTAGATGAAACTAAATAATAAAAATAAATAATTTTAGAAAGAATCAACCATCTTTCAATATTGAATGGCATAATTAGTAAACAGCAATTTGGCTTCACTATGAATTCAAATACAACTTAGCGGCGGCATGTTTGAACTTTACGGATTTCCACAGTAGAACTGTTGATCATGGATTGTTTTGTGGGTGTCTTTTTCTAGACTTACGCAAGGCCTTTGATACGGTTACCCACGAAATATTAATAATCAAGCTTAGCTAGGACTTACTGCAGTACAAATAAACTTATTCAAAAGCTATATCTCTATGAGACGCCAACTAGTAAAAATAAATAGAAATGTCAGTTCCGTAAAAATTTTGAATCTGGGAGTACCACATCTTGGATCCTACCCTATTCAATATACATTAATGATAAAGTATTTAATAAATTTCAGGGAGATATCCAACTACATATATGCAGATGATTACTTGATTTTGTATGCTGCAGAATCTCTACGGATATTACTTTCACAAATACAAAACGATTTACTGACGCTTAAAAATTGGTTTATAAGGCATGTACTCCCAAAGAAATCTCTGCTACTTTTATACTTTGCTTACATTCAGTCCCGATTAGTCTAACTTAATCCGATTTGGAGTGGCTGTGCTGAGTATAAATTAACAGAGCTAGAGATTTTGCAGAAGAGGGTATTGAAGCAAATCTTAATGCGCCAATATGGTAACCAACAGAAAATTTTTTTGAGCAATTTCAGTCACTCAGTTTTTTAGTTGATCATGAACTTGTAATATATGTGTACACATGCATACATACAAACACTAATTTTTGTATCTATAGATTGCTAAGCTGCTCACTAATCCCTAATCGAACCCCAAACTCAATGCCCAATTAAATCCTCAAACCAACGAATTTTTAACGCGGAAGTTTGCGGGTTACAAAGAAAATAAAAATATAAATATGTACATATTTATACATATGTGTTAGAGTATTTGCATCTTTCAACCCCTACCTCCTCACTGCAAAAAAAGCTCCTTATACTTTCAAGCTTCATCATGCGTTCAGTGATGCCGATCCATAAAAAATAATTTAAAATTAAAATGTTTCTCAAAATTGCTCATAAAATTCTTTTGACAGTTATTTGTAATGAAATTTATGATTTTGTAAATTTACAATTGATAACTTTAGGCTATAAGCTCAATCATAAAATAAATGATAAATTCACTTGAAATTCTTAGATTATAATCACATTTTGATAAAATGCTTTATTTAAAGTATAATTTATTGGCATCGCAAAATTCGTTGCAATTGGCCTGATTATACAAGATAATCATTATTAAGTGTTTTAACTAGGTATATATAAATATTTACTACCTGTTTCGATTAATTTTGCTAATTTCACATTAAATTCCCATTAATCAAGTATTATAGAAAATACGTTTTCAAAATAGCTATATAGAAAAACCGGTGTAACATTGTAAGACCAATCTACTTGGTGAAAATAGAACACGCAGTTCGTTGTTAACACAGATGGTTCATCTAATATTATATGCCGCAATTTCCAATAATTTACAAGTTAATTACAAGTTAAGTTTTTAAATTTTTTTAGAAATCCTGATATTAAAAATATTTACTTAACGTTCGCATATCACACTTTTACATGTTTTAAATGTACATAAGCATTACTTAATGCATTTTAGTAACCAAAATATACGAAGTTTATTTCAAAATCTTATAATGTTAAACACAATGTAAAAACAATAAATATTTAAAATATCGATGAATTTGGAATTTTAGTAATTTGAATTGAACAGCACTTAAAATCTCATTGGCCAGCTTTTATACTTTTAGCTCAGTAATTTCCATATTCTATACATCTCTATTAAATCCTTAAAATTTATTTTCTGTTGAGTGGGTCGTTTGTTCAGATCATAACATTATGTGAGAAAAGTGAGAATTACCTGGAATAATCCTTTACTCACTGCTTCAGTCTGAAGCAACGTTCCGGATTTCATTGCACAGTACTGTACTACTTACGATAAAAATTCAGCAGATTCGGAATATGTACGTTTGCTTTTCGGAAAATATTCCGCATCAGAAATTATTTAAAAAAATCGAAGAGTATAGGAGATTAATGTAACTTTTTTACAAACAAATTTTTGTGACAGACTTGTGTTAAATAAAATATTTCAAAATGTTTATCTTCCATAAAATACATTATGTCTCTGTTTTTGCATAATTTTGCTTAGCTTAAGAAAATGATTATTTTTAATATTTAGTTTCTCAATGCTCCAAGAATGATAAAGAACAATTTTAATCAATATACTCTAAAATTTTGCATACAATTTTAACTTCCGAGCAACCGATTCTAAAATCATTTTAACGTGTGTTTACTGATAACACTTATAAGTATATGAGTATTTACTTAGTATTTAGTAGTTTTTATTTAGTATTTAGATAGACAGGTTTCAATATTTTTAAATTATTTGAAGTTAATATTTCCGAAATTAGAGTAAAAATTGAGATGTTAAAATTTGCTTAAACAGGAATCCGAATAGAGCTGTGTGAATGTTACGAAGCAAAATGTGTAAGTGAATTTGACTGAATTAGTATAATTCGCTAATACAACGTGTACACAGTAAATTTCGTATATCGTCGTCCTAACTGTGAATTAACGTGTTTCCAAATCTCATCTCTGATACCAAAATGTTCGTCGTGAGAAACTAAAGCCGAATTTCCGCATCAAATTTATTTGACTCTTAGGTCATCGTCCTTTGGTAACAGAGATGAGGTTCTGAAAAAATGTCCGTTGTAAAATTTATAGGATTTATTGAATTTTTCAAATAAGTCAAATAGGAGTTTGTAAAATTTATAGAACTGAAAGATTTAAACAATTTATAGAACCCATTGAATCTATAAAATTTAGAGAATTTATAGAATTTGTTGAGTATATTTAATTTATAGAATTGATGGGATTTATAAAATCTTCAATATTTATAGAATTTATAGGTTTTATAAACATATTAAAATTTATAATATTTCCTGACTTTGTAGAACTTATAAAATTTATAGAAATTATTGAATTTATAGGATGATTAAAGTTCGTCGGATTTAATTTTTGAATTTATAAAATTTGTACAGTTCAAAGAATTTATAGAAATTATGGATTTTTTTGGAATATACACTCCCAAGCAACTAAATCGACTCAAACGTTCAGTGCTCACAGAAAGGTGAATTTTTTAAAACGGCTAAAGCAATTTTCGTAAGATTTTCGTAAGATTTTCGTAAGACTATTTTTTTAAAAGCCTTGATATTTTTACTTTAAAATGAGACTATTTTCATGAGAATTGGTTAAGTACATTTTTTATAATAAATTTTGAATGAAAACCCAACCAAAATTGATAATTTTGAAAAAAAAAAATATTGGGGATAAAATTAAAATTACAACAAAAAATTCAAGCAAAGCAAAAACAATTTTATTGGTTAATACTTAGTATTGCCCCCTTACGTCTACAAAGGTTCGCATGTGGTTTCCCATTGACCTTATTAAGGTTTTGACAAAGACTTGGGGGATCGTACCCCACTCCTCATCCAACGCAATCTTGAGGTCACCGATGTTAGAAGGTATACCGGATTTCTGCCTCGGACCTTCCGTTTTAGCTCGTCCCATAAATGCTCAATTGGATTCATGTCTGGACTGAGGGCTGGCCACCTGCCGAGTGGTTCGAGCTGTGTGACACCGGCATTGTCATGCATCAATATGAAATCTTCCCCTATATATCCTGCGTAGGGCACTATACATGATACAAGAGAATGTCCTCGATATATCGTTAAGCTGTCAGAGCTCCTCTATGACCTCCACCAGGCACGAATGGAATATCTGTTTTTTCCTCCAACCAATAGGACAGCCCACACCATTGTAACAATTGGTCGCCTTTATCAGGCGATCAACCACTACGTCATTTTCAGGGGTTTGTGACCTATGCCTGCTCAGTCGTGAAGAGGTTTAAATTGGTCGTGAGTAGATCACAATTAGGCCCTGCTCGTTTTTGCTTTAATAATAATAAAAATCTGTCTCCCCTAAGCTTGATCCGGTTAACCATAATGGTTTAATTAATGTAGTGACATATTAGAAAATGCCCCCATGTGATTTGAAATACAAACAAGAAACCAATATATAATATATAAAAACTTACGATTGTATGGTCTGATTCGATGAACTGTTACAATGTAAATTTCGTAACCAATTTCAGATCCGCATATGATGTCATCTACCGTTGCTCGTTCTTCCTGCACCATATGAACAAAATCACACACTGCACCCAATATATCCACAGATAATTCGTTATTCAAAAAAATACACCCTGTACATCGAGGGTTTCACTGTTTGTTTTTTTCTTATTTGTTTCTTGTAGTGTTGTTGTTAGGTATTTGTATAAAGGTGATTTTAAATAAAAACTCAATAACTTTTCTTTGATAACTTTTAAATTGTATAAACTTTATTTATTTCATAATAGTAAACAGTTAGGAAATTAAGAAATAATTTTCTTGTATTTATTTGCATATTTTATTAATTTATAAATGTCTGTTATTTTTATCAAATTTTATTTATTATTTATTTTATTTTTAAACAATTTGAACAATTTTAATAATTTTCAGTTCATCACTGATCAGCCATAAAAAAAAACACATGGACGGCATGATATCAGTTTTAATTTTTCACGTTATAGTTTTTTTTATATTTATTGTTTCTGGTAATTTCAATCACTTATAAAAAAAAATTAGCAATTATATATATTGCACATGTACCTGCATCATTATCATGCTTGATCAAGGTACTTTTTCACTTAAAAAAAAAATCTACCCGACAATACGTTTCACTGAATTTTTATTTTTATTTTTAATTTAGTTTTAAGATAGACAATAATAATTTTTAGAAATTTGCTACTTGGTGTCTTTTCATATCACCCACCAAACGTTAATTGAATTATTGTTAATTTTTTTCCTATCATCATCATTCCAAAACATTCATCCCGTTCAAAAACAAAATATTCATCCAACGGAAGATACCTTGGAGAGGGGAAATTGATTAAACACAAACAAAAAAAAAATCAATTGTGTAACCGGAATGAATAATATTATTATACGGATCAATACAGTACAACATTACCAATTTAAACCACTCAAAATTTAACTCAATCAAAAAAACTCAAACACCGAAAATTTAAATTTTTAGCAATTCAGGAATTGTTACACCATGCACAAACCGCCGCCGTATGAGACTGTTTCAGCAAAACAGCACTGCGAAAATCACTCTCCTGGACGCCGGTAGACTCGGTCTCTTCTATCACTACCATGAAGACATATTCTGCACTCGTCAGTGAATAGAACGGACCTCCATTACTCGATGCTCCAATGATGTGTTCGCGAGTAAATTCGAGTCGCTCTTTGCGATGGCTTGCTGTCAATTTTGGGCCTCTAGCGGGCCGTCTTGGAGTGAGGTTGGCTTCCTTCAAGCGTCTTCTTACTATCCATTATAACTGCAGATCGACGCCTGTGAGATGGCAATTTTGCAGTGAAGTTCCGACGATAAATCGATCGACCCTCTCATATGTACACCGATACCGGCTGGTATGTGGTCTCCGATTGAAGGCACCAGTTTCTTGAAATCTTCTGGATACTCTTGGCACAGCAGATTGGCTCATGTTTAGCTGACGAGGGACTTCTCGTTGATTTCGTCCTTCTTGCAATAATACAACAACTTGTGCGCTTTTTTCTGGAGTGGTATCCATGATTTTGTGGAAACAACGAATGAAACTGGTAGAGATTTGTTGAGGCCAACGTCTGATAAGTAAGCAATGGCAAAAATCGGTCAACGTGCTATTATACAGGAGATTGCATCAGGCCAATTGTTTTCACCGAAACATCGCATTTTGCTTAGATTGGTTTAACTTGCAAAGTGCTATATCAATTTTAATGATAAAGGTGTCCTTATAAAGATAAAGTACTAAGCTGTCAAAAAAAATGTTGTTTTACAAAAATCGGTTGAACTATTTTAAAAAAATATGCCTTTTGAGGTTTGAGTCAATTAAGTTGCTCGGGAATGTATAAGTAAAATTTGGGACTTGGGACCATAGAACTGATTTGAAACAATTTATAGAATCTATAAAATTTAAAGAATTTATAAAATTTATAGAGTTTTTCAATATATTAGAAATTATAATATTTATAGACCTTGTAGAATTTAGAGAATTTATAGAATTTATTAGATTTTTAAAATTTAACAAATTTACAAAATTTATAAGCGCTAAAGAATTTATGAGATTTGTAGAATTTGAAACATTTACCGAATTTTCAAACTTTATTCATAGAATTTCTTAAATTTATAAAATGTATAGAAATTATTGAATTTATAGAATTGTTAAAGTATATAGGATTTATCGATTTTTTTTTATTTATAAAACAGGTAAAATTTGAGTTCGTATAGACACACTTGAAACAATTAATAGAACTCAACGAAACTGCAAAATGTGAAGAATTTATATTATTCATAAAATTTAAAATTTTATTGAGTTTATAGACATATTAATATTTATCAAGTTTACAGGTGGCGCAGTTGTTAGCATGCTTGCTTTAAGCTCCGGAGGTCCCGGGTTCGATTCCCGGTGGGTGATGACAAAATCACGGCTGGTTAATGTAAGGATCAATGAACTAATCACTCATTATCCGTTGTACAAATGATTACGAAACTTCACTATGAAGCGGCCAAGTCCCTCTATGGGATGTAGCGCCAGCGAAAAAAAATAAAAAATATTTATCAAGTTTACAGTATCTAGAGGATTTATAGAAATTACAGAATTTATAGAATTTACTGAGTTTTTTAGGATTGATATAATTTATAGCATTTAAAAAAATTTTAAATTTAAAGAATTAATTGAATTTAATTACTACAAATTCTATAAACTTTATAAATTCTATAAATTTTATAATTTTAAAAATTGTGTATTATTATTTATTTACTTTATTTATCAATCTTAGATAAAGCAAAGCTTTTCTATACCACACAGATACAACACTTTTTATCTCTACCGGAACCTGATTCCAACTTGTAAACAAAGTAAACAGTGGAGAGTTGTTGTAAACATTGGAATGGTTAACCGTCAGTATTATGTAGCTATTTCGAGCTGAACCAATTTTTATTTTATTGTATAAATAAACAGGAACTTGATTTAGGATAATTTTATAGAAGAGTAATAATGATATATAATAAAAAAATTGAGTCATTGTGCAACCAAATATTTCTGGCTATGTTGTTCAAAGTACCTTGTAAAATCTCCCTCGAGTTGCCATCACTGCTCAAGTAAAGAAATTCACAATATAATACATGATGAATCACCAACGTTTTAGCTAGTAAAATTCTAACGGTTTTAGAGTAGATGTTTCAATCCTTATAATGTAGTGTTGATTTTACTACATACATTAATAATCTGCTAATCCCACGTGAATCTATTGTTAATACAAATACCTAAATTATTAACGAGGTTTTGAAATGGAATTATCTTATTATCAATGTAAATATTTGGAATTACTGAAAAATCACGCTTTGAAATGAAGATCGCTTGCTGACCATCCTAATATGTTGGATAAGGCATTATTAATTTTATTAAAGGCTTCAGAGATATTATCCTTAACGCGCCCGAGGTATATTTGACCATCATCTGCATACAAATGACATTTCGAGTATTTCAAAACCTGTGGTAGATCATTGATAAATAGGGAGAATAATAATGGCCCAAGGATACTTCCCTGGAAAACACCAGAACCGCCAAGTATAAATACTTTTCAGAATATCTAATTCCATTACACTGCTAACTGAAAACAAATTAGCAGTGACACTACTTATAGCATTAAAATCTGGAAGAGTAATGACAACCGACTTGTTGCGTATGCTACAAAAATAGGAATTTACTAGGGTCAATGTAATTTAAAACGTAACTCGCCACAATAATTTCAACAAAGTTTTCCTCTGCGCCATGGTAATTTTATTACATAATTTAGATACTACATAATTACGAAAAGTAATATGACAATTTCGTGAAAATTTGGTTACTGATATGCTTAGATTAAGTTCGGACATAACTGAAAAACGAAAATCTTCAACTCATATGCTAAAAACAATGTTTAGTTCTAAAAAGAAGAAAAGCAGAAGAATGTGCGTTGGATGTTATGCCCAAATAAAAAGAAGCAGAAGGTCGAGAAGCAGCAAAAAAATGGGGGAAAAAACTTTCAACTTATTGCTCAGACTACAAACAAAACCTCTTTTATTGCTTAGAATGTTTTGGGCAACATAATAAGTCAATGTAATTTCTTTTATCAAAACAAAAATTATTGAAATGTAATTTTTCAAGTGTAACAATATAGCATTATATAACTAAGTCTATTTTATTTATTTTTCCGTAGTAAGCCAAGCAATTTTCAGGTTTTGCTCAAAGAAGGCTAAGCTTTTGAAAGATAAAGCAAATTTATCGTTTGCGTCGGATATCAGTGACTGGCGTGGCCTTCTATGTACTAAATCCCGTATGTCAGACACATACGACTGACATGGCGATTAACGTGTTAATACATCAGACCTACTTTAACCCTATGCCAATCGAATTAATATTTCCCCAAATTCCTGCCATAGATAGCTTATGGTTACCAAAGTAATAATTTTGTTTAGCGACTCTAATCAAATCAGTAACACAATTTCGTTCGTTCTTGTATATTTTGCGGTACTTCGTATCGGAAGTTTTCTGAAATACAAATGCCTTTTCGCAAAAATTTTAGCAAATGCCTGATCCCGATGTAACATTCTATTAGCAATTTTAAAATTAAACCAAGGAGATGCAGATTCGCCATCCAGCGTTCGTTTCACCGGGACATAGTTGTCATGAATCAGGTATAAGCACTCATAAAATCAGTGAAACATATAGAATTAATGTTATCGGTCGAATACTATAGTCATATATTAGCTTTTTCCGAATTTTGACACGTTTGGATTTTACTTTATAGGAGATGAGTAGAAAATCATGATCAGATATATGTGGCATAGAGTACTGTTTGAACCCCAAAATTGTAACCTGATCCGGAATAGAAACAATAAACTGATCTAGCCATGATGGGCCACGAGTTGGTAAAATCATGAAATTTGTGCGACCGGTCAAGGATATTAAAATTGAAGTCGCTGCCTATTACGAAATGACTATATCGTAATATACAAGAGGATAGCATTTTCTGCAAAGCAACCATGTCAGTTTATGTAGCAGGCGGGGGATTGTAACATAATACTATTAGAATTGTCATGGACGGAAGTTTCATTTCAGCCATTATCACTTCAGATTTACCATTGTACCTGAATGAACTCTCTTGAATTTATAACATTTCCTGTAGTATACACATACCCCACCACCATTTTTGTGTGTTCTGTCGTACGTAAATTAATAAAATTTAGACATAAACTATCACCATTGTTCAAGTTATAGCCATAACTATTGTGTAATGTATTCCGATAGAGACTGGAGTGTGAAAACCTAAAATACAAAAAATATTATGAACCAATCTTAAAAATCATAAAAACTATAATAAAGTAGGGACTTAGTATCGTTCATACATATGAGCATTAATTCTGTGGAATTAAACAAAAACAGGATATCTGCAGATAACCACTTTTTCAGTTTATACCACCATTGGCTTCAAAATGTAAAGCTCTTTTCGATAACCTAACCTATTTTCCAAAATTTCCATTATTTTCCGAGAAAATTTGGATCAAATTGGTTAGAAAATAAATCGTTTTATAAAAACAAGTTACCTTCAGATAGACGGTAAAAGTTTATAATTCAGATCAATAAAAATTTGTAAAAATTAGTTATTTTTATTTATTTAATTTTTTAATTTACATAATCCGGTACACTCTGTTTTGAGCATCAGCTCATTCATAACAGAGCAAACCAGAAAACGGGGGCAACTTAAAAATAATAAAAAAAAGGCGTTCAGAATAATTGACAATCCTGCATCTTCAACTAATCGCCCATCTTTACCAAAATGCATATAGCACGAATTACTCTAATGACTTCGCTTGATCCTTAATCGGTCTGCAGGCTTCGCGTCATAATCGGTTGAACTTTAATCACTCGAATGATCTAAATTTAATTATTTCATCAAATTATTTGTGTCACCGTTGCTGGAATACTGTGTTTATACATTACAATAATATCTCTGGGTTTGCTGTTAACTTAAAATTTATAAAAAAAAAAATATTTCAGAAAATATTTTTTCAGAAAAACACGGCCAACCGACGTAAAAGACAAAGCCTGAGTTATCGTAACATATACAATTTTACGCATCTAAACATATGATAAATAAAATATCGAACCATACGATATCTGCAGTTAGCTGGTTTAATGTAACGTGCCATTCATTTTTTAGAGTAGATATACAGTTTTTTTCTAAAACCCTTTTTTCACAAATAAAATTATTATTTCGAAACACATAGGTATGAGTTTATAATATCTGAATCCATATCTAAAGTTATATTTTCGAAAATGCAACATTTTTATGGTTATTTAGAAAAAGGTTAAAAAAGGGAATATCATATTTTTGTAATTCAGGGGAAACACCTTTGTAATTTTACTTCTACTACTGTTCTATTTTTTCTATTCAATTTAATTTCTCATTCCTTTATTAAACTTTCTGATGAACGGTTGTGTTTCGTTGTATTATTTTAGTTTAATACGTAAATTGTTTTACAACTAATTTACATAGTTATAATATTTAAATAAATTAATATTAATAGTGACGATTCATTTGAATTATTACTTCAACCATCCAATCAAAGTGATTGCGAGTTGGTAGAACCACCTAGGGAACTCGTCTCTATTTCTTGAGATGCAAGTGAAAATGTTGAAACGATTAATTCTGAGCAACATATTTTAAAAGTGAAATCAAAAAAAGTGCAATGTCCTCATAGTAAGAATTATAGGAATCGTCCTATATTATGAGGGAGTGTGGGCACTGCAAACCACACCCGTGCACCAATTATATTAGTGGTGCTTATTTGTATCGATATGCACTGCCGTACTTCACATAATACGAAGAAATAACTCAATTGTTTATTCATTTAATTCAGTAATATAAATTTATTATATTTCACAAATAATGTTATTTTACAAGAAAATTAATTGATTATTAAAAATGATTTTAATCTGAATTTATAAATTCGCACACGAGCTGCGATTACCCAATTATTATTTTATAATTTACCACTGCACAATTTTCGTACAAAATGGCGAACCGCGTTGTTCGATACGAACAAAGAAGAATTAATTTTTATTTTAATAAAAGTTTGAGAGACACGACTTATTCACATCGCAGTAGATGAACGAATTTTTTGTTTTGTGTAGAAAGAGAATCGATCATGTTTTCCGAAAGAGGCAGCACGATTGTTGAAAAAGTACAGAGCGTTTTCCGAAAGAGGCAGCACGGTCAAGAAAGAAGTACAGAGCGTTTGTCACTAGATGTCACTACACAATCAAACAAATATTTCTGACATTTTTCAAAAGGGGATATAGTCACAATCAATTTAATTATCACGTATTAATAATAATCACTTTTATAACACGAAAATATAATTGTTTATGTTTACAAAATGCACACATAAAAATGTCATACAATTTTTGACAGCAAATATTTAGTGACACCTGGTGGCATTATGTGAAAGTTACTTGTGTTTTCGGAGTTTCCGACAGATGGTAGCTCTTGCGGTTGTTGAAAATTTGACATTTAAACATGATCTATAATAAAATTATGTTCATGACGATTCCCGTGAAGTGTGCAAGAATGCAAAAATATATTTTTGTTTGCTGGTCAACCGGTTGCGAGTGCGGTTGATTGTATGTCAGGTGTGTGAGAGCGCTGAAATATTGTAGCGTTGAACGAATAAAATATTTATGAGGAAAATATGAGTGAGTCGCTACAGAATATCAATTTTACGTTGTTGCATTATATAATATAAAAATAACTACAACATTTTTATCATAGCATGTGACGAAATGATAAACGACCACGGAGACCAAAAAAATTGTCCGCAAGAAAAACACCCATTAGATTCAGACTACAATACTGGGGCGAACGAGTGAGAATTGTCGTTTTCTATCCTAAGAAATGAAATATTATCACCCGCCCTGCTAACCTCAAAGTCCTGTGAAATTGATGAGCCTGCAAATGAAGAAATATTAAAATCATCAGACGAAAGTGAAAACAATTTTAAGGCCACCGAATCTGAGCCATGTATGAGGACGATAACGACCCGGAATATGAACCACAAAGAAATTACGATACTAGCGAGTCATCAGATGCAAGTGAAAATAATGAGACCACTGTAACTATTATAATTTGTGATGAAATAACACAACCTGAAGATCACCCAGCATCGTCAATCATAAAAAATGGAAATCAAAATGAAACTGCAGAAAGGGTTAAAAAACCGAAAATAACAAAACGGGAAGAAATACAAATACACAAGAGAAAACGAAATGCCGGTGAAGAATACAACACGTCTAAAGGCCTGATGCGGGAAAGTAAAACACCAAGAAAACTAAAAACTTGTAAAATCAAATATTGTGCTAGAGTATCCGAAGAAATGCAAACCTAATGCTTTTCTGAATATTGGGCAACATACATTGGTAGATTGGCGTTTATTTCAAAATCTTTAAAAATAGAAAGAAAAAACCAAATAACCAACTTAAAAAATCCTAAAAGACATCATTCCATCACCGTTAAATATGTTTTAACGGACAGGAAAACTTTAGAAGAAATCCAAGTATGCCAAACCTGTTTTCTTGCCGTCCTTGGTGAGAAAAAAGCTTACGAACCGCTATAAAAAAGTAGGGCGAGGGTAGAGGAGTCGCTGATGGTCGATAAATAAGCCAAAAATTACATCTAGCCAGGAACAGGAAGTGACAAATCATATTAACAGTTTTCCTAAGTATGAATCGCACTACTCAAGATCTCACACACAACAGAAGTACCTTCCGATAGGATTAAATTTGTCAAAATTGTACGAGATGTGCTCAGAAATTAATCCACAAACAAAAGTATCTTTATCGAAATATCGTGAAATTTTTAAAAGATGCAATTTAAAATGTAAACATCCGCAACTCGATACTTGCCAAAAATGCAATAAATTTGCTTTGCAAATTAAAATAGAAGGAGAAAAATTAATTTTTGAGAGAGATCGAAATTATCATCAGGACCTTGCTGAATTAGCGTATGAAGTAAAAAGTAAAAAGAGAAGATAAAAACGACCCAACTAAAACGGTATTAGTGTAGTTGATCTTCAACAATGTTTGCCCACTCCATATTTGAGGTCAAACATTGCATTTTACAAACGAAGCCTTTGGAACGAAGCCTTTGACGAACGTCCGGTTTGCCCGATGTAAAATTTACTGCAATCATTACATGTCAATTTGAACATTATTGCCATAAGAAATGGATACACAAGAAAAACCATATACAAAACATTGTCGAAAATAAAAAACAAAATATCACAACAACATTTAACCACAATGCATACTGCAGTCCAAAATGAAACTAAAAAATTCATCACCCTAAACTATAACAAAAATACCAGCCACATAGTCAGTAGGATTTTCAAAAACACCAACTATAAAATCGCATACAAAACAAATCAAAAATTACAACAAAAAATAAAACCACAACAAAACATAGAAATTGACAGTGGCATTTACAAATTGACATGTAATGATTGCAGTAAATTTTACATCGGGCAAACCGGACGTTCGTTCAATAAGCGGTTTACGGAACACACAAAGGAAATAAAAAACGCGCGCGTAGATAATTTAAAATCGAATTACGCCCAGCATATGATCACGGAAAATCATACATACACTGACATCAACACCAATTTACACATAATTCATAAGTTGTCAAAGGGAAAATATATGGACAGACTTGAGGAAATTGAGATATATAAAAATAGAAACAATCCATTGATGATGAATGACAAAATCAACACAAGAAACAACAAAGTATATGATTTGTTACTATACAGTTGACGAAATACTAGGCTATGCTATATAAATCATGAATTTGGATGAATTAGAATTAGTTGGAAAAATAAGGAACTGAGGAAGGACGAATATCCGAAACTAGTTTTCCGAAAATAAAAAATATATAAAATTGTCACAAAAAGAAAGCTTTTTCAATTTAAATAAAATAAAAAAATATATGAGAAAATATATAAAAAATAAAAAATAGAAAATTAAAATTAAAAATAAAAATAAAAGTAATTTTATTTATTTTTATCATAATACTAAAATTATTGTGCCAAAGAAATGCTCCCAAATATTTATAAAATGGTTTCCAATTTGTTAATAAAAAGTTATAAAAAATTAAGAAATTCAATTAAATGTTCACGATATCATCATTCAAAAATCTCAATTCCACATATGAATTCACACACACGTTATAATATATAAATCACATCAACATGTCTGCAAGACATCCTCTGTGGAAAACAAATATCAAAACCATTTTAGGTTTCCAATTTTCTTTCTACCATAAAACGATACGATTTTAATTTAACTGTTGTACATATACATAAATGTATGTACACTGTATAGTTATTTTCACACAGTACACATACACAAAAAGTGTTGTTGTTTTTTTTAGGAAAAAACCATTTTCCAAATATGTCAAATACAATAAATATAATTTTCAATTTTCTCTTGTCTTATTTTATGTTTCAGCATTTTCTATTTTATTTCTTTTTGTTTTGTCATATATTTGCTCATATGTACATATTATATGTATGTATTACTGTATATGGAATTCGAACTCGTGTCTGGGACCAAATTCCGTTATATATGTACGTATTTATTCTAAGGATATATAGTATTCTGCACCTGAATCTAAATCCTTAATCGAAATAAAATCCGGATTTTTGTTTTTCCAGAAAATTTATTGTTCATAAATACATCCATTCTCGTGTTTGTGTGTTTTATACATATGTATACATAACATGTATAGGTAGTTTGGTTTTGTGCTGCTATTTTACTCGTATCTCTAAATTGGATAAAACAACAAGAACACCTCTAAATATATATGGTATTAGAGAAACAATAGAAATATGTTTTTATTTTTTAACAGCATAAATCATAATTAATGTTTCAGAGGTCAAATAAATAACCGAATCTTGTTTCTTCCTTGTTATTTTGTTGGTTTGGTGCACTAAATCGCATATGTTACATCCCCGGCATTATTGTTGTTCTTGTTTTATTGCCATCGCCTGGTCGTTTTGATGTCATTTTTATTCTGTATTGAATATCCGCAGAAATATAAGGGGACGATTTCTTTGTGCGACACCACCCCCCGTTCTATACAGGTCATTCCAATATATATATACGCACATACTGATACAACTATAAAAAAATTTATTACGATTATTTATTTCAACTTTCTTTCGTTTTCTTATAATACGTGTAACTTTATTTATAACTTTTATAAAAGCCCGTTAATCATTTTTATCTAACCATAATTTTTCATTTAAAGCTTAAAAAAACGATTTTCATAATTTTTCTATTAAATAATTTTTTGTGTTTGGTTCCTTAAAAAAATATTTATATATCGCAGGCATTCCAACAACAAAAAAAAAACAGTTAACATAAAAATATTATTATAATTTGTAATCTACATAAATTAGCGGTAGTCGAAATATTATGTGTATATAGAGACGGAATACGGAATAGGTAAGAAAACATAAAAATTATTACGATTTCCGCAAAATCAAATTATTACTAATTTATTCTAAGTTAACAAATAGTATTCCTTATTAAAATTATACATTAGAATATTGTCCAAAGTTGATAGATTTTCTATACCCATACATGTATTTGATGTGAACAAAGGCGCCGAACTTTGAAAGGACTCAAAAACTCATGCAGACATACATAATTTTAGCAAACGTTTTCAAATGAGGGAAACTCGAGACGATAAATTTGAAATAAAATTTAATTGAGTGTTTGAGTGTAACTAAGAACTTGTCATATGTACATATATAAGGTGTCCAATTTTTAAAGGTCCTCTCAAATATTTCGGTATTTCGAGGCAATCGATTGGTGACCTTAAGTTTGGCATTGATATCTGTTTTCAAGGTTATTTGAAGGTCAACTTTTATTTTTTTATAGGAACCCTCATTTTTGGCCCGGGATTCTGAAATAGCGTCAAATTTTACATTCAGATAGGTACATAAGGCAGTTTTTACTTATTTTCAGCGGTCATTTCAAAGTTAAATTACGAAATGGTATGAAATAACTATGTATAGCATTATCATTTGAAGGTCAAATGGACGTCAGTGAACAAATTTAAAATTAATATTTCGATTTTTTTTATTTTTCGCCTTTTCTCCTGTATTTAGTTGTTTGTCTAAATGAATTTTTGTTACGGCTTCCCTTTGTGTTCTTTGATTTGGCTAGGTAGCACTTTCCAAAAGTTTCCACAATAACAAATTACAGTATTTAAATTCATTGTTCGTTTTCTTTTTTAATTTTTCTTTGCGGAAGGAACAAAACATATTTTGATTTGTTTCTTTCCCCGGACGCATAATCCAAAAAATTAAAATATCTCACCTCGTATAAAACACAATAGTGAGAGAGTAAAATAGTGATCGAGTTATTTCTTTTTTAAAAAGAGCGGTAACCAAAATTAATTTATAAAGAACTAAATACAGGATAAGAAACTAAAAATAAAATAAAAATCGAAATTAAAAATTTTAAATTTTTTCACTGTTGTTCAGTTGACATTCAAATAACCTTAACCCGTTATTTCATAACTACCCATCTGAAAATAAATGTTGACACTCTTGCAGAATACGGGGTCAAAAATGAGAGGTCTTTTTAAAAAATCAGAGTTGTCCTTCAAATAACCTTGAAAACAGATTTCAAGGTCAAACTTAGGGTCGCCAATCGATTGCCCCCTTAAAATCATATAACTTTTAAATAAGTAAAAGTAGTAGTAGTAGTTTTATTATTGGCAGCTATTTCCTGATGAAATATTTGAGTGGGTCTTTTAAAATGGGACACCCTGTAAAGCATCATAACTCATAAGATGCCTACACAACTTTTTAATTGAATTAATATTAATTTACTAAAATACTTAAGCTTAAAATATTCATACCCAGAATTAATCTAATATATAAAAATCTCGTGTCACGGTGTTTGTGGTCGCACTCCTCCGAAACGGCTCGACCGATTTTTATGAAATTTTTTATGTATACTTGGTAAGTATGAGAATAGGTTGTAACATAAAGTATATTTCATATCGCTAGGTGATTAGGGTGTCCTTATCCAGAAATTATTTTTCTATTTCTATTTTTTTGACAAAAATTGTTTTCGTATTTTTTTTTATTTGGCATCAAAAAATACCTATATAACCCTCATTTTCACCCTCCTTCCCCACCCTCTAGGCAGTCCACGTCATATGCCAAAATACATACAGGATGCTATGATTTTCGTGCGCGAGTACGGACGACCGTGTTTATTTATCACGTTTACATGTAATCCAAAGTGGCAGGAAATTACATCTTTGCTATTGAAGTCTTTAATGAGCTTCATTACAAAATTACACACATTCGGTCCCAAACGTTGCTGGATGTATTCGGTTGAATGGCAAAAGCGAGGATTACCTCATGAACACATTTTGATTTGGTTAGTCGACAAAATACGCCCTGAGGAAATCGTTAGTGTAATTTTCGCGGAAATTCCAGATTCATCTACTGATCAACTATACTGTTCGATATTGTTACCAGAAACATGATTCATGGCCCATGCGGTGCCCTGAATCGTTTATCGCCTTGCATGGTAAATGGAAAATGTACAAAGCGTTTTCCTTAAGATTTCACCAACGACACGATCACAAATGTCGACGGATATCCAATATATCGTCGAAGAAATACTGATAATGGCGGACAATCATTTACTCTAAATATCAACAACGCAGACATTGACATTGAAAATCCTTAGGTGGTACCATATTCGTCTCTGCTGAGCAAAACATTCAATGCTTATATTAATGTTGAGTTCTGCAGTTCAGTGAAGAGCATCAAATACATTTGCAAGTATGTGAATAAAGGCAGTGTTATGGCTGTGATGCTCTTCGATTGAATGACAACGACGAAATAATGCGCTACCAAATTAGCCGGGACATCAGCTCCAATGAAGCTGTCTGTCATATCTTTGGTTTCCAAATTCATGAACGGAACCCAGCAGTTATACATTTAGCTGTCCATCTTGAAAACGAAAGCCAGCGTATATTTTTCACCAACGAGGCAGCAATAGAGCGTGTGACTAATGCACCAGAAACTACACTCACAGAATTTTTCGAATTGTATAATCGTGCGGATACTTTCGGTGCCTTTGCACGAACACTATTCTATCCCGAAGTACCACGCTGTTTCACATGGAATCAAACGAAAAAAAATAGATGCCCGCAAGTAAGGCACACCAATTGATGCGTGCCCCGGCCTATTCAAATCAAACACTTTGGGCCGAGTATATACAGTCACACCAAGGCTGATTGAGTGCTTCCATCTGCGACTGATGTTGGTTAATGTCACCGGCCCATTGTCATTTCAAGATATACGCAAAGTGAATGGACAACAGCTCGAAGACGAAAATCACTCGAACGATATGCTTGCTGAAGCAGCATTGGGCTGTACAGCAACACTATTCGTTATAGTGTTGACTACATGTTTCCCGGGATTAGCAGACACGTTGTATGGGTTAAGCACAAAGATTTAATGACTGACAATATATTGCATCGAATTCGTACACGGTGCAATGATCTAACGATTACATTCAGCGACGCTACTATGTACAATGAAGCATTGATTGCTATCGAGGATCTTGTACATGTCTTGCAATGTGCCATTACTGACTCATGAGCAAAAAATCATTTACGACCGCATTATTCTGGCAGCTTTGGCGGGACAGAGTGGCTTATTTTTCTTGGATGCACCAGGTGGAACTGGCAAAACATTTCTCATTTCGATAATTCTCGCCGAAATACGATCAAATAATGGCATCGCATTGGCCGTTGCATCATCTGGCATTGCAGCAACTTTATTGGATGGAGGCAGAATAGCTCGTTCAGCATTTAAGCTGCCACTGAATATTCAAAATAGCTCAGACGCAGTGTACTATACATAAAAAAAACAATTGTCCATGGCCACGGTGCCAAAACAACGCAAAATTATCATCTGGGATGAATGCACTACGGCACACAAACATTCTCTTGAGGCGTTGAACAGAACGCTCAAAGATATAAAAAACCACGACAAAACTATTCGGCGTTACTCCTTTCAGGTGATTTCAGACAAACACTTCTCGTCATTCCACGTTCAACGTACGATGATGAGATCAACGCTTCCTTGAAATGCAGCTGACACATTCTAGAACCAATTGTTAGATATCGGCGATGGAGAAGTTGCTGTCTATGAAAATACTGCATGCATAAAATTTCCCACTAATTTCTGCACTATCGTTGATTTGCAAAATGCTCTCATTGACCACATATTTTCCGATGTATGCGCACAATACATAAATCATGCGTGGCTGGCAGAAAGAGCCATTTTGGCAGCAAAAAATGTGGACGTCGACGATTTAAACTTCAAGATACAGCAGTCGTTGCCAGGCGACTTGGCATCATAGAAATCGATCGATACAGTTTGCAATGCCCAACGAAGCTGTAAATTATCCAACAGAGTTTTTGAACTCACTGGATTTTCCAGGCATGCCACCACACCTCGGATATTGAACCCACCACGGCAATAATTGATGAAAAACATTATCGAAGCCACCGATTTGAATGGCAAATTCCGAGCTGAAAATGTTTTGCTGCCACGGATTCCAATGATTCCCACAGATGTGCCAATTGAATTCAAACGCGTTCAATTTCCTATTAGATTGGCATTCGCAATGACAATCAATAAATCGCAAGGCCAAACGATGTCTGTTTGCGGTGTAGATTTGGGCACACCATGTTTTTCACACGGACAATACGTGGCATGTTCTCGCGTGGGCAAAACATCGAGCTTATTTGTATTGGCTAAAGACAGACTGACTAAAAATATCGTACACTCGATTGCTCTTCGAAATTAATATTGATTTTCTTTATTTCATTTTCCTACTATAGGATAAAAAATATATCACTTTTTTCCACTTTACATTTAACTTTTAAGAGATCAAACAATGAATATGTCCGTTACGTTAATGAAATATATTGAATTGAGAAAATGAATGGTTGGTTTTTTTTTGTTTTTATCGGCGCTAATCGTCTACAGCGTTCCATTCCTCTTTCTGTCATAGATCGCATCCCCACACACTTACAATACATTCGTTATATTTTATTTAACAACCAAAATATTCACTAGAAATAGTTTATATAGCAGAACAACGTTTGCCGGGTCAGCTAGTGATATATATAATAAACGATTTTTACAGGCCATTGCTGACCCCTACCGTGTCATTAATCGGACCACATCGGTATCGATCCCGAAATATTTCTTCGGATTTTGCTTAGACAACCAGAAAATGCAAAATCGTCCTCTACGGTGAGTAGCCATCGTCGTCGACAACAACCTATGTGTTAGCACACACATGATCAGGAATTCGCATAAAATGTTTAGCACAACTTAATGTTAGCGTATAACTGTCACATTTTATGTGACATAGGATAGGATAACTGGCAGTTACATCACTATAGTTGTATAGTGTTATTCAGATAGGCGAAACCCTCCCTGGTAGTCACCGATAATTTGCAACTCAGAGCAATGCAAAGGAGAGCTATACCGCAATATCACGCAAGTATAGATCGTAAAATATTCATTCTGTTTGTCCAGTACCGCATTGATATTAACGCGGAAAAATATTTACTAAAAGTATTGTGCAATCCTGTAATTCCTTTGAATTGTTGTACTTTCTCGTTTATAAATTCGGTTAGCGGTTCTCCTACCAAGGATTGCTAGGAAAACTGTCATCGTGCTGTGCAGAGCCCAAATGATAAGCACTGTCAGTGAATTCTGTAGCCAACCGATAAGATCTTTCATCTGTTACGATGTGAGCCAGTTTTTTTAATATTAAAACGTGGCCAATTCGGCTTCAAGAAGTCTGTTTCTAAATGGGAATCTTCTTTTGTTGAAAGAATGTGATATACCGAACGGTCCTATGTTTTCATATAAACCAGGCTGGTTTTTGCCAGAATAATTATAAATCCCATCAGATCATTCAAATTATAGTAAAATAGTTCTTTATCGTTATGTTGACTAACTAAAGCGCATGTTATGTAATTTCGTAGGCAAACGGAGCTTACAAATTCGATTGTCGACGGCCTTGAAATCCAAGTGGGTATAAAACACACAGAAATGAGGGTTTTCCTTGAGTTTTGATTTAGTGAATATAATTCGATAAGTCAGTACGTTCTTGCTTCATACTTAATGTATGAAGTTAGAATTATATTTTGTAGTTTGGTCGTCGCAGCTACCTGAAGAGTAGACCGAATTTTTTGTTCGTTCGAACTTTTCAGTACGAAACCAAACTACCACATAGAGAACTCAAGGAGCGTTCTCATTACTTGTTCAGGGTCGATACACTTTGTATGACTTTTTGGTAAAGTACGGGGGGGGAGGAAGGAATTTTGATATTTCTACTTTTTTGGTAGATATATTATAAATGATTATTGGCCTCTTCATTTTTTCTGTCGAAAAATGTTGTGATGTGAATGCCATTATGTATTGTTAATATATTTTATCTATAAAAAGCAAACTTCTTTCTCCATTTTTGATTTGGTGAACCCGTTTTAATGGTTTTCAAGTAGAAACTGCCGCCCCTAGACATAACGTTTAATTGCGCAAATAAAATTGTGCAGATTATCGCTCAAGTCTATACTTGTGCAAGTTAATGCCTAGACAATACAAACTATTGTTACAATTTTAGCTCAGTTTTGTCAATATTTCATTGTTGAAACATGACATCTGCAGATAAAAATCTTGTAATTAGAAGGTAGGATACCCTAAATTCGCCATTATTTAATTATATATACATAGTTGACAGTTCAAGATATGTAAAAGCATAACAAAAATGAAAAAAACTGCACAAACTTCCCCTACGCACAACGCTGTGTTGATAGACTTACACAAATGAAAGCAAAAAGTCAAAACGTTTTGTCTTGCACAAGTCACTTGCACAATATGTATTTAAAAACAGCAGAGTTTCATCATCTACATGCTCCAACGTATTGCACCGATTAATTTGTGCAGTTAAATTTGCGCAGTTAAACGTTATGCCTAGGGGCGGCCTTACTAAAATCAAATAATACGACTATTGAAACATTTTTCGTGACCAAATTTCTATGCAGATTATCAATAATATTAAGTTTAACCATACACTGAGAAAAAAAGCTTTGCCTTATTTACTAGTTTGGCTGAGTAAAATAAAATTGTTAAGTATCACCAATCAATTTTAAAGGATACAGTGCCATGTAAAAATTTGCAGAATACTATTTACAACTGATTGTTGATCATTAAAAACCATGCCGAGTAATTTTATGAAAGATTGGAAATTATGATGTCACAATATAGCTTGGTAAATTTCAATAAACTCAGTGTTAATACGACATGTTGCAGTTTATTTTCTTTTGTTTTTAGAATTATTGGTAAATTATACAAGCGAATGACGAGTGAACACATTCAAATACCACAGGTGTTAAATTTTTTTGAAATGCAATTTACAAGGCTTCTTTTATATTTGTAAATGTTTTTTAAAAGATACTCTGAGCTGTGTAAAATAAATGTTGGCAGTTAATATTCAATACTGTAATGTACATGAAAGTACTTTATGGAAGTACATTCAGGATTTGTTGTTGGTAATATATTTATTAGGATTAGTAAGCAAGTGCAATATTTATACATTTATGCTACGCGTGTTCAATTTTAGTTTTTGTTTAGAATAAATTGCTAAGCATTTCTAAATGATTTGCAAATGATTTTTAAGCCTTACGGTGGACTATGTAAATTGCTTTTGATATTAAGAATATTCTGATTTTGTTTTTTTTTTTTTATTTTAATAAATCAACCAATCATATCATGTAAATTATATGACTTGTATGATTTTGTGTTTTATTTTATTTTTGGTATCCAAATAAATAAATAAAAATTAATAGAAAATCATTCTATTTGTGAAGGTAAATCTGTGCAGTGACATTATAAAACATACAAAACACAAAAAATTAATAAAACAGTTTACACCACGATACAATTTGAGGAAGTTTTCTGCTTCATCTATAGAGTTTTTATCAATTCAAAGGTAAGTTTGGTAAATAGTAAATAGATTAGTTTGGATAATAAAAGCGGTCGCTATTATCTTATGTGCATATTGTTCTCGTGTTTTTAATTTATGTTCTAAGTTTGGCCACGCCTCGGTGAACCACATATCATTTGGACTATTTTATAACATATAAATAATGAAATGTGAAAATGTTAATCCAAGATTTTACTGTTGTATTGTACACTGTTTGTATTGTACGCTTATTTAGTTTTTCACCGCATTTACTTGAACTCAAAGTGACTTCCTCACGAGGACATTATGTACTTAATATATAAGTGTATATAAAATACACAGCCATCCGTAATTGTAAAACTGCGAGATTTTTTGCCTTTGTTGAGTAAAATTAACTATGGCATTTTAAATTTATATAAAAGCTTCTTAATACTTACACTGCGCTGTGTAAATTGGTATTGGCATTTATGAACGTTCCGATATTATATTTAAGTAATTATTTATTATTTACTATTTATAATATATGATTATGTCTACAAATATACTTAAACAGTACAATATTATGTAGTAGGTATAACCATGTATATATGTAGATAATATCAATTAGTATTCATGTACAATTATTGTGTAAACCTTTCTTTTCAAATTAAATTATCTACAGATGATAAGGACTTGGACTGGTGTGACATATGAAGAAAATATAAACCATAACACTCAACACGTGATTATCACAACCTTAGCTGGAAATTCAAGTGGAAATATTTCGTTTGAAAAAAAAAACACGAAAAGGTAAATTAATATCGCTGATTGAATTTAATTTAAATTACTAGAAATGCAAACAAGTGTATATTATAATAAACAATTTTTTTTTGCAGGTACATAATTACGTAACTATTATATTTGGTTTGTTCTATCATATCAAACTTAGTGGACATTCAAAAAACACTGCAGATTCCAGATGGACCATTAGAAATTCAGGGATGCTCGGACTGGTTTATAGAAGTAGAAACAATGTATTAATGGAGTTAAAATAAAGTTTTAATAATTTTAAAACTAAATTATTAGTTTTATTTCAAGTGTATTTATGTAAGCAAACGAGTATGTTGATTAATGATTATATATATGTTACTAAGCGATTAGCCAATATTAGCTAATCGCTTAGTAACAATTACTTAAGCTTAGTAAATTATTCTTCGTGAATATTAGTCATCGTTTAATAAACTTCACCATGCTGTGTAAATTTTAAATTTACCAATTTGACCAATTAGCTTTCTCAGTATCACCAAGCGCTTAGTAAATTATTCTTAATTCACGTTAACTGTCATTGTGACATTTACTGAGCAGTGCAAATTTTAAACTTAACTTTTACTGAGCCGAACTTGGTATTTGCTAATGCTCAGCAAAAAAAAGGCTAAGTAAATATCATTTATGTTTAGTAAATATAGCAAACCTAAACAAAATAAAAACATTTGGAACTTACTAAGCGCAATGTAATGTTTGATAAGAATTTTATTCGATATTTGAAAAGCGCTTAGGTGGCGCAAAACTTACCACTTTTTTTTTAATATTTACCACGCTTTTTTGTTAATATCGCAAATTATTTCTTTCAGTGTAGATGTGCTATAAAGTGGTCTATACGCCGCACAGTGCGGTCGATTCCATAAAATCTGGCCAAAACCCAAGAATTCAAGTAAATTATCTCAAAGTCTGCACTCAGGGGTATTTTGGAACGCTGATTACTAATCTGAAGTCAGAGTTGCACAATTAAATAATAAAAACGAATTATGCGCAAAGCGCAACAGTAACCGTATTTCCTGGACAAAGTTACAAAGAGAACTCGCTCTCGTCGACCAATCACTGAAAAAGTCGATGAAATCTTATAAAAGATCGAAGAAGACCTACACAAAGTAGCCATATGACATTGCTAAGGAATTAAATATCAATCAGAAAGCAGTTATAAATCATTGCATCAGATTTGCGTATCATGCGTATAAGGTTGGATACACAAAGAAGCTCGATGTTTGGGTGCCGCAGGAATTTTCGATGAAAAATTTGACTGACTGGATTTCCATTAGCAAATTGCTACTGAAACACAACGAAATCGACCCGTTTTGGAATCAAATCATTACTAGAATTGAAAAATGGGTAAAATACAGAATAGGTGTCGTTCGAAAAAGATCGTGATAATAGAAAGGAGAACCACCTCAAACGAATTCAAAGCCAGACAAGGATTATAGAAGGGAACCCTACAATATGAGATTCTAGAACCTGGTTAAATGATTGATTCTAATCTCTACTGTCACCCATTAATCAAATTGCAGTAAGTAATTTAAAAAATCGGCAAGAATTGATCAATAAAAAGCTTGTTGTTTCCAATCATGACAACGCCAGACCATACACATCATACCCGGCAGTGGTATTGTACATTTCCTTTTGCTTTGCTTATGTCTGGATGTTCTACACATTTCATTTGTTTTGTTGTAGAAACTGTGCACTGTCATCGAGTCATTCTGTTTGTTTGCCCAAATTTGGGACTTGTTGTAGTATGCTAGCTCATTCTTATCTCCAAGTGCTTCAATCAGTATTTGCATCAGGATTTTTTTAATTTCCTGAAATGATTCAGGGTCTTTGGCGAGGCAAATTATATCTCCCGTCTCTCCTACTATTTCATTTTTGACAGCCTGTATACATAGCGAGCTGTGGTTAGAGTACTAATGTTTCTTCGGTTGTTTTTAGTCAAGCTGCTACTCTCTTTTTGTTTCCTTCAAAAGAAGGTCGATGGCTTGGTTTCGGTTGTCTGTGACCCGTTCTTTGTGAACAAGAATTTGTCCTCGTTTTTTTCGGCTCAAGTATTTTAACACTTGATCGTGTTTTTGTTCAACTGGATTAAAGCATAATTGCAGCCAGTTGATTATTAATTTAATTTATTTGTTCCCGTTCATTTATTTTTCTATTACCTTTAAATTTCTATTAGCTAGAAAGGATTCAATAGATATCTTCTTCCTCGTACACTCTTTCTCTTGACGGAAAATTTTGTCCATATTTGACTTATGTATTTTGTTTATGGAAGCTTTATTAATTAATGTTTTTACGCGTCTATCTCGTAGTGTTCGTTGGTAGACTATTTTTGAAATTTTAGCACTTTATGCACTTGACTTAAAAAAAAATCCTATTTTCGTGACTATCTAGTAGTTCACGATGAAATTGATAAATAAAATTTTAAAATTTCAGAGAACAAAAAATGTTACCTGATTTTTACTGTCGTTTGAGAGTACTGGTTCCTAGTTCGGCAACTGCAGATGTCACTTTATTATAAAAAATTACACGTAGTTATTTCTCGACGGATTATCTTCGAATTAATTTTTATTTCTTAATTCAACACTGTTTATCAATTCACTTAACAGTCACTAAACCATACTGCTGCACCAGAATGTGTGTATGAGCTAATTATGTTAATGTAATATATTGATCCATCTTTATTTTCTAAACACGCCTTTAAAATAACGTTAAGTGAGCTTAGACACGTGGAATCAAAGTAAAAAATAATAAATAAAATGCATATCAAACACTTTTCCTGCCATTCGAGAATAATCCACTGGACATCCATCTTAATTTAACGAAATATTCATCCTTTTAACTATGATGTGCTAGCACTTCAGGTAATTGCGGCAAATTCCAGTCTAAAAAACGCTACATTTCTGCCAATTTGAGGTTCTATCGACAAAGTATGGGCCAATTCGATTTTCTCTGATTATTCGACACCAGACACATATGTTACTTTTCGATTTAACGTGACCAATACGGATTGTTTAAGGCCCAACAGTGAAGAAAATAAAACGTATCGGAATAGGTTGTTGTGTATTTTATAACTGTTCTTTAGCCTAACGACACAAGGCCACTCGTTTTATAAAATCATTACCATGAATTTCTTGGTGCCTGAAATTTAATAAGGATGGAATTTGTGTCTCCTTAGTATCCTACATACACTTGTTTAGGAGATTGCACTAACACAAGAAATAGATCAGCCTCTCACGTGAGGGTCGTAGGCAACTGCAGCTATTTATTTATTTATTACCAGTATACTAACAAATAGCATAGGTTACCATACTAATGCAATTTTGTATATATAAAAAAAGTATTTCAAATTATCATTATTTCGAATACGACTTTTAAAAAGATCTCTTGAAATGTTAAAATCAAAAAATTCTGAATATTGTTTAAAATATTTTTTGGTACGCGCGACCGGTTCATCAACTCCATAATTCGTACGATGAAAATCAATGCTCAACATTAACTGTCGTGGACGAAGACTTCTCATAGGCAAATAAAATGACTATAAGTCAAGCAATACCGGACAATCAATCATAGCACAAATTAAGTCCCGAGCAAACACTGCATGGATCTCCTCCCTTCTGAATTCAAGACTACGAAGGTTCAAAAGTGTACATAACGACCAACATAAGGAGGTAAACTAAATCCAGCATTTGACATCGGAAGTCTTCCATCAGGGCCCATAGATATTTTAGTATTGAAACCATCTAAAGCAGTTTTAAGTTGTTCCCCCGTAAAAGTAGAAATACCGTGAATATGATTATTGACAATGTCATGGTCACAGATGTCAAAACATTATCAACTAAATAAACGGATTTGGAAAACATTGCAAATAATTCGCAAACAGAATTTAGAACATAAGTTTACTTATCCTTATAACTCATGAGTATTGAATAACCAACAGACTTCCTTTTAGAGTTTATATAATGCCAAAGAAGATTTCCTTTAGCCATATTTACCTTTACTAAAAGGATTTCAATAGCACCGGACACAATATTAATTTGTTGACATTTATACTGATTGATTACAGATTAATTTGTTGACATTTATACTGATTGATTGATTACCAACATCCAGACACTCACCGGTTTCGTGCCGAATCACTGTGAAAAACTATGTAGTATGAAGGAAAGAATTTCTCATTCTTTAGAGCAGGAAACAACCATGTTTCAGTTATGACTATGATGTCATAATCTTCTTCCATAACGGATGTAAAAAATGTATCCACTTTTGTGCGCATTCCTCCCGTGTTGTGGTAATATATATTAAAACAATATTTGTGTTTAGTCGTATAATTTGCCTCTTCTTCGACACCACTTTTATTATTATTATTACTGACATTATTAAATTTTGGCTCTAAACCGTTAAAGCCGATCGAGGTACTAAACAATGATTCGATGATTGCCGACGATATAATTTACAAATTATTTGATTAATATACCACGAGGCCAAGATGATGAGTCCAACAGCAGGTTCAATTTGTTATCCAGAACCCCAATTTTGAATGATTGTATAGTCACGGTCATCATTACGTCTCATCCGAACTAAATAGGTTTATCAATATCCAATTTATTTTTTAAATATAGTGACATAAATTATCATCATCACTAACATCCTTGCACAGACGTGAAACAAAAATTCATTTTACTGGTTCGACAATGTGCAGAGTAGAAGCAATAGACTCGGTTTGTGTCGTAACCTGAGCGAAGCAATCGCGTATTTGTTCAACGATCTGGTCACCACTTTTGCTGCAGGCAGATGATAGGCTGGAAGCACGCGAATTTGCTAAAGACTCAGCGGCCTGACTAATTAAAAAATTAACGGTGGGAAGAGTGGTGTCGGCAGTTACTGATATTTTGGATACAATAATATCCAAAGAGGATTTGAACGTATCCAACGTCATACAATTATCCTATTTAAATACACGTTTATGCTATGGACACATAAAAACTGCATATGGATAGTCATTAACGGTTTTGACCCAACTGTCGTTTGAAGGGAACTTCCAAACCAGGTAGTCCACATGAAAGAATTTGCTGCACGGCCCTAAATAGTGTAGGAGCTCTCTGCACCGTTTGGTGTTGTTGCACAACTTGACACAAATCTTCGTCATAATTATCGTATATGGTTAGAATATAAATTATAAAATTAATCGTTGAATTGATTGTCCAAACTGATTCTACGGATATTTAATTCACTCGAAATGTATTATCTGTTTATTAAATTTACAGAAAGTAAATTTTATCAAGAAAAGAAAGAAAAAAAGAAAACATGTCAATATATTTTCAAGGCCCATTTCTTGCTAAAACAGTCACCTCGTTGCTTTCAATTTTATTTGTTTTAACGAACCTTACTTTTAAGGTTAAATCCAGCATTAATGTATCTTCCACTTAAAATCATAGTATAAATCAGGGTTTCGAACCCGCACAATTTTGGGTTCGGGTTCGGGTTCAGGTTCGGGTTAAAATAATAAGACTTCACAACAATTTCATTAAAAAAAATACGATTAATTTGACAAATAGGATATCTCTTAATGATTCTTCTCTAAGGTGTACCCTTTGTGGAGCTAAACTAAACTTTAAATCCGAAAATGCCCATATAAATTCCTGTTTCACACTTACTTCAAAGTCAACTCGGAACCCGGTTGAATCGAACCCGCGATATGTTGGGTTCGGGTTCGAAAAAATTACTAAAAATGTTTGAATCGGAGTTCGAAACCCTGGTATAAATTAAAATCATTTCAGATTTTTAAGCAATAATAAATCTGTAGTTCTGTTGAATTAAGCAATGTTAATTAGGTAGCAGTGATATGTTACACAATAAAATAATTAACTTTTATTAAGATAAATCAATTAACGCAAACAAATAAATAACAACAAATAAAACAAGAAACAACTGCAATAATCAAATATAAAGGGCTGAAACCTTACGGGATGATCAGAACTTCGACCCTAAAATTAACTCAATCTCTTAATAAACTAAACCTGCTGAATCGCTTAATTCAATCTTTAGCTCAACCTCCAACTCAATTTAAAACTCAATATCCAACTCAATCGCAATTCATTCAAATCTCAACTCAATCATCATTCAACCCCAAATTAACTTTCAAATCAACCCTTAACTGAACCCCAAACTCTAAGCCTAACCCCCAAATAATTCCCTAGCGGAATCCTTTAGTTAACCTTAATGAAAGCCAATTCAACCACAACACAGCTTCAACCAAATATCAACCACTCATTTCCACACTCAACGGCCAACTCAATCCGGATGTCAACTCGATTCGAAAGCTACATGTGTATATGAACTGAACTTAAATCTAACCTTCCATTAAACCCTCAACTCTACCCCAAATTAATCTCTTACCGAACCCAACTACTACAAAGTTCAAATCAAACCTAAAATCAATACGGTTCGAACACTACAAGCATGAAATCAACGTAAGCTAATCTCTACCTCAACCATCGATACAACCCCCCAATAAATCCTCAACTTAACCCCATCTGTCAATTCCACCTCAACACCCTACTTAACAACAACACAGTTCTCAATTCAACCCGCAACTAAATATCCAACTCAATCCTCAAATCGTCACGGTTCGAAAACTAACTTCCAACTCAACCCACAACTTTCCTCAAAAAATTCCGCAACTCTCACTAAACCTCAGCTTAACCCCAACTCAACTCCCAACCCAACCCTTAACTTACCCCTAAACTGAATCCCTAAACCAATATGGAATTCAACTCAATCCTAACTCAACCTCTAACTCGACCTCCAACTCAACTCTCAGCTCGACCTCAAACGCAACATCCAACTCAATCCTCAAATCAACGCAACTCGAAAAGTTACATTGGTCAATGAACTCAATTCAACACAACTCAAGCTGTCTTCTAACTCAACCATCAACACAACCCCAAATAAATTGCCAACTTAAACGCTGACTCAATCCCATTTCAACTCCTACTCAACTTCAACTCAGCCCAACCTCAGTCCAACCTCAACTAAACCTTAATTAGACCCACAACTCCTTAAATTAACCACAAAATCACGTTCAAATCAATTCCCATATCAATAGGGTATTAAAAACTACATGCGTACAACTCAAATTTACCTAACTCTAATTGAACCATCAATTTAATACAAAAATACACCTGAAGCTGAACTAACTGCACACTAAATCCAAACTCAACTCAATTCCAACACACCCGCAAATGGAACCCAATTCAACCGCAAACTCAATTCTCAAATCAGCACATAGGTATAAAAAATTGATCAACGTGTGTTTAACCAGCATAAAAGTAAAACAAAATTAATTTATTTAAAAAATTGTAAAATTATATAAATATTTAGTACTTATACAGAATTTATATTTAGTACTTAACTTGCTTATATATTTACCATCTAAACGCAGTAATTTGTACGTTCGTAAAATTAAATATTATTTTTCACTGAAAACAATGTACTAGAATAGAGAGGAAAAGTATAAAATGTCAGTATTGGTTGAAAAAATAAGTTAGTGTTCAATACGGTTCGGATCGGAAAAAAAATAAATTTGTTAAATTCGAAAATTATAAAATAAATAAAAATGTTAAAACGAATTTAATGTGTACATGTTCTTATTAAAAAGTAAAAGTTTTAGCAATCCATCGGCACAATAAAAGATCGGCCAATTTACAGTCCACAAATAAAACCATTAATACGGCAAGTCATCATGGTCCTTCGAGCCGGATGTAATTAAATTACAAATTGTGTCGATATTGCTAAAAGAAAAATTTAAGTTCTTAAATTGTAAGAGACAATATTTTAATACGTGGCATAATTACCTATTTAAGTTAAAAATATTATTTGTTCATATGTACGAAGTGACATTATTTTTGTTTTGGCTTATGTGAACAGTCAGCCATTTGTAAATATTTAATTTTTTTGTGTATTTGTTTGTGGTGTAAGCAAAATTCAAGCGGGACATTTTTGCATTTTTTTTATAATCCGATTCATTTGTGTAGTGAGAAAAAACATTTTCATAATTCATGAGATATTTTGTTTCGAAAAATTGTTTCGTTTCATAATTGCGGCGTCGGTTCATAGTTTTGTTGCACATTATTCATAAAATAATATCAGCACGAAAAAATTCAGATCAAAATTATCCGTGATATTTGGATTCGGATCAGATTTTGAACAGTATTATAATTATATGTACAGTGTGTCAGTTAAAGTGTTTTATTTAAAATCAAATATTTCAAGTGCAAATAATGGTGAACCAACTCGTGTAAACAATAAAAGATTCATACGAGAACATTTTGAATTGTAAAATCTTATACTGTATGCGATTATATTCGGATTTAACGGTTGATCGTCGTGTCATGAACAGTACGAAGTTGTGTATAGTGTAGCCGCATAAAAATAAAAAACGAAACTGTACAATAAGCGGACATTTTCATATAATAGGGTGTTCAAACAGTTTATTTATTCACGTTAATTTGCGGATGTTAATAAGAATATTTTGTGATAATTGACTTCATAAAGAAACGGTTATTTTTGCATTATTATCTGAATAAGTGAGGTTTATTACAAAATGACGGAATATCAAATTTTGAATAATTAAAGAGCACGAGTCAAAGGAACGCTTACAAGAATATCGAATATGACATTAGATGATGAGACAACTATAGATGATATTCAAACCCGAATCGAAAAATTAGATGAATTATGGGCTGAATTTCATAACATAGAAGATGAGATGTCTACATTTACTGAATTTAATTCTTCAATAGACAAGTTTGAATTAGATTATTTCAATCTTAAATCACGGCTACGTTCATCAGAGCGAAAATGGAATGATTTAAGGACAAATGCTACAGGGTTGTCATCAATTGCCGCTCTCGCAGAACAACAGAAATCATTTATAGAAGAGGTATCGGAAATCAATAAACACAATCACGACATTCATTTACCCAAATTAAAACTCGATCCGTTTTATGGCAATTATAATGAGTGGCCAACATTTAAGGACATATACATGGCTGCAATTCACAACACACTATTGTCGGATGCGCAGAAGTTACAGCATCTGAAAAATCTTTTAAAAGGTTCGGCTGCTACAATATTGAGAAACACAAAGGTCACAGATGCAAACTACGCGGAAGCTTGGGAAAAGGTCTTGAACCGGTTTGAACGAAAACGTTTTATTGTGAACTCTTATATAAATGAATTTTGTAGCATTCGAACCATAACAAAATCAAATGGAATTCAGTTACGGAATATCACGGATGCAGCTGACGAAATTATTCGGGGTATCCAAGCACTTGGTACAGATGCAGAAAGCAGGGATCACTTTCTGATTTACATAATTCTTCAGAAACTTGATACTGACTCTCGTGATGCTTGGGCAAATAAGTTCTCTGCCACAAACAATTTGCCAACATGGAAGGAGTTCATACAATTTTTGGAAAATCGGTGTGATGTGTTTGAGAACTCAGTGGTCATAAATCAAACTTCAACTGTTAGACAAACAGTAAATGTTAGGCAACCTCCAACCGCTATTAAAACCCACGCATCAGTTGTAAATGAAATCATTTGTTTAAAGTGTGGAGGTTCCCATAAAATATACGAATGTGTTGAATTCAAAGCTCTTCCAGTATTTCAGCGAAAGCAGTTTGTTTACAGCAAAAGCTTATGTATTTGGTGTTTGAAAAAGGGTCATACAGCTAGGAACTGTCCAGATCAACGGAAATGTTTTATTTGTAAAAAAAATGGTATGGATGGAAAGCATCATAGTCTCCTTCACTATTCAAATAATCGTTTTGAAAATGACCTAAATCAACCAACTACTGCATTACTAGCAAACTCACAACCGAAGTCTAGTGAATTAAACGAAAATGACAAAACTAATACGTTGCCCAAAATAACTCAATCATTTCAACAAAATGAGATCCGCACTCAACATAAGAATGAACCATCATGCAACAATATGTTTAATACAACAAAATCAACTACCAATCAACAAACCAGTGTCTCAAGTGCAGTGTTATCGGCTGTTACAACAGATTCGGTCAGTACAATTTTTAATCAATGCAATGCTGTTTTACCTACAGCTTTAGTTAGAGTAAAAGATCAGTGTGGTAAATTACAAGTGTGCAGAGCTTTGCTAGATTCGGGCTCTCAAACTAATTTTATTTCGGAAGACTGTGTTCAGCGGTTAAACTTAAAAAGAGTGAATATTCGGATACCAATAGATGGAATAGCAGCATCGGAAGCTGGGACGACAAATGGTATGGTACATATGCAACTATACAATCGGTTTAACGATACAATCTTAGTGGAGTCACATGCACTTATATTATCAAAGCTGACCTCAACAATGCCAGCAGTGCCATTTCCGGTTGAAAATTGGAGTTATATATGTAATTTGGCATTAGCTGATCCACATTTCAATATTCCTGCTAAAATTGATATCATTATTGGTGCACCAAAGTTCTTTGAAATCTTACAACACGGAAAAATTTTTGATAACGAACGTAAACCATGTGCACAAAATACAGTTTTTGGATATGTGTTAGCAGGTGAACTTCCGAAAATGGATGATAATCAAAACCAAAGCATGTTAAGTTGCACAAGCCAAGTAGATTTATCAAGCTTATTAAACAAGTTCTGGGAAATTGAAGAGGTTTCGTCAACAAAAGCTGCAGCTACATCAGAAGAAATCGATTGTGAAAATCATTTTTTAAATACATTTGCTCGCGATTCAACTGGTCGATTTCTATTGAAACTTCCTTTCAAACGTGATGCGCCACCCCTGGGTAATTCTCAACAACAAGCAGTTAGGCGTCTTTTTTCTATGGAACGACGATTTAAAACTAACAAAGAATTGAAAGCCAATTATGTGACATTCATGCGAGAATACGAAGCTCTTGGGCATATGGAGAGGATACCACCAAACAATATATCAGTAGATTCATCCTTGTGTTTCTATTTGCCACACCATGCAGTGGTTAAAGAATCAACAACGACAAAAACAAAATGTACAGACAGATCTTAATACATTCAAGTGATACAAATTACCAGAGGATTGTATGGCGCGAATCGGAAAATGAGCCAGTACAACATTACAAATTAAAAACTGTTACATATGGGCTGTCGTGCGCACCGTTTCAAGCAACACGGTCATTGAAACAAATTTCCATTGATTGCAAAGCGGATCATCCTGAAATATCAAAAATAATTGAAACGCAATTCTACGTAGATGACTTACTTAGTGGAGCTGATTGCGTTAATGATGCTATCTACAAATACGAGCATATAACCAGAATATTAGAATCGTATGGTCTACATTTGCGAAAATGGAAAAGCAATTCATATAAATTGCTGTCACGCATACCTCATGATCATCTAGATATCGTTCCTCAAAATCTAGATACCGATACTTCCATCACGAAAATCCTGGGACTTCAATGGAATCCAATTGAGGATAATTTATTATATAAGTATTCACCTTGCGATTCATCTCAAATTACGAAGCGTACCATATTGTCGGAGGTGTCACGGTTATTCGACCCAATAGGATTACTGTCACCTGTTCTAATAAAGTTTAAAATTTTATTACAGTCACTTTGGATTGAGAAAACGGATTGGGATGATCCAATTCCTCCTAACCTGCTAGCTGTATGGAATGAAACATAGGTACAATTACCAGAAGTCGAAAAAATTAAAATTCCCCGATGTATTAAAATTAGAAATGCTGAGAATTATCAATTAATTGGGTTTAGCGATGCTTCGGAAAAGGCATACGGTGCTACAATATACCTGAAGTCAAGTGATGAGCATAATAATTCAGATATTTATTTGATCACGTCTAAATCACGGGTGGCACCACTGAAGGTAACATCAATACCACGATTGGAACTGAATGCTGCAGTTCTTTTAAGTCGCTTACTCATATATGTAAAAGGAATTTTAGAAGTAAAAAACATCGAAATATTTGCCTACACTGACTCTACGACGGTGTTGTCATGGCTAACCAATGAACCGTATAGATTGAAAACCTACGTAGCTAATAGAACGGAAGAAATTATATCGTTAATTCCACCACAGAGATGGCGCTATGTCAAATCAAAAGAGAATCCAGCCGATTTTGTGTCACGTGGCGTTACAGTAAACCAATTGTCAGATTTGACCTTATGGTGGAAAGGTCCGGAGTGGCTTCAAAAACCTACAAACGAATGGCCAATTATTTATACTGTATCGGATAAGTCAAACGTGGAAAGAGAAATGCGTAAAAGAATCAACATTTTTCATGTAAGTCCTCGTGATCAGTTTTTTAGTGAAATATGCAGCAGATTTTCATCATATAACAAGATGATCAAGTTTATTGCGGCGTGGTTTCGAATTATAAGTTATTTGAAATACAAACAGAAATTTGCAAATGTATTTACGGCTACGGAATTAAGCGAAGCGGAAAAATTTTGTGTCAAGAGATGTCAAAGGTCAACATTTGCCGGAGACATAAATCGCCTAGAGCAAGGTGAAATGGTTCACAACAAAAGCAGTTTGTTATCTCTACATCCTTTTATTGATCAGGAAGGATTATTGAGAGTAGGAGGGAGATTAGCAAGGTCCACATTACCATATGATCAAAAATATCCATTACTGTTACCACAAAAACAACATTTTTCCAAATTATTAACGTTACATTATCATTTGAAATATTTACATGCTGGACCGACTTTACTAACATCCATAATCAAGCGCAGATTCTGGATTATTCGTTGCCGAGATGTAGCAAAGTTAATTGTTAACCGATGCTTAGTATGTTTTAGGTACAAACATAACACGGCGCAGCAGTTGATGGGTAATCTACCAAGACCACGGGTAGAAGTTCAAATACGGCCTTTCATTCATACTGGTCTGGATTATGCCGGCCCTATAAATCTAAAAATGTGCAAAGGGAGAAGTAAAACCACCTACAAGGCTTACATCGTAGTGTATGTATGTTTGACCACAAAGGCTTTAACAATAGATTTAGTAACTGACCAGACATCCGCGGCATTTATAGCAAGTTTACAAAGGTTCATTGCAAGACGAGGAGTTCCTCATCACTTATATAGTGATAATGCTACGACATTTGTGGGTGCAAACAAACAATTGCGACAATTATTTTTATTGCCTCAATCGTTTAATCCAATCGCATCGTTCATATCTAATCAGGGTATAACTTGGCATTTTATACCGCCGTTATCCCCGCATATTGGCGGAATGTGGGAAGCCAGTGTTCGATCAATCAAATTTCATCTCAAACGAGTTTTAAAAGATCAATTAATGTCGTACGAAGAACTAATAACCTTTCTATTACAGATTGAATCAGTTCTGAATTCAAGACCGTTGTGCCGTTTAAGCGACCAGCCTGAAGAGTTTGAGGTGCTTACTCATTCACACTTTATTATTGGTGAAACAATAACAAGCATACCGGAAGAATCTGTAGAAGCAACTCCAATGAATAGGTTATCACGATTTCAAAGGATCCTTCGGTTAAAGCAATCATTCTGGCGTCATTGGCACAAGGCGTACCTGAACAGCCTACAGCATCGCCCAAAGTGGAAAAAACAAGAAGAGAACATAAAATGCGGAGACTTAGTAATTTTGAAGGAAGATGGTGTACCCCCAGGTTCGTGGATCATCGCACAAGTGACGAAATGCTACCCCGGTGAGGATAACAATGTAAGGGTAGTGGATATAAGAACTTCGAAAGGGAACTATAAACGGTCGATAACAAAATTGGTCAAGGTGCCAGAAGCAGATGGAGATGATAAAATGTTAGTTAAGGATTCCCTTAACGGAGGGGAGGATGTTTAACCAGCATAAAAGTAAAACAAAATTAATTTATTTAAAAAAATGTAAAATTATATAAATATTTAGTACTTACAGAATTTATATTTAGTACTTAACTTGCTTATATATTTACCATCTAAACGCAGTAATTTGTACGTTCGTAAAATTAAATATTATTTTTCACTGAAAACAATGTACTAGAATAGAGAGGAAAAGTATAAAATGTCAGTATTGGTTGAAAAAATAAGTTAGTGTTCAATACGGTTCGGATCGGAAAAAAAATAAATTTGTTAAATTCGAAAATTATAAAATAAATAAAAATGTTAAAACGAATTTAATGTGTACATGTTCTTATTAAAAAGTAAAAGTTTTAGCAATCCATCGGCACAATAAAAGATCGGCCAATTTACAGTCCACAAATAAAACCATTAATACGGCAAGTCATCAACGTGGTAAAATCACCACGTGGTTTGAGGTCAATTCGTATGGCAGATTCCCTGACCCTCTTGCAGTACAGCTTCCAAAAGCTCTTTAATTCCCCGCCTTGATCACAGAAACAGATTGGCCAAAAAAATTCAAATCGGACAAGCCGTTCTCGAGATACCACGGGTATACCAGACGGATGGACTTCTTTTTTTGTGTTTTTCAGATTCATGTACATACTTTCAAAACGCCGAGAAAAATGGTTTTAAACCAACAAAACTGTTGGTCATTCTTGACAGGATTTTAATAACATTTGTCCTTTTTAACCGAAGTTAATACACGATTGGTAAAACTGTTTTTTCAAAATTAATAAGAGTCTATAATAAAAAACAAAACGCTGTTTGGGTGGATATAAGAGAAAGTTACGGAATAAAGTAAAAACAACTTTTTTGCTCCATCTGGCGAAAGCTGTCACTGCTGCTCTTGTGCCATAAATTATAAAGGAAGCATATACACACAATTTCAATTTGATGGTCGCAATCAAAATGTTTCTTTAATTTGTTTGGTCATATCGTGAGGTTTTTGTTATATGAACCAATTAATTGAATTCATAAATTGGTTTTTATTACACTAATGTATATAAATAATAAAATGTAATATTTCAAATTTCTCTTAAAATTCATTTGAACGTCAAATTCTAATTTCCTAATTTTTTGTGTGTGCTTCAAAAACTGGTTGACCGATAGTAATAAAATTCATTGTAAAAGGAAGCAACATTTATGAAAACAATTAAAAATGTTATTGTTCGCGCGATAATTGTTCTCTAACATCCACCACACCAAAAAAGTGGTTAAATATGCACACGTTTCTCGTGTAAATATCATGAAATTGATATTAATTATTATTTTAGTCCAAAGCAGTGCTTAAAGTGTAAAAGTTTTTAGCGTGATTACATTAAATAAGCTTTATGTTTATGACCAGTCATTCCACATCTTATTGGATTATGTACAAATTATAGAAATCTGTTTAATTTCAATTACTGCGGACAAAATATTTTGACATTCTAATTTTAGGTGTCGATTCTATATGGCTACGAGTATAATTTAATATAAAATTGAAAATAGCTTGAGGTTATTGTGGTTGGAAATCCCAAAAATATATTTCTTCGTCAGCAAAATTAAAAGCAAGAGAAAGACTTCATGAATTATACAAATTGTAAAAAAAAAAAATTCTATCCTTTATTTTAGACGTTGTTGTTGTTTAGTACGTTAAAGTGGACAATTTTATTTCATGCAATATCCATATTTTAGATAACATCAACTTATTTTATGTATTATGTATTACTACTACTATACAACTATATACATACTTTACTAGAATAATGAAAACTATTGATGTCATCCAACTAACCAACCAACCAACCAACCAAAACTTATTATGTAAACCACTTTATATACACATCGTTCAAAGAATATTATTTACATTTATGATTTTTGTGGGCAGGAAGGAAATGAAAATATACAAAAAAAAAATGTTAAGTAACGAACCCCTTTGAGTTGTATAGTGGAAAAATGACCGAAGGAAAATTAGAATAGATAATTTTTTGATTTGTTTTATGAAATTTATTGTACGACGAAAAAATTTATGACATACGTGATACAACCAGATTTCACTTGCTCTTCTATATAAAGTTAATTAACCTAGCGCTTGTTACATACTATACAAGAGCGGCGTCCACCAAGAAAATTAATATTCACCCCTCGTTGTGCGCGCTAAAGGCTAAAATAAAAAAACAAGTCAACTTCGTTAATTCTAATCAAAATTGAATATCAAATTGTCCACCTTTTCGTTGATTATTATTATAACTATAATTATTACAACCAACTTCCACTTTTATCCTTTATATTTAAAAATGTTCTTATACCCACCACCCTATAGAGCTTCACCTCGCGATTTCATGTATTTTTTATATTACTACAAAAAATTTGTTTAATTATTTTAGATCCACTGCTGTGCAAAACGAGTCGAAACATTTCAAAATATTAACATTTATTATTGTTATAGTTTTTCCCATTATCATGAAAATTTATGTTATCTCTACAGAAATATGAATTATGGAAAAAGGCTCCACAACACCATACATATATATACAATATACCAAAATCACCTTAATTTGAATATTTCTTTTAAAACAAATTATTATGATAAAATGGAAACACTGAAGTTTCGACGCAAATTGAATATATTTGAATTGTAAATTATGGAATTTAATTTTTCTGTTTCAATAAAAATGAAAAATGATAAGAAACAAAAGAAAAGAAAATATCCATTATCATAACGGATTAAAATGTTTTAAGTGGTTCGCGCATACATGATTATGAAATTAGCTTTTAGATGTTTTTTTCTTGCGGGCTAAATTTCTATTCGACATTTAATGAGGTTAATCAGTAAAGACGTGTTCAAACTAACATTTCCAAAATTGCTAATAGTCACAAAAACTATATAGTTTAGTTACAAGATGGTGAAACAAATATTAACCTTCCTGTAGGGAATGTTTAAAATAAACTTTATATGTGTGAAATTTGGGATACTCTCGAATTCTCAACAAAAAAAAATCCCAAGAAACATCCACAAAAACGCAAATTTAGATGCCAGAAGACCCTATTAGATTTTTCGTAAATACGAACAACTGCAATTTGATATCAAAATGATGCTACATAATTTCTTATCATCCTTGCGCGGAGAGGACCAATACTAATTAGAAAGGCTTTTTACACTTTCTGCCGTAGGCACTTGGCGAAACACACTTAATACACACATTTTTAAATTTTTTTAAAAACACTTGTTAAATATTTCGCAAAATTACAAAAGGTTTAAAAAATCACTCGATCGATTTCGGCTTGTTAGGCCATCATCAGTACTCCTGATGATGGCCTAATAAGCCGAAATCGATCGAGTGATTTTTTAAACCTTTTGTAATTTTGCGAAATATTTAACAAGTGTTTTTAAATACAATGTGTGTATTAATTAGAAAGGGTTAAATATTGTCGCAAATGGAGAAATAGCCATTCTAAGTAAAGCTAACCGATTGAGTATATCACAGTAAAACGTATTGTCGCACTTAGAAATACATTTCAGTAGGCACTTCAGTATAAATACATATAGTACTTCCATGTGAAGTTCATCGGTGAATTGTTAGATCGCGATACTGATATCGTTTTGAATTTTTCAAAATATATTTTTATATTTAAATTCGCCTAAATATGTATAGGTACGAATCATGATAAACCAATTGAAAGGTATGATAGACAGCTGTTTCAAATTCGTCTTTTTTTGTGCATGTCATCATTCGATGCGATAAAATCACGAGGCTTCGTTGTTTTCATAAAATTTTCACAAAAACTATCGCCGCAAAACAATTCGATTTGTTTTTGTTTGCAATGAACTATTAGTTTATAAGAAAAAAGTATAGCACCGATCACCGAATGACGTAATTTTTTAGTGAAAGAGATAGCAGTGCATGCGCTTGATCATACCTCTTAAATTGGTTTATCATGGGTACGAATAAATAGGCCCAACTAGTTTAAGCAACACTAAGGCAATTCGATTTTTAAAAATATTCTTGAATCACATTTTTTCAATTTTTTCATTTGCGTAGTAGATGTCTGTACATCAGCAAATTTTATTGCTGTTGTACAAAATGTATTTTTTATTACAGTTTCCAATAATGGATTTCAAACAAAGTCACTCCTAAATTATTTTTTTGATGCAGAGTACTGGCTGAATGTTTCATTTTGCTCATAAATCGCCACCCGTACAACATGAAAATATGCTCTAGTTCTAAATACCTCTGTGATTATCGGTAATTAATCCCGCTAAAGGTGAATTTTTACCGTGTAACAGATTTATAAATCAAGAAATCATTCCTTGCGTGCAAAAATGTTGTATCGCATCTGAATCCCCACATAAAGTTTTCAACTTTTACTTGTAATTGTCCTTAAAAACTTCACCTAAATTTTTTTTTTGGATTAGAGGAATTTCGTAAAATCATGAACCCATTCTCTGAAGGCCTTGCAAAAATCTTTGGCCCATATAATGATACTCCTCTCGGAAAGCCTGAGTAACACTTAACAACATGCAACTCAGCGTCAAGCACTAATCAGCACGGAACATTATGTAACACAAACTCACATCTCTAATAATTTTGAAAGTTGCATAATACATATAACGTCAAGCAAGCACCTTCACTTTAAAACTGGAATATATTGAACCATGTAGAAGCCAAGCAATACACCAAAGCCTCGAGTTGCATCGATTCGACTTGCGACGGTTCGACTTGCGTCACTTTTTTCGACGCAACTCGAGTTTTTTTTTTTTTTTGTGAGGCAAAACAGTTTATGTATACTGAATAATAGAATATTTGCGAACTGAAATAAAAAAATAGCAACTCGAGGCTTTGGTGTATATCGATAGCTTAGTGCACACTAGTGTTATGTCCATTTTTACAATTTGTGGTAAATACAAATTTAGGCTTTCAGAAAGGCATACTTTATCATTTATGCTTCTGTTATTTGGTACTAAAATCATTTATACACTATTCCAAAGGCATTGAATGAAAATTCCAAATATTTTCGAATTTATATACGCATTCTTGTGGACATTCAAAAAATTCACACTTATGTGCTCTAAGGTATCGATAAATAAAACCGTCACTCCCAAAAATATCGATAAGACTCAAATAATCTGGTAACCTAGAAACGTCTTGAAAGTTCTAGAAAAGTTCGTCCTGTTAGAAAATTTTTAACTTATAATAAACCAAAGTCAAGCAACCCAAATCAGTATTAAAAAATATTCAACCTTTATTGGCTAGCCCTAAAATAGGGGCTTCTAGAAACAATCTAAATACCGAAAAATTTCCAAAATATGAAAATAATTCGTAAATAATCTTTTGAATAACCCCAAAATCAGCATTTCCTAGACACTAGTACGATTACATGTCATTGACCCTTAAAATCCATCTACCTTTTTCTTTACAGAAACACTGTTTCATGTAATGTACTAAAAACGTATAAAATTTGTATTACCTGTGGACAGTACACATTTCGTGAATAAACATCGAAGCTCGATTTACGTTGACATTTCTACCATTATAACTGTTATGTATGTGTCGACAAAACCACATCGATACACTTTTGGAGGCATAGGGCGAAAAATTGAGTGAATTTTTTCCTTAAAAATTCTAATAAAAATCAAAAATAAATAATTCCTGTAATTATTGCCGCGATCTTATCCTTCTCTTACAATACCTATAATATTTCGGAAGATAGCTCATGTTGTTTAATCGACTAATCATGTGTGAATAAGCTGCGAATTTATAGTTTATTGGATAGTTCGATTCAATATGTGGTCTGTATATTGTGAAGGTTTTCGATATACAGTGAGTCACAGTGAAAATGGTTCACCCCCAATAAAAAAATAATGGTAAAAAATTTCTAAAAAAAATTAAATAATGTAAGAAACAATGATTATTTTTAAAAGTATGTATATTTTACTCCAATTTTAATAAAATAAAAAATTGAATTATTGAACAGCAAATAACATATTCAAAATAAAAAATAAAAAAAAAATGAGTGTGCTTTAGACCACACGACTGAAGTAAAACTTCTTTAGCTCCATCCAGGGCCAATCAGAGGGTGGGCCAGCCGGGCCATACGGCACGGGCCCCCGATTTTTAGGGGCCCCCGAATTTTTTGTTACTATAGATTTCTCATTTGCGCTTGATCTTCGATAATATTTTGTCTATATAACAAGAACAAGATGTGTGACAATTTAAAATTTGACATTGAAGAGCGTTTTATTTGCTTCGATTCATTCTTTTCCAGAGAATGAATCGAAGCAAATAAAACGCTCTTCACCTGAGAAGAAATTGCTGCCAGAATTCTTGAAATTTTGTCGGATATGGAATTAAAATATAATTTATGTATTGCCCGAGCATATGATAATGGTGCAAATATGGCTGGCAAGCTAAACGGTGTGCAAGCCATTCTTATTCTTACGAAGCGTAATCCTAATTGTATTTTTTCCAGCTGTGGGAACCACACATTAAATCTTGTTGGAGTTGATTTAACTGAATCGTGTAAAGAAGCTGTACAATTTTTTGGAGTTATACAACAAATGTATAATTTTTTTAGCAGTAGTACGCGGAGATGGGAGGTTTTAAAGAAACATATCCGTATGTCTCTTCATTCGATTTCCAAAACTAGATGGTCTGCTAGAATAGATGCAGTAAAACCAATAGCCAAAAATCTATTATCTATTCGAGATGCTTTAAATGAAATGCATTCCTTTAATTTACCACCACACGCAATCGTTGAATTACACTCAATTGAGAAATATTTAAATAAATTTGAATGTGTTTTGCTTTCTATCATATGGCTCGAAATTTTGACAGATTTGCATCAGACAAATTTGGTAATTGAAGCTCGAAATGCTACACTTGATATTGAGCAAAATAATATTGAAAGTCTAGTAATGAGATTTCGCAATTTAAGCGGAATGTGGAATGAAATATTTGCGAAAGCAAAAGCTAAAGCACGTGAATATGGAGTTACATGTGATTTTGCCATTAATAGAACGATACGGACACAATCGGATGCTGAAAAATACTACAGGATAAATGTGTTTAACGTAATAGTTAATTCCGTAATAGCTGGCTTACAAAGACTTCAATCTTTACAAAATATCTGCAATCTTTTCGGTTTTCTTTGGTCATTTCCAAACTTGACTAATGAAAAAATTGAAGCTGCAGTAAACCGTTTGCATTCAAAATACACGAGTGAGTTATCAAACGAGATACTAGATGAGGTAAATTTCCTTAAAAAAATGTATGCAGCTAATTTCAATGCAGATCCGATACCAACAAATTTATTAGAAAATATTCTCAGTAAAACTTAGCTGGTTTATTTCCGAATCTTATCATTGTCTTAAGAATATTTTTAAGTATTCCTGCATCTGTGTCTTCAGCCGAGAGGAGTTTCAGTGTTCTTAAAAGAATAAAAAATTTTCATCGCTCAACAATGGCAGAACAGCGGTTAAATGGATTGGCAATGTTAAACATTAACCACGACATGGCAAGAAAAATTAATTTTGAGCAAATCATTAGAGAATTTTCTAATAATAAAGCGAGAAAAGCTTCAATCTAATAATTTCTAATAAATTCTAATAAATACTAAAATGAATTCATGTGATATAAACTTAAGATTGTTTTATTTTATTTTTATGGGGTCCCATTTTAATAATTTGGCCCAGGCCCCCTGCTAGCTCTGAAAGGCCCTGGCTCCATCTATATGTATATGTATATACATATGTATAATATGTACATGTACATATATACATATGTATACATATATTAATTTTCTCCAAATATTTAAATTTATTATGGGTTTTCATAGATAAATTAATATTTTGGTATAGATTTTTATTTTTTAATTTTTATTCATTATTTTCAGATACATCAGTAATTACTGTGGTTGATTGTAAGACCGAGACAATAGGGTTATGGTATGAGAAATAAGATACATATGTTTTCGAATGAAAATTTGAAAGATATCTAGAGAAAACTGCATCGATTGTTGTTCCATGTCTTGTGGTAGGCTCATTTCGGTTATTATTCATTTGTAGTTCTAATTTATCTTGTAGAAAGTTTACCAAGAGTTGTCCATCGTTGGACGCGAAATTAACATTGAAATCTCCTGCTAAAATTAGTGGGAATGTATGATAGTTTTCTCCTAATTCTTCAGAGCCTACTCGACCGTAAATCATAAGTTTTTTATATGAAAACCTTATAATATTATTAACTGTGTTATTGGGCGAAATGTAAGCAACTACCATTATGATGTTTGTTCCATCGTCCAAAACACAGTGAGCAGCACATATATATCACCAATTGATCATTGACCAATATCGATTTCACGAATATGTCGTAATAAAATGTCCATTTTCGAAGTTACTATATTCGAGACATCATTTGATTTCTGATAAATTGCCACTCCTGCTGATTTAACATTTTTACGCTTAAATTTCGCAATACAATCAAAATTCGGGATGTCAACATTTTCATCGTCATTTGACCAGGTTTCTGATAGAAACAAAACATTGCTTGAATCAATTACGGGATCGCTCAAGTCCGACACGTGTTTTCTGAGACTTTGGCAATTGAAAGCAACCATGGACAACTTTTTTCTGTCATTCATGAAATCAAGAATCGTTCTTCCTATTGTTGACAATGTATTCAACGATAATCGGCGAAATTCATCTTGTAAAGATATGATTGATGTATCATTTTTTCGACCATGATAAAATCTATTATCATTGTCTTTTGGCACTATGTACAGTCCTTCAAAAATTATTTAAAATTAAAAAATTAAAAAAAAAATAAAATATGATGGGGATCGAACCGAAGACCTTTGCCGCTCTAGTCGCGTGCTTTACCACTATGCCACAAACTATACTAAATAGTGCTTTTAATTTGCATTGTTAAATTGTTTTATTTTTTCAAAGCATTTCTATTAACGATCGATCACACTTTTCGTAACGCATTTTCATAATGCATTCACCAGCTTAGTCCCCAAGTCAAGCGTGCGTAAAGAAGTTTTACTTCAAAAATCATATCACAAGGAAAATGGTATATGTTAAATTACAGTTATAAAAAGTATAACAAAAAGTCCTAAAACTTCTTCAGTATTTTGTTGGAAAACCTTCCTGCTTAATAACTATAGTTTTATGGGCTAATTTTATCCCATTCCTCCAATAAGATTATTTTTAAATCATTTTTATTTGATATATTTGGTTGCTAATTTCACACTCCAATTTAAGCCATACATTTTCAATAATATTTAAATCAGGTGATTGTGGTGGTGTTTTGATTATTCTAGGACAATTAAACAACAGCCATCCTCGTACCATTCCAGCCGCGAGCTTGCGGAATTATTATCTTGATAGAAATAAAAAGTGTCTTTAATATCCAGTTTATCAGCAGTCTGTTTTAAATTTATTTTAATATATTTAAATCTTGGTATTTGTCGAAGTTCCCGTCAGTAAAATAAAGTTTTCCAACTTCAGATGCCGAACACGCACCCCAAACCATCACATGACCGCCACCATGTTTAACTGTAGGATGCAAACAGTGTGGATTCATTTCTTGGTTTGACTTTTGCCTAACGTTTACCCTGCCATAAGACCTAAAAAATGTTTCTCACTAACGAAAAGCTTCTTCCTGACAATTCGGTGCGCTCGGTCTTGGGTTATTCTTCGATTTGTTTACAATCCAACGTTCATTACGATCAGAAAACAGCTTTCGAAACTTATTTTTGGCATATTAATATTTGTTTTCTCACTAGTGTATTTGCCAATGATATTTTGATGTATTGTGACTATTGTGAGAGCTTTGCAAACAATTATGTTTGAGATACAGGACCACACGACACAACTAAATTAAACAAAACGTATCGACGACAAATGCATTTGCATTGAAGTGCATGAGAGCATAAAAAGTAAATAAGATGAGAATAAAGCAAAATTTTGAAAAAGTACCTTTATCCGAGAAAGTTTTGTTAGGTGGACAGTGGACTATTTTCATTGTGAGATTAATCTCTTTTCGTTCATTTCTTAATTGTAGTTGCTATTGCTATTAAATTCACAACATTTTTTCTTTTTTTAAACAGAAATATAATAAGCTTTTATAGCTACACATTTCGTTTTGTTTTGTGTATCGTTTGATTTTTTAAAAATTTTTCATAAAACTTTTGCTTTATTAAGGGTGGACCATTTTCACTGTAACTCACTATATGTTGAAATCGTGGTTGTTTCCGACATTGGTTATTGTTAGATCCAGAAAATTAATGCATTTATCACAAAACACAAAATTGTCAAGTTACCATAAGATTTTTTCCACAAAAGAAAATTAGCTTGAGGATTTTTAAAATTTCTAAGTATCTGAATTCAGAGAGTACAGTGTAAGATCGGTAATATCGGATAAATCAATCCGGCTTTTAAATTTTTCCAGTACAGTTGCGACTTTACGAATTTGCTTAGGAGAAAGTAAATGTTAGTGTACTATCTACAGACTCCATAAATTTTAGATTACTATCCATAGAGTCCAACTTCTTGGAAAATATTGATCATGAAAAAAAGCAATTTTTTATTAATCCAAAACAACTACTATACAAATCTTTGACTAAACGTTTAGTTATTCTTTTCGACTGTGATCCAGAAAATAGCTAATGTATTTTCTGAGCATAAGAACTGTGATTTAACTAACCTCGCCATCAGCAAGGCACAAGAGCATAAACAACAAGTTGAGAGCAATCGGACTTCCTAGTAGGTAGGTTTCTTAGATTTATTTTTATTTTGCCACAGCATCCAAGTGGTGAGTGGATAGCGTGACTTTATTTCCTCAAACATTAAATGTTGGTGTTGCTGCCACATTTGGAGTGTCTTTTTACGCCAAATTTTTAAATAGTGAAATAATTCAATCGCGTATTAGGGCCAAGAATGCTGTCGAAAATGTATTCCACTTATTCCAATTCGTACTTTTACTGTATTACGTGCAGAATATAGCAAATTCATAAGACCAATATTTTACTTTCTATAATCCTCCTTTGGAATGAAAAAACGAAAATGTTCTAAGATTGCATACCGAAGCCTAAATCCCCATCCGTCACACAATCGATAATAACATTTCAAAAAACTAGATTTCTGTTAAAAGTCATAAACAGTACAAATCTTCATTGTTTAATATTATTATTTTATTTTTTGCGTAATTTCTACTTTGTATGGTTTAAAACTTTAAAGAGAAAATAAAAAAAAATAACAAATCAACAAATTTGGTTTTGTGAATATTTTGAAAAATTTCAGGAAAGACCTTTCAGAATTTAAAATAATAAAAATTGATAATTTATTGTGTGTATCATAAATAATATTATACAAAAATACATGCACAATAATACGTAATGTGTTAGAGACGAGTAGGCCAGGGGATGTTTAACTCACCTTGCATTCATTTAGGCGATTACAAAAGTTTTGCACCACATATTTAAATGCGATCGATGCGACATCTGGAACTTCACCGATTAAATATTTTTTTTGTATGATGGTAGAGTAGTATACTATATGTATTTATACTATGCACAATTGCACAGTTCAACCTAAGGAGTCGACTGCGGGAATTTAAAATCGGTCAAGCGGTCTTTGTGTGCGTAACTTTACTTTGAGTGAAGCTGTAAAACAATAATCGGCCAAGTAACCTCCAAAATTCCTAAAAGCAACGGTATCACGAAAAATAGCAATGTTGCATATAAATTAATCTGTATCGATGGAACGCCTGAAATGAATGAATTATTCGAGAATGAGATACGGTGGAGTAGTAAACAAAAGACACCACAATGAAATTGCAATATGTACATAATATTCTTTTATCTTATGTCTATCAACCCAGATGTTGTTGTGTTTTACGTTGGAAACTGTAAGATGAAGTGTATTGGATTGAAAGGAGATGAATGGATATATTGAAGGCCACATTGAAAAAAGTTGCATTTCTTTATCAATATAGGAAATATTTCAACCCATTTACGAGTAAATACAGTTCCCTACATGACGTATAGCCGCGGATAAGATAACGGTTCTTTCAGTTAAGTTCGCTCTGGCTTGAGCTTTGAGCGATGTATTGATTTTTTCTTAAGTTTTAGTTTCACTTAATTTTCTGGGCTGGGACACGTTGTATTTGAGTGACATTTGAGAATTTTGTAACAATTTTAAATTCCCATGTTGTATCTGCTAAATTTACAAAAAATTGTAAAAACCAAAACTAAAGACGTGGATGAATGCAATATTACTGAAAAATATTAATAAACTTACAAAATTATCTCGGCACTATCCCAAAAATTAAAAACCTGGAAAACAAGTTAATGAACTTATAGCAGAAGAATGAGAAAATATGAGAAAATAAGTTAAAATTATATAACAAAATATCTTAACTATAAATCAAAATTTGATTCAGCATATGGTTGCGCCGCAACTTTATAATATACATAATACAACAATTAAGAGTACATATAACGAGTACCTCAACACCACCACAAATAAATAAATTAAATCAAAACCAGTCTGCAATGTACTAAATACGTAATATCGTGTTGTTTTGACTCATGTACTGCTACTTAAAATGTAACAGTATAAATGTATCTCGTAAAATTAATTTTGGTTGAACTTTTCTAGTGGTTAAGTGGATCTTGCGGTGTTATATCATAAATTTGTAATAAACTCGAATTTTAAATAATTGTGTACAATAAAAACAAAGTACCTAATATACAACTATATAATTAAAAAATTAAATTAATAAAAATAAAAAGCTAATGCACAACAATTAGTGACATTATAATTAAATGTGTATTTACATATTTTTTAAAGAAAATATGAGCGTTTTCAGCATATAAGAATTCAAAACTTACATCAAACAACGGAATCATCAAAACAAGAGATCACCCAAGAAATATCAGGACAAGACCCATACTATCCTAACGTCATCACAATTAATTGCTAATGAATTTAATAAATATTTTATGAATGTTTCTCAACAACAGAAATAACTGCAGTTTTATTCTTTGATATGTATATCGAAAGCCTTCGACAGTGTTGACCACTTACTGCTGCTATCGAAACTGTTTCACATTGGGATTAGAAGCAAAATCTACGATTGGTTTTCAAGTTATCTTAGCAATAGCCAGATTTTCTGACGATCTGGCATTAGCTTTCTCATCGAAGGCAGGCTCATTAGATTTGAAATTGCTATTGGAGAATGATTTAAACTTATTAGGCAAATGGTTCTTTTCTAATAGGCTCGCGGTTAGCGAGAAGTCAAAAATAATGTACTTTGTTAACGTGCCAAACTTCGACACTTTAGTATATCATCCGTACTCATGTGAGAGAAATCAGTGCACATCACAGTGTTTTATCATTGATGAAGTGCTTGAAAGTGGAAAGTAATTTTTCTAGTTGAATATATACGTGCTTTGTACATATATATTTTAAAGGTCTTGAATAACGCAATAATTTGATATTTGTCACTTTATTTACTAAGACTGTGTTCGAAACCTGTGATAAAATTATCACTGTATTTTGCTATGATAATTTTGGTTACAAACAGGTCGGTCGACATTCAACATGATCGCCCTAGCACATTACATCTTCAAAATAAAATGTAAATTATAGTTAATGCAAGTGTAGCGTTTATGGATAATTTCCTATTTTCAAAGCTGTTCTATGCTTGTGCGGCAATACCTTGGATATAAAGGTTAATTTTCTCCATACATTTTAAATAATTTTTTACTATACATGTATGCGCTCCAGTCGGATTTTCTTGAAATTTTCAGCCGCTAACAAAACACAGAGGTTAATGTAATAAAGTAGCAATCGGTTTGAGCATTTACCACATTTGATAGGGCAAAGTATGACCAGTATTATCGAGTAAACACTGATGTTTTGTTTAAACAGTTATTAAATTATTAATTATAGTTTTTCTGAATAAACAATGTTAAATTATTAGAATTATTTACTAATTATTGAAGTTGAGTTAAGTTATGGTGCGACAAAACCTGGGATATAAATAAGACAAGGAAGCATGATTGTGTTAAGACAAAATGTGAAATTAGTGCAAGTTAAGGGAAAAAGAAGGAAGCGAAATAAACTAAAACTCTCTGGATACAAGCCACTGAACACAGGGCCGGGCTAGAATCTGCTTGGGTAGATGAAGACTACGGGTATCGCTTACGCAAAAGAGCAACAAAGTATTAAATCCTGATTCGTTGATATATACATTTAGATATAGGGGTTGGCCTAATATGCAGAGGCGCGGATCTAACTCTCGAGATGAAGTTAGACTGGAATTGTGAGTATTCAACGTTGGTTTTGTTCTTCTGAGGTTATTAATATTGAGCGATTTACGTCGGCAAAGTTGTCTACCGTACCTATACATGTAAAATTTCGGAGTAGAAAGTGAGAATTTTGGTTTTAAAGTTTTGAATTTAAACTTGTAAATTATTAAATTTAATTGTATCATAACTTAAATGTGGGCCTCAATAAATAACTAAGTGAAACAGAAAAAGAAGAAACTACAAAACTAAAAATCCAGAGAACAAGGCCTTATAAACTGTTTTAGCCGGGGCTCAAACCATTATTGTCAAGCCAAGTGAGCGATTGTGCATCGGTTAAATGTTACATAGGACAAAATATTTATGCGGTTGCGTTGTAAAGTTGCAGTGCAGTTTTTACTTGATTAGTAAAGGGAAGGCACAGAATGATTATCCGCAGCAGCCAATTTGAGAAACATCAAAATGTCTCTCCGAACAATTAAAAGAAGATTAATTTATTATACACCAGTGCAGCGATTTTGTTCGCAAAATGAGGATTGAGGATTGAGAATTTTGTATATCGTCGCTTCCAATTAAGAGTATTACATCTGTAAATCAGTAATTTTTTTGGAGGGGCGTGTCAAGTTTTTAATGTTAAAATAGGCCTAATTTTTTTAAATAAAATTCTTGCCACACTTTTTGGGAAGGACTTTATGTAAAAAAAAATTAAGTCGAAATTAGCATTAACAATTTTAAGGCCTCTCCAAAAAATTAGTGATTTGCAGATGTAATACTCTTAATTGGAAGCGACGATATGTACACAACGTATAATATACATTTTGCTATTGTGTGCCGTAAAATTTGTTTTATTGTATTAGTGTATTTTCTCATGCGTTTCCTCGTGGTAAGTATCAAAAATAAACGAATCGGGTGAATCAGTTTAAATTTTTGGTGCTTACGCTCGCCTTGAGTTATTTTTCCCTTTCTTCTGACATGGGGAATTCATAAATATTTTTGTGTCTATGTTGTTTATTGTTCAAGCAGATTGTGATAATTATGACATAATATAATTTATAATTTTTCTTTTAATTAATTATTTATCGATTTTCATAAAAAAAAAATTATAACTAAAAACAATTTAGGTATAATTTAATTAAATTGGCCCCTTACATTAAGTTACCAACAATTAATACTAACGACAAAAATTAATTAATTTCGCGAAATTTTTACCGTGAAATTAATTAATTTTTAATAAAGGATTAATTTTGCTACATCAATTTTTTTAAAATCAATTAATTATTTAAAATTTTAATTATGAATTAATTCATTTTTAAGAATTAATTGTGAAATATTTAATTATTATTGAAAAGTAATTAATTACGCCACATAAAAATTTTCGGTCCTCAATTTCGGTTAACAATATAAATAAATGATTTTTAATTTACATTCTTCTTATTGAATTTACATAACATCTCGCTTTTTTATTTGCTGTGGATATGCTACAATAAAATTTCTCCATCCTCGGACATAACATCGCATAGCATAGCAACCGACCATCATGAGTTGCAACACAATATTAAACCAAATAAGCAAAATTATTTTGTTTTCTAACTTTTTGTTTTTTTTTTTGGTTAATATTTTTTATTTTGAGTCTCGTTTCGTAGGTAATATTTTTAATTTTTTTTTATTTCGAAATTTGTTGTTCTATCTCAGTCCCCTCAGTATTTAATACATCAATCGTTCTCTTCTGAGCTTATGCCTCTTATTTGTATCATGTTATCCCTATTACTCGCGTCATTTTATCTCTCTTATTTGCATCATATTAAATGAAAAATTGAAAGAAAAAATGCACATTCAACACCAATACAATTTACCAATACTATTGCCTTCCGGTAATCCTCAAATAAATCCTCATTTTGCGACCAAAATCGCTGTACAGGTCGCACTATGATAGCGTTATGTCATATCAAGAAGCGTTGCCCATAACCACACCTGTATCACAGAACCCCTATCCGATAGGCATTACCGAAAATGTACATCGCAACATTATGCCCACTAGCAATCCATTTATCCTGAGTGAGGAACCACTACCGGCTCAACCTGCACCTCTCAAGATTTCCTCTTCTTTTTGCTTTGGCACCTGCAAAGCATGTGGAATCAACAACATACAGAAACGTGAGGCAAGAAACCAAATTTTAATTCAAAATCAAATTGATACTTGCTCTGTTCAGGAAACAAACATGAGCACAGGGGCATGTCCAACCGGAAATTACATCTGGTACCTCGCCAATGAGTCGCACACCAGAAAGAGGAGAGTGGCCATATTAATCAACAAAAGTACACGATACAAGTTACAAAAATCAAAAATTACTTTGGAGCCATCATTACTCTCGCTGGGATACTCATCTCAGTGTATGTAACGTCACAAACAACATAGTATAACCGTTGGCTAGCTGCGAAAATAATCTATCTCAACATTACACTCCATAATAGACCGCACCCCTAAATTGCGCGATATATAGTTTTGCTCGGGGATTTCAATGTTGGATCCAAAGTCACTCGGCAGGGAAAAAACATTGGCTTCAAATTTATCCATGATTCTTCCAACGAGAATGGAATCGCTCTAGAGCTGCTAACCAAATTGTCACAGTTATATATTCATTCCACCAGCGGTCGGCGAAAAACTGCGTTCACCTGGACAAATGGTCGATCCTACTCCCAAGTGGACCACATCCTACCCCGGATCCAAAACTTGCAAATTTATGTCAAATCCTTCCAAGGTGACTTGTTTCATCAAGAAATTAGTGATCACCGTTTATTATGGATTGACTGCATCAACGTACGTAACGTTATGTCAACATACGTCGCGTTTTGGACGAGGAATGGCGGGCTGGCCATCGACCGTGTGTCCTCTCCATCGATCTAGCAAATATCTACAACAATATGCACCTCATTACTTAATAAACCGTAACATGCTTTTTGGTTCAACGTGACCACATCCACAATCAAAAAATAAAGGAGTGGAGCAAGGGTATCCAATCTCCCCTCGGTTATTCAATTTCATACTCAACGAAGTATTAATAACGGTTTTCGATCAGTTTCCAGAATTAAAATTTGAACAGCGTGAGAACCTATACAATCATCAATAGTAACATCAAAAGTCTCGAACCCATTCTCAAAGAATTAATTAAGAACCTGGAAATTGCCGGATTAGAAATCAATCCACAAAAAGGTTCATTACTCATCAAAGACCCCCATTGCGCCGATCCGATCCTACCAGCTCTAGCAGGGATCACTTTCCGCCACGTCAACACAATGCGGTATCTATAGATACCCAGTTGACCTCGGAACTAAATCGACCCCTCACCATACGGGCCAGATGCTATCAAGCAGATGCACCTCTTCATCCGTAAAAATAAAATACCATTCCAAACTGCTCTCACTATGTACAACACAACAATAGTCTCTAAGAAAACGAATGGGTTAAAAATTGCAGTTCTGACTTTCGCAAACCGTCGCCGATTGAGATAACATGAGCTTTCTTTCTTGAATAAATTAACTGAGTTCAGTACCCATAAGCCAAATACACAAAAGCTCACAGAATTATTAAAAGGTAGAACAATAACCAAACGGATTAAGATTCAGAGAATCAAATATTGGGGAAACATACATCGCCGTGGAACAACTCACATCGTAAGCACCGCATTAAGGTACTCCGCCACCCAAAAAAACTGGGGCGCTTCTACTTCACATGGAATGATTCACTTAAACATGATTTAAGCTTCTATATGACAAACAATCAACCGAATGGATAATGCTTTTGCCTCATCGGAATGGATTACCCAAAGCAGCAGAAGAACTTTATGAATTAGACGAATCCGACTCCAGCAGCGATCTATTCGAGAATACAGAAGAAGAAGAAATAAATATCATGCCGTTATAAGCGAACTATTTATCAATCCCCACACCAAAAAGTAATTGATCGGTTTTGTGAACTATAATGATTTCTCGTAACAATTTAATCCTCTCCTATACCCCTTAAAATTCTACTGATACTTTATTCCTATAGCAAATCAAAACCGTGGTCGAACCGTTAAGGTTGGCGTTGGGAAATGTCATGTAACCTGTCAGAACTGCCAATACATCATCAAAGAAGAACTTGTTTTGGAGTAAGACTAAAGACTCTATCTGAATTTGCACCACAAATACCAAGAATAAATGAAATAGAAATATCAGTCCACCAGCTGCGCTTGTCGTAATATCCCCTTTCTTAATATCCGTACATTTCTCCATCTCCAACCATTGATATTCATTAGATATGGTTTGCTTCTAAATTAACTCAACCCCTCACAACAATTGCCCTCTTTGGAGCTGAATTCAAAATTAAATTTGTACACAATTTAGTGGGTTAAAGTTTCGCAATTAGAACATTTACAAAGGTACCCAACTTGGAACCAACGCAATCTCACAATGGGAACCTGAACATTATCTATGAAACGAATATTTCAGGTAGAACCGAAATGAGAACAATTTGAATTTCTATTCCCACTTACAAATTTCTCGCGTTCTATTCCCTTTGCATTCAAGGATAGAGACTTTATTACTTATTAGTCTGTGACGGTAAAGACCTGACGAGGGTGCTGATAGGATTGATACCAATAAATCTAGATTATGAAGGGAACAGCCGTAGTGGAATTGATGGTAAGGGATATGAACGGGATGGTTATAAGCCAGTATCTAAATAATTGAGTGAGGATTAGATACGGGTTTATGGCTAATGTCGCATTCAGCTGTACCAGAGGACCTGGACAGCATTCCACATTTTCAAGCATACGGGCACAGAGTGAGGAACTTGATGGCTTGCGTAAACCTATCTTACTAATATGTTTCAATCTTAATATGTTTCGTAGTTAAATTTAAAATAAATATTTCAGTTGGGATATTAACATTACTTAGAATAACTGAATTTGATTTTAATTTATTTTGATTTTAGAGATACCTGAGTAACCGGACAAGGCTTCCAAAGAAACAAGAATGCAACCTACATGAAGATTAGAATTGAGTTGTCGTGTGCTAACTAATTTACCACAAATTATACTAACAATGCTACTAACTATTGACTAGCATTTATACGTTTTTTTATGTCATCCCGGAGACAGGTTTAGGCTTGGTCACTCCAATCAATCAAATTTTCAGCCACTATCAAAACATAAGTTATAGTATTTAGCTTCATTAAGCTAAATATCATTAGAAAAGTAACTTATCAAAAAATCTTCACCAACCTTGTAGACAAACAAAACAAACAATAACGCGTATTTCTCCTCTACTACGAATTTAGCTTCACAGAAATGGATCATGCTTGAAATTAAACGTCTAAATTGATCATAATCAATTTGATTCGAAATTTGCACCAGATGGAGATTTAAATACTCCCTCACGATACCTAACAGTGTGAGGTCAAAAAATGATTGCCAATATATGGAGGAAAAAGGTACCAGATATTTCTTTGCTATTTCAACTTAATGTTGTAACGCCTCAATTATTGTAACTCTGATCTTTCGCATTGTCATGACGACCGAATCTGTCACTCACCATCCTTGTTTCGTTGTACATCTAAAAATTCCTACCTTTACTAATCCTGCAGTGTTCTTATTCAAGATTTCAAGTGACAATTAAAGTATGTAAAATAAAATCACGAATAAGCTACCATTTTTCATAAATAAAATTCATGGGATTTTTAATTTTTAAATCCATTAAATTTTTAAAAAATTATGTCAAATCGACCCAAAAATTTCTTAATTTCACACAAATTATATTTTAATTTTATGCAAATCAATAAACAATAACTTACACAAAATAATGTTTAGTAAAATTGTAACCATCTGGGATAACTACATTTCGTTCAACCCAAATATTAAAATTTGAAACCAATCGTAAAGTTAAGAAACTATTAAGTCTGTCTGTGTTCTGTCTGACCTAAAACATTGAAAAACATAAATAAATATAAAAAGGATAGCCGGAAATAAGGACGATTATTACAAATTTGGTTTGTAAATATAACGTAAACCTTGCATCGTGTTGTTATCCAGTGTATTCTTCATTGATCGTTAGATTTTGTGTTTTTTTTTGTACATTAAATAAGGGGTGGGTGTTTCGAATAATTTTCCAATTTATTTGTTATAAATAGTTAATTACGGTCATTATATAGTTTGTCTACCTAAATAGTGATATCTATTTAAATATTTACCTACTACCATGCTGGTGTAAAGTGGTGTAATTAAATTTAATTATTAACTCATCACAAATATTTATTTAAGTTAATTGGAATATAATTGATGTGATGCGTTTAAAGAGGGGCTATTTTATAAAGGGGTTGTTAGTTATCTCTCTACATATTTAAGCTAATTTTCTATAAGAATTGGAAACAATTCAAAAAAACTTTGTGTATATAGCAGCGCACATAATATTTTATGAGACATATTTATCATCATGCGGCACCACGATAAAATTATGAAATTAATTTCGAAGGAAAAACTTTTCAGTACAAATTTATATCACAACAACAAAACAATTTGAAATCGAGAAAAACTTTATACGGAAAAGAAACTTTGAAAATCTTTCAATATGGTACACCATTGAAATACGTGAGAATTTATCATTTTTCTTTATTACATACACACATACACACCAGTAAAAATCTAGAAATGGTACCCAAAATAAAACTTCTTAATAAATTCTGATCAAGTATATTTCTCCCGTTCTTTTCGGGAAATTTTCTAAACTGTAAAGTTTATTTTTTTTGTCGGTATATGATACGACGATGTGTATTCGAATAATTAAAAACAAAATCGTTTATATTCCATAAACAACCCTAAATATAAACGTCATTCAATTGATACCATATACAAATACTCTTGAAAATCCAATAAAGCGAGTTTCAATTAATCGCTTTAGAAAGAGCAATCATTTTGAGCAGCTCTGCCTGTTTGTTCTGCCATCGAAACAATTTTGCTAATAAAATCATCCCTTGATATATTTATATAAACGAATGAGTGTATTTTTAATTGTCATCTACTCATACTACATACGAGTAAATATGTATGATTCTCCACTCCAATCCGCAACATACCCATTTTTATTATCCACATCCGCATTTTTTTCAATTGAATTGTATATTTAATAGAAAATGGAATTTTTCCGCCCTTATATATATTTAAAATACAAACCACATAACAATTATTGAGAAGATTTTTCTCATACTTTGGCTTTGTAGTGAAAACCAACATCTACTCGTATTTGTGGTTTAGAACATGTGTATTTAGAAAATGGGGAAAATTTATTTTTAAATCTTCTGCCAATTGTGTAGTAATAGGATGGATACATCTTTTATTTAGTAGCTCCACCCTTTCAAGCAATTCGGATTACTACTTAATCTCCAATCTCTTTATCAAATAAAATTTAGTTAAAAGTGGGCCTTTGCACATTCCTCTAAGATATAGTATAGAATACAAAAAAAAATATCAAAAATTGGCAGTCATTGGGGAGACTGCCGACAGAAGTGAAGTCTTAAAACTATGAAAAACACAGTTTTATTCAATTTTAAAATTAATTGTGGTATTAAAAATTAAAATTTCATAATTTGTAAATAAAAGCATTAACATTAGCCTAGTTTTTACATCTATCGGCATTCCGAGCAACAATCGTTTGTGTTTTTGGCATTAATAAACATATACATATGTTAGCCTCTAATTTTTCGTTTAAATATTCAAATCACCAGATTTATTAATTTTGCTTTTAGTTGTGATAAATAAAAATAATTAATTATTTTGAGATATATTAGCCGCATTTCTTGACGGATCACTAATGCGTCAAGAAATACGGCTATTATAATACATATAATAGGCCGTATTCCGGGATTTAAAATTTTATGTTATGTTATGTTATTTTTGTTTTTTCAATACAAATTCAAATAGGAAGCGGGGAAATAAAATAACATAGCATGGATTTTATGATGCCGGAATACGGGGCATCTACAGATAGAAATATATCTATAGATAGGAAAGATTTTTTTAAATAATTTAAAAATTCGTAAGTTAATATTTTGTTTTAAAGTGTGTTTATTAATACATAAATTTCATTATATATAACAATTTTCAAACAAACAGATGAAAATGTTGAAGAAAACATTTTTGAACTGTTTAGCTATGGAAAAGCTGGCTTGCAAAAATGATATGTTAAGATATCAAAATCTGAATTCTTTCGCACGTCTGATACATCAGAAACTTTAATAAATTCGAATTGCACAGACTGTCATACTGTTGAAAATATTTCTTCCAGTCAAGTTAATGATGTCAATAGTCCATAATCCGATAATTCTTCAAACGGCTGCTCTAATCCAGAAGCTGACGATCAATCTAGTTTAAGCTCCTGTGGTAGCATTTTTAGCTCTGAAAATAGCGTTAATCTTGATGCCAAAACTGTTATTCAAAGGAATCTAAAATTATAGGGGTTAAGAAATAAAACACCACATAATCATTTAGATGATTTGTTGAAAACATTAAGTGATTCTGGTGTGAAAAACTTACCACTAACAGCAAGAAAATTACTAAAACCCAAAACTGGTTTGATTAATATTATTGACTTTGTACCAGGAGAATGCTTTCACTTTGGAATACAGAATCATGTAAAATCCAACAAATATAATTTTCTGTTGGTGTGGTGTCAAAAAAAAATGGTGTCAAATTGGAAGATATGCTAACAGAAGAATAATTTTTGATACTCAAATTTTTACTTTTTACACTTTCTGCCGTAGGCACTTGGCGAAACACACTTAATACACACATTTTTAAAAAATTTTTAAAAACACTTGTTAAATATTTCGCAAAATTACAAAAGGTTTAAAAATCACTCGATCGATTTCGGCTTATTAGGCCATCATCAGGAGTATCTACTAAACTGTAAAAATAAAAATGTAGTTATATATAATATATATAGTTGGAAAAAGCAAAAAGTGAAACCAAAATATACCAATAAAAAAATGTGGGAGTGGTAAATAATAAAATTGGTGACAGCAATAAACATTAAAAAATAAAAATTTAAAGGGGGTGAGTTAAACACAGGTATATGATTATTGATTAGTCAACGGTCGAATAACAAAATTCCAGATGTTGATTTTTTTTTTTTTTTTTTTTTTTTTTTATAAACCGACGAATTAGTAATTTTATGGTATGGAATGAGTATGTGAATAAAACAATGCGCGGTCGGTAATTGGAGAGAAACGGATTTCTCTCTGTTCGTTGAGGATTGTTCGATATTTTTTTTTACCATCCGCAGATTACGTCGCTGCTAAAATTAGGTTGCACAACACTTCACCTATACTCACACTAAGAAGTTTTCAACACACACATCCTCCCACGATGACTCTCACCAAACCCAACAAAAATGTTTATACAAGCCGTGCCATTCGCTCTTTACACCGATCCTCTCTCAGAAATTGTGCTCTATGAATTGGTATTTGTATGTCACAAAACCAACAAAAATGTAAACAATATTTTAGGCATTTGTGTTAGTTTTGTGTATATATATTTTCTGATTTATTTTATACATTACTAATACTAAGCCATAGGGTACAATTTTTATAGCTTAAGTGTTTGCTTGGCACGGCTTGTATAAACATTTTTGTTGCTTTTGCTCTCACAAATTAAATTTAATTAACAACACATATTATTTATATCACGTTATAATACCGATTTATTTATTTCATTTTTAACAATATTTCTTTTTTTTCTATGGAAACACCCATAAACCCAACAAAAGAAAATACCAAGAAGATGACCTTCCTGTTGTACCGGTCGTTACAGATGGCACCATGTGGAACGCGTAGATAGTATGATACGATGATCCACAGGAACAGAGCTCTATACTTGGGGATCACTGTAACGAAACTTCCAATAGGAAGAAAAAACAAAAAAAAACAAAAAAAATTCGGCCACACCAACTTGTGTACCTGGCCCCACCAATAACCACCTGAAGATCCTCTTTCCGATACTCACGTTGTGGTGTTTTTGCTGGCTTGTTGAAATTGTTGAAGAACGTAATCCGTCGCGGGAACCGCAATCAGTCGCAGGAACACAGCAGTTGCAGGATCTTGTTGTTGGTTATGTTGTTTTTTTTTTCCTCTGGCAATACAGTTATATTTGGTTTTCTTTTATTTTTATATTATTATTCTGGTTATTTTGGGACCACTACCACGTATTATTTTATGTTGTAATTGTAACACACTACACTCTAGATTTGTGTTAGTATGTATTTATTCATCTTTTTCATTATGGAGTCTTTTTTTTATACGTTTATGATTTTTATTTATTCAAATTATTATTTATATTACGTATTATTTAGACGATATTATTTATTATTAATATTATATCACTTATTATTTATATGTTATTATTTATTATTTATATTGTATAATTAAATAATTTATTATTTAGGTTATGTTATTTTTTATTTATATTATTATTTATAGAAGGTAAATTATTGTTTTTTTTTTTTTTTTTTTTTGTTTTTTATTTACCTAAATTGGTGGTGTGTATGTGGTCCCCCACTATTATCGTCCGCTTCAGTTGAAAATCCAAAAGATAAGAGATCGAATGGTATTTGTTGTCCGCTTATATACATTTTTTTCGTGTCCAACAACAACATTTTTATATTTATTTTTATTTGGTGCTCATCACGCCCCTACAGGTGGTCACACCAAATACTGCTTGTGTACGCAACCAAAAAAAAAAATAATGCCATCTGCGCTAAATATATTCAAAGTACAGGAAAAAAAAGAAAAAACCCCCCACCAGCTGGTGTTGGTGATCTTTATTTTCGTTCGGTCGGTGTTATTGTTGTTATTGTGCGTTTGTGACAGGTAAGTATTTTATTCATTTTTTTTTGTTTGTTTAATTATTAATTGATTTAAAAGATGTGTTTATTCATTAATTCGCGGTTTATTTCTTTTAGCAAATATGGGACAGTAAAATGGGAAAACGAATGGATCAACAAATTAAATTAAATAAGTAAAAAAAATATTGATTGATGGTAAGAAACATATAACTTTTATTTGAATTAGAGATATGTTTTTTTTTGGTGTTTCATTGACAGACAATACAGTCAGCGAAATGAAGATGCGGTGCGTGAAAAAAAAAAAAAAAAAAAATTGTAGACAAAAAAATTAAATAAAAATAATATTTGAAAATTAAAAAAAAAAAAAAAAATGTGTCTATATTTTATTGAACCCGGGACGATGCCTCGCCCCGTAACAAACTCTTGGAATTGTACTTGGCAAAGTTCAAACATTTTATGTAAAAGAAATATTGCATAAATATTTTTGTGTGCCAATAGATAAACAATATATTATTATACCAATTTTGCACCAATCATTTATTAAGTTTTCACATTAAATCGATTCATTATTTTTATTAAAATGCATAAACTTCCTTCTAATTACAAATATATAAAATAATTCCAGTTAAACTTAATACTGCAACATCAAAAATGGCCGATAACAGTAAAAATGGTACATACACATTATACATATTTTTCAATATTTTTAACATTTACCAAGTTGATTAATTGAATCATATTTATTTCAACAGGTATTCCATTGTCTCCTATAACAGAAAATTATGAAAACATTTATAACAGTGAAAATGTTTCACAAGATACTTCGACACAAATCACATAGATTGTTGATGATCAAGATTCTAGTATCGAAAATAGTCAAATTTTATTTCCACCCAGGAAAAGATTTCGACGCTACAACAAAAATATTTTAATCAATGAGGATGAGCGGAACGAACCAACATCAACAAAGAGGGTTGTTAGACTGGAAATAACTCCATTTTTTACGCATTCTTCTGAAACCTCAGTTTCCAGAAACACCAGCCACTGAAGCGAAAATAATCATGGAATTCCGCAAACCACTGAAAAAGAGGACTTAAATAAAATTGTTACTGTAAATAAATTGTTACTGATTTTTTTTTTGTGTAATTTGGAATTTCGTAAAATAAAACTGATAAATCGTTTTACTTTAAATATTTCAGAAAATATATTAAATGTGTTAAATTTAATCTCCGACAAAATTAATAATTTAAATGATAAATTTGACAATAAAAAGGAAAACGATAACCACAGAAATGTCCAAAATAAAATGATGTTAGAAACTTTAGTACACGTCAAAAAAATTAACAGATCTTTGGAAAAACTGGTTGGCGAAGAACAAAATAATGCAGTTGAGTTTGAGACCATCTTGCCGATAAGGACAATTGCGGAACTAAGTGATATGGAATTGCGCTTAGGAGATGCCAAATATATCATAAAATTAGTAAGTTTCCTTGTAATAACTTTAATCAAATATAACCTATGTACTTATTGAAGCATTTTATTAGGAAGCTTATCTTAGACAACTAAAGGGATCTTCCACACTGGAAAGTGTATGTCGCTTTATAGCAACAGATGAACTGTGCCATGAGTTTAATTTAAAAGGAAAGGCAGGGAAAAGAGCACTAAACAAATTAAAGCTTTTCAATACTGCCCTATTCGATAAAAATAATAATTAAATTAATCATTACAATACATTAACATTTAAAATTAATTTAATAGATGCATGCGGCGCACAGTGGGGCCGATTGCCAAAAAGCTGGCCAAAATTAAAAAAAAAAAAATTATTTAGGTTTTTTTTTAAAGTTAGGTTGGCTTTAATAATACCCTAGGCGTCTTAAAACACTCATAAGAGGGTCGAAATACATTAACCTGCTCTAAAATTTTGGTTGCAAAGTACCTTTACTCAAGCTGCAGTCGTTATGTTAAATTACTTAATAAAAGACACTAGTGCAAAAACATACGTAAAAGTTTAAAAATACAACTAATTTTAATCAAATAAAATGGAGTCAACTCCTTGAGGTATGTAGAATATAATAATATGTTTTAAAATATTAGTATTTTAAACAATAAATATTAATTAAACAATGACTTTTTATGTTTTTTTAAACTTGATATTTTAAAATAAAGCAAGTTTTTAATGAAAAAGTTATATTGTTCTGTAGTGTTCGGTCATCAAATGCATAAGAGGTTGCAGTTAAAAGTATTACCTATAAAATAAAATAAAAATCAGCTGCCCCTAGCTCCCCTCGATTTTTTATTGACATTTAAAAATAAACAATTGTTGGCTTTATTCCTATTATTTTCGTCAACCTAGCCTCTTAATAAGGAAAATTTACTCACACGATGCCGAAGATGAATAAGCGAGAGAAAGAGAGAGAAACAGAGAGAGAAAAGAACACATATATCTACGTATAAATATATCTACCGGGTGACATTTAATTCACGCACCTGAATATTTCGTCAGGGAAAACGCTAATCCAAAAATAATATTTACAAAAATTATTGGGTGCGGAAGGAGAAATCGTATGGTGACCTTGACTTTGTCCTTCAAGGTCATTTGATGTCAAATCGGATTATTTAAATAGAAATCCCTATTTTTGACCCGCATTCTGAAAGAATGGGAAATTTTACGTCCGAATATGTATTTTCCATGACCTCGCAAGGTGTCATGAGGAATATATTTACTTGAATTTTTTTAAAATGGTTTTTTGTAGCGACCAATACACGTGAATTGATTACTAAATGTTTCTTTTAATTATATGTATTGTAAATATTTATTTATAATTTCACAAACAAAATTTCAATCCGATAATCAAAATTTCATAAAATATCGGTTATTTGACAAATAAGGGTTGCTAATAAGGGATGAAGGGGGCGAAGTTTTGTAAATATGACGGGAAATTGGTAATCGGTGTCCCAAAAACCATTAAAATGACATGCATCTTGACTGTAATATGAATAGGGGTTTTTAATAAGGGGGGAAAGGGGTGAAATTTTCCAAGTCTGCCTGCAGTTTCGTGATCAGCGACCCCAGAAACCCCCGAGTAGGGAACTTCAAATCCATTACTTGATTTTACAAATTTTGGCCAGCTTTTTGGTAATCGGCCCCACTGTGCGGCGGTCTGGTAGGCAATGAAAATTTTGAAAAGGAAATTAGAATATTTATTCAACGTGATCACGATAGGTTTTTAAAAATAAAAATTAATTATTTACTTATATAAAAATATATATACATATGTAATATAACATATACAATTAATTAATTGTGATATACCGATTTTTTGTGATAAATTACATATTATTATTGATATTTTGTCTTTTTAACCTTGTTTGTGCATATCAAATTTAAAACCTAAAACCTTTATAAAATAAAAATATTTTATTGAACAGTACAATTGTGTTTTATTTAATGAAAAACTAAAAATGCTCTAAAAGTATGGACGGATTAGTAATTTTAAACTGCTCATAAAAAACTACTTTAAAAGTGGTACCATATAGTAGTTTAAAAGTACTTTTTATATACGGAATTGGCTAAGAGTGTGAAAGAGACAGCTTATTTTTTTTATAATAAGTGGAAAAGAGAAAGAAAGATTTTTTTTTTTTAAACTGATGAATTTTTTCCCGAAGTCCTATATTTTTTCAGTGGAGTAAAAGTACTTTTTTCACAACTTTTGCACCACTTCTGAAAGTACTTCTACGTTTGCTGGGAAATGTCAAAAATTAGTATAAAAAAATATTTATCACAGGTTTCGGTCACAGTCTTATTTACACTAGGTAAAGTGATTTCAGTGCCATCTCTGATTATATTTTGGAAAGTGTTTTATAATAAAGCTAGTTCTTCAGTGAAATTGTCATCAAGTTTGAAGAAAATATTCTTTAAATATTTAAATATTCTTTTATTCTTTAATTTTAAATAAGATTTGACATCAATAAAAAATTGTATCTTACAATAGACTTTCACCATTATTCTGATAGGTGGCAGGTTACCTAGTGTGAATAGAGTAAAAATTTAATAAATTAACTTTTTTGACTTTTGTGTGAAAAGCCTTGAAAAACAATCACTTTGGGTCTATTTTTTAATTCACCCCGAGCGAGTATATTCACTCAACCGATGTAAACAGAGTACAGAGTACAGACAGTGTCAAATTGTCCAGTGTACCCAGAGCGTAAACGTTTCTATAAAAATAAAATTGTAATAATCTATTTTTATAAAAATATTTGTTTTTAAATGAGAAAAATGTGTTTTTAAATATTTTGCTTTTTCTCTACGCTTACATTCATTTCAGATCAAAAATTTACAAACGGAGTAAGCTCAGAGTATGTTCAGTTCACATTAAAAAATACAGTGGGTGCGTTCACTGCCCAACAAAATGTTGCTAAGGCGGGTATTACATTATCACATTTATATAATTATATAAATATAATTATATTTTTCTACAAAGAAATTACTGTTATATTTAGCTTCTTGAACCTAAATATAACAATATTTTCTTTGTACAAAAATATAATTATATTTATATAGCTATATAAATGTGATAATGTAATACCCGCCTTAAAGTTACATTTTTTGACAATTTGTCGTTCACTGAGCACAAAGGTGTGACAGTATATTATGACAACTTGGTGTTCACTGCATATGTTGTCGTCGACATGTGGTGACCAAAGTGTCCGAACACTTTTTATCCACACAGTAAAGCTCAATTATTTTGTATATTGTGCATCTCTTACATATACACGTAAACACATATGTTACCTATTTGATCAAAAATAAATTATAAAAAAGATCAGAGTCATTCCGGTGCCAGCTGATAAGCTCGATAAGACAAAAATACATTGTCTATCATTATAAATATTTTGTTTAATAAATTTTGTATTTATATTTAAAGTGCCGTGCCAATAAATTTATAATAGAAATATATAAAACAATATATGTAATTTATTTGGTGAATAATAAAATATTAAAAAACTGTTGTTTAATTTAATAGTTAGCGTATTTTGTTGACCAAAATTGAATCCAAACTATTTTGGGTTTATTTGTTTCCCAAGAAAATAGCCAATTTGATTTAATTGGCAAAAGCCAACTTTTCGAAATAAAATATAAATTTAATATGTAATATGACCTGGTGGCAGGTATCATAACCAAAAATTAGAATTGGGTTTAATTTAACCCAATATTTTTTTGGGTTAATGTTATTCTTGCGAGGGTTTATCCTATGCAATTGTTGTTGTAAATTTTTCAAAATACGCTTAGTGTGTATTTAACAACATAAACCCGTACCACTATAGACACAAATCGACATTTTTTGATTGTAGTAGCAAGCGTTGAGTTGATGTTGAAAAGCGATATTTTAATTTGATTTGTCAGAAATAGATAAACAAAAATAAAAAATAATAACAAGATCGATACAATGGAAAAATTATTCCAATTTGTGGTTGATAGGAATTGTTTTATTCAGGAGAAAGGTGTAGTTTGTATGGCTAACAATGATGGTAGGGAATTATTTTGTCTATTTAATTTTGATTTATAATATAAGAAATAATAGTGTTTTTATTTGTATCACTCATTATATATTCGCGTTATTATCTTATTAAATCACAAAATATAATAGCCAAATGTAGTGTGTCTACAGAAAAAAATTACGATTGACAGCAAATAACAACATGTCATTCACTGGATTTTAAAGTTACGTCAACTGACACCGATGTTTATTTGACATTTCTAACATCACGCCACACCAATAACAATTTTTGCAGTGAACGCAACCAGTGTATAGAGTAAAATTACACTGGTTGAATAAAAAAATGCAGTGTGTAATTTTGACAGCGCACTGCTCGCTCAGGTTGATTTAAAAAATACACTCTTTGTATTGCAAAAATATTCGAGTTGACCAATCATTTTGACAGCGAAACAAAACCCAGTCTTTAAATTTATGATTGCATAAGGAATGAGTCAATGAAATTTCAAGATTTATTCCCCTATTAACTCTTTCTATTCACCCTTTCATTTGTGATTAATATTCGTTCAAATAACATTCCAATCTCAATACTCTCAGCAAGACGGCAAGAAATCTGGTTGGTAAATATTAAATAACCAAATTGAATAATTTTGCACACATATTTATTTATTTATTTAGATCAATATTATAAAATGATACCTACTGATCGACATACGTCAACATAAAATACAATAAAAGTCATTATAAAAAGAAAAAATTAAATTTAAAATAATGGAGAATGTTTCTCTGGAAAACGTTCCTCGATATCTCAAAATCGCACAAATTTTGAACCGAGTTCAACAGAAGTGTCGATTTGTAGATCAATTCATGCTTCCCGTAATTTATACTTCTATTATGTAACTGCAAAAATGCAGGTCTTCTTAAATTATGAGACGGTACATAAAAAGAATAAAACTTTAAAAGCTCAGAGCAATCAATGTGTCCCAGAATCACGTCATGCGCAAACATAGAAATCGCCGCGTTCCTACGAGCACTAAGCGATTCCAGAGCTAATAACTGGTACCTCCCATTGTAAGGTGGAAAAATGTAATCCGGGCTACGGCCGGCACGCGGCAAGAAGCGAAGCACATATTTAATAAAAAGCGTTTGAATGCTTTCGATCTTATCTGAATAGTTATGATAAAAAGGCGACCAAATAACAGCAACATACTGTTAGCCTTTGCAATGACGCTGTCCATATGAAAATTAAAAGACAAGTTAGGTGTGTGAAGAACACCTAAGTCTCGAATTACAGAAACTTGTTCGACCGATTATATAATCGGTTAAGACAACATTCCGAACTCTTCTAAATGTCATAGTTTTGCAATTGGAAATGTTTTAAGACATAAGGAGTTTGTACTACACCGTTCAACGAAATTATTGATATCAATTTGAAATGATAATGCATCAGAAATGCCCCAAATGGTTTTATAGATTTTTAAATCGTCCGCGTACAAAAGGACTTCTGAGTTAGACAGGCAACCAATCACGTCATTCACAAAACTATTAAAAAGGAGTGGTTCCAGGTGACTACCTTGGGGTACTCCAGACGATGCTAAAAACGTTCTGGAAATGAAGTCGTTGATTCTAACATTCTGCTTTCTACCAGTCAAATGTCGAGTATTTGATTTGAATCTAATTGATAGAGTTTATTAATTAACAAATCGTAATCTACCTTATCAAAGGCCTTACTGAAATCTTTATACAATACATCCGTTTGGAAACCTAACTCAAGCGCCCCTGAAACATAATTATTAAAGATTGCGACTTTCAAAAAATTTCGGGATGCTTGAAAGTAAAGAAATTATACGATAAGTTCGAACATCACTATACATAAACCAGACTTAAAAATTGTAATAATCGATGATATTTTCCATATTTTGGGGAAAACTCCAGACCGAAGACTAAGATTGAAAATCTTTGCCAATGGAGCCGCAAGGACATCAGCGCAACTCACCATGAAACAAGGAGGAATACCGACAGGCCCGGCCCCTTTATTATAATCTAGCTGATTTAAAGCTATTAAGACATCCTGATATGTTAAAGTTAAGTTCGAGCTAATACTTGTCTTATCACAACTAACCGAGGAGCAACTTTGTGTAATTCCTAGTATATACTCCTTCAAAAAGGTCGGCAAATAGATTGCATGTCGCTCGCTTGGTTATCATTTGAAACTATACCATTTAGATGCATTTGAACAGGATATCCACTAGATTTCTTTTTGTGCTCCATATAACACCAGAACTGCCTAGGATCGTTTGTTATGTCATTTTCGATCTGCATGACATAGCAATTGTATAAAAACTTGTTCAATCTATTAAATTCCATTTGTAGATTGCTATATAACCGGTAGTTTAAATCAGATGGATTCGATTTAAATATTTTATGCAATTTATTCTTTCGATTTTTAAATTTGTGAGTGTTATATTATGCCACGGTTCACATTTAATTGTCCCGGTCGATTTACGTGGAATAAATTAATCAATTGCGACATTTAAGATACGATAAAAATTATCCGCACAACAATCGACGTTGTTTGGTTGTTTGGCAACAGCAAATTGTCCCAGTCCACCCCATCGAGAAAGTTCCTCAGATTAACATAATCTTCATTTATAAAATCTAAATAAGAAAACATTAAACTATTAAAACTATTAGAGGTAAAAGAATCGCTAAAACAATTACAAAAAGTTATATCTAATTTAAGAGGTGTGTGACATATACTCCCAGAATTACCGACTTCTCTGCATGCTGAAACTTTTATGTACATATCCCTTGAGCAGAACACCAAATCTATCTCTCTCTATCATATGCAACGCACAATCATAAAATCGATTAAAAATTATGGAAAGATTTTTATGAATTATACAAGAACCATTTTGATTTTGCCGCCCCGGTGGCACAATTGTTAACATGCGTGCTTTAAGCTCCGGAGTCCCGGGTTCGATTCCCGGCGGGTGATGAAAAAATCACGGCCGGTTAATATAAGGATCAATGAATTAATTACTCATTATCCATTAAACAAAATAATTACGAAACTTCACAATGAAGCGGTCAAATCCCTCTATGGGATGTAGCGCCAGCGAAAAAAAAAAATGTTGATTTAACCCAGATTTCATATGGCATGTTTTTTTATTACATCGGAGAGATCAGAGAGATACAAAAAAAAACCTTTTGCGTTTTTTTACTTTCTCGAATCGATCCGATCATTTTTTTTTAGCGTTTTTTTTTTATAATATTCGAAAAATCACAGATTGCTGTTTTTCGATCCGAAATATATTTCAAATAGAGTATGTATATAGAAATACATAGTTTGACGTTCAAAATGGTGAACACTATAGACTGAGATAACAACAATGCAAAATTAATTTTTTAAAGTCTAATATTTTGAACGGTTTCTTGTTCATTAATGTTTAATTTTATTTTTATTCATTAATTATGCGTAGGAAAACAATTTTCTTGACCATAATGTGTTATAAAACAGTGGTTAGCCAATTAAAATAGTTAAGCGTTTAAAATCCGAAAAAGGTCTTTTCAGATTAAACTTTATCGGATATTTCAGATAATTTTTCTGTCTGATATCTCTGGTCTCTCCGATGTAATAAAAAAACTCGTCAACTGTAGACTGATATAACAACAATGAAAAATATATTTTTAAATTATATGTAAATAATTTTATAGTTATTTATGGTACTAGTGAGCAAAACGAGATATTATCCATGAGGGATAAGTTTGTCCCACGAGGCGATAGCCGAGTGGGACATTATCTCGAGTGGATTATATCTTTGCTCACGAGTGGCATACAGCGTTTTATCCAATTTTGTTGAAATATATTATGTAAATAATCGTAAATTAATAAGAAATAGTACCATTTTGTGTTTTCACACTGTAGCATTGAATTTTGAAATACATTTTATCATAGTGACCGTTCTTTAAATTTTTGTGACGTGTTCCTTTGACGTAAATTACAAAATCTACGAATAATTTTCCAATGACTACTCAACATTTTGTTATACAAAATATAACTCACGTTGCCCCTAGCAGCGTGAGTTATACAATAACAATGGGTTATTTTAGATTTTATTTATTTGAAATCAGTCTAGTTATCGGGTTATTATGTATCAAAATTGGATAATAGTACATTATTCAATGAGCATATAATGATAGCTGTTATTCACGAAAATGAAGTTTGCCGACACGAGCCGATAGGCGAGTGTCGTAAATCATCTGAGTGAATAACAGCCATTATATGCGAGTAGAATACGATACCTTGTCCACGACCGACAAATATCATTATGTTTTATAATCAAATCCTTTAATACTCTTCAAATAATTTTCGTTGACATTTTGACGTCACAGTTTAATAATAATGAAAATGGCAAGAGACTATTAGATAAAATTTCAAAAATCAAATAATTTACTTGGAAGTTTTGCATAATGAAAGAAAAGACTACTAGATAAACTAGCAGTGAATAATGAATATCATTATAAGTGATGAAACAAACGTATAATGAGCATATTATATGTTAGTCGTGGACAAATTAATTTTATTAACTGGTTCCTGTTCATTAATTGGCGAGTTTTTTTATTACATCGGAGAGACCAGAGAGATCAGACAGATAAATTATCTGAAATATCCGGTAATGTTTAATCTGAAAAGACCTGTTTTCGGATTTTAAACGCTTAACTATATTTAAATTGGCTAACCACTGTTTTGTAACACATTATGGCCAAGAAAATTGTTTTCCTGCGCATAATTATTACATCAAAATAAAATTAAACATTAATGAACAAGAAACTGTTAAAATTATTTACAATAAACTTTGAAAAATGAATTTTCCATAAAAAAATAAATTTCTCTGTACTATCTGAAATAAATTGCAGAATGAAAAACAGCAATCTGTGATTTTTCGGATTTAATAAAAAAACGCTAAAAAATTTATCGGATCGATCTGAGACGCAAAAGGTTTTTTATATCTCTCTGATCTCTCCGATGTAATAAAAAACACGCCAAATGTTTAAACAATTTCCTTGGTCATAGGGTGTTACAAAACAGTGGTTAGCCAATTTAAATAGTTTAGCGTTTAAAATCCTCTGGTCTCTCCGATGCAATAAAAAAACTTGCCAATTGAGAACAAATATTCTGAATTTTTTCCAAAAAATACCCTTTGTAATATTAAATTTCTGAGGAAAACGATTTGAGTTGAAAACTTCGAGAAGTGAAAGCTCTTAAAACATTTTAACGAAAAATAGAATTTATAGAAAGGTACAAAAATTACCTAGAAAGTATAAATAAATTATCAAACTTAAAGCTCATTGAAAACAAAAGCTCTAAATTAATCTCAAAATACAATCTTCCTTTATAATATCAAATTTAAAAGTCAAACCGGTTTTTTTGAAGCTCTCAAAACTAAAAGCTCTTAATAATTTACAGTGAGCATAAATATACAAAATCCTAACCAAAATTCCGTCATCTCTTGTATTATGAAATTTAGAAATAAAATGGTTTGTTAAAAAGATTCAATAAGTGAAAGCTCTTAAAATTAAAACTCTTCACAATTTTTTCAAATACATAATTTATGCTCATAAAACATTTTATTAAAAACCAGAAATTGTTAAAAAGCTCAAAAATGTTAAGTTCAAGCCGAAAAATATGAATTAATTGTCAAGCTTAATAAAGCTTATTCTAAATTTATTCTAAAATCCCAGCTTCGTTTAAACTATCGAATTTCAGAATAAAAGTAATTGATTTGGGCTAAAAAGCTTCGATACGTGAAAGCTCCTAAAACTAAAATTCGACATTTTTTGAAAATACAAAATAAAACATTTTATCAAAATTCTCAAATTACGAAAATGCTCAAAAATGTTATGTTCAAACCCAAAATGTATAAATTAATTATCAATCTTGAAGCTCATTGGAATCAAACATTCTAAAGATATCCCAAAATTCCGGTACAAAAGGTAATTTTGAGATAAATTGTTTAAAAAGTTTCGATCAGTGAGACCTCTTAAATTAAAACTGAAAGCTCTTTTTGCAAATACATATTTTTTGCACATAGAATAGTGTAACAAAAACCTGAAATTATTAAAAGTTTGAGAAATGTTAAGTTTAAACCCAAATACATAGAATTAATTTATATCTATTCTTATTTCGGAGTAAAATGATTTGATTCAAAAAGCTTCGATAAACAAAACATTATATTATAATACCAAGTTTCCTAGTGAAATGGTTTTGTTTGATTAAAAGCTCTTGAAAATTTACATTGAGAACGAATATACTGAATTATCCCTAAATTCCGTTACCCTATGTAAAATAAAATTTGCGAGTAAAATGTTTTTTTAAAGCTTTTCTAATTGAAAGCTCTTAAAACTAACAGTGCTTGACATTTTTTACAAAACCTTAAATTATGAAAATCAATCATTGAAAACAAATATTCTAAATTTATCAGAAAATACGACTTTCCTTTATAATATCAAGTTTCGTAGTAAAATATGGTTTGGTTTGAAAACCTTTTAAAACTAAAAGCTTTTGAATAACTTTAAGATCAAGTATTGTAAATTTTAGCCAAAATTCTGCTACTAAAATCATATTTCTGAGTAAAATGGTTTGGTTAAAAAAGCTTTGATAATTGAAAGCTTTTAAAATTAAATGTTCTTAATTTTTTGCATATATGTATGTACATAAAACATTTTAGCTAAAACCTAAAAATATTGGACATTTTTGGGATTATTTCGAAATTCTTGATATTTTTCAAAATATATTCTAAATTTGGATGTTTTATCGATATATTTAGAAATCGTCAGAGCATTGAGTTACAAGATGTTTCGTGTCATCTACTCTCGAAATCAGATACTTTTAATTAATGCGAGACTATAGACAATAGGAAGAAATAAGTTTTCCACTTAAAGCTTTACTTGTTCAAGGTATAATTAGTATTTTAGGGGCCCAAAAAAAATTTGCGGGGGCCTGAAATTTGTAGTTACGCCACTGCCAACTTGTGTTGACAATGACATAAAGGGACACTCAGTAATTCCGGAATGGAAATTAAGTTTACAAGTGAAATATTAATAAAATTTTCTTCATCTTTCCACAAATAGGTTATGTGGGCTGAACTTCAAAACGGCAAATATATTAATCAAATTTTCAAGTTTTATGGACTGCTTAAATTTATTAATCACCTTTAATACTGAATTGCTTTAACTACACTAATTGCTACTTAGGCCGTTCAACTATTTATCCATAAATTTAAAAAGTACAAATTTTGATTTATATTCATTCATCATACTAATTTAGTTACGTTATACACAATTGGATTCATGTTGCTTGTGAAAATTGAATAAATTTAAAAAATTTGAACTTATCGTGCATACATATCGATATGAAGCCTACGAACTCCATCCTTTTAACCGCAACCATCGCGAAGGCGCTCCAATGAATGATGAAAATAAAAATTGAAAATAATTTTGATTGTTCATTATAACAACAACTTTTAAATCATAAATGACGATATATCTTAAAGGTAGGTAAACATACATAATATATGTTTATTATATACCTGGGCCTCCTACTTAAACTTATGAATTAGGTTCTTGTATAGTTAGTAAAAATAATTACATGAAAATGGAGGCAATATAAAAATAAATAAAATAACAGCAAGTTACACGATAGGAAACGACGGAATGTAACACGCGATTATCATATTTGACCGACCAAAAATAACAGAAAATAAAATTCACCCCATTCACAAATCTGCCACCTTCTCCTAAGAATTGTAGATGATAGTTTTTCACGTTTTATGACATTAAGTGTTTGTACTAGGGGTTACATCACCATATATGGCATGTATACGTATAAATTACGCTCTTGAAATGTTTTTCGTTTGTATTTAGTAGATATGCGTAAACTAAGAATCTGAAGCCAGCTAAAATTGTGTATAAGAAGATTACGATAAAAAACAATTAAAGCGATATAATAAAAAAAAAGTTTTACGCTTTTCCGATAAAAAACAATTAAAATAACATTAACTGTTTTTTTTATCAAATGGTTAATCTATACCAACCGGAGTTCCACCAATAACAACATAAAACCTCGTCTGTCCTCATTATTCATTTATCCATCCATTTGTTGTTTTGATTTGTGCCTTTAGTGGTTGTTTAATTATAAAACAAAATTGTTTTGTATACTGAGCTTAAGTGATTTAACCCTCAAATAAAATAAAAAATTTATCAAACCGAATGGTTGGCCAGTCAAAATCAATATTATGTATTGTAGTTTGAGGGCTATTTCAAATTAAGCAAAACGCTTCTCGATTTACGTTTTGGATTGGTTGATGAGGTTTAGCGACGGATCAATGAAAATTTCTAAAAACTCCATTGTTGTATTCAATGCAACATGGAACGATGATATCCGACCGGGTTAATTTGTATTGTTAGAAAAATTTACAGCATTTGCAGAATTGGAATTGTGGTTAAACTGCTTTTCGTTTTGTTCGATGTTTTTGTATTAATTGACAAACTGAAGTTTTAATTGATTTATTTGATGAGCAAACCAAAAAAAACTATTTGTTGTTTGTTTTCGCTTATAAGCTGGGTATGCTGCTATTTTCAGTATAAATTTGACGTAAAATTTAGCTAGCTAAAAATAAAAAATTTCGCTTATACGATTTCGCTGATCCTATCAGCTTGCTACACACGAAATCTGAAAATGCTTGTGATTTCATCGGGAGTTGTGGAGATCGGTTTAAAAATGTTAAAATTAATTTTGTAGAAACAGCATTTATTTACTGTAGGCAATATTTTTGTGTCAGAGAGGGTGGTCGGTTGATAAAGTTTACTTTTCCCCAGGGCTTGAAACGTTTATTTGGAGAAAAAAAGCTATTGCTATCGATGGAATCATTGTTAACATTGACAATTTTCAGTCACCAGACTTACTTATGTCGTGTGTCTCAAGTCGATTTTGTAGCAAAGTTTTCGGTATCTAAATAGTCGCATAATAGTCGGATAATTCATACCAATTTTTTAGGTGGCAATAATGTGTCTGAATTTTGTTTTTTATGTAAATTGGACGCAATATCTAAATCTCCAGCCTGAGAGATAGATATCGTTACATAAGAAAAATAGTTTTGGACTTTCGTCCACGTTGCAGCGCTATTCGTAACGAACCCGGTGATTTAAATATGAACAATAAAATTGTGCTCGAAGTGTGGCGGAATTATTTCTCTTCAGTTCAACAACCTCTCTTACTTCAACGCGACATTAACGTTGAGATGACACCACCACCTCCTCCATCATATGATGAAGTGCGGAACGTGATATCGAAGTTTGGTTCTCTTTAATACAATCAACATTTCGGATTAATTAAATAACCAAAGATAACGTGATGTACCAGTAAGTGTTAATTTCTCTTTCACCAAACATTTTATTAAACAATCTAGCTTTGATAAATAATCCGCCGTTAGAAAATCAGTTTAACTACAGGTTGGTTGGAAGTAATGAAAGCAAAAATGAAAGAATGTAAATTTTTTAATGAAATTAGTTTTTGTATTCAAATCTCCCTCAACTTCAATACACTTATTCCAATGATCCTCCAATAATTGTATACCAGCTCGGTAATGATTTTCCGGAAGCTCTGCAATAGCTGCAAAGGTTGCAATAGCTTCTTCATTCGACGAAAAACGCTTTCCACGAAGGAATTGTTTCAGGTTTCTGAAGAGATAGTAATCACTGGGAGTCAAATCTGGTGAATACGGTGGGTTTTTCTCTGCTTAAAACCAGAGCCTTCTAGAGTATAGAGCCATAATCATTATGACGTATTTTTTAGAAGCTTTTTTAGTGGTATAACTTTTCACTGATTTCCATAGGAATCCATAGTAAAAACGGTGTTTTTAAGCTTCAAGTTTTTCAATGAAAACAGCAAAAATGTTATAAAATGTTTATACAAAAGTGTTCTACATATCTTTAGCAGTAATATACAAGAAGGGTATATTGGTATTAAGTAAATATTAATTGCAGAAATATTAAAATTAAATTATTTCTAAAATATATTTTTCGAACTTTCATTTTGAAAAAAATATCAAAGTTGGCTCTGACAAATTAAAATAATACTTGCTAAATTTATCTTTAGTTTTACTAGTGTACGTTAGATGTCTATAATTGTTGAAAGAGAAATACGAAAAAAAATTATTTAATCACACAATTATGACACGTTCTTAATATTTTGTGAATTTGTTTGGCTTTTCCTACAATTTTTGAACTCAAATTTCCCCAGGTCGCAATTTTTGCTACGATTTTTCAAAATGTTTACTACCCACTGCCATCTATGTATATTGACTTAATGCACAGACTTGTAGTAAGGTTTTCTTTTTAATTTGACCAGAAAGCTGTTGTTATGAACTTTTTTTTTATATTTTGGTTTAAATAAATTAATTATTACAAGAAAATGAAAACGATTTACTTAAACTTTATGAAAATATTTCAGAAATCATAATTAAGAATTTGTAACGTTTTTATTTAGAAATTTGTCTTAGGAAAAAAAGTGATTTCCCATATGTTTTATGTGTTTTACTATGGAAATTTGGTTTTTTCCTCGTTTCTAATTCCCTTATAAAAGCTTCGTTTTTTAGATTATGGCTTGTATAATCAAGGTTGTTTTGTTAAAACGCTTCAAATTACGCTGAGAAATTTGTTTTCGATTCAGTTTTTGTTGGATTGTTAACGAATGCGGCACCAGTTTTCCAAGCAGCTTTTTCATACGTAATTCTTTATGTAAAATATGGAGTAGTCGTTCGTCCGAGATATCTATGATAACAGCAATTTCACGCTTAGTCAAACTTGGATTTTCACAAACAATATATACACTTGCTCAATGATTTCTGGTGTTGCTGCACTTTTTGGACAACCACTACGTGGTTCATTTTTCACAGTTGGAAATGAAGAAGCAGTTTCCTTAAACACTTTTACCATTTTTGTATGCACTGCACGTTATTCAATTTTTTTCATTGTAAACGAATACACTGACACTTCAATTTCTAATGACTTGTAAACAAAGAATGAATTGCCAGATCGACATAAAGATTTTCATATGTTCAAATGAAAGATGAAATATTGAAATGGCGTATACGTTTTGTTCCCTCTACTGGTGAATAGGTGTCGCTTTCTTTCTTTCTATATTTAATTTTACTTGAGGAAGAATATGATTATCTGTATATCGGAGACATGGCTGACATCTAATTTTAAGACTGAAGAATATTTTCCGACATCATACATTATCCATTATCCATGCTGAGACAGGCATCTTCTTGAAGACACATATACGAAAGGTGGTGGTGTGCTAATTGCGGTTTCGGAGAAATTTTCATCTGTACCTTTATCATTGACTGATTGTGATTTGGACATAATCGCATTAAATCAGGTATCACTCGTTTTAACTAATTGTTTGTTCACGTATATTCCATGCGAGTCTAACTTTGGAGTATACGATAAATTCATTGATATTATCATGTCCAGCATATCACCCATTTTGCAACCAGAGGATCGTTTATGTATATTTGGTGATTTCAACGTTAATTGGCTTCGAGTTGATAATTTTTTAACTCCATTGAACTTGAATGCGAATTATGATAATTTTATGACTGGATTATTTTCGATGGGTCTCAAACAATGTGTGGATGTTAAGAACAATTGTGGGAATGTTTTGGACCTGGCATTTTTGTCGTTGGATCAAGAATGTATTGTCGATACGTGTGATGATCTAGCAGGATCGTCCAGCATTTACCATTTTCCTTTAAAAGTATCACTGCCTTTTATGATATGTGAAAGTGTCAAGGATGAGTCAATTGTTGAAAATTTTAATTTTAAAATTGGGGACTATGATTCTTTTAATGCTTTTCTTGACAAATATAATTGGAGTGCATTTGAAGGTAACGATCATTGAGATGAAGTGTTGGATGAATTTTATAATGTTTTAAATGTATGAATGGAGAATTTTATTCCTAAATTTAAATCTCCGCATAAGAAAAAGGAACCGTGGCATAATAAACAGCTTATTAATCTGAAAAACCGTAAAGGCAAGACTCATAAGAGATTTAAACGTTTACCTACTTTTGATAGGTACGCTGTTTTTGAATCTTTGAGAAATGAATACCGAATATTGAATAAATTTCTTTACAACAATTACATTTAGGAGATTGAATCGAACATAAAAGGTAGACCTGACCGCTTCTGGAAATTCATTGATTCTAAAAGAAAAACAAGTGGATATCCGTTTACTATGTTTTTGTTCGCCGACGTTTTTGAGAGCATTTATGTAAAGAAACCGCGGTAACGACAGATTCGATATCGTGCTATTGTCCTGTGGCTAGAAATATATTTTCCTGGCAATTAGATGTTGATACTGTCTTGAATGACACAACTATCGCTCGATACTAATCAAAATGCAGGTTTCGACTCCATTCCTCCCTTGGTTCTTAGGATGACAGCCCATGATGTCGCCTTTTCTATCACCGTCCTATTTAACAAAAGCCTTCAGCAAGGATACTTTCCGAACCGCTGGAAATGCTTGTTAATTAAACCAGTATTTAAGTCGGGTTCCAGAAGTGATATTAAAAATTACTGAGCCATTAGGATTTTATCCGTTTTACCGAAACTTTTTGAAAAATTAGTCAGGGATTTTATTTTTTTTTTATACTCGTAGGTTTATTTCATCTAAGCAACATAGATTCCTTCACCCAAAAAAATATGTGTATGCTATTAAAGAATTCGGCTGTTAATTTAAAAAACAAATCGTTACTATTTAGCCGACGTAGAATTCTTTAATAGGGTAGAATCGAATTAATCATACATCAAAAAATCAAACAATTAATTTTTATTAAATTTGAATAATTTTTCATTAAAATTAAATTTTAATTTTGATTAATTGTTATTTTAATAATGAATGTTCCTTAAATAATTGTTTTCAATATCAATAATAATTGTATTAATAACGAAACCTTTGTTACAATAAATTTGTCCAGCTAACGATTAATTAAATAAGTTAATATTTTTAAACTTCATAATTTAAGTTTAAAGAATTTTAATTTGTTTAATGGTAATTAATTAACTCATTAAATAATAATCTAATAATATTCTTTAAATTTCATACCACTACCACGCTGGTGCTGCCATCTGAAGAGTCCTAGCCAAACCATGCCAAAATATACGGTATTATATATATATATATATATATATATATATATATATATATATATATATATAATATATTATATATTTATATATATATATATATATATATATATATATATATATATATATATATATATATACATATATAATGTGTGTCTAAACTTATTTTAATAACCCAATATCGTATTATAATATAACCGAATAAAATTAATTTTAGAATAGTAACTTTTTGTTTTTTGTAAATGAAAATGATTTAGTAAAAAAAAGACTATTAGTATATCAATTGTTTTGTAATGTTTATTTTATTTATTTGTAATTCAGTGGCAAACATAAAAAGTAAAACAAATAAATCTCTAATTAAATACTAGATCAGAATTTTAGAATAAATCGTTATATTGAAGTCTACCCTTAATTTAATTAAATCGTTAGTTTAAGTTACTTATTTTTCAGGAGCTTTACTCTCCTCCGGGTGCTTTAAGTTAAACACATCAAATAATTTAAATGTGCAATCTACTGCTGACAATATGCTGGCACATTTATATTTGATTCCATCGCACATGACGAAATATTGGTTTTCTGAATAATAATTATTGTCTATTACATTTTCTTTCTCTGCATTACTTTAATTTCAATTTGGTTGTGTCTGAATCTGTCGACTTCTTGATTGGAATGACATAATACCATATAAGGGTTTTGGGAATCTTTCATGGTATGTTTTCTGAATTTTTGGAAGCTACATCTATGCTTTTTGTGATATGTTTGATAAGCGCAGAGAACCACTAACAAAATAATACAAAATCGGCCATCTATATAAAAAGAAATCGTTATTTCATTTAATTAAAAAAATATATGTTAATTTAAACTTTACCGTCAGAAACGTTTCGCTGTTGTTTCAACTCTTTCAACAACAATTTCGAAAAAAGTTGTACAATTTTTGTATCCATAATCTGGGGACCCTCGCAACAAAACCTCTGAAATTTTAAAAAAACATTGTTGGAGTCTGGGAAAAAATTTCCAAAGTCAATATCGAGAAGCCTTGGCCCATAGATTTGCTCACATGTTGGCCATTCTGCAGTAATTAATGTTATATTTTTATCTTTATTTGTTGAAATCCAGAAACACCTATACATATTTACTTGAGATTGTCCATTTTGTCAACTATAGCATCTATCTTATTATCCCCTCGATTATATTTTAGCTCCATGCATAACGTTTGACCGTCTTCAGAGGCTATATTTAATTCTAAAAGTAATTTAAATCTATAACAAAGTAAAGTATGTATACAAATATTTTTGAGTATTTACGAATATAACAAACTACCTTAAATTAAGGTTTGTGTGTTGGCAGTTAGTTTTTTAAATCGATTTACTTTTGGCATAAGGGATGTACTGCGTAATTTTGAAATTTTGTTGTTGTACCTGTCATACAGTTGTGGTCTTTTGATTTCATTTTGGGCCTGCGTTGGAAGTAAACCGACTGAAATTATAGGTATAATACATTGTTAGAATAACTTACACAGTTTTAAGTTTTAGTGATTAAATAAACTTACAGAAATTTCTCCAATGAAGCAAAGTTGTGCGTATATCTTCAGTTAACGACTGACACTAATTTACTCTAATGCGTATATTTTTGTTATAAAGCATGACGCTACAGTATCCACCAATATACACCGATTTTCATCAGATACTCCGACCATATTTTCAGGTAGTTCTAAAAGGGACGTCCCGGTTACAGCCTTTTTTAATATGTCACAAATTTTAATTGAAAGTTAGTGCAATTTGTCAATTGAGCTCTTCAAGAAACTGGCAACTTAACGGAGCTAAAAGTATGTTATCCTGGTAGTTTTTTTTGCTTTTTATGCAAGTGTTTTAAAAAAATATAAAGTAGTTGTTAAAAGACACATACATATTGTAGCATGAGAAACAAATGTTGCAATTCCAGTTTCATTGTCGCAAGGTTCGTATTTTTAACTCCGTCAAGTGGCCATTTTCTTGACGAGCTCAATTGACAAATTTCAAGCACCAACCTTGAAGCTAAAAATGGAAACAAAAACATAATAATATAAGTAACATGTGTTTTCGTTAACCCTAAACCTCTTATGTTGATATTATGCATTCGCAATGAAAAATTTTTTTACTTACAGGTTTGTAAGAAGTTCTAACAAAATAAACAAAAATTTTGGTTCGTTATTTTGGAAATTCATGCAAATTTGCAAGTCAAAAGTAAAAGGTTTTTCATTGTGCATATAAAGAAAAACCTATAACGGGATTGTTTTCCAGACTGTTTTTCTTGTAAAGTTAGAGGTAAATTGAGGTTAGAAAAATATGAGCATGCTCAAATAAAAATATTTTGCAGAAGACGGTCAGACTCTTGTTAAGAGACTCAGGGCAAAGATGCTCAGGGTTAACCAAGGAATTGTAAGAACAAAATGAGAGCATTTAATATAAAAATACATTACCGTTGGTTAAACTTATTTATAACTGAAACTGAAATATTCCAACTTTTCAAAATTTGGCTAACAATTTCCAATTAAAGAATTTAAATAAATAAAAAACATGCTTTTTAATGCACACCACTTGATTGAAATATTAACTAATAATAAAAACTATTTATTTTGCTCATTTAGCTTTCACATTGCACGGCACATTTTACAATGAGAAGAAGCGACGCAATTTTTTATTTTGTTTAATAAAAATTAATTTTATAATTAATATTATTTGCCAATATAGTATATTAATATATTTAACTGATATTCGTTAATATTTTTATCTCAATTGTAAAAGAATAATATATTTAAGGATTAATCTTCAAATAATATTTCAAACAAATTGTTTGATTCCTCTGCAAAGAACATTATTTAGAGGTACACTTTTTCTTTAATATAAAGAAATTAGTGAAAATATAGCAATGAATTAATCCAAATAACAAATAATTTGTTTACTGAGTGTAATATTCTTACATTAAAATTAAAAAGACGCCTAATTATGTTACCATACTTTTACTTTATTGATAATTTGTTTTCTTAAAATTTATATAAATGGCAAACGAGACAGTAATAATCGAAACACATAAAATATAATACGTTTGCAATCGAAAACTCGTAGTTAATTCAATAATTGGGATAAACAAAACAAATTAACTGTACCATTTTAAGATGTTTAACCGGTTTCTTCAATGTATGCGTCATAGGGATCGAAGACGTGTTTAAGACTTATTTTGGCTTCCCGCCCTCTGGGACTCAAACGCAGTTCTTTTCAGTAACGGTTTTACAATTTTTTTGTATTTATATTGAGAAAATCGGGCTTGACTATTTTTGTTTTCGAAATACCTAATTGAATTAATCTTGATCGATCTATATTTGTGATAAATATCGCAGTCGTAGTGAATTGTTTTTTATTCAATTATAAACCAATTTTTAAGTTGGCTACCTCATAATCTATGTATATTGCAAAATAATATTGAATCAAAATATTACCTTTAATGCTTATAGCATTATGCACTTTAATCAATTTGATAAAACCGTCAAATTGAATGAAGCGCATAAAACTTTCCATGGAAAGGGTCAGCAGAAAATCGTGTTTTATGTTAAAGGTAATAAAGAATTAAATTTTTATATTAAAGAAACAGCTTCGTTGTCGAAAATCCTTGCAGTTAATAAAATTCCATACATTTAAAAAATGATTTTGTTCAAGGAATATAATTTTCATAAGTTAAATCAGTTCATAAATATTGATCTAAACTTAATCGTTAATAAAGTTAAAATTAATTATTGATCATAAGTTGCTTAGAAACATTGTAATAAATAACACTAATAATCGTTCATTTAACCAATAAATTCTTCCGAATTGATTAATTTATTTTAATTAATCGAATTGCATATCGACCTGTCCAAGTAAGAATATGATAAGTGAAAAATACTGTTTTTTCAGGAGAGCAGTATACAGGTTTAATTAGTTCTTTTCGCTGCTAGGAATAAACGGATCACTTTTTGTTCTACGATTTTTCTTTGTATTATAAACATATGCATTTGGAATAAAACTGTGCATGTCTTATAAACACAAATTCAAAGAATTTCATTAAAAATTAACAAAGATCAAATTTTCTGTGGAACAAAAATATAACCGTACTTACTGAATGAACAAAATAAAAATATTCCCACAAAAAATATGATAACCGTCCTTTTCAATCGAACAGTTGGAAAAATATTCCAGGAATAAAAGTATAACGAATTTTGTTATACATATTTAAAACATTATTTCCGAAGAAGAACATGATAAGTCACTTTATCGTTGATTACCATAAGAAGTTTTTCGTTATAAATTAATGCTAAGTCACTTATAGAAACGTTCATTGTATCTTTTATACTGAAGAGTATTATAAAGTGGCTTTGAATTCTTTTAACTGGATTTTTAGTTAAAAGCGCATTATTTTAAGAATATAAAATCAGTCATAACCTTATCAATTTTAGAGATAATACTTTAAGATTTTGTCATAATAAGAATTCGACATCGTAGAATCCAAAAATCGTATTCCCGTAAAACTATGATAACTGACCTTTTCATGGTCTTAATTGGATAGGTCGATATTATTAAGTTATATTTGTCAAAGTAGAAAAATGTAATTCATTAAAAATATATCCTATTGAAAAAAATTTATTGTGTCAACGATTTTTTCTTTTTATTAACGAATTAATTCATTATTTTTTTAACGTATGAAGTCGTTAATAGAATGTACAGATTTTTCTCGGTGTTGCTATGGCAGATCAACTGTTACTAATTTGTTTTTACTGACCAATTTTATTTCAACTGCTTTCGAATTGGGGAAGGATGTACAGGTTGTTTATTCAGATTTTAGCAAGGCCTTTGACAAACTTGATCACAAACTACTGTTGGATAAATTAGAGTTTTTGGATTGTATAACAGTCTACCTATTAGGTGGATTAAGTCGTACTTAGATTGTAGAACTCAAATCGTTAAGATTGGGAATTACAAGTCTAGATTGATTCATGTAACGTCAGGGGTTCCCCAGGGAAGCAATTTGGGTCCCATTTTATTCATTTTATTTATTAATGACGTGATTGACTGTATTAAATATTTTGGAATTCTCATATATGCTGACGATATTAAAATTTTTTAAACTATTTCGAATATTCAGGATGCAGTGGATTTACAATTCGATTTATCGGATTTTACAAATTGGTGTACTTATCATAATTTATTATTGAATACTAAGAAGTGTAAAACGATGCGATTTTCCCGTAGAAGGAATGATTTGAACTTTAACTACAAATTGCTTCTTAATGACCACAGAATTGAGAAAGTGGACACTTTCAAGGATTTGGGTATCACTTTTGCTTTTAATTTATCATTCCACATTCATATACAGGGCATTGTTTCTAAGGCACTTTCCATGTTAGGGTTTGTTAAACGATGCTCTAAAGACTTCTGGGATCCTTATGCGATTAGAATCTTATATATTTCGTTAGTGCGTTCGCAATTGGAGTATGGTGTAATTATTTGGGACCCATTTTATCAAGAATCTTCGGATCTTATTGAAAGGGTTCAAAAACAGTTTTTAAAATATGCCTTGCGTAGATTACCGAGGGACAGTAATCTTCCCAATTATATTCTTCCTCCTTATAGGGGAAGATGTAAACTTTTAAGATTGGGATCTCTCTCTATTCGTAGAATTGCGACGTGTGCCACTTTTGTTCGTGATCTCCTCGTTTGTAGGATTGATTGTAGTGCGATTCTAGATTTGTTTTCTATTTACATTCCAACACGTATGTTACGATCGAGCGGGGATTTTGTTCTTAAATTGCCAATATGGAAGAGTAATTTATGGAGGAATGAACCTGTTTACATTGTCTCGGTTGCTTTTAATAAAGTACGATCGATTGTTGATTTTAATTTGTCAAGAGAATCGTTTAAGGTTTCGATGTCTCCTTTACTTTGTGATTTTTGGTAAACTGTTTAATTTTTGTATTTTTACTTGTATTATGTAATTAAGTAATATTTCAAATTGTAACCAGTTTTTTTTAAAGTTGGTAAATAAATAAACAATACATCATCTCATTGACGTACGTAGATAGGTGCTAATGATCTGGCTAAAGCAGACATTAAACATGCGTTTTGGACAAAAACAAGAAATAATATCAGGCCCTATGAAAACTTGAATCATATAATATTCCACCGATTTTGCTTAAATGGTTTTATTCGTACCTGAGAAATAAAACTCAATTTGTAAAATTTAATGGTATCTTATCAAATGGTATTAAACCTACCTCTGGAGTTCCTCAGGGGTCTATTTTGGTCCTTTTGTTGTTTATTCTTTATATTAATGATATTTCAGAGGTTATAACATCGGGTCACTTACTGTATGCTGATGATCTGAATCTCTTCAGAAATATTCATTCGACTAATGACACTGAAGCTTTTCAAGCGGCTCTAACGGCCATTTGTAACTGGTATATTGTAAATCAATTACCTCTGAATATCAAGAAATGTGTTACTATGACGTTTACTAAAAAAGTTAATACAGTCAAAGATTTGGGAACACCCTTTCAACCAGTAATTACGACCAGAATACGTTTTGATAAACATTAATGATCTAATTTGTCGTACTTCTTTCAAAACATTAAGTTATATCTTCAGAAGAGGTAAAGATTTCGGGGATCCTTCAACTCTCTCATTACTATACTCTAGCCTTGTTAGAACTAATCTTGAAAATTTATCTCAGGTCTGGAATCCATTTTATGATGATTATAACTACAGGATTGAATGCGTGCAAAGAAAATTCACAAGGTTTATGTGTTTTACGCTTATCCCCTCCACTGGCTATATGACATATGAGAGACGTAGACAAAAGTTCAGTCAGGAAGATAGAAGAATATTTTCTTTTTAAATTAGTCAACAATTTATTAGACTCTAGTTTGTTAGCGAAAATCAATTTGTATGTACCGGCTTACAGACGACATCAGGAGTTATTCCCAGCCATCGTATTTCAGGACAAATCTTAGTGTATCATGTCTTAACAGGCTTGGGTCTAACCATGCAATTTACTTTAATGATTTGGACCTATTCACCATGTCACTGTCGGAGTTTAAAACAAGGTGTTATGCTGCACTGTGCAGCAGTACCAATGGTAAGTCATCAATTTCCTTTTCTTTTATTTGTTTTTTTCTTTTTTTCTTTTTTTGTTATTATTGTTGTTATTATTATTATTCTTTTTTTTTTTAGAAATAAGAATACATTCTGTTTATATAGCAGTATTAGTGAGGCTGCCCCGGTGGTACAGTTGTTAGTATGCTTGCTTTAAGGTCCGGAGGCCCCGGGTTCGATTCCCGGCGAGTGTAAGGATCAATAAATTAATCACTCATTATCCGTTGATAAAATGATTACGAAACTTAACCATGAAGCGGCCAAATCCCTCTATGGAATGTAGCGCCATCGAAAAAAAAAAAAAAATTTGTGAGGCAGCATGTAATTGGGTGTTTACCTGTTTGCTGTCCTGTAGATAAAAATAAATAAATAAATACTTTTCAACCAACCTGTATATTAAAAATGCAATTTTATCCAGACATAGATGGTGATACTCCGTCTAGGTTTGGTTAAATGGTCTCCCTCCAAATATTAAATCCATATTAATTGCAACTGCCCACGATGATATGGACCAATGCAGGCGACAGACGATAAAATATTTGAAGTTAGTAGCTTTTCTACAGTATCCTCTGTTTCACAACAAAGTTGTTATAATAATAATAACCTGCAAGTATATCTGTGGTGAAAAACCTCCAGAAAGAAATTAACAGTTTAAAATCGTCCATTGCTAACTTATCCAATCATCACCATAGATGATCTGCCCGACAATCTTTTTTCATTGCAATAGGTCTAACTCAAGAAAATGCGATTCAAGTACAAACCGAAGCCCCAGTTAAGTTAAAAAGTTTCCTATGTGCTATTATCACTATAGATTTGGTAATATGGCTAAAAAAAAAAAAAAAATTCTTCACGTAGCTTATTAAATGCGGCAGATCTAAATTGAATTTTCTAGTCGATACGGGATCTGATGTCTCGGTTATCCCTGCGACTAAAAACAATCGAAGCAAAACTGTTTCTTCAGGTATTATTGCTTAACTACGGCAAATAATTCCACCATTGAAACATTCGGTAGCAAATTTCTTAACATCGACCTCGGTTTACGACGGGAGTTTCCCCGTTTGTTCTTATTGGCTTTTACGAATGGTCCTATAATAGAGGCTAATTTTTTAGCAAAATTTAATATATGTAATGGTGAGGCAAAATCATGAATGTGAGGCTTAGGAAATCCATTCGGAATTGTGCAGTTCCCCAGGAATCACTATTCTACTTCTTGACAAGATGAAGAGGTGATCAAACGTTGGAGGACGATGAATTCTGGTGTTGCCGTCAAAGATGGAAATTCTGACAATAGTTTATGAAAATCATTTTCAATACTGAAACATTTTAATGATGGCAATGATACGGAAGCTCAATTCTCAATTATTTCTAGATTTGTTTTGGTATCAATCAATTTTTTCTTGCTTACATTATTGATTTTGCCTCACTGCTACATGGTAGTAAAATATTTTCAAAGATTGTTGTAGTACGGGCGTATTATCATATACCGGTAGCCAATGAGCACATACCTAAAACGGCACTGACCACCCCTTTTAGTTTGTATGAGTTTACTCGTATGCCATTTGGACTCAGGAACGTAGCACAAATATTCCAGAGGTTTATTAACCATATGCTCTGCAAAATTTAGAATTTCGTTATGCATATCTATAGACGATATTTTGGTATACAATCGAAGTGAAGTAGAATACACCGAACATCTTCAATCGCTTTTTAAGAGACTTGCGGACTTTGATTTGAGAATAAATTCTTCAAAATGTGAGTTTGGCAAAACATCGATTGAATTTCTTTCGCATTATATTTCCGAGGGTGGAATTGCACCATCTAAGAAACGAGTAGAAGCTATTTTAGAGCTTCAGTCGCCAATCACAGTAAAACAAGTTCAAAAATTCATAGGGATGATTAACTATTACCATAGATTTATACCTAGGATTGCCGACATATTAATTACTAAACATATGGCACAATTTTCAAAATCTAGATCTGCTAAAAATGCTTTTTGGCCAGACCCATGTCAAGATTGTCAAGCAGAATGCGAATGCTCAATTAGTTCTGACGACTGATAGTTCTAAAGTTGCAGTAGGCGCAGTAATTGAAGAATTCAACTTCGATAAACGAATTGAGAGCCATTTAGCTTTTATTTAAAAAAAATTAGAGGCTGCAGAAACACGTTGCTCTGCCTTTGACAGAGAACTGCTCGCAGTTTATAGATTTTCGTCAGTACATTGAGGGTAGATGTTTCACAATCTTTACCGAACATAAGCCACTCGTTAATGCAATTAATTCAATAAGGGAAATATGCCAACGTCAGCAAAGGAATTGGAGTTCATAGCGGAATTCACATTCATATTCAACACATTTCGGGCCGCAATATCGTTATTGCCGACTATATATCGCATCCAAATGAGTGCGAAATAATTCGTCGTGTATAAATAAGAGTATTACATCTACAAATCGTTAATATTTTGGAGGGGCGTATCAAGTTTTTAATGTTCAATTTGGTTCAATAAAAATTCTTGCCACACTTTTTGGGAAGGACTTTAATTAAAGCATTAAAAACTTTAAGGCCTCTCAAAAAAATTAGCCATTTGCAGATGTAATACTCTTATTTGGACATGACGAATTGCTTTAATAGGTTAAAACAACTGCAAGATCATGATATCGAATTAAAAGCCATGATCAAAAGCTTAACTTATACCTCGTACCTTTCGACAATATTGATAAACAATATGGTGTGAAAATTCAATCCTACTTTTGGTCGAAGATGAAAAAAGAAATTGGGGTGTGGGCCAAATCGTGCATAAAATGTTAAGCTTCAAAAGTAATTCGACATACGAAATCTTCTATCGGAACATTTGACTTAGCAATAAACCGTTTCGATCATGTCCACATGGATCTCGTGGGACCACTACCCAGATGTCAGGCATACATTTATCTAAACTATATAGTCGACAGATCTTCAAGGTGGCCGAAAGTTTATCCTTTAAAAGATTGCACGACGCAAACAGTTGCAAAAACATTTATTTCCAAATACGTGTCACATTATGGTTACCCAAGCACAATTGCAATTATCAAGGAGTTCAGTTTGAATCAATTTTATTTCGGGAATTGAATAAACTATTGACTGGATTGATAACTAATGGGATTGATGATTAATAACTGGATTGATGAATTACCCATAATTTTACTGGTGTTAAAGAATATAACCTAAAAAAAAAGAAACAAACAAATCATTATTATGTATTATTATTATTATTGGTAAATGTATTTGAATTCAAACTTATCTTCAAACTATTGTTAAAATAATCGCCAAATTTAGCAGCGCACAAATGTATTTTTTAATTTTTTGTTTAATTTATTTGTTATTATTTCATTTTAATTTTTGTAATAACTAATAATAACAAATACGGCACGTCACTGTCGCAATGTCAATTAAAAACACAATTGCATACATTTGGGCGAATTATCTGATATAAAATAAGTACTAGATTATATTCAGCAAAATGATCTATTTCATTACGCGGGATTTAACAATTGCTATATATATTTAAAAACCGCGAATCGCGAACGATACCACGAAAAGAAAAGGGGAAATCTGATCAAGTTCGGCGATTTGGTGAATTTTATTGGCGACTCCCATCAAATGTAGTTGGCGTTGGTTTCTATGTAAGCAAAGGGGACGAGTATTGTCAAATTCAACTATTTGACAGTTCTAATCCCCCTTGTTGTATGGTTAAATTTTGTTCATATTGTTTTCACCAGATGTCAGCTACTTTGTTGCAAGTCGCGAATAGCTTAAATCAGTCTCTTTTTTCTGCGACAGCGAAGCGAATAACATCAGACCATTTTTGCGAATATAAAACAATTTTTGGCGAATATTTAAAGAGAGTAAGAATTTTCTTTATATTAAAAAAAAATTATTTCAAATAATTATATATAAAATTTATAAAAATAAATTGAACTTTATTAAAAAAAAAAAAAATAAGTTGTAAATTAAAAAATATTAAATTATATTGTGAATTAAGACTATAAATAGAATTTTCATTGTTTTATTTTTAAAAAAAATTATAATTAAGAAAATTTGTGCGAATTTCACAACTGGGTATGCGCACTTTTATTTATAAAAGAAGATTTAGGCTGTAGTCCGGCGAAGCTTGTGTAAGGTTAAACATTAAAAGTATCAGGGGAACTATTCCTTCAGAATAAGACCTCCTGTGAACCGTTCGATTTCACCACAAGTTAGTGTGACAAATTGAGAAAGCTAGTTGCTTTTGGTCCTCGAGTAGCACACCTGACCACAACATATGTTCCGGAAGATTTGCGTAGTTGTAAATAGTACGTGTTCATTCGAGTTGATCGTATGAAAGGCAGTTTGGATAACCCTAATGATGGGCCTCACGAAATCATTAGACGGTTTCGAAAATAGTTCGTGGTAAATATAAATGGAAAGAATCAAACAGTATCCATCGATCGGTTTGAAAAGCTATCCAGTTAAAACGGTTACTTTTGAAAAATAAACGCGGCATCCGAATAGATTGTACTGAAAGGGGGATTATACGGTGATAATAAAATCATTAAAGTAGGTTTGGGAAAAACATCATAAAATGGTTCATTGCATACAAGTCGTCAATTGCACAATCAAAATCAAAAGTGCCTTATAATCATAACAATAATATTGTAATAAATTTATGTGTACAAAAATAAGTAAACAAACTATAAACTTATTAAAACTTAATAAAAGTTAAATAAATCTGTGTAGTGTATTCTAATTATACGGAGAATCACCTGAGCTGCACAGAAGTGGTATCTGCAATAAAATGCTAAAATATGGCGGTGATTATCTGTTCTACCGCAAGTTTCAGCTAACATAAATAATTTGGTCTAGAAAAGGCGCCGTCCCAGCAGATTGCAAGACGGCCCTTATCTGTCCACTTCATAAAAAGGGAGATCGATTAAATAGCAACAACTACCGCGGTATAGCTTTGCTGAACACAGGCTACAAGGTTTTGGCCAGCGTAGTCGCGGTAATGTTATCAACTTATCACGAAAGGATCTTGGGTTATTATCAATGTGATTTTCGTCCAACTACATAAACGACCGATTAAACTTTTACGCTGCGAGGATGGTGCTGGAGAAATTCTAAGAAAAGGACATTCCTGTACCCAGTTTATTCATAGACTTCCATCAGGCGTACGAGAGCATTAAGAGGAATACGTTATATCCTACGTGGGCATACCGCCAAATTTAGTTTCAATGTGGCAGCTTCTAATGGGAGCTAATATAGAAGGCAAATTTTCGGATGCCTTCGAGATAAAATCTGGAGTGCAGCAAGGAGAACATCATTGGAGTATGTCATTCGTCAGCTTAATAAATCGCAGTGCGCTGCCTACACGGTTGAAAATTTGGGTATTATTTTTTATAACTAAATACATATTAAAGTTATTAATAGAAATTTTCGTATTGATTTAATATTTTCGTAAATCATTAATGATCTCTATATGATTTTTTATATAAAATAAATAAAGAAGCTATATAAATAACACCTTAATATATATTTTTATATTAATTTAAAACTATTTCTGATTATTGCAATACTAAAGCAAAATATTCATATTATTTATAGAAAAATAATATAAATTGAATACAAAACGTAATATTAAATATTTAGGATGACTGAAAATGATAAGTTATCTGTATTAATCTTATAATGTGAAGTTATAAATCTATTTGGGATAACGGAATTTAATAAAAGCACGTTATTAAATAAATATTAGTTTTTATCCTTTCAATATGCTGGTTGGTATTAATTTTATACAATTGAAATATAAACTATGCATCTTAACTGTTAAATGCAACAGAAATTTATTTATTCGTCATTATGAAGGGATCACGTTTAGACATGTTTAAGTGTAAAATATTATAAAATTCTCAGTTCGTGAATATAATTATTGTTAATAAAGTTGATGTGAAAATTGTGGAAATATTAAGTTGTTCGTCGAATATATCCAGTGAATTATAAAATATAAAGTGAAACTTTCTTTGGCGTGTACCGTACTTCGTTTTACTAGTACTTGGTACAAAGAAATTTAACTTAATAAAGTGAATAAATAAAACCAATAAATTAAATTATACCTTTCAAATTCTACTTGGTATTGATTTTATACATTTAAGATATAAAATATCCTAACTGTTAAATTCAACAGAAATTTATAATTTAGTCTTCATTATATACCGATTAGGCATGCAAGTGCAAAACATTACAAAATGCTTAGCTCGTAAATGTACCGATATCTTGTTAAATTATTGTTGTTAATAAAATTGCTGTGACAAAAACTGTGGAAATTATAAGTTCTTCTAAAAACTGTGATTATTCCGGTGAATTCAAGCGAAATTATCCATTTCTTTGATGTGCAGCTTATGTTCTTAGTTTTAATAGTACTTATACAAAAAAATGTAATTTAGTAAAGTGAATATATAAAACCAATCAACTGGATTATCCATTTCATACCCTGATGTGTTAATTTTATATTATGTGCCTAATAATTTATATCTTAAATCTATAAAATTATTACCAAATAACATATTAAATGCATAAGTAAATATATTTAATTTACATATATCTTAATATTATTAAATGCAGTTGCCTTTCTAAAGTAAAAAGATCCTTGAATAAACAAAAGATATTTACAAACTTTGTGAAAATGAGTGGGTTTTTTGTAACAGTACAAATCGGAAGTAACAAAAATATCGTGGAAATTGTCAAATATAGTAACACGTCTCTAGATCTAGAATATACCGATTATGTCTGTTCTGGTAAGTTTTAAATTTGTTATATTATTATATTTTACACTTGCAGGGTAAATTAAGCTGTTAGGCTAACAGAGGTGTCATGTAAAATTACCAGCGGAAATAAAGCCATTTGACTTTATTTCTTTTTCAAACCTTCTTATTCTGGAAAAAAGAGATTTAATTTTAAAATTTGAACGGAAATGGTTTATTTCCCTTATAATTTTAAAATTAAATTTCCATTTTCCAGAACATTATAAAATCAAATCTACCTTTTTAAGAATTTTCTCTTATTTTAAGAGGCTGCAATAATGGCAGCGATTAATTTGGGACTTAAATACGATTATAATATGATTACGATTTACGATAATACGATTTACTTTAAATTGGAAAAAGGGTCACTGACCTAATTTTCAAATTTTCGTTGACTGTATTTCAATTTGAAGAATAAATAAAGCCAATTGGCTTACGATACAGCTAATTGTATTGTTTCTTATTAAAAATTATTTTCATCAACGTATATATGTATTCAAATTATAGCACTTCAAGATAGTAATGTTGAATTTGAGGAATTCGATTGCTTCCTTAACGTACATGGTGCGCGTATTGAAGAAAATGTTTTAGTGCGATATATGGAGCAATATCTTCATCATCGTTGTGCTTGTTTGCTCCTAACGGTTAAAACAAAGTCAATGTTAAATTTAGACAACGGATCGGTTGTAGAATTAAATGTTTCTTCGTATGATTATTTTGAGGCAGTAAATTTTCGTCAGTACATTGAGGGTAGATGTTTCACAATCTTTACCGAACATAAGCCACTCGTTAATGCAATTAATTCAATAAGGGAAATATGCCAACGTCAGCAAAGGAATTGGAGTTCATAGCGGAATTCACATTCATATTCAACACATTTCGGGCCGCAATATCGTTATTGCCGACTATATATCGCATCCAAATGAGTGCGAAATAATTCGTCGTGTATAAATAAGAGTATTACATCTACAAATCGTTAATATTTTGGAGGGGCGTATCAAGTTTTTAATGTTCAATTTGGTTCAATAAAAATTCTTGCCACACTTTTTGGGAAGGACTTTAATTAAAGCATTAAAAACTTTAAGGCCTCTCAAAAAAATTAGCCATTTGCAGATGTAATACTCTTATTTGGACATGACGAATTGCTTTAATAGGTTAAAACAACTGCAAGATCATGATATCGAATTAAAAGCCATGATCAAAAGCTTAACTTATACCTCGTACCTTTCGACAATATTGATAAACAATATGGTGTGAAAATTCAATCCTACTTTTGGTCGAAGATGAAAAAAGAAATTGGGGTGTGGGCCAAATCGTGCATAAAATGTTAAGCTTCAAAAGTAATTCGACATACGAAATCTTCTATCGGAACATTTGACTTAGCAATAAACCGTTTCGATCATGTCCACATGGATCTCGTGGGACCACTACCCAGATGTCAGGCATACATTTATCTAAACTATATAGTCGACAGATCTTCAAGGTGGCCGAAAGTTTATCCTTTAAAAGATTGCACGACGCAAACAGTTGCAAAAACATTTATTTCCAAATACGTGTCACATTATGGTTACCCAAGCACAATTGCAATTATCAAGGAGTTCAGTTTGAATCAATTTTATTTCGGGAATTGAATAAACTATTGACTGGATTGATAACTAATGGGATTGATGATTAATAACTGGATTGATGAATTACCCATAATTTTACTGGTGTTAAAGAATATAACCTAAAAAAAAAGAAACAAACAAATCATTATTATGTATTATTATTATTATTGGTAAATGTATTTGAATTCAAACTTATCTTCAAACTATTGTTAAAATAATCGCCAAATTTAGCAGCGCACAAATGTATTTTTTAATTTTTTGTTTAATTTATTTGTTATTATTTCATTTTAATTTTTGTAATAACTAATAATAACAAATACGGCACGTCACTGTCGCAATGTCAATTAAAAACACAATTGCATACATTTGGGCGAATTATCTGATATAAAATAAGTACTAGATTATATTCAGCAAAATGATCTATTTCATTACGCGGGATTTAACAATTGCTATATATATTTAAAAACCGCGAATCGCGAACGATACCACGAAAAGAAAAGGGGAAATCTGATCAAGTTCGGCGATTTGGTGAATTTTATTGGCGACTCCCATCAAATGTAGTTGGCGTTGGTTTCTATGTAAGCAAAGGGGACGAGTATTGTCAAATTCAACTATTTGACAGTTCTAATCCCCCTTGTTGTATGGTTAAATTTTGTTCATATTGTTTTCACCAGATGTCAGCTACTTTGTTGCAAGTCGCGAATAGCTTAAATCAGTCTCTTTTTTCTGCGACAGCGAAGCGAATAACATCAGACCATTTTTGCGAATATAAAACAATTTTTGGCGAATATTTAAAGAGAGTAAGAATTTTCTTTATATTAAAAAAAAATTATTTCAAATAATTATATATAAAATTTATAAAAATAAATTGAACTTTATTAAAAAAAAAAAAAATAAGTTGTAAATTAAAAAATATTAAATTATATTGTGAATTAAGACTATAAATAGAATTTTCATTGTTTTATTTTTAAAAAAAATTATAATTAAGAAAATTTGTGCGAATTTCACAACTGGGTATGCGCACTTTTATTTATAAAAGAAGATTTAGGCTGTAGTCCGGCGAAGCTTGTGTAAGGTTAAACATTAAAAGTATCAGGGGAACTATTCCTTCAGAATAAGACCTCCTGTGAACCGTTCGATTTCACCACAAGTTAGTGTGACAAATTGAGAAAGCTAGTTGCTTTTGGTCCTCGAGTAGCACACCTGACCACAACATATGTTCCGGAAGATTTGCGTAGTTGTAAATAGTACGTGTTCATTCGAGTTGATCGTATGAAAGGCAGTTTGGATAACCCTAATGATGGGCCTCACGAAATCATTAGACGGTTTCGAAAATAGTTCGTGGTAAATATAAATGGAAAGAATCAAACAGTATCCATCGATCGGTTTGAAAAGCTATCCAGTTAAAACGGTTACTTTTGAAAAATAAACGCGGCATCCGAATAGATTGTACTGAAAGGGGGATTATACGGTGATAATAAAATCATTAAAGTAGGTTTGGGAAAAACATCATAAAATGGTTCATTGCATACAAGTCGTCAATTGCACAATCAAAATCAAAAGTGCCTTATAATCATAACAATAATATTGTAATAAATTTATGTGTACAAAAATAAGTAAACAAACTATAAACTTATTAAAACTTAATAAAAGTTAAATAAATCTGTGTAGTGTATTCTAATTATACGGAGAATCACCTGAGCTGCACAGAAGTGGTATCTGCAATAAAATGCTAAAATATGGCGGTGATTATCTGTTCTACCGCAAGTTTCAGCTAACATAAATAATTTGGTCTAGAAAAGGCGCCGTCCCAGCAGATTGCAAGACGGCCCTTATCTGTCCACTTCATAAAAAGGGAGATCGATTAAATAGCAACAACTACCGCGGTATAGCTTTGCTGAACACAGGCTACAAGGTTTTGGCCAGCGTAGTCGCGGTAATGTTATCAACTTATCACGAAAGGATCTTGGGTTATTATCAATGTGATTTTCGTCCAACTACATAAACGACCGATTAAACTTTTACGCTGCGAGGATGGTGCTGGAGAAATTCTAAGAAAAGGACATTCCTGTACCCAGTTTATTCATAGACTTCCATCAGGCGTACGAGAGCATTAAGAGGAATACGTTATATCCTACGTGGGCATACCGCCAAATTTAGTTTCAATGTGGCAGCTTCTAATGGGAGCTAATATAGAAGGCAAATTTTCGGATGCCTTCGAGATAAAATCTGGAGTGCAGCAAGGAGAACATCATTGGAGTATGTCATTCGTCAGCTTAATAAATCGCAGTGCGCTGCCTATTATGAATCAAGCCAGCTATTAGCATTCGATGTATCGTAAGATCTTCTCCCTGAAAAAGGTCCTCATTCCATTGGAATTAACAGCTTCAAAAATTGGCCTTCAGATCAATGAATGACAGCACAAAACATCAATAATGTAAGCTTTTGTAATAATACAATCAATGTGTTTAGTAAAAGTTAGGTCAAAAGAAAAGGTTATGCCTAAGTCGGACATGAACAGAACTCTATCAACAGCAATATAATACAAAAAATATTGCTGGAATATTGGTGAGCCCATCCGAGTGAATGACAAAATCCTGCATTTACCCACATTCAGCAACAATTTATTATTGAACGACCAACTGCAAAAGTTATTCAAATCACCTTGTAATTTCACACAATCATCAACCTCATTAATTAGAGCAAATATTTTCATATCATCTGCGTAAAGCAGACAATGTGCAAATTCAAAACACTCAACAACATCATTTATAAATAACGAAAATAAAAGCGGACCAATGCGACTTCCTCGAGGAACTCCGGAGTTAACACGAAATGAAAGAGCTAAAATCATTAATCTTAATAAATTGGTAACGATCAGAAAGGTATGAATGCAACCATTTAATAGGGATGAACTGACAGTCTAGTTTATCCAGCTTATCGATAAGAAACGAATGGTCAATTTTATCGAACGCCTTTGAAAATCGGTGTATAGTATACTACATCTACTTGTTGCCTATGTTCTAGTCTACTATATAAATGTCCATAAAATGAGACTAGATTAGTCGGCGTAGACCTACCCGGATAAAATCCGTGTTGAGCTGGAGAAATAAACCTTTTTACATGAAAAAACAAATATTTTTGTACCATGGATTCGAATAGTTTTGTATAGCAGAAAGAATAGCGATTCCGCGATAGTTGCTGACTTACTTCTTTTGCCAGATTTGAAAATCGGACGGATGAAAGATAATTTCCAGAGATCGGGAAAAATCTCAGTACGTAGGCTATCATTAAAGATAATAGTCAGTGGAGGGGCTAAACTCATTGCACAATTCTTAATAAGGATGAATGGAAAGCCATTTTGTCCTGTCCTCTTATCAACTTCAAGTTGAGATAACCCATCATAGACTTCTGCTTCCGTAAATTTTAAAAAGATAAAATGAGAAAGACCGCGGGGGGTTAAATGCTTGTTACATGATACCACCGGTTCTTCATAGACAGACTCGAAAAAATTGGCAAACAAATTGGATATATCAGACGGCACACTGGCGAAAGAGTTCTGAAAAGTCATTGGGGTAGGAAACCCAGTAACCTTCTATTTACCATTTATGAAATTCCAGAATTTCTTAGGATGGGAAGTTGTTGTAAAGAAACCAGTTTAATGTTTTAAACTCCCTACGAACAGTGTTGAAACTAGGATAAAACTTAACACCGTGTAACTTATATAAAGTATGTAACTTATTACGGCGTTTTTCAATACGAATTAGCTGTTTATTATACCATGGCTACCGATACCGAGGTTCGCTTCTCACTGATAGAACACATCTTTCAATACCAGACTTGAGAAGCTCGTTGAACAAAAAAACATTATCGTTCAAGTCTTCTCCTCGTTCTAGAAATTCACAGTCCGAATCGACAAGAAATTTGTTTAAAGAAACGTAATCAGCATGTCTAAAATGGAAATGAAAAGAATTGCTAGAAGTGCACATCAACCACGAAGATGGAGGCACTGGCTACATTAATACGTACAGCAATAATATCATAAGTTGGATGGTATGCAATGAGCTCGTTAGAAATCGAACATTTAGCAGCGATCAACACACCTCCCTTCTTCAGGCTAATACAAAAATCATGTCGATCATTTCTGTGAACGACGTAGTTAGGTGGAAAATACTCCGCCGAATTGAAATTTCACACTACAGGTTATTACTAGGGACAAATTTACTACTTAGTAGGCTCTTATAATTTATTCTATTGATTTGTTGAGAGCAGCAGTTGTTCGAAACTTCACCCGTGGAGGCAATGTTGTCCGAAAATTTGTATCGAAAAACTCCCGAATGTGTACACCGGTTGGCCAAGTATTAGGGTCTAGGGCCTTAATACGTACATCTGCTTGTATGCCCAATTTGAAGCAAACAAACTCCAGAGATTCGATACTACGTAGTTTAGGAACCAGTTTGAATGCTTTATAGTCTTCAATCTCTAAACAAGTTCTAGCCATGGACGCAATTTCATTTTCAGACGACCAAAGATAGTTTTTGTGCCCAGATTTTGAAGATGCTTGTTCCCAACTGCAGGCACGGAAACATTGGAACTAATTGAAGAAGAAATCACCACATCAAAAAAGGTTCCAGTAGAGGCCGGAGGTTTTAGCATGACTTGTTGTAAGACCGCAGGACTAATAGGTATAACAGCAGGAAACCCAGAATTAGGTATACCTTTTACGATTTTATCAGACGTTATTTTCTTCATCGGATATAATCCGTGAAGTTGAATCTTTAGTTGACCTTGCAGGAGAACTTAAAGGCATAGACGATGTGGTAGTCGTGGATGACAACTCAGGCAGACAATCGAGGATCATGCCAAGTTGTTGTTTGAGACAGGTAATCTCGTCAAGCAGCTTCTCAACAAAGGGCTGCGGGGCAGTATTGACGCTAAAATTACAGTCCCTCATTACCTTAAGGAATGACTGATTCTTCATAAGGTCTCTGCAGTCACAACAGAATCACATAATGTTGAGAGCTTTTTCGCGTTTGGTTATATGCCACACGATCCACTTCAGCACAACCATAGTGGAACATTTTTCTACAAAAATCAGAGCAGTTGACCGTCTGGTTATTTGTAAATGCCAAGCTGTATTTAGAGCAATCCATATTTTATATTTATATATTTATATTTTTATTATATTTCAACAAACGTCAATGCCATTCAAGGCCCACTTACAATTCCCACAATCTAAAGGTTGCGTAGTTTGAATTTATATTTGGCGTTTTCGGAAATGGAGTACCTTTAAAATGGAATTATTTTTCCCCCAAAAATGAAAAAAATTCCAATTGCGAACTTTCCCGGGAAACCCAGAATGGAACCGCAGTTGGTGAATACCATGAAGTAGCATCGAAATGAAAAGTCTACAATTTGTTCAAAAAAAAAATTAACTGAGGCATTAAATTTTTCGTTTTTTAGTATTTTAAATTTTATTTAGCAAACGTGTATATTTAGTCCTTTGTTTTAATCTTGCCACCAATTTATATATTTTCCAATTAATCATGTGCCAATATAAAAACCGACCACTACATAAAATCCCAGTCATATTTTATGATACTTATCAAGAAACCGTTCTATCACACAACGTTACGTTAAAAGCTATTTCCATTTAATACATGTATACACTTCAACCATATAATCATAGGATTAACCGCAAATATAGGTCTAGCGTACGACAAAAAACTATGATATATTCCCGAAATTATATAACACAAACATTAAAATTAATTACAGCAAAAAAAAAACCTGAGCGCCAACCGCAGCCATCGAAAAAAGGTCAAACAAATTCGTCATTTGACAAAAAATAAAAATAAAATAAAAAAATCTTCTACTTAAGGACACGCACTTCCGTCACAATACTACATAGATAGTGTCCACTATTGTAAATTTTTCAAAAATAAAAGGGATATGATTTTTTTTTTATTTATATTTATTCGGTTGGATTACTTCTAACACAGGTTTTAAGGAAATGTATACAGTGTGTTAATAAAAATATGATTTATAGTATGGATATACTTACCTATAAAAGGACGAATGGTCAGTTAAAAAGTAGATATCGTATTTTTGTGACATAATTTAGATTAGTGGGTGGAGGTATAAACTCTATATTTTTATTTTATCAACGAAATAAATCTCTGTAGGACAAATGGAAAATGTATAAAATCAAAATGACCATCATTGGTAGTGCTTTTCTGTTTTTTTTTTTTTGTTTTGTTAATTTCTTGGCTATTTTGTAACTGTTGGTGTAGATAAGATAAGTGAAGAAACATAGTATAATACTACTTGATTTAAAACGTAAATAGCCTAACATACCATAAAAGGCATTCATTTTTCTGTCCATGGTTAGTTCAATAGGAAACTAAACAACAACCGAAAAACGGACTACTCACAATTTTGAGAACGGATACTTACCCTTGTGAAATTAAAGCATAACAGAAAGATCAATTAAACCTTAGTATGGTTAAATATAATAATAATTTATTGAAATAAATTTTGCAAATGTATATGTAAATTCATCCTGAACGACCTCCATTCTCTTTTTCATGACACCAGCCCCTTCAAGTAGCCCGACAAAAATAAGTCAGGAACATTAAATATGGGAACGCAGAGAATTATGAATCATACTTCTCTAAAGAGCATCGATTTAAAAAAATTATGGAATTATTAGTCCTAACACCGAACAAAACAGTGCACCTGGAAGAGGGCTGCGATTTACGTTAATTTTTCAGCAAGTGTAATTTTCTTTATTTACGAAGCCGTTTAACTAGCTTTTGAAGTCGTGATTTTCTCTATCAAAATTAAATATTTAGTTTTAAAATCCGTAATAGCGATGTTCTGAAAATGGGAGAGCAACATAGAATGTTACTTCCAGAGATGTTTCCTTGCGTATGAACCGATGAGGATATCTTCTTTGCGTATCTGCTACTTAGCCTTGCTCCTCAGAACGAGGGTCTAAATTCCTAATCGTGTTGACATTGGAAGGTGTTCCAATGTTAAAATATTGACGGTGGTTCTTTCGTTCACTTCAGCTCGTTCAAAAGAATAAAAAATGCAATAAATTGAACATACTTATGTATTGTTGCTTCTTGCACGCTTTATTTGATCATCATAAATTTCCAAAACCTGAGAAAACAAAAATTGATTATAATCAAAATGTTATACATTTTGGTCATATAAACCAAGGTATGGAGCACATTATCCAGTAGAAGTGGTTTCCAAACGGAGGATTTGGAATCTTGTTAATGGCAGTTTTCCACTTAAAATATTGAGTATTTTATATTAAGGGCCCATTAACAAGCACTCCCAGAGATTTGGGCAAGGTTCGGCTATATAGGTTATATAAGCCAAGGTATGGAGTACATAATCCAGAAGAAGTTGTTTCCAAATGGATGATTTGGAATCTGGTTATTGGCAGTTTTCCGCTTAAAATATTGAGTATTTTATATTGAGGGCCCATTAACACGCACTCCCAGAGAAACAAAGTAACGGATCCTGGTTTGGTGATCCGTATCGGAGGATGCAAGGAACTCTGAGAGGGGAATAAATATTTTGCAAGTGTAGAGGTTTTAGTTAGTGACGATAGGTCCCGGGCAATGAACATATTTTACTAGCTTCTAATTTGTATGTCTTCTAGACTTCTGGTTGTCTATAATAATAGAAGACCTGGCTCATCATCTAAACCGACGAAGGATTTGATTTATCGTACAAATATTGACATTTGCTCAAAAACAATCAAGGAGATTTGGGCAAGATTCGGCCTCATGAATGACTTAATTTGTTTTCCCATGAAGTTTCATAATTTTCGTACCACCAATGATGAACAGCTCCTTACCAACGATGAACAGTTCCCACACTTACACGTATAAAGAAAAAAGTACCTAGCTAAAAATCAAAAATGCAAATGTAAGTTTAGAATTTTTTTATTTAATACACATTTTTAATAATTTAGTGTTGCTGATTTTTATTCCTCCGATGTACTTGAAGTTGCTGTCCTCGTATGTATAGTGTAGTACTAATGCTGTGATACATAGATTAGGGTGTGTGGGTTCACAGTTGCTGTTGATTTTTCCATTGATCCAGATTTTAATAAATCATTATATAAATGCCACAAATCATTCGATCGTTTTACGTAGCACGTGTAGTGTCCGATTGCTCCAACCGTTAGGAAAAATTTATTTGAAGTTACTATTTCCGAAAGATTGTAAGAGAACTTAATCCAGTTTCGAAATTACACGAATTAATTAATTAATTAATTCAAAATTAGAGTAAACAAATTGTTAATTGTTAGAGGAAAAATGTAATTTATGACACCTTTCAAATGGAGTGTTTCGTTTAAAATTATGATTGAATTTTGTATATCACAAAACCTTATGTCAAATTTGGTTTCAACGTCATACGGCTGTACATCAACAAACAAAATTTTATTTTGGATGATAATTTTATTAATTGTCATTTGTTCTTTACACACACAACTTTTTGATTTTGGATATTTCATTTTTGCTGTTAATGGGCCCTCAATATAAAATACTCAATATTTTAAGCGGAAAACTGCCATTGACAAGATTCCAAATCCTACGTTTGGAAACAACTTCTTCTGGATTATGTACTCCATACCTTGGCTTATTTATAACCTATATAGCCGAACCTTGCCCAAATCTCTGGTTGTGCTTGTTAATGGACTCTAAATATAAAATACTCAATATTTTAAGTGGGGAACTGCTACTAGCAAGAATCCAAATCCTAGGTCATATAAGCTAAGGTATGGAGTACATTATCCGGGAAAAGTTCTTTCCAAACGGAGGATTTGGAATCTTGTCAATGGCAGTTTTCCACCTAAACTATTGAGTAGGTTTTAATTTTTTGTTAAAAGCCTAACGGAAAGAAATCAATCATTTCATTCCAATAAGAATTTTGTTTTGAGCATTTCTAATACATACATATTTTTTGTTATTTGTTATTTTTTGTCAGAAACTTCACGTCGGTATATATACATAGATCATTTATTTCAAAGAAACCGCAGTGAAAGGTTATAAATAAAAAATATCAATTAAATAACTTCTTATGTGAATATCGGTGCTGCGCCAATGATGCAATATACAACCAGCTAATAGGTGTAAATTTGCTTCACTCAGGTACCCACAATAGCGGAAAGTACCAACATTAAATTTTTCTTAAAGCTAAGGCTTTTGTAAATAAATTTGATACTGTATTCCTTAGATTCACTGAAATTAATTATTTTATGATATCGATTGATTCTTTGCCGAAATATCTGGAATAGGGAATTGGCGGAGACACGGCTTTATTCTACAACATTTCTTCACGATTATAATACTTCCACATTATAACTTCGTTACACACCCAATCCTTCTCTTACACGGTGATTCGGTTCCATCGTGTAAAAGAGGACCATGTAGAAATTGTAGAAACAGGTTTAGATTTACTCAATTATTACCCAAGTAACAATTTGTGTTCAAAATTTGTTCATGCTAACCAGTTTTTGTGGGCTAAATAGCATTGCTATAAATGCTAAAAAGTCAAAATGACTGACAAAAACGTGTCACGTTTACCAAAGCGGAGAATGATTTTAGCTTTCTCAAATGCTTAATTTTTGGGCTATAATGCTGTGTGCTCATCTAAATTGCTATAAAGTATAATAATCATTTACATAGCTAAATAGGTTTTATAGCTAATTTGATATATTCATGGCAAAATAGCATTTATCGAAAATTAGTCATTTGAAAGGGAAAATAATTATTTTGCATAATGGCTAAGAAGCAAAAATGACCATATGGATATAAAAAAATTTGTTTTGAAGAATAACAAAATAACTTTTGTAAAATCATAACTTTATAAAATAGTTATTTTGTTTTTGTATTGACATTTTACATTATTTTTAACATCGTATATATTTATGTTAATGGAGGCAATATGCGTAATGAAATATTAAATATAGCATCTCCTAATAATAAGCGCATATATCGACCCAAAATTAATTGGGAAGAAAGTTTCATCAGTTAGTTTTCAAAAGTAGGTCTAAAAAGCATAACGCCCCGCAGAAATACGTCTTATTTATTGTACCTAGAAAATTTATTTTTTTAACATATTCCAAAATATGGGATAATTAGAGACAGTTTGTAAATGCAATCGATAGGGAATTGAAAGATAGGACTGAAAATGTATTTCTTTTCTCTGTACCAGTACGACAGAGAAAAACGAAGAAAATTAAGAAAATAAATGATTCAAAAATCGGGGAAAGATGGCAGCCATGACATAAATAGCAGTAGCAGAAGCATTAATGTCAATATGACATAATATTCACGTAAAATGCTAAATATTCATTCTACAGCTACTAATTATTTATTCTGGAGACAAGATTGAAATAAAAAAATGCTATTTTGTCACAAGATTTACCAAATAGCATTAATAGCAAATTAATCGGAGGGAAAGCAAAACAGATTTTCCGTATGACTAAATGGCTATTCACATCACAAAATTGTCATTAAACAAATAATTTTTCAAACTGGCCTTGGCTATTAGCTGTATCAGAGGCAATAATGTCAATATGACAAAAGGGTCACGTAGGATTAGGGTTTCTGAACCGGATATATCAGTAACCGGTAACCGCGGATATTTGTGACCTTAACTATATCCGATAACCGCGAATATTTTTCAACGGTATCCGAAAATAATTTTTTTATAAATAATTTTAATATGTATTTTAATAAAACGTTTCGTGGAAAATTCAATTTTTTGAAAATCAACTGAACTATAGCCCACAAATTCTGGGCCACAAAAATCGAAAATCTTCAAATGTGCTCCGATTTCGATGATTGATACCTCTATCAATAGGCGTTGACACTTGTAATTGTCATACAAATGGCCATTTGGATCGGTCAATCATTTCTACACGTTTCGTGGAAAATTCAATTTTTTTGAAAATCAACTGAACTATAGCCCACAAATTCAGAGCCACAAAATTCGAAAATCTGCAAATGTGCTCCGGTTTCGATGATTGATACCTCTATCAATAGGCGTTGAGGCCTGTAATTGTCATACAAACGGCCATTTGGATCGGTCAAATATTTCCACACGTTTCGTGGAAAATTCAATTTTTTTGAAAATCAACTGAACTATAGCCCACAAATTCAGAGCCACAAAATTCGAAAATCTGCAAATGTGCTCCGATTTCGATGATTGATACCTCTATCAATAGGCGTTGAGACCTGTAATTGTCATACAAACGGCCATTTGGATCGGTCAAATATTTCCACACGTTTCGTGGAAAATTTAATTTTTTTGAAAATCAACTGAACTATAGCCCACAAATTCTGGGCCACAAAAATCGAAAATCTGCAAATGTGCTCCGATTTCGATGATTGATACCTCTATCAATAAGCGTTGACACTTGTAATTGTCATACAAACGGCCATTTGGATCGGTCGATCATTTCTACACGTTTCATGGAAAATTCAATTTTTTTGAAAATCAACTGAACTATAGCCCACAAATTCAGGGCCACAAAAATCGAAAATCTGCAAATCTGATCCGATTTCGATGGTTGATACCTCTATCAATAGGCGTTGAGACCTGTAATTGTCATACAAACGGCCATTTGGATCGGTCGATCATTTCTACACGTTTCATGGAAAATTCAATTTTTTTGAAAATCAACTGAACTATAGCCCACAAATTCAGAGCCACAAAATTCGAAAATCTTCAAATGTGCTCCGATTTCGATGATTGATACCTCTATCAATAGGCGTTGAGACCTGTAATTGTCATACAAACGGCCATTTGGATCGGTCAAATATTTTTACACGTTTCGTGGAAAACTTAATTTTTTTGAAAATCAACTAAACTATAGCCCACAAATTCTGGGCCACAAAAATCGAAAATCTGCAAATGTGCTCCGATTTCGATGATTGATACCTCTATCAATAGGCGTTGACACTTGTAATTGTCATACAAATGGCCATTTGGATCGGTCAAATATTTCTACACGTTCCGTGGAAAATTCAATATTTTTGAAAATCAACTGAACTATAGCCCACAAATTCTGGGCCACAAAAATCGAAAATCTGCAAATCTGATCCGATTTCGATGGTTGATACCTCTATCAATAGGCGTTGACACTTGTAATTATCATACAAATGGCCATTTGGATCGGTCAAATATTTCTACACGTCCGTGGAAAATTCAATTTTTTTGAAAATCGACTGAACTATAGCCCACAAATTCTGGGCCACAAATATCGAAAATCTGCAAATGTGCTCCGATTTCGATGATTGATACCTCTATCAATAGGCGTTGAGACCTGTAATTGTCATACAAACGGCCATTTGGATCGGTCAAATATTTCTACACGTTCCGTGGAAAATTCAATTTTTTTGAAAATCGACTGAACTATAGCCACAAATTCTGGGCCACAAAAATCGAAAATCTGCAAATGTGCTCCGATTTCGATGATTGATACCTCTATCAATAGGCGTTGACACTTGTAATTGTCATACAAACGGCCATTTGGATCGGTCGATCATTTCTACACGTTTCGTGGAAAATTCAATTTTTTTGAAAATCAACTGAACTATAGCCCACAAATTCTGGGCCATAAAATCGAAAATCTGCAAATCTGATCCGATTTCGATGGTTGATACCTCTATCAATAGGCGTTGACACTTGTAATTGTCATACAAATGGCCATTTGGATCGGTCAAATATTTCTACAACGTTTTGTGGAAAATGCAATTTTTTGAAATCGACTGAACTATAGCCCACAAATTCTGGGCCACAAATATCGAAAATCTGCAAATGTGCTCCGATTTCGATGATTGATACCTCTATCAATAGGCGTTGAGACCTGTAATTGTCATACAAACGGCCATTTGGATCGGTCAAATATTTCTACACGTTTCGTGGAAAATTTAATTTTTTTGAAAATCAACTGAACTATAGCCTACAAATTCTGGGCCACAAAAATCGAAAATCTGCAAATGTGCTCCGATTTCGATGATTGATACCTCTATCAATAGGCGTTGACACTTGTAATTGTCATACAAACGGCCATTTGGATCGGTCGATCATTTCTACACGTTTCGTGGAAAATTCAATTTTTTTGAAAATCAACTGAACTATAGCCCACAAATTCTGGGCCATAAAAATCGAAAATCTGCAAATCTGATCCGATTTCGATGGTTGATACCTCTATCAATAGGCGTTGACACTTGTAATTGTCATACAAATGGCCATTTGGATCGGTCAAATATTTCTACACGTTTTGTGGAAAATGCAATTTTTTTGAAATCGACTGAACTATAGCCCACAAATTCTGGGCCACAAATATCGAAAATCTGCAAATGTGCTCGATTTCGATGATTGATACCTCTATCAATAGGCGTTGAGACCTGTAATTGTCATACAAACGGCCATTTGGATCGGTCAAATATTTCTACACGTTTCGTGGAAAATTCAATTTTTTTGAAAATCAACTGAACTATAGCCCACAAATTCTGGCCACAAAAATCGAAAATCTGCAAATGTGCTCCGATTTCGATGATTAATACCTCTATCAATAGGCGTTGAGACCTGTAATTGTCATACAAACGGAATTTGGATCGGTCAAATTATTCTACACGTTTCGTGGAAAATTCAATTTTTTTGAAAATCAACTGAACTATAGCCCACAAATTCTGGGCCACAAAATCGAAAATCTGCAAATGTGCTCCGATTTCGATGATTGATACCTCTATCAATAGGCGTTGAGACCTGTAATTGTCATACAAACGCCATTTGGATCAGTCAAATATTTCTACACGTTTCGTGGAAATTTAATTTTTTTGAAAATCAACTGAACTATAGCCCACAAATTCTGGGCCACAAAAATCGAAAATCTGCAAATCTGCTCCGATTTCGATGATTGATACCTCTATCAATAGGCGTTGAGACCTGTAATTGTCATACAAACGGCCATTTGGATCGGTCAAATATTTCTACACGTTTCGTGGAAAATTCAATTTTTTTGAAAATCAACTGAACTATAGCCCACAAATTCTGGGCCACAAAAATCGAAAATCTGCAAATCTGCTCCGATTTCGATGATTGATACCTCTATCAATAGGCGTTGAGACCTGTAATTGTCATACAAACGGCCATTTGGATCGGTCGATCATTTCTACACGTTTCGTGGAAAATTCAATTTTTTTATTTTTTTGAAAATCAACTGAACTATAGCCCACAAATTCTGGGCCACAAAAATCGAAAATCTGCAAATGTGCTCCGATTTCGATGATTGATACCTCTATCAATAGGCGTTGAGACCTGTAATTGTCATACAAACGGAATTTGGATCGGTCAAATATTTCTACACGTTTCGTGGAAAATTCAATTTTTTTGAAAATCAACTGAACTATAGCCCACAAATTCTGGGCCACAAAAATCGAAAAACTGCAAATGTGCTCCGATTTCGATGATTGATACCTCTATCAATAGGCGTTGAGACCTGTAATTGTCATACAAACGGCCATTTGGATCGGTCAAATATTTTTACACGTTTTGTGGAAAATTCAATTTTTTTGAAAATCAACTGAACTATAGCCCACAAATTCTGGGCCACAAAAATCGAAAATCTGCAAATGTGCTCCGATTTCGATGATTGATACCTCTATCAATAGGCGTTGACACTTGTAATTGTCATACAAACGGCCATTTGGATCGGTCGATCATTTCTACACGTTTCGTGGAAAATTCAATTTTTTTGAAAATCAACTGAACTATAGCCCACGGGCCACAAAAATCGAAAATCTGCAAATCTGATCCGATTTCTATGGTTGATACCTCTATCAATAGACGTTGAGACCTGTAATTGTCATACAAACGGCCATTTGGATCGGTCAAATATTTCTACACGTTTCGTGGAAAATTTAATTTTTTTGAAAATCAACTGAACTATAGCCCACAAATTCTGGGCCACAAAAATCGAAAATCTGCAAATGTGCTCCGATTTCGATGATTGATACCTCTATCAATAGGCGTTGACACTTGTAATTGTCATACAAACGGCCATTTGGATCGGTCGATCATTTCTACACGTTTCGTGGAAAATTCAATTTTTTTGAAAATCAACTGAACTATAGCCCACAAATTCTGGGCCACAAAAATCGAAAATCTGCAAATGTGCTCCGATTTCGATGATTAATACCTCTATCAATAGGCGTTGAGACCTGTAATTGTCATACAAACGGAATTTGGATCGGTCAAATATTTCTACACGTTTCGTGGAAAATTCAATTTTTTTGAAAATCAACTGAACTATAGCCCACAAATTCTGGGCCACAAAAATCGAAAAACTGCAAATGTGCTCCGATTTCGATGATTGATACCTCTATCAATAGGCGTTGAGACCTGTAATTGTCATACAAACGGCCATTTAGATCAGTCAAATATTTCTACACGTTTCGTGGAAAATTTAATTTTTTTGAAAATCAACTGAACTATAGCCCACAAATTCTGGGCCACAAAAATCGAAAATCTGCAAATCTGCTCCGATTTCGATGATTGATACCTCTATCAATAGGCGTTGAGACCTGTAATTGTCATACAAACGGCCATTTGGATCGGTCAAATATTTCTACACGTTTCGTGGAAAATTTAATTTTTTTGAAAATCAACTGAACTATAGCCCACAAATTCTGGGCCACAAAAATCGAAAATCTGCAAATCTGCTCCGATTTCGATGATTGATACCTCTATCAATAGGCGTTGAGACCTGTAATTGTCATACAAACGGCCATTTGGATCGGTCGATCATTTCTACACGTTTCGTGGAAAATTTAATTTTTTTGAAAATCAACTGAACTATAGCCCACAAATTCTGGGCCACAAAAATCGAAAATCTGCAAATCTGCTCCGATTTCGATGATTGATACCTCTATCAATAGGCGTTGAGACCTGTAATTGTCATACAAACGGCCATTTGGATCGGTCAAATATTTCTACACGTTTCGTGGAAAATTTAATTTTTTTGAAAATCAACTGAACTATATATAGCCCACAAATTCAGAGCCACAAAATTCGAAAATCTGCAAATATGCTCCGATTTCGATGATTGATACCTCTATCAATAGGCGTTGAGACCTGTAATTGTCATACAAACGGCCATTTGGATCGGTCAAATATTTTTACACGTTTTGTGGAAAATTCAATTTTTTGAAAATCAACTGAACTATAGCCCACAAATTCTGGGACACAAAAATCGAAAATCTGCAAATGTGCTCCGATTTCGATGATTGATACCTCTATCAATAGGCGTTGACACTTGTAATTGTCATACAAACGGCCATTTGGATCGGTCGATCATTTCTACACGTTTCGTGGAAAATTCAATTTTTTTGAAAATCAACTGAACTATAGCCCACGGGCCACAAAAATCGAAAATCTGCAAATCTGATCCGATTTCTATGGTTGATACCTCTATCAATAGACGTTGAGACCTGTAATTGTCATACAAACGGCCATTTGGATCGGTCAAATATTTTTACACGTTTCGTGGAAAACTTAATTTTTTTGAAAATCAACTGAACTATAGCCCACAAATTCTGGGCTGAAAATCTGCAAATGTGCTCCGATTTCGATGATTGATACCTCTATCAATAGGCGTTGAGACCTGTAATTGTCATACAAACGGCCATTTGGATCGGTCAAATATTTCTACACGTTTCGTGGAAAATTTAATTTTTTTGAAAATTACCTGAACTATAGCCCACAAATTCTGGGCCACAGAAATCGAAAATCTGCAAATGTGCTCCGATTTCGATGATTGATACCTCTATCAATAAGCGTTGACACTTGTAATTGTCATACAAACGGCCATTTGGATCGGTCGATCATTTCTACACGTTTCGTGGAAAATTCAATGATTGATACCTCTATCAATAGGCGTTGACACTTGTAATTGTCATACAAATGGCCATTTGGATCGGTCGATCATTTCTACACGTTTCGTGGAAAATTCAATTTTTTTGAAAATCGACTGAACTATAGCCCACAAATTCTGGGCCACAAAAATTCAAAATCTGCAAATGTGCTCCGATTTCGATGATTGATACCTCTATCAATAGGCGTTGAGACCTGTAATTGTCATACAAACGGCCATTTGGATCGGTCAAATATTTCTACACGTTTCGTGGAAAATTCAATTTTTTTGAAAATCAACTGAACTATAGCCCACAAATTCTGGGCCACAAAAATCGAGAATCTGCAAATGTGCTCCGATTTCGATGATTGATACCTCTATCAATAGGCGTTGAGACCTGTAATTGTCATACAAATGGCCATTTGGATCGGTCAAATATTTCTACACGTTTCGTGGAAAATTCAATTTTTTTGAAAATCGACTGAACTATAGCCCACAAATTCTGGGCCACAGAAATCGAAAATCTGCAAATGTGCTCCGATTTCGATGATTGATACCTCTATCAATAAGCGTTGACACTTGTAATTGTCATACAAACGGCCATTTGGATCGGTCGATCATTTCTACACGTTTCGTGGAAAATTCAATTTTTTTGAAAATCGACTGAACTATAGCCCACAAATTCTGGGCCACAAAAATCGAAAATCTGCAAATGTGCTCCGATTTCGATGATTGATACCTCTATCAATAGGCGTTGAGACCTGTAATTGTCATACAAACGGCCATTTGGATCGGTCAAATATTTCTACACGTTTCGTGGAAAATTCAATTTTTTTGAAAATCAACTGAACTATAGCCCACAAATTCTGGGCCACAAAAATCGAAAATCTGTAAATGTGCTCCGATTTCGATGATTGATACCTCTATCAATAGGCATTGACACTTGTAATTGTCATACAAACGGCCATTTGGATCGGTCAAATATTTCTACACGTCTCGTGGAAAACTTAATTTTTTTGAAAATCAACTGAACTATAGCCCACAAATTCTGGGCCACAAAAATCGAAAATCTGTAAATGTGCTCCGATTTCGATGATTGATACCTCTATCAGAAGGCATTGAGACCTGTAATTGTCATACAAACGGCCATTTGGATCGGTCGATCATTTCTACACGTTTCGTGGAAAATTCAATTTTTTTGAAAATCTACTGAACTATAGCCCACAAATTCTGGGCCACAAAATTCGAAAATCTGCAAATGTGCTCCGATTTCGATGATTGATACCTCTATCAATAGGCGTTGACACTTGTAATTGTCATAAAAACGGCCATTTGGATCGGTCGAATATTTCTACACGTTTCGTGGAAAATTCAATTTTTTTGAAAATCTACTGAACTATAGCCCACAAATTCAGAGCCACAAACTTCGAAAATCTGCAAATGTGCTCCGATTTCGATGATTGATACCTCTATCAATAGGCGTTGAGACCTGTAATTGTCATACAAACGGCCATTTGGATCGGTCGATCATTTCTACACGTTTCGTGGCAAATTTAATTTTTTTGAAAATCAACTATAGCCCACAAAATCAGAGCCACAAAATTCGAAAATCTGCAAATGTGCTCCGATTTCGATGATACCTCTAGCAGAAAACAAATTTTTAAATTTGGGATGGTTTACAATTGACGACTGGTATGGTGTGCTCTAGCGGACAATAGTATACTACGAGACTTCTAATAACAAAAATTTGCTACCTGAAGTTATATGGGAATAGCGTCTATTTAATTTGAATTGTTATTTATTAAAAGTGTGATGGTTGGAAAACCTTAATAATCTATTATGCATTTCAAAGTGTGTTTTTTATATATTTGAGTCAATTGGAACAGTTTTATCGTTTTAAATGCTCGAATACCGTGCTTAAAAATTGCTTAAAATACCGTGCTTAAAAATAATTTTAAATTCACTATAAATACCTCTTTGAGTCACTAAACCTTTTTCAAACTAAATTAGAGCATATTTACCACGTTTTAACAGATAATTACAAGCCAACATTTAATATTTATATAAACAGTTATGCTTTTAGTATTAAGTAGCTTAATATCAAATTTATGCAAAATTGTTTGGCATCTAAAATGAAAAAGTGGTATCAGATGAATTAAATATACAAAAATCACAGTTTAAAGTACATTATAGATTAACTAGGTTTTCCAACCATCACACTTTTAATAAATAACAATTCAAATTAAATAGACACTATTTCCATATAACTTCATATAGCAAATTTTTGTTATTAGAAGTCTCGTAGTTTACTATTGTCCGCTTAAGGCACTTTTTCAACTTTACCAGTCGTCCATCAATGCATAAAATAACTATCGCGACTCGTGCATTCCAAGCGACGAATAGAATATGTACATTTATTATAATAAAACGGTTTGCATTTCCTTTGAAGTGAAAAATGAAATTCAAATAAAAAGATGTTCTCTAAAATTGACTTGGTCTTAGACATTTGGTAGCGCCCTAATAATGCGCCCCATGGTAAAGATGGCCTTGCATATTTTTTGTGGGTAAATTGCCCGTACAAATGCTTTTTAGTCATATTAGAAAATTAGCCATATTTTTGGTCAAAAAAACGCGTTTTTCAGACATATGAATAATGCTAAATAGCTACTAACTATTTAGTCATAGAAACTGGTCACTGTGATCAAAAAAGTGACCAAATTTAGCTGTAGAAGCTAAAAAGGAATTTCATTGTTACTTGGGTAGCATCTAAAACCAATGCAAAATAACGGAATTACCTTATTTATTTCCTTTACAATTGTGATCATTTAAAAACGAAACACCGTGTAAAGAAACTGTGTAAAAAGATTTTTGTAAAGTAAAAATAATATATGGCTGAAGCCGAAATCGATCCTTAATATCGCGCTTCTACGAGACCTTTCAAACCGTCGAGTTGATGAACGTTAGTTACGTTATGTAGGTGTGGTAAGCTCAAAGTCTGTAATTCAATTTTTGGCCAGCGGTGAGAACCCAACTCGAAAAAACAACATGGTAAGATGTTAATCACACTACTCTACAACTAACGACTACAAAATTGAAACAGATCAAAAATTCTACCAACCTACGTACCTACGTACCTATCTATACGTACCTACCAATTTCTTAAATATTAACATCTAAAACATAAGGTATTCAAACCAGAATAAAATTCAGAGCTTAAAAATTATAATTTTGATTTGGGTATTACCAGTAACGGATTTTAATCCTCTAGGATACCTAAATCGTATTATAAGGTGGTCAACATTTTAGAGTTTCAAACTTTTGTCATTTTCTCTTAAATCTAATTCTGATTGTGATAGAAATATTTTCAGAATTTAAGTTGTTTTCAATTTTCAATAGAAAGCATATTATACGTATTGATGTGCTTTCCGATATTTCTATAGACAAACCTAATCTATTGTTAATTAATGGTTAAAATAGTTTACAAGCTTTCAAAAACAACTTCTTCTGTCTTCGAAACGCATTTGCATCTAAATTATTATCAGCCTTCTTTCCGTAACTAATATATCATATGACATTCTATTTCCTCTGATGTTTAGTCAACCCCGTACCAAAGCGAGAGAAACTAAAGCCCGGTTTTTGTTTTGAAAACAAATTGTCACAACATTTTATCTCGTGAATTTATCTATATGAATACAAATCTGCAACCAGATGTTTAATTTATCCAGATTATTAACCCTTACTATGTAGCTATTAAAATAACCATACCGTTGAATTGGCTTTCAAATAAAATAATGTGAGCAATAAATTACAGAATATTTGCAAAAAAATAGAAACACGTCCTTTCTGAATGAGATCAAATTTCAATTTCAAAGAATACACATTTTTAGAACAATTCTCAAATAAACCATTTCCGAGATGGAAAGAGCATCCTTAAATGTTAATGAATTATTGCAATATATGCCATAATAAAAGTGTTCTTTTTGATTTTTAGATCTCGTGATATTTTTTTAAGTACCAGATGTGCAGAAAAATTTAGTGAACTAACTTACCATTCCAAATTCGAAATAATTTTTACCTATCACTTTAATTTACAGTTTGATTTTTTTTGGCTCGAACTGAAAACCTTAAACAGGAGCGTCTTTCGCTAAAAAGGAGTAGACGATATATTAAAGTGCTACTTCCTCACGCTCACTGATAAATTTTGTTGAAAAGACGTTATTCCCTTTTTATCATTTTTTATTGTTGTCATGTCGTTTATTTTGTTCGGTACTAATTACTAATCAGGTTAATTCCAATTTATTTTTAAAAACTTGAGTGCTAAATCTTCAAAATATACAGTGCAGTTGCATCCTAGCATTAGAAAGTAACAAGCCCCAATTTTTTTTTAGTCGATCCGCCCAATTTATTATTCATTGTGTATTGCATTGCTTCAGTATATTTCACTGCGCATAATTTCACTTGTGCAATGTTAGTAATACCAGATCTTTTAAAAATATAACACAAAAAAAATAACATTTTTTTGTTCGAAAGTTCATAGAATTAATACATGAAAATTGTTTCGGGTAAATGGCCATTCTCATTCAAAATTCTCAAATTTGGGTGATTTTTTCGAATAATGCTGGCAGTATGACACGAATAACACGAACAATGTTGGTTTAGTATCAATGCCGTTAAGCCAGTAATGCAGCCTTTTAAAATAAATGTTAATACAATAGTTTGGTAGCGTTGTTCCTGGGTCTTATTCATATTAATTAGTTTACCAAACTATACTGATACAGAACGACACCGTAGTTTTACAGTTAACCTTATCATAACTTCTATCTAAGCAAACAACACCGTTTATTTGTTTACTGAAATTTTTCACAAAATAAATCCTTATCATGAGATGGGGACTCCATTCACAGCAACTTGCAAGAGTAAAATCAAAACGGGCACGAATATACGAGAGTGGGATTGCCCTCTCGAAGTCCTTGAGACCCAATGCTACCGTCTTTCCAGTAGAAGTACTTCCTACAGTAAACATCTAGGAGGGAGAGCAATGAGCCCAGATAGTATGTATCACGTACCGGCCGGCAGTATTATCAGGTTCATTAAGAGCCTGAATATTAACTGGACGGATAATAAAGCTGGGCTTGCAAGCACAAAAGATTTACGTCGCAGTGCGAGGAGGCTAAACGCTCATACGGCCCTACAACAATGATAATAATAATAATTTATAAATAAAAGCGAATTCCAACCAAAACCAATAAAATCTCAAAATTAGCTGAACAAGCAACACATTTAAAAAAAACCTCCACCCAAACAAAATTAATTTAAAACAACTGATCATAATTCTGTTTTTTTTTTCTTTAAATATTAAATTTTTTATTTATATTTAATTTTAATTTTTCATTTACTTTCTCTTTCTTGTGTTTTACTTTTTGTTTTTTTTATTATTATATTTTTAATTCTAACATCAATTCCAAAAAAAAAAAAAAATTAAATTAATATTTAAAAAATAAAATTAAAAATTTAAAACAACCGAAAATTTTATTAAATATTTGTATTTATATATATAATTAAATTTAATTTAATTTTAATTTACTTTATTGATTTTTCCACCTTTTTTTTAAATTATTTTACTTTATTTTCATCCAATTTTTTTATTAATTTATTTATTAAATACATGTGTTTAATTAATTAATTAAAAAGGGAAATATGGTTTTTCGATACTATTTTGCGTCAAAAATACGTTCTTATTAAAATTAAAAATTAATTAAAATTAATATAACATAATAAATTTAATAATGATATGTAAAAAGTGCTTTATTATTAATCATATTTTTTTTTGTTTGTTTGTTTAATTAATTAATATAATAATTATATAACAATTATTCTTAAATAACATTGAATTGTATTTTTAATGTTTTTTTTTGTTTTAATAATATTATTTAATAATAAGAGTTAAGTACAAATTGGACGTAAAAAAATGATATAAATTGTATTTGTTTTATACATTAATTAGTTTAGTTTAATAAATCAATAATAGTTTAGCAATTAGTAAAAATTACGATAGTACTAATATACATTTAAATATAACAAGAATGACAACTTTACAAAAACTTTATTATTATTATTATTATTTTTTTTTTTTGATAAAATAAATTAATTTAATTAAAAAAATAATAAACAAATATGATAAAATTAAGAAAATTTACAACCAAACTTAATACTTTTTTGCTTTATTTTGTTTAATTTTTTTTTTTCGAAATAAAATGCATTCGACATTATAACAAATTATTTAATTAATAGACTGCCACCAAATAATATATGTATATATATGTATATGTATTTATTTATATATATAATGACGCAAAATAGTTTTTTTTAATTAAATTATAATATGATAATAATAAAAAATTAAAAAGTACGACGGATTTTAAGTTATTTATTCTTTAATTAATTTTTTAAATAAAACCAAAATTATTTTTTGTGTTGGTGTCAATATTGTGTCTGTGTGATTCCCAATTTTATTTATTTTATTAAATAGTTTTGTAGTTATTTGATTATTATTTTTTTTTAAGAAAAGCCAGATTTATTAATGAGATTCTGCGAGTGCAGGTTGTAGCTGAACTACGACCCCCGTGCTAGTGCCAAACGATTACACAAAAAAAAAACGAAAATTCTAAATTTATATATTAGTTTTTAGTTAATATTTATACAAATTTTTATTTATTACACTTTCTTTCCTATGATACCTAAAATATTTTCGAATTACAATTATTTTTCTTTTATTTATTTCTTTATAATATAAATATATATTTATATTTATTTTTATATATAGTTTGTTTTATTTAAAATAAATAAAATAAAAAAGTCTTGATATACAATATAATTGGGGAATATATTATAATTAATTAATTTTAATATATAAATTCTAAGATTTTTTTGTTTTAAGTATTTTTTCTTTTTCTATTTGCATTGTTGTAAATGTTAACGTTTTTATATTTTTATTATATAATTTAAAAAAAAATAAAAATAAAAAACTTGTTAGCAAAATTATATTCTCGAAAACAACAACAATAAAATAAAAAAACCACCACCCCAAGTCCAAAAAACGCAATAAACTTTAATACTCACCAAAGTATTTTATAAACTGGTCCTTTGACCGGGGATTAGAACTTGAAACGCGCAGAACTAATTTTTGTATATCGTAAAACCCTCCAATGTCCAATAGTACACAATATAATTATAATTATTAAAAATAGCAATAGTTAGTTTTAGATTTTTAGAGAATAGTTTTATAGAGTAAGACGTGATAAAAAATATTTTTTGTCTCCATTTTTTTTTTGGTTTTATTTAAAAATTATAATTGGTTGTAGTCCTGGCTAAACATCAAAAAATTGTGTTCAGATTTCCATATTTTGAAAAATACTAGAAAATATTTTTTTTTTTATAATTATTTGTTACTTTGCCGTGTTGTTATGTTTTTTTTTTTATTATTTATCTATTTTTAGTATTTAGTTTGTTTTTTTTTTAATAACAAAAAAGCTGGACGCAAATATTATCTTTTTTTTTTAATTTTATATATATTTATATAATTTAATTATGACTTTTTTTTTGTTTAAATTTATTTTACATTTAATTATATAATTTTATTATTATATTGGTTTTAAATTTATTTTTAATTACCTCAAAAATTAAATTGTCCTTAAAAATTAAAAAAATATCTTTTTTTTTATTTTTTGTTTTATTAATTTGTTTTTTGTGCTTAAATATTTTTTTTGTTCATTTTTTATAGTTTTTTTAAATTTTAATAAAAAAAATTATAAAACAATAATAAAAATTATATAATGGCGAATAAATGGCAAAAAATAATTTTTTTTTTTTTTTTTATAAAAAAATAAAATAAAAATAATTAAAAAAAATCAATGAAATGCAATTTATCTGAAATGAATGAAAAAAATTGAAATTAAATTCTTAATTGAAAATATACAAACAACAACAAAAACTCCTAAACAATTGCTGTTATCTCGTATTCTGGTTTTTAGCTAACTTACATTGTTGAATTATCCCATTCTAGTTGACTGACGTTTTTATAGCGTCCATTAATAACTGAAATTATAGTGAAAATTCAATTAAAATAAATTATTCAAATAATTGGTACAAGTAATTGAATATTTTGTACATTGTTGGTTATATAAAAAAAATATTTATATTGGTTACACACATCGAAGGCTGAATTTTGATTTTGGAAATCGACAGTTGATATTGCAAAAAGCTACGGCGGGATTGTGTTTATGTAAGCAGCTATAATTCTATTTAGTTGAGAAATAATTAAAAGCACAATTTTATCGAATTAATTTCATTTAATACGAGTAGACAACATTTGTGGAAATGAGGGTGTTTCCTACACAATAATGGTAAATAAAGTGCACATTTCATTAACATTAGTGAGAAAATATTTATGTGCAGATAAAAGTTTGTTATCTTATTATATATAAGCTTTTGTCATCTTCAAATCGACGTACTTGATTTGTGTTAGAAAATGATTTGTGTGCTACAAATAAAAAAAACGTAATTTAGCGATCTAATACGATAAGTCAAAATTTTATTAATTTCGGTTTATTTAATCGTCAAATAGTTATGAATTATGAATGAATTATCGAAATTTAGAATTACATTATGCTCAATTTTCGAAAAGTAATCAAATCTACAATGTTTTGAGTGCTCTATTAAAAAAAATTAATAAATTGACAAGTTTGTTCCGCCTAGTTCTCGTTAAAAGGTTTTCTACGATTTTTAAGGTGGCTTTGCTCATCGCCATATCCTCATTTAACATTTTTTCTCCAAGACCTTTCTAATTTGTTCTAAAAAAATATATCATAATTAGATAATTTGTTCAATTTTCATCAAACTACTTATATACCCATTTTTAATTATTTCTGTACTTATTACTACTTTTAAATATTAATTTCCTTTTCAGGAAGGCTACGAAGTAGTTTTAGTGATTTATTAACAGTTTCGCTGTTAACGATTCCTTACACGTTCAATCAATTTTGGGCAAGAGAGAGAAAGTACACAAATATGACCGGTGCTGTATATTGAAAATTGGTTTATCATTAAAAATCCAATATTTGATGATTATTTTGTAGACGATTAGTAAATGCATTGATCATTCTTTCAGTAAAACTTGAACCATAGATTTCTATCTCAATCATCGTTGTTATGAGAAACTGCAATTGGGAATCTTCATTCAAAGATTTTGGAAGAAGTTCGGTTGATTGTGAAATTTTTGAATGTTTCAGAATTCAATTTGGTTTAATTCGACTAGTAGAGAAGTTGCTACGTTTGCTTTAACTACCTATTTGGAATGTTACATCTGTAAATTACCAACTTGAATTTGATTTTTTATCTCTAGATCTATAACTCGTTGAGCCAGTTCTTAAAATGTTCCCGGTTCAAATATTTACACCAGTTCAACCATTAGAAGGCAAAATAAGACATTAATTGCTAACGGCTTCATCCTTAACAATCCGGTTTCCATGTGCTTCTACTTGATTACTGTTGTCAGAGACAACATATTTTTCATTTTACTAAAAACAAGAAAACAAATAAACTTCTGATATTTCCAATGTTATTGTTGTATTGCTGTATTTTGTAAGGGAATGATTTTAAAATGCGTTGCGTATATAATACGTATACGCAATACAACGATAAATGCGTTGTCTCTGCTTTTGCAATTCTTCATGCCTATATTTTTTTAAGGTTATTGTCCAATATTCGAGTTAGTTCAGTATTTTTTTAGTTTACGGGGTCGTGATTTGTTTTTAAAGCTAAAATGAGGTTACAAAGAAAAAAGTCTGGGAATCGAAGAACATAAAAGAAAACTAAAATTATGTAGCAATTTTATGGCATTTTTCATGGCCATCAAAGTTGCAAATGTCGTTGTTAAGAAAAACGACAAGGTGCACACACAATTGTTTCACTAAACCTAGATGTCCCAAATTAAGTAAAAATATTTCTAACAATTAGTAGTGACAGGATGGTATTGTTAAAAAAAAAAACAACAAGGTAAACGGCCAAATTAGGTGTCACTTAAAAGCTGTGGGTAATACGTTTCAAGTTAAATAACTATTTTCGGAAAGCGATGACTAAGTTATAGCGTTGCCAGAATACGTTTTAATAAAACCGATTTATCTAAACCGGTTCAGGTAGGTACTTTATGAAACAAAACGCGATTAGCAAAAATAAGGGTTGACACACTACGGCTAAACTCGAAAAATCCACTAAATCCGATTTATTAAATCGCAGTGTGTCAATGCTATTAAGTTTATTTTATATAAACGTATCAAGGACAATATGGGATGTTTAATGATGTTCTTTCAAACTGATTTAATTGTGTGCCCCTTAAATTGGAAACAAAGAAAAATTTAAAAATGGGAAATTTAAATTATTGAAAAATTTTAAAAATGGTAATTTCTTTCTATTTAATTTGAAATTATAATATCGCCGATTCAATGTAAAGCCCTTGACAGACTATGGTTTAATAAATCCGATTTAGTGAATTTTCGAGATTAACCATAGTTAGGTTTGCGGTATTTATCATTTATTTTGAGTTTAGTGACTAAAACGATGTAATGTGAGTGTATCAGTTTGACAAATATTATGAAAACAAAAACAGTTTAAGTGCATTAACCGTAATTTAAAACGAGTTTAGCTAAATCGGATTTAATAAATCGCAGTCTGTCAAGGGTATAAAGCTCATGATACAATAACCTTCTACAGATAAGCTCAATATTTATACGTTGTCGCTACTAGATATATTTTGGTGAAACCATATTTTTAAATTTTGGTTAGTCTTATTCGAACTGTAGGACAGAGTAGATGTAAGTATGTGCGCATTTTTAACGCTACTGACATTTTTTTTTATTGTTTGAAAAATACAAAATATTGTTTTTAAATTTGTTGATATAATTGTTGATATTTTATTTTATGATTATATTTGTTTAATTTGTTGTTTTATTGTTTTAATTTTCTATTATCCTGGAAGAAAATTTAAAAAGTGACGTTATCTATACGGCATATATTTGCGATAAATTTAGCAAGGGCTACTTTGTTAATAATTAAGTGATAATAATAAAAATAAAACTAATAATAAAAACAGTGATAACAGTTGTTTGTGGTTCCCTTACCCATCAAGGTAGGTTGCGCAGTTTTTGGTTGTAATAACCATAACAGTAAGTTAAAATCCACATATACTCCAGATAAAAACTATCACCGATTCCCAGTGAATCGTACAGTAAGTGACCAATGAATTGTAGCCACTGGACGGACGGATTCGTTTATTGTAGATAATTCCAGAATATGCTCTGATCATTTTAAAAATAGTGACTACAATATAAACATCAGCACCCAAAAAAACGGCTGAAGCGCGGTATAGTACCAACCGTCAATTTATTAGTTTGTCCAAAATCATTTGAAGATTATGCTCTGACTAGTTGTCATTATTATAACGGGGCTCTCAATTCATTATGTGTTGCTTCAGAATCAGACAATTCATTCAGTTCCGATGCTCTCGTCATTGATGAAAGTCAAGCTAGAAACGTAAATGCTGAAACGCAAACGGACAACTATCTGCTAAATCTGGAACGTGATAATGATCGCCTCAAACGCGAAAATAAAAAATTATTATATAAATTACAGATAACTGAGAAGGATAAATTAGATCTAGAGGAAATATCAAATATTTTTACGCCTGGGCAAATAAAAAAATTAAAATCACCGAACAAAAGGTTCATTATTCGTTGACAGATATATCATCTTCAATATCACTCCACTGTGCTGGACCTCGACTGTACCGCCTTTTGCGTAAGCGAGGCTTCCCGTTTCCATCTGTATCCACTCTTAAACGATGGGGTACACATTTAGACGTTAAACCGGGTATCTGCCAAAGTGTACTTGCTTTGCTGCCGCAGATTGATCTAAGTCCCAGAGACAAAATGTGCGTTCTATAATCATTCGACGAAATGAAAATTTGTGAAGCGTATGAGTATGACAGAAAGTTAGATTCTACATTCGAACCGGCCAGTTTTGTTCAAGTGGGAATGTTACAAGGACTATTTAAAGATTGGAAACAACCAATATTTTATCGTTTTGATTGTCCAATGACAAAAGATACTTTATTTTCCATAGTTTCGTCATTAGAGGCGATCTCATTTCAGATTTGCGCTGTTGTTTCTGACCTAGGTCCAAAAAATCAAAAATTATGGAATGAGTTAGGTATATCAGAAAATAGCAGCTTTTTTATGAATCCATTTACGAACGCAAAAATATTCGTGTTTGAAGATGCACCACACCTATTAAAACTGGTTCGCAATCATTTAATTAATCATGGATTTGTTTATAACGGCAATATTATAAACTCAACCCCAATTCGAGAATTGTTGAAATTGACAGCAAATCTCGAATTAAAAGCGATACATAAAATATCAGCAACTCATCTAGACGTACGTGGGCCAAGTCGGATGAAAGTAAAATTAGCTGCTCAGCTTTTTTCTAACACTGTTGCCAAGTCCATTGAACGCTGTGCTTCGTTGGGATACTTAGAAGAGAGTTCCAATTGGCCATTTGTTGCGGAATTTTTGAAAATGGTAAATGACTGGTTTGATTGTATGAATGTACGAGTGCCTGTTACTGACAGTAGGGCTTATAAAAAAGCTTTTGTTATCGCATTAGATGACCAGACATTAATAATTGATTCATTTTCTCGTGTTACAAAGGGAGATGAGAGTGATTGGAAAAAAAAATCTGCTACCTTCCCAAAAAGGGATTTTAGTCACTAATGCATCAATAAAAGGATTATTCGAATATATTATGAGATTGAACCATGACGTCAAATTTTTATTGACTTATCGGTTAAATCAAGATGTGCTAGAAAACTTTTTTTCTCACATTAGAGCGACTGGAGGGTTACATGATCACCCTAAACAAATTGATTTCAAATACCGCTTTAGATCCTATTTACTAGGACGAAATCAAAACATTCTTTCAAGCGCTCAAAATTGTGCTGCTCAATTTAATCATATTGCCACGCAATCAACACCCAAACATTCAATATTTGATTCTGGAATCGAACAACAGTCTGAATTTTCTATACAAGAGGAAACTATAAACTCCAAAACTATATCGCAAATTGCTTTTCGTAATCTTGATATTGATATAACTGAACAGAATGAACAAGAAATTACAGAATTGGAAGCAGATGGAATTGAACATATGGCCGGAGCCATGATCAAAAAACTCAGCTCTAAACATAATGTTCCAATATGGCCATACTTGCTTCTTCCAATGAAGATAAAACTTTCAGTTGGATTAACCATCTCAGTGAGGGAGGTTTATATGGGTTAGCCCCTTAATCTTGCATTATAAAATGTTGCATTACAAAATCTTGCATTACAAAATCTTACATTACAAAATCTTGCATTACAAAATCTTGCAAGTACAAAATCTTGCATTTCAAAATCTTGCATTACAAAATCTTGCATTATAAAATCTTGCATAACAATTTCCCGTACGTTTATAGAATCGCGCGTGCGATAGAGATAAGAAATCAAATCGCATTGACAAAATTCTACTGTATAATGATAATTATACAGTAGAATTTTGCTTGAGATATCAAAAATCAAATGTCCAGGATTAAATATTCTTAACCAGAATATTATGTTGAGATATTCTGGAAAATGGAAATTTCCATTTTAATTTTAATATTAAATCTTCATTAATCAGAAACGAAAATTTAAATTCTGGAAAATGAAGATTAAATCTTCCTTATCCAGAATATCTGTTGAAATTTTTTTGAAAAATGGAGATTTCCATTCTAATTCTAATATTAGCCGTATTTCTTGACGCATAGTTATCCGGATCGCTATCTGCACAATTTTTTTTATTTATTTTTTTTTAATTATATTGAACTTTTATGAGTACGCAATAAATATTATGTTAGATACTAAAGACAGCTACAGATACTAAAACTGCAAAATTTTTTAAATGCAAGATATTGTATTTGCAAGATTTTGTATTTGCAAGATTTTGTACTTGCAAGATTTTGTAATGCAAGATTTCGGGGCGCTCCCGGTTTATATAAACCAAATCACAATTTTTTAGTTTTAATTGAGGATTTGGAAAAAATTTTCAAACATATTAATGACGATGAAGATGTAGAAGAGCGTCTTCTAATTACTGAGAATTATCTACAAAAACATTTGAATTTATCAGAAGACATAGATCTTCCAGAATTTGTTAAGTTTCTGTTCTTTCGAAGTCGCTTATATTTCCGAATCAGAACACTTAACCGTTGATGATTAGGTGGAACCAACTTTAAATAAATATTAACTTTATTTAGAATGGTTGGTATATGGAACTTTGCAATCAGATTATAAATCATTTGTAATTGTGCTAATAAAATATTAGAGTTAAATAAATCTAAAATCATGTGTAATATAATTGTTTTTTTTATTGTTTCGTAGAGATCCGTTGGTGGACCATTGAAATGGACTTATCAGCAAGATAACGCTTCTAGCCATACGGCAAGGATTGTAAAAGGCTGGATTTCCAAGAAAATCGTCGATTTACTTAAATGGCCTCCGTACTCTCCTGATTTAAATATTATGGAAAACGTTTGGGGATGGCTTTCTCGCAAGATTTATGAACGGGATAAGCAGTATATTGATAGTCGATTATTGAAGCCATCAAAGCTGCTTGGGCCGACATTTCTTTGAATTATTTGAAGTCGATAGCTTATTTCAAAAAATGGAGGCAGCACTCATTATTAAAATTAATAAAAATTACAATTATAAATAAATAAACTTAAATGTTTAAAATAATTATACAGTAAAACCTCGATATAAAGGACTAATTCGGACGAGGGCAATCCGTTATAGCCGATTGTCCGTTATATAAAAATATATAATTTTTTTTCTCTTTCTGTAAATACATTTCGAATCACTTTCATTTTTTCCAACTACTGCGACACATTTTCCACGTTCACATTTTCACATCGTTCTTATTACTTTGCTGTAATCGGTTAATTATAGCCCTTCTAAATCGATCATTCTATAAAATTCGAACTTTCACTTAATTCCAGGCTGCCGCGAAATGAAAAATTTCTGATATTTTTTTATAGTTTTTTATATTTTGTAAGGTACGCTGCCCTCTAGTGTCTTCTTCATTAAAATAATCTTTTAGCACAATCGTTACTTCCTCTTGAGATTTTTTTGCGGTACGTACGTTTGGTGGCCAGAATTATTCTTTGACCCATTGGCTGAATAAGTGAAGTGGTATTTTTGTACTGGATTAGTGAAATTGTGTGTCGACATCGAGAAAGCAGAATGTGAAGTCCATTTTTTCTAATTTTGGTTTTTCGCATCAAACGAAAGAGGGAAACATTTTGCATCGAATGCCATTTATAAAATACTATAAAAAGTTTTTTTAAGGGAAGAAATTTAGAAAGTAATTTAGTGTTTGCTTGTAGACGATAAGGAGTGAAAAATAATTTTCATTGTCTCCTGAAAAAGTTGTTTGTGGACTTACACAATTTTCATTTCTCGACGACGATATAAACATAAAGTACATTATATAAGAGTATTCTAATTTAAAAAAAAAAAAAATGTTGTCCGGTTTATCCGAAGTCCGTTATATCGGGGTCCGTTATATCGAGGTTTTACTGTAATTTCATAAAAATATTTCGTGTATTTATTCAAATTCTGGCGTGGATTTATCCACGTATAACAATAAAAAAATGCATTTTTTTGGTATTTCCCCACAAAATAACAAAATGTACGACTTTAAAACTAAAAAAAAAAATGTTCAGCCTTTTATTTTAGTGACTATACAACTCATTGGAAAATAGACCAATCAGATAGTTGAATTTTCCTTAGTTACGCTGTATTACATCGGTTATTTGCGTTGCTAAGTTGTGTTTCGCGAAACACAACTAGTGGTGTTTCGGCCGCAAACAAATAAATCATATCATCCATGAATATAAACAAACAATTAATATTTTTGACATTTGACATGGTTGATTCGTTGTATAGTCTTAACATATACAACTCGAGCTTCGAAAATCATCTGAATATACAGTTGCGGATTCGATGTATTACCTAAGAAACACAACTCCACCTGCGGTGTCGTTGTGTTTCCTAAGCAACACATCTCGTCCTATCAACTGTATATTCGATTATTTTCGAACCTCTTGTTGTATAACTAGTGATAATATTCGTGAAATTTTAGTAAAAACCCAAATAGCACGAGGGTTAAAATTAAATCATACAAGGGTATTTCCTACATTGTTTTCATTGGATTTAATCAACTGTAATCTGTAATGGACTGCATGTTATCGCCTATGTCAATAAATGTTGTTATTATTCTACGACGTAGAAATATGATAATGTAATACAGGCCTAAAACATCAAATGCGGCTATATTGCAAGCGTGGAAAGCAGTTTTTGAAATAATCAACATTTTACAGCCACTGTTGCAACTCATTTTTGGCGTTTCCTAATAAACGGCTAATTATTGACCCAAAAGAATGTTGCTGGATTTTAGATAAGAATCCACATCCTAATATTGAATCTCAATGTTATTCGTTTAAAACAAAAATAGACTGTGTATATTCTACAAATGCTTAGGTGATGGAAAGCATAGACTATCCAAAATTAATTTGCATCGGTTTATTTATCTCATCACGAAGCTAAGCATTTGCCCGCGTAATGGTATGGAAATTTAATTTTCACTACTACCAATTATCAAATTCCAATGCAATTAAGATGCATTTATAATTTGTTTATCTGGTCTTTAAAGTTAAAACAACCGTAGTGAAAGATTTAAAAAAAAAAATGTAATTGCATAATTTTTTATGGAATATCAATGTTATTATAACTTTTAAGAATTCCAGTAAATTATTTTGAATTTAATGTTAATTCCTGATAAGAGATGGCACCATTAAACCTAAAAAGAAATAAATGAAAATTTGGAAAAAGGGAATTTTTAGAATCAGTCACGTTAGAGATTTTGCAAGTAATGCATCGCGAAGCAAAAGCGAGACATAAATTTATACTTATTTTTTGTGAATTAATAATAATAAAAAAAGCAATTTAAAACGAGTACGAGTATTTTTATTGTTGATAAAACGTGAATTTTGAACGAGAGGTGAAGAGGCAGCAGCGGCAGCATTCAGAGGTGAAGAGTTTTTAGAGAAGAGTTATACATAAATTTGGTCCTTCGAGAGCCGGATACGGGCGGCAGAGTAAAGTGACGAGTTATAAAGTGTTTGGTAAGAATAAGTAATTCTTAAAAGTACATCGTGGTAGTGAAACATAACCCTACATATTTAGACAATGAGTTCGAGAGTCATTGTGATACATAAGTACATCGTGGTAGTGGAACATAACCCTACATATTTAAACAACGAGTTCGAGAGTCATTGTGGTACAAAAGTACATCGTGGTAGTGGAACATAACCCTACATATTCAGACCACGGTGTTCCTGAATGAACTTTAAATTCGACTTTAACATACTCGAAAATTTCAAATTGGGTATTGTTTGGGGACCTTTCAAGAATCATTTAAGATCAAAATTAAAATAATCCGCTTAGCCGTTTTTAAAAAAAGTGCTTTTCTTTATTAAAAAAAAAAAAAACATTAGAAAACTTCAAAATATTAAAAAAAAGAAACAATCTTATAATTTTATTTTATTTAATATTAATTAAATTATTTTATTTAATATTTAACATTACAGAAGAATAAACATTATGATTTAACATTATTTAATTGCCAAAAACTACTATCTGATGCATTAGTCATTGTGATGAGAAAATTTAAGGTAACGTTTATGTTTGTTGTAATATAAAACCAATGAAAATTATTTTTTTGGATTTTCTTTTTGTTTTATTTAATTTAATTATAAATAACGTTTTATTTGATATAAATTTCATAAATAAATTCATAACTGTAATGCAAATAAATTCAATTAAACTCGATTGAAAAGTATTTGTGATTCATAAGTATTTGTGATATGCAGAAAAATTTATAAATAATTGGTAAATCAACTAAATTTAAAATTATTTTTGACTAATTAAATAGTGACTAAGTCATTTATAATTGGTGAACCATTGGAACATTTTTATTACGTCTCCATTGCGTCTCGGAAGTGGCCCAAAAATTGTGTTAATAAAATCGCAAGAAATCTTATCCCACACGGCTTTTAAGCACCCTATTATACATTTTTAGTCTTGCTAGATTGCGAATATCTTCCGGGTTCATTTAAACCCCAACAAGGGCAAATAAAAACTCTGCCTTGGCCTAGGCAACTAATTATGTTCCATATTTTTATTTAATTTCGAGGCAATGATACTTCTTGTGTATTGGAGCGTTATTGTGCTGAATAGAAAATTGAGGGTTAACTAATTTTTCAACACATGGGAAAGCTACATCATTCAATAAACCGAAATTGAACATTGGGTTTGAAGAGTTGTAGTTTATAGAACACTTAGCCAAACAGAATATGATTTACTGTGAGAAAATAAAATGTGAACTTCATTATATTGGATTGCCAATTGAACTGATAAGCCTGTTATGTCCAAAATAGTGTGTTTTGCCATTAATTAGAAAATAAGGATAAAAAATGTGATATTACATTAGCAGAGGATATCAAATAGGGTGGTTACTTCTTCGCGTAGTATTCTTTCGGAAGAAATAAAATTTTATGCGGTTCTATATATCACAACACTTCAAGGTCAATGTTCAATTTCAGTTTATTGAATGAGGTAGTTTTCTCAGTTGTTGAAAACTCAGTCGGCCCTTAATTTGCTATTTAGCTCAATAACGCTCCAATACAAAAGAAGTATCATTGCCTCGAAATTAAATAAAAATATTGAACATAATTAGTTGCCTAGGCCAAGGCAGAGTTTTTATTTGCCCTTGTTGGGGTTTAAATGAACCCGGAAGATATTCGCAATCTAGCAAGACTAAAAATGTATTACGTGGTGCTTATAAAACCGTGTGGGATAAGATTCCCTGCGATTTTACATAATTTTTGGGCCACTTCCGAGACGTGATGGAGGTGTAATAAAAATGTTCCAATGGTTCACCAATTATAAATGACTTAATTATTATTTAATTAGTCAAAAATAATTTTAAATTTAATTGATTTACTAGTTATTTTTAAATTTTTCTGCATATCACAAATACTTATGCATCAAAAATATGAATCACAAATACTTTTCAATCGAGTTTAATTGAATTTATTTGCATTACAGTTATGAATTTATTTATGAAATTTATATCAAATAAAACGTTATTTATAATTAAATTAAATAAGACAAAAAGAAAATCCAAAAAAATAATTTTCGTTGGTTTTATATTACAACAAACATAAACGTTACCTTAAATTTTCTCATCACAATGACTAATGCATCAGATAGTAGTTTTTGGCAATTAAATAATGTTAAATCATAATGTTTATTCTTCTGTAATGTTAAATAAATTAATATTAAATAAAATAAAATTATAAGATTGTTTCTTTTTTTTAATATTTTGAAGTTTTCTAATGTTTTTTTTTTTTTAATAAAGAAAAGCACTTTTTTTAAAAACGGCTAAGCGGATTATTTTAATTTTGATCTTAAATGATTCTTGAAAGGTCCCCAAACAATACCCAATTTGAAATTTTCGAGTATGTTAAAGTCGGATTTAAAGTTCATTCAGGAACACCGTGAGACGGCGTGTACGAAGAGTTGCGTTTTTTGGTGCAAGGTTGCAGCGTGGTAATGGGACATAACCTCTACATAGTCATACAACGTGTTACAACCTGAGATTAATCATATTGGAGTCAACGAGAATCATCAGTTGCGGAATGCAGCTAAGTACCTAGTTTTTAAATATATATTGTAAGAAAACATTATTATATCATTAGGTAGTATTTAAGTGTAGAGTTTATATGAGAAAGAAAAAAATGACGAAGCTATTAAAAAAAATAGAAATTGTAAACAGAAGGGTCACGGCAGTGAAGGGATTCCTCGAGGATGGTGGAGAGGTCGGATTGGAAAAGGCCGACGTAGAGACACGCGAAATTATATTAACAAAAACCTGGTCCGAATTCCAGGAAATAACAGAATCCTCGACGGAACTGACGGGTGAGTTTTATGATCAGATCAGAGATGCACTTATCGAGTTTGAGACCGTCTATTTTAAAGTGTATGCCGGAGTAAAGAAACATTTAACATTATTGAAAAATCATGTGGTTATGGTACAGTTAGGGGAAGGTCGTTCTGGAATTGTTGCGTCAGTTGATAGCCAAATGCCGGGAGTTTCTCTTAGTTTGCCAGATTTAAAGGTTGCGCCATTCGACGGTAGTCCCTCTAAATGGTAGGTATTCAAAGAAAAATATTTATTAATTGATCATAACAATCCAAATGTGCCATCGGTGTTAAAATTTACATATTTAGATAATTGGTTAGTGGGTGAGGCAAGGGCGACAATAGGTCACATTACGTTGTCGGCTGAAGCCTATCAATTGGCATGGGCAGAGTTAGTGAAGCGGTATGACGATAAACGCATAATAATTGATTCTCATGTTAAGCAATTGACGAGGTTACCGTTACTGATAGGCGAAGATCCTCAGCAGTTGAGGGATCTTCTTAATTCCGTAAAGTCCGAATTATTTTTGATCAGTATGGTGACACAAAAATTAGGACGAACGTTGAGTCGAAGGTGGGAATCGCAGTTAGAACAAAATATCAATCCAACGTGGAGTAAATTGAAACATTTTATGGAAAAAGAATGCAGAGTGTTACAAGTGTCCCAGGTAGAGTCCGACAGAATATTAGTAGGGCGTCAATCAATTTCTTCCAGAGCAAAAACCTTTGTTGTGTCCTCCGAAAGTGAAAGGAGCGGTTCAAAGTTGAGTGCGAATAGTGCTTCTTGTGACATATGTGGTGAACAAGCTCATGCCTTGCTTTTATGCGCGAAGTTTTCGGCTATGACACCTAAAGACCGGTCGGAGCTAATCATGAAAAAAAGACGTTGTTTGAATTGTTTGAGAAGCGGACATTTATTAAAGGATTGTTCATCACAGAAGTGTAAAGTGTGCTTAAGGCCACATCATACGTTATTGCACTTTCCTAAAACAGGGAAAGAAATTCAGAAGGGGTCGCTCATGAGTCAAAATTGAGTGGAACAGAAAAAACATTATCATTTACAGCGTTGTGCAACGTCGGTCATGCGCGTGAAATTAAAGATAACAGGGGGGCTATTTCTGAATACGATACGAATTCGAATGTATAAGATTCATATTTGATTTAAATAAGAAACGAGCGAATCTGATTCGATTCTAATTCAATTCAAATAAGAATGTTATAATTTCGTATTCATATCGTATTCAGAAATAGCCCCCCTCGCTGTACGCAACTGCTGTGATCAGATTGATCGATCGTAATGGCAAGGGTCATGAGTGTAGAGCATTATTGGACAATGCGAGCTCTGACAATTATATGTCAGAAACATTTTCAAAACAAATGCAATTGAATTCGGTTCCAACGAATTCGGAAGTTCAAACATTGAATGGGGGCATTGTAAAGGTGGACAAAGCAGTGTTGGCGGTGATCCAATCTCGAACGAGCAATTACAGGTGCAATTTACGATTTTCAGTCGTACCAGAGATAACATCCAAGTTACCATCTGATAATTTTTCAGATGTTAAGTTGGGAATTCCAAGTTCAATTCAATTAGCAGATCCTGGATTTAATTCTGTAAGATCAATCGATGTGTTACTCGGGCTTGAAACATTTTGGGATGTGTTACTTCCCAACGTTATAAAATTGAGAACAGGATTACCAACTCTTCAAGAATCGAAGTTCGGTTTTATAGTGACAGGTGCATATATTGAAGCTCCGTAGTCGTTCGCATTGTGTGCAGTCTCTACTAAGCCGTATTTAGATACGGTCGAGCTTAGTGAATTGAATCAGTCAATCAAGAAATTTTGGGAATTGGAGAATATTCCAAAGAATAGTTTTCTGTCTAGTGAGGAAAAGTATTGTGAAAATTATTTCGGAAAAATACATCTTCGTGATAACTTTGGCCATAAAAAACAATTCAAAAGATTTAGGGGAATCACGAGAAATAGCCTTGAGAAGGTTCCTTTGTTTGGAAAAACGATTCAATGCGGATAATCAATTAAAAATCCAATATTGTAATTTCATGGAGGAATACGAAAAGTTGGGTTACATGACTAGAATTGTAGAGACAGAGAGGTCCGATAAGTTGGCATACTATTTGCCTCATCATGCAGTCTTAAAACCATTAAGTACCACCACCAAATGTCGAGTAGTGTTCGACGCCTCATCTAAGTCGTCGTCTGGTCTGTCGTTGAATGATGTGTTATGTATGGGCCCAACTGTACAAAGCGAATTGTGGGAGATAATGATACGTTTCAGAAAGCATCGATATGTTATAACGGCGGACATTGCCAAAATGTATCGCCAAGTGAAGGTGAAACCATCCCAGAGGTCGCTGCAAAGAATTTTGTGGAGAAAATCAGATCAGGAACCCATCGAGTGTTACGAGTTAAATACAGTAACGTATGGGACAAAGTGTGCACCATATTTGGCTACTAAGGTGCTTCAATAATTAGCCCAGGAGGAGAATGTACGGTTTCCTCGGGCATCAGAAGTGTTAAAGAAAGAGTTTTATGTCGATGACTGTCTTACAGGATCAGATTCTCTTGAAGATGCAATCGAGTTGGTTTCGGAGTTAAAACAATTATTAAAAGGTACAGGAATGCACATACATAAATGGTGTTCGAACAACGCAGACGTCGTGGGTAGCATTCCAGTAGAGGATCGCGAGGTATTAAATAATTCATTTAGTATGGGAGACGGGAGAGTCCATAAAGGCCTTAGGTCTTTTGTGGGCACCAAAGGATCGGTTTTTCTTTAATGTCCAAGAATTAGTGGAGTTACAGGTGTTGACAAAGAGAAAAGTGTTGTCAGAGATCTCAAAGTTATTCGATCCGTTGGGACTAATAGCACCAGTAGTCATAACCGCAAAATTAATCATGCAGAGCATATGGATTCAGGGTACAGACTGGGACGTAGACGTAGGGGATGAGATTAAAAAAAATAGGTGTTGTTTAGGTCCCAATTACCAAGTTTGAACAATGTTAGTATACCTCGTCAAGTGCTGATTTCAAATTATCAAATAGCACAATTGCACGGATTCGCGGATGCCTCTAGTAGTGTGCATGGAGCATTGTGTTTATATAAGAAGCAAGGATCATGAAAATGTCATGGTGAGATTATTGTGTGCAAAAAGTCGAGTGGCCCCACTATCTGGTGTAACCATTCCAAGAATGGAGTTATTGGCCTGTGTGTTGTTATCGGAATTAGTAGCATTGGTAGTGAAGGCAATGAATCTGAAGTACGAACAAGTTGTATTATGGTCTGATTCCACTATTGCTCTGTCGTGAATTAATACAAGTACGCACAAGTTGCGTCAATTTGTTGCGAATCGTGTAGATCAAATTCAAAAGTTGACATCATCGTACGTGTGGTGCCATGTGGGTGGAGACCAAAATCCTGCTGATCAGGTTTCTCGGGGAGTTTACCCAAAGGAATTAGAATCCTCTTCAACGTGGTGGGAAGGCCCATCATTTTTGAAGGCTGCACATTGCAAATTTCGCCCCTATAGTGAAAGGTGTGATCATGAGCATTATTCGACGGAATTGAAATCAAAGACACAGGTGTTGTTATCACGTGAAGTGTCATTGTTACCCTTGCATAAGTTCAGTAGCTTTCTCAAGACTGTTAGAGTAATTGCGTGGTGTATTCGATTTATAAAAAAATGTCAGCATCCTTTAGATAAACGAGAAGATGAGTTGTCGGTTGAGGAGATTGAGAATGCCACATTAGTAATTATGAGAATCATACAAAAAAAAGAATTTTCCAGAGATTATAGTCGGTTACAATTCGATTCACCGTAAAAGTGATTTACGCAGTTTAGGTCCATTCATGGATACTCAAGGGATAATGAGAGTAGGAGGACGAATTGCCAATGCAAATATATCGTATGATGCCAAACATCAAATATTAATGCCCAAAAAACATCATGTAACGTCTTTGCTTTTTAGACATTTTCATGAAAAGAATGTGCATGCAGGTATTCAGTTGTTAGTGAGTCTTGTTCGTCAGAAGTATTGGGTACCTAGTTCAAAAAATATAGCAAAAAAAAACAGTTCATGATTGCATAACCTGTTTCAAGGTGAACCCGCCTATCCATTCCACCCGATGCACGTGTCACTCCATCATCACCATTTGTTGTTACAGGGATAGACTTATGTGGATCATATTTAGTCAAACATTTTGTTCGTCAAAAAACAAGTGAAAATGTGTATGTGTTGTCATTTGTTTGTTTCGCGACTAAGGCGTTCCACCTTGAAGTGGTAACGAGTATGTCGGCAGATGGTTTCATATCTGCGTTGAAAAGATTTGTGTCGCGTAGAGGTAAACCGCACACAATCTGGTCGGACAATGGAACTAACTTCGTCGGTGCGAATAATGAGTTAAAAAAGACATATGAGCAATTTAATAATCACATGATATTGAGAGGAATCACTGAATTTTGCACACTAGAGGAAATTCGCTGGAAATTTATTCCTCCAAGAGCACCGAATTTCGGAGGGTTGTGGGAGGCATCGATTAAGTCATTTAAAGCACATTTACAAAAGGTTATATCTGCTCCCAATACAAACTTGTATTTCGAGGAATTCATTGCTCTGATTACTGAGATAGAAGGAATCTTGAATTCTCGCCCAATCACAGCAGTCTCCAATGATCCAAATGATCGATTTCCATCGACTCCTGTGCAGCGATTTTGGTCGCAAAATGAGGATTGAGGATTGAGAATTTTGTATATGTACACAACGTATAATATACATTTTGCTATTGTGTGCCGTAAAATTTTGTTTATTGTATTAGTGTATTTTCTCATGCGTTTCCTCGTGGTAAGTATCAAAAATAAACGAATCGGGTGAATCGGTTCAAATTTTTGGTGCTTACGCTCGCCTTGAGTTATTTTTCCCTTTCTTCTGACATGGGGAATTCATAAATATTTTTGTGTCTATTGTTGTTTATTGTTCAAGCAGATTGTGATAATTGTGATATAATATAATTTATAAATTTTCTTTTCATTAATTATTTATTGATTTTCATAAAAAAAAAAATTATAACTAATAACAATTTAGGTATAATTTAATTAAATTGGCCCCTTACATTAAGTTACCAACAATTAATTCTAACGACAAAAATTAATTAATTTCGCAAAATTTTTACCGTGAAATTAATTAATTTTTAATAAAGGATTAATTTTGCTACATCAATTTTTTTTAAATCAATTAATTAATTAAAATTTTAATTATGAATTAATTCATTTTTAAGAATTAATTGTGAAATATTTAATTATTATTGAAAAGTAATTAATTACGCCACATAAAAATTTTCGGTCCTCAATTTCGGTTAACAGTAATATAAATGATTTTTAATTTATAAATTGTTCTTATTGAATTTACATTACACCTCGCTTTTTTATTTGCTGTGTATATGCTACAATAAAATTTCTCCATCCTCGGACATAACATCGTATAGCATAGCAACCGACCATCATGAGTTGCAACACAATACTAAACCAAATAAGCAAAATCATTTTGTTTTCTAACTTTTTTGTTTTTTTTTTGGTTAATATTTTTTATTTTGAGTCTCGCTTCGTACTTCGTAGTCGTAAATATTTTTAATTTTTTTTTTATTTCGAAATTTGTTGTTCTATCTCAGATTCTCAGTCCCCTCAATATTTAATACATCAATCGTTCTCTTTTGAGCTTATTCCTCTTATTTGTTTATGTTATCCCCATTACTCGCGTCATTTTATCTCTCTTATTTGCATCATATTAAACGAAAAATTGAAAGAAAAAATGCACATTCAACACCAATACAATTTACCAATACTATTACCTTCCGGTAATCCTCAAATGAATCCTCATTTTGCGACCAAAATCGCTGTACTGGTCACTTTCTCATTGGTCGGCCTATTGTTTTCCCTGCATCTGCTTTTTATGAGGGCTACCCTGTGGCTAAGTTGTGGAGTTGGCAGAAGGTGAGTCAGCTGACGCAACAATTCTGGAGACGTTATTCAGTGAAGTATTTGCATACTTTGCAACAGCGCTATCGGTTGAATGAGAGTTCGCCGAACATGAAAAAGGGTTATGTCGTAGTTATAAAGGACGAATCACTGGCACCGACTCAGTGGATGATGGGTGTCATCGTGGCGGTCCATCCTGGTCAGGACAAACTCGTCAGAGTCGTCGAAGTAAAAAACAAAAATGAGTATTATTAAAAGAGCTATATCAAAATTGTTACCGATCGGGGAATCCTTTGACGACTTGTGAACAATCTGTATATACTAGTATAAGTTAGCATTAAGAGTTGTGAACATTTCAATATATAAATTTTGTTAAGGGTCAATTTTTAAAGACAAAAAACCTTTATTTAGAGTTAATAGCATTAGTTGGTTGAAGGGTTTCAAGGCGGGCCGGTATATTAAGAATTCCAGTAAATTATTTTGAATTTAATGTTAATTCCTGATAAGAGATGGCACCATTAAACCTAAAAAGAAATAAATGAAAATTTGGAAAAAGGGAATTTTTACAATCAGTCACGTTAGAGATTTTGCAAGTAATGCATCGCGGAGCAAAAGCGAGACATAAATTTATACTTATTTTTTGTGAATTAATAATAATAAAAAAAGCAATTTAAAACGAGTACGAGTATTTTTATTGTTGATAAAACGTGAATTTTGAACGAGAGGTGAAGAGGCAGCAGCGGTAGCATTCAGAGGTGAAGAGTTTTTAGAGAAGAGTTATACAGTAACAGTATGTATACACTAATTTTTTAGCAAATTGGCTAAATAAACGGATACTCAAATAAAGCTTAGTGATATAACTTATTGGATTACATATTGTACGTTTTCCTATTTAAAGGATTCACACATCGCAAGGTAAATTTAATTTATTTTAAAGCTAAAGGTTTTTCTAATGAAATTCATTTATCCTAAATTTTTTTAGAGTCAATAAAACTGACTAAATCTAAACTAAATCTATATATTGTAATTAACACTTTTGCAAGGATTTAAGAGAAACGAAACAACAGAGACACGGCTTTGCGTGTGTCAAGCAAAATATTCGCACAGCAAAAGTAAATCACAGCTTGATTAGCTGTTGGATGCAAAGCCGAGCATCTTCGAGAGTTTACTATCAAATAAAAGTATTATTAGTTTGATAAGTGTTTCTTTGTCAAATAGTGTATACAGTTAGGAATACCGTTTAAATAGTGGGATCTTATAGTACAAGTCTTCTTCTTTCAAATGCCGTTGAATTTGCTCAAATATCTTTTTTTTCGCCGAGATATCGCATTTTCGAATTTGCATGTTTGATATTAAAATTTTTTTCGAAACAATTATAAAACTTGATTTGAAAACGGAACCTTCAATCAAAGTTCTATAATAAGAAAGAGAAAATATTTTCAAAATTAATTTAGTTTTTAGTTTAAATCCAATTTAATTTAGAATGTTGTTGTAATAATTTAACAACATTTTAGAAACTTCTTGGACATTTAGTAAATTTTGGGATCAATTTTGAATTTCTTTTATATATTATTCAAAAGTAGCATTTTATCAAGATTTGTTACATTGCAGTTAATCGTAGTCAACTTGTGAGTGGCTTGTTATATAGTAAATGGTTCGAAATTGCACTATGTGAATATGATAAATCAAAATTATATGTGGACTCGTGAATATGTTGGTAAAGTCTTCTTTATTGTTTGGTTTGCCCAACATATTCCTTTCCACAAGAATATCTCAATTTATATTTATACTAAATTTGATTTAGTCCTTTAATTTAAGAATTTAGTCCTTTAATTTAGTAAAGAATATTTTTTCTAAATTGTTACAAGCTCTACCAACAGCTTTTATATCATAATTTCGTAACAAAACTTTAATTTTTTCAGAAAGAATTTTGACGTATTAAAACGAAAATTTTGCGACTATTTACAACAAAACAAAATCAAATAAGCTAAAAATTGTATTATTTAAATAATTAAAGCTTAAAAAATAAAGCAATATTATTTTATTAGTTTTAAATGCGGAAAGAAAGCAGGGTTTTCAGTTTTCACCACATGTTTTATTCTCTACAGATATTTTTCTAATGTTTATTGCCGATTACAGAACGTCGAGCAACGTAAAAAAAAAAATGTTTGCTTATAGTAGTATGGAAAATAGCATCTTGTTCATTAGTCAAAGAATGCTTATCGGTTAATACTTTCATATAATTTATCTCAACATGAGAACGCTCCAGAATATCGGTTTCCAAAAATACCACGACCATAAATATTGTTAAAACTTTCCGTGAGGAGGCGATGGATATGAATTAAAGTAAGCTAAATAAACTTAAACGACATGAGATATTTCGAGGAACTTAAATCATTATCTATGATTCTATGAAAGCTAAAATAATCGATGATTTGCCACTGGTCCAATGCTTGAGCTAGGTAGCGAATATGAAAAATTAATTGTTTCACATTCAATAGTTTGCGATGGTAGCGACATGTCGAAAAACCGCTATTTTTTTAACTGCCTCAAAAAAATTAAATAGATAAATATTTGGTGTTGGGTAAAATATGTTACTACCTCATTAAAAATGTAAAATTTCTAATTAGCAGGTGAAATTCTTCTGTAGATATGAACTAGAGAATAATCCGAATGCGAAAGTCTGTCTGGGCTTGAAACTGGCACAACACTAACCTAATGTTGCAGAAAAAAGGCGTATTATTTGCCTTAGCAATAGATAGCGCTCTGATAATGGAGTTAATCACCAACATTATTGCACAACGGAGAACCGGTAAAAAAGCCGCATAGTAAAGAGTATAGAATACCAAGTGGCCAAAATCGAATAAAAAATGTTATTACGTATAACAAACAATGATTTTCTGTATTTCCCAGCTGTTACAACAAACCAAATTTTAGTCGATGGTCTACCTTTAAATGTCCAATTCTTGATATGTATATATTCTCTTTACTCGTAGCTGTTGTTTTGTCCTGAACTATCATTCAAAAAGCATTACCGTTTAGTGTTTACTAATTTGAAATTTTGGCAAAAATTTGCTTGATTTATTGTATTCAACTCAAACAAAACTAAGCTTTAATACACAAATTATCTCGATCGGTAAGCTTGATTAATCCGAATGAGTGTAGTCGGATTTTTACTATAGCGTATTTATTTATTTTCGAGCTCCTAAATCAATCAAATCACATTTCTTTTTGTTATTTTAGCGATTGATTAGTTAACGAGCAGCACGAAAATAAATACCTAGGGCATATAAAAAACTGATCTAGTGAATCAACCATGAGTGACTTGATTGTAAGGTACAAAACCGACCTAATCAATTCGTACATAAAAAAAAACTAAATAATTATTCATTATTAAGTAGAAAATTTACTTAATACAAATTTGTCTACATAATAATGAATAAAATTAAATTGGAAACGCGCTTAATAATAAAATTTCGATATGACCACCTGTCGGCCAATAGCCAAACTATTTACAATTGCAATTGAAGAAATAACACAGATTCATTATAAAAAATCTATTTTCAAACCAAAAACATCGTTTTCGATCACCTTTCGCGAGTTATTATTAAATAGGTATTTGGACTCGATTAGGACATGAAACACATAAAAAAACATTAACTGTGTTTTGTGGAAGCAATCTAACGCGGTTATATAATATCAGAAAATTCTATTTGTGTCGATATTAAAAGAATTAAAAAAAGTAAAAAGCGTAAGCTGTGTTTGGTGAATAAAAATTGCAATAATTTGAACAAAAATGGAACATAAAATCGTGTGTATGTGTTTCAAGTGTAGTAGTAATCGAGATATTACAAATTTGCAATTTACAATAGAAATTATTAGATATTAAAAAAAAATAATACGATATTAGTATACACTTTTCATAATTCAGAATACTTACAAAAAAAATTTACAAACTGTTTTTATTATTAATTTATTTGATGCTGTCTAAATCTTTATATTTTTTATGTTAGTAAAATTTTTCTAAATCTTTTATTTTTTATTTGAATGAGGCATTTTAATTATGTGATTTGATACGATTTCAATTTTGTTTTAATAATTTAAATGTATTTTATATTCGATACGTTTGAAATTAAATAAATAAAATATAAAATTAACAAATAACCAAGTGTTAATTAAATTAAATAGATATACTTACTTTCCTCATCTTCAGAATCTGAATTCTCTGATTCTGAGCTATCGTCGGATAGGGGCATTAATTGCCCATCTTGCATTGGATTTATTGTAATTGTTAACGATGAATCATCCCAATCTAGTTGCTGATGATCATAGTCTCGTGAATTTTTCGAACATGTCGGCCCATTACCGTCTTCGTCCACCGGATTTGTTGTTTTATTACGTAATTTCTTTTGTATATTTTTATTTTTAATCGTAGCGGAATTATTTCGTAGACGTGCTATACCCACGCCTAATATTAGCAATACAAATACAACACATATTACAACGATCAACATTGTGGAATGTGATGTATTTTGAACTAAAAAGAAAACAAATGAGATGATGGAAATAGGTATATAAAAATCTGTGTTTAATTGTTGAAATTGAATGCAGCTTACCTTTTGCCAGATTCCGAAGATGACTTTGAGGTTCTTGTACTTCATGAGGATGTATCATAGCGTGTGCAAATTTGACTGTGAACAAACAAAATATTTCATTAGTAATGCGAAATAGAAAATGAATTTCCAGAGTTTATAAAACAAGCAACTCTTTTTAATTCGATTAATATTCTTAATACATTAAAAATGTTTTCTTACTTTGTGCTTTGTCTTGATGAATCTCATTCGATTCTGTTGTGGGTGTAGTCGTAGGTGTTGTTGTTGGAGTTTGCTTTGGATGCAATACAGTCAATGTTACACCATAGTCATTGCTTTCAATTTCACGGCCCTCGCTTAATTTCTCGCAACGCAATTTAAATATACGATTCAAATAGAATGCCGGCTTCTTATTTGAATAGACAATCGATTCGAGAATTTTTGAATATTTCTCAAACGTCTCTTGACCAAATACTTCAACACCTTCTTTAATAAATTTAAGATGTACATTCTCATTGATCGCATCATCATCGTCAACCGACATTTGTTCATGATCGAAATTTAGGGCTGGGAATATTGTTACGTGACATGAGTCGAGCGTATTATCACCATTGTTATTTGTTAGATGGAAATTTAATTCCTGGAATATACGTACACCTGATTTTATCGACGGATATGTTACATAATTATTTTCACTACCAATTGGCCCTGAAATAATTATCTCGGGATCGATACGTGAACGTATTGTTGATTCCATAACAATATTATTATTGTTGTTGTTATTTATATTGTGTGGTAAATTTTCTGGTTTATCTGTTACATGATTTTCCATTTTCTTCATATCCGATTCATTTTCCATTACGGCTTTGAATTGATTGATTTCCGAATGGAATTTACCATCGACAATTGGTTTCATACGATCATTATCGTCAATTGTTGGTCGTTGTGGCGGTAATTGGGGTTGCTGCTGCAATTCATGAATATCTTTTGTAATCATTATGTAAGTTTCTTGTTCCGGTAGCGTAAAAACTTTTTCTTTACGATTCAAATGTGTTTTATCGACCAATTTCTTTGAATTTTCATTTTTCTTTGAACAGAATATACGTGTACGGATTTCTAAATTACGACGACCAATTGTTGTTTGATTTCGCTTTACATTTTCATATTTGATTTTTTTCAATGATGAGATTAATTTATTGAATTTAAAATCTTGATTACTATTGTTGTTACTATTATTTAGCTTTTCACTTGATTCGTCGTCACCGCCTTCCTCATCCTCATCGTAGATATCTTTTAATAACACTTCCTCTCGTACCAAAATCACATCATTATTACGTGATTTCATTACATCTAATCCGTGTTCTGATTTTACTACAGCCCATTCGGATGCTGAATTATTATAGAACTGATCAGTATTTGACGATTGGCTATTAAAAGATAAAAAATAAAAAATAGAAAATCGATTTTGTTGAAATAAGCGAAATGAATAAACTTACTTTCCATCTTCGACGTAGCGAATACGTTCAGCACATTTTCCTGTTTCGCCCTCACCTAGCAGCAATTTGGATTGTGTTGGTAATATATCGCCTATCTTTAATTTAATTTCTGAAATATCGCCACTAAATTGATGTCTCAAACGATTCTCACGACCTTGCCAACATGCAGCCAATGTTGTTGTCATTTCTAGTCCATGCGATGGGTGTAAAGGCCAGTCATCAATAACCTCGGGCTCCACATTTGTTGGGCGGCCGTCAACGTATAATGTTACTAAATCATTAACATAAACTAAAGTAAAAATTACGAAATCATATCGAATAAAATTTTATATTACCTTCTTGTCCATCTCCCTCTTCGTCATTACTTTCCTGCGATTTAAAGTTAATTACATAACGATGCCATTCATTATCACAAACTTGTGGAATCTTCCATCTCCATTCGGCAGGCGAAAAGATGTTATTCAACGATGATGGACGGAAGTGGCGGCGTACTAATAAAATTAATCGACAATTTCTAATGAACAACGAAAAGTGATGGCGATTCATTTTATGATCATCAGCCGCACATAAAATATGTTCTTTCCTATGTGTATCATCTGTATCACTTGTAATGTCGTTATTATGACCTTTATGACGGAACATTGTGTATATGGCAAAACTATGTTCGAAAAAGTTTTCAATTTTTGGCGAAATTAAATCCTTAGGCAAAACAATACCAACGTTTCCATCAAAATGGAAAACTTTTTCATCACCCTCATCGTATTTAATGTCGCGCGTCCACGGTGCATTCTTTGGCAACAAATCAATCATACCACTATCACCATCAACATCATTGACATCGCATCCGAATCCAATATGTTTCGTTTTGAGTGCAACCTCCGTCTCCACGGTCATTACATCGTCCTCGTCTGTATCACATGAAATTTCATCGCAAATTTCTAAATGTAATTTTGGAAACAGTGAAATTGTTTCCATTGAATTTGCCGCATAATCAATCCGCTCGGGAATACCAAAAAATTTCGATTCACAAATTTTGCGTACACGAATATTTAATAGTGCCGGTGTTGTTGATTTTTTCATTGCACAGTCATACGCAAAAATTTCCAATATATGATTATGTGATTTTTTATATTCGAGTGGACGCAAATTTTTAATCGAACCCTCGCCATCAATCGCAAATAAATGATCATCATTTCGTCGTATATCATATTTGCATACATCACCATATCGCGGTGTACAATCTTTATCGATTGCCTCGAGTCGAATAATTTCATCGTACAGGCGACCTTCATCAATTTCAATCACGTAAGATGGTTGCATAAATTCAGGTGCAAATTCATTTACATCGCTCACCGATATATGAACCGATGCACTGGAAATAAATGAAGCAGATTTTAAATTAATCATTAGAATCATAAAACATTGTGTTAAATTTAGTATATAAGATATTCGTAGTGTAACACCTATGTTTGTGCAAAAATAAAAAAAACATGTTTCCATATCGATTTCCGCTGTGTATTATGTAACCGTTTTTTTTATATTGAACGATAATTGACGGTGTACAAAAACAGGGATTGGAAATCGGGCTATAGCAATTGTATAAAATATGATTGTGTTAAAAATAAAATAAAAATTTGTAATAAAAAACTTGTTTAATTAGCTTTCAGCATAATTAATTTTATTAATTGAACACATGTTATTCGCAGAATTTCATTCGCACAGTTTATTTCCAGATAAAAACAAAACTGCTGTAAAAGAAGGTGAATAGCCAAATAACTCAAGTCGTTGTTTCGACTTTCACTTCAATAATTCTAATTTATTCGGTCAAATTTATTATCGACTAAACATGTATCTAGAAGAAAAATGATTTCTTAAACGAATGATATCAGAATTCAATTAGGGCTGATTTACTAGGACTATTATATAGGTAAGAACACAACTTTTTTGATCGACGCAATGTCGCTTCTGTATGTTTACGTAATCTGTGGTAATACCGCCAATGCCGTACGTCCTGTAAAAGCCAATTGAGTCCTGTCTACACAGACAATTTGAAATTCGATATTCAAAAATTTCGGAATCATAATCAATGAAGTGAATTTGTTGACGTCAAGAAATTTCAATTTAATAATTTTAAATCCTGTTCTGGATACGTCCATTATTGAACTCCTTACGCCTGAAGACCTACTAAAAAGTAAAAATTGTAATATTGCATAAGAGCGAAACTCTCGACATCTAGAATCGAACTTCTATAGACCCAGAAAAAATTATGTCAGTACATATTGACTTAAAACTGCTTACATATCGTCGGTGCACAAGAAGAGTGACATATCAAAAATCATTATTTTTAAGTTATTTCCACAAATGATACCGAGTACGTAACCCAATACTTTTTTACCCGGATATGCGGTTTTACGGATGATAAGGATACACGTTTTTTAATGTTAAGCCCATTGGGCCTGATTCAGTGTACATCTTCTGGTTGCCTTCTCTTCTATTCTGCTATTATTGCAACCATATTGCAACTACCTAGATGTAATTTTCAAACAATTATAAATTCTGTGGAATTTACACTGAATCGGCTCCACTATCTTTTACGAAACATACAGTGGTTTAATTATAATCAAGCCACAGAGCAAAAAACAAAAAAAAAGTCACAATTAAGCAACCAGAACTAGCCAAAAGGATTGCTTTTGCTAAAGAGTATTTAGCAAAATCTAGGGCATTTTGTAATTTAATAATTTGGAGGTATGAGAGTAAAGTCGACGTGGTTGAAGGTGATGGGAGACCACATGCAAGACGTACCGTACGTCTTGCACACGTACCCGATATGCAAAAAAAACAATGATTCATAACTGTGCATCAGTAATGGTTTGGGAGTGGTTTACATCTCGGGGAGTTTGCCTGTCGTCAAAATAGAAAGAATTATGGATTTCCTTAAATACATACATATGTATATCAAAACTCGATCGGAATTTAGATGATTATACGGTCTTCCGCTACGGTGGCGTCAAGAGCATGACAACAACCTTAAATAAAGGGTTGTTCAAATGAGACGCAGGAAAATAAAAAATAATTTTACAAAGACGCCATGTTTGTCTACTGTCAGTTTATAAGTTGAATGTTTGCCATTTATCGCTATGGAGTCGTATTCGATTGAAAACCGTGTCAAAGTTATTCAGGAGCACTACAAAAATGGTGAAAAAAATAAAAAACGACGATAACGACTATTTTTTGCCCCAGGTTCATGTTTTTTGCAACAAAACGCAACTTGCCATGCTACGCGTGAGAATATCGAAGAATAGTAAAGGTTCTTTGAAAATCGCTTAATTTCGCGTCGTGGAAATGTGAATTGGCCTGCAAGATCATGTTATTTAACGCCATTGGATTATTTTTATGGGGATTTTTGAAAAGCAAAGTGTACATTGATAGTCCAGCCACCATCTAAGACCTAAAAAACAACATCATTGGCGAGATAAATTCCATAGAAACGTCCCTATTGGAAAATGTTAACAACAATTTTGACCATCGGATTGACATCTGTAAATCCAGCCGTGGTGAACATTTGACTGATATAATTTTTCATACATAAATGGCATCGATAAACCTTCAAAATAAAATACCCAACTTGATTCAAAAATAAATATTTGTAGTTTTAGTTTGCGTTTATTTTCCTGCGTCTCAATTGGGCAACCCTTTATAATCTAAAGGTATGTATGAGCGGCATATTTAGAATAGAAAAAATCGAGAATCTATGGGGAAATGTTAAATGGGAAAAGTCTCACTAAGGTAACCGACAAACAGAGAATATTTATGGGCCCAAATTCAGGTGTTTTGGAAGAACAAAACGCCAGGCCAACATACCTCTCTTACAAATAGAATATACAAGAGAAAATTGTAGTCTTGAAGCAAAAGAGTTTAACAACCAAATATTGAATTTTTTCTTAATTATTAATTTTTATAAGTAAGTGGCTTAATTATAATGCCAGCCTAAACCACCACTACAACTTTTTTTTAAACTTTGATTGAAAACCTATTTATTATAATTTCATTTATTTATATACCTATGAATTATTTAAAATAAAAAAATCTGAATTAAAAACCTTACTTGGAATTTTAACGGTCAAAATATCTGTTATACTAACTGTGGCTTAATTATAATGCCACCAGTGTAAGTAACGTGTAAAAAAAAATGAGTGCATATTTTTACGAGGGAACTGTTCTAAATTAACAATACCTTCCGGGATTACTAATTGGTTACATTTTTTTATTGCTCGTTTAATTGTGAGGATAAATATTTATTTAGAATGGTATAATTTATTTTAATGTTGCTTTTCCAAAGTTCTTTATCTGAAAGAGTCATTTAATGCCATAGTCTTCGGATTTGTTGAGCGATAATTTAATATTGTCTCCGAACTCATTGATTTTTTGTCCCATTTTAGTATTATTCAATATTTCTTGTCCTGATTAATTAATTATAATATCTGTATCACGAAAGCATACGACACCATGTCCAATTTTTCCGAAAATGAACTCTACACCTGGGGTGGGATGTTGTAACATCACTTTCGATTCGAATTTGATAGATTTTATGTCTCATGTTTCAAGAAAAAAAATTTACTCTATTTCGTTTTTCAATTATGGTCTTTTTCTTGCTATCTCAGCTTGCTCAAATAAAACAACATTCTATTTCTACTTATACTCATGATTATTTATCACTCAAATTTTTGTTTACATAGTGTTACTTTATCGATTTGAAGGAAAAGAAAAGTACGCAACAAAAAGAGATTACAATAGAAAAAGCGTAATCAAAAAATGAAATAGAATACAATTTTATTCTTGAAACACGAGACATAAAATCTATCGAATTCGAATCTAAAGTGATGTTACAACATCCCATTCCTGGTGTTTAACTATATTGACGATTTCGATTCACCAAGAAAAAGCAATCCGGCTCGATGAAAGATGCTCTTTCTGCTGTCAAACTGTACAAATCACTCCGTCGAGCAAAATTGTCATTGGTTTACGAATCTGGATTTTTTGGCAGATTTACTAACACAAACACAAATAGAATTGCCATTTTGAATGACATTTCCATTCGATTTGAGCTTATTGAAAGCGTCATTTGTGTTTTGTGATTTTTTCTGTTTCTGTTTACTTTTATATAAATTAATTGATCCGTTCATTTTTTATGTTGTTTTGTTATCGAGAATCGATTAAATTTATAAAAATTATAGGTTATGTTTATATTAAAACGTCAAAAACTCACGTATAATTTAATTATAACAAAAAAAGTTTAAAAAAGTGAATTAAATATATACAGAGCAATTTGGTTCGATTTACCAGAGCCTACTGTATAAATAAGAGCCTCCAGTATCGACTGTATTTTTTACTAAGCTTAAAATAAGGTACAAACAATTTTTCCTTTACTATGAAACTATATGGGGAAACGGTTATTTTCATTTACAGTTTTAGTTTATTAGAAATGTGAGCTTTTGTTTTGTTTTTATATGAAAATGTTCATGAAACATGAAATATTATTTGATTGAAAAATCGAGTCTTGAAAATGTTTATTTCTAAGTGAAAATCGTCATGAAAAATAAGGTACATTTGAAATTTTAAATATTGTTGCTTTTGTAATATACTACGTCATCAACATAACTCGTTTATAAAAAATTCAATAATCATCTCTTTCATTGCCTCCATTCAAATTTGAATTCGAATACATATGTTTCCACAGTACACATATATAAGGTAATATATTGCGCAGGATGTCATAAAATTTTAACAACAACAATGGCGGAGATTGTGACTGAAATGTTTATGAACTACTTAAACAATGATACATTGTTAATTATTTTGAATTAAAGTCAGTATGATTTTTCACACAATTTTAATTATATTTACTCAACACTCAAAATTATTACGCAAAACTAACAAACACGATTTGTTTGGTCACAATGTCCGCCATATTACATTTTTTTTTTATATGGATGCGCAAGAAAGAACGAAAATGGAACATCGGAGTATATTACCTTTATTATGTGTACTGTGATATGTTTCTATAGTTATTTTGAATTTGCAAAGCATGCTAGATTGTTTTGATTTTTTGTTTTCTTCGCACTCATTGTATCGATTTATTAATTTTTTTTTTTTTTGCTGTTGCTCTTTGTGATTTATTTTTATTTTGATTGTTGAACGGAGACGTGTTGTCTTTTTTCTTACCATTGGTTTTAGATGTGGACATAAGATGACGTCATTAAACAGAATTGTCTCTTTTTAATACGCATTGTTGTTGTTGTAGAATGTTTTTTAATTTAATTTCCCTTATTTTCTTTTGATTATTGCCGGAAAATATGGAAATTTGAGAATCTGTGTTTTAAATGAGTAAGACATTGAGTTGTTTGTTAGCGATTTCTTAAAAAATTATTTTACTGGGTTTAACTTTTAATTCATATTTTATCGTCAATCGAAATCGCGTTTTTTCATATAAACACTATGAAAATAAATGAATTTTTAGTGTTTCTATATCCCTTATTTTAAGTTCATTTTTCACATGACGGCTCTATTCACTTCAAGATGGTTCTGGATTTACACAGCAGTAGAAAGTGTTTTTTCAAAGATGAGGTAGTATTTAGAATGTAGAAGCCGAATCGAAATCGTCATATGTTTAATTCTCTTTCTAATGCAATATAACACTATGAAAACCTTAAAGCAATTAACGAAAATACACATGTTTTAAATAACACCATGTGTGGTTCCGTTAGAGGCAAAAGATACTATATGAACATACGGGATCCACTCGAAACGCGATATTTTAAAACGCGATATTTCAAAACGCGATATGACAAAACGCGATATGGTACAAAACGCGATATTTCAAAATGCGATATTTCAAAACGCGATATGGTACAAAACGCAATATGGTACAAAACGCGATATTTCAAAATGTGATATTTCAAAACGCGATAATTAGCGTATTTCCTTGACAAATTTACAACAACAATTGCATGGGATAAACCCCCGCTAGAATAACATTAACCCAAAAAAAAATTGGGTCTAATTAAACATAATTCTAATTTTTGGTTATGATACCTGCCACCAGATCATAATACATAGTAAATTTATATTTTATTTCGGAAAGTTGGCTTTTGCCAATTAAATCAAATTGGCTATTTTCTTGGGAAAAAACAAACAAAAAATAATTCGAATTCAATCTTGGTCAACAAAATACGCTTATAGTAGAAAACGCGATATGGTACAAAACGCGATATTTCAAAACGCATTATTTCAAAACGCGATATAGTACAAAACGCGATATTTTAAAATTAAAATTTTAAAATAATAATAATATTATTTTAAAGTAATAATAATTATTAATCTTTCTTCATTTAATAAAATTTTCCTTCACCAAAATGATGAAATTGAACATGTACGATCAGAACTAGGAAATCGCGTTTTGAAATATCGCATTTTAAAATATCTCGTTTTGTACCATACCGCGTTTTGTACCATATCGCGTTTTGAAATATCGCGTTTTGAAATATCTCGTTTTGTACTATATCGCGTTTTGTACCATATCGCGTTTTGAAATATCGCATTTTGAAATATCGCGTTTCAAATGGGACCCATGAACATACATAAGTTCATATACCTTTGCAATTTTAGTTTCATATAAAACTATTGGAATTTTAAACATGCACCTATACGGTAGCCAAAGTGTTATATTATAGTTTAAAAAAACTAGTAAAATAACGTTAATGTAAAAAAAAATTGATGAACAAATTTTGTTTCAGTTAATACAACGAATTTTATATTTTGTGACATGGTGTCCTATATTTCCAAGGTACAGATAATACATAGCTAAGTCTGTGATCTTATTATTTTCTTCAATTTTTGTTTTAAATTGTTTAAGATTATGCACAATTTAAAAAATAATAAATTAATAATAAATTGTATACCCCACCCCTACCCTATCGTACCTTCCGGAGAAGTAAAAATTTTACCTTAATTTTCAAATTCATATTATAAGTTCCGGTGGACTGGAAATTCGGTGAAATTCTTTCGAAATTATTTTCACTAGATTGTTTACATTATAACTTTTCTGTGACATAATTCTTCGTACACTTTTTCTCCGTCAAAAAATGTAAAGGATAAACGGTGGATTTTTTAAAATGTTATTCCGCTCGATTATAGAATCCGCGGAGTAAGGCGAGCACGATACTGAAAAGTTAACAGTTAATTAATTGAACCGCACAAGATTTAGGGGTTCCATGAAAGGGATTTTTCTAGTAGAAGGTGTAATTATTTTTAATCTGGCGTTATTTTTTCCAGCTTTTTTAATTTGTTTACCCAACAACAAAATACCCCAATAATTTTCATTATTATTTTCTATTAGGAACGCACAGAAAAAAAATGTAAATGCTTAATTAACTTGATGAATATACCAAACTGGACATTTAAATACGCTAAAAGCTAATTAAAGATAGTTTTCTACCGTAATGATGATATCATCGTTATCATCTCAAACTACCGGACGTGAAAATTTCCTTTTCAAGACGGCAACAAATTTTTCATTCTACGAGGGCGGAGTGAAAAGTCTGGTAAAATTGTAACAGAGGGTGCCACAATCGCAAATCCCAGATGTCATGTCGCAATACCATCATGTGGTAATACCAAATTAAAAATTTCAGACAGATCTGTCATTTAGTTCAGTTTTGACAGCCATTGAAAACAAACAACCCATTATTTTTTTGCAAACATGGAAAAAAGTGAATTTCGTGTGTTAATTAAACATTATTTTTTGCGTGGAAAAACCATTACGCAAACCAAAATAAAGCTTGATATGGGGACTCTTCACCATCGATTAAAATGATTCACAAGTGGTTTACTGATTTTCGTTGTGCTCGTACAAGTACAACTGATGCCGAACGTTCAGGACGCCCAAATGAAGTCACCACACCAAAAATGGTTGACAAAATCCATGATACGGTATTGCAAGACCGCAGATAATAGGCATCTCAGATGAACGTATGCGCAATATATTACACGAACATTTGAATATGAAAAAGCTATCCGCGTGGTGGGTGACGTGTGACTACTTCAGAGGCATGTTTGGTGATGTTCAAGCGAAATAAAAAGGAGTTTTTGCGTCGTTTCATGACTGTGGATGAAAAATGGATCCATGAATATATACTGGAGACCTAATGAGGAGATCATCGATGCAACAAACGCCTTTTTTGAAGGGTTGGAGAAATCGTATTATTCGGAAGGGATCGAAAAATTGGAAAAACGTTGAACTAAGTGTATCGAGCTAAGAGACGACTACGTTGAAAATAAATTGTTTTTGGCCGAAAATACTATTCCTTGTTTCATTTTTACCAGACTTCTCATTCCGCCCTCGTATTAAAGAAAAAAAAAATTTACAATTTGCCGCGTATCAAATATGTATCAAAATTTAAATTTTTCACATTAGACAGTTTGAGATGGTAGCGATGATATGATTTTTCTCCAAAGGATTCCTGATCCATCGCTAATTAAATTTTTGACGTTAATATTTGTTTTCAAATTTAAAGTATTTATTTTCATTTATAACAAAATTTATTAGTTTAATGAAAATAGCAGTGTTTAAATTCATTTTTCGTTCCCTTCTTTAATCTCTCTCTGTGAAAGGAAACAAAAAAATTTTTTTTTATTTCTTTCCCGGGGAACGAAATTCAAAAAATTAAAATATCTCTCCTTGTATAAAAAACAAAGGGAAAATCGATTTATTTCTTTTCTAAAGAGAGGAAACTAAAATTTATTTCTAAACAAAAACAACTAAACAAAAGAGAGGAGCAAAAAATAAACAAAAGATCGAAATTATAAATTTGGCATTCAATATCTCGTCGTTTACAAGAACCTGGCCTTTCTACGACTTTAACCCTTAAATGACACATGGGGACCACAGACCTTTTTCAATCGTACATATTTAAATGTTTCCGCCAGAAATGCATCTCGTGTCCTCCCCTTGCTATAGTTGAGATATTGCACTACCTGTTTACGTACTCGGCGCAAGCCGGTTGACAGCTAGTAGCTGTGTAGGAAGGTCCAAAATCACAGTGGGGTCCAATGGAGCCCAGTGTGTTATATACGTATATTTGTGTGAAAATCGGAATAATTTGTAGGCATCTCAACTCTAGCAGGAGATGCAGTATACCCCCGCTGCTGATATCTGCCTGTAAACAAAGTAATTCGAGAGGTACTTATCCGATTTTCAAGAAACAAAGACAGACTAATATACCTTGACCAGATAAGAAAAATGTGATATGACTAAGATCTCTAGGTGATCGGATTTGATAAAAATTGAATGGAAATATTTGTATTGTACACGAAATAATTTTTCAAGGTTATTTTTGCCGTTTTTTGGGTAGTTTTATTGTTTTTGGTCTTGAGTAAGACTGCCCTCGATGTTAAAATTTGTTTAGTTTATCATATTTCTTTTGATTTTGACGTATTATTAGATGGCGTATAATTTTCGAAGTGGAACCGTCCGAGAAGTGCTAGTAAGCGATGATGAGCATCGTGAATCCATTGACGCAGCTTCTTCAGGAGGAGAAGATAGCGTGTTTGAGGACAGTAAAGACAATGATTCAGACTCTTCGATGTGCAGTGCTCCAGAGAGTGCTACTGAAGTAGACCAAAAAGATATGGAAGAGGGTACTTTGGATTAACGACGTTTGTATGTAGAAGAGCGTCAAGCGGCTGGCCAGAGCCGTGGTCGGCCATCTTCGACTATAAGAAAAAATTCCACGTTCATGTTGCAAAATAAATACCTTTTTTTAAAGATTCAGTATCAGACTTATTTTTATCTAAAAAGATACTATCTCAAGGGTACACCACTAAATTTTTAGCTAAAAATATTGAAAATTAAAAAAATACGGTTAATTTATGTAAAAAAAGCCATTTTTTTATTTTTTTTACAAACTTATTTTTTTCTTGGTATCATAAAATTAAAATTTAATTAATGTAATAATTTGGTCTCCTTTAGTAAACTTTAAACTATGTATATTGAAAAAAATTATCAAAGCTAAATATCCAAAAATTCAAGAAATAATGGGCAATTTTCAAGCTGGGGTCTAAAAGACCCCAGTGTGTCATTTATGTGATTTTTCTTAAGTGTGTCATTTAAGGGTTAACATAGCCTAAACTGGATGATATGGATACCGACGACATGTGGTTCCATCCAACAGGACGGTGCTACGTGCGATACAGGGGACAGATTTAAGAACATGGTTATCTCGCGTGGCGGCGACATGAACTGGCCACTGAGATCGTGCGATTTAACGCTTTTAGACTTCTTGCTTTAGGGATATCTTAAATCGCAGGTCTATGCAAATAAACTGCAAACAATTGATGCCCTCAAAGTCTACATAACGAACGCCATCTAGCAAATTTAGTCAGATTTATGCGACAAAGCCATCGAAAATTGGACCTCCCGAATACGTGCCACCAAGCAAACTGCGGCAGACGTTTGAACGAATTTACATTCCATATTTAATACCTTAAAATATTCTTTCAAAAAAAACTTGAGTGGATATCTCACACACAACTTGTTTTATTAACCTAATAATCAAGCGTCCTTATTGAAAGACCCTTTAGAACAATTATGTATATAGAAACAAATTTAAATTTGCTAACCATACACAGTTGCTAAATCTCATAATTTTATTCTCTCGTAGGCGCTATCTAAGATCCATAAAGGATTTATGCACAAACCGTTTTAATTTTGTTATTTTTCACCGACCACATACCGTTTCTTCATAATACTGATCATCCATTAACCAGAATGTGATCTTACCAATTCCAGTAAATTATAAACAGGTATTGCAGATTTGGTTGATAAAAATTGGTTCAATAATATCTTAAATAAATCGATTTTGTAATCGCCCTCAAATACTTTTCACTTTATGTGGCGAATTAATCGAATGGTTCAAATCAATTATCCAATCGACATTCAATATTCATGCGCCACGGATTACTCCTCGTACATTTTTATTTGTTTTATTTAACAATAATTTCTAGGTAAAACGATTTTCATTTTGATTGAAAGAATGACAACTAAAATCTTTAACAATTTACTATGTTTTTTAAATTATTGTTAAAAGATTATACAAAGATATTTGGTTAACTGAAGAATCTGTTATATATGTATACACTTCATTTAAAATTAGACGTTTATTGTTTATCTTAAGCATTTTTCAATTACTACTTTTGCATTTCAATTTAATCATTTCAGAAAACATAATTAACATTTAGTTAATTAGCATTCATCACGTTTTGCAAATAAAATAGGATAATATTTCTAAATTAAACTGAATGCACTTTTCCAATTCAAATTAATTTTTTTTTATTATGCTCGGACATTTTTAATACGTTTATAGACGATTTATTTGTGATTTTAAACTTTTCTTAAATTATTTTGGTCGATTTATAAATAAAATTACCTTTTTGAAATACATAATTAGACAATTTTTCACAATTTTCAACAAAAATTTGAAACCTTTCAAACAGTTTATAATTTTAGTTAAACGATTCAATATTGTTACATTCCACCGTTCCTTGAATTTAATTTAAAATTTCTAGGGTATTTGCTATTGGCTTATTACCACCGTATTTACGATTGATAAGCGCCTCACCATTGTTCCTAAAATCGGCCAGTATGGATCTAGCTGTGCTTGCTTTGGTTCCGACAGTTGCATCTACATCTTGCTATGAAACCATTTAAAACCAATTTTACGAACAGGAGAAATTATTAAGAGCTTCGTGATTCAGTTTCGATCCGAAGAGGATTACGAAAAATGAATCATTTTTCGGTTATCCCCAGGCTACAGGAACTGAATTGCTAATTTATTACCCTCATTCTTTCCTATACTTATATAGGAATCAACCATGAACTCTCCACCTAAATCTAATTGTTTTAGCTTTAGAAATTTTTCTAGTATAGATAATTCCACCCCTTTACATAGTTTGTAACTCGGTTCCTTGGGAGGATATTTTTTGCCTTAGTTCTCCAACTAGCCAAATAAAATATTTCAATATGTTTCAGTATATGTACACTGCGCCAATTAAAAAACGGAACAGAAATTTTCTTCGAAAAAATACCCAAATTTGAACGCTTGTATCTTGGTGAAATAACACCTTTCATAAAAAAAAATTTTGTTTCTATTTAGTTGAAGGAAATTTTGTTTTCTTTTCGATACTGGAAACCGTTTTATTTTATTTTGTTTTTTTATCACTTTTTTGAGTAAAACAAAAGATGTCTAAAAAAAAAAAAATTTGCTGCTGTTTGAAACTGTAAACGAACTTCCTCGATATTTCATTCAAAATTCCAAATCGGCCATTTTATAGAGAATTTAGAAACCTTGCAAAATGATACTAGGAAAATTTCTGTGCGACCACTCCTTGTCGAGTTATTGAAGTTTTAGTGTGTTAAAGTTTCAGTGTTAAAGTGACTTAACATTTTATCGTAGAGTGCTAAGTTTACAAGATAAAAAAATTTACTTCTACGCTTTTTGATACATTTTCTCTAAAACAGCAATAACTCGACAAGGAGTGGCCGCACAGAAATTTTCCTAGTACCATTTTGCAAGGTTTCTAAATTCTCTATAAAATGGCCGATTTGGAATTTTGAATGGAATATCGAGCAAGTTCGTTTACAGTTTCAAACAGCAGCAAATTTTTTTTTTTTTTAGACACCTTTTGTTTTACTCAAAAAAGTCATAAAAAAACAAAATAAAATAAAACGGTTCCCAGGATCGAAAAGAAAACAAAATTTCCTTCAACTAAAAACAAAATTTTTTTTTGAAAGGTGTTATTTCACCAAGATACAAGCGTTCAAATTTGGGTATTTTTTCGAAGAAAATTTCTGTTCCGTTTTTTAATTGGCGCAGTGTATTTCAAATAATTCATGCCACTAGTAGTACTAGAGTTAGTAAATATCGTCCATGGAAAAAGTATCTTGAGTTGTAGGGTTAATTCGGCTTGCTAAACGTATTTTTTTCAAGGTTAAGTTAGACTACATCCTTCCTCCGAAGATTTTCTGGCATAAAGTTCAATGACATCAATAGTCATTTTTGCTCTAGTATGAACTCAGACAATAGTATCGTCGATTTATTTTCTAATGCGTCCTCTAATTCGTTTTCGTTTTCAAATATTTCTCTCGAGGATTTACATCTGCTATTTGGAAGGTTAAATCGGAATCTTCCGGTCTGGATAACGTCAATTTAAAATTTGTTAAGCGAGTTTTCGCTTTCTTTTCAAAATACTTGTTACGTATCTTCAATTTTATTCTTACGTCCTCTTCCCACCCAGACCAGTGGAAGCTAATAAAAATATCATCATCCCAAAGATCGGTAATCCTTCAGAGCTACCCCATTTTCGGGGAATTAGCATTTTAAGTTCTTTCTCTAAAGGTTTCGAGATAGTTGGTAAAAATCAAATTCAAACACAGCTAAATTGCAATTGTTTAGTTAGTTTCGTCCAATCTGCATTTAGAAAATTTCATAGCCCTTTTACTGTGTTACTAAATGTTCGTGAAGATATTAGGCGTACTATGAGTAATATAAGGCTTCTATTTATCACAGAATCAGGTTTCATTGCTGGGTATAGAAATAGCCGTTTAAGTCAGGATTCCATTGTTAGGAATATTTTTCGGATAAATGAAGACTTAAGTAATATCGTTAGTTGGTTGGTCTCTAATGGGTTCGTTTTAAATGCGAATAAATCTCAGTCGAATATAATTTATAAAAAATTGTAAGGTACCTCGTTCTTTCCTGGTATTTTTCTGCAGGGTTCGCTAATTAAATGTTTAAATACTGTTAGGGGTTTAGGCTTAGTTTTTAATAAAATCCTTACTTTAGGCCATTTAGTTAGCATTATTAAGAGGGTGCTTGACATGCTAGTTGTTTGTAAAAGGTAATAGGATTTTCTGACAGTTTAGAAACAAATTATTTTTGTCTTATCTTCTTCCTCATTTTATTTACGGTGGCGTAGTTTTATTCGATATGTTTCAGGAAAATATGAATGTTTTCCAAACATGTTTCAATGATTGTACCACGTTAATTTTTGGTATTAGGAAATCCGATCATATTTCTGCCTACTCTAATATTGTTTTAGGATGTAGTTTAACTATCTTTTACGAATTGAACGTTTGCCTTTTTATTTTTAAACTCTCAAAATTAACCTCTTGCTGTAAATTTTAATGTAAATGAGTTATTGCTCAAAATATAATGTGTAAAAATATGAAGTGGATATTGTTTGAAAAAATTTAAGAGGTCTTTATGCCTAATGGAAGCAACTTCCTTAATATTTTTATGTTCTGATTACTTTGCTTCTATATGTGCTTTAGCTTTTCCTTTAATACTAAATTATTAATAAAATACTACAAATAAATAAATATTAGCGAATTTTACAATACCACTTAAAAACTTTTAACAATTTCAATTTTATTGTATGTAACGCATACAAGATAGCCTTGATGAGATGACTGAAAATGATTAATTTTTCATAATCCTGATCGAAACTGAATTTGCAAACTCTAAACAATTTCTCTTCTTCGTAAAATTTTTATCTATCTGGAAAATACTAGAACAACTTAATGTTTGAATTTAAAAAAATATTTTTTCTGAGTTACACTTTTATATTTTCTAGAGCGACTAGACTGCTGGATTTGTTGGTCAGCCTCTTCTAGGAACACAATCCCGGGATCCGAGATTTTTGTCAATCCCGCAATCCCGGCCCGGGATCCCGGTCTTTTTGTTAATCCCGAAATCCCGGTATTGAACTTATATAATCTCGGGATTGTATTCCCTAACCTCTTCTTATTGATATTCAATTAATTATTATTTTATTTTTTAATAAAATTATTAAATAATTAATAAAAAATTAAATCAAATTTTTTTTTATTATGTCGATTCAGTAAAATTATAAAATGTTTTAAATTTTGTTAAAAATAAATAAAAATTGTCTAATTCTAAAACGTGTAGAATTTTATTTTAAGAAAAATCCATCAAATTCTATTTGCAAACATGCTCATTGAATTTTTTGATTTGTCGAAAATTATGTTGTGCTTTGTGTTATGGTTTAATGGATGCTGTTTTATTTTAAAAAAACTTTGGAAACAGGTTACATCTCTTGCATTTTAATGAAAGAAACCTTCTAGTGATGAACAAAACTATTTTTCTTTTAAATCTAACCGTAATCCAATTATTTTAGTTGCAAAATAAACAAATGATTTTTCCTCTCTATATAGAAATAAAAATAATTCACCGAAAAAATCTATTCGTGTTGGGATTGGTTCATGGAGTGGTTAGTTACGTGTTATCTGTTTATACAAATGTACAGTCCCGTAGTAAATGATAGCCGCACCCCTAATTTAAGATTTATTTCATTTCAAATAAATTCATTTAAAATTCTTCTTATTCTAAAATAATTCTTTTCACATTACCAATGTGTGCTATAAATAGAAGTCATTATTCTTTGAGGCATCATGGAAAATGTAAGGAAAACCCTCATTTAGTATGGTAATAAAAGATAGCCGCAGGTATACTTTAAAATTCTTTTGAACACTATATCAATATCTATTCGAGCTTTTTGACGTGCAAACATCTTCTTGTGTCTTAAAGTATTATTGTGTTAAATATTTTTGTTGTTTTGTTAAATATGGCTAGAAAAAGTCGTTTAAACGAGTTTGAAAAAGGACAAATTGACGCTTTTAAGAAAAATAATATGAGTAACCGGGTTATAGCAAAAAATATTGGTCGGAGTGAGAAGGTAGTTCGAAATTATTTAAAAAATCCGCAATTATACGGTTCGCGTAAAAGTACAGGCCAGCCGGCTGCACTTACTGATAGAGAAAAACGGTCTATTTTATGAACCGCGTCTAATTTTATTGGCACTGCGCGGCAAATTGCGCTAAAAGCTGGTGTTAATGCAAAGATTTGTAATGTGCAGAAAGTGTTAAGAGAGTCAGATAACATACAAATAAAAAAACTTCAGAGGAAACCACAACTGTTACGAAATCATAAAGACGCCAGATTGCGTTTCGCGAAGGAACATATGTCGTGGAAGAAAAAGTGGCAGCGCGTTATATTTAGTGACGAAAAAAAATTTAATTTGGATGGCCCTGATGGTTGGCAATACTATTTTCATGACCTTCGAAAAGAACCTCTTATGCTATCGAAACGTCAACAAGGTGGCGGATCGCTAATTGTTTGGGGTGCAATTGGCTATGGAGGAAGAACGGAGCTGAAGTTTATTTCCGGTCGTATTAACAGCAACCGGTATAAATCCATGCTAGCCGAAATATTACCAGTTGTTGGTGCACAAATTGGCGGCCCAAACTTTATCTTCCAGCAGGATAATGCAGCCGTTCACACAGCCGGGATAGTAAATGATTGGTTTATTGAGGCTCAGATACCAGTTTTGAAATGGCCAGCAAGGTCACCCGACCTTAACATCATTGAAAACATGTGGGGTGAACTCAGCAGAGCTGTGTATGCTGAAGGAAGGCAGTACAGCAGCGTTCATGAGCTAAAGGCGTCAGTACAACATGAATGGGCTAATATTTCAAATGAATATGTACACAACTTGTACAAAAGTGTGCCAAATAGAATTTTCGAAGTAATAAAAAACAACGGTGGACACACAAGATATTAATTGAAATAAAAAATCATTTTTATAATTGTGCGTTTTATATTTATTTTCTATTACAAAGAATAAAATATTGTGTGCGGCTATCTTTTATTACCATACTAAATGAGGGTTGTCCTTAAATTTTCCATGACCCCGCAAAGAATAATGACTTCTATTTATAGCACACATTGGTAATGTGAAAAGTATTATTTTAGAATAAGAAGAATTTTAAATGAATTTATTTGAAATGAAATAAATCTTAAATTAGGGGTGCGGCTATCATTTACTACGGGACTGTATAAATGTAGTAAAACCAATTTACATTATACGAAACAAAAAGAACGCTAAAATTTAGCGAATAGAGAGTGAATCCTCTCTAGTATTATTAATCGTCCCTTTAGTAATGAAAAAATTGAGGTGTGGCCAACACACGACTTTCTTTTACGAACAGCGAATTTTGGAAAACTTATTATGCAAATTTAAGATTTTTTTTTGTGTTTTATTTTTTTCATGTTATTTTTATAATTTTTTAATTTTTGGAAACATTTTGTATTAAGTAGTTGGTCCAAGGCAGTGGCCTCTTCCGGTTAGCCGATTAGGACTAAAATTCACTGGAACTTCCCAATTTATCAAAAAAGCTTAAATCTGAAGTTTCAGTTCGAATGGTTAAACCATGTGACATTATTCTGGTTTTCCCGGGGAATTGCGAATTGATTTATTGTCAGTTTTTAATGTATTTTGGCATACTGAGCGATTGGTATTTTGTTCATGTTTTGGGAAAAAATAACTCCCAGCAAAATTTTTAGGGAAAAATAAATAAAAAAAATTGTTATGAAATGGAACTATTTTTCCCAAAAATTTAGTCTGATTTGGAAAAAAAACAAAATTATATTAGAAACTGACAATAAATCAATTCTCAATTCTCCGGGAAAACCAAAATAGGGCCACTGAGCTGTAGAGAGGACACAAACTGACATACTGACAGACAGGCACTATTTCGAAACCCACTTTTTCGGACTCAGGGGACCTCAAAACAGATAAATCCCTAAAAATCTCAAGGTCCAAAATTTTCATGGTTACTATACATTATTTTACTTACGTAAAAGAAAGTAATAGCGTATAAGAAAAATCGAAGTTTTAAAATAATTCGCATTTAATTGTTTTTTAAAAAAAAAAACTTTAAATGCAAGTTATTTTAAAACTACGATTGTTCATATAAGCTATTTCATTACTAAAGGGACGATATGATTTATTTTATGCTTTGCTTCGAAGTAATTTCACTCATTTTTATAATTTTTCGACCTGTGGCACTATTCTGGTTTTCCCGTGGAATTGGGAATTGGGGAATGATTTATTGTGACTTGTTTTAGTGTATTATTTTTTTCAAAGCATACTGCGGCGATTGGCATTTTGTTCCAATTTTGGGAAAAAATAATTCCTTTTGAAAGCAATTTTGTTGTGTATTTTTCCCTAAAAATTTTGTTGGGAATTACACAGTAGGCAGTAGTGTGAAGATGGAATTATTTTTTCCCAAAATTTGAAGAAAATACCAATCGCCACAGTATGCTGTGAAAAAAATGATATCAAAATATGTACATTAAAACAAGTCACAATAAATCATTTCCCAATTCCCCGGGAAAACCAGAATAGTGCCACTGGGAGTCTACTGTGAATTCGGATCAGAAAGTAAAGCCGAACGGATAGTGTAATTAAAATATGAAATCAATTCAATTTTTCCTTCAATCTTTCTATACAAATTTCTGAATTCAGAAAAAAATTACTTTCCGATCCGAATACATAGTAGGTAGCCCTGGTTTTGATGTTGACCAAACTCTACATTGTCCCCATATTGCAGATGCACCAGTGGTTCTAAGCTGGTAATCCCGGCGGAATGGAATAAGAAACGTACGACATACATTTCTAATTTTAATTTTTATTCAACAAAGTGTATTGAGCAAAAACTACAAATAAATTTAGTTCCCGTGCTGGCCATGTGGCATCTGCTTTAAGGGAGAACACCACTGTGAGATTTTCAAAAAATCGATTTTTTTTTCCCTTTAAAAAATCCTTTAGACCCTCAAAAATATGATACAAATTCGTTTATAGCTAAAAAAAAATTTTTTTAGAAGGTTTTCAAGCTTTTTCCTGAGAGCTCTTATTGAGAAGTTGTTGATAGCAAAAACTTTAAACGCGTTTTTCTCGAAACCGTGTTTTGGAAATCTGCACGCAGCAGAACTCAATCAATTTTTGTTCAATCGACTTGAAATTTTAACTGTAGCTTCTTAAATAGATTTAAAATCGAAGTACCTGAGTTTTTTATGATTCATTAAAAATTAAAAAAGATATACGACTTTTTAAACGAAAATTATAGTCGAAAAATGAAACTTTTTCTTCAAACTTGTCTCTATTTTTTTTTCGAGTTTTTTAATTTCCTCAGGTACTTCGATGCTAATGCTGGAAACACATGAGCAGAACTTCTGCGAGCAGCACGGCCGGCTGAAATTTGGGTGAATTACATGAGCATCTTTCTTGACAAGCAGAATTTTAATTTGTCTAGATTTTTTGTCTTTTACGTAGTGTAGCCTACTGATTCGCAGCAAAATTAGAAATAGAGACACAAAGCAGAATTCTCCTCCGAAAGCAGAATTCATGTATTTCATATGCCGTATAAACGTGTGTATTCTAATTTTGCTGCTTACAGAATTCTGCTCATGTGTTTCCAGCATAAAACTAATATATTTCATGAAAATATTTAATTTTTTGTTCCAGGAACAAATTTAAGACACTTCTACTGCGTGCGGTGGAGTGACTCGAGTCAAAATCACTTCTACTAAAGCTACTCTTGCGCCGCCATTTTGTATTTTTTTTTACATAAAAAATTTTTTTGTTTACTTAAATATATGCCAAATATAGCCAATTATAGCCTAATGATGAAAACAGATGAGCAGAATTCTGCAAGCAGAAAAATTAGAATACACACGTTTATATGGCATGAAATACATGAATTCTGCTTCCGAGCAGAATTCTGCTTTGTGTCTCTATTTCTAATTTTGCTGCGAATCAGTAGCCTCATTACGTAAAAGATACACAACTAGGTACAAATCTAGCACAATTTGTATACTTTTTATTTTTTTCAATCAATTTTTTTAATTTGTTGAGAGAAAATAAGTTTTGTGTGGCAAGTGCCAAATTGGAGGATAAAAATTAAATAATTTATGACAAATTAAGGCATCATTCATTTAAAAAAATTGTACATTAAAATTAAATATGTATCAAATAAATACCACAAATTAAAATTCTGCTTGTCAAAAAAAAACGCTCATGTAATTCAACCAAATTTCTGCCGGCAGTCCTGCTAGCAGAAATTCTGCTCATATGTTTCCAGCATAAAAGTTTTTTTTTCTCTAAACTCAACTCATTCCTAAAAAAAAAAAATTGAGGAGTGGCCAACACACAACTTTCTTTTACGAACAGCGAATTTTGAGAAACATTATGCAAATTTCTTGCAATATTTTTTTGTTTTTTTCATATTTTTTTTATAATTTTTTAATTTTTTGTACATTTTTTTTTTATTTTATTTTTTTTATTTTTTGGAAACAATTTGTATTAAGTAGTTGTTTGTAAACCTTATACTTTTTAAAATATTTGCAAAATAAATTTTCTGGCCCAGGGGAGTAGCCACTTCCGGTTGACCGATTTGGAGTAAAATTCACTGGGACCTCCCAATTTATCAAAAAAACTTAGTTCTGAAGTTTTAGTTCGATTGGTTAAGCCATCTGGGCTGTAGAGAGGATACAGACGACAGACAGACATCATGTCGAAACCCACTTTTTCGGGCTCAGGGGACCTCAAAACAGATAAATCTTCGATAATCTCTCTTACTTACGTAAAAGAAAGTAATATGACGGCAGTGCTAATTTGTTTTAACAATATTTTATAGTCAAGTGACAATGACATAGACGGCTTATTTGTTTCAGTGAATGAGAAAAGCTAAATATAAGGGAGCTTTTCATAAGAAAGTGACTGCTTTCGTTATTTAGTCGCGCTACTCGCCAAGGTCCAAACATGAAGAGGGTTACCTATGTACAGTAGTTCCTCTGCAATTTCCTTGTTGTTTGATACTTTGCCAATGGCGCCGAAAACAATCAATTAAGACCTTAGAAAAAATTTGGAAGAAGTTTGCGTAATAGGTTTCTCAAAATTCCCTGTTCGTAGAAGAAATGTTTTGGCCACACATAAATTTTATTTTTTTTTATAAATTTTTTTAATTTTTTTTTAAATTTTTTTTTTTTAATTTTTAATTTTTTTATTTTTATTTCTCAATATTTTTTATTTTTTGGAAACATTTTGTATTAGTAGTTTTTTGTAAACCTTATACTTTCTCAGATATTTGTAAAAGAAATTTTCTGGCCCAAGGGAGTGGCCACTTCCGGTTGACCGATTTGGAGTAAAATTCACTGGGACCTCCCAATTTATCAAAAAGCTTAAATCTGAAGTTTCAGCTCGATTGGTTAAGCCATCTGGGCTGTAGAGAGGACACAGACTGACAGACAGACGGACAGACAGACATCATTTCGAAACCCACTTTTTCGGACTCAGGGGACCTCAAAACAGATAAATCTTCAATAATCTCAAGGTCGAAAATTTTCATGATTACTATACTTTATTTTACTTACGTAAAAGAAAGTACTAATACCAAACTAAGCACTTGAAAATGGTAGGTCATAGTGGCGTTCTCCCTTAATAGAAATACAATTGCAAAAGTGTATTTTACATGAGTTTTTCTTCGACTTGAGTCCAAACTTTAATAAATAGTTTATTTATCAAATTAGAATGTTGAGAATAATTAAATACGTTATAATGTTTAAGCAATCAGCAACCTTTAAGTTTCCGTTTTTCATTCAAAATTATAGAGTAAAACCCAGTTTACACCTCTCGTGAATATGAACGTGAACAAAACATGTTTTGTTGATAGATCTGAAATTACTTGATTTTATTTATTAAAACTGATTGGAATAAACTTGAAATAAAATTACGTATCTAATAATTATCAAAATAATGAATAAAATATCATTATAACAATTTTTTTTTTCAGTTCCCCGATGATTTCATTTTGTTCACAGACATTTCATCGGGGAATTGAAAAAAATATTGTTATAATGACATTTTACTCATTATTTTCATAATTATTCGATACGTAATTTTATTTCAAGTTTATTCCAATCAGTTTTAATGAAAAAAATGAAGTAATTTCAGATTGATCAACAAAAATGTTTTGTTCACGTTCATGTTCACGAGAACGGATGTCATTATGTTTAAACCTTTATGCATCAGGGCTAGGTATGGAAAGATAATCCTAAAAACTGCTAGAAAAGGGAATTTATTGTTAATATAGACATTTTACCCAATATAATTTGAACCTAAGGCTTTTCCATTTTTTCTGAATTTTTGGGCGATTAATATTTGAAAAAAAAAAAAAACATCAATTTAGCGCATGTAAAATCAGTCATCTAACAACTAGCGGTACAGCATTTAAATTTTACGCCTTTTTTATTAATAAATTAAGTTTACCAAAAAATAATGACCAACTGGCAGCTCAAGCTGTATTCAACCAAATGGCCAATAGCAATGTTGACAAAAATTAATGGTCAACTTGGAGTTGAAGCTCCAGTCGTTGAATGAGGAACTAGCAGCAGAAAACTGTAAATGTTGACAAAAATAATTGGTAGCTTAACTTCCGTCACAAGATTTTGCCGTGCCAAATGGCTGAAATTAACTATTCAAATTTATTCTCGTACTGCACAAATTAATAAATTTTTATAGTAAAATTAAAAACAGTAGCTTTCATTTAATGTCTAATCTTTCAGCTTAATCAATAAATATATTATTTTTAAGATCTCTAAAAGAAAATGTATGCGAAAAACGCAGTTTTTTTTACAAGAGTTTCCAGAGGAAATTTTGTTTGTTTAGTTGGTATATTATATTATGTATATGATAAGATTTAAATATGTATTTGGAAAAAAAATGTAAGCTAGCTGTTGATAACTAATAGCTGTTCTGAATCCGACCTCGCACTTTACTACTTTTTAAATACAACGTGACCTCAAGCCAAAAGAATTGATTATTTAAGGTTTCAAAACCTGGAGTAATAAATAATTTTGTTATATTAATAAAAAAATCATAAAGCTTTTATTTTATCATCGAGAAAATCCTAAGAACAAATGCCTTAAACAAATAAACAATCTTATTATGTAAGGAGTATTTATTAAAATTCCGCGAATTAATGTAATATTATATAAATAATATAAATTTTGATAAGTATTATTAAAAACAAAAACCTTACATACATATATGAATACATAAAAAATGTTATATTCATATTCCAAATTTTATTATGTACGTATGTTTGTAATATACAATATACTACAGCATAATCTTGATTGCAAAAAATGTAAATGTTTCTGTATATAATCTGCATATATACATAATAAAAATATTAGAGTTTGAAAGAAGCTTGCCTTTTTATAATCTGTCTTTGTATATACCTACATAACGAGAGTTTTTATATTTTTTACCTCAACGAATTTAATTGGCACTAAAAAGTGACACACTGATAAAAGCTAATAAATTATTAATTTTTTTACCATTCATAAATAAATAAAAATGTTTATTTTTTTTTTTTGATTAATTCAGTATCGATATATAAATCATACATCACCGATTTATTGTCATCAATCGGAAATCGAATCGGATTTAAATGATATTTAATCGGTAGCATCTGGCTGGATAAATTATTGCATATTATGTCAAATTATTTAAAACTTATTAAATGTAAATAAATCAAATCGGAAGGATGCAAACAATATTTTTTGCTTTCTAGATATTTAAATAATTCATCCGCGTACATGGCATTATGTATTTTTGTTGGCAAGCAGATGTAAGGAATATGTAAATTCGTCACAATGAGACTATGTATTTAATAGCATTTCTTTCCTATTGTGTCGAACATACTCATATAATGTAATGTACGTGATTCTTGGGTTTAATTAGCAATAAGTTTGGTGCTTTCTTTTTGCCATCATACATGCGTTATAGTTAAACAAATACAATGGTGGAATGCCGGGTTGAATAAGCTTTTCAATTTAATCATTTAACTTAAAATGTTAAGCATATTAAATACATAAGATAGGAGTAAATTTTCTTTAAGAACAAAATACAGTGAAATCCCGCTATAATAACCAAAGTTTATAAAAAACTTCCGGTTATTAGGAGAAAGTCGCCTAAGTCGTACAGGTGCTTAAATCGTACCTCAATGATTTCAAGAATACTTTCCCGCCAGACAAATGGCACAGTGTATAGTTATATTGCTCGGCTGTACTTATGCACGTAGACAGTGCGCATCTGTGTTTCAATGAATTTAGATTGTTTTTGGTAAACAAATTCATTTATAGTTGTTTAAGTGTAATTTTCATCTGGTATGTGGAATCTCCTAAGGTAAGAAAACACTAGTTAAATACCTTTTGGATGATGATTATTTTGGAGATAACTAACGGTAGAAAGCTAGTACATTTAGAGTGTATTCAAGATAGTTATCATTGGAGTATAGTTTTAAGTTTTAACCTAATTTTGTACTAAATTTAGAATGAGGAAACAACTGGACGACTAGTTGTGATTTTAGTCTTAGTCTCTAATTTGCACTAAATGTTCTAGTTCAACTATATACAAAAAGGTATGTAGTAACTAGTAATACACAAATTCTTAAACAGATAGTAATTATTATTAATTAACTTTAGAAAATTAACCTATTTTATGATTTGGTTGGCCCTTTACAATAAACAGAATTTAAACAGAAAATGGGTTTGAAACAAATTTGAAATGTTTAATGGATAATTTTATTAGGGGTTGAGGGGAGGGATCAGTAATCAGTAAACAAAATTGGAATATTTAATAGAATTCCAGCAGCATACACTCGTCAACTCAAATGACTGACGTAATAACCGAAACCTAAACGAATATTGCAGAAACCAAGGGCAAATAACTTTTTCCTTTTCTTACAAAGTCCATCTCATGAATTGGGTGTCCACAAATAATTTCTAATTTTACACTACAGTGCAAACAACTCCCCAAATTTGTATTTTTATTTCATACATATATGTAGGTGTTATAAAAAAGTTATATTCTGAAAAATGAAGATAAGAGAGATAATTTTGAAGTGTTCTGGAAATGGGAGATTTTCATTCTCATTTTAAAATTAAATCTCCATTTTCTAGATTATATTTGTTTTAAAATTAAGGGATGTGAAGTTTATCCTAAATTTCTCCTAAAACTACAAAAGCAACAATTTGTTTGCTAGTATGTGTGAAAAGTAAACATTTAGGCGTTTTCCAGAAAATTACGATATAATGATATGAAAATTTAAATGAAAATAATATATTTTATACATTAATTTAGTTAAACTAAATAAATTTTGATTACAATTTATATTTTAATATATAATTATTTTAAGATAAACGAAAACAGAACGTTATGTACCGATTTCAAAATTTTCGAATGACGTAATTTGACGTATTAAACGAATTTATGGGAATTGCTCATCGGATTCTTTTATTGGGTGATAAGATGTAGGCCTAATTTAACTATTGACAAACTTTTAGAATTTTCTCTTGGATTTCAGATACGCAAATAGAGATCAATATACATGTCTATACGGAGTACCCCCATATTTACAGTTGACGAACTTTGACGAAATACTAAACGCATTTATAGGAATTGCTCATCGGATTCCTTTATTGGGTGATCAGATGTAGGCCTAATTTAACTATTGACAAACTTTTAGAATTTTCTCTTGGATTTCAGATACACAAATTGATACGGACTATCCCTATATTAATAGTTTTCCAAAATATTTTTAAAGAATTTCTCTGAATTTTTTTCCAGAATATGTCTCCGCCCTTTTCCAAAATATATTACTAGAAAGAGCAGTAAATTCCCCCTTTTCCAAAATATTGTTAAAGAACTTCTCTCAATTTTTTTTTCTCCAGAATATGTCTCCGCCCTTTTCCAGAATATATTACTAGAAAGAGCAGTAAATTCCCCCTTTTCCAAAATATTTTTAAAAAACTTTATCCAATTTTTTTTTTCCAGAATATGTCTCCGCCCTTTTCCAGAATATAATACTAGAAAGAGCAGTAAATTCCCCCTTTTCCAAAATATTGTTAAAGAACTTCTCTCAATTTTTTTTTTCCAGAATATGTCTCCGCCCTTTTCCAGAATATATTACTAGAAAAAACAGTAAATTACCCCTTTTCCAAAATATTTTGAAAGAACTTCTCCCAATTTTTTTTTCCAGAATATGTGTCCGCCCTTTTCCAGAATATAATACTAGAAAGAGCAGTAAATTCCCTCTTTTCCAAAATATTTTTAAAAAACTTCTCCCAATTTGATTTCCAGAATATGTCTCCGCCCTTTTCCAGAATATATTACTAGAAAGAGCAGTAAATTCCCCTTTTTCCAAAATATTGTTAAAGAACTTCTCTCAATTTTTTTTCTCCAGAATATGTCTCCGCCCTTTTCCAGAATATATTACTAGAAAGAGCCGTAAATTGCCTTTTTTCAAAATATTGTTAAAGAACTTCTATCAATTTTTTTTCTCCATAATATGTCTCCGCCCTTTTCTAGAATATAATACTAGAAAGAGCAGTAAATTCCCTCTTTTCCAAAATATTTTTAAAAAACTTCTCCCAATTTGATTTCCAGAATATGTCTCCGCCCTTTTCCAGAATATATTACTAGAAAGAGCAGTAAATTCCCCCTTTTCCAAAATATTGTTAAAGAACTTCTCTCAATTTTTTTTCTCCAGAATATGTCTCCGCCCTTTTCCAGAATATATTACTAGAAAGAGCGGTAAATTGCCATTTTTCAAAATATTGTTAAAGAACTTCTATCAATTTTTTTTCTCCAGAATATGTGTCCGCCCTTTTCCAGAATATAATACTAGAAAGAGCAGTAAATTCCCTCTTTTCCAAAATATTTTTAAAAAACTTCTCCCAATTTGATTTCCAGAATATGTCTCCGCCCTTTTCCAGAATATAATACTAGAAAGAGCAGTAAATTCCCCCTTTTCCAAAATATTGTTAAAGAACTTCTCTCAATTTTTTTTTTCCAGAATATGTCTCCGCCCTTTTCCAGAATATATTACTAGAAAAAGCAGTAAATTACCCCATTTCCAAAATATTTTGAAAGAACTTCTCCCAATTTTTTTTTCCAGAATATGTGTCCGCCCTTTTCCAGAATATAATACTAGAAAGAGCAGTAAATTCCCTCTTTTCCAAAATATTTTTAAAAAACTTCTCCCAATTTGTTTTCCAGAATATGTCTATGTATTTAGGACAAACTTCACATGCATTATCATATATTTAAATCGCCTAAATGTTTTCAATTTAACAATCCAGTCACATTTATTTTTTAATACTAACCGCCATTTCTTTTATTTAGGAGAAATTTAGGACAAACTTCACATGCATTAAAGTTAAATATTCCTTTTCCTTTTTGATTTAATTTTGAAGTATTCTGGAAAATGAAGATTTAATTTTCAAATTGGAATGGAAATCCCCCATTTTCCAGAATATTTTAAAATTAAACCTTCATTTTCCAGAAAATTGAACAGTGGTTTGTGAAATAAGTGTCCAAAATAATTTTTGGGGTGTTATTTTATATCCAATATTAGTGGAATACTTGCATAATGAAATAAGCCCCCAACTCAGCAAAGCATATGAACTAAATCCCCAATTGTAACGAAATAAATCCCAAAATGTATGGTTTTAATATCCCTGTCTTATTTCATTTAGCGTTTGGGGGAATTATTTCCTGTGCAGTCCTATCCTATACAGCAGTGGTTCCCAACCCAAACATGACCGCGGACCGGTGAATTTCGTGGCGTGAATATTTTAAATAAATATTATATTTTAAATACATGTTTATGTAAAATTTCATACTTTTGTATTTCAATTCCACATACTTATAGATACATACAAAAAAATATAACATAGCAGAAAATGCCGATTCACATATATACGTATGTCGTTGCAATTGGTAATATTAATTTTGCAGCCTTTTGGATTTACTGGGTATTCTTCCTTTATTTGTAACAAAAACTGAGCTATGTAGCTTCATTTTTGCGAATAACGATTTTGAAATTAAATCTGAACTTAGATCAATGAGCTGTAATTCTTCTTCATATGTCAGTTTATTGGCTTGGTATTTCACGAAAGGATTAGGAAAAAATTTTACGGACCGTTGTAATTTTTTCGCGGACCGGCAGCGGTCCGCGGACCAGCGGTTGGGAACCACAGCTATACAGTGCTAAACTAACGAGGTAAACCCTGTATTCGAACAAAACAAGAGAACAGTTTTGTAAAGCGGCTTTTTAAAGGAGGAAATAGCAACTAATCTTTAATACTTACATTTGTACATCAGATACTCCTTTCACTTGATTGAGTTCACCTGTTTCTCACAGAAATTGGTTTTTATGCTGGTCGAAAGGGTTCTTAGTGACGAAAACAACTAATAAAAATTTGCGGGTACAGGACCAGAGCAGTTAATTTTATTAATGGATTTATAATTCAATTGTAAAAAAACAATATTTTATACATTTCACTTGATTGAGTTTATTTAACTAAATTAAAAATGTTTACTTTGAATAATCGCGACAATATTTTATTAGTTGTTTTTGTTTCTAAATACCCTTTCGGCCAGCACAAAAAATCGGTTAATTTCTATCGAGAGTCAGGTGAGGTAGAACTTTTTCATCATTTAATTTCGTCAGGAAAGTGATTGTAACATTAACCAAAGAAATATAAATTTATATCATTGGCCCAATATCTTTCAATAATTCGTTTCTTGTCCCGTTTTATATTATACAAAACGACTTATACAACGATAAAAAACAACATTTTATATTTTCGCTTCCGAGATTTTTAAACACGATTTGCGAAATTTTCACCAATCTAGATTTTGGTAGATCTCGTCGATTCTTGAGTGATGTCGTTTTATGAGAAATCTCTTATGCCTACTATTGCTTCATTATTTGAATTCTATAAGCCAGTTAAATAGAAGGAAATCCAGTAATTTCATACAGCACTTTTCTTCATTTTGAATATAAATAAATTCTGTTAACTATAGCAGCATTTTAACATCATAATCGGTAAAAACAAAAATCCCGGAATTATTATCTATCTTGCTTTCGTACCAATTTGCCTATAAGTCCATTTAACTTCTTTAATTTTAAAATTAATTTAATTAGATTATCTTTCAATGAACATTGAAATATACATATATATAATAAGTTTACTAAATTACTTTCGATTTGTATTTGTTCCTTATGAGAAATATGAACCATCCTTATTTCTATAATCATCATCATAAAAGAAAAATGTGATAAATCAGCAAAAAATTTGAATTCAGTAATTTTTCATAAGAAACCACCTCGTCATTTAAATATTTTTCTACTCTACATATTTAAAATTTGTCTTGTATGTAGGCACCACACCTACCTCTCAACAAAAATATTATGTAACAATATGCTTTTTTCTTCTGTTTATAAAAACCTTTCACCCGCATCAAATGCCGGCACCTCTCAATTTTCTCAAATTGTCTCAAGTCGAGCTAATTAAAATTAATTAACCAGGCCTAATCATTTTGAAATTTCTTATAAATATGTTTATTTTTAAGCTTAAAGTTTCATTGTTTTTTAATTAGGTTTCTATGTATATTGCTATTATATTGTATTTTGAATACACTTTACAGCAAAACTATATTATGTATATACACATGTACATATATGTATACTAATGCTGGAAAAATGAAGAGAAATTCGAAAATAATTAATTGAATCTATTAAGACGAGAGAAAAAGATAATTGAACTATATAATAGTAATGTTTATAAATAAATTTTATAAATTCTCTATTGACAATCATGATTGATTTATTGGAAATATAAACCAACAAAATGGAGAGGAAAATAATAATAATTAAATAAACAATGAAAATGTATACACGTATTGAAAGAAAATTAAATGAATCATGTTTGCTCTACTACACAATCAGTACACACCACTTTAACCACACAATTTTAATTTTTCAGATGGAAATTTTCTTGCATCTATCTCTTTGTATAAAAGTTTTCTGCTTGTTATTGTTTTACGTCATTCAATGTCATGCACTGTATTGTATACACGCCTTCGTTCGTTGCTTGTTGGTTTAGTATAGACGACGTAAAAAAAATAACATCCAAAAAGTTACTGCTGTTCAGATCCATTGCTTTAACCCTCATAAGAACAGAAAGATTTTGTAGCGTAAAAGAACTGGAGAGTCCATTGGACTGGAGAATCAAATAAATATATAGAAATGGTTTTTTACAAAAATCCATTATAATTAGGTGAATTAAAAACAATAAAAACATAATAATTGCAAAAAAATGTAGTTCATTAGTTGTTTGTACATAACCGTGGCGACGGTGAAGACGATTCTGCTTGGTCTGTCGGCTGTATATAATTTGATTTATAATACTCACATGTGAATCTTTTAGACTTTTTTTTACCGACAGCGTATGTGAGGTGTAACCAAATCCATCACTATTACTCTTATAAAAATGTTCCGGGCAGCATTTAGCTTATTTGTTTCCACTCAGGATATAGCGTTTTTGCATAGAACCAATGCAGCTACTCCAGAAATGTCGATCAACTTTTCAAAGAAAGCCATGGACCAACGATTAGTTTTACGAACTACTGTATACGCATAGTGTATCAACGCCATCTTTGGTTTAGTTGTAAAACAGATTTACTTCGGATTTGTTTTTATTGTTTATATCGGTTTTCAACGTCTGATGCTTTGTTGATAGAAATAGTACGCAACGATTTTTTTTTACCAAGCTTATGCTTTTTCTAGATCCAAACATGTTGCTTTCAGCTTCTCTCGATATGTTTGGTAAAAATAATGGTGGCAAATATCGCTTATTTTTTCGAAGAGTTCCAACGCTGGTAAAGCCTTTTGAAAACAGCGATTGACAAAGTTCGTAACTTGTAAAATACTAATCGAAAGTTATATTACTATTTTCCGTACAAAATGATCGACTAACTTTCCTACTATATTTTGTGCTAGATTTTGAGCGCTAGTAAGACCTTCTTTACCTAGGTATGGTCTACTCTTTAGTGGGTATGCGTTATCACGAATCACATCCACGAAACATATAAGCTAATCAGATTTTTGCCTGAAACATAATACTTCGATAAATTTTTATTTATTCTCCTCCATACATCCCATGTATGCACTTTACTATGGTTGATATGTTCATGTTTCGACTTGAATTCCATGCATGAGTCCGCTGGACTCTATTGTTCTTTTGTGTTACAATTTCTTTAAAAAAATTTTGTTTTTTAAAAAATAATTTTTTTTTAATTAGTACCGGCTTTTTTTTTGAAGAAGGTTCATGCCATAAAAAATCCTGTTAGAGTTTTTTTTTATGGTCCATGGTTTCGACACTGTCGAATGGGCTCCCCTGTTCTTTTGAGGGTTAATTTCACTATCGTGTTTAGTGCGTTAAATTTTATTATGTCTTTATACCCGGAAATATTATAAGGCATAACAAAATTATGCTTTTATATTGGATATGTGCGTTCGAAATGTAAGACGTGACATATTACATACATATATGATATTAAAGTTTTGTTTTTATGTTGTGTTTTGGTATAATATTTTAAAATTCATCACCCACGCGCAAATTAGAATTAATCGCTGTTATTATGGAAATAGATCGCGTTTTTATTTGGGTATATGGTATTATGTCATTGTGGAGTGTCATTCGATTAGGAAATGTTATGAGTTAAAGATAAATTTTCTCATTGTACATTATTATGTATATAAATAAACAAGTTCACATAAGATACAGGTTATAGTCATATACTTTTGAGAAGTCCAATTTTCGGGAATTTGATTTTTTTTTTATATATATAGTTCCTTTTCAATTTCACGTAAGACTCGCTCAACCAAAATTATTGTGCATTTTAGTGACAACGACAAGGTCATCAGTTGTGTTAACCCTTAGCGGCCACTAGGGGTGAATATGTACACTAGGCTAAATCAACCTTAATTTGAGTTATCAAAAACTACGAAAAACACACTTGTCACGCCATTTATAGGTTGTCGAGGAATGTAGGTTACTTGCATGGTACATAGAAGGAAGAAAAAAGTGTAAGTAGCTCTATAAACGATGAATTTCTAAAGGTGGGGCACTTAAATCATCGAGTAATGATTTGTTTTGTTAAATTATCTTGATATTGGCTCTTGTAAACCATATTAGAAATTGAAAACCATGTTTCAGAATGTCCATGAATTTTTTGGAGTCTCAATATTTTAAATTTGTATTTCTAGACCGATTTTTTTGACTGGGGTGAAAAATCATCCCAGTGTAGCCGCTATGTTACGGGAGCGAAGTATAGCCGCTAAGGGTTAAGCTGTAATGATATTAGAGAAGTAGGTCTACACAATCTAAAGAAGTAAGAAAACGAGAATTATTAAATCCCCACCGGTTTTACCAACTACACAGAGTGAAAAAAAAAACAAATTTTGTATAGTTAGTTAAGAAGTCGGTCTTGCATACATTCCAAAATTTTGTAACCAAAAAACTTTCAGGAATATACCAGTGAAAAGTTTAGAAATCAGATATTTGAAGTTATTTTTTTTAAGTCTTGAAAATAACTTTTGATCGAACGAATCAACTTAGTAAAATTAGAGGATTGATAAATTAGACAATTGTTACGGTGATTACCGAGATATTCAAAAAGAAATATGTAGATGTTTCGTATAAGATTTGAAAGAAACAAATAAATTTGAGGAAAGTTATTTTACAGTTCAAAGTAAAATGTACCGTTTTTTGAATCAATTTAAACCGCAAACACAATACGATAAGACGAAACAAGAAACATTTGACGGGAGACAGATGTGATTTTTAACGGTTCCCAGAATTGGAGCTACCGGAATTTGGTTTAAAATTCAAGGATTCCTTCACCTCAATGATTATTAATAATGAAAATATTTTGGATATTCACTAGTTATACAACAAGAGGTTCGAAAATAATCGAATATACAGTTTATAGGACGAGTTGTGTTGCCTAGGAAACACAACGACACCGCAGGTGGAGTGGTGTTTCTTAGGTAACACATCGAGTCCGCAACTGTATATTCAGATGATTTTCGAAGCTCGAGTTGTATATGTTAAGACTATACAACTGTTGTAATCCACCCCTGATTTATTAATTGTTATTAATATAGTATAGGTACTATTATGTACAAATATTTTGGATGTTATTGTATTATATAATATTATGTAACCTTATTATATACAAATGAATTTCTCTAGTTAAATATCAATTACATATACAACTAAGATTGAGCGATACATTTTTGTTTGAGATTTATCAAAAATAAATAAGTCAGTTGATGTACAATTCAGGCAATGTCAAATGATTAACATATTTTAAAAAATTTAATAAAAATAACAATAAATATTATATAAAAATCCACAAAATTATTAATTATTTAATTATTTTGAGTGAATGGTATCTCATCCGGAAGATCCATATCTGACACGCAGCATCAGCTATAACATTTGGTGACAGCGGAAAACTAGCGGAAGGCTACTTAGTGCTAAACTATACCGTTCCAAGTTTGCAGTAGTGAAAACTCGTGCTGCATGTTCTATCGGTTACGGTTGTTAATATAATTCGATTATCGTGAGTGCAAGTGAATTATAATTTTACATAAAATTTTAAGTGACACATGTATTATATGTGCCATATAAACGCATATTGCGTGGCGTAATCACAAGGCCACAATCGTTGCATTATTCAGAGCCCTAATTATTAACGAAGTGTGGTTATTTATTAACTCAGCAATAATTATTAACGCAGCAATATTAGGTTCATGTTACATAAGTTTAAACAAATACTACATACATAGTTTATTATCTTATGGTCATCATAACAGAACTTGCAAGCAGTAAAATATATTCGATAAGATCATCAAAGCTGCAGTAAATTCCGAAATCATATAAGTCATCATTCCAGCAACAATTAAGAATTAAATTATTAGTCATCAATCATCATTTATGGCAGTATTCGCAGTAGCGGTACATGAGTACATATTAATCATCTATACAAAATTTCGGTTTACCATAAATGTCATAAACTTAAGAAAGGTTCTGCGTTTTCATAAATACACGTTGTACGAGAAACCACAAACCTACAGCTACAACATTTGGTTACATCAGCTACAACATTTGGGTACATACAGCCAGGGCCAATCAGAGGGTGGGCCAGCCGGGCCACACGGCACGGCCCCCGATTTTTAGGGGCCCCCCAATTTTTTGTTACTATAGATTTCTCATTTGCGCTTGATCTTCGATAGTATTTTGTCTTTATAACAAGAACAGATGTGTGACAATTTAAAATTTGACATTGAAGAGCGTTTTATTTGCTTCGATTCATTCTCTGGAAAAACCGGAGAAGAAATTGCTGCCAGAATTCTTGAAATTTTGTCGGATATGGAATTAAATTATAATTTATGTATTGCCCGAGCATATGATAATGGTGCAAATATGGCTGGCAAGCTAAACGGTGTGCAAGCCATTCTTACGAAGCGTAATCCTAATTGTATTTTTTCCAGCTGTGGGAACCACACATTAAATCTTGTTGGAGTTGATTCAGCTGAATCGTGTAAAGAAGCTGTACAATTTTTTGGAGTTATACAACAAATGTATAATTTTTTTAGCAGTAGTCCGCGGAGATGGGAGGTTTCAAAGAAACATATCCGTATGTCTCTTCATTCGATTTCCAAAACTAGATGGTCTGCTAGAATAGATGCAGTAAAACCAATAGCCAAAAATCTATTATCTATTCGAGATGCTTTAAATGAAATGCATTCCTTTAATTTACTACCACACGCAATCGTTGAATTACACTCAATTGAGAAATATTTAAATAAATTTGAATGTGTTTTGCTTTCTATCATATGGCTCGAAATTTTGACAGATTTGCATCAGACAAATTTGGTAATTGAAGCTCGAAATGCTACACTTGATATTCAGCAAAATAATATTGAAAGTCTACTAATGAGATTTCGCAATTTAAGCGGAATGTGGAATGAAATATTTGCGAAAGCAAAAGCTAAAGCACGTGAATATGGAGTTACATGTGATTTTGCCATTAATAGAATGATACGGACACAATCGGATGCTGAAAAATACTACAGGATAAATGTGTTTAACGTAATAGTTAATTCCGTAATCGCTGGCTTACAAAGACAATTTCAATCTTTACAAAATATCTGCAATCTTTTCGGTTTTCTTTGGTCATTTTCAAATTTGACTGATGAAAAAATTGAAGCTGCAGTAAACCGTTTGCATTCAAAATACACGAGTGAGTTATCAAACGAGATACTAGATGAGGTAAAATTCCTTAAAAAAATGTATGAAGCTAATTTCAATGCAGATCCGACACCAACAAATTTATTAGAAAATATTCTCAGTAAAACTTAGCTGGTTTATTTCCGAATCTTATCATTGTCTTAAGAATATATATATTAAGTATCCCTGCATCTGTGTCTTCAGCCGAGAGGAGTTTCAGTGTTCTTAAAAGAATAAAAAAATTTCATCGCTCAACAATGGCAGAACAACGGTTAAATGGATTGGCAATGTTAAACATTAACCACGACATGGCAAGAAAAATTAATTTTGAGCAAATCATTAGAGAATTTTCTAATAATAAAGCGAGAAAAGCTTCAATCTAATAATTTCTAATAAATTCTAATAAATACTAAAATGAATTCATGTGATATAAACTTAAGATTGTTTTATTTTATTTTTATGGGGCCCCATTTTAATAATTTGGCCCAGGCCCCCTGCTAGCTCTGAAAGGCCCTGCATACAGCTATAACATTAAGACATTTTGATTAAGCCACAACAGTATTTGGTAGCAGAATTTGCACAGGGAATTAACAATATATCAACACGTGATAACCAACATTACGGTTCAACAAATAGTTGTACATTTGCATTACTTATTCCAAACTGATATATTACATGCTTAGGTAAATTATTATGTTTCAGTTGTATATTTTACCAATATTTCAAATTTTCTAATATACATTTTTAATTTTTTTTCTGCTTTCCGGTTAATCACTTGTTTGAGGAGCTCAATTACATTATTCATATACATATTAAAAGAACATCATTTCATGTACGAGACAAGAAAATTCTTTTTGATATCGAGGAAGAAAACGGTGAAGATACTGTAAGTAATATTTTGATGAATGATAGTTTAGATGAGTCTGATTGTGAATTCGTAACTGAATTTATCTCGGGACCAGTTCTAACTGTAGTGATTCTGCCGATTCTCCTAAATCCATTGTTTCCGTTAAATCAGAACCTCAGGTGATTTCAGATCTTAATAATTTCGAAATTAATCAAAATATGTCGTTTAATATTGACCATGTATTAAGATTGGTACCCGAATTCGACGGTTCGGTTAATTTATTGCATAAATATTTAAACGTATGTGAAATTTTTTATACGTCTTTAACGAAAGAAGACGATAAAAAAATATTTCTAAAAATTGTTCAAGCTAAGCTTTCTGGTAGAGCTTACGAATTACTCTTATACAAAACGATAGAAACGTGGGAAGATTTAAGAAAAGAGCTAACATTACAATTTGAAGACTCTCGATCGGTTGAACAGCTTCAAATTGAACTTATTAAACATATTCAAGGTCAAATTGAAGACGTTCGTACGTTTGCGCGTAACATTGAAAAAACCTTATCTGCTTTTAATAGTGCTTGCATACGTAGAGAAGGAAAAAAAGTGCTGAAGTGATTTACAGTCTGAACGAAGCAACTGCCTTACGCTCATTTCAGGATGGATTACATCGTTCTATTTCAATTATTGTGAAAGCATGTCAGTTCAAAAATCTGAAGGAAGCAGTAGATAAAGCAATAGAAGAGGAAACGTTATTTATGAACAAATCTAGATTCCAGTCGTCAATTATGAAATGCCAATCGTGTTCTAAACCAGGTCATGTCACTAAAGAGTGTTTTCAGTTGAATAAACCTACATAGCTCATCTTACACAGGAAATTCATCAAATATGCGAAATTCATTACCCATTTATCCAAAAGCTATAACATTAATGAACGTTAAAAATTACAAGAATCCAGTTAAGTGTTTATATTGTAAAAATATAGGTCATATGTTAAAAGATTGTAGAAAACGGATGTATAATAATTAGCAAAAAGAAAACACCAATCCATCTACAACTCAGAACATACATGTAGCGGAAAACTCTCACGAACTCGATCAGAAAAACCAGGATACAGTTGTTCGAGTTCAAGATCTATAAATCTGTGTCACTCTACCGCTCTACCCTCTGAAATCAAAGTAAAATTATCGCATTTGTTTAGAAATGATAACTTTGAAAATTATTCCGAGCATGACCGTAATTCTGATATTTCAATACTTAGTTTGATCAATGAGCATAACAATTTCGAAAATTCCACTAATTCTGCAAAATCTGAACTTAAATCTGTTGAGGAAAATATCGATTTGTTATTCACCGTAAATAATGAAAAAATTGAAGCCAAACAACCAGAATTTAATAAATACCCTAAAATACTATATCAGTCATCAAATAATAATTCTGGCAGTGCTAAATATGTAACCCTTAATCTGGACATTTCCGGTAATTGCAACCTATACTTTCTTATTGATACTGGAGCGGATGTCAGTGTGATAAAAAAATCTGCAGTTAACCCTGAAACTGTCTGTCATCCCGAGTTTAAGTGTCAAATAAAGGGTATTACTCCAGAAAAAATTGAAACATTAGCAATTTGTGATAGTAAAATATTAATCGGTGATTTAAAAATAGACCAGAAATTTCATTTAGTTCTTGACTCGTTTCCAATTCAGTCGGATGGTATTTTAGGAAAAGACTTCTTGCAAGACAATAAATGTGTTATCGACTACAACAGTTCTACTATTCAACTTTCGTTTCGAGATCTACAACATCAGGTATCACTTTGTAGTTTACCAAAATCAGTTCTGCAACTAGTAGTTCCCGAAAATACACTCTCTCCTCGAGTCGAAAGAATTATACATATTCCAAATCCATGACTAATTAACAAAGATTATGTCTGTCTTTCTCATGAAATTACGAATGGTGTCTATGTTGCCAGTTCAGTAGTAAATTTCGCTCTTAATAAAATCCCCATAAGTTTAGTTAACACAAACGATTATGCAGCTAACATCGGGCAGATAAAAATAAATTTTGAGTCGGTTAGTTCCTATGAAGTTTTCCAAATTGAAAGTTGGAATCAAAACGTAGAAGGTAGATTGAACAAACTTAACCAAAATCTAAATTTCAGTCATCTAAATGAAAAAGAAAAATCGTCTATATTGAAAATTTGTCACGACTTCAATGATGTGTTCTATTTAGAGGGCGATACGCTGTCAACTACTGATGCTTATAGTCACAAGATTACCCAGTACCAGTCCCTGGAACTCTCCTCTATTAATCGTCCCAAAAAAATCTTCTGTTGATAATCGTAAATGGCGTTTAGTAGTTGATTTCCGAAGATTAAATAACATCACTATCGATCAATTTTACCCCTTGCCTAACATAACCGAGATCCTAGATCAACTAGGCAAAGCAAACTACTTCACAACATTAGATTTGGCAAACGGTTATCATCAGGTGAAGTTACACGCTGACGATAAGGAAAAGACAGCTTTTAGCACTCGTACTGGTCATTTTCATTTTTTACGAATGCCGTTTGGTCTAAAAGGGGCACCCATAACCTTTCAGCGTTTGATGAACACTATATTGTTGGGATTAAATGGTCTCAGATGTTTTGTGTATCTTGACGACGTAGTAATTTACGGTTACGACCTTCAAGACCACAATTCAAAGTTCGTAGATGTTTTAAAACGGTTACGCCTACATAATTTGAAATTATAGCCTAGCAAATGTCAGTTTCTTAGAACTGAAATTTGTTATTTAGGACATATTGTGACGAAGGATGGTGTTAAACATGACCCGGCCAAAATAAATGCTATAATGAAATACCCTACACCGATAAACGTTAAAGATATCAGATGTTTTCTTGGATTTTCTGGTTACTACCGGAGATTTATTCAAGACTACGCCAAAATTTCAGAACCCCTAAGTCGATTATTACGTAAAAACATAAAATTCGATTGGACTGCTCATTGCGATGAAGCTTTCAATAAATTGCGAAACTCTGTTATGTCATCCCCTATACTGCAACGTCCTAACTTCGAAAAACAATTTATTTTAACCACTGATGCTAGCGATTACGCCATTGGAGCGATTCTATCTCAGGTATTCGATGAGCATGACCTACCAATTTCGTTTGCCAGTAGAGTTCTAAATGATGCCGAAAAAAATTATCCGACCATCGAGAAAGAGCTATTGGCCATAGTCTGGGCGACTCAAAGGTTTCATCCTTATCTGTATGGGAAAAAGTTTGTGATTAGGACCGATCATCGTCCCTTGGTTTGGCTCAATAAAAATCCAAAAACTAGTTCTCGTCTAATTGGTTGGCGATTAGAGCTGGACGAATATAATTATGACATAGAATACAAACCTGGAAAGATGAATCAAAATGTAGACTCGCTTAGTCGAATAAAGATTTCCGAAAATTTAGAGACACCCAGATCAGACAAAGTTATTGCAGCCATTACCAGGGCACAAACAAAACAAATTGTACAAGATACAACTTCCGATACATCTAGTGATACCATAGCACATTCTTCCGATAGTTACAATAATGATAGTTTTATAAGTCAGCCTTCCACATCTGTTCCAATTAATGTGACGAATCGAAAAATACTATCATCTGAAGAAGATATTAATGAAATTATAAACGAATTTCACATTACAACCCTTGGTGGTCATCAAGGATTTTCTAGAACCATAAAGCGAATCAAACAATATTATGATTTTCCTTGCATGAATAAGCGAATTAAATCATGTATTAAAAAATGCTCGTCATGTCAAAAAAACAAAGTCTCCCGTATAAACAAATGTGCAATGCAAATTACGTCAACTTCAAAAACTCCCTTCAATAAGATTTTTATGGACATAGCTAGTAGGCCCAATGATTGTTTCACATAATGGTAACAAGTATATGCTAACAATACAAGATGATCTCACTTAGTACTCTTTTGCAATTCCAATAGCCTCACAAGATACTGACACTGTGGCTAGAGCATTTTCAGAGCATTTTATATGTACTTTTGGGGCACCTAATTCCATTGTCACGGATCAAGGATCTAATTTTATATCCGAAATGTTTAGTAAACTCTGTAAAATTCTAAAGATTAAAAAATTTAATACCACGGCTTACCACCCGGAATCAAATGGTGCGTTAGAACGATCACACCGTACGCTAACAGAGTACTTTTTGTTAATGACGACCCGTTAGCATGGGATCAATGGATACCTTATGATTGCCATATTTAATTTCAATTCAACACCACATACTTCGACTGCTTACATGCCCATTGAACTTCTTTTAGGGTATAAACCGAATCTACCTAGCTCTATCCAACAAGATAAGAATCCGATATACACTTATGATAATTATTTATCAGAACTCAAAGCAAGACTTCAACATTCATGGCAAGTGGCAAGAAATAACTTGTTAAGCCATAAATCGAAATCCAAGCAATATTATGACCAAAAATCAAATGCACCAACTTTTAAAATTGGAGATAAGGTTCTTTTAAAAAACGAAACAAGATCAAATAAATTGGATCTATTATGGACGGGACCATATGAAATTATTCAGATTTGTTCACCACTCAATTCGTCAATTCGTATAAACCGCGGAATCCAAACAGTTCACAATAACAGGCTAAAAATATTCGAAGAATAATCAATCAGATTTATAAAAACTAACTGTCATTGTAAAAATTCAGAATATTACTTTACATAAATTTTTTTTTTTTTTCAATTAAATTGAATTATATAATTGAGCACCGGCAAATAAAAGTGAATTATTTTATAATCAAATGTTTTTTTATATAAATTTAAATTAACAAAAAAATAATAATATGTATAATGAAATTATTAGTTAATAAGTTATTAAAAATTGTTATGTACGGTCATGGGACAAAATGAATCATCCTTCATATAATTCATCTTCTCCTAGGGGGATAGGAATGTTGTAATCCACCCCTGATTTATTAATTGTTATTAATATAGTATAGGTACTATTATGTACAAATATTTTGGATGTTATTGTATTATATAATATTATATAACCTTATTAATTATATACAAATGAATTTCTCTAGTTAAAATAGCAATTACATATCCAACTAAGATTGAGCGATACATTTTTGTTTGAGAATAAATAAATGTAATACAAATAACAATAAATATTATATTAAAATCCACAAAATTATTAATTATTTAATTATTTTGAGTAAATGGTATCTCATCCGGAAGATCCATATCTGACACGCAGCATCAGCTATAACACAACGAATCAATCATGTCAAATATCAAAAATATTAATTGTTTGTTTATATTCATGAAAGATATGATTTATTTGTTTGCGGCCGAAACACCACTAGTGGTGGTTCGCGAAACACAACTTAGCAACGCAAATAACCGATATTATACAGCGTAACTAAGGAAAATTCAACTATCTGATTGGTTTATTTTCCAATGAGTTGTATAGTCAACATTATCATACCACTAGATGTTTTTCCAAAATTAAGTTCTAGCGCAAATTTAGAAAAAGTGATTATAGCGGTTTACCCAGGATCATCTAGAATATAGAGTCGAAATCAAACTTTATATATTTTTAGCCAGCTTTTTAATGGTACAACTTTTCCTTAGGAACACATAATAAAAGTAATATTTGTAGCTTCAAGTTTTTCAATAAAAAAAAACACAAATTTTATAAAACTCTGGTGTAAAACTTTTCTATTTATATTTAACAACAACAACATTCAATGGATCTAGGTTGATCATTATCACCAATTTAAAACAACAGATTTTTTAAAATTTTAATTTCATAGTACTTTAATTTAAAATATTTTAAGTATTTTGAAGTTAAGTAAATCTTTATTCACTGATTTTCTGATTTACAATGAGGTTTTTTTTTTATTTTTATTAAGAACTTTCTCAATTGCTGAAACCCAAATTTCGGAGCAAAAGGGGGATCCGTTTTCAGGAAATTTAAAATCATTGCTATTATTTTATTATAAGGATAATAAGAACGTCACACCGGTTAAAAAATGTATTTGAAAAAAATTATGCCAGTGCACAAAACATATTTAACACTTTTTACACTTTCTGCCGTAGGCACTTGGCGAAACACACTTAATACACACATTTTTAAATTTTTTTTAAAAACACTTGTTAAATATTTCGCAAAATTACAAAAGGTGATAACTGAAGCTGATATTTGAAACTTGTATTAAACAAAATTATTTTTGCTTTGATAATAAGTATTTCAGATTCACTGATGGTCTACCGATGGGCTCCCCTCTGTCACCTTTGTTAGCAGAAATTTTCATGAATTTCTTCGAACAAACGATTGTATCAAGCAACAATCCTTATTTCCGTCGTGTAATCTTTTGGTACAGATATGTTGATGACATACTATGTCATGAATGGAACTGATAGGCTATTAACCTCTTTTCTCACTTGGTTAAATTCTCAATATCCCACCATTAATTTTACGGTAGAAAAAGAAGAAAACAAATCCATTAACTTTCTAGATATAACAATAACCAGAATTAATTCTTCATTAGAGTTCAACATTTATCGAAAACCCACGTATACAGACGCCATTATACCTAACTCTTCAAACCATCCCCATAATATTAAAATGTCAGCTTTCCACTCATTCTTAGATAGATTAATAAACATTCCTTTGACCAAATCCAATTATAACAAAGAGCTTAATATAATTTTAGAAATAGCAGCGAATAACGGTTATGCAGCTAAGACTACATTAAAGCTATTAAACAGAAAACTGAAACATAAAGCTTTAGCTAACATTTATCCAGCTGATAGCCCAATGCCGAAAAATTGGCGCCGCTTAGAGTATATAGGAAAAACTAGCCAACGGATTAGTAACATCGTGACACAATATACAGATATTAGATTTGCTTTTTATAACAATAATACAATTAAGAAAATGATTTTTAACAACAAACCAAGAATTGATCGCCTTTCCAAGTCTGGCGTTTATAAGATCAATTGCAATGATTGTAGTTCCTCTTATATCTGACAGACTGGGCGCAATTTTGAAGTTAGAGTTAAATAACATTTATCTGGTAGCCATGAATCATCCCTTTATAATCATTTAACGTTAGAAAATCACACATCCAGTTTAAACAATTTAGAAATATTACATGTACAATCAAAAAGCAGACGTTTAGACAACTTAGAATCTTACGAAATCGGAAAAGCTATATTACCCCGCACTGTTGTATTCCAATACTCATACCATCCCATAAAATGACTAATACGTCGGGTTATAATAAAATAAAGAAGAAAATAACAACATCTCGAATTTTGTTATTCGGCCGTTGACTAATCACTAATCGCCTGTGTTTAACTCACCCTCTTTTAATTTTTAATGTTTATTGCTCTCACCATTTTTATTGTTTACCACTTCCACATTTTTTATTTGGATCTTTTTGTTTCACTTTTTGCAACTATATATACAACTACATTTTTATTTTTAGAGTTTAGTAGATAGTCCTGTCTCCTGATGATGGCCTAACAAGCCGAAATCGATCGAGTGATTTTTTAAACCTTTTGTAATTTTGCGAAATATTTAACAAGTGTTTTTAAAAAAAAATTTAAAAATGTGTGTACATATTTAACAGTGTACAAAAAATTAAGTGAATGAATTACAATGCGATTAAAGCATTTAATCATTCGATTACCGGCCAGGCCGGTAAATGTTCTTGTGAAAATCGTTGATTTCTTTTTGTGGTTCTTATTTATTAAAATTAAATCATTTTCAAACAGTTTACGATATATCATTAAATATCACAGATACTACGAGGAATGGTTAATAGTCAATTACACAGGCATGTAAAAAAAGGTAAAACATTTTTTTATTTTGTTGAACAGTCGTATCCGAAGTAAATTTTTGTGTTATATTCAAATCTGGCCACAGAATTACCCTATCACGTCAGGTTTTTGATGTATTCTAACCGAAGAGTGTCAAAAAGCGTGTTTTTGGTACTCTAAATAACTGAAGACTTAGAGGTAGGGCTAATTTGATAACGGGATCGTCATTAGCATTCCAAAATCTACAGAAAACCATATAATAAGCACAAAAAAATTAAAAGAAATCTTTTTGTATTAACAAGGTTCTTACTCTCATGACTTATCATTATGCATAATCTAAGAATTTCATAAGCACGCATAACTTAAATTCCTTCTCATTTTATAACTAAATGATCTGCAGATTCTTATATTTCTAATGTTTTTGTAGTCGTAGATTTTGGAATTTTGGTACGCCAAATAAGATTCCGTTGTTACATTTGCCCTAACTTTGAGTTATTTCAAGTGCAAAACTGCCAAAACTTTTTGACAATTTTAGGTTAGAATATCTCAAAAACCTGACGTGATATGGTCTGTGTCCAGATTCGTATTCAGCGCAAAAAATTACTTCGGATACGACACTCCATCAAGAAAAAAAAATTCATCCAGGCCTGTGTTATTTATGATCACTCTATATAGTACGAATTCAATATATACCACACCGAGATTTTGAACTCCAATTCCTATGGACATTTTTTGATTGAAAAATTTTAAATTTGCAACAAAATCTAGTTTCTTAAGAAAACGACAATTTTATTAGATTTTTACTACATTGCGTAAAGTGGCATTCTATGATACAGCTAAAAATGAACATTTTTTTAGCTACTAAGAACAATCAAATCATCGTAAGTAAGTTCCTGGAATTCATTTTTTGCATATTTTTTTAGTCCTCTCACACAACTTTAAGCAAAAAAGAAAAATCCCAAGTAGGTACCAACAACATAGACTGATAAAAATAATTTCCTTTAAATTATTGTTGTCAAATTCAATTCTTAGCAACACCAAAAAATTTCGTGCAAATCTTGAACTGACTATTCATAGTTTAATCAAATTTAATACTCTAATCTAAACATAAAAACGTGAAAGCGTCTAGACACTAAATATATGTACAAGTACATATATAGAAAATTACCCCAAGTTCGTAGAAAACAAGAATGATCCTTGTCTACCAAAATCAACTCTTTACAGTTCACAAGAAATATATAAAATTTACTGATTCTGGTGCTACAGATGACTAATATTTCAAAACACATAGAATTCTAAAATAAATTAAATACTTGGAAAAATTTGGGTATTCAGGAATATTAATTCCCCTTTGCTCGCATGAAAATCACCCTACGAGTAGGGATCCGCAAAAAGGATCGATACTTTTGTAACGATACCCAACTGGTATCGATACTTTCTTATTCGAAATATCGATACTTTTCAATAAGGAATCGTACATGCTACTATTTATGTTAAGATTGTTTATTTCCGGGGAAGTTCCTATAAACTAGGGAAACACAAAAACATCATTTTTATATCCCTACATTAATTTTCTTAAATCGAAATTGATAAATTTTTCCCCCATCTTCCTAATAACACGTGAATACGTGACCAGAGATATATGCGGCGGCGGCGAAATGACGACGAAAAACGATTCGTTGAAACCTTAAAAGAATCTATTGTGGAGGAGTTAAGTGTTAAACCGCCGGTTTGGTGAAATCGAAAACAACCACATTATGGCTGTTTTAACAATTTTCGATAAAAGATACCTTAGTTGGTGCCCGTGCTATTTCATCCGTCAGAAAAATAATGAACACCTCTGATACCATATCATTGTCGTCTGAATCAAATGATGAAGGAGATCGGCAAAAAAAGCCCTTAACTTCATCGATTTTTAGAGCCATCACAAAACGTTAGCTCACTACCGTCGTATAAGGCGTTCTGGCAAAGACGGAGACAAAGATGAGATGAGTTTGTATTTTGCGAATTCAGTTTGCCCACTAAAATAAAAACGTTTTCCCTCATTTGTATCACCTCGCTAAGAAGTACCTGATAATACCCGGTACCTCCGTACCATCAGAAAGATAGTTTTATAAAGCTGGAGTGATTTTAATACAAACCCGAAACAGACTCATGGGTAACAGGGTGGACGAACTGCTCCTTTTGTCTGATTGTAATGATGAAGTTTGGGGCTTTCAAAAATAAAATGACTAATTGTTATTTGTTTTGGGTTTCTTTTGTGCATTAAATAAATATAAGCTATACAAATATATTAACTTTGCATTATAAGTTTACATAAATGATTGGTCTCTCACTATTAAAAAACTTACATTAGAAATCGGGTATATAAATCGTGTTTTTAAATTGTACTCGATACTTAAGAGTATCGATACTTTTATTACGATACTAGTAATGAGTAAAGTACCGATATTTTCGTTTCAATACCACACCTACGAATACTTATAAACATTTTATGATACTGCTTAAAGCTTAACATATCTGGTACGCAAATAAATGTGAAATTTCAAAATTAGAGCATAACCATTAAAGCTATACACAATTTGGATAATGTTAAATCGATAAACAATTTATATTAAATAAATTGATTAATCAATTTTACACTATAATCCATTGGCTTTTATTACAAACAATACCAGTTTTAATCCACACAATACCTGTATGACTAATTACATTTTTAACATGCTAGTAATAAATCATAAACAGGAAAAAGTATTATGTTTTGGTGCAATGACTTTGTGCATCTCCATTAAACGTAAATGTACGAAAAACAAGTATGAGGTCAAAAATGACCGCTTGTGAAAATTTTACGCTCAACATTAGCTTCATTATCATCATAGAAAATTTTAGAAATTACCTCATTGTTAACAATATTACGTAAAAGTGAATGGTTTACACAAGAATTGAATTTATTCTAACACTAAAACTAAAACCACGTTGTCCTTCAACATGTTAATAAAATATTCTGATTGGTTTGGTAAAAAACTTGTTTCATCTCACCATTGAATGATCAATAACGAGTAAGCTTAACTTTTAGTTTAGTTTAGTTTTGTTTTGTTTTGCAATACGCGCACATATAAAGGTATAGAGATGAGCTCTCGCAAAATATTTTTTTTATCATTAAATTTTACATTAATTTTTGCAATCAACGGTCAAATTAATTTCCCTAAAAATGATGTGCTTCATTTGGGTTCCGCGTGTGTAATTGAATCGCCTAATAATCTTAAGCCTCGTGGAATTTGTACTAAATTGAGCGAGTGTTATGTGATTAATAACCAAATTCGTGAATCGAATTATAATCATTCTGTGTGCGGTTATGAGGGAAAAGAACAAATTGTGTGTTGCCCTTGGCAACAAATATTTAATGCTGAGTTATTGAAGCGATCCCTACCTGAAATTGGTATTACCGTAATTAATTTGGGCACGGATTTCAAGTGTACAATTAAATCAAGTGGACAAAACGGAGTGCTAAAATTCATTGAAACTTGTCCAGAACTTCAGGGGAATAATACAAACGATGGTGAACAAGATTTTTGTAATCACGAAATTTGTAATAATTTAGTTTGTTGCCCACTTGCACAACCGTTTCTACGTTATAATCCAGTATGTGAAAATGCTGATCGACCCGATAGTGAAATTAGATTTCGTTTGGATTTCAATACGCCGTGTACAGTAAAAGGACTAAATATTACCGGGACTTATCAAAATGTGTGCAATGCTTACGATCGAAATGAAATTGCATTCGAAAATGCTGTCGTTGTGTGTACAGATGATACATGTGTTCGTTCCTATTGCTGCCCAGTACTTAAGCCAAGCGACAACAAATACTGTACAAGGAGAGGTAAATCTGAATTTCCAAGAATCGAATTTATCGGACCAAAGTGCACAGATTCATTAACTAATTTACCTGGACGTTGTCGTGATTTATATGATTGCCCAGCATTTAGACATGGACGGCAAAAAATGGACGAATGTGGAAAAGATTGTTGCACGACATTTTACTGCTGCCCGGAAGAAGATTATGTATTCCAATCAATTTCTATGCAAAGTATTCACAAATACATATATACAAAAATAACATCTTAAACTAACTTTATATTCTACAATTTTTAGAATGTTTTGGATATAAAAGTACAGTGTTCAGAAAGCAGGTTACAATTGAGAAGCTTCAAAAGAAGGAGTCATCCAATACACAATGTTCGCCAGTTTATTATCCGTTCGCGGGTGGCATTCAAGCGGTTCCTGGAGCTTTCCCGCATATGGCCGCACTAGGTTATACTACAAAAGATGATAGTAAATTGCTATGGAATTGTGGCGGATCGTTGATTAGTGAGAAGTTTATATTAACAGCCGCACATTGCCTTGAACCAAAACAATTGTAAGTTAAATAAAAATCTATATTGATGTTTTAACCTTTTAAGCCTATCGATTACATCTTTCTAGTGGCCAGGTTACAACCATTCGATTAGGATCTTTATATCTAGAAAATGTGACAAAATCAGATGAATGCGCAGAAGATTTTGGTGTGAAACGAGTAATCCCTCATCCATCGTATAATCGTTCATACGTATATAATGATATCGGACTAATAGAACTTGATAGGGAGGTAAAATTTAATTTCCATATGCGACCAATTTGCCTACCCGCATCGACCGAACTGCCATACAATTTAATCGGTATGGGGTGGGGTCTTCTTGGCCCGGAAGGTGAGAAAAGTGATACACTTTATTTTGGAAATTTAAATACGTACTCTTATGAAGAATGCAATCAATCATATGCGTTCAATTTAAATAGACGTGTTTTAAATGGAATCGATAACATTACTCAATTTTGCGTTGGATCACCTGACACTATTCAAAGTACATGTTCAGGTGATTCTGGTGGACCTGTTTTATCACCACAACAATTATATGATGGGATGTACGAAATACATGGCATTACATCATTCGGTACCGTATGCGGGTTTGCAAACAGCCCAGGAGTTTACACTAGAATATATCCGTACGTGAAATGGATTGAGAGTATGGTTTGGTCAACATCCACTTAACACAGTAGTAAAACTGTTTGATGCCACTAAAACCCACAATAAACTATTACTAAATTTAATAATTACTAATTATAATTTATAAATCTAATAAAATATTTGTACAACAATTATAAAAAACAGACTTTTGGGAATTCGGAACATTTAAAACTTCTGATCTGGGGTACGATTTATGTAAGCATTACGAGTTTCCAGTTTTTCGAAATTACGACAAAACCATTAAAAATAATCTTTTTTTCTTTAAAAAGAATATTTTTAATCATTACGAGTATCTGTCGTAATTAACGAGAACTCGTAATGTTTTACATTTTTGCGTTTTGCCGCAATTTCGAAAAACTGGAAACTCGAACACGAGCCAGATCTTCATATTGGCCTAAGAATATTTTGTCTCTGCGCCGCCAAATAGTGGCTCACCTGTTAGAAATCGATGTTCGATTCATTTCACAAAACGTGAGCGAGCCTGCATACTCGTTGTCCTTATCTTTCGTTCAAAATTCCTTAGATCCTGATTGTCCAGAATTCGGTACGTCCCGTCAACGTCCAGTTTTGGGCCTTTTATCACAAATACACACCCCCACACACACACACATGGCATTCCCCTCGAATGCCATCAGCCACCATCTGGTCTCATCCGCCAGGTTCCATTTCATACCTCCGTACGCGTTTGCGTGGTGTATTGATTTTAACAGTGACGAAAAACGCAGAAGCCCGATTAACAGCGGTAAGATACTCTTTGACATCTTACATCAGTGCCAATAGTGGATCCGACTAAAACCCATTGCGTCAAGGCATCTAAAACCAGAGACCATATATTTTGGTTCTAGATCCATTGATTGTGAGACCAATGGCAGCTGAAAATTCAACTAGTGGATCAAGCATCTCTCCGTGGTCATTCACTCCAATTACTCAGATTCCGCATACACCGGAGGTAATTGGAAAAAATCCCGATAGCTCTTCTCAAATTTACATCAGAAATACCTGGTGTACATAACGAGATGTCTAGTAGTAACTATAAAGTATGGCAGTCAGGCGTGAAGTTGCTCGGGGGGATGCAAGCTGATAGGCTCCGTAACTTGCAGCTTCCGCAAGTGCTCGTGTTACCTCCTCGTGGTGACTGCTGGTAACTAGATTGCTGATTTTTTCGGCTTCTAGGCTAAAACACGGCACTAAAGGAGTCAACCTTAAACAAATCACTGGGCTTGGTTAAGGTGTTATTCGTACCGTGCCGATAACCGGCCAGGCGGCCAGACTGAGGGCCCAGTCTAAAAACTAGCTCAGTCGCTAACGGTGGATCCGGATACCTGGCGCCCTCCGGATTAAGTAGCCTTGCCTGTGTATTGCGGATCTCTGCACAGATGGACACTCTTTTCTCCGCTACTCGTGGGACCAAATATGGTATCTCTCCAGAAGACAGGTCGGAGAAAGACAAAGCTACGCTTGCGTGGGCGAAAAAAGTCACCGAACATAAGTCGGAAGGTCCTTCAGCTGGCTTAAAGATCAAAAGAAGCAGATCTCAGGAGGAAAGTCCTAAGATCGCAAAAAGAACTAAGCTCCATGCTACCGAATAGAGGCCTTTTAACGAGGTACTCAAGGATCAGCTGATTGTGGCAGTTGTTGACCAGTCCCAAGAGGATGGCAGTATCACGCCCGCCAATTGGAGAAAGGTGGAAAGGGCCTTAACCACCATCTACCTGAATATCCTTGCAAAAAAGCCTGCTCCGAACCCTCGACCTGCTCCGACTTGGATGCGGGTTGGCACAGGAACCAGGTGAAACTGACTGAATGTGCGGATCGGAGATCTCTTCTGCTCTACAAGAAGGCAGTGGAAAGGCTAGGCGAGGTATGGCCCGGAGCCAGCTTTGCTGTTAAAGCTAGGGAAAAAATCCCCTGTAGGCCGAGAGCCAGGGTGTGGATTCCTTCGGGTATAGCGATCCAAAGGTAATACTCCAGTTTTTGCAGGTTGGTAACTCAGATTTGAAAACGCACAACTGGATAGTTGCTAAGCTCGAGGAGCCACGGGCCGACTAGATGTCAGCCGTCATAATTCTGAACAGAGAGTCACTGACTGCGCTGGAAAAAACCAAAGGTATCGTAAACTATGATTTCAATGCAGTCACACTCAAAATCTACAAGAAAGACGCGGACAAGCCGGAGGCTCCGAAGTCTGAGGATGCTGTTGAAAGCTCATCTGGGCGCTCTGAAGAAGAGGAAAGCCAGGCGGAAACTATCTCCACAGGTACGGAGATGTCAATGTCCTTTGAGTCATTAAAGGGAATCTCAGAGGACTTCACATCAGAGGAGGACTCTGATGATACAGTGGTCGAGAGGAAGGTCTAAGGATGGTGACATTTAGGGATTGCAATACCGGGATCCCGGTTAACCGGGATCCCGGTATTGAACTCAATAATTTGACACCGGTATTATAATTCGAAAACCGGTATTTCGGTATATCGAACTATTTCTTTGTATTTTATAAAAATATATAGAGAAATTCTCTAAAATTTTTTAACATTTTTTCCGTAAAACAATTTATAATTAAAATCAACCGTACGACAAAAGGAAATATTTCTCTCATTAATTATTATGTTGTCGCACAATAAAACTAAAATATTATTACAAAATTCCATGTGAATTGTCAATTGGGTATTAAATGACGCTTGTTTTAGATTATTTCACATGCAATGTGCAAGCAAACTTTTCCTTATTTCAGTTGAATAAGTTTTTCCTTGCGTTTCTCATAGTTATTTTGAAGCTGAAAACATAAGAGGTAAATACTTACAACTGGCCTATGATTGCCTATTGTCTATAGTACCACCAACAAGTGTAGAATCGGAAAGAGCCTTCTTCGTTGCAGGTATAATCTGTACAAAGATTAGATTACGATTGAATGACAAATCCTTGGACGAGCTTTCATTCTTACGCTCATATTTTAACCAGATTCAAATATATATAGTTCTTAATTTGTATGTTATATTTTATATTTCTATTTGGAATTTCTTGAAATAAAATCGTTATATACATATTATATGTATTTTTTGAATTTGTTAGTAGTTAAAATTATTTTCTGAAATACCGGTTTTAAAACCGGGATCGCGGTTTTGGGAAAATTGAATACCGAAATACCGGTATTGCTTTTTCAGGTAAATATTGCAATCCCTAGTGACATTCTTGCAGATTAACCTACAAAACTCAAAGGCAGCATCTGTTGCTCTACTTTTAAAAATTGGAAAGGAAGGGACGGATATTGTCTTGATCCAAGAACCTTGGGTCGCTGATGACCGGGTACTTGGACTCAAGACATCCTATTATAGATTAATGCACACGGAAAAAGAAGGTAGGGTTCGGTCGTGAATTCTGCTACCAAATTTCAGCAATGAAGATGTGACAGCGGTCAGCATTGAGGTCAATAAACGAAACCTCTGGCTAATATCAGCCTACCTAGCTTACGATGAAGTGAACATTCCACAAGTCATTCTAGGTGAGGCAATTTTGGAGGCTCAAAAGCGCAAGGTTGGAGTCATCCTGGGGAGTGATGCAAATTATCATCACACAATCTGGGAAAGTACGGACATAAACGAACGAGGTAAGTGACTCCTTAATTACATTCTAAGTACTAACCTTCATATATGTAACATAGGCAATAAGCCGACTTTTATAACTAGAACTAGACAGGAGGTATTGGATATTACACTTGTCTCAGACTTTTTGACGACTAGTCTATTAAACTGGAAAGTGTCGGAAGACCACTATTTTTCTGATCACTGTTATCTTCAATTTGAAATGAGCTTGGCCTTTCCGAACAGCCCTCTCAAGAGGAACAGGAGGAAAACCGACTGGGATATTTTCAGAACTATTCTGGGAAATTCACTACCAGTGCAGGTGCCTGAACCTCCAAAAACTGCGGTAGAACTCGATGGCTTAGTGTACGAACTGTCCAGCGCTTTTAACGAAGCGGTACTAGGCTCTTGTTCTCTTAGTAGGCCTAGGGGTAAATCTCGGCCACCTTGGTGGTCAAAGGAGATTCAACAAATACGTCAACGGTGCAAAAGACTCTTTAAAACAGCAAGGAAAACAAAAGCCGCTGTTGACTGGGACTCCTATAAGGAAGTCCTCAAAATTTACAAATATCAGCTAAGAAGTGAAAAGAACAGATTTTGGAGACTATACTGTGGTGAAATTTAGGAGTCTTCAGAGATGTCCAGGCTGCGTAAAGTACTATCTACTAGCCCTTCCATCCCAAGCTTCCTTCAAAGGCCGGATGGAGCCGTGGTCCAGAATAGTATGGATTCGCGAATATTCGTGGTCCAGAATAGTATGGAATCGCTGGAACTACTGGAGACTCACTTTCCTGGTTGTTCCGAATCTGCAACTACTATATCAGCAGGTAAAAGGGCAAGTAGCCTCGTATGCCAAATTATTAGCAGAAGAAAGATTCTGTGTATTATCCCTGTGGATATACAAAAAACTACGGATCTAACCATTTCCTGCTTAGAGATAATTTTTAGAGGCAGCCTAGAACTTTGTCACATTCCCAGTAAATGGACGGAAGTAAAGGTTGTTTTCATACCTAAGGCGGGAAAACGCTCACACTGCAGTCCCAAAGACCTTAGACCGATCAGCTTGTCCTCTTTCCTATCCAAAATATTGGAAAAACAAATAGAAGCTCATATTAGAGGCACGATTGTGCCGGAAAAGCTGTCCAAATCTCAACATGCCTATTGCAAGGGGAGATCTGTAGAAACTGCTCTTCATTCTCTCACATATTTTTTTGAAAAATCTTTCGAATATGGAGACTACGCGATGGTAACCTTTTTGGACATTGAGGGAGCCTTTAATAACATGCTTACAGGGGCTATAACTCGGGCACTTTCGAATATAAGAGTGGATGATTCTCTTAAGGACTGGATAGATCAGATGCTAAGAGGCAGGATCATAAATGCCAGTCTGGGGAAATCCTCCGCCAGAAGATTTGCAAGCAGGGACACGCCGCAGGGTGGTGTACTGTCCCTCCTGCTCTGGAACTTGGTCATAAATGATCTGTTGCTGAGACTGGAGGATAGTGGCTTCAAGGTGGTTGCCTATGCGGATGACGTCGCTATTGGTGTTCGTGGAAAATATCCCGGCACACTTAGTGAGCTTATTCAAAATGCTCTGGGCATTCTTTTATTATGGACCAATGGTTGTGGGTTAAATGTGAAACCACACAAAACCGAATTGGTTCTCTTCTCTAGGAAATATAAAATTCCTCATGTCGATCCTCCTACTTTAAATGGTTTCAACTTGGCTTTTATATGTGAAGCATAATTCTTGGGTCTCGTCTTGGACAGTAAATTAAACTGGAAACCGAATATTATGGAAAGGATAAAGAAAGCTACGGTAGCGCTATACTCTTGCAAAAATACAATTGGGAAAGGTTGGGGGCTAGAGCCCCACATGGTCGTTTGGCTATACACAGTAGTAGTTAGACCCATTCTTCTGTATGGGATAACAGTCTGGTGGCCTGCTCTGGACAAAACTGTCAACCTAAAGTTGTTCACAAAAGTTCAGAGAACAATCTCTTTGTGGATCAGTGGTGCAATGAGGAGCACATCCACTCAGGCATTGGAGACTCTGGTATTTCTGACTCCTCTAGATATCTTGGGAAAACAGTGGGCAGCTTGCATTGCCATACGACTGAAATCCACGTTAATGTGGACCTGCAATAATACAGGGCACTCATCAATACTTTGTAACAAAGGGCTTCCCAAGACCACCGACTATACTGTCCCGTCACTATCTTTTGATAGAAAGTTCCGGACTACTATCCCATCCAGAGAGGACTGGATCATGGATGTAGTTTTGGAACCAGGAGTTTTAAACGTCTTCACTGATGGTTCAAAACGGGATAGAAGAGTAGGGCTGGGGTGTTCTGCGAGGAACTCATCTTAAACCTATCCTTTTGTCTCGCTGACTACTGTAGCATTTTGTAAGCTGAGGTAACTGCGATAAAGGAAGTCGTGGACTAGTTGAGGTATGATGTAATATCGACTTGTGATATTCGCATATATACGGATAGGTAGGCTGCCATTAAAGTGCTTCAATCACACCTTCTCACGTCGAAAGTAGTCCAGAACTGTCTCTCATCTCTTAACGAGATGACAGATCAGTTCAATCCATATCATATGGGTGCCAGGACATTTCTTTAGTACGGGGAACATTAAAGCCGATGAACTGGCTCGACGTGGTACAACGGACTACGTTTCAAACAGCAAAAAGGATATTGAAATGCCTCTTACGGTATGTAAACTGCTGCTTCAGGAGGAAGCCAGTAGGTTGACGAATGACAGATGGTCAAATAGTACCTCATGCGTAATAACTCGGCAGATCTGGCCAAAGTTGAACTTGGTGAGATCCAAACAGCTGATCTCACTTCAGCGGAGTCAGATCAGTGTGGTTGTTGGAGTAATTACGGGGCACTGTGTCATAGGCAGACATGCGAGTAGACTTGGTTTCTTCTCACATGACTACTGTCGCAGTTGCGAGGACGAAGAGGAGAAAGAGACAGTACTTCATCTTCTTTGCACCTGTCCTCGTCTGGCACAAAACAGACTGGATTTTCTAGGGGCACCCGTCAGGAGTATCCAGCGCTTCATAGCAAGCTCAAAGAGGTTTCAATGAGTTGGAGGAAAATTTTTAAATTGTGGTATGGCTACGGACCTTTTTGTGTCTATGCCCGGTCCTGGTGGACCGCCACTCAAACCTAACCTAACCTAACTATAAAGTATGATTCTTAGTGAAACAGATGTTCATCCCAATATAATGTAACATGTAAGACAATATTTGTACGATATGCTCAGAGAGCTTATTCGCATTGGTTCTCGCACTTCGAGCGATTGTTGGTTTGTTTTGTAAAGATTTAAATAACGAAGCCATTTACCGTTCATAAGGCAAAACTTCGCTTCGAAGTGCCCATAATAATTGAATAAAAGTTGTTAGTGTAAAGACCTATGTTTTTACATAAGTCGGTCTCTGGCGTTAGAGTCACCAATCACTATTCTCATGCTGGACTCTCACGGTACTCATCAGACTGCTGGACTTATCAGATCAACCAATTCGAAAAAATTAAAAAAAAAATGTATCATTAGGCTGGGTAGCTTCCGTGATGCGTGATAGAGACCTTCACGGGACAAAATCTGAAAACCATTTCGGGTCGGGCTGTTATAAATAACCAGTTTCAAGACTCATTTACTTATTGTTGAAATTGAGACGAATTTAAAATTCTTCAAAAATGTCAAAAAGAGATTGATGAAACCATAGGGTTTCGCGGAACAGTGCTTATGAAACGTTGATCTTAAAAGTTGGAATTTAGCGGGGCCAGAAACCTGTGCAGCGAGGTTAGATATTTATGCTCCATTCTCATTTTAATATTTCCGGATAAATGGTATATAAAATGTTCAATTTAAACTATTAATTTTTTTGCTACAGATAAGAAATCTACGAGTTGTCGAATGATGAATAAAATCATAAAAAGCCAACTTTCCATTGTATCATTCCAATTTCAATTTTATTAATTATCATTACCACATTTTCCATCCGTACAATACCTTTATAGCGACTAAATATAAACAGGCTTTAGTAATAATGAACTCTCATGACTGGTGTGCGGTGAAGGGAATTTACTAAAATTAATATATTCCAACGTAACAATTACGCATCCAAATTTCGCAATCGGGCGAAAACAAATCTGCAAAATCTGCCTTGACAAAACGTCTAAACATCTAGTTTATACTTACAATAACCTAGATAAAAATCGTAAAATATGATTCAACAAATTTAAGAAATCACCTAATTATAAACCATCTCACTTACGAGACGATGCATGTTGAAACAGTAATTGCACTAATTTTATAAAAGTAACATCACAATGTCCTTCAACGTGTTAATAATAACATAACCAGATTGTATTTAAAACTTGTCTGGTCTTTCTGCTGTATAAAATACCTAGCATTACACATTTTAGTTCAGTATTACGCGCGCGTAAAGGTAGAGATGTTCTATTATAAAATAATTTTTCTTGTTTTACTAAATTCTGGATTATTATTTGTACTTTGTCCAATTAAATTTCCAAAAAATGATACACTGCAATTGTACTCCGCATGTACAATAAAATCTCCCGTCGATGATCTTAATCCTCGTGGAATTTGCACTAAGCTAAGTGAATGTTTTGTGATTGATAATCAAATTCGAAATTCGAATTTTAATCATACTGTGTGCGGATATGAAGGCAAAGATCAAATAGTGTGTTGCCCATGGCAAACGATACACACCGTGGAAATATTGAGGCGAGCTCAACCGGAAATTGGTTTTACGGAAATAAATTTCGATGCTGATTTTAAGTGTACAGTTAAATCAAATGGACAAGACGGCATACTGAAATTTATCGACGATTGTCCAGAACTTGAGGGGAAAACAAATGATGGGGCACAAGATTTTTGTAATCACGAAATTTGTAAAAATTTAGTATGTTGTCCAATGACATCAACATCGTTACGCCATAATCCAGTATGTGCAAATGCTGATCGACTAGATAGTGAAATTATGTTCCGTTTGAATGTAAATATGCCGTGTACAGTGAAAGGGTTAAATAACATTACCGGGACATATCAACCGTCTTGTGATGCATACAATCGTAATGAAATTATATCAGAAAATGTAATTGTTGTGTGTGATGATGGTTATTGTATTCAATATTATTGCTGCCCAGTAGTCAAGGCAAACGACACTAAACGCTGTACCCGAAGGGGAAAACAACAATTTCCAAGAATCGAATTTATCGGACCAAAATGTGTCGATTCATTAACAAAGTTACCAGGACGTTGTCGTACTTTTACTAATTGCCCAGCAGTTAGAATGGGTCGAGAAAATTTGGACGAATGCGGAAAAGATTGTTGTACTGAATTTTATTGCTGCCCGGAAGAAGATTATGTGTTCCCGTCAATTTCTATGCAAAGTATATAAATACATATTCTACAAATTACAATTTAAAGTAACACAATTTTTTTAATTTTTAGAATGTTTCGGATATCAAAGTGCGGTATACAGGAAACAAGCTACAATTGAAACTCTCTATGAGATGGAATCACCCAATATACAATGTTCTGCTACATATCATCCACATGCAGGTGGGATTCAAGCGGTCCCTGGAGCTTTGCCGCATATGGCCGCTCTAGGATATACTTTAAAAAATGATAATAACCTCCTGTGGAATTGTGGTGGATCATTGATTAGTGAGACATTTGTATTGACGGCTGCACATTGCCTTGAACCAAGCCAATTGTAAGTTAAACAAAGCAAAAACAAAAAATTATTTATATTTTAACACTACCGCTTGTATATTTACCTAGTGGCCGGGTTAAAACTATTCGACTGGGGTCTCTTTATCTAGAAAATGTAACAAAATTTGATGAATGTGCCGTAGATTTTGGTGTGAAACGAGTAATACCTCATCCATTGTATAACCGTTCATTTGTATATAATGATATTGGACTAATAGAACTGGATCGGGAGGTAAAATTTAATTTTCATATGCGACCAATTTGTTTACCCACGTCACCCGAAATTCCATATAATTTAGTCGGTATGGGTTGGGGTCTACGTGGTCCGGGAGGAGAAATAAGTGAAACGCTATATTATGGTTACTTAGAAACATACACTTATGAAGAATGTAATCAATCGTATGCGTTCAATTTAAATAGACGTGTTTTGAATGGAATTGATGATAATACTCAATTGTGCGTTGGATCACGCGAAACTATCCAAAGTGCATGTACAGGTGATTCTGGTGGACCAATTTTATCCATGCTAGACGATTTTGATAAAATGAGTGAAATACATGGTATTACATCATTTGGTACAGTATGTGGATTTGCAGACAGTCCAGGAGTTTATACAAAAGTTTATCCATATGTGAAATGGATAGAAAATTTGATTTGGCCGTAAAAGTTGTTGTTTTTGTATTATTAAGTACTCAAATAAATGCGACACAATATTTTTGTGGTTACGAAAATATAGACAATTCTTATAATATTTGGTTCAAGATGCGACATAGCAAATTTTCTGTTTTATTATTTTACACAAAACAGATACATTGCTATATAAATTAAATAAATTAGTTTTCTTACCTTTTTGATTTTCTACCATCACAGAATACAGCAGCAATTTCAAATTTATAATTTTTACGTTTTTCACAATTTAGTGATTTGGTTGCACGTAATATTCCTAAATTTGAGATTAATTCAATCTGTAAAAGAAGATTAGAGAAAAGTGATTTTAATTTTCGAACTACAATAACAACAACATAAATGAAATCTAATTTTCTTTATTATTAATTCCAGCTTACCTCAAATGGTATTTTCTTTTTTAAATTTTTTTCAATTTCAAAGCCACATATTTTTTTTGTTTCATCAATTTTTATTTCGGGTGTTATTTCAACTAAAGTTTCATTTTCTTTAATTAGTCCATGATAAGATGACTCGAGAACACGTTCTGTAAGTAAAATAAAATGAATTAGGGAACATACAAAAAGAAAAAAGAAAAGAAAATTGGAAACACAAAACACATAAAATATTCTTGTCAGTTGTGTACGTAGTAAAACTTGGTTCTACGTTTTTTTAAAACATAACAACATAGAGAAAGAAAAAAACTAAAAGATAAATTACATTTATTATAATTAGCATAGGTAAAGTAAAAAAATAAATTTTCATTTTTCTTATTTTATGCTTGTTATGATTTAGATGAAAAATTAAACCAAAAAACAATGAGTTTGTTGTTTTTTATATAAGTAATAATAAAACAACAACAAATTATAATATTAGCTAGTACGTACATGAAAATTAATTTTCATGAAACTGTAAGTTATTTTTCACACATTCTCTTGCTAATTGTGTTTATATAATACGCTAAAACACCAATATTTTTTGTGTTGTTTACTTTTTTAAATGAATAAAATACTTTAAAATTATATGACTCAAATTACAAAAATCAGCGCATTTAAAATTATATTGCTATAGTTTAACATGAGATCAAAATTTGATATATCAATTAACGTTAAAACATAAAAACATTTTGCGTTTTAATTATGCTCAATAAAAGTGGTTTAGCTTACTTCGGCAAAAACATGTTATATTAACTTTATTTTCAATATTGTTTTCTGAAAACATAATTAAATATCACTGTAATACGTCAGATTTCAAGCGGTATAAAGATAGCTGAACACACATAAAAAATAAAACATTAATTGCAGTATTTGATTAATAAAAAATTGAGTAACTCAAAGAGTTCTATTTGTATGAATTTCCTTCCATGCGGTGCCTTCTCGCCGTTTGTCGGCGATGGATTGAAGAAATTGGTATCGATTAAACTAATTGGCCAGCAATTAACCTTGATCTTAATTCCATCGAGCATTTACAGGATAACCTCAAAGCGCGTACGAAAAATCGGACAACAAACGACCTTAGAAGAATGCTGACGGATAAATGTGACCTAGTTCCCCAAATCGGCGTTCATGGCTTAATTTCCAGTATGGCACGAAGAATGCGGATTATGTTTAAATGTATCCCTAGTTTAAATCTACTTCTGACTGACAAAGAAGATTGGAATATTTTCATACCAATGTTTTGTAAAATCAATATCGCACTATCCGTGCAAGATAACGATAAGTCAAAAACGTTGATTTTCAGGAGAACGCTTTTTAGGTTTTTCAACTAGAATTAAAAATATTCTGTACTTCTATAATGGTTCATTTCACCTGACAATTTACCAAATCATTTAAAAAATCTAAAAAAATTAGTTTAAACAGGTAAACGCGTTACTCACCGTGTACAATTTTATTAAAACAGTATTGCAAGTACTAGTTATAGTTTTTTGATTGGAAAAATTTTAAATTCTTAAATTGTAAGTCGAGTTGTAGTTTTTATAAGAAAAATTATTTTTTTTTACTGTTGTAACTCTACATATCGCAGTATTGCAATACTATTTTCAACATAATATTTTATTGTAGTCAACTTTAAATCATAAAACATGACGATAATTTAAATTACCAGCTACTCATGTTTCTTTTTCCTTTTTCTGGTTTTCACTTTAAAGCTCTGTTTACACCTCTCGTGAACATGAACGTGAACAAAACATTTTTTGCTGATAAATCTGAAATTACTTGATTTTTTTCATTAAAACTGATTGGAATAAACTTGAAATAAAATTACGTATCGAATAATTACGAAAATAATGAATAAAATGTCATTATAACAATAGTTTTTTCAATTCCCCGATGATTTCATTTTGTTCACAGACATTTCATCGGGGAATTGAAAAAAATATTGTTATAATGACATTTTATTCATTATTTTCATAATTATTCGATACGTAATTTTATTTCAAGTTTATTCCAATCAGTTTTAATGAAAAAAATCAAGTAATTTCAGATTTATCAACAAAAAATGTTTTGTTCACGTTCATGTTCACGAGAGGTGTAAACTGGCCTTAATTTGTGGCGAAGATGCGGATTTAAAAGAACCAGAACAGTTTAAATCTGATTGTTCGTACTCAAAATCCGTGCCATAGCACACAAATAGTTCTGGGAGTACAAAATAAATGTTATTTTTATCACAAATAAAGATTGACTAAGTGACGAAGACATCTGTGCTTTGAAGCACTATGGAGAACATCACGGATAATTTAGTTTTTTTAGTGTTAGTAGTCTTTTTGGTGAAATCCGTATAGGAAATTTAGGGGTTCTCAAACGGAATTCTGGGATCTTGTTTTCAGTAATTAGAGTGTGACTGGGAATAACCCAGTTGTATGTACTTTGCGTAATCGAGAAATTTTGTTTGAGATGGCACGTTAAAACATGAAACAGAAGTATAAAGCATAAAAAAAATCGAATCCATTCAACATGGCATATTTCAAAACGGAATATTTCAAAATGGAATATGAAAATATGGCATATGGTACACTATGACATATTTCAAAACGACATATGGTACATTATGGCATATGGTACACTATGGCATATTTCAAAATGGCATATTTTAAAACGGCATATAGATGCTTATGGCATAAGGTACACTACGGTATATTTCCATATGGCATATGGTATAATATGGCATTTTCTAAAACTGGGTTATTTCTTAGCCTAGTATGATGAAATTTGGCAAGTGCAATGAAAATGGAATACTTAACCGGATTTTAGACGAAGTTCTGTAATATGGCCAATTAGGGTGAAACTTAGATACTAATTAACCGAATATGATGAAATTCAACATATACTTTAGAAATGGTATTCTAAAAAGAGTTTTGGATGAATTTCTAAAACATGGCCAATCATGATGGAACTTAGGTATTTCTTAAACGATTATGATGAAATTCGACAAGTGTGATGGAAATGGGATCCTAAAATGAGTTTTAATAGAAGTTCTGAAATATGGTTAATTTTGATAGAATTTGTCTATTTATTGGAGGATTATGATGAAATTCGGAAGGAGTAATGGAAATGGGATTGTTAAATGGTTTCTAGATAAAATTTTGAGATATGGCAATTTTTATGCAACTTGGATATTTCATAACTGATTATGATGAAATTTGACAAATGTGATGGAATTAGCATTTAAAATGAGTTTTAGATAAAATTCTGGAATATGGCCAGTAAGAATGAAAATTAGCTATTTCTTAACCGATTATGATGAAACTCAACAGTGCGATGGAAATGGGATTCTAAAATGGTTTTAATCATTAACTTATAAAGTTACCCTGTACTTACTAAAATAGCCTTTACGTATTGGAATTTTATTTCGCTTAATATAATTTTCCTTCACTTAATGCAATTAAATTTATTCTCCCAACGGGGATAAAAATATTGGTAATAAAGATATAATCGGGAAGTGCTTATTAATATCTATAATTTTTAATTTTTATTTACATCTAATTTTAAAAGTAAAAATATGTATATTGGCCCTTCAGGTTTATTCTTATTCATTGAAATTATTTTTAAAGAAGGAACTAATTTTATACCAGCATAAAAATTTAGCAAATTAATTGGATAATAGCGTATTTATTCAAGGATTTTTTATTATTTTAGTAATGATTTTATTTTCGAATTACTAGTATGAACTCGTTTATAAGATGAAAATGATTTTTAGATAAAACAACAGAGAATTTTCTTCTTAATTCTTTGTGATAAAACTCTAGAATGTTGTTAATTAGGATGAAACTTGGGTATTTCTTAACCGATTATGATCAAATTCGACAAATGCGATGGAAATGGGATCTTAAAATAATTTGTAGATGAAGTTCTGGAATAAGTTAAATTAATCTGGAATGTGGCTATCTCTTAACTGATTATTTCGAAATTCGTTCTTTTAAAAGAATTTTCCTTCACTTAACGCATTTTCCTTTAAACCTTCACTTAACAGAATTTTCCTTCAATTAGTAGAATTATCCTTTATTTACTTAAATTTTCCTTCATATATTAGAATTTTTCTTCAATTATCAAAACTTTCTGTCGCTTAATAGAATTTCCCCTCAATTAATAACTCTTAAGGGAAATTTTATAAATTTATAAAAAAGAATGAAGTTTGATTCTGATTTTTATTCAATTGTAAAATTACTTAAATATTAAATAGAGATATTTGGAGCCATAATAATTTAGTAAACGTAAAAAACAATAAAAATGAAATAAAAAACATTCTTAATAAAATTTCAAAAAATTACATTTATTTTTGTAATTTAAATAAAAAACTCATCTATAGTAACGTTGGGTGCCAACGTTATAGGCAAGCCAATTGCCCGGTTTGTCCGGTTCGCGAAAACAATCCGACCAGAGCTTGTGAATTTTACTCCGATCTCTTATTGAAAAATCAGTCGATTTGATTAATTTCAGTAAGCCTTCGTAGTTTATACCAGGGTCTCGAACCGCGACAATTACGGGTTCGGGTTCAGATTCTTGCACAAGAAAAGATTGGGTTCGGGTTCAGGTTTGGGTTCGAGTTCGGGTTCAAAAAAAAAAATATTTACTTATTATCTTTATTTATTAAAAAAAATTCATTCAAACGTACAAATAAAATGTTTTTTGAAAACAGAATTTTGGAAACAAACGTAAAAAAGAGAGCAATATACATACATAGCAACAATAATTATTTTTTATTTTATTTCCGTTTTATTTAGTGTTGTTTTATTTTTGAAAAGAAAAATTAATTTGAACTCGAACCCGAATTTTGATTTGGTTCAGGTTCCGGTTCAGGTTCAAAAAATTATGAAAAAATCTCTGAACCGGAACGGGTTCAGGTTCGGGTTCGGGTTCGGTTCGAAACCCTGGTTTATACCATTCACAAAACACAATGTAACAAGTGTTAAACGTTTTTTATAGGTACACTTTTCAAAGAACGCATTTACAACGTAATTAGGTGCATTGTCGAAAGCGAATTGATCTTCTGCAATTTACGTGTGCGCGTTCGTTGTAATTCAAATGTTGTTTTTTAAATTCTTATCGTATAAAAAATAGTTTACCAAAATTTTGTTGGACAAAATCTTTAAAATTTTGTTTTCCGAAATAATTATTTTGATTATTTTATAGTGAAATAATGAATATTTAGTGAAAAGTTTTTCTGGGATCGATATAAAATATTAAAACTACAAAATGTTGCGATTACAAAATGTTGCAACTACAAAATCTTGCATAACAAAATAGTGCAATTATTTTGCTTTTTAGTAGGTGCCATTAATAGATTCTTTATAATCCGCTCCTGCATGCGGCACGCAGTGCGACATGTTCGCTGATCCCGGCTCTAACGTCCCCCGAAGTTCAAATTTAAAGCCCCTCGGAGGGCTAAGCGGGGGGGAGCGCAGCGACCTCCCGCGTGCCCGTGAGAGTTACCGAAGCCGTTAGCCTCTAAAATTCTAAGTTAAATTAGTCGACGTCATTTTTCTTCAATTTATTTTCCTCAGAATAGAGAAAAAAAAATGTACGAGAAATTGTTATGCAAGATTTTGTATTGCAATATTTAATAATTGCAACATTTTGTAATTGCAATATTTTGTAATACAAAATTTTCTATGCGAAATTTTATAATGTAATATTTTGTAATGCAAGATTACATACCCAAACCAATTTTTCTATGTCCCTTATTTTATTAAGTTCATTTTTCACATGAGCAGGCATTTGTTTTAATTTTAATAATAAATTTAGGTACATACACACATTTTATTTAAAATTATAATTTCAAAAGTTAGTTTCTCTTCTTGAGATATGTTTGAAAAAATATTATAAAAATTAGACTAAGTTTAATGGATTAGTGATATAAATCAATAAAGAGCTATATTATTTGCAATGCCTTTACGGAAAACGTTTCCTCTTTAGGCCGTCGATTTATCATGATATATTTCAGCTTTTCTTCTTTTTCTAGATATTTTATTTGGAAATAATTGTTCACCAGATCTCATTTTGTCGGTTCGGTTTTTAATAAATATTTGTTCTTTGCCTAATTTATCTTGTCAGCTTATAAAGTACAACATGCAATTTTTCAACAACAACTTGCAGCCTCCTATGCCAAGCCTTTAAATTGTTTTGAGTTCGTGGAAAGTTATTCTCAAAAGAGTCAGCAATAGACCAAAAATTGGGATATGGTACCCATCGTGGCGGTTTATTGTTTTTAACAGCACGGCCCGAAATATAATTTGTATTTATCCATGATACAATAATTTTTCCATCTTCATCCAAAACATCCTCTAATTTAGAAAAATAATAACAAATTTCATCAGGTGGAACGAAGGCTAGGGCAGCCAGCATTCGAATCTTAATTCTAAAATCTACGTCGTTACCATATCTGGAAGCCAATTTTGCTTTCTGCACTTTTCGCCAAATAATTTGGGTAAAATGAAATAAACAATCCTTAAAAATTACATCCGGCAGGAAATTTTTTAGTGCAGAAACTGAAGCTAGTTCGAAATCTGAAATAATTCTTGTAGGAAGTGAATTAATGGAATGAGAAAAAGTAATTTGGAATAGCTCATAAAAAACTCATAATATGAATTTTTACTCGGCTATCGCCTCGTGGGACAAACTTATCCCTTGTGGATAACACCTCGCTTTGCTCACTAGTACCATAAATAACTATTATCCATATATAAAAGTAAACATAAAAGTAAATAAGATTTTGGTGACAAGATTTTGGGGAAAAGATTTTAGAAACAGTCTTTTGTAAACAGTCTTTTGAAAAACAGTAATACGTGGCCTACCCTATGCCGTTACGTACCATATGTCGTTTTAAAATATGTCATTTTTAAATATGCCATAATGTACCATATGCCGTAGTGTACCATATGCCGTTTTAAAATATGCCATAGTGTACCATATGCTGTAGTGTACCATATGCTGTTTTGAAATATGCCATTTTGAAATATGCCATTTTAAAATATGCCGTAGTGTTCCATATGCCGTAGTGTACCTTATGCCGTTTTGAAATATGCCGTTTTCAAATATGCCGTTTTTTCATATTCCGTAATGAAATATGCCGTATCGACCGGGACCCAAAAAAATATCTTTGGCTTTTAAAATTTGTTTTTCTTAGGAGTAAATTGTACTCGCATTTTTTCGCTCTTTTTAACGAAATATGGTATAAAGTGATGATCACGGTAAGTTATAAGAGAGCATCACCGTGATTGCTCATTGATCGCTCTTGGTGAGCTCAGTCATACAACAGGGTCTATAATATTCATGTAAAACCCCGGTTTAAGAGATTAATTGGGGCTGAGCCTGGGTCTCTTATTTCCGACTATTGCTTAAATCCGAATGCAGACAATTTGAATATCACTTATAAAAGTTTATCCATATACAGCTTTTCAAGTGAAATTCAGGCCAAAGAAGAAGGACCTTTGCTATTTCTTAACCGATTATGGTGAAATTGAGCATGCAAGATGGAAATGTTTTTCTAAAACGATTTTTTACATACAGCTCTGGAAAATGGCTAATTTGGAAGGAACTTGGTGATTTCTTTACCGATTATGATAAAATTCTAGATCTTGGATTCGTGCATAATGAAAATGGGATCCTAAAATGAGTTTTAAATTAAGTTCTGGAATGTGGCCAATTATGAAGGAACGTATCTTAACCGATTATTATGAAATTTGGCATGCACGACGGAAATGGGATTCTAAGATGAGGTTCAGACGAAGTTCTGAAATATGGCCAATTAAGAAGGAACTTATCCTTTTCTTCCTTTCCTTTACATGAAAATGGGCCATTAGGAAGGAACTTAGTGATTTCTTTACCCATTATGATTAATTTCAACATGTTCGTTGGAAATAGGGTTTTAATTGAATTTTAGATAAAATTCTAAAATAAGACCAATAAGGAACTTGGCTGTTTTTTAACAGATTATGATGTTATTCGAATTGTACGATGGAAACGGGACTAAAATATTTAATATGAAAACGTTCTGGAATATGGTCAATTCCTTTCTAATTCGTGCCATTTTCCAAAACTTTATGCAAACATCATTTAAGAATCTCATTTCCGTTGTGCAAGCTGAATTTCATCTTAATCGGTTAAGAAACGATGAAGTTCCTTCCTAATTGGTTATATTCCAGAACTTCATGAAAACATATCTTAGAATTCCATTCCCATCGTGCAAATCGGATTTCATCATTATGATGAAATTCGATTTGCACGATGGAAATGGGTTACTCTTATCTTCTAATTCTCCACCATTCCAAATTTTCTTTACTGGCCCAGCGGGATGTGGTAAAACGTTTGTCATTAACCTTCTAATGGAAATTTACAATCACTTTACCGATAACGATGGTTGCTGTAACGCTTATATTACGTGCGCTTCAACTGGCAAATCTGCTGTGGCTATTAACATCACCACAGTGCATACTGCGTTAAAAATCATATTGCCAAAACTCGCACACTATTCAAGTTCGTCCGAGTCTTAATCATAGACGAAGTCAGTATGATAGGCGCAGAATTATTAGCACAGATCGATCAACGAGTCAAACAGATTAGCGGTACATTTGAGGTTAACTATATAACTAATTTCTAAATCAATTTCGGCAATATCAGTGAACATGTTATTTTTTATATAAACCTTTAATTTATTTAATTATAATTTTTTCAATAAAAATTTATTTATACTTTTTAAGGAATTTTAAATTAAAGTTTTTTGTCAAAAAACGATAGTTTTACCATAGACATTCATACTAGATTTCTCATTTCATAGTAACTAAAGGAAAAAAACAAAAACTTCTGATAATTCCAATGTATCGTTGTGTTGTGTATTTTATAAGGCAATGATTTTAGAATGCGTTGCAAATATAATACGTATATGCAATACATCGATAATATTTGAATGGAAAATTTTTGTTTTTATTTTCTGTTTTTAGTCAAATGAGAGATCTATTATGAATGTCTATGGTTTTACTTTAATCCAAGTAACAAAAGTGCAACCAGACATACGATGCCTACTTTGAAAAATTTTCCAGCTGAAATATGCTGTAAGTAGTACTTATAGTTATTAAGCTGCTCTCGAAACCGATACTTATTTCATACTTATTAACTTATTTGACGCCATCTTAAATAAGTATGAAAAACCGTTCGAATTGATTTCACGTACTTATTTTGACAGCGGTAACAAAAAATTGTTTGTTGTCGTAATTTTTTCAATAAAATAATTTATTTTCGCAATATAATAATTCAATTCGCTTTCCCTTCGATATATTTAGTGGGTACTCTTGAAATAATAATGTGTCTAATAAATTTTGATGACCTAAATATATATTTGAATGAAATATTAAAATCTAAAGGAATACATTTATGTACTTTTTCCAAAAACAAATTTTCATTTTGTATATATCACACTACCTTAGCAAATTTTCATTCACAAATTCACAAACAATTTAGATTTTTTTGTAAGAAAGAAGTAGAAAATAAGTCACCTCGCCAGGATACTTATTTGAATAAGTTAGGTTCCACAAATAAGTATCGGTTTCGAAAACAGCCTTAAAACGAAAAATTATTTGTCACATAAACAGCGATAACTTATACTTACAGTTGCATTTAAAAATGATTTGCCTCCTAAGAAAACGATAACTGGAAATACGATATTGAGAATATAATTTGTTTCAATCAAGAAAACTATAAGTCAAGTTATAGTATTTATAACTCGGACAAAAAATCAAAAATGACTTATCGTATTATTAGAAAATTATACAGCATCCCTCGGGAGGACCCATTTTAAAAAATGAGTTAAACTGAAATGTACTACTTTCTCTGAACTATATGAAAATGCAATCATGCAATGACGCGATAAGTAGTACTTATCGTTTTATTGCACGCATAGTGCGATATATTGTATTATATCTTATATGAATACAATTCTTATCACCAGTTTGGGATCACCAGTTTGGAACAACTAATATTAGCTGCATCTCATGGCACCTAGCTATCCGGATTATATCACATTTTACATGCAAACTTTGATCCAAAAACAATTTGGATCAAAATGTGTCTATGGTTCGCATATAAAATGTGATTTGATCCGGATAGCTTGGTTTCATGAAATGCAGCTATTAGATGCACTAACCTATCCGGATCAAATCACATTTTACATACAAACCATAGACACATTTTGATCCAAATTTGTTTTTGAATCAAAAGCTGCATTTCAAGACACCAAGCTATCCAAAAGCAAATTTGGATCAAAATGTGTCTATGGTTTGCATGTAAAATGTGATTTGATCCAGATAGCTTGGTGTCATGAAATGCAGTTGTCAACAATCTAAGGCCCGAATTTATAGTCGTTGCTAAAACTATAACTACTGTTATAGTAACAGTTTTCGTATTTATAAACCTCACTATAAGATTTATTTGTGATGTAACAATGGTTATAGTGATCAAAATCCATCACTATAACCGTTGCTACAATATAACCAAGACAAGAAAGTAAATTCGAAATTCGTATCGAATTTTATACATGATTTTAAAATGATTTTCGAAAATCGTTGCTATAGCAATAGCAATAGTTACGACTATAAATTTGGGCCTAAATTTTGATGGCTTCAAATAAAAATAAAAATCTCTTACAGATAAAAATAAAAAACTGGTTTCAAAAAGAATGAGATTGGCAAACAGCTGCAGAATATACGCTATTCTAGATCCATTGGCGTTCCATGTAAGTCAAATTATTGTCGCAAGTCAATGATTCGCAAATGTGGTTGGCTTATGAGCAATCGTCGAAAACAATATAAATCTTTTTGGAATATGAGCTGGGAACAAACAAAAAATGTATACATACATAATCGAAATCATGTAAAACGGGTTTCTAAAAAAAATTTCTACTTAACAACCCTGAAGTACCATTTTAATGTTAATTTTGCGTATGTACCTGTGTGTAAATTATCTACTTTGGGCATTAAAGAAGGGATTGTTCGTTCCTGGGTGTAAATTGAAGATGTCGAAATACACTCTAGTGCAGAACTCATTAAATTTGAAAAACCTGCAGTCTTACGAGATAGAAAGGATACCAAAAGCGAAGTAATGTTTTTAGACCAAAACTAAATAAGCTGCTTAGTTACTATTGCAGAAAACAAACAAGTAAATTATATTTGGAACAAAATTTTACGAATTATAAAGTAGTGTACACTTGGGTGCAAAAAATTCGTACATTGATAAATTTTCATCAAAATTTCAAAAATATCAAAAAATCCAATGTTTGTTTAATTTTCTTAAATGTAGATTCAAAGTCTGTTTCAACACCTATCCAGTGGTACCATTTTTGTACTTATACCGTGTCAACAAAGTAATATTTGGGGTCAATATCTGAAGTATACGTTTATTGTGAATTTATCAGCATGAAAATTAGTGGTAAAAATCGAATTAAAACATGGAAATCAGCAAAAAAACATTTTTATTAATAAGAAGTATTCCCTCCCCTAGTTCGAATGACAGCTTCCATTCGATGTTTCATCGATTTCACCAAAGTTTTCACCAAATTTTGAGGTATCGCCTGTAATTCCTCTGCGATCGCCTGTTGCAGCTCCTGGAGACTCGTTGAAACAACATCTCTGGCTCGAACCCTTTTTTCAGCTCGCCCCATAAATGTTCGATGGGATTGAGGTCTGGGCTTCGAGCTGGCCACTCCATAACAGGCACATCCACCTCTTGAAGGTACTGGTAAACTATACCAGCCGTATGTGGTCTCGCATTAACCTGCATTAACACGAAGTTTTCGCCAATAAAAACGGCAAGAGGTACGACATAGTGCTCAAATACTTCCTCAATGTACCGTTAAGAACTAAATCCTCTTGATCGACGGCCAGTATTCGCTCCGGAGATGAACACAAGATTTATCTTCGCCTCCAATGACATACCTCCCCAGAACATGCACGATCCACCGCCACATGAGATTCGTTCTTCAAAGAAACAATGTGCAAATCGCTCTCCTGATCTTCTATACACTCTTCCTCGCCCATCATTGCCATGTAAACACATCCTGCACTCGTCAGAGAACATAACTATTCTCCATTGTTTTTCTGTCTAATCCAAATGCTCTCGAGCGAACTGAAAGCGGGCTCGCCGGTGGGATGGGGTCAATTTCGGCCCGTTTACTGGTCTGTGTGTAGTCAGATTACCTTCTTGAAGTCGTCTTTTAACTGTCCACCAACTGACTTCGGATTCACGAACTTCTTGGAGCCGCTGTCTCAGTTGAACCGCATTCAAACGACGGTTTCACAACGAACTAGTTACAATAAAGCGGTCATCACGCTGTGTTGTAGCACGAGGTCGGCCAGATTCTTGATATCTCTGCCACACTCGACGAACGGAGAATCGGCTGAAATTTAGTTATCGAGCCACTTCACTTTGGTTCTGCCCCGCATCAATTAGTGCAACCTCTTGAGCGGCTACCTCTGGTGCGGTATTCATTGTCTTGTTTCGGATGAAGACGTAATCGATGGAAGACCGTTCAGGCTAAGCGTTGATATGTGAATGACAATTTCGAACGACCGAATTCGGGGTATGCTATTGTATTGTTTTTATTGAATTATTTTTAGATGTTAATTGCTACCCATTATGCGTGCTTCGAAAGCCTACTGTATGCACTTTACTTTCGTGGAAGTTACATGAAAAGTTTATACTTTGAATCTGCATTTAAGAAAATTAAACAAACATGGGATTTTTTGATATTTTTGAAATTTTGGTGAAAATTTATCAATGTGCGAATTTTTTACACCGAAGTGTATGATGCATATAAAGAATTTTGTTCAGTTGAATAACCTCTTAAGAGCCGAATGAACCTCTTAAGAGCCGAATCACATAATGATGAACCAATTTAGACTAAAAAATTTAAATACGTAACACAATTAAAACGAAATTAAAATAAAAGTTATATTTTAAACTGTTTAATTATACTTTTTATTAAAAACTATATTTCAATAATAATTTAACATATTATTTACAAATATAAAAAGGGAACAAATTAAAAAACATAGCTTTTACGTGATCTTTTTATTTTATTTAATTTAGGTCAGAAGACCGTTTTCGGATGTTCGTCCTTTGTCGATTCTATTATACCACGGAGTATAATAATGGGAACCTGGTATAAAGTATTATACCAGGGAGTATAATACTATACCAGTTTTATTAGTCACATAAACAATGTAACCCTCTATATTCCAAAAAAAGGTAGATGTGACATTTGTGTACAATTTGAGGCAGGCAATTATGGGCAAGACCCAATACAAAATACATATCAAAACTAAAGACAGGGCCCAACATGAAAAATCATTGGACAAAATTGAAGCGGAGGCCGGAAAATGCATTGTTCTTTGACTTGCATTTATAACGAAGCAACAAAACAAGCTACTTGTTACTGGTTCGATGAGACTACCTGCGATCTACAATCATCCATGTTCGCATCATTTTTATTGAATTATTTAAATAGAAAGGTATTTCATATACATGAATGCTCTTATCTAATTACAAACACATTATATTTATAATTTACTACAGGTTCTAGTAGTCGAAAAATACAAATGGTTGCCAATAAAAATTTATTCCGATAGTTGTTGCTACTAAAATCGGAATTATGTTTTGTCAAACGCTATCCTCTTATTTTCTACTGAAAACAACATTTGTATAGAACAAAAATTCTTAGTGAAAAGGCATATATTACATACATGGAGTGTGATTCTGTAAATGCCACAATTGAACGAACCCTTAAGAAAAAGATGATGGAAGTACCAAAAGATTATTTATTTTATTCGCAACGAGCTTGTAAGAAAACACCGTACGAAATAATTGAAGTGGTTCAACGTATTTTAAGAAATCTTAAATCAAATTTATTTTTTAACTCAATTAGATCTGGAAACAAGCCTCATGATCCAACCGTCTTTGATATTCGTTTTTTAAAATACGAAAACAAAATTATTTTTTATCTTCTTAACTTTGACGAACAATATGGAAAATTGCCACATCGCAGAAAGACTTCAACGAAAATTGCGAAAATAGTCATATACACCACAAAAAATTGTTTTCTATTGGGCTTTTTAATTCTATTTGGTCCTATGTGTTAAATTCTTCCAAGTAGGACACAATATGTAATTTACGTAATTTTTCTTATGAGTTCTTTAGTGTCCTATATCCAAAGAAATGGACATAATACAAAGAATTTCTAAAAATCATTTGAGAATCCCATTTCCATCGTACATGCTGAATTTCATCAAAATCGGATAAGAAATGACCAAGTTCCTTTTTTTTGTCCTCCTTTTCCTTCTTATTTGGCCCTAATGACACATGCGCTTTATTATTATTGTAACTTAAAAAAAAATAAGTTTAACATAACTATGGGAATGGTCCTATGTATATCTATTTAGGACGTTTTTGCTTCAAAAAATGTTCCTTACCCCAGTTTTATGGCTAAGTAGTGGAATTTTTATCACTGGAACATGGAAAGTAATAAGGCTTTTTATAAAAATAAAGTACATACAATTAAAAATTATCTTGAGAAGGTAACCGTATTTTTGCTAAAAGTAAAAAATTCGATTTCTAAACAATTTTACAAATGGCGTGTAGGTCAAGAGGGAACTCACACGACGATATGTAATATATTAAGCTGTTCCAAAACAAATGTCCGATTTCGGACAGCTAACATTTTTATCGAATAAGCACCTTCCGCTTCAATATACTTCCGCCAACGAGTTACAAGCTTGTTGATCTCAGTCGAGTGAAAATCCTAGGTTCTGGAGGCGATGAAATCCTTAAAGGCATCTTCGGTAGAGGTCTGATCATGGAAGTGTTTCTCTTTAACGAAGTGATTGAGGTATTTGAAAAGGTCGTAATTCGGAGAAAATTTACGGTGAGATGTGAGACAAGCGGTCGAGCATTGCTCTGCAGCAGAATCGGTCTCTTCGGTTGACCAATGCACGCTGAAGTTTGCAGCTTCTCGTGCATCGTCTCCAGTTCGTCACAGTACTTCTCCGCTGTGATTGTTTCACCAGATTACAAACAGTGCTAATGCACCACTCCTGTTGAAGCCCACCAATCATAGTATTTTTCGGGGAAGTACTTGGGAGGTTCACCTCGGTCCAGCCACTGCGCTAATCGTTTACGATTGTCGTACAGGAGCCACTTTTTTTTACACGTAACAATACGGTCGAGAAAAGAGTCGTTTGTGTCGCGTGCAAGCAATGCCGAGCTGATCTCATTTCAGTGAGTGCGATTACTCGCGGCGTGTTCATGCGGAACCCTCGTTCGTGCGGTATCTTTCTATTCTTCGAGAGCCTCATCTCCGTTATAACACTTTTCGAACCAGCATAGAATGGTGCCGAACACAGTGTTGATTTTATTCGCCGTTTCGGCAGCATTTGTTTCAAATTTGAACTTGTACAGAAAAATCAGCGTTTTCCCATCGTTCGCTTTGACAGCTACAGGAACTCTACCGTCTTACCTCGGTCTTTTATTTAAGACCGATTTAACAAAAAAAGCGTAATTTTGTTCTTATTTACAAATTTTAATTTAAAACGTCGATTCTTAACTTCGAAAAGAAGGACTGGTCCTTTTATTTGAAAATCCTTCTATGCAAATTATTTTACAAACTTCTAAAATTTTGCTAAAAAATAAATAGAGGGACCGGTCCTTTTTTCGAAGTAAAACGGTAGACTAAAATTAAATAGAAAGCAACAAGTTGCTTACATAGAGAAATGTTTTCTGAAAATAACGGTAACCGCACCATGATTCTCTACAAAATAAGATACATATTGGGTAAACGTGTAAACTTGTAAAAAGCAAAGCTTTCTTTTATTTATTTTAAGGAGTAGTCAAATCGAAAAATTGCGAACTCATTAAAGCAAGCTTCGGTTTTTGCAAGTTTACACGTTTACTCATTATCTTATTTTTTACAGAATAAGGGACCTGCACCCTCATTCTCTAAAAATCAAGATAATGGGTAAACGTGTAAACTCGTAAAAAGCAATGCTTTCTTTTATTAGTTTGTAATTTTTCCATTTTATTTGAAATAGTAATCAAATCAAAAATTGCAAATTCATTAAAGAAGGCTTCGCTTTTTGCAAGTTTACACGTTTACCCAATATCTTGTTTTTTAGAGAATCAGGGTCCTGGTTATCACCAAATTGACAGGTATGATAGACAAAACATTACTCTTCAAAAATCGGACATTTATTTCGGAACTACCTAATATTTTGACGATGGTTTGATTATCAATGTTAAAAGGTTAATGATAATTTGTTTTATACTATACGAGTATTGAGTTTCCTTTATACAGTTTTACGTAGCCGCATGCGAGTTTTTTGAAACAATAGAAAGTTATGGAAATATTAAACTCCGTTTCCTTCGTCGTTTATTTATACGACAAAACATGAAAACATTATGAGATGTGCTGTCATGTTCTCTCTTGCTTAACATGTATATTATCTTTGTTGCAAGGGAAACATATCCAAACAATACAGAAGAAATTAAATTACTTAATTTCAGAACGACGCGGTTTATTCTCTGTGTGTTAGTGATAATAGGCGGTCAAATTATAAAAAAAACATGTAAATGATTAAGGCGACATTATTTACTTATGCAAATTTAATTATTATATTTTATCCAGCCATAGTACAAAGAAAATTTAAATGCCTGAAGATGATTTGGTTAGATGGTTAGAGCTGTTTGTACAAAAGAAATAAAAACTAGGAATACAATTTACGCTTACACTCATGATGACGATGACTGTGGGTATTGTTTATTTTAGAAACAAATTATATTTTAAAGGTTATTTATCTAAGGCGAGAGACTAAAACAAAAAAGAATTTTAAATATCCTTTTTGAGACTTTCTAAAATATCAATTTGGTTTTTGTGTTTTCTATACAAAATTGTTGTTGTATTTTAATGTTTTCTAATTATTAACCTGAGAAATTTGGTTACTTTTGGTTATTTACTTGGAATTAAAATAGATAAGACAAACAATCTATGTGTTTTTTTCATTCCGTTTGTTTATAAACGTACACATAATATATTTTCGGACCTAATCTTTATTAGTGTGCCTTACTAAAAATGTTGTGTTGTAAAAAAATCTGTTTATCAGGTAGAAACAAAATATAACTTACAAAGCAAATCAATTAACAAGGATTTTAAGGCAACAATGTGATTGCATTACATTTTTGGGTTTTGTAATCTTAACGATTATCTCATGATTCACATTGTTAACTGTGTGCGATTTAATTTTATGTACTTTTAATATCAAACATTTTCAATCAAATGTGTGTACACGTCTATAATAAAATAAAAGCTCTCTACTGAATTTATTTATTTATTACCATATATCGTCCTAAACAGCAACAATAAAATGTCATTCAATATGTACGTGTTTGGGAGGGTGTCTCAGATCGCATTCTAAACATAAATAATTCGATTAAAAATGCTTCGCATAAAGAATATTTATTCCCAAATTTTCTATTGAAAATTTCTGGTTGTTGTATAGTAGATACATAATTTATTCGAAATATTAAATATAAGTATACATTGCTGGGAAAAAAATTGGGCAAACATATTTTATTACAAATTGGAGTCTTTTTTTGCTAAAATTACAAAACTTTTGAAAGCAATTGGCTTATTGTTTCATTTTAAATACATGTATGACCCAATCTTTTGAAGAAAAAAAATGTACCTGCAATATAGGGGGAAAACCCGAAAAATGCCAAAATATTCAAAATGCCATGATTGGAGTTAAAGTAATGGAATAAATTAAATACTTATTTTTTAATTTTTTTTTTTTTTTTTTACTGATTTATAGAAATTCTATCTTTAATATTAATATTTTGTTGGACCGCCATTTGCTTTTATTACAGCGATACACCTCTGATTCATTGAATTTGATAAATTTTTCAAAGTCGTAAAAGGTATGGATTCCCAAATCGTCATCAACAAACTTTTTAAAGCTTGAATTGATTCTGGGCGCTGCGAGGTACTTTTTTACCTTTAAATGAGGAGATAAGAAAAAAAACAAGTTTTTAACAAATTATTTATGTTTATCTGAAAGCCAATTTTTCTATCTACAATTCAAAATTAAGAACTCACAACTTTGGTGGTATGGCATGGAGCGTTGTCGTGTAGAAAAATAAATCTGCAAGTCTCGCCACAGAGCTTTAACACAGAAGGCTCAAATTCGTTATGTAGGACCTGCAGATAAACAGCTGCTGTCATTTTGGAACTAAGGAAGCACAATCAACCGGTTTCATTTTCAGAAAAGCATCCTCAGTCCATAATTCCTTCATTTTTCGGTGGAAGTCTTAAAAGACATTCGTTGCTAAGCCTCTCGCGAGATTCTCTCCTTACGAGAATTCTTCCATCTCCAACATGCAGCTTGAATTTTGATTCATCGGAGAAAATCACATCATTCCACATCTCTTGAGTTCAAGAAACATGCTCCTGAGCCCATAGCAAACGTCTTTTTTCACTCGTAATGCGAACTCAGGCTTCTGGACTGGTTTAAGTGCTCTCAAACCAGGTTTAACAAGTCTTTTTCTCACTAAGCTGGCTGAAATTTATTTTCCCATTGCTCGCTCAAAATCCCCTCTTATGTCCGATGAAGTTTTAAAACGGTTCCGACGACATTGTAATGTTAAAAAATGATGTTCCACTGGCGTTGTCTTTCTGGGCCTTCCAGAGCCTTTCTTTATTTGTGTACTGCCCATCTCTCACATTTTATTAATATTCCACGCGACAGTACTTTGAGGCATGCTTAGCTTTCTGCTATTTCACGCGTGGTTAAATTTTCTCGCGCCAAAATCAACATATTGCTTTTACACTGCTCACTAACTTTTCCTATTTTTTTAAACTAAAATTGCATTTTATTCTTTATTTGACTAGGATTATCTACAGAATAACTTAATCTTACAAAATATGCACTATTTATACTCAATAAAATACTTGCAGGCATTAAAACAACTGCACCCTAATTACGGCCAAGAACGGTAGGTGTATAAAATAAATTAATTGTTTAACCAATTGTTTGCACATCAGTTGCGGGGTTTACCGCCGTAATAGAGGCAAAAGGCGGTTCGACAAAATATTAATATTGAAGATAGAATTTTCACAAACCCCTTAAGTACCAAATGGGATATTTTGAATATTTTAGCAATTTATCGATTTTACCCCTAAATTGTAGGTATTTTTTATTTTTTTTTTTTAAATTGAGTCATAAATGTATTTAAAATAAAACATTAAGTCAATTGCTTTCAAAAGTTTTGTAATTTTAGCAAAAAAAAGACTCCAATTTGTAATAAAATACGTTTACCCAATTTTTTTTCCCACCACTGTATGTATACATACTTCAATCAATAATTCAGTACAAAGGTTATAAAGATTAAATATAAAGCTTTTTCCAAATAAATTCATTTAGAACTTTTTGATGAAACAATAATAAAAATATAGACTTTAATTTTATTAATAATGATGAGCAACACTTTTTTGAAATACAATCCTAACCAAAATTATTTGTGCCTGCTAAATTTTTGATACAACGTAACACAAACAACTTTAAATTTAATTTTTGAACATATTAATTTTAATTCAATAAATTTAATTACCATGTTTTACATTTCATCAATCAAATTTGTTTTTTAAATTTTAGTTCTAGGAGAAATTACAGTTAATTTATGTTTTGCCAAAACAACAGATTATACTTTTTTACACTTTCTACCGTAGGCACTTGGCGAAACACACTTAATACACACATTTTTAAAATTTTTTAAAAACACTTGTTAAATATTTCGCAAAATTTTGCGAAATATTTAACAAGTGTTTTTAAAAAATTTTAAAAATGTGTGTAACAACAGATTATGTTTGGCTAATTAAATAAAGATATAGTCATTCATGTTTTGTATGCATATGGTCACACTGCTACAAAGTTTTGGTATTGTTAGATCATGAATGGCTTCCACTTTAACTTAAACATCGACAAGTTTAAATCGAACCCCTACCCTGACCGAGTACAATAATTATATTCAAGAACTTTCTATAATTTTGTGATAGTGACTCTTCTTATGTATGGGAGCATTATCGTGCTGAAGAGCAAATTGAAGACCGACTAGTTTATTATCAACCAGGAATGTTTCTTCATGAAATAAACCGAAATTGAACATTTCCCTTGAATAGTCCAGTATGTACAGCAGTGTATCCACACTAATCGATGCTCGATGTTTATGTAATAATAAAAATATTGGTCTTCAATTTGCTCTTCAGCGCAATAATGCAATGTACAATACATAAGAATTACTGCCACGAAATTATTCAAAAATCTTGAATATAATTATTTGTCTCGGTGAGGGCAGGGTTTCGATTTAAACGTGCTGAGGTTTAAGTTAAAGTGGAAGATATTCATGATCTAACAAAACCAAAAATTTGTAACATAGTGCCAAGAAAGCCGAGTGGGATAAGATTCTAGGTGATGTTAAAAACAAATTGTTGAACCACTTGCGAGATGTAATAGAGAATAAACAAAAACAGACCATATACATACAAAACATGAGTGACTATATCTTTATTTAATTAGCCAAAAATATTCTTAAATTTAATTGATTTATTATTTTACTTTGATTTTTTCCATAATACACAAATAATAATGAGAACAAATTTGTGGATACAAATAATTTTGGCAAAAACATAAAAAAATGTTGATTGAAATGTAAAGCATGGTACCTAATTAAATTTTATGAATTAAAATAATGTTTTCAAAAAGATAATTATTTATATATAATTTTTAAAGTTGTTTGTGTTACGTTGCATCAAAAATTTAGCAGGCACAAATAATTTTGGTTAGGACTAAATAAATAAGGGTATATAGTATATAAAACAATAATAATGCTTGTATGTAATTTGATATATGTATTATATTTTCATTGTTATTTTATTTTATTCATATTACTTGTCAACATAAGATTCTACATGAAATCGAAATAATAACTATTCAAAACCAACTCGTTTAATGTTGTACAGACATTCCAAACAACGAATTGAATTAATAATCTAAACATAAGTTTTACAAAAAGGATTGCACTATTCAAAAAATTAAGATTTATAATTTTAAAACTATTTAAGAGACATCACTACTATTGGTAGAGTGAATACCTACATATATAAAACTAACATAATACAACCTGAAACGGATATATTTTAAAGCATATGAATTATTTCTTTTATACAAATCAGAGGTAATAATAAAATAAACTGACAAAGAATGAATGTCTGCATAAAAACATAATGTAGGTATTTAATTTATTAATTATATTAAATAAATAAATTATGTTTTTAATTGTATTTATTAATTTTATTTTTAGATTCCTTATTGTGAAATTTGATTTGATTTTTTTATCTTGCGATCAAGATCGATTTCGATATTAAAATATCATCGTCAGTTGGTAATTACTTTTTCTATACTACAAATATAACGGCTATTTTTTCTTCTTTATATACAGAAAAAATATTCATACTCCGTGTTTACGTTGATCAGAATTTTTTGAAATAATACACTTTAGTTGAACAGCTTACATTGATTTACGAATTTTGTAGAATCAAATCGTATAACTTGTTGGTTGTGGTGTTAATTTTGGTATTCAATAAATATCTGTTGTTTTTGTTTTTGTAAATTTCGATTTCTTCCAAACGATCCATTGCATCCCCTTTTTTTAATCTAAACTTTTTTTAATCTGTTTAGATTAAAAAAAGGGGATGCAATGGATCGTTTGGAAGAAATCGAAATTTACTAAAACAAAAACAACAGATATTTATTGAATACCAAAATTAACACCACAACCAACAAGTTATACGATTTGATTCTACAAAATTCGTAAATCAATGTAAGCTGTTCAACTAAAGTGTATTATTTCAAAAAATTCTGATCAACGTAAACACGGAGTATGAATATTTTTTCTGTATATAAAGAAGAAAAAATAGCCGTTATATTTGTAGTATAGAAAAAGTAATTACCAACTGACGATGATATTTTAATATCGAAATCGATCTTGATCGCAAGATAAAAAAATCAAATCAAATTTCACAATAAGGAATCTAAAAATAAAATTAATAAATACAATTAAAAACAAAATTTATTTATTTAATATAATTATAAATAGTGAAATAATCCACAATCAATATAAATATCTATTTTTAATATGAATATCAATTTTAATTTATTTTTTTATCGTTTTGCGGTTCAACAAAAACTTGTCGATAATTGTATGTACTTTATGCGGGAAATAATTAGGTTTTTGGAAAAAATACAATTACATCTGCGAATTTTATGGAAAATTATTTTTCATTGCAAGACATTTTGTAAATGTCATTAATTTTAATCATAAATAGCAATAAGTATCAGGGCATATAAAAGTCTGGAGAAAAAACAAAAACTCATCGTCACGCTATATATATGTTATTTATTTATAACCGCGGTAGAATTATTTATTCTAATAATTTTGTTTTTAATTTACCACGGTAATTAAGGTTAAATTAAATATAAATTTGTAGAAGTTAATAATTTAATTTATTCATCATAATAAATTCGTCTTTTAATTAAAAAAAAATATATTTCACGTTTATATTACGAGGGTGGGCCATCTCTCAGCATGCACAATTTTCAAAAATTCCGGTATTTATAGGTAATTCGATCCAATATAATCATTACAAATTCAAACTGTGTGGAATTGTTCGAACCAAGTGACAAAATCTTTTTTGAAACTAATGGAAAGTCCTCTTTTTGACTGTAACTAATTTTTTATGTTTGTCAAAAATTGAAAAAAGTTGCTAAATAGTTTTGAGTAATTACCCAGCAAACGTGTTTTAAGTAACACATGCAAGACAAACTCAAGACTTGTTATGGTAACAAACCCAAGTCAGTCAAAATACAACTCCATGTATTTGGGACGAAGAGTCTTCAAAGACATGTCTTGTGGTCGTTATTGGTAACATGTATACAAGATGTCTTGGGTAACATATCTCAAGGTCTTCAAAGGTAATATGTCTGGTGGTCGTTATTGGTAACATGTCTGGTGGTCGTTATTGGTAGCATGTCTGGTGGTCGTTATTAGTAACATGTCTGGATGTTGACTTTTGTAACATGTTTAGTGGTCGTATTAGGCAATATGTCTTGCGTTCTTCATTGATAACATGTTTCGGGTTTGTATTTAGCAAGATGTCTGACGACCGTCTTAGGTAACATGTTTGAAGCAGTCACATCACACTCGTAATATATCTACCCAGCAAAAGTAGAAAATATTATTCCCCTCCCCCTTTCTTTACCCCAGAGTCAATACAAAATGTACCGACTCTCAAAAATGAGAACCTCTTTGAGATTTTTGTGTCGCTAATTCTACGAACAAACTACAAAAATCCAACTCTCGCTAAATACATTAAGTATATAACCAGAGTGTATTGACTTAGCGAATTATATTCACTTACTCAAAATCAAAAAACCCAAGCAGAAATCTCATTTGTGTGTGTATCATGCCCACACGAATAATTACGAAGTTTAAAATTTGTTTGATTAAATATGAAAATATGTTTTCGACAACATATTATTTTATAAATGCATTTTGTATGAAAAGCTTGGTATGAAAGTACTTAATACGACCACCAAACATAATACAAAAGTCAACATCCAGACATGTTACCAATAACGACCACCAGACGTGTTACCTATGAAGACCTTGAGATATGTTACCTAAGACATCTTGTATACATGTTACTAATAACGACCACAAGACATGTCTTTGAAGACTCTTCGTCCCAAATACATGGAGTTGTCTTTTGACTGACTTGGGTTTGTTACCATAACAAGTCTTGAGTTTGTCTTGCGTGTGTTACTTAAGACACGTTTGCTGGGTTTGTTAACACTTTTTGTTTTATTTTTTTCACAAATAAATATTGTATTGAATTTAAAATATTTTATAAGAAAAATATTTTTTATATTTAAATTAAATAATATATATTTAGCCTACAAAAAAAATTGAACACATCACCATCCGCACAAAAATGTCAAAAATAATAATAAAAACTACAAAAAATGGCGAAATATTATGCATTTTGTGCGTTGCAACCAGAAGACTTATACCATTCCTTCTAATTCCCACCGATAGGAGCGCTTTAAATTACATAACGCGTGTGTCTCTAGTAACATACTGAAGACAACCGCAAGGCATGTTGCCTAAGAAATTTGCCTCTTTTTAACTAGTGTCATTTCATATTATTTTCTCTATCCCATACAAGCAAAAGACTTGTTACCAAAGACAAAAAATTTGCTGGGTATTGTAAATTTTGCAACAACTCTGTTTACAAAATCCGTGTTGCTGCATTTTTGATTTAAATTTTATTTAATACAGAGTACTTGGATTAAATACTTTTCACACCGAATGCTATGTAGGCATTAAAATTTTTAAATTCACAAACATGAAGCGTCGACTTTTACCATTTGATAGCCATCAACAGTTTTGTTGTTTTATTTGCGGGTTGTGAATTTAACGTGAAATATTGAATTTTTGAAGAAAAAAAAAAAAATTAATTAAAGTCGTGGCAATTAGTAGTAGTAAACACTGTGTTGTCAAAATGAAGAATTTTAGGTTGTGTTGTGATAATTGATTTTGCTTTGTCATCGGATTGTAAAACGTGCATGTAGATAACTTTATTGTAATGTATTTTAATTTTTTATAATTATCATAGAAAACATATGTATTTGACATTGTTAATCAAATAAAACTAATTTATCTAACTTAAAACACTTTTCCAGTTTTTTTTATATGATGATTTGTTTTAAGAGGAATTCCCCTTAAGGAATTAAAAAGAAAAAGAAAGTTTTGCACCAACATCATTTTACTTTTTAAGATATAAATAAACTATTCGACTAGATTTTTATATTTTGGTGAGTAGTTGGTGAATTAATGATTATTTAAGCATGAAAATATAAAATATTAATTTAACCTCAATGGGCATTTTTTGCTCGGGATATACGGTTACGGAAGGGATAGGGGGGAGGGGGGGGGGCTACGCTGGCTTCAAAACGGATATGTGGTGAAATGTCTTCTAGAAAAGTTTCAAACTTACTATTTACTATCAAATATATTGGTTAAGTCAGATTCTCTTCGATAGAATTGGTGTTTAATCGGCAGTTCCAATTAGGGATGGAGTCTCTTAAATAAACGGTCAATGAAAAAGTTTGTGGCGTTTTTTCCAATAAATGGATTTAAAGTCGCATGATTTTGGTGGTACTAATCCAAACAGACCATACTAAAGAACGTTTGGAAGGCGACAGTCTATAGATTATTAAAAAATGAACATAGTGTTTGTGACCTGACACTTGGTCAATTCAGTCGAAAATAATTGCGTTTTGAAAATGAGCCGAAATTCTGAAAAAGTCACTATAATTTACAATATCTCTTCGACCAAGGCGATAACGCTTCCCTGTCTTGTGTAATATTGTTTAGGATGCAGATGGTTTCTTGAACAATATATGCGGCGTATGTTCCACCTCAAAGCTCCACTGTGGTTTACAACTTGCCGAAAAGTAGTGCCGAAGAAAATTTTTCATTTGCATCAAATTTGTAAAGTTGCAAATTTAAATGGCAAAATTCTGGACCTGGTATTAGGTTGTTCAGAAATTAATGCAGGTTTTATGATTTTATTTGTTTGAACAGTTTTTTAACAATAAAAAATTACGCAAAGGGTGTAACATTATACGTCATTTTAAAGCATAGTTTATGCTCTTTCTTACCATATAATCTATTTTAATTCTTAATTGTATTTTTGTCTATTTTTGGACGTTTCAAGTAAAGATGTCAAAACTAGAATTTCACCAAATTTACTTGTATGAATTTAAACTCGGCCCCAGTGCAGCACAAACGGCTTGAAACATCAATGAAGTTTGGGGCCAAGGCAATGTTAACGAATGCACAATTCAACGTTGATTTCAAAAATTTTGTCGTGGTAAATTCAGTCTTGAAGATGAGAAGGGTCGCTGATGTCCCTCTGCATGAATTGAGGGCTTTGGTGGAACCAAATCCACGCACGACTGTTCGAGAGCTTGCAATGGACCTAGGCGTAAGTATTGGATTAATTTCGGAACATTTGAGCCGAATTGGAAAGTCGAAGAAGCTCGACCAATGGGGGCCAGACGAATTGAACGAAAACCAAAAAAAAAACGCCTATGAAGTCTGCTTGTCATTTCTTTTGCGCAACAAAACACGAACTATTTCTCGATCGCATTATGGCGTGCGATGAAAAGTGGGTTCAATACGACAACCGGTGACGTTTAGCGCAGTGGTTGGACCGAAGCAAAGCCTTAAACATTTATCCAAACCTGAGCTGCATCAAAAAAAGACTATGGTGACTGTTTGGTGGTCGTTAGTTGGAATTATCCACTAGAGCTTCTTAAATCCTGACGAAACTATCACAGTAGAAAAATATTGTCAACAAATTGATAGAATGCGTAAAGAACTGAAATGTCTGCGTCCAGCATGAGCTAATAGATAGGGCCCAATTCTTCTGCACTGACCACACGTTGCACAGTCGACGCTGCAGAAGTTGAACCAACTGGGCTACGAAGATCTGCCACATCCACCATACTCAGCAGACCTCTCGCCAACCGACTATCACTTTTTCAAGCATCTTGAATACTTCTTGCAAGGAAAAATCTTTAATGATCAAACAGCCGCCAAAAATGCCTTCGAAGGATTCGCCGCTTCCAGAACTTCAGAATTCTATGGTACTGGAATTAATAAAATTGTATCTTATTGGCAACAATGTGTAGATTCTAATGGTTTTTATTTCGATTGATAAAATTTATTCTAAACTGAGATATGTCGTTTTAGATAAAATGATTGAAAACCTGCATTAATTTCTGAACAACCTAATATTTCTGAATGACCCTAACTTGGATCGGTTACAAAATCAATGGAGCCATTTGTTCCTGATAGACTTCACCATAGTGGATTGGATATTAACTTTGATTGTCAGGAACTATTTTGTAAATTCAATAACACTATACCACCGAGGTTAAGCTTCAATTTCAATAAGGCTAATATTACTGGACTTCAGGATTTCTTCGAAAATGTGGACTGGGATGGAATTTTTAAGTCTAAATGGAATTACATTAATGCTCCAGTTGTATCTTTGTATTCGGGTTTGTTTGAAGCTTTTGACAAACATTTGCCTAGGAGCTGTAAACGTAAGAATAATTATCCTTCGTGGTTTGACAACAATTTAGTCAATTTAAGGAACAGAAAAAATAAGGCTCATAAACTTGCTAAAGCTACTGTTGGCAACTTGTTTTATGTTAATTCTTTTCGGCAACTGCGCCGGGAATTTGATAATCGGCAATGGCTTGCATAAAAAACTTATATTTCACGGCTTAATAATTTAATCGCTGTTTTGGTCATTTGTTGATGCTAAAAGGAAATGTTCTGGGTATCCCCAAAATGATGTCGCTGAATGATGCTACTGCTTGTAATGCTGAGGAAATAAGTGAATTAGTCAGTCTACAAAAGATACAATGATGATGTTAATGTTTCGGTGGATTCTCATATTTACTATCAGCATAATTTAATAGGAATACCGTATATTTCAGAAAATGATGTCAGCCAAGGTATATCTAAAATGAAATTGGGATGTGAATTTGATGGTATACCTGCAAATGTTCTTAAGCACTTCAATAGGTCATTGTCACTACTATTATCTCTGGTTTTCAATGAATCGCTGAAGAGTGGTGTATTTTCTTCGATATTCTATTCTATTTGATATTTCTACTTTTTTGGTAGATATATTATAAATGACTGGCCTCTTCATTTTTCTGATTGACAAGTCGAAAATGTTGTGAATGCCATTATTATTAATATATTGTGTCTATAAAAAGCCGAAAGAATCTTATTGATTTAATACAGACAACTAAACTTCTCTTTCAATTATTTTTAAATGTTGATGATATTAGTTACCTCCAGCAAAGTATTTTAGGTAAATTTAGAAAATTAAATTTTATATTACACGTTAATCTATTCATTTTATCTTAAAGGCACCTAGGGAACAATTGTTGGATTTTGCAAGGTGTATTAACTGTAGAAAAATATTTCTTCGGAAAGTGCGACAATACCTTGGTAAACAGAAAAACAAATTTATATTACTCTTTTTTGTCAAATGACCCCCACGCAATGCTTCAATCGACTTCAAATTTTATGAACAAGTAGATGATGAATCGTCAAATTTATCATCAACATAACAAAAAAATCATCGGTCCCATTTTTGAGAAAATCTGTTTGGTAATTTTCTCTTCTACTGCAACCCTCTCTATTCTATACGCGAATGGACCTAAAAATTAACACAAATTGTTTATTACTAAAATCTATCTTTGAACAAAATTTCGTCCAAAACTTTTTGTGAGAATGCGAGGTAAAACAAAAATAATAAAAATGTGCGACTGGAAGGACGGACGGAAGGACGGACACGACATTTTTCTGATCGGTGTTTCGGGGTCCTAGTAACCTAATTCGTCGAGAAATGTGAAAATCTGGACAATTTTTTTCGCAATCACAATACTTACCCCAATATAACTTCGTTATAGTGAGAAAAGTAAAAAACTAATTAAGAATTAAAATAAAAATCGTAATCAAAAAAGGATTTATCCTGTTGGTGATAATAATAAAATAAAAATAAATAAAATGAGCAGTACGCAAATGTTTTGCTCGTTTCCGCTCTGGAAATTTCGATGTTAAAGACATGCCGCGCTCTGGTCCAATCGTTAAAATTCTCCAAAAAAAAATGAGGAAGACCGGTACATTTTATCTTATAACATCACTGCAGAACCAAACATTGAGCAAAAAGCAGTTTTGAACCATTTGCATAAGGCTGAGTTTCGTCAGAAATGACGTGTGGGTCGTAGTTTGGACTACACTAAGTCGTTACGTAAATAAAGTTTACCATTTTATTCAATTAAAATTTATAATGTTAGTGTAAATTACGTTAGACATGCCACGATGCGCTTTTAACTTTCTTTTGTATCTTCGGGAGATGAGTACGGGTGATGTGTGTTTGTTTGTCAAAATGCTTAGTCCTCCTCTCTCTAGCATTGTCAGCAGCCTCGTAGTTTTCGGCGAGATACTACCACTTAATTCTACTCTTAATTGAGTGATAGCTGGCATCTGCTGCTGATGGTAACATATTATCACTGCATGTGACTGCAACGATAGTTTGACGACAACTTGTATCTTTTTTATTTAATTACATAAACGTTTCATCGCTTGCACTTGATGTGTATATTATATATATTACATAACTCAAGAATTTCTTCGATAGAATTTTAAGATATCATAGCCTAATCTAACAAATATAAAATAATGTATGTGTTACATAAGAAATAATAACTCTTGTTTTTCCATTCCTTTAAATAACATTTCACCTTGGATAAATCATTTTCAAATCACAAACTTGAAAAGTTATTATAATTTAAGCATTAGCTCAACCATTATAAGCAACGTTAATGCACCAATGCCGCCCCCACACTTCACTAAATCATTGAAACAGAACAAAAACACTAATAACTTTAATTATTTAATTTGATATATTAAACTAAATTGATTCATTAAAAAATATATAGAACCAATTATGTATAAGTTTTTATATGATTTTTATATTGACGACAGCCGACGAAATCAATTTATGAAATCTGAGATAATCTATGTACGTTTTTCTTTTTTTCTTTTGTCAGTCTAGTGACTAGGTCGTCAAATCGTTTAAGGGGACAAACATTTAGAACGCCAAAATTGAGCAGATTTTTTTGAAAGGGAAGAAATTAATGGATGTTTTTGAAATTTTGATAGTTTATTATAAGTATTTTAACGAATATTTTCCATTTTTAATCATTAGAAAAAAATGAAAATTAACGGAGATATAACATAATAAAGCCACATGGTCGCGGAGGCATTTTTTTACGGTGCCAATTGTAGCGCCGTGAAAAATGATCTGAAACAGAAGGGTAAAAGGATGTGGTCAGTATGTGCCTGATGGCAGACATAAAATAAAAAAAAATCGAAATTTTCGATAATTTTTTCTTCTTCGTGCTGCGATAAAAAAAACTACATAGTTTATTTTGAGAAATTTAAAATATGTTTAGGTTCGCCAATTGGTGTTATGTTTTCGTAACACGTGTGCAAAATTTAGCCCGATCGGTTCAATAGTCTCTGAACAATCGAGCACTCGGCTTTCGAAGTAGAATGAAAGGTAGCCTAAAAAATTGGCTCTATTTATAAGAGCTTTGAGTGCTGGTCTAAGTCATGAAGTTTTTCTTATTGTACACACATTAAAGTAAATTTTAAAGCAAAAAAAAAAAAAACGATTTTTTGAAGGTTCTAAATGGTTGTCCCCCTTAATCGGAAACGGTTCGAGTTGAAATCTGTTAATTTCCCAGTACAAATTGATGATATTACAATTGCCTAAAAGATATATGACCTTGGCTAAATTTAAAAAATTTCTAAATCGAAGTTTTGTTTTGGAATTTTTAACATCAAAGAAAAAAATTTAAATTGTAAGTTAAATATTTATTTTGCTTTAAACTGTTTGATCAGAATAATTCTTCTAATAAATCGATTAGAATAAACAGCAAATTTTCAAATTGCTTTTAAAATTTCATGTATTAATTTTATTTATTATCTTCAACAAACAATTCGTTACCGTCTAAGGTTAATTCTCTTTCTGTTAAAGCTTAAAGCGATAGATTTTAATTTTTAGTAATTGCGTTGGATTTCGGTTGTCACAAAACTATTGCTCTTTGTCCACAAGTTCAAATACCTGCAAAACTCAGTACTTCGAAATTATGCAATTTTTTAAACAAAATTGTTCCGAGAATTTGTTTACCACTAATAGCTTGATTCATATTCTTGCCTCGTGCTTTTCTTTTTTTTTGTTAATTTTATGAACGTGTCTTCGCGTGATTTTTATCTATTGCATTGGATTCTTGAAATCTCTAAATATGGTTTCTCAACACTAATTTAAAATATACTTGTATAGTTATGCTCTAATCTAATATATCATCAGTTCCAACCCCCGAACGCTTTGATTCTGCGACTTTTTTAATACTATTCGGTAAGCGGTTCTTAGCGAATTAATTTTCTTAATTACAGTATCTTTATCAGCTTCTGCTTCAACTTCTTTTAGTTTAATGACCAGTTTATTATAGCCTTGATTTCTCTTATCTCTGTTGCTATATTCCTTCGATTTCACTTTCCATAAACATGGAAGTTCTTTATATAAGTCGATAAACTCAGTAACAAATTCTTTCGAATAACTTCTCATGTCATATATTTAATTTTGTTGGCATAAAAATCAATCAGGACAGATATTTTTTTCTTCAAACTTTTTTGATAGATTTGTATTTTTAATATTTGCCACTACTCGATTCAAACTTAAATACAGTAAATGTAAAACTGTTTAGGGGGACATTACTTGTTTGCGCAAATAAAACTAGCAAACTATTTATTATCTCGATTGTTTTTATTTGTATGATTTTGTTTGTGCAAATAAATTATACAAACATAATATGGCGATTAGTGCTAATACATAGTTGCACAGATAAACTTGCGCAAACTAATTAGTCATACTTGTATAATAGTCTAACGAAAAAGTTAAAAAATGTAAATTTTAACTGGACAAACTATAGTTCTTCAAACATAAATGTACATGTAGGTGCCACTTAACCCATATTTTTGAATGACCTAGAGTTTGGTTTTCAGCCATATGATTAGACAAAATATGCTATGCTAATATTTTCTAAAGCCGCATACTACAAAAATAATTCAGTAACTTTTATGGTAATTTCTCAACAGAAGAACTTGACGGACATAAACTTTTCTCAACTTTTCGGTAATTTTTTTCCCCTCCATACCAACTTAAAAAAAAACATAATTCTTTTTTTCATACGAGAAAAATAAATTATGTTTTTTAAGTTGGTATGGAGGGGAAAAACATTTACAAATTATATGAGAAAATTTTATGCCCGTCAAGTTCTTCTGTTGCGAGATTACCATAAAAGTTACTGAATTTTTTTTTGTAGTATGCGGCTTAAGATAGTTGTAAATTAACTTGAATTTGATTTTGTTTCAAGTTTCCAGCTAGTTCGATTCAAAAGATATTCGCAACAAAAAGAATTTTTTTTAGGTTGACCCGGTTTCTCTACCGGTAGGTACTTGAGACATGGCCTAAAACTGATTAAATAATTTTTAATTTATAATTTTGTATTCCTTAAACCTCACTCTTAATTAACATATAAAATTTCAAAAAAAAAAATGGACAAGCGATTTTTTATAGAAAAATTCGAAAAAACTATATTACTTGTCTAACTTTACCCTGGTCTAATCCCCTAAATACCAATCTACATAAATTACTTATTCTTGCAAATTATTTAAATAAGAGAAAGCTCGGTCATATTGTAAAGCTTCACATTCCCTGAGGGAATTCCTCAATTTAAAAGATTCGCTTATAATCTACAGTTATCGAAGCCCAAACAACACGATTTCATTTTAACCCATTGATTTGTACTGTACACATTTGCGTACATGCATTTTAATCCTAATTTTTGGTATACAATGCACTAACAAATTCATTTTTTTTGTGTTGTTTTGTGTGTATTAGTGTTAGCTATCAAAATAACTAACGTCAGTGCGATTTTAAAATTGAACCAAGTAGATGGAATAAAAAATCTTCTCGGTAAGTGTTGACAAATTTATTAACGATTGGAGCATCACGGATTCCACCTAGTGCAATATTTTTAAACTGAGCTACCTGATAATTTGACGTTCGAAATTATTGTAAACAATTCCAATTTTGAACTGTAAACATGATTTTTACTTACCGGATTACTAATAATTGTAAATAATTCCAATTTTGGACTATAAAAACAATTTTTAATTACCGCATTGCTAAATTTTCTTTCGTCGCATTTCTGACAAAAATGTCATTTTACCAGGTGCGTCATTCTAACATTTTTCCTCGAGAGGCGCTTTCTCTACTTTTACAATCGCCAATAAAATTAATTAACCCTCGTCAGACGGCATAATTTTACAACATTAACAGTCCCCACTGTATACATTCCTTTCTATAAGCATTCCTCCCTATATGCGTTCCTTTATGATCTAGACTGAAATGTAGAAATCCTGCAAAAGTTCCATCCTCTATGGTTTCTACAAGAAAAGTTATTACCATTTAAAAAACGTGAAAAGGTACAATTGTACCTATGCCGCTTGACGAGGGTTAATCTATTAAAACATGGCAATAGTAATTTGTATGCATTTGTGTGCATACATAAATGGATTTCCGATATTCATGAGAAACAGTGACTGTTAAGCATTACGTTGTTAGAATTACATCTAAAAACTTACTGTACATAACTGTGTACAAACCGAATCAAGTGATATTTACATAATTATGTACACTTACATACTTACAAGGGATGACCCCGAACCCGAAAATTCAAAAAATTATGAAACTTTGGGAACATGTACATCTCATGTAGGTATGTACTACGCAATTTTTTTTTTCTGCGGAAAAACACTCTGACGGGGTGAAATGGATTTTTGAAAATTGGAAATTTCCCATTCTGCCTCTGCGCATAACTCGTTTACTCGTTAACGGTAAGAGGTAGAGAAAAAGTGTGGGCTTGCTTAAGACAGCAGGACGGTGTGCATGAAAGTAACTAAGGTTTTAGAAATGTCAGTTTTTTATCTTCACTAATGAAAAACACAAAAAATATTTGTTTGGATGAGTTTTATTAATAGTCCAGTCATTGACGGTTTTTCGCTCAGAATTCTTACGGACAAGACCGATTGACGTGAAATCGTGAAACTGACATTTCTAAAAGCTTATTTACTTCCATGCTCACCGTCTTGCTGTCTTAAGCAAGCACACACTTTTTCTCTACCTCTTACCGTTAACGAGTAAACGAGTTATGCGCAGAGGCAGAATGCGAAATTTGCAATTTTCAAAAATCCATTTCACCCAGTCAGAGTGTTTTTCCGCAGAAAAAAAAATTGCGTAGTACATACCTATATGAGATGTACATGTTCCCAAAGTTTCATAATTTTTTGAATTTTCGGGTTCGGGATCATCCCTTGTTAGTTATGTATAAACGCGATCAAGTATAACGTTTTTTAATTATTTGTTTTAGATTATGTCGTCGAAATATCAAAAACCTTGGGTCACTTGTAGACATCGAGGATCTATTCCGCCAGTGATTCCGACCTAAATCTGTCAGACGAGGAGCAAAATGTTGAAAATGATGAAAATTATACAACCACTCAAATAATACCAAATGTGCCTAAGAAAATATCGATATTTGAAGAAGTAATGAATGCAGACGTACCTATAAATGATTTCGAAGATGTACAATATCACCCATCTGAAGACGTTCATCATGTGCCTCCTGTAATTCTAGACGAAAATGTTCTAAACGAATTTGTCGATGAATACTCTAAACACAACATTACGGAAAAACACAATATTAAATTTAGAAGACATACGTTTAGTTCTCGCAAGTATAATTTTCAAGAACCCCCACTTCCAGATTCAGCTGCGTTTGACGCAGAATTTGATGTCACTAATAAAACTCCGCTAAGTTATTTTAAAAAATTCATTCCATCTAATTTACATACTTATATGAGCGAATGGCTGTATATTATACAAACCTATATGCAGAGCAAAATAATCAGAGTACCAAGTCATTTAAGCGAACCTGCTCAGAAGAAATGATGCAATTCATAGGGTTGCACTTGCTTATGGGCACTATGAAATTTCCGCAAATTAAAATGTACTGGAGAAAATTTCTAAACATCAATTGTGAAGCGAGCGTGATGTCGTCGGATCGCTTTTTCAAGCTCCGCTCAAACTTTCATGTTGTTAACAATATGGATATCCCGAAGGACTGTACAGATAAATTTTATAAAATGCGTCCGCTTATAAACAGCGTTTTGGATTACTGCAGAACAGTGCCTGTTGAAGAGATCGTTTCAATAGATGAGCAGATAATACCGTTTCAAGGCCATATTAGTAATAAACAGTATGTTAAGGGAAAACCTAATCCATGGGGGATTAAAGTATATTTCCTATATGGCAAAAGCGGTTTTCCATATGACTTTTTCCTGTACTAAGGAGCTAACACCGAATTATCGGTTTACGAAAGTAGCCGATTTGGGAATGGTGCTGCTGCAGTGCTGCACTTATTAAAGCGACTTACTGTTCCCGGCCATCAGCTCTATTTCGATAATTTTTTTAGTACATACCAGTTATTCGAAATATTAGAACAAAAACAAATCAATGCTGTTGGAACTATTCGAATAAATCGTTTTAATAATCCAAAATTTCTTACGGATGCTGCTTTAAAAAAGAAATGACGGGGTAGTGCCGACCAACTTACAAGTCGGGATGGGAAAATCGCGATAGTCAAATGGCAAGATAATAGATTGGTCCATCTTGCGTCTAATTTTGTAGGAAAAGGAACTATTGCACGATGCTATTGCACGAAGATTTGATAAAAAAAGGAAAGAATATGTTGATATTAACCAGCCCGAAATAGTAAAATTATATAACAACGGGATGGGTGGGGTTGACTTATTAGACCAACTTATTGCATATTACAGAATTTTTATTAAATCACAGAAATGGACGCTCAGAATAATTTTTCATTTTATTGATGTTGCCGCATGTGCCAGCTGGATTTTATATCGCGAGGAAATGAAAAGAAACGATGTATCTAAAAATAACATAATGAGTTTGCTGGAATTCAAACAAAATTTAGGAAGAACTCTTTGTGATCTTAACATGGCGCATAATCCGCGGAATGAGGTAGACCATCACAATCACAGAATAATAATGTACCCGAACCAAAAGGAATTTTTGTAAAAGGTGAAAGTTGACCTTTACCTGATGTGCAATATGACAGATTAGACCATCTAAATACTCCCTCACGATGATACAAAAGAAGCTACGCGCTGCAAAAGCAAAAATTGCAAAGGGCGGTCGCGCATTATGTGCTTGCAGTGCAAAGTACATTTTTGTTTAACAAAAGATAGAAACTGCTTCTATAAATTCCACCCACACTAAGTGAATACAATATGAACTACTGAACTACAATGAAATACGGTACCTATAATGAAGTCTGAATTTATGTTTTTGTTCCTTATATTTTATATTTTTATGTTATGTTTATTTATACTTTTTATTTTTACTTTAAGTTATGAAAATGTTGAATTATGATAAATATAAATATTTCTTATTACCTTTATCTGTTAGTTTTTTCTTGAGTGTGATTTGCGACACTTGAGTACGGAAGTACACAAACGTGTACATTATCCTACGGGACAGCTGGAGGGAATCATTTTCTAAAAATGTGATTTATTTTACTCTAGAGGTCAAGATTAATCGGGAAACCTAGGTAAACAAATTTTATTTAGCTTAAAAATAAACGCCGACTCAAAGGGTTAAATAAGTTTAAACTTCCTTTCGATTACCTATCAATTTTCGACAAAACTACCACCGAAACTTTTTTTTTGATGCAGAGCAAATTTGTAAAACTACTAACTTATTCTCTGAGGCTAATCATCTAAATAATCATCGATGCCCATCATGAAATTCTCTAGGCACCTTCTACTAGGGAGTTACCTAAAAATGTTGTATCGCACAAAATAAATAGCAGCACAGGGGCTTTACTATGAATGAAATTCGTTGACAAGTTTCGGCGATTATTGTTCTGTAATACAAAGGAATTACCTAAAGGAAATAACGAATAAGCCGAATTTTTAAAAATCATTGATTACCTGTAAATCTTTAATACCAAGCTCAACGCCAGAATAATATTGAATAATCTGCAACAGGGAATAAATTTAAATATGTAATCTATAAAATAGTCTGGAAAATATCATTTAGTCATATTCACCTTATAATATCCCTCGCAAACCTCGAGTAACCACGCACTAATATTATTTATAGAAAGACTGGACAATTTCGAATAACCTGGAAGCCTATCAAATCAAATCTTTGATTCGTTGCAATTTGAATGTATCAAGAAAATGTCCAAAGTCACTCGTATATTTAAAACTTGTTTTCCAATGTGAGATTAACCAAATTTATAGCATTACGCCTCTCGACAAACGTTTTAGTTGCCCTAACGATTTTTAAGTCAAATCTACGTATAAATTAAAAATATGAGTAATTTATAAACGACGTTACTTAAAAATAACGTAACTCAAAACGAAGTAACTTGATGACGAAAACATCTTAACGGGTTGAAAAAGCGAAGAAAAAATCAAATCTATACAATTGTTTTACCATTTAATAGTTCTATATTTTAATATTTTTCGTCATACCAGGCTGTTTGTTATTTGATCATATCCGTAGTGTTTCCATGGTTGTTATGCCATCAATAATACCCACGGCCGTTATAATAACAGCCGTGGACGTTATTTAATATTTTTTTGTTTATTAACAAACCGTTACTATGGTAAGAAATTAAGACTGCCTGCTTAGTTTCTTGAATTTGTATTTTTGATTTTTTTAATTAACATTAACCAGTAGTTGGGTATGACGAAAAATAGTGAACAATATACGGCCGATAAAAGCTATGACAGTTTCGGATAATATTTATCAGCCTCAGTTTCGCCTCGGCTGTCAAACATTTATCCTCAAATGTTTTAACATTATCAGCCTAATAAAGTTAAATACTACTTATAATAGGCTCTTATGAAACACAAACCAATCAGCGACACAATTAGTCTGATATTTTGTTATTTGGAACTTTCTATTATTTTCAAATAATTTTATTTTGCCTGCAATTTCACGAATTTTTTTACCGAAATTTTTAAATTTTTGATTTTTTTTAACTCCTTAAATACCATAGATTTTTTTCCATAAACAAATGCGTAAAATACATATTAGAGTTTTTTATTAATTTTTGCAAGAGTGCAAGAAATGCTTTGTATCGAAGTTAATTTTAAGAATTCTTTTTGGTGTACTATGTAGTTATTTGCAGTACACCTTGCTCAATAGAACTATACGAAAAAAATAAGAGTCTATGTAGTGTTTGTTGCATTTGCATGAATGTGAAAAATCGCACTCGTCCGTATCCAAAGGATTAATATATATGAGGATTCATAATAAATAAATTCATTAAACTTCATGAATAAATTCATTCATTTTTAATTTAGCACAATAATTAGTTTCTTGTTGATTTACGTTTTCAATGCGTCATGTCCACTTCATTGCCTAACTTAGTTATTTTTTTTAGTGTGTGCCCCATTCTCATTTGGGAAATCATAGATTTGTTAACTATGGATACGAAATTTGATACGTGTCAGTTGGATATAGGGGTGGAAATTTTCAATGTTAATACATTGTATAAGTACGGTTTATTATGTACATATATGATGTACACCGACATGTTTTGGTTTAAAAAAAAATTGTATTTACAAAAAGTAGTTTAAATTTCTGTTTCATTTAATTTTGATAAACCAGGTGTATGCATAAGTATTTTCCGGTTTAACTAAGTGATGGCAACGAAAAGTGCGCAGCGTATTAATTTGACACATACGTCATTTTGTTCGGCTGACATTTAATCTACAAACACACACACACAAGTAGAGTCCGCAATTGAAGGAGTTATTGGATGATGGCCCAACTCAAACTCAACGGGAATTAGCAGAAGCATTACATGTGTCACAAGAAACAATCAGCAGACGTTTACGAGCAATGGGGAAGATCAATAAACTCGGTAAATGGGTCCCACCCGATTTGAATGAACGTCAAATAGAAAATCGCAGTCACTTGTGAAATGCTGCTTCAACGCCACGAAAGGAAATTATTTTTGTATCGAATTGTGATGGATGACGAAAAATGGAATTATATTAAAAACCTAAAGCGGAAAAATCGTGGTTTTCACCTGGCGAAACCGGTCTTTCAACACCAAGGCCAAATCACTTCGGCAAGAAGACCATGCTCTGTCTGGTGGGACCAGAGCGGTATTGTGTATTATGACAACAAATGATTAATTTAAACCATGCATTAATCGAAAGACGACCGGAATTGGCCAGAAGATAAGGCAAAGTGATTTTGTTACTCGACAATGCGCCGTCTCACACAGCAAAACCAGTGAAAGACAACTTCAAATCACTTGGATGGGACATCTCACCGCAGTCGCCGTACTCCCCAGACCTGGCGCCATCTGACTATCACCTCTTCGCATCAATGGAGCACGCGCTCGCAGAGCAACACTTCAGCAATTTCGAGGAAGTTGGAAAATGGATCGATGAATGGTTTGTCGCAAAAGACAAGCAGTTTTTCTGGCATGGTATTCATAAATTGCCTGAAAGATGGGCGAAATGTGTAGAAGCCGATGGCTAATATTTTGAAAACAAATAAATTTCTCTAGAAAATTACGTGTTTTTTTTTACCAAAAAACCGAGAAAACTTATGCATACACCTGATAAATTAAAATATAATTGTATTAAGTATATATTTGATTTTGTAAATGGTAAAAAAGTTTGCAAAGTTAAATTTGATGAATTAAAAATAAATGTTACAACAAAAGAAACACGGTTGGTTTTACTACATTTGTTTTTTGGGAAAATATTACCCATTGTACAAATACCAAAATATACAAAAAGTTCCTTTTCTTTTATATATTTTTAATATTGTAGTAAACACTTTGTTTTTTTTTAAATTGAAGGGTTACCTGGTATAATACGTAATTTGTGTATATAAAATAGTGTTTGTACGTGATATTAATTATTTTATCGACACAATATCCTGCATTAATCATATTATTGTACAAATACCGACTTTTTTCGATTATACGTATGTATGTAATAAGTAGAATCTTAAAGTGTTTATCTGTAAAAAGTATAAAGATTTGATTTCTCCGAAACAATATTACTTAAAACAATTTTTGTAGAAATATCAATTTGTGAATTCGATCGTAATTTGGGTTCAAAAAACACAAAACATGTACAGACATTTTCAATCAATAAAGTATTCAGGCAAGAAGGAAATAAGCTAAAAAAATGTTTTCTGACAAAAATTCGACATTGTTAGTTTGATTAGATTACATTAATCCCAAAAACAAAAATAAATATCTTTTGTATGATACGAGATTATATGACATTTTCTATGTATAAGTACATACATACTTTATAATTCACTGCCCTTTGATAAGGGATCAATCTCTAAATTTTCGTTTGGACCATTTTTATCAACACAAATTTATCAAAGAGATTAACATCGACTTAAAATTTAGACCATTTATTAATTTGACATTACAGAAGTCTGATTTTTTTTTAGTTATGTTTCAAAGAAAATAAATTTCATTCAATTACTGATTAAACAATTTTTTTTTTTCCTGATAACATACCAAGACGAGAAAAAGAGAAAATATAAAAAATGTATTCTATGTCAAGAAGAATATGGCGCCTCACCATCTGTTGCAAATTCGGTAAATTTTTATTACATACATTTTTATTACATATACCAACATTTTTTTACTATTATATAACAGTTTGTATAATAAAATCTAGGATAAAAATCATTTTTGATATGGCCTTTCTCCTTGCAAAAATAATATATTTTTTGGGGTATAAGATACATTCTACATCCAGTGGAAGTAAAGTCTGAAATATATTATTAATAATTTTATCTAGTAGGTTTATTGTGTGCTTTTTTATGTTCTGTGTAGATACTTGTAACAAAATAGCAGAAAAAAAATGTTGAAATTGTCCCCAAAGTAGCTACTTTAATATTATTCTGGCTAGTCTTCAGAATTTTATATTCTCACAGAGGTTCTTAAACTATTTGGAGTCGCAAATCCTAATTCCTCAAAGCAGTTTGCGCGACCCATTTATGAGTAATCCATACACCAATCACAATTCAAAGAAGTCTCTCTGCTTTCTTCAGCAAGAACAATAAAAGCTGATTGCAGGATCCATTGTACAGCTTTTGTACGATCCATTTATGATTATGCCGTTTGCCAAGCACACAATGCAAAGAAGTACATATAGTATCTCTTCTTTCTTCACCAAGACCAGTAAAAGCTGATTCAGGGAAAGCGCTTATACGAGTTTAGTAGCTTTAGCTTCTAGGAGCATTATTACACCACGAGCAGCAAGGTACGCGTTCATATCACGCGTTTTGATTTAAATGAGGAACGAAGTTTCTAGTTAAGTAAATCCTAATGTTGTGGAATCTTGCGGTTGACAAACTTCTTTAGTCATATCGAGTAATGAGGGCTAATAAGCTAAAGGGTACATCTAATTACTGAAAGGATTACATTTCTCCTACGTTTTTAGAGAACAATTAAATTACAATTTTTTCAAGCTAGCAGCCGAATTATCAATACAAATTGTAACTGATTAAATTAAATTAAATAAATTGTTGACTCAATTTTGAATCGCGACCAAACTATTCTTAGTTTAAGAATAACTGCGACTATGTTGTGTTGGAAATCAAAACAAACAATAAAGAAAATATATTTACGATTTAATGATTAATTAAACTTATTATTATGATTATTATTAGCCTGTATATTATGTTTTATGTTTCTTCAAGCAAATCCTGTCATTTGTTGATATAATATAATTTAATTTTCAAAGGATTTACTACCTTCTTAAAATAAAATTTGCGTTTGCGCCACTTTCTGTTTACACGCATATTTAATAGATTAGAGAATAAATTACGATTTATGTAAAGTAAATGTTTTTTGTTTAAACTAAAAATTATAACATTTAAAGGGAAATTATGTTTTTTTTTATTATTTGAAAAATGATATTTAGATTAGAGATATTTTATGGTTTGAAAAATTGAAAATGGACTAATATACATTTAATTTTTATATGTGGTGCGTATAAGATAAATTTATGTAATTTCGGAATAAACTTGTTCAATAAATTACGGATAATTTGTTAAATGATCAGATATGTTGTCCAATGAAAAATGAATGATTCTCGAGTGTATTTATTTATAATCAAAATAACAATAAAAAAAAAGAAATAATGCCCAAATAGGCAGCTTATTTCTTTTTCTAAAAGATTGAAATGATATTGAAAATATATCGTGCGTGTTTCACAAACCAAAGCGAATATTTTTTGTGTTATCCGTATATCCTTTTTAAACTTTCAAAATGGCGTGTTATAGTTGTTTGTATAATTTACCTGAAACGAAAAAAATAAAAATACATTAAATTTAATCAATAAAAATATTAGAAAATTAGGCTAAATTGCAAACAAAAAAAATATTGACCTTTTTCCTCAAACGTCAAATGATGTAAATTTACTGCCGAAGGCGTAGGAAAAGCGTCATATTGATTTCTTGTTTTCTGTGTTTTATAGGCCAAAAAATTAAATATTTACGGTAGATTTAGCTTTAGAAACGTTTTTATATTGATTTGACGTTGACTCCATAAACGATAATTCTTAGTTTATTGCCTTACGGCTTCGATGAATTTACTGTCAAAATTTTTGGAGGAAAAAGGTATATTGGGAAATCCATATAATCTTAATTCAAAACAACATAATGTATTTGTTTAAGTTTTAACCAAACATATTTTTTTAATTAAGTTGTTAATTACTAAAATCATTTTTTTCGATTAGTTTCTTATTGATTACAATCACCATTTATTTTTGGTTAGACATCATCAATGGTCAACAAGATAAACAATGAAAAATAGAGGTGAAATTATTACAATAGGGGCATTCGACACTGCGGCAAGTAACATTTGCCCATGGTTATTACAAATTTGGGTGACATAGAAAAACATTACGATTATTGTATGTATTACCCTCATAACCTTTTTATTTTTTAAGCTATTTTCACCTAAATTTTATACAATCTAAAAGTGGACAAATTTAATTATTTATGCGAAATTCATAAAAACCGCTTGAAGTCCTGGCGACTTTTGCATTTAAACACAGAATTAATTAAAATTCCTCACAGCTTTTCAGAACTTACAGCTCTAAATGGAGAACTCTGTATTATACTAACTTATACTAATACTAACATTCCTTTCCTATCGTTCGGTCTTGTTGCATGTAAAAGGGGGTAAGGTGGACCCGGCGCATATTCCGGGAATTTTGATTAAGCTTGGTCGTATAAATCAACCTAGGTCTACTACATAGATTTTGCTGCACACAAAAAAATAAAAGGTCACTACAACACCGAATCGGTGTTACATAGTGTCCCACCGATCGGATATTTATAATTTGAATCCAATCGGATATTATAATAAAAATGGCATAAAATACATTTGGATAAAAACTTTTACACCGCATAAAACCCAAACAGGAACATTCATCTTTAGGAAAACACCTAGAGGTGCATTTTATTAAATTCAAAAGGAGTTTTTATAAAAATTTATCTTCTCGGATAGATAAAAATATTTATCCGTTGATGCGTATTTAATTTTATAAAATATATTCAGTTGGAGAAAAATAAAATACTTTTTCGGATAAAAAACCAATTAACACCGCACATTTTTTGAGTGTATGGTTTTTATCCCATTGGTATTTTATTTTAATGTATACGATTTTAATATGTCCCGAAGATTGTAAGAGAATTGAATCTTCTCATCAGGCCGCTGCGACTAGACTGATTGTATCACAATTTAAATTCTATTATACAGAAGGAATATGCAGGTTGCTTTAGCGAATTTAACTAATACAGCCAAAATCTCTTACAATTTTACTTTTTCACGAAAACTCCAAACGGTGTAAATATTTACTCCGATAGAACGAAAATAATCTCTGGGAAGTACTTTTTAAAAAAATCCGCTGTTGACAACTTTTACGTTTACTCCGAACGGTGTAAAAGTATACTGTTCGATCCTTTTGGATATTTTAAAATTTGTACCCGATCTTGCGGAGTTAATATGGTACTATTGGATAAAAAATAAAGTTTTTTTCGGATAAAATACCATTCACACCGCAATATTTTTTTGTGTGTGATAATACTACAAACACTAACCTGTTCAGCCCCTCTGAAATTACAACAATTGTACCAGAAGTAATACAAAAGCTGAGATCGTGTAGGACAAAAGAAGAACAATTCTACAAAATCACAGAGATGGCATGTAAATTTAATTCAAAATGAATAGTAATACTGTAAGTAAAATAAACGTATGCCTTTGGAATTTTAGAGGCCTTAAAAATAAAATAGTAGAATTGTATAACTTTTTAAAAGTAAATTTTATTGATATAGCGTTAGTGTCTGAAATTTTACTCAATAATAACATTAATCTAACTCGTGATTCAAATTTCATTATACATATATAGATTAGATAGACCCAAAAGAAGTGCAGGAGGGGTGGCCATTATTGTCAGGAAAGGTGTCAAACATGATCTGCTATCAGTAACTAATACATCGGTAATTCAAAATATTGGAATACAAATATGTGCAGGTAAAAAAAAATTTATTTATTCAGCAGTTATTTCCCAGGATCTAATATAAATGCTGAAGTTATTAGAGATTATAAAAACCCATATTTACCCATATTATCAAATACTTTAAATGACGTACTAATTTGTGGGGATTTAAACTCAAGACACTGCTTTTGGAACTGCGTTAGAGCTAACCGAACCGGTAATACTTTATTCGATCAATTGGCTAAAGGAAAATTTGTTATCTATTATCCTGAATCAGCAACATATTATCCAAGTTCTGGTAGAGGTACACCATCAATACTAGATATCATTCTAGCTAAAAATGTAACAAACATTACTGAAGTTACAGTCAAAAATGAGTTATCATCTGATCATTTCCCAGTTACTTTTAGACTCACAGACCAAGTAGATACTTGTAACTATGAATCATGTATACCGAATTTTGGAAAAGCTAACTGGTGCAAGTTCTCTGTGGAATAAAGTCCATAACTGAAATAAATAATTCTATTGAGCAAGTCACTTCTATTATACTAGAAGCTCAAAGGCATGCTATTCCCAATCTGACTATAAAAAAAAATGATGATATTGAATTAGATGATGAAACCATAAGGCTAATCCAAATTCGTAATATAATCCGAAGGCAATTCCAACGCACTCATGATACATATTTCAAAACTACCGTCAAAATGTTGAACTATGAAATACAAAATTAAATTAATGAAATTAGAAACCTTCAATGGTCTAATTACTTAATGACTTTAAATAAAACTGGCAGTTCTCCATTCTGGGGAGCTACGAAAATACTAAAAACAAGATTCACAAAACCCCAAATTCAAACACTTAAAGTGGATGATAAATTGATGATCACCAGCCAAGGAAAGGTTGAAGCAGTAGCAAAGTCATTCTTTAAAGCACATTCTATTACTGAGGGCTACCTGAATGCCTCATCTGACGCTGCAGTTAAAAGAAGCCTAGAGATAATAAATTCAGTAGAAACTGGTAACCTAAGTATGACTGAATTGACTAAGCCATCGGAAATCAAATCGATAATTAAATTCCTCAAAATAATTAAAGCTCCAAAACCATCTAAAGACAAGTAGAATCCAGATAATTATCGACCTATTTCACTATTGTCCTCATTAAGCAAAATATTTGAGCGCATTATTTTAAGGAGACTCGAGCAGCGTACATACTCATAATAATAAAATCATACCAAATGAACAATTCGGCTTTCGAAGAGGACTGTCCACAACACATCAACTACATGGAGTAGTCAATAATATCAGAAATAACCTTAATCATAAATTATCTACAGGCTTCACTATGTTAGATGTTGAGAAAGCGTTTGATACCGTATGTCACGATGGCCTAATTCATAGACTTTATTCGACTAACATTCCCATGTACCTAATTAAAATTATTAGATCATATCTATCTAATAGATCATTTTCAGTAATGAATGGTAATACAAAGTCTGCTGAATACTCTATTCCAGCTGGTGTACCACAGGGCGCTGTTTTGAGCCTGACGCTTTTCAACATTTTCATTTCTGAGCTACCCTGTCCTAATACATGTAGACTATTCATGTTTGCAGATGACATAGCCCTATTAACTACATCATTAAATCCAAAATGTATAATCGAAAATCTTGAATCAGCAATTAGGCTAATAAATGAATATTTGTGCAGTTAGAAAATAAAACTGAATATTTCTAAAACCCAAAATATATTCTTCACTCGGAAACACAGTACAAACAACTTGCCTCAACAAGATTTAAATATTAATAACATCATGATTCCTTGGACCAACACTGTGAAGTATTTAGGTCTAACATTTGACCCCAAAATAACCATTTCTTATCACATACAAAGTTCAATTGATAAATGTGACAAACTAATCAAAATACTCTATCCTATGATCAATCGAAACTCAAAATTATCTGTTCACAATAAGATATTAGTTTTCAAATGTATATTCAGCCCAGTTTTGCTTTATGCTGCTGAAGTATGGGGCTATTGTGCCAAAACGCATCCTCAAAAGCTACAAATTTGTCAAAACAAAATATTAAAAATGATTTATAATCTGCCACGTTATCACTCGACTGAAAAGGTTCACAAACTCGATAATATAAAACTGATAAATGACAAAATAAGAGAAACTCAGCAGAGGTTCCTGAGCTCCTTACAATACAATGAACACTTCTTCGCAATTTCTGACAATAATGGTTAGTCTACATAATATTAGAATAAGTGCAATATCTGTAATAACAGGCCAATTGAAAAGTCCCCGGTCTGACACACAGATGGCGGTGCTAGTATTAAATCTATATGATTTTTAGTTAGTACCAACCTTCAAAAGATACGTGTCAAAATTTGACAGCAGTCCGATCATTAGTTTGTGAGATATTGCGTTGTGAGTGTAGCTACTTTTGTTATTTGAAAAAAGATGGAAAAAAAAGAATTTCGTGTGCTGATAAAATATTGCTTTTTGAAGGGAAAAAAACAGTTGAAGCAAAATCTTGGCTTGATGAAGAGTTTCCGGGGTCTGCACCAGGAAAATCAACCATCATTGATTGGTATGCTAAGTTTAAACGTGGTGAAATGAGCACCGAAGGCGGCGAACGCAGTGGACGCTCAAAAGAGGCTGTCACCGACGAAAACATCAAAAAAGTTCACAAAATAATTTTGAAATCGATCAAAAGCAACAACGTGTTAATGATTCTGAGCAGTGTTTGAAGCTGTTCAAGCGCAATAAACCTGAATTTTTGCGTCGATATGTGACAATGGATGAAACATGGCTCCATCATTTCACTCCGGAGTCCAATCGACAGTCAGCTGAGTGGACTGCACACGATGAACCGAATCCAAAGCGAGGAAAAACACAACAGTCAGCTGGTAAGGTTATGGCATCAGTATTCTGGGATGCGCAAGGTATAATATTCATTGATTACCTCCAAAAGGGCCAGACCATTAACAGCGATTATTATACAGCGTTATTGGATCGTTTAAAAGATGAAATCGTTAAAAAACGGCCCCATTTGAAGAAGAAAAAAGTGCTGTTTCATCAAGACAATGCACCGTGTCACAAATCAATGAAAACAATGGCAAAATTGCATGAATTGGGCTTCGAATTGCTTCCGCATCCACCGTATTCGCCAGATCTGGCCCCCAGCGACTTTTTCCTGTTCTCAGACCTCAAAAGAATACTCGTTGGAAAGAAATTTAGCACCAATGAAGAAGTAATCGCCGAAACTGAGGCCTATTTTGAAGCAAAAGTCAAATCGTACTACAAAAATGCTGTGTCGCCCTCGAAGGCAACTATGTTGAATAATAAAATCGAATTTTGCCAAAAAAATGTGTTTTACTATGGTAGACCGGGGACTTTTCAATTGGCCTGTTATAATATTAACATTAAATATAATTAGTATTATAGTATGTAGTTTTAAGCTATTATTAGGTTTTTTTTGAGAATTTTAATATTCAACTATATTTTTAATATTCAACTATATTTAGATAACAAAACATGACAAAGTACCAGGTGAATACATAATATTGTGTAAAATTATATTTAAAATTAAACACAAAATAAACTGTAAATTGTAAATGTACATACATAATTAATAAATGATAAATAAAAAAAAAAAATAAATAAACTTTAGCAGATTTTACATTTTGAAATTTTTATTTTGAGGGTTTCTTAATGTAGCATTGAAACTGGTAGTTTTAAATCTAAAATGATATCTTTGGAAGGTATAGGAATGTGAAAGGAGGTAGGTGAAATGTAGAATTTCATACCAAAAACTTGAAAGATTTTCTTTGATTTTAAATAAATAATTTATAATTGAAATATATTGGATGAAGGATAAACTTTGTAGCGTTTTTCCAATAGATGGCTTTAGAGTCGCATGACTTTGGTAACACTAATCCTTTCACGGCATAGAGCGTTTGATATCATTCGTTCATAAATTATTAAAAAATAAACATTGTGACATTTGTCAATTCAGTCAAAAATAATTACGTTTTAAAAATGAGCCAAAATTCTGAAAAAATTCGCTACATTTTACAATATCACTTCAACCAAGGCGATAACGCTTCGCAGGATAACTAAATTTATTTGAGAAAAAAATTATCCCGCTGTTTAACGTTTTTAAGTCGATCGAAAACATTTTAAAATTATACTTATTATTAGTGGTTCGGAATTTTTTTTTAGTTCGCTAAGCACTAATTTTAAAGTCAAATAAATTTGAGAAACGTTACAAGACGTACATCTTTGTAGAAAGCTTATATAATTCTAACGTGTTTACACGTAGTTCATTTTTCTTGTATGAATAAAGATTTATTTTACAATAATAGTATTTTACAGGGATTGGGACAACGAAACAAATGCTTCTGGCATATGCAAAATCAAAACTATACAGAATTATTTTTGACACTCTAGATGTGTAAAATCGATATTTTGATTAATTAGTAGAAGCTGTTTGTGACCGCAAATACGCACATATTTTTTTTGTATCACAAGCAGCAATCAAACTAAAATTAATTAATAAAAAAATAATTAATAACCTTGATTTTTATTTTTTTTTATTTTGGTTATAGTTTCCAAAGTTTATTTTGATGATATCATGGCGCTTATTTGCCTTGTTTGAAATATTTTTTGTATTTTTTTAAAGATTACCGACATGCATACTTCTACCAAAAATGATATTAATAATTACTTTTTATTAATTATAGTAGTAAGTAATATTAGATTATAATATATTATTGCAAGTTATGTCATTACCAAAATTGGAGTTTGTTATTCAAACAAATAATATCGATCGTAAATAATTGAAATCATTTTTGTGAATTATCAAAATAAGTGGAACCGTAATTTGCGTTAAAAAATTTAAATTTTCTTAAATGACTGGTACGTTGTATAAATTTAATTATGAAAACGTTTCTCATCCAATATAATTATGTCATTACAACTAATATTTTCTGTTTTAGGAATAAAAATGTTTTTTTCTTATTTAATCAATTATTTAAATGGAAACTGTAATAGCTAATTTGTGTCGAATTAATTATCAATAAGTTTGGTTTCATTCAAAGATAAGATTTTGGTGTATATACGAGTGTATAATATAATTTATATATTCGATATTATCCTTGAGAATATTTCCAACGAAGTTAATTATACCGTTCAATAATTTTGTGAGATTCATTCGACAATATCATTCGATTCAATTCGTAGAAATGGTATTTATTTAAAACAAATATTAAATCAATCATAGTTATTGTTGAAAATGTATTAGCTGATAGGAAAGGTTTTGATAGATAGGAAGCAGCAGACGTCAATTTTTTACAGAGCATTCACAATGAAAAAAAATTTTACTGTTTACTATCAGTGGCACTATTCTGGTTTTCCCAGGGAATTGCGAATTGGGAATTGATTTATTGGGCGTGTATTTTTTTAATGTCGAAGAAATAAGAGAGGACTAGAAGAAATCCGTTAAATATTTTGTCGGATATATCCGAGAATAAATAAATGACAGTTTTTTTAGGGTTGTTAGTTCTTTGCACCCACTGTTCTTTAGAAGAACCGGTTTTGAGCAAGGTTGGCAAAAAAACACGAGTTTCCTGTTGTATGTTTCTTTTCAAATTTAAACTAATCGTGAAAGTTTGTCCTAGAGTATAAGGACGTGCTAATTTGAGTTCCACGGAAAAATCTCAAGACATACATAATTCTCGAAGAAATAAAACCCAACTTTTATAGGTTAGCTAAAATAAGTTTTCCATACAAATTTGACTTTTCGCTCTTCGGTACACTGCTCCCTGTGAACAAATAAAAAATCTGAAAATACTCGTATTAATCTAAAAATATTAGGGTTTCTTGGAGAGTTATGGAGTAAGTTAAAAACTTAAATCGCTCGAGCAGCATACCGAGATTTAATGCGGAATTACTTCATAATGTAAATAAAATAACCACCGAATGAAAAAATGAAATCAGCCCCAACTTTCCTGGAACTTATTTCATTATGAAATAAATCCAAAAAGCAACATGAAAAAAGGCCCAATTTTGTAATCTGGAAAAGGAAGATTTAATTTTAAAATGAAATATTTTAAAATTTAATTTTCCTTTTCCAGAATCAAATTCGTAACCCTTTACAGCGGATTAAACCAAACAAACAACCTGAAACGATAGTGGTTCAACTAGCAAGCGATGCGGGCGATATAATTCTTTTGATCAACTCAGATCTGTGTTTCCAAGGATGACGAAGCGTTGACCAATTTTAGTTAAATTCACAATTCGCTCAAATATTTAAAGGGTGTTTTTTACAGAGGTTCGTTTCTCGAATTGGCAATACTTTTTCCAGCGACAACCTATTTGACAGCTGATTTGTGCTCAGTTTGGTTAAATAACCAATGAATTGACTTACACCAGAATAATGCTTGTAAATTGTGCAAATTTATTTCGAAAATCGTAGTTTAGTTCACGAAATTCACCGTGCGTTACGTTTATTTTACGGTTTACACCGGAACAAGTAATTCGAATATCGTCCATTCTAGCAAGTAATTCGAATAACCATGAATCGTTTTCGCAGCACGCATACTCCTAATTGATAATGCGCATCCGCAAAGACGTCGTACAGTGCGCACCTAAGAAGATGTTGCTGCTGTGGAGCGGAGTATTGAGGAGAACCCGAATGAGTCGATCGTGCACAGCAATTCGAGCAGTTTCCATGTACTTTATAGAATATATTGTGGAAAGATTTTGGTTTACGAGCCTACGAGCTCCAGCTCGTGCAAGAACCTAGAATTGAAGCCGCATGACAATTTTGTACATCGTACGTTCAGTCAATGAGCCAAAAACGAGACTGCTTTTGATCCTCATTTTCACCACAAAATTTTATTCAGCGGTGGGGCTTATTTTTGGTTGAATAGCCTCGCCAACAAGCAAAATTGCCGTATTTGGAGTGAAGAAAATCCCCAAGCTATTATTGAAACGCCCTTAAATCTACGAAAGTCACATGTTTGGTGTGCTTTATGGGCTGGTGGAATCACCACATTTCTTCAAAAATGATACCGGCCAGGACCTTACAGTAGTGGTGGAAACCTATCGATAGTACTATCGATATATCGATAGTTTCGTACTATCGAAAACAATCGATAGTTTTTATATACTATCGATATATTGATATTTTATCCGTACAAGAGAGTTTTGCTATTATGCGATATTACTTTAGTTACGTTTTTCTTATTGTCATTCATTTTATATGCTCGTCAAATTAATAGTGATCGACGATCCCGTCTGAAAGCCAAAAATGTTGAGATGCTGATTTTCTTACATAAAAACGATTGGCTGCTTTTAAAAGGAAGTGGAAAACTGGGAAACTTTCCGATTATAATTACATAACTGTGATTTTTTTTTAATTTACCTCCCTTGACTTTATATTTTCTGGTTCTAGTGAACTATGTAGTTGAATAAAGCTTTATAAAATTATTATCCGATAGTATCGATAGTATATCGATAGTCTTTTAATTTGTTTCGATAGTTTTATATCGATTGTTTTTATATTGATATCGAAACTATCGATAGTTCAAATTATCCATAGTTTTCCACCTCTACCTTACAATCAATGGATACCGCTAGAGCCATGATTACTGACTTTTTCGTTCTGCAATTGAATGGCATTAATGTGGAAGTGCAGTGCTTTTAACAAGACGGCGGAACATGTGATGCAGCTGCGCTTCGATCGATTTATTGAAGAAAACAGTTGATGAGCGCATATTTTCGCGTAATGTTGGCCTTCAATTCAAGATCGTCTGATTTAGCACCTTTGGATTATTTTCTGTGGGGATATGAGAAGTCGCTAGTCTACGCCGATAAACCAGAGACGATGGATGATTTGGAAGCCAATATTCGCCGCGTTATTGCAGATATGCGGCCGCAGCCGCTCTAAAAAATGGCCGAAAATTGAATTTCCAGATTGGGCTTTATTCGAACCAACTATGGCACCCATATGCCTGAAATCATATACATTTAAACACTAATGGCATAAAACTATCTTTTCAATAAAGACAATACCATGGCCCTTGCCATTACCAGGATTGTTTTGCGTTTTATTTCATTTGAAAGTTCTATAAATCTATAAAAAATACCCTATATATTAGTCGGTTCTATTTTAACACATCGAATTAAACCAACCAAAAACTACTTGAAACGTTTGTGGCACAACTATCGGTAGAAGGGATTCAGGCGAAACGATTTCTTTAATCTGAATCTACAAGGCTGCCCAAGCATTTATCAATTTAAAGTCAACCAAAAAACAACTTGATACATTCATTGCTAAGCGGCTAATCGCTTTGGGGAGTTTTCTGCTGGAATTTCTACAATTTCATCTAGGTTATTTTGCAAAAGTAATTCTTTAAGCAGTATGTATTAAGTAATAACAAGCAATTAATTAAATGTTGATTTTACAGGTCCTGTAAATTATTTAAACTGTTAAATTATCATTCAGTTACATATTAAAACATCTTTTGCTTAACGATGCCAGGAATTAATGTCAGAACATTCCTAAACGGGTATTATTTATTTAGTATTTAAATCGTTATAATTTCTAATATATAAAGTTACTTAATTTAGAATATCTTGGGAAATCGAAGAGCCGAATTTATAATTTGTTTAGAGGTTGAACTATTTTGAATTGATTTAAATCACTTATAGTATTTAGTAAAAGTAATTTTGATTTCTGCAGGAATATGTTGAGAATCTGAAGTGGTTTCCAGAAATAGGGTAGAAGTGTTACTTACCGATAATATCTACCTACCGATAATTTTACTTCTTAGAGGTTTCCAAACCCTGAAATTGTTGACTAGTTGTGTTTTAAATAACGGTGTATTTTTCAATTCCTTTTTTATTCATTTTGTTTTTTTCCATAGTCGTTTTTTTTTGTTTTAGAATAAACGGGAAACTGCAAAAATCAGTAGAAGCTAAACCAATTTTGTAGTGAATACATTATAAATAGTGTTTTCTGATTATTATACTACAGTCGCTTTTTCGATTTTTTTTTTGTTATTTATAGCTGGTAAACTTGTGAAATTTATTATAAATTGTGAAAAAAAAATTGATTCTTTCATTAGTGTTTAATAAGGATATCGGTAACTAGAGTTGGATTCTGTGTCATCTACCGATAAGTATGTATGTTGATTTATTTAGGTAAGGAACCATGGCAAGAACGCAGAGAAAATTTGTAAAAGAAGTTAAGAAATTTCAGAAATTCCAAAAACTACGTTATACTGATAAGGATTTAGAACTTGCGTTGGCTGATATTAGGAAAGGTGTGCCTATTTTAAACGCTAGTATAAGACCTATAAAATTCCTTATTCTATACTGCACGACAAAATTAACGGAAAAAGTGCTTGAAAAAAGCAGAAGAGTGGTTTCAAATCCTATATTAGCGAAGGAGAAGAAAGTATTTTGGTGAACTGGATTATTGGCTGCGGAAAGATGGGGTTTCCACAAAATAAAAACAGTTTACTGGATTCTGTGCAAAAACTAGTAAATAAATCGAACCTAAAAACACCTTTTAAAGATGGAAGACCAGGACAAACTTGGTTTCAAAGTTTTATGAGGCGCCACCCAATCTTATCCCAGAAAAACTCTGAATATGTGAACAAGGCTCGTGGACAGGTCACAGAAGCTAAGATTCGTTGTTATGGTTCGACGAAATTAGCATTTTATTAGGTCCCGATATAGAAGTGCTACATCATCCACGACGCATTTTTAATTTGGATGAAACTGCTTTCAGTTTAGCTCCAAATGGGGACTTAGTTTTATGTGAAAAGGAGAAGCAAGTGTATGACGAGTCTCGGAATAACAGCAAAGAAAATATTACGACACTATTTACCGTCAATGCCACAGGGGAATTTGCACCTCCGTTAACTCTTTTTAAGTATGCGCGAATACCAACTGCCGTTAGTCAAGCTGCTCCTCCAGGATGGGGAATTGGTCGAACGGAAAGCGGATGGATGACTAGCGAGGCTTTTTATGAATATCTGACTAATGTTTTCCTTCCGTTTTTAAGAAAAAGCAGCATTCAGTTTCCCGTCATTGTATTTATGGATGGCCATTCTTCTCATTTATCTTTTGAGCTGAGTAAATTTTGTAAGGATAACCAAATTATTTTAATTGCTCTTTACCCTAACTCAACTCATATTTTGCAACCTCTGGATGTTGCAGTCTTTGGTCCCATGAAGGTACTGTGGAAAACAATAAAACGACAGTTTCGAATTGATAATGATGGACGAGAAATGAAAAAAACAGATATTCCAAACTGTTTAAATAAATTTGTCGCAGAACATTCAATGTGCGAAAACATAAAATCAGGCTTTAAATGTACCGGTTTATATCCGTTTAATGTAGATGAAGTAGAGTATTCCAAAATAGTGTTAAGAAATCCTCCCGCGGTTTCAATTAGTACCAACACGCACAATCATTTGCCTGACCAACAAACTAGGACACATTTTACGGATTTGGATGGAATAAAATTTGTGGGAAATAAAATTGATCCAAACATTCCACAAGAATTTAAAATGGCAAATGAATTAAATAATGGTTGGCAAGGCGATATTAAATTGTTGGAACTATTGAATTTTTGGGTTAAAATTTCTGGTTCGCGCAAATCGAGTACTACTGAAATATTGTCGAACCTCCGTCCAATATAATAAAGGAAAACATGCCGAACCTTCAAAAAGCTATGCAAGATGTTATCCGTTGGCCGCAACAACAGCCCTCATCTTCATCGAAAATAACTAGATCTAAGATGCCAAGCGTCCTCACCTCAGATAAATGGATTGAAATCTCTGTAGCAAAGCAAACTGAGAAAAAGGCAAAAGAAGACGCTAAGAAACAAAAGCAGTTAAACAAAGTTTCGAAATCAAAAAAATTTGTTCAAAAATAAAAACTGAACTCAATCAGACTGATTGAGTTCTTGAGAAATAAATAAATTTGAATTATTAAATTATAATATAAATCAATTAGTTTTTTATAAATTTTTTTTTTTTTTTAGTTTTTTTTAATTGTTGGGGCAAAGGCTTAATTATTTACCTTTGCGTTTATTCCAAGTTAAATATATTAACAACACTGGTATTAACTTCCAAATAAAATAAGAACAAATATATTTTTGAAAAATAGAAAATATATTTATTTCGAAATTTTAATAACTTTTTTTATTTGCTTACGATACGGCAGTTTGTTTTATAATAAAAAAAAGAAAAATGACTTTGCTTAAATCGTTACATAATAAATCTATTGGTGAGACACCTGTGTTGCTATAAAATATTTTGTGTTATCATTTATAGTCAGCGACATCTAAATTATAACATGATTTAAATTCTCAAATTAAATGCAACTAACTAAGTACATGTAAGCATAATTTTTGTTGTAGTAATACTGTCATAATTTTTTACATAAAAATTAAATTGGAATTTTAGTTTTAAATATGTACAATATTTTGGTAAATATAAAATTGTATAATATAAATTTCAGATTTTAAGATTGATTAATAATAATACATAATTTCGTTTTAGATAGAGTGAACAAAGGATAACTAATTACTAAGATAAGTTTAAATTTACAAATACTTTAATATTTTCTTAATTTAACTTTGCATTTTTTTTTTATTTCAGATTGTTTTGATCCAGTAGTCAACATTAATAAAATAAAAATTACAGGTAGGTAGAATTTTGATTATCGGTAAGTGAAACTTCTTATCGGTAAGTAGCATTCTCAATAGCTGTTTACAGATTGCTGAAAAATTCGTTTCCAACGGATCTTTTTATTTCTCGGTCATAGTATTTCGATTGTTAATAAATTAGTAAAATTATTCTTAATTAAATCTTAGTTTTAAAACGTTAGTTATAATACCTTAGTTTTATTCCTAATTCACTATAACCTCTATAAAATTGAAAATCGTTAAGGTATCGGTAGGTAACACTTCTACCCTATAAAGTATACAACGAATATAAAATTTTTAAATTATTTTGTCTTGTGCTGATTATTTTGGCAGATGTAATACTTACTAACAAAACGTACTAAATTCATAGGCTATTGTCTATGTCGAAAAAAACAGGGGTAAAAGGAACTAATTCTTTAAAGGTATTTTATTGTTTCATATGTTGGATGGTACCCGAATAATGATAAATCCACAAAGTGCTATTAAATTTAGGCTTGGACTTTTGAGAACTGAGTAAATTAGAGTAAATTTGGACACCTTATAGTTTTTTAACTATGTATAACTTATAAACTATGCATGTTTAGTATATACACTCTATGCAAGTTTTTGTAGAGAATTAAATTTCCTATCGAAATGACACTTTAAAAAGGCAAAAACCTTTTGTTTTGAACAAAATAAGTCAAAAAAACTAAAACAAAAAAGTTAAAAAAACCGAAAAACTTCAATTTTTTTTTTTTTTTTAGATTTTGTGTAGCACTTTTATCTGAGTGGGTTTAGGTAGAGGCATTGATTCTCAAAAAAGAAAGCTGACGTAATTCCCGTCAAAACGGTGTCCGTCAAAAGTATTTCTGATTAACGTTGGCTGAGATATAGTCATTCAAAGTTACCAACTACCACCTTTATACCATGTGATTTTAATTTTTCCATGCAAACATTTTTTTTATTCAATACAAAAATTATTTTCGGTTTATCAATGAAATACCTTTATCATTATCATAAATGTACCAAAAATAATTTTTGTATTGAATAAAAAAAATGTTTCTATGAAAAAATTAAAATCACATGGTATAAAGGTGGTAGTTGGTAACTTTGAATGACTGTATCTCAGCCAACGTTAATCAGAAATACTTTTGATGGATACCGTTCTGATGGGAATTACGTCAGCTTCCTTTTTCGAGAATCAATGCCTATACCTAAACCCACTCAGATAAAAGTGCTACACAAAATCTTAAAAAAAAACAAAAAATTGAAATTTTTCGGTTTTTTTGAATTTTTTTGTTTTATTTTTATTGACTTATTTTATTCAAAACAAAAGGTTTTTGCCTTTTTAAAGTGTCATTTCGATAGGAAATTTAATTCTCTACAAAAACTTGCATAGAGTGTATCTACTAAAAATGCATAGTTTATGAGTTATAGTTAAAAAATTATAAGGTGCCCAAATTTACTCTAATTTACTCAGTTCTCAAAAGTCCAAGTCTAAATTTAATAGCACTTTCGCGGATCGAAAACTGCATATAAAAAAAATAGGAAACAATAATTTTATATCATAGTTTCATTGAAATTCCTTAGGATATTTTTCCAATTCGTCAAAAAAAAATTGTTTTAGATCCGCAATAAAAATATTGCGTTTGTACGGGGAATCAAAAAATGTAAATCACATGTAAATCAATAGAAATTTTCCAGAATACTTTGATTTACACCAATTGTTTCCTATTTTTTTATATGCAATTTTCGACACCTAAACTACTTAGGTGTCTGGAAGGTGGTAAATTTTTATAATTTTTAACAGACCTCTGCTATCTTTCGCTTCGGTTTTGCTATACGTAAAGGATGGTATTCACGTACAATTAAATTGCGTGGCGTCAGTCTATTGCAGAATATACTAAAATTGTATTTACATTTGTTTAATTTTATTGTGTTGATGGCACACTGACACAATTATATTGCGCAATCTAATTGTAAGTGAATATCGGCCATAAAGGATGTACCTTGAGGGAATTTTAATTAGAAGCATGAAAAACTACAAATATATCCAGATGACTTATTTTGAACATATATATTTTTCAATAGCAATTTGAATAATGTAACTAACTCTCAATATTTTTTTTTAATATTTTGTATACCCAATTTATGAAAAATTACCAATGTTTAATATTAAATTAACTTAATAAAAAGCTTTAGAAGAAATATATTTACATAAAAACTAAAATGCCATTTAATATATAATAGGGAAATGTATGGAATTTTTTACTGCCAACTACATTTGTTTTGTGCCGAATATACAACATTCGTGACTATAGTTATATAGTTTACAGAATTTTAATTAATTAGAAATGCAAAATATGATTAGCTGATTATATGCGGATTAAGCAAATTTTTCAAAATTTGATTGAATGCAAAATCATCGGACCATATTCAATTTTCAAATTGGTTTTGTAAAAGAAAATTTTTTATTACATAAAAAATGAAAATAATGAAACAAGCTTTTATGTTCGAATATTAAAAAACAAAATATACACACAAAAAGCTTCATCTGATTAAAGTTTACGACTTTTTATTATTGTATGATATGTAAATAATATTACATAAATACAGAATGGAAAGGACCGTATAGAAAATATTTATGATTTGTGCCCATGATATAAACGGAAGTGATTAGATATCTTTAAGAAATCTTAAGCTTTATTTTGTATTATGCTAAAATATAGAATTTCAACACAGTATATATAGAAATTATATTCCAATTTAAAAAGTAAATGGAAAGTGGATAAATTTTACGGTTTAATCTGATAAATGTCGAGAAAGCATAAGCATGACCTCACATTTTATTTATGTACATAAAAATATTTACCAGTTGTCTGAATAAATGCAAATCAGTATAACAATAAATTATGTTCAAACTATATAGTCAAACCGAACATAACTAAATACAATTAAACCTAATTAAAAACAAAACAAAAAACTTTAAAATATATCGACTTTATGTTTAAAACTATATTTATGTATAATGTACATACATTCAGTGATTTTTTGAAACAAAAAATACAACTTAATCTCAATTTTCTGAATACGGTTAGCAAAAATAAAATTGTATTTTTCATTTTTGAACTTACATTACAGTATGTTCCACAAGAAAGTATCTCAATTTATTCTGTTAGTTTAACCCCCCACTACATTGTAGCAGATAAAATTATTCTCTTCACTCAATAACGTTTGAAGCGTTTACTTCTTTCTTCAGTTAAGTTTGGGCAATTGTGGCAAATGAGTTTGAAGCCGTTACCAAAATACACCAAGGCCTGGGACACCTATGACTTACCTGGAAGATTTTAATATAGAGTCGTTTTAGAGAAGGGCAATAAAGTAATTTTGTAGTTGTTCGAGAAAATCCAGCAATAAATCTGGAAATAAAGGTTGAATCTTACAAAAGGATAACGACGGTAAACATTGGGATCGCTTTGCACCCAGTGGAAAGAGTAAAATGGCATACAAACTTTGGACTGACCGTTACAGAGTCCAGATGCTAATCTGGAAAATGTCTGGAGCCTTAAGAAGACAAAGCTTGGAAGAAAAACAATAACAACCACTCAGCAGATTGATCGCTTCTCAAAAACATTTTGGAACTTTACTCCAGAATATATGTCCAAATTAGGTGAAAGTTGTACTAGGAGATTTCAGTTTATTAGACAACAATAGCGACCGAACTACATTATGAAATGCCTATTATCAGAAATAAACATCAATTTCTTTGAGATAATTTCTTGTGGCACTTACTGTACATAAAAAAATACAAAAAACTTACATTAAGTATTCAAACTAAATACCATTTTCGAAAAAATTATGTAATCTAATCTAATTTTCACAAAATAAAAAACTATTATACTTATGAGACGAGTACTTATAAAAATAAAATGGGGGGAACACACAAAGCACCACTATAAACGACTATAAATAAATAAAAAAAAATAAAAAGGAAAAAGAGGTGCATCCGAAAAGAAAAACAATAATCAATACGCAAAATGAAAAGGACGAAAAGGTAAATAAGAATATGTTTACATATAAAGCTTTCGTGTTGAAACTAGTTTCTCTATGTGCATAGAATTAAACTAGGTTTTGTCGTTATGTATATAAAGAAAATGGGAAAAACTAAAGAAAAAAACAATACATTATTTTCTAAATTTTCCTTATCAGATCGTTCGTATATACATATATAAATACACTGCCGTCAGAAAATTTGGATTCAATTAAAACAAAAATCAATTTTTTGTGTTTGTCATTTTACGATCGAGAATCAGTTTATTTGATCACGACCATTATTACTTGTTAGTGTTTTGGTTGATGATTTGGTTTCAAAGATTTTTTGTTTGCAGATTGTTCTATGAATGTCCAAATGATCCACTTGCTGCAACCCTGTTCATCCCAGAACAATTCGGTTCGACTAACTTCAAGTGACTTTCTTTGGTGGTCAAATCCATTACTTTGAATACGCCAATTTGTATCAGGTTTCGTTTTGAAGTAGTTGCTTAGTTTAGAAAATTTAAAACTTTCGTTCAACCACAGATTTTTACTAATCAACAATTTTCTTCAATTCTTGACTTGAAAAAATTGTTTATTCACTATAATAGGTGCAAAGTGCAATAAAACTTTCTTGTTTATCGATTTAACCAAAGTAGACCATAGAAAGACCATACATATTCGGTCTACTATATCTTTATCCTGTTGAAGTTATTGGTGAAAAAACTGGATCCAAAGACAAAATTTAAGGAACCGCAACAAGTGGATCACATGTGTGGGAAATGGGAATGTATTTAAAATTGATGAAATCTTCTAATCGAAAAACTTGGAGACCTTGCTGAAATAAATTGACTAAAAGTTGAAAAGCTGCATTTTGTAAATGAACGCAAACTTTCTGGCGGCAGTGTAAATAAAAGTATAGAAATATATAAACTAACATACGGGAACTTTTGAACTATTATTGTTCATTTCGAATCAAATGATATAAGTAGAGAATCTCCCGTCTATTAGTATACTACTACTTCTTGTTATATCTATCATATACCAACCAAATGAATGAACACGAAACATAATAAAAATTTAATTTAGTTCAACAAAGCTTTATATAAGCAACTGAAACACTATAACTATAATCGACTGTATATACATAATATGAAGACAAGAATATGTGTTTGAACTCAAATGTAATAAATGTATAAGCAGAAAAATCGATTTGTCGCAATTCTTTGTTAGCCAAAAAAAAAATAGACATATCTTATTACAATTATATGGCATACGAGTGAATAAAGCAATTTCAATCAATTTCTATTGCCCAAGAAAACGAATTTCAACTTTTGTAAAAAAAAGTACTCCGTAATCTACTTTGTTTTGTGTTATGTATTTCCATTTATAATATATGTACATATATGTGTGTTAGAATTGAATTACGATTTCAATGACAAATTTTAATTTATTTAATAATGCGCTATTTTTATGACCTTATGAAATTACTCACTAAAGAACAAACTTTTGCAGTATGTATTATAGAAAATTTTCTTAAAACGTATAATTGCTATGTAGATTTTTTTTTTCTTTTTGATAAGTTCCCAGAATTTATAATTTTATGGTTCGCAATGAGCCTTTGTTTGTGTTAAGAGATGAAAAATTAGTGATCAAAGCCAAATTGTTAAAAAAAAAATAAATAATTGAGGTATTTTACTTAAGTGTAATTGATAAAATTTAGGTCTAAATTTTTATTATTAACTTTTATCCAGGACGGACTTTACCGCACTTTGTTAGGAATACAGAAAAGCTCTTATTTATACTATAGAATAATGCCATTGAATATTTTTTCGTTAATAGGTACATTTATAAAAGTTCGAAAACAAAGTGAAAAGGACATTACCACAAAATGAAAATGAAAAATTAATTATCATATTATTTTCGCAATGTTTATTTGTAAGGTTTTTCTGTTTGAAAATTACTGAGCTTTAGGAATAAATTTGTAAGTCACCGGTGTTTAGTGTAAAACCACATCCTACAGCAAAAGTTCTGTCTTACACCTACTATTGGCGACATGTTAACGAACATAAACATGTTTTCTGAATGCCGTCGATTTATTGAACTTATGGCAACTTGGTTGATCGAGTGTAATTTTTCTCATTAGTACATTTTTAATGCCAACATGTTGCGAGACCTGAAAGCGCCATGAAATTTTGGTTTAATCGGTTACATTCAGAAAACACTCAATGAAGCGCCCAATGTCATTTTTTTTTGTTGGAAATATCGAGAGAGGGAGAGAGATAAGTAGTTTATTAAATTTCTTTGGCATATGACCCTTAGACCATAGTAGCTGCCTTACTTTTCGAATAGCCTTCCATTTAACATTATCGTCCAATTGTACATGGAATATCAAATAAAAAATTATTTTTAATTGGAAATATCATATAAGGCGGTTGCCGAAACGACTACTTATTTGTGAAACCTAACTTATTGAAATAAATATCCTAGCGTGAAGATTTATTTTCTATCCCTTTCTTACAAACAAATCTAAATTGATTGTCATTTGGTTTAGATGAACACTGAACTAAATAATGAATTCTTTCAGACCACTGAATGTCAACAAAATTCGTTAGTCTCATTATTATAACAAGCGTATTGTGGCAAATACCAGTATTTGTACTTAACTCAAAAAATTGGACAGTAAATAATTGTTTCCTATTCCTGGCAAAATGAGTAAGTTGGGAGGGGGGGGGAGGGGGGTGAGTAGCCGAGACAGTAGAAACGTAACAACTTTAAGAATAACGTCAAGTAACACTTGCTACAGTTAGTACAAATTTGGCCGACCGCATGGAAACAAGATGATGTGGTGTAACGATTTTCGGTTTACCCTGTTATTATCATTTGGGGTTGCCCAAACAACGTTATCCATCCCAATAACTCAGGTTACCTGGTCAAGAAATCCAAGTGGGTCTGGCGTTCCAGTTATAATTAAACCGTCGACTGAGGTGAAATTTCCTATTTCTCAAATGCATCATACTTTCGTCGGCGATGGAAAACCACTCGCTAATGTAACGATTCCATCGGTTTCGGAGATCGGCATCTACGATGGGAAACCCAATTTCACAACTGATACAACACCTCAGCCACAATATCAATCAACCTATTCCGATTTTACAATCCACCAGGAAATTTTAACATGCCTACGAATACATATTATACACCAAATATGACAGCCCCTATGTTCCCAATGGTGTATAAGCCAAAATGGTAGATTTGTTTTACCGGTTCGTCAGCTGAGCTGGATGTGGATGATTTTATTTTTCGCATAGAATCGCAAGCAAAACGAGAACATATACCTTTATCGAATTTAGACGCTGTCCTTCCTAAATTCTTAAAAGGCACAGCAGAAAAATGGTACTGGGTATTTGCTAGAAAATTTCCCAATAGCACATATTTTCAACTCAGACAATCTCTTTTACAGACATTTAGTTCGACGGATTCGGAACGTGAAATACGCAGGTCTATTGAACTGAAGCGACAAAAATTCAGAGAATCAATAGCAGATTTCTTATTAGAAGTTGAGAGTCTAAATGGTCGTTTAGTAAACCCCTTTTCAGAGCATGAACTTCTTGAGATTGTACGCGAAAACATAGCTCTGGAATTTCAACAAGTCACTTTAACTATGCATATTTCATCAATAGACGAATTGCGCATGATTTGTCAGAAATACGAAAAATTGTGGGCACGTACACACAGATCCATACATGCAAATGTACCAAAATAAATTGTGTAGAAAAGATTAACGACAATGCATATTCGCTTGTAACAGCTGATTCTTCGCAATCTACGTCGTTGAATTTCTCCGGAGGCACGAGTTCAAGTGCACCACAACTAGAAGCTATGTATAAGCCAACCCATACTTCAGACCGAAAAACATCTGGAATCGGGAATTCTTCTCAAACTTACCTGACATGTTGGAACTGTCACGATCTTGGCCATCGCTATCCAGATTGTCACCTCCCACCGCAACATTTATTCTGTTATGGATGTGGTCGAGATGGAGTAATCAAACCGCAGTGCTCTCAATGCCAAAAACAACAGTTAAAAGAACAGCCGGGTGCGACCAGTGCGGGTCTGTTTCATCCGGTACAGATTGCGACCCGCGAATCGGTTGTCACGAGAAATACGAATCCACAAGTAACCATGAACGACAACCCAGGGAGTTCGCGGCAAAACCCCTAAATATCAATTCTAATTTGTCGACCGCATATTCTCACAAAACTTCAAAAAAATCATTATCGAGCGGTCATTCTGTAAAACCACGTAATATAAATTCTAAGAGGTATTGGCGAATAAAAAAATACTGAAGTTTTAGGCGGAATTTAAAAAGAGCTTCTGCGGAAACAATTTTGTCAGAATGTAATGACAATCGTCCATTTGTGTTAATCGAAATAGCTGGGAATTCTTTAAGGGCACTGTTAGATAGCGTTTATAGTAGAGTTTATAAATAAAACTGGCATTCCATATAAAAAATTGAAATCAAAGGTAAAGACAGCGGACGGAACGTCTAATAATATAATTGGAGTTACTGAAGTCCTAGCAAAATTTAATGGGGAAACCAAAAATATACATTTATATTTAGTGCCAACTCTCCAACTTCCATTATATTTGGGTATGGATTTTTGGAATGCGTTTCACATTACTCCCACATTGAATTCAATAGATTGTAGTGATAATACGGATGATCAGCACGTTTTGACGACAGCTCAACAAACGATTTTCAACAACATTCTCGCTAATTACCCGTCATTTGAAAAACATGGGTTAGGTCGAACGTCGTTGGTGGAACACCATATCGATGTTGGTAATAAATCTCCCATTAAACAACGTCACTATGCTGTTTCCCCAGCCAAACAAGAACTTTTGTATAAGGAATTAGATCGGATGTTAGACTTAGGTGTTATAGAGGAGAGCACGAGCTCCTGGTCGTCTCCAGTCGTCCTAGTAAGAAAGCCTAATAAAATACGTTTATGACTAGATTCACGGAAGGTAAATGCAGTTACCAAGAAGGACGCTTATCCGCTCCCCTTGATAAATGGGATACTCGGAAGATTAACAGATACTACAGTAATATCGAGTATTGACCTAAAGGACGCCTTTTGGCAAATACTTTTGGACCATACTTCCCGAGAAAAAACCGCGTTCACTGTACCTGGTCGCCCACTTTACCATTTTACGGTCATGCCGTTTGGGTTGTGTAACTCACCTCAAACGATGTGCCGTTTAATGGATAAAGTGGTGCCGCATCAGTTACAGGATAAAATTTTCGTATATCTAGACGATCTGTTAGTCACTCCATCCAATTTGGACGAGCATCTAGAATTGCTTAAACTAGTGGGTCGGCGCTTAGAAGATGCGGGTCTCACAATAAATCTAAAAAAAAGTCGGTTTCTGATGAAAAGAGTGAAATATCTGGGATTCTTAGTTGGAGATGGTGGCTTAGATTGTTAGGAATGACTGGGTGGTATAAACGATTTATTCCACAATATTCTGAAATTACCACACCAATAACGAATCTACTAAAAAAGAATCAGAAATTTACCTGGACCAATGAAGCGCAAGTTGCTTTCGAAAAATTAAAGTACCTGCTGACGTCGGCTCCCGCTTTTACTAATCCGGACTACACCAAACCATTTTTCATACGCTGTGATGCATGCAACACTGGAATCGGCAGCGTACTTTATCAAAAAGATGAGAATGGAAATGAACCGATTGCATATATGTCCAAGAAATTGAATTCCGCGCAATCCAAGTACTCAACCACTGAGCTATAGAGTGTCTCGCTGGCGGACCACTCTAGTCTCAAGTGGTTGATGTCACAAACCGATTTAAATTGCAGATTGGCGCGCTGGAGCCTGAAACTACAGGCGTTCGATTTCGTAATTCAGCACCAGCGTGGAGCTCAAAATATTATTCCAGATACTCTTTCCCGATTGTATGGCGACTCGGTAAAAACTGCTACTTTGTGCCAGATAGATCTTTCGTCCAGTTCTTTCCAGGACCTAGATTATGTAAATTTACGAACAAAAATTATATCCAATCCAGCTTTTCAGATAAAGGATGATCGTATCTACATAAAATTAGGATTCAAAATTGATCCACAGTTGACTGATACACCTTTATGGAAATTGTGGGTGCCATCCAGTATGACAACTTCAGTCATTCGAGAATTACACGATCTTCCTTTAGCTTCTCCCGGAGGAATATTAAAAATTCTTGAACGAATCCGCACTCAATATTACTGGCCTGGAATGCGCAAAGAGATCTATGAGTATATAGTAAAATGTGAAGCGTGTAAAGCTACTAAAGCATCGAATCGGCTTAGTAAGCCTCCACTTGGACAAAAGAAGTTTGCGGAGAGACCGTGGCAAAAAGTTTATGTGGTTTATGTGGTTTATGTTTATTCAAAAATCTTCAAAACGCGTTTAACAAATACGCTAAGCATTATAATTTCAGAACTCGTCCAGTCAGTTTCCGGCCCGGTCAGACAGTATTTGTGAAACTACACCCCTTGAGTGATGCAACAAAAAACCTATGTGGCAAATTTTTCCCCAAATTTACCAAAGCCATAGTAGACGAGAAAATAGATAACGTGAATTATCGCTTAAAAAACGAATTTGGCAAGAATTTAGGCACCTTCCATACAAAGGACATTAAACCATAGCTAAAGAAAGTTTAAAGAATAAAACTGAACAAAGTACATGCCAATATGAATTCAACTCAGATCCGACGTTTACTTTGGGTAGTCAGCGTCGTACCTGCCCTGTAACGATTTTCGGTTTACCCTGTTATTATCATTAGATAAGGTATAGTAGATTTGATATGTGAATCAAATTTTTTTTTGAATAATTTGTGTAGTAACAGATTTTTTTTTTTTAATTTTTTTTTTGTAATTACGGTGATGGGGAATAGCGTAAATTAAAGAGACTGACCAGTTGATTTTTTCAAACAATCCGAACCATTTTATTGGTGAGTGGACATCATTATTGCGCCTAAGAGGTAGGAACTTCTAAGTGGAGAATTACATCTTAAGCAGCAGCATTATCTGGGGAAAAAAACCGGTACGTCATTCAATCTAGAAGAATATACGGAACAAAACAACCAACAGCTGATGACAAATGTTTTTTTTTTTCAACTTTTGAAGAGGTAATTTTACAACTAATCCAATTGTTTATAATTTTGTCTTTCTTTAGCTTCTTTTTGTAAAATCATATGTTTATATGTCCGGCGAATAGTTCATTGCGGACGTGATTACTCACCTTTTCATTTTTTTTTTTTATTATTGTGACTAAACTGAAATCATGAAATATTAAGTAGAACGATTGCGGGATTGCTGATGGGAGAGTGGGCTAACCATAGTATGTCCAGGTAATGCATAAAGTTTCGATCTATCCAGTAATTGTGGATGCCTTTCGACAAATGAACCACCTTTTTTCCGACTAGAAGTACTATCCCAAAATAACCTGGACGTCGAAAGTACAAAGATCGTTACAATGGAACGAAATCTCGCGTCTCCCCCATACAACCGCCGGTGAAAAAAATAGTGGTAACAAAAAAAACAATTCTTTCCAACTTTTCAGAAAAACTTACGGCACTATTGGGAACGCTGATTAGGCGATTGTATTTGTCTTGTGACTAACAACTTGTTTAGGAAGAGAAGTTTGTCTGTATTAAAATCAATAAGATTCTTTCGGCTTTTTATATACAAAATATGTTATATTAACAATAATGGCATTCACAACATTTTTCAACTGGTTAATCAGAAAAAATAAAGAGACCAATCATTTATAATATATCAACCTATTGTCGTTGATATGTTTTTAAAAACGCAACTTAAGTAGAAAAAAAAGAGAAATAAGTAAAAACGTAAACAAAAAAAAAACTATAAACAACAAAGATTTTTTTACGACGTAATTCAAATCGTAAAACAACAAACCAATCAAGGGAGTAATTTATAAACGTCGGAACTCAAAAACAACAGAACTCAAAACAACATAACTGAACGATGAGCTGTTCATATATATTTGAATATTTAATAAATTTACAGGTTTATTAGTCGGAGTGGATCTTCTCTTCTCAATCTATAAGGTCCGTAAGTTACGAATAATAATCAAAAACCGAGGATTTATCCACCGATTACTATGACCAAACAGTGGTTAAATCCTCGGTTGTGGATTAATTATCGTTCAAGCTTACGGAGCTAAGGATGTGTGCCTAATCGAGGCTGGTTTAGTATATTCCTGGCCAATTCGGTGGAAGTCTCTCTAGATTTCAGTAATATTTCGAACTGAATTCTTTATTGTTTCTTTAACGGTTTTAATTCTAAGATCATCGTGTTTATTGCTAATTCGAATACATCTATATGTCCATCTGTGTTTGATTATCGTTTTGTGCAGTAAAACTTTATTGTCTAACGACAAATAAGATATTCTTTCCATTAGCATTTTAACACATTATGAAAAATGTTAATTTTATTTGGTTGCGCCTTGCTTCAATAGGCTTTTTTGAAAGTTAGCACAGGTAGAAATCTAAGTAGTTGACCTAAGTTTATTGAGGAATATTTATATCGTTAAATTGTGAATGTGACGTAAGTTGATTTTTTTCGTTCAGTTTTATTCGCCGTGTCCATAGATCCTATAATTACTTTGCGGTAGTTTCGGGATTATTGTCTGACACCAGGACAGCCGTATCATCGGCAGATGTCGATAATATTACTTTGTTGCTTACAGGTGAATCGGATGTGTACAACAAGTTTAATATTATTCCTAGAACCATTCCTTATGGGACCCCTGCGTTAATATCATTTAAGCAAATAGCTACACTATTTTGTTTAACTATGCATTGCCCTTGAAGGAGATAGTTCCCCAGAATTGAGTGAAATTTCTTCGGTACATCTCTTTAATTTTGTATTTTAGTTCATCGTGCCAAGCTTTATCAAATGCTTGGGGGATACAACTTAATATAAACTTATTCTGTCACGACGTTAATATTTAAAATTATTATAATTTTGCAATGTTTGCTAAAAAGTGAAAATTTGTCCCATTTGTTTACTTCGTCGTAAATTTCTTAAATATGGTTGTAAATAGGCTAATTAATTATTGCACTAACAACTGTCAAATTATGATTGTTTGTTAAGTTTATTTTATGCTCCAATTAATTACAGCGCGAAGACATACCATATATAATTGTGAATACTATTATTATTTATTAGTATTATTGTTGAAGGGCCATGTGGGCGTTCAGCCATCTCGCACTGCGACCTAAAAGATCTTTTATGTTTGGAACCTTCTTAATTATCCGTCCAGCCAATATTCAGGCTCTTAATGAACCTGATAATACTGCCGGCCGGTAACCGATACATATTTTCTGGGCTTATTGCTCTCCCTCCTAGATGTTTACTATAGCATGTACTTCTGCTAGAAAGACGGTAGCATTGGCACTCAAGGACTTTGAGAGAGCAGTCCTACTCCCGTATATTCTACCCTGTCCCGTCATTCGTTTTGATTTTACTCTTACGAGTTGCTGGGAATGGAAAGTCGCATGTAGGTCACCCAGCTTTACTACACGGAGGTTAAGTCAAACGGGAGGGCGCTTGGTATCCAAAGTCCGCATACATTGGACTGATTAACCTGTCAGCCATTCATCCATCGGCATTAGCGCCTTACTTTAGCCTGTGCCAAATAGCCTCAATACCAGTGGTTGCCAAGAGGTGAATACTAAAAATCGATGCTGATTTAGTGATATTTTTTAATTGTCTGAAACAATGTGATAAATTGAAGAAAATTTTCATTGATTTTAATATCGGTGACTTATTTATTATGTTATTTTAATAAAATATGTTTCAGTAAAAATTTGGCAAATAATTTCGTGCAAAACGAGTTCTAAAAGCTTTCTAAACTAATAAAATTGTCGTAGCTCATTTCATCAGAATCGCACATGTTCAGTGCCAATATTTTGTACTGATAAAAAATGTGACGAAAAATTTTCATTTCATCAAAATTCAAACATCCCTCCCCCCAGCGGCCCTATTCTGGTTTGCCCGGGGAATTGGGAATTGATTTATTGTGACTTTTTAGTGTATTTTCGTAATTATTTTTTCCAAAGCATACTGTGGCGATTTATGTTTTCGATTTCATGTTTTGGGAAAAAATAATTCCCAACCAAATTTTTAGGGAGAAATAAACAACAAAATTGCTATGAAATGTAACTATGTATTTTTTCCTAAAATTTGAACAAAATAACAATCGCCACAGTATGTTTTGGAAAAAATAATTCAAAATATGTACACTAAAAACACAATAAATCAATTCCCAAATTCCTGGGAAAACCAGAATAGTGCCACACTAGAATGAAAAAACGGCAAACAATCTATAGGAAAATGCCCTTCCTAAAATGACAATGATATTTGTGATGTGTTTTCAGAAAAGCAAATAGCAAATAATAATAATATGTAATATTATTTTCAACGTAATTCGAAAAAAGTCCAATTCGCTTGTGACAATTACAATTCAAACGTGCTTGGATAAAAATCAAATTTGTTTTATTTTTTACTCTCGTATGTACCACCTAATCAGATAAAATAAATAAATAAAAAAAATCAATATCGATTATATTTTTTCAATATAAATTATAATGTTAATTTTGTGGGAGTTACACTTAGAACGTTTAAAATTGGGAGAATAATAAAACCATTTATTTATATTAAAGTATATTATATTAAATAATGGTCTTTGATGTTTTATTTATTACTTGGAACTCCCCTAAGTGTCATACAAAGTTTAAAAAAAATATGTTATGCGAATAAAATAAAGTTTTGAAAATTAAAAAACAAAAAACACATTTTTATGTATTTATAAGGGTTATTTTCAATTTAAAAGTAAATACTGTATAAATAAACAAAAATAACTAAATTTTATGTTGTACCTTCCTCCTTTCTCAAGCCACCATCATATTTTATTGAGTCTGAGTCGACTAAAAATTGGAACTCATTTCGTATGCAATGTACAAAATCGATTTATTCGTATAAAAGGCAAATGTCACTTCAAATCATTAACATTCGTACAACTTATGTAATATGTACATATACGAGTATATTGTTTGTAAAAAAAAAACAAGTTTCCAAATTGTTTTTCGGATTATTGTAGAGGTGAAATTTATTTGATCAACCCACGCAAATTGAAGGTGACTACATAATACAAAAAATATATGATTTTAAATAGCAGATAGGAAATATATGATTTTAATAAATGGTTATAAATCATTAACACATAAAATATTTGCTTTTTATTTATTTATATTTACTTAAAACTTTTTGTGTGAGATAACTATAAATCAAAATAAACAATCTAGTCTACGTTAAAGAAGTTAATTGATTTGGGGGGTGCTTGTTCCAAGAGAAGGCAAAAAATCATGACAAAATGTTTTCATAAGGGAAAATCTTTTTCATCAAACATTTAGACCGTGAGAACAGAAATAAATGGAAACAAAAGTTTAAAAAAAATAAATTTGCAATTTTAGTATTAAATGTGCACTGAAACTAAATATAATTTAGTTTAAAAATTAATTTGCAAGTAAATATATTAAAAAATGTTCAGTTTATTTCAGAAAAGTTTCCAAATAGGTAGTTTAGTTTTTTAAATAAAAAAATTGGCCATTTTTATAATTTATTTCATATTTTGACAGGCAAATACGAAAACTGGTGTTTAACTCCCTATTACAAATTATAATTATTTTTTGCATTTATTTAGTTTTACGAAGAGGGAAATTATTAAGAATTTTGCAAGTTCAGTTTCGATCTGAATGAGAGTTACGAAAAATTTAATTTTTTCCCCATCAAATGATAAAATTTAGTATATTCATTTACAAATTATATTAATGAAAATAAAATACAATTTTTCAGTTATTATGCATATGACGGTTCCTCCTCCCAAGTGCCAGAGAACCCGTCACATAGAATATTTCTTCAAAATTTAGTACAGGAATTGAAGCGCCAAAATATACAAATCCTATCATCTTATCTATTCATCTCTTCTGATTAACACAAAGACAAATGGAACAAGTTAGAGGTTACACCCTTAATTTGTTCGATTAATCCATTTGTTATTGGTACACAACTAATTCCAGTTAGGCCTATATTCATTACAATTAAAAAATTATTAGCAGGTGATTCTAGATTTTAAATTAATCAAAATTAGAATTCATAAAGCTCAATTTTCATAAAAAAATATTTTTTGTTTTTTTTTAGCTAACAAACGAGTCTATGAGACTACCATACTGATTAGGGTTAAATTGCGAGGAAAATAAAAGGTCAAGAAAAACGTTTGTGGCGTTTTTCACCAAAATTCAAACACATTTTTCTTATATTTAAATGAACTTTAGAAAAACTTGCCGTTCCGGTGGCACAGTGGTTAGCATGCTAGCTGCGGAGGTCCCGGGTTCGATTCCTGGCGAGTGATGAAAAAATCACGGCTGGTTAATGTGGCAGCATGTTATTTGGTTTTACCTGTTTGCTGTTCAATTGATAAAATAAAATAAAATAAAACCAAATATGTGCCGTTTTGATCGATATCCTTTTCCTAGTTTTCTGATAAAACCATTTGCCTTCACTGTAGAACTTCTGGGATTTCTGGGCGAAAACTGAACCAAGTGATTTTCACAGCCCTCTTTTGAAGTCAGCTTTATTCAATTAAGAGAGTTTTGTAGAGAGCGAAACAAAAGGTAGTCTGATTACCAAGGGCCGGGCTATACCGTAAATGCATCAAATTTCCCAGCCAAACTCTCTCAAATCTTGGCGAGCTCGAGTCATTAAAGATGCATGTGGTCTGGTCACGGTGTGCTGGAAACGAATTTTAATGAAAAGTTCTGTCACTAAAGAAAATCATAGTGAACCTTATTGAAGGGAGTGTCCTGAGCTCGGAACAGTTGAAATTAAAATCATTGGAAGTGCCGTTTTTTTTGGCGGCAATTTTAAAATTTGAATAAATTTCACAATATGAATGCTGCTTTTATACGTCGTTTTTCATTTAGAAGTTTGAGATTTGTCTGTATAAAATGATTTTTTCGGCTTTTTATAGACAAAATATATTATTTTTAATAGCATTCCCATTATTACGACTTGGCAGTCAATAAAATAAAGAGGCTATCTTCCCACTATACATCTACCAAAAAAAAAAAAGTAAAAATTCAACCCTCCCCACTCCCACCCATAATTTCCTAAGGGTTTTTAAGATCTACGATTTATTTTACCCTTTCAAAAAATGAAAACTTTGATTAAAATCCTGATAGTTTGGTTTCGTACTGATAAAAATGTGGTCTACTCTCTACTCATCAGGTAGCTATACGACTAAACTACAAAATACAATTCCTAACTTTTACGTATAATACTAGGTAAGAACGTAATAATTTAGCGAATCATATTGACCAAATCTAAAATGCTATTAAAAGTAATAGCGGTATTTTGTTGAGAAAAATTTAAACAAATTTAGTTTTGATTTTATTTTTGTCCTATTGATTCCTATTGTACTACGACGATTTAAATAAAGAAACATTTTTTTTGTCTTTATTTAAATCATGCGGCGCTTTATATCCAATGCAATTGTTGTTGTAATTTTGTCAACAAAATACAATTATTATAAAATAAATAAAGCCGAAAAAATCATATTGTGTAATTGATAATATGTACAGACAAATCTTAAACTTCTAAAGGCGGGATCAGACGATGTGAAAATCGACAAATGTTGGTGATATGTATACATATAGTATGACATGTCGTGTGGTCAGTTTTCATATCACCAATGTGACATTTGAGACATTGGTATATACATCCGCTAAATAGACGGTAAACAAATACATATCAAAGGAGACCACCAACATTGGTTGACATACTGGTAATGCGGTCCAGACGGTGTGGCATGATTTGTTTTAGTTTATTTAGAAATGTATTGCATTTTCTATTAACGTTAACATACAATTAGGTATATTATGAAATTATAATTAAGCAGACTAATTGATTTGTTTCTTTACGGCAATGGAGTTTAATCTTGTTTTGTAACGTAAAAACTGTTTTCAAATGCAATTGTAGGTTTACATGTCTGTCGAGATTAGAAAACTATTCCTTTATATTTATTTAATAAAAGCTGGTTATTTTGTCATTTAGGTAAGTTCCAGTATGAAAACATGCTAAAAGGTACATTCTGGCTTCTGTATTTGTCCATAACGTATGAACAAACAATTAAATTCAAATTATGAACAGAAACATAATTTTAAAATTTAGAATGCACTATTTCAAATTTTTGTAAATTTGCAGTTTGGCCCAAATTCGCTTAAATTTACGTAACCAACATTGGACATATCGTGTGTAGGGTACGTATGCTTCATACATGAACAGTGTGTTCATTTTTCCACATCATATGATCCAACGTTGATCGACCGACATTTGTCGATTTCCACACCGTCTCGTCCGCCCTTAAATTTTATTAGTGTGGGCTTAATAGACATATAATGAGAGTTTTTCTTGAGTTTTAGATTTGGTAATTCACTAAATCGTTACGTTCTTACCTAGTGCTATGCGTAAACGGCGGGAAAATTGAATTTTTGTAGTTTCATCGTAGCTACCTGATGAGTAGACTAACTTTTTATCAGTACGAAACCAAACTACCACGAGCTTAAGGTAATTCACCCTCCCCTCCCCCCCATAGGGGGAGGGTGCATTTTTACTTTTTTTTTTGGTAGATGTATTGTGAGCCGCCCCGGTGGCACAGTGGTTAGCATGCTTGCTTTAAGCTCCGGAGGTCCCGGGTTCGATTCCCGGCAGGTGATGAAAAAATCACCGCTGGTTAATGTTGGATCAATGAATTAATCACTCATTATCCGTTAAAAAAAAATGATTACGAAACTTCAAATGAAGCGGCCAAATCCCTCTATGGGATGTAGCGCCAGCAAAAAAAAAAAAAAAAAAATGTGGGTAGATAGCCTCTTTATTTTATTGACTGACAAGTCGTAATAATGGGAATGCTATTAAAAATAATATATTTTGTCTATAAAAAGCCGAAAAAATCATTTTAATTGATAATACAGACAAATCTCAAACTTCTAAATGAAAAACGACGTATAAAAGCAGCATTCATATTGTGGAATTTATTCAAATTTTAAAATTGCTGCCAAAAAAAAACGGCACTTCCAATGATTTTAATTTCAACTGTTCCGAGCTCAGGACACTCCCTTCAATAAGGTTCACTATGATTTTCTTTAGTGACAGAACTTTTCATTAAAATTCGTTTCCAGCACACCGTGGGTATTGTCGTGAATGCCGTGATGGAAGACGACGCCTTCCCTATTGATCAATTTTGACCAAACACAAAGAATTACCTTACTGGCGTCAATCCAGGCTTTCCCACGTCCCACCGTTTGTGCAGCCTCATCCATCTTAGACCACAACCTTTCTCGCACATTATTGTCATACGTGACCCACTTTTCATCGCCCGTTATCAAGACTCTATTTCGTTTCATTTCAGCAGCGATTCAATATATAGTTCTGCAGCGATGTCATAACCGTAAAAAGGTGACGGTCTTCCTCAATTTTTTGAAGAATTTCATCGACTTTTCAACGATTGGTCGAACAGAGCTCCGCGCGTCTTTAACATCGAAATTTCCAGAGCAGAAACGAGCAAACCATTTGCTTGCTATTTACTAATATTGATAAAGCATCTTCAACATAAAAACATTTCACAAGCCTGCGAAGCGTTAACGCCTTGGTCGAAGTGATATTCTAAAATGTAGCGATTTTTTTCAGAATTGTAGCTCATTTTCAAAATGCAATTACTTTGACATGATTGACATACACCCTGCGCCATTGAAATGTTCGGTTTGAATTTTTTCAATAAATTTTGGAAATACCGCCGTTTGCTTCAAAAGTATATGGCAAAAATGATAGATTCTGATTTTCAACATAATTTTTACACTATTCCAAATATATTCACATTAACTGAAAGGTGATCTGCCATTTTAGACCTACATAACTTCGGATAAGGAATATTTTCGCCCTACGTCGTAACAATTTGGTAGGTCTTTACAGTGTTTTTAACAAAGTTTTTTCAATTGAAAAATAGTTTGTTGTTGACAATGGTAATTTTTATTCAAAATAAGGATTAAAAACAGAAATAAAATAATTCATCTTAATCAGGATCGGCATTGAATTGTAAAGTTTGGTTAAATAATATATTATTATTTCTTCAAACCAGACTATTTCTATAAAGTTTTTCTGCTCTTTGGCACTTTTCAGCTTCTATTTTGTGATCTTCTTTTCCCTGAAGAGCCAAATATTTTCAACAATATTGAGATCAGGACTATTTCCTGTCCAGGGTAACGACTCAATCCCCAAGCTATTTTTAAATTCGGCTACCTCAAAAAATTAGACGTTAAAATTAAGCATTCTTACTTCACAAATAACGTCAATAACTTACAATGCGCGCCCTGTAACATACGAAGCTGAATCGTCGTGGAAGAGTCGAATACCGATGTATTGAGTGGGGTCCTCAATAGTCATGACGCCTCATTTTAATAATCTATTCTCTTAATTCTGAAATATTTCAAATGAGTGTGCTGAGAATTTCCAGCATCATAAATTTAACCCGTTTCACGTATCAAGACATCAGGAGCTTCGTGCTATTTTAGGATTAAGATGACCGTTGAATAGAGCAGGGACTTTAGTTCACTAATCTAGATCACTTTATAGAAAACCATCAGATTACATACTTTTATGGGATTATATACATAAAACAAAATTTTCGCATCAATCTTTTAAAACGCATGAAAGTGATCTTAAAGTTCGAGGCCAATTTTTTAATATTTTTTTATTTTTTAAATTTAACCAAGATAAGTTTAGGAATTGCATCCTTTATGTGACTTTACGGATGGACGCAACAATTAGATAGCTTTACCGAAAAAGGATGAGAATGAATAAACTCTTCTTTCAAGACCTATTTTTGAAATAATTTGAATTTCTACAGGTTAAGGTTCCAAGAAAGCGTATGTGAAGGAAGAAGGGGAACTTATTAGTCTGCTTAAATTTTTGTACTATCGCCTGCAAAAGTTGGTTAAACACAGAGGAAAATCTAAGTGTTTTTGCAAACAAGCAGCCCACTAAACTTATGAATAATTTTGTATTGAAAACATAGGGTAAACCTAAAACCACAAAAGGATACTTCATAACCTTTGTATTTCTGTATTCATGAGTGTGAATGTGATCATAGATCATCCTATTTTTCATCATAATTATAATTGCAAATGTTTATATTGACGATTTTCCGCGAAAGGGTTGCCATCTATAATGAACTAACATTTAGTGCTATACAATTAATTTGATGTTTGATTTAGTATGTGAAATAAACATTGAAATGATATACAAACGAATTCAAATAAATAATTATTTAATTTTGATAAACAAAATATTACCTACCAGCCATTTCATACTAAAACATTATAATCCACTAAACGTCAGATTTGATTTATACATAGCACTAAACCTACGCGACATCTATATCAATAAAATCGTCAATAAAAAGGCGATTGTTGCTGCCATCAAAATCATGAAAACTAAGTAGTTTTATGTTTTCATCAACTTTTGCAGGCAATAGTACAAACTTATTCCATGAGGAATATAATGTCTATAAAAAAGCCGAAACATTTTCATAATATTCAGACAATTGGTTAAATTTCGTAATTATTCGTGTGGGCATCATACACACACAAATTAGATTTCTGCATTCTGCTTGGGTTTTTGACATTGATTTAGTTGAATATAATTCACTAAGTCGATACACTCTAGTTTTACATATAATGTAAAAATTTAGAGTTGAATTTTTGTAGTTCGGTCGTAGCTACCTGAAGAGTAGTCAGTAGACCTTACTTTTTCTTTACGAAACCGAATTACCAATACGAAAACTCAAAGAGATTTCTAATTTTTGAGAGTTGATACACTTTGTATTAACTGGACTCTGCGGGAAAGAAAAGGGGGAGGGGATAATATTTCTACTTTGATTGGTAGATATATTATAAGTGAATGGCCTCTGTTATTTTTCTGATTTACCAAATCGAAAATACAGTGAATGTCATTTACAAATAATATATTGTCTATAAAAAAGCCGAAACATTTTCAAAATATTCAGACAATTGGTTAAATTTCGTAAACTTATTCCAGTGGAATTTTTCCAAATATTTCATCACTTTTATTAAAAACGGGAATACTCTGGGAAAAGATATTTTGAAAATTTTAACATTTGTGATGAAACCATCAGAAGAATTAATAAGGAAGCTATAATCTCTTTGATCTGTGCCTGCAAGGTTGACGAAGTTCTTTGTGAGATCTAACGAAATATCAAATTTTGTAAATAAAATTTGGACTACTAACAAATACTAAATCTATCAAACAATAAACGTAAAAAACTCAAAAACCAAAAATATCTTTAAATTTTGCATTTTTATACATCCTTGTGCTCCGATGCTAAGGGGTTTTGTATTATAAAAAAAAACTATATATACATACATAGTTATTTTGGAAATTTTTGTCAATTCTATCAAGTACTCGAGTTTCTGTGTATCTTGGAAAAGAGGGAGTTTCGGGCGGCTCCTCTAAGGCAATTGTGTCAAAGCCAAATAAGTATTTTCGACAAATTTTCAAATTAAATAGAGCAATAAAACTTCGATAAAAAGTCAGCTGGGTAACGCGGTAATTATGGTATTAGGCACGATAAATGAGATATTAGAAACAAAACAATAACGATTTAGCAGTGATTCTTAAAAACCAGTAATATGACCAGTGAACTTCATTGTCATTGATGTTCGCAGTATTAATGGATTCCTTTTACGATGAAAGGCATAATTTTACATTTCATAATCTTTAAGGCTGTATGGTACTCAAAAAAAATTTCTGTTTTGGTATCGATATTTAAATGTCCAAAAATGCGTCTAAACTGTGTCTATAATAAAGAAAAATATCGTTTTGTATTAAAACTATTATTTAAAAATATCTTTCTGCATAGGTCAATATAAAAGATATACATGGTTTCGCGAGAAAAACTTAAGAAAATTGAATTTCCCGTAAGCACCATTATCCAATATTTCGTCAACTTTGAATTTTTATTACGGATAAACTATAAATAATTTTGAAATAATCCTGTATTAATCCCTCAAAAATACCTTAAGCGTTATCAATAAAAAAAAAATTTGTGAATTGATAAATATTTGTAGCCACAAATTGATTTTTACGATACCCTTATTTTGGTAAAATGAGTACCATACAGCCTAAAGTCACTATATGTCTATTGAGGTTGTCAGCATCACACATTTGTTAAATCATACGATATATTTTCACATCAGCAGCAAATAAGAGTAGTTTTATATGATTTTGGTTATTCGATCAATGGAAACAATACAACTTCAGGGCCCAATATGTGATCCATTAGGAACACCAAATCCTTGAGGAACACCATTTTCACAAATATCGTCTGACTCTGAATTTAGCATGACGCATTAACGAGCTAGCACGCGCAGTAATGGAAGGTATCAGCATTTTGTGGCGAGGAAGTCGGCGTTTTTTTGTACGAATGAATAAATATTGGCTCCATCGTTTAAAGGTGGGATAATAGATAACACTAAAATAAAATAAAAATAATGTTGTTTCAAATAAGATTGGTATTCAAAAATAAGAATGGTTTTATCTCGTAAAATAACATTAAGTAAAAAAATGTTCGAAATATAAGTTTTTTACTTAATATGACCTTGAGGCATAAGTTTTTCAAGGTTATCAAAAATAATTGAATCCAATTGTCCCTCGAACTTAAACAGCTTTTTGTCTGAAAGATTTTGTTCTATAAAGCGTAATTTTGGAGACATTTAGATTGGTCAGACACATTACATCTCATGTCGCAGGTGGGTGAAAAATATGTTAAGACCCAACGATGGCCTATCAAAATCAATACAAATTTTATACAATTTTGGGAATGTTGACCTCTAACCAATAGAAGACGGGGGATAAAACAAGACTCGCCCGATGCGCCACAACGGTAAAACTTCACTATCTTTCTAAATGATTGAATCGATCAGTGCACAATGAAAAGAACATCGTCCTATTGTTCTGTTATGAAATTAAATTTCAGAGTTTTGAATCGTCAACTTCCAGAAGATGAAGTAATGGTACCAAGCAATCGCTTGGAGCACATGGCCGTTTGCTTTAAAAGTTGTTAACATAGTTGTTGGGATAACGAGCGGCATGCTAATTTTAAAACAACCCGATAAGGTTATTTAAATTTTTATTTTCTTCTTATACATATGTCCAACAATTTAATATTTTTTAAGCCCTGCCAATTTTAAATAAAATTGATTATTTTCTTGGCGTAGGGAGGGACTCAAATTAAGCAGAATATTAGAAAAATTGTTTGAACATTGAAAGCGTATTATTATCCCAAACAATATTCAAAATGATCAAAATAATAAGAGCCTAATTCAACATAATAAATCTTTAAATATTCAGACTAAGTTACACTTTTGAATATCAATGTGCCGCAAACATAGCTACTCGAAAATAATTTTATATCGGTTATATATTGTTGATATAAAACAAAAACAAAAAAATGTCAAAGTTTACGTATGAACTTAAAACGAAAATGTTATACTTATTATTCATAACTTCACCCCAATCGGAAATATATTATTACGTATTATCAAATACGTAAGTATACATAATAAAAAACGAAGTATAAAGCGAATAAAAACAAATTTCGGCACCCTTGTTGTTTAACAAAAAAAAATGTTCACTTGCTGTCAAATTAATATTGATCGTTCAAAAGTTCTACATGACATGTTAAAGTTCATTTAGCTATTTTTTATACGTGTAATAATATCTTTCTTAATCCGGTCATATATTCTTACATACTATATGTACGTTCCAAAACAAAAAAATACTATAGGTACGTTGCGTGTTTTTGCAATATATAAATTCACCACCGCCGCATCCTATCCCAATCGAAATAAGGTTAAAAACATACAATAATATAAAAACTACTTGCCATTATAATTCTACATACTGTATTATCCCCAACAACAACAACACAAGACACAACAGCAGAAACTTTCAAGCACAAATCGACTATAGTTTCCGTAGAAATGAAATGAAAACAATATAGAACGTACAAAAGTAAAGTAAAAAAAACATACAAAACTATCCAACGTACGTACAGGGATTTAAACTTGTACAATAAATTCATAAAAACGACAAGACACAAAAAAAAGTTCTTTAATATTTGTATGTACATTGTAAAAAGAATACTTTGAAGACTTATTAATTTTTTTCTTTTGTGAGAATTGAAATTCATTATTTTACCATGGTATTAAACCATTTTGTTTTGGTTTTGGTCTACAGTCGTATGACTACGAAACAGGTATATGGAAGAATAATGTATACGAACTACAATACAAAATCTCACCTCTTTGGTTGTAATAGTATCCTTCGTCAATTTCTTTACACGTAAAACTTAAAATTAATAAATTTTGCACTAATAGCAGTAATTTATACTTCATTTTTATGTATCACAAAAAAAAGTCACGACACCAAAATTAAAAATAAAAAATGTATAGTATTTTGCTAATCGCCACCCAGGCAGTCTTTTAATTCATTGTCACATAAAGATATTTGTTTAATTAAAAATTTTAAAATAATAACAAATCAATAATCAATACACAAAAAACAAAATCGCTTTTCTACCAACCGAAAAACTATTTCGCCGCAGCACCACCACAAGAAACCATAATAGGAAAACACAATAAATTTTATTAATATTGCAAAACTGGTTGTTATTTCAGATTTTGGTTTTGTATTTAAATATTTCTATAAAATAAAATAAAAAATCCAAAATAAAAAAATCAAATAAAACAAAATAACACTAGAAACACATCTTCTGAAAAGTATGTAGATTTAACTTTTTTTATTATTTTTTTTTTGTTGAATGAATTGTGTGTGCCTGCTGTTGTGCTGGCTCAACAAACACACGACGAAAATAATACAAAAAAAAAAAAAAAAAAAAGGAAACAAAAAGGACTAAAAACCGAATATTTTTCCTTTTTTTTGTGTGTGTGTGTGCTCCTATTTTTTTTCTTTTTTGGTAAATTTTCCTTGTATTTTTTTTCCACTCTAAAATGGCGTCATTTTGGTGTTGAATTTTCTAGAGCGCATGCCAAATATTATACTACATATTCAAGTAGTTTCTTAAATTCTCTGTTTCCCTCTGTGAATTTCCCAGAATATACAGGGAAGTACATATAATGAACGAAATCAGGGCAGCGGACCGAAATTCGTTTTCAATATGGGATTATAGTTCAAAGCTTTCATATTCAAATTTTTTTTTTGCCCAAGAAGATAAAGATGTAAAGAAGCAGACAGTGTGATAATTCCACAATTGTGTTATCAAACTTAAATTCATCAAACCTCCAAAAGGCTATAATTTATAATTTTCAAGAAAAATATACTTAATCATAATTCAATGAATTTAAACGGTATCACTTAACACTCAAAAGTAACTCATGTTTTACAGTTAATTGGAAAATCAAATACTGTTTAGAAAGATAATTATTTTTTCTCATTACATATTTACTTTCTTGGAAAATGTTGATACTGCTGTTATCGTTCTACTTTAAGGGTTGACGACATCAATTTATTTTTATAACTCATATGACGTCAAGTTGCGATGTTTGTTTATAAACGGAATAAGTATACAAAGTTTTAATTAAAAAATAAAAAATATGAAAATGTGTAACACTTTGAACGATCTAAGAATTTGAAACAAAACATTGGTCATCATTTTAATTGATGAATAATTTGAATACAATCTTGAAAAAGGCAAATTAAACAGATTACGGACGTGTCAATAAATAACACTTACATAAGTGGAATAATACACGTTTCCATTTTTAAATAAACTTTATTATTGTTCTGTTAAATATTGATACAATTTTGTCATAATATATATTTGATAGATAATTCTTGAAGGAGGGTTTAAATTTGTATTTGTATTATACAACAGTACTAAAATAGCGTGTATATCTAACTAAAAAAATGATAAAACCCCATAAAGGCATCTACGGAATGTCGGCGTATTAACCATAGAACTGAATGAAACACAGAAAAATTTGGAATTTTTAAGCAAATAAAATTGCTAGTTGACCAACTTTTGGTGTAAATTAATATTCTAAAAAGCACAATTTAAAATAACGATGTAATGGGAATGATTTTAGGAATTATGTACTTAATAAATATCAAATTGAGACTTGCTGGTGACATTATTGACACAATGTTTCATGCAGTAAAGGACATTTTAAAAACATTGCACTAAATAATATTTGGTGCAACAATAAAGAATAATTTGTTCACAAAATGCTAGCTTTACAGAGAGGACAGTAAAAGCCATGCGTGATTACATTTATCACAGATGTAATTAATTTTGATAAGTTTGTAAAGTTTCTAATGGATCGTTTTTAATGTTGGTACACTAACAAGGATAACGAAATTGAAAGTTTGACTTTATCGATCGAATGTAACTAAGTATTTACAGGCATATTATCCAGAATGGAGGATTTCAAGTATTAATAATAGGAATTTCCATTAAAGTTTTTGAGAAATAACCAAGGTAAGCTGTTGAATTTGCGTATCAGACTGAAGCATAATTAATATTCAATAATTGCAAATGATATTGTTACACGGAAAAAAATAAACTGGTCCTCAGCTATGAAAACGGACTTTTAATTCAAGAAAATGTACTTTTTCTTGATTTAAAAGCTAATTTTCTTATTTCTTTCGATTTTTTCTTCATTTCAAGAAACACAATTCTTACATGAAGAAAAACTCGATAGAAATAAGAAAATCAGCTTTTAAATCAAGAAAAAGTACATTTTCTTGAATTAAAAGTCCGTTTTCTTAGCTGAGGACAAGTTTATTTTTTTCCGTGTATTAGTTTACGTGTTCAAAAGCAAAAGGATTTTCAGGAATTTTTCTTAACTTAAGGGATTGGAATAATGATGTTGATATTTTTTTACTAATGGTATTGAATATTTTTCTTATTTTTGGTAGTAAATTCATATAAGTCGCATTATATTTGATATGGTTTGAGTTTATTAATAAAGAAATTTGAATTTGGACAAAACAAACAAACATTATCAGGTTTGTTTGAATTTGTTGAGAACACATCAAAGACACGAAATAGCCATAAACATTATAGACCAACCTTCTGCTATATTTTGACTGGATGAAATCTTAAATCACAATACGTATATTCTCAAATAAACTAATTCAATTGAGTTTCTTCTTTTGACTAAATCTGCTCGACCGAATTTTTGATTTCAAAGGTTTCTTACTAATTTTTCATATACCGATTTAAAATTTTGTTTGCTTCATCAAACAAATTTCCACATTTCAAGATTTGATATTTCGCAAAAATTGAGCAATATTTTCCCGCGATTTTGTTAAAATTAATTTTAAAATACAAAAACAGCTTTGGCTAGTAATTTAATTCAGTCGTTAAGTTATGGAATTTGAATTTCGCTAAATTAATTTCAAATCATATTTGAAAATTTGTCAATTTGTAATTAGAATTCTAATTGATGGAAAAACCTACTAAAAATTCAGACGCAAAGGAAAGAGAATAAATAAATATAGTATTTATTCTCTTTGCCCAAAGCTTAAATGTCTTCTCACATCTAGCAAGAGTTTGGTTATTCTCCGGAATGATCTTAAATTCCGAGTTTCCGAAATTTGAAAATTTAAATTGACCGAGTTCTGGATTTAATTCTAATTGAACAAAAATTATAAAAATAAAACCTATAAATAGTTGAAAATCCCTTTTTAAGATTAATAGAAGGTTGAATATTAATTTAACAAATTTTATCAGATCTAATCGGATTTCTTTAAAACCTGTTCAAATGAATTTAATATGGCTATTCGGTCATCGATTGGCCCGACTCGTATATGAATCGCTAACTGCAGAAACGGGACTTCTTACATTTTTTCCAAAATTCATTTTTTAACGGTTTAGTATAATTTAGATATAGACTCATCGTTTACTGTAGAAATGGGACTTACACCATTAAAATAAAGAGAACAAAATTGAATTGAAAAATTTATTTACTGCAGAAAAGGGACATTTACTTCAATTGACCCCTTTACCAGACACCAATTTGCAATTTTGGAAAAATATTTCAGAATGGCCTACTGTGGAAAACGATGTCGAGAAGGACTAGAAGTCGTATTCCTTATATTAATTATTTATTATTTTATTATTTTATTACAGGAAATTAAAAAACGTTAGCGAGAAATATACTAATGTGTTGAAATTACTTTATGTTTTTAATTATTACTGTTAAAAGGGGACATTTGCGAAAAATTAAATCAAGAAAATTCCAGTGAGTATTATGTGTACCGAATGAAATTTGTGATTCCCAAATTTATATTATCTCATAGGTTACTACGCAAAAGAAAAAAACTGGTACCGTTATTTTGTAGAAAAACAATTTAAAAAAACGAATAAACGTCAAATTGGGCATTTGTTTTATTTGTTTCGGAATGGACGCATCATAAGGAGAAAAATGTGATTTAATAATTAGATTGTGTAATGATCATCCCGAGTATACCAATAAAAAAATTGGTAAATTGGCCGGTGTTTCCAATAACAAACGGTAACAAATGTAAAAAAAAATGTCAAATCAATCTTTCTGTATCACGCAAGCCCGGATCCGGAGAAATATCAGGTGCTCCAAATAAAATGTTGGATCAGAAAATTGTAAGAGTCATTTCGAAACATCCCTCGATGTCTGTGCGAGATTTGGCCAGAAAAACCAAAACAACCAAATCGATTGTGGAACGAGCTAAAACCAGAAATAATCTACGGACATACAAGAAGTCAAAAATCCCCAAAAGAAGTGTTGAACTATTTAATAGAGGGATCGATCGAGCAAAGAAACACAACAAATGGTTGAACGAAAGAAAAGATTCTTGTTTCGTAATGAACGACGAGACCTACGTCAAAATGGATTTCTCGACACTTCCAGGTCCCCAATATTACATCAAAAAGAAAGGTAAAGAACTGGACGGAGAAATTACTACCATAGCCGTTGAAAAATTTGGCAAAAAAACATATGGTTTGGCAAGCAGTTTGCCAATGCGGCTTAAGATCACATCCATACATAATAAATGGGATTATGAAAAGGTGAATGTTCGCCGTAAAATGAACAAAAAGTTTGAATGAATACGATTATTTAAAAACTGTACAATATGTGCAATAGAACAAGTACAGAAAAATAATGATTATATATTGCCGTTTAGTTTTAATTCTTCATGTACAAAGCACAAATTTCATTCGGTACACATAATAAGTCAATTCTATTGAACATTAGAGTTCCATACGATTGCAATAACAGATCTTAATGTAGGTTGTCGATTTCATTACATTAGTGCAACAATAACAAAAGATATATAGTTTTTTGTATTTCCTAAAAAATTTCAAATACAGACATAGTCCCCTTTCTGCAGTTAGCGATTCATATAGATTGTAAAATTCCGTGCAGTTTATTTCAGTACGCTACCCTAGCTACATTAAAATATTGTTACACTTAATTTATTTGTTATTTTAATTTTCCACTGAATCCTTATAATCGAAATACGAAAACTTTTTATTAATCCAAACAAAAAACAATTTTCAATATTGATTTTTATTTCCATTGAAAATGAAAAGTTTTCATTATTGTGTATGTTTTTGTATTTTACGTGATTTAAAGACTTTTTTGCGTCTCCCACCGAATTGAAAAGATTTTTGGGATTATTTTTATAGATTTAAAAACTGATAAAACGCGACAAGGCAAGGAAAATTTCAATAGAAAAACTAATTTTATGTACAATATACACACAGGAAACTTATTGTACACGGTTAACACAGGGTTATAAGAAAATAAGCACAGAAAAGGTTAGTTGAAAACGTTGTATAGTATAAATAAAATAAAATAACTTTGGCGTGTGAAAATTTACAAACGAAAAGAAAAACACCCAGGAGTTTTTGTATGTGTTTGTATAGAAAAGCTTGATATTTTATTTCTATTTTAACTTTTAGTTCAAAGTTCAGAGCATATAAATACATTTCTCTTTAATAGAGAAATATTTATGATACAAAAAAATATTTTAAGGTGAAATGTAAAAAAATCGTCTGCGATGTTCGTTCCTACCACTGATTTGAATGAAATTTTAATGGATTTTCACTTATGAAAATTTGTGTATTTTTATCTAGTTTATCAAAAATCTATATAAACGTGAAATATTTTCAATCGCAAATAATCGATTTTTAACTGAATTAGGTTTTTTGTATATTTACATATAAATATAATGTACCTATACAAAAAAAAACCCCACACCCGCCGTTTACAAAAAATTAAATTCTATTATTATAATTCGTAAATTTGTTTTCAAACAATATTTGAACGCCAAATATTAATTTTAAGCAGCCTACAAAGATCTTGCATTCAGATTAATATTGTATGACACATTATACGTATGTACAATTGTACATATAAACTGTTTATCTGAGTTTTGACGTATTTATTATGATTTATTTGGATGCCTTATGAAAAGCAGAGAGTAAATTATGGTTCGTAGATTTTTGGGTTCACTGTGTAAAAATAAACTAGACGATGGTACTAATTTTAAAATTGAAACTAAAACTTTTCAAATTTGGAAAAGTTGAAAAATTATCCTAAACGTAAGAATTTATATGAACATTTTCATTATTAATTTGGATTAGGTTATCAGATCACTCACATTAAAATTACAACCAACCAATTTTATTTAATTAATTTTTTACGGTGCATTTTGAATATTTGAGTCAACTTAAATTATGCTTGTTGTAACTTGATTGGTTAGGATGTACTGCCAAGCATTGAACAGGAACTCCCGGACTCCCGGCCACAAACCGTTTTAACATAAGCGAAGGAGAGGATAGGATTGTTAGTTCGGATAGACGCGACCCGGTTATAGACGGGATCGTATCAAAATCTTGAAACTTAAAACACCGAAAACAGAAATAACTCAAAATACTGAAAAAAAAAATTCAGGAAATATCGACAAAAATAATAGTGAATATCAAAATCTCGAAATTTATAAAACTAAAACATAAAACGCTGATAATATTGAAGATGAATTACTCAAAGCATATATAATGTATGTACACATGTAGATAATGTTCACATAAATATACCGTATATTAGTCAATTTTAGAGAGCATATTTTTATTTGAATTTCATTTTTCACTTCAAAGGAAATGCAAACCGTTTTATTATAATAAGTTTATTCTATTCGTCGCTTGGAATGCACGAGTCGCGATAGTTATTGTATGCATTGTAAACCATCCCAAATTACTAATTACTACGTACTAATTATAAGGTGCTAATTGTTCAGGTGAAAGACCCTTTTCTAAAAGTTTTCGACCCAGAAGACATACCCCCTACCCCTATGTATTTTGATGCGCTGAATCCGAATTTCAGCATAAAATTTTTTTTTATCGTGTCAATTTCCCGTTACCATCCCCATGTTACCCCTATATGCGGGTTGAAAAATTTCAACGTAAAATGGGGGTGATAACGGGAAATTGACACGATAAAAAATTTGTTTATGCTGAAATTCGGATTTAGCGCATCAAAATACATAGAGGTAGGGGGGGTCGTAACGATATCCCGCATTTCAAAATCCCGCTTTTCAAAATCCCGATTCTGCAAAAATAAAAATCCCGCTTTTCAGAAAATCCCGGTTTTGATTTTTATTTTACTTTTTAAAATTTTCCTTCACCAGAAAGCGCGGCTCGAATTAACAAAAATACGTCTTTCAAATTTCAAAACCAAGATTTTGAAAAGCGGGATTTTGAAAAGCGGAATTTTCAAAATTGGGATTTTGATTTCGGGATTTTGAAGGTGGGATTTTGAAAAGCGGGCAAACTTACCTTCCCCAGAGGAACGGGGGGTTTGCTTCTGGGGCGAAAACTTTTTTTTTTGTGTGGCTTTGTTTCAACCCGCATATAAGGGTAAAATGGAGGTGATAACGGGAAATTGACACGATAAACAATTTGTTTATGCTGACATTCGGATTCAGCGCATCAAAATACATAGAGGTAGGTGGTCTGTCTTCTGGATCGAAAACCTTTTTTGTTGTGTGGCTGTGTTTCAACCCGCACATAGGGGTAAAATGGGGGTGATAACGGGAAATTGTCACGATAAAAAATTTGTTTATGCTGAAATTCGGATTCAGCGCATCAAAATACATAGAGGTAGGGGGTGTGTCTTCTAGGTCGAAAACTTTTTTTTTTGTGTGGCTGTGTAATAAATTAATGTTATGCAGTTATTAAATAGCGTTAATTAATTGCCTCTCTTTCTAAATGCTGTTTGAATTTCAGGTCTTGTATTGTCTCTAGAATTTCATGGTGTCGAATGTACTGGGTTTAAAACAGAAGATGTGAATTTCATGGTGTCGAATGTCCTGGTTTTAAAACAGAAGATGATTTTGCACTGGAAAACTTTTTTTGCTTCGACAAAGGCGCCTAATATTTTGAGCCCAGGGCGCCTAAATATATAAGATCGGCCCTAAATATACGCATTCGCACACGCACACATCGTTAGTTGTGCATGTACAAACTTTCGTGTGTTAATATAGTTTATTAAATTAATTCCTTGGATTTGTTAATATAATTTAATATTTATTGCAATTCCTTTTAAAACTGGATGGAACTTGCCTATTTCTCAATCGTGTATTATGAAATTTGACATGTGCGTTGGAATTGTGATTCTAATATGTTTTTTGGATGAAGTTCTGGAATATGGGGAAGAATCAATCACAAGTCACAGATCCTCAGTTTAACTGCTAACTAAACCCTAATCTAACCCCAACTCAGCCTTAATTCAACCCGCAAACGGAACTCCACTCAACCCTCAACTCAACCGCAAACACTACGCCAAACTCAATCCTCAAACCAGCATATATTAAAAATTGGTTAACTGCTCGTGCTCACTACATCCTAATCCAACCCCTACTCAACTCCAACTTAACTTCAACTCAACCCGCAAACTTGCCCCTAACTTAACCTTCAAATCAACTACAAATTCAATGCCCAATTCAATAATCAAACCAGCATACATAATAAAATCGTAAATTTGTTTATAACTCTTGACGTATAGTATCCATAGGCTCTTCGAATCTCCGCATTAACTATAGAAACAGATTGGCGAAAAAAAATCCGACAAGCCGTTCGCGAGGTACCATGGGTACAGACATCCAGACAGACGGACGGACATTTTGTTTTTTTTGCTTTTTCAGACTCAGGGACTTTCAAAATGTCGAGAAAAGTGGTTTTGGACCAACTAAATTTTCCATCATTTTTGACAGGATTTCAATACTTTGGTCTTTTTAGACCGATGTAAATCATAATCGCAAAAATGCAAGTTTGAGATATGCATACTAGCTCACCTCGAAAAAATACTGAAAAATAATGTAATCATCTGTTTTCAACCGCCGCGATTTTTCAGGATTTTTTTTTCAGTATTTTATTTTTCGAGATTTTATTTTTCAGAATTAAAATTTTCGGGATTTAGAATTTTCGGGTTTTTATTTTTCCGTATTTTTCTTCGGGATTTTTATTTCCGCAATTTAGAGTTTCGGTATACCCATACCAACCCGTTACAGACACCTAAGCGATCGACGAATTAGTATGTTTTTGTTAGTAAAATATACGATTAAATAGTTAGCAGAAGATAAAACAATTTCTAAACTACATGTTCGCTGGATGCTTGAAGTTTCTGGAAGCTGAGGGAGGTTTGTTCCGGTACTTCTGAAAAACCAAATCGAAATTAATTAATTATCGCTATTAAGTACTACTTTAAAGATAAACTAAAGAATTATTCAAACTCTGAAACTCTTATTTAATTCTCTTATAAATTTATCTTTATGTACTACATAAACCGAAATTGAACAGTGGCTTTGAACAAACACATTATAGGTCATACACACAAACGGAATATGATCTGTCGTCAGGAAACAAAACGTGAACGGCATCATAAGATAAGCCCATTCAAATTTGGAGAACTGCTTTATTCCCGAATTAGAGCGTTTTTGTCTTAATTATTACATAAAAATCGAGTATCAATTTTTGTGGATACTGCTTCGATTAATTTTTCTTGCGCATGGAATAAAAGGTTATGCGGCTGTGCAACCTATGTATAACTAAGTATTGAGGGCCAATGTTTAATTTCGATTTATTGAATGAAGCAACAAGACGATAAATAGCCGGCCCTCAATTTGCTGTTCAGCACAATGATGCTCCCCATACATAAGAAGTCATTGCCACAAAATGAATGAAAAAACCCGAATATAATTAGTGGTTTCGGTCAGGGCAGGGCTTCGATTTAATCTTGCGGAGGTTTAAATTAAAGAGGAAAATATTCTCAATCTAACAAAACCAAAAATTTGTAGCAGAGTGCCAAGAAAACCGAGTGGGATAAGTTTCTAGATGATTTTATCAATAAATTTTTCGACGGCTTGCGAGATGTTATCAAAGCGTTCCAGTGCTCTCTAAATCCGAAAAATCAAACAACTCGTTGACGCAAGCACGAATTACGAAGGAGCAATAGCTGTAAAAGAATCATCTCATCATGCATGCTCAAAGACCTGATGCCTGAAAATTGCCTGAATTTAAGATGTGCCAAAACTGAGCAATTTAAACGGTGACTGAAACCCAAAACAGCATAAACTTAAGCTAAAAGAAGAGTTGCGGTACATTTTGGGAATTCAAAATAACAACAATATAACAGTCGGACATTTTGAGCCTTTGTTCACAAAACTGAAGTAGGTAGTCCGTTATTATTTTAGTAGATAGAGAATTCTCTTTCCTGTCACAAAGCCAAGTGGCAGTAGACAGTGCTTTTCCACTACCCAATTATTAAACACTAGTGCCTCCAGTAATTCTCCCATTGCTTTTACACTATTTCTAATTTTCATAAATGAAGTACTTTCCCTGACTCTACCTAACTAGGTGAAGCTTTAGGGTTAATTTCAACGCCAACAAATTTTAACCCTGTGTTTTTACTATTGACACTATTTTTGCGTTAATGAAGAAATTCCAAATCTCGGAAACAATATAAGGCTTCACGTTAAGCTTAAGTTCCATTCCAATTTAAGGGATGCACTATGCAGGTATATTTTAGTTTTAACTCTTTTAAATTTAGATTCAGCAATATTTTTCTTCATCCTGATTTCCAACATATAAACAATTTATTTGTTAACATTAATTCAATTTGTCCCCTGTGATGAGTTCAACAATATAATCTACTGTTCAGTGTACAACATATGTATTCCAACATAAAGAGAATATCTAAAATTGACCGATTTTTTTTTGTTTATTTAACAAACATAATAAATAAAAAAGAAACCAAGTTGTATTATTTACATGGCCATTTTGACAATAAATGACATGAAACAAATTGAAAATCAAAAACTTAAATTTACTTTTCATTAAATAAAAATATTGTTAAGTATACCGAATAAACAAAAAAACAAAAACATAAAACAAATGAAAGAAATGTCAGAGGTTTATTAAAATCAAAAATGTTTACCATTATTTTCGTCTCGAAATAATTATGACGTAAATTTCTATATTTGCATACTTAAAGCTAAGACGAAAAATGAGAAGCTTCTATGTATTTTTACATAAAATCTATACATATATGTAGTAAATAAGTACAGTCATGCTCAAAATTATTTGTGCAAACCGAAAAATGTTTATTTCGCAAGTACGTATGAAATAAATTGTAAAATGTCAGGCTAAAGTATTTTTTCCAAAGTACAAGCTTTTCTAAAGAATCCAGAAAAATTTGTAATTGGCTTGAAAAATTGAATTTTAATTTTTTCGACCGTTTTCTAAGAAACTACCTAACTTTTTAACACTAGAAACACCGACCGGTCAAAATGACCGGTTGCATTAATTGTTGAGAAGACTTTCTCTTTAAATTTCAGTTGATATTTTATGATAATATTATGACATTTTCTAAATCTATAGGGTAACCAGCGAATCAGTAAGAATCCTTGCAAAATTTGACGAAATTATTTTCCTACAGAATATTTGACATATCGGCCACCGAATCCGTAACAACTGACAAATACAGTATTAAAATTGTAATGTGAATAGCAAAATTTATTATTTTTAAGAAAAGTGTGCTGTGCAAATTTTGATGTATTCTGACATATCCTTCAGTTTGAGCGTAAATTTCCCCCCTGTTAAGTGACATCCGAACTGAACGAAAAATTCTTAAAGACTCGCTGGTCCGTAGCATGCCCTTTCTATGTATCGCCTTCTTACTTAAATTTGTTACTGACTCGCTGGTTGCCCCATATGTATTTAAGATGACAACAAATATTAAAACTCATCATAAATTTCTAAAACATACTAACATAATAATAAAAAAAATATTCAATAAATGTACTAAGTAGTTCTAGTGTTAAATTTAAATTAATATTGTATGGTGTGGTACATTCGATAATGATTCGGGACATTTTGGCTCAAATAAAGCAAACATTTACTTTCGTTTTCCTGTAAATCAGCATCTTGCACTTTGTGAGTACTCGCCAGCGATCTAAAATCTTTTAATAACATCTTGTGGAATCTTAAGCCTAACTGTTTATTAGCATTCCACTTTAAATTGTTAATAAATTGATTCCGTACATCTTCCAGTTTCAAATAAATCCTCTTAATTTTAAATCGGGGATCTATCCCCAAGTAACTAAATTCATAATTGTTTTAAATTTTGTAAATAATTTTACCATAAGTAGGGTATGTACGGGAGCTAACAAAATGGTACGTTTCAGCAGAATAATGCTCCCATATACCTTGCTGTGCAGTGCGTAATGTTTTCCTTGTTCTGATTTGTTTTCTATTTGATAGAAGCAAAAAATTGTACACTGTTTCGCACCGTGCGAGTTATCGAACAGGCAAACTTATAAAAAAAACTTTAAGGTTTAATTATGTACCTATATAAGATGAGTGCACTACTACCTATATAAGATGAGTGCACAAATAATTTTGAAGAAAACTAAATTTAATTTTAATTTGTTACTTAATTAAAAAATTTAGGAAACATTACGAGTATTTCGTTGGAATAAATACTTTAGCCTAATTTATTTCAATACAAAATATGATAAAAATTTTATTTCCAAAGCAATTGTATATTTGTGAATTTTTGCTTTGCACAAATAATTTTGAACATGACTGTAAACAGGATCCATCTTTCTAAATTTTATTGTAGAAATGAATTTCATTTTTCTTGGAATCTAATAACAAGTTGTTAAAAAATATATAAAACTTAAAAAAGAAAATTTATTTGAAAAATCATTACATCTTCTCTGTTACTCATAATATTCTTATACATAATATGAATGTATAATTAATTAAAGTTCATTGTTATCACAAAAAGAAAAAAAGTTTTCTTCTAATTTAAGAAAGATAATTAGTTTTTATTTTTCTCATTTACTTAGTTATTATGGTACCTAAAATGAAATTGCATTAATTTGTTGGAAAACATGTTTCAAGTCAGGGAACAAAACTGAATTTATTGGATTATATCACTCGTACATATAAAACACATTTTCATCATAGTTTCGATTCCTTTTTGCCAAGGAAAATACTTACTAACATAAATAATTACAAACAATAAATTATATTCTAGCAATCACATCATAACCTTTCAATATACACAGTGAACTTTTATTTAAGAAAATTAAAAATTAATTTTGAAAAAGGATAAAAAAGGTTTTCGTTACATAAGTTATGATTATGTATTCGTTAAAACCTATTCATTTAGTTTTGTGTAGAACGGTTTCTTCAGGTTATTAATCAACAAAAAATTGTACCTTGTCCTTCCACGAAATCTTTTTAATTTGATCGACCAATAACCAGCTATATAAATCCAACACGTTATAGATTAAGCTCCACAATTTCTCCATTTTAATGCTACAATATAAACACTTGTCATTTTTTTTTTTTTTAAAGAATAACACATTTCCATTTTTTGGTTTTGTTTTTTCATGAAATTATGTTTATATCAAAGTGGATTTAAGTGTAACCACAAATACCTGTACAAATTTTCCCGCAAATTTAATATTATCCTGAGATAAACGTACCTGAAAATAAAAATAAAAGGAAATTATTAAAATCTATTTATTTATGGCTTAGATTTTTATACTGCTATATGGTTGGAGAATGCGCGATACAATATTTTATTGTTTGCGAGCTCGCTTTTGTTCTTTAAATTGGATGTGTGTGTTTGTTTGTTAATTTAAAAAGAAACGGAAACTCTGATATTTCAATTAATTTTTGTGTATATTGTGGTATTATATAATGGAAATTCTGAAAATTTGTTTCATAAACATAACGCGTTATTCAACTTCAATTCTCAGACGCTTAATTATTAGAGGTAGATCTGAGATGGTATAATCAACTCAACGATTTATTTAAACACTTCAGCAGTATGTAGGTACTTCATACTACAGTTAATTAATTTGTTGCAAACTGAATAAACCAAAGAAGGTCATAATCAAAATGATGGAAATTTGAAATGGCATTATGAGGCAAAAACATTATCTTATGATCATTTCAGGTAATTCTAAGATTTCAGATGGAAAAGAAAATCTTTTGATGGATAGTATCTTTGATCATTGGATTCTTGTCAGAAGTAGCATAAGCTATATTAGAAAGGAAATCTGTATATACATAGTTGCTTCCTACTAGCTCCAAGGTACTTGCAAATTTACTAGGAAACCAGGGACGCTTAACGGCTCAAGTTACTATTACAATTGATAACCATAAAACTACTGTCATTTCGCAAAAAATAATTATTTAGGATAAATGAAAGTTTTTCGATTTATTATAGAATTTGGCCCTTCTTCATTTTTATTCCAAAAATGGTTTACAAACCCGATTTTCGAGTAAACATCCGGGAAACCTAATTATTTTGTACTTTAAGAAAAAAAAAAAATAACAAAATTAAAACGAATCTGAGCCGGGCAAGAAATACTATACTATCCTGGGGTTACAGCTCCAAAACAACCAGAAAACACACATTTTGTTCGAGCATTTTCGTAATAAGTTTGGATAACGAAAATGCGTTGTGTTGTAAACGAATCCATGACTAAAAATGGCATAGTTTTGACTTTTAAGTTTTCAAAAAATCTCGGGTTGCCACACGAGAATTGAAAAGCTTTTGGAACCTGTACGTCAAGAGGGAGGGTTTCGGGTAGTTGCCGTACGAATTGACCCGCACCCACCTGGTTAAATAAATATTTACCAATTTTTTATTCAGGCTGGTTTGAAAATTGAGTTGGGCATTGAGTATGGGTTAGATTTGAAAGGTTAAGATAGACGTAAATTTGCGGGTTGAGTTGAAATTTTAAGAGGGGTTTTCGTTGAGTTGGGGTTGGATTAGGATATAGTGAGCAGTTGGCCAGTTTTTTTATATTCGCTCGCTTGAGGATTGAGTTGGGCATTGAGTTTACGATATTGATAATGTATCATAATTCTTTTAACGGTGATGTTGATGGTGGAACTGATGGTGATGGAAATAATGACGATGATATTGATGTTGATGATGGTCTGATGGTTACTGATATGGTGGTATAATGGTATAATATGGAATAATGGTATGATGGAATGATTCTTTAAGTAGTAATAACACCTTGTGGGAGCGAAATCAACTTCAATCATTCATTTTCAATCAGCAATCATTTTCATCTTATGATTGTCTATGGTTGAGGATTGAGTTGGGCGTCTAGTTTGCGGTTGAGTTGGGTTCCATTTTTGATTGAGTTCAAATTGAGACGAGAAGGAGTCAGCGCTTAAGATAGGAATTTATTTGTTTTAAGGATTGAGTTGTTGTTAGCAAGTTAGCTAAGGAATGATTTGGACGTTGCTTTTACGGTTAAATTGATGACGAGTTGTGGGACGAGTTAGACGTTCAGTTAGGATTGAGTTGAATTCACAGGCACAAGCAGTTTTCGTACCGTGTTAGTTTAGGGAATTTAGGTTGAGCTGATTTGAATTTAGTTCATACACGCATGCAGCTTTCGAATCGAGTTAATCGAGTCGAACTCCAAGAGTTGGCCATTCAATGTAGATTTGAGTAGAGGGTTGAGATTTCGTTCGAGATAAGTTGAGTTTAAGTTGAGTTAGGATTTAGTTAACTTGCTTTGGGCTTAAGTGAGTTATTCGATTGAGAACAGGGTTAGTAAAAAACATGTTTTAAATAAAAAAAACAAAAAACATGTTTTTTTCTGTTTTAAACTGTTTTTTTTTGTTTTAAACAATATTTTTGGTTAGGAAGAAATAAAGATAAAGTTACCTACATATAAATTCAGATGAATGAAAAACTGTTTCGTATTTAATTTTTTTTTATTGAAGGTATAAGTTACAAACTTATACATATACATATGGTATAAAAAACACCAATAAAATATCTCCATTATGATTATACAACAAAATTAAAAAATTGTAATGTCTGCAGTAACCTATACATCTATTTTAAATTTTAATTAATTGCTGCGAAACGAAAACCAATTTATCTGCCTTATTAGTTCCGAGTTTATTTCTTAAAGCAGTGTGAGTTAATCCAAATTTAGAAAAAATCCTTTCTATACCAGCTGATGACGATATAGCAGTATGCAGCTGACCAATCAAAGCCAAATTATTATTCGAAATAATATTCGGATAAAGCGATTGCATTGACACCCACCAATCAAAATCTGTGAGCTGCACACAATTTTTAAAATGTGAATCCCTGAATGGGTTTAATTTTGCAACACATTTCATAAATGTGGTGTTTATGAAATTTATTGAAAAATTTAATTCAATAAAATCCACTGCCTTTTCTCTTTCGTCTGCAGTAATAACTGATTTTCTTGGCTTAGGACTTAAAAGATATGCCGCAAAATGTGCATTTGTTAGTGTTTTATTGTATCTCTTTTGATATAATGTTTTAACAGTTCATTTCCAGTCAAATGTGGCTCCAATCCTTCCCAGACCTCTACTGCATCTGCTAATTTGCAGTTATTACTTTGTATTTTGTCAAGGGTCACTGTAATTGGCTTCAATAAAGCAACTATATCCTCTGCCAATCTTTTCATGTTTAGCAGGCCAGTTTACCAGATACGACTCTAACGAATCACAATAAGAATTCCAGCGAAATTCTATCGGCAAGCTTAAAGATTTTCCACCAGTAAAACCCACATATCAATTTTTGTTTAAAACAACTGTTTAAAAGAAAAAAAACAAGGTGTTTTAAACACTGTTTAAAACAGTGTTTAAAACAAAGAGTTTAAAACATACCAACCCTGATTGAGAAATTATTTAATGGCTGATTTGGAGGTTAAGAATCTATCTCGTATTACGAGTTTCGAGAACTCGAAAAATGTTGACAAAGTTCTTTAAAACATCTTTTTATTCATAACTATATCCGTCGTACTTAAAAAGTGCTACGAGTAAAAAAAAACAAATCGCAATTACGAAAAATATAAAGGGCTGAAACCTCACGAGGTGATCAGAACTTCGGTCTTTGGTATCTTCAATAATATCATAAAGTTGGTGTGACTGTTTTGACATTATTGATTTCTATTTTAACCAATATATATTTACTTATACAACAACAGCCAAACAGGTCAAAAGCTTCAACATGGGTACAGGCATCCAATTTAAAACGAAAAATCGTATTCTAGAACTTTATACCGAAAGTAGTATAACAAATTATACTGATACTTCTAACCGTTTAACTGACCATATTCCAGAAATTTATCCGAAAACTCATTTTAGAATCCCATTTACAACGCACATGTCTAACACAATGATACCCGCGGTTAAGGCATAGTCAAAGTTCCATCCTACTTGGCCATATTCCACACATATCAAATATTGCCATTTCCAACGCACATATCAATTTTCACTATAATCGGTTAAGAAATAGCCAAGTTTCATCATACTTGGCCATATTCCTGAACTTCGCCCAAACCTCATTTCAGACTCCCATTTCCAATACACATGTCGAATTTCATTATAATCGGTTGAGAAATGAGCAAGTTCCATCATACTTAGCCATATTCCAGAACCTCATCCAAAACTCATTTTAGAATCCCATTTCTAACACACATATTAAATTTCATAATAATCGGTTGATAAATAGACAAGTTCCATCATACTTGGCCATATTCCAGAACTTTATTCAGAAATCGTTTTAAAATCCCAGAACTTCATCCGTAAATCATTTTAGAATCCCATTTCCAATACAAATGTCGAATTTCATCGTAATCGGTTGATAAATAGGCAAGTTCCATCATACTTAGCCATATTCCAGAACCTCATCCAAAACTCATTTTAGAATCCCATTTCTAACACACAAATCAAATTTCATAATAATCGGTTGAGAAATAGACAAGTTCCATCATACTTGGCTATATTCCAGAACTTCATCCAGAAATCGTTTTAAAATCCCAGAACTTCATCCAAAACTCATTTTAGAATCCCATTTCCAATAAAAATGTCGAATTTCATCGTAATCGGTTGAGAAATAGGCAAGTTCCATCCTACTTGGCCATATTCCAGTTTCATCCAAAACTCATTTTAGAATCCCATTTCTAACACACATATTAAATTTCATAATAATCGATTGATAAATAGGCAAGTTCCATCATACTTGGCCATATTCCAGAATTTCATCCAGAAATCGTTTTAAAATCCCAGAACTTCATCCATAAATCATTTTAGAATCCCATTTCCAATACAAATGTCGAATTTCATCGCAATCGGTTGAGAAATGGGGAAGTTCCATCCTACTTGGCCATATTCCAGAACTTCATCCAAAACTCATTTTAGAATCCCATTTCTAACACACATATTAAATTTCATAATAATCGATTGATAAATAGGCAAGTTCCATCATACTTGGCCATATTCCAGAATTTCATCCAGAAATCGTTTTAAAATCCCAGAACTTCATCCATAAATCATTTTAGAATCCCATTTCCAATAAAAATGTCGAATTTCATCGTAATCGGTTGAGAAATGGGCAAGTTCCATCCTACTTGGCCATATTCCAGAGCTTCATCCAAAATTCATTTTAGAATCCCATTTCTAACACACATATTAAATTTCATAATAATCGGTTGATAAATAGACAAGTTCCATCATACTTGGCCATATTCCAGAACTTTATTCAGAAATCGTTTTAAAATCCCAGAACTTCATCCGTAAATCATTTTAGAATCCCATTTCCAATACAAATGTCGAATTTCATCGTAATCGGTTGATAAATAGGCAAGTTCCATCATATAAACAATTTGTTAACTATTCACCACATCCAAATCCAACCCCAACTCAACTCCAACTCAACTTCATCTCAACGCGCAAATTGACCCCTAATTTAATCTTCAAATCAATTCCCAATTCAATGCCAAATTCAATGCCCAATTCAATAATCAAATAAGCATATATAAAAAAATCGTAAATATTTATAAAAGCAGTTATTTTGGGTCAATTCGTATGGCAGGTACCCCACCCCCTTGACGTACAGTCTCCAAAAGCTTTTCAAATCTCCGCCTTGACCATAGAAACAGATTGGCGAAAAAAAAATCCAAATCGGACAAGCCGTTCTCGAGATACCATGGGTCCAGACATTTTTTTTTTTTTTGCTTTTTCAGACTCAGGGACTTTCAAAACGTCGAGAAAAGTGGTTTTGGACCAACCAAATTTTTCGTCATTTTTGACAGGATTTCAATACTTTGGTCTTTTTAGACCGAAGTAACTCGTAATGTCTTACACATAATCGCGTTTTGTCACAATTTCGAAAAACTCGAAACTCGGAATGCTTACATAATCGCACCCAAAGATTGACTTCAAAGTTGATTTGTGGTTGATCGGTGATTGAGTTCAGGATTAGGTTATCGGTTAATTTGGTGATTGCGTTTAGGATTGCGTTGCGATTGAGTTGGAGGTTGAGTTGTAAATTGAGTTGGTGGTTGAGATGCAGATTGAGTTAGAGGATTAGGTTATTGTTAGGGTGTTTCAGTTAGGGATTAATTTGGGAGTTGGGCTAATTTTCAGGAGCGAAGTTCTGATCACCTCATGCGGTATCCGCCCTTTATATTTTTATATTTAATCATCATATTTATTGTCTAAACTTTCTTATTGTGAAATTTATTTTATTTAAAATTGAAATTACGATCGTTTCGGATATTAATCATTTGTCAAAATTCTAACAAACACTTAGGTTACACTGAGACGTTTATCTAAAGCATTTCATCAAAGTGGTGTTGTTACAGCTGCAAAGAGTAGCGGCAGACAGCGTACAGGCCGCTATAGTAACACAAGATTACTGTTAGTGTGCGTGAAGCTGTGAGTAAACATGGGAGAACATTAACAAGAAAGCATCAATCACTTTGTTATCCCATTGTATTCGTAACGTTTAAATTATGCGCATCGTCGCAACATCGTCCAAATCAAACCAAACTTTTGCCAGGAAATTATCATAAGCGATGAAGCCCACTTTTGTCTAAACGGTGGGGTTTCAATAAGTAAAACCGTTGTTACTAGGAAATCGAATAATTTCGAATTATTCAAGAAAAAGTTCAATTCGACAAAAAAATGATTTGGTCTAGTTGGGAAACTGCTCGAGGTAGAGCACAAAAAGTGGACGTATCTGGTGTAAAATGCCTTTACTTTCAACAGAATGTGACACAGCTGGTTAAATAATGACCATTTCATGGTTGTGTAATATCGATATTCAGCGAGATCATATGGCTACTCAGATCACCAGAAACCAATCTGAAACATCAAATTAGTGTTGAAAGATTCGATGGCTTTCTTTCTTATTTTTATATTATCTTTATTATTCTTATTTACGAAAAATAAAATGTTGAAGCGAGGAATAAACCGATAGTCTTATTCTCAATAGTATTGGTAGTTTTGGTACCTATACGTATTAAGATGATAATATAGGAAAAATAATACACGATTTTTTAAATTTTTTGGAACCGATCTCCAAATTTAATCATAAAATCATAGCAAGTTTGGAACCGATCTCCTAATTTAACCATAAAAAAGTTGGAAAATGAATGACCTGCGAATTGTTGCTAGAAAGAGACAGAAAAAAAAAGTTTACAGCACATTGTGCGGGTGATGAAAAATGAATACGCTACAATAATCCGAAGCGCAAAACATCATGGTGCCTGTCAGGCGAACGATTAACATCTTCGGCAAAGTCAAATATTCATGGCACCAAGGCCATACTCTCAATTTAGCGTGACCAACCGGGTGGAATTAAGAGCTGCTCCCAACGAAACCATCACAGCAGAATGCTACAATCAACAATTGATACAATTACGCCGAGCATTGAAGTGAAAACGGCCAGAATACGCGAAAAGACGAGACAGTGATTTTCCAACGCTCGGCCGCATGTTGCAAAGCGCTTAACTGGGACGTTCTACTACACTTGTCGTATGCTCCAGATATTGCTCCTTCCGATTACTGCTGTCTGAGCAGCGTCCCCAATCTTAAACGTAAACCAAAAAATAGGTAAATTCGTGGACATCTTTTAAAGATGAATCTCGTTCTTTCGACATGGGATTAACCTATTACAAGAAAGGTGGGAAAATATAGTGGCTAGCGATGGGCAATATTTTAAATGATCATTTATAAAATTTTTTCATGATAATATAATGTTTTACCAAAAAAACCTTCAAATTAGTGCAAACTCCTACCTAATATTATTCCTATTCGGATAGGAATGAAATTTTGCCCAAAGTAAGAGCCAAGAATAATTTTTTTTACTTTCAACAGTTGACACCAAGCTCTCTCTAAAAATATAATTATTATTTAGAATTTCAATTAACAAAATTTAGGGAGCGCCCCGAAATCTTGCATTACAAAATCTTGCAGTTACAAAATCTTGCAAGTACAAAATCTTGCAAGTACAAAATTTTGCAAATACTATATCTTGCATTTAAAAAATTTTGCAGTTTTAGTATCTGTACCTGTCTTTACTATCTAACATAATATTTATTGCGTATTCATAAAAGTTCAATATAATTAAAAAAATAAAATAAAAAAAATTGTGCAGATAGCGATCCGGATAACTATGCGTCAAGAAATACGGCTAATATTAGAATTAGAATGGAAATCTCCATTTTTCAAAATATTTCAACAAAATATTCTGGATAAAGAAGATTTAATCTTCATTTTCCAGAATTTAAATTTTCGTTTCTGATTAATGAAGATTTAATATTAAAATTAAAATGGAAATCTCCATTTTCCAGAATATCTCTACATAATATTATGGTTAAGAATATTTAATCCTGGACACTTGATTTTTGATATCTCAAGCAAAATTCTACTGTATAATTATTATTATACAGTAGAATTTTGTCAATGCGATTTGTTATCTTGCGTAACAATTTCCCGTACATTTATAGAATCGCGCTCGCGATTCTATAAATGTACGGGAAATTACTATGCAAGATTTTGGAATGCAAGATTTTGGAATGCGAGATTTTGTAATGCAAGATTTTGAAATGCAAGATTTTGTTCTTGCAAGATTTTATAATGCAAGATTTTCTAATGCAACATTTTGTAATGCAAGATTAAGGGGCTAACCCCAAAATTTAAATATCTAATTTATCGAAAAATTGAGAATTGTTATTTAATACCAACTCATAAAAATAAATATGTTTAATATATTTGCTCTAGTGGTAAACACTAAAACTACGTGAAGAAAAAAAAATTTCTATACCTACTTCTCAGTAGGAATGAAATTATTCATTCCGGAATGAAAATAAATGGCAGTGTTGTTGTAAAATTCCCAAAGTAACACTATAATATACATAATGTAAGCACTTTCGAAACTTCTATTTGTTATCCAAAAACTTTACTAACAAAGTTGTTAGAGCGAATTAATGTAGATTTCTCGAGCGGTTTTCTTCGAAAACAGTCAAAAATTGATCGCTTATATAATTTTTTTCAACAAATTTAAGCTGACAAACTTAATCCGAAGAAATTGTAAGCTTTAAATAATGAAGAAAGTTAAACCTTAGGTCAACACAAACTATAAACCCCAAACTTTTACATTTTCTTTCGTCAACATCATAAAATTTAACTATAATTAATAATAATCAAAGAGCAAGAAAAAATTCATAATTTCTTAATCCATTCCATTTAGAATTTTCTTAGCATATTGCCTTTGTAATATACTTATGAAAATTTTCTAGATGAGAAATTAATTTTTATTAAATAAATATTTCTTTTGTTTTTCTTTTTTATTTTATCCAGAATTACTTTGTGCCTTAAAAAAATAAAATTAATTGTGTTTTTCAATTTTTTTTTTTGTTCTTTGAATATAGGATAATCCTTATTATAAATGACTCAATTTACTAACTCACCTAACCATATTACACATACATAAAATTTAAACCAATCGATATTTTTCTTTTTGTTTATATTCTTAAACGTTAACGTACATAAGCAATTAACCATTTCCCATAAAAAAATATAACAATTTATGCATTTTAAATACAATTACGTAAATTGTTTAATCCTTTTTTAATTTTCTTACCTAATGAACTTAATAATTATTTTTTAGGAAATAAATATAATAAGTCGATATTTTTAGAACTCGGGACTAATCTTAATTTACATCCAGTGAGGTTTTATATTCACTTTAAATTAAATTAATTTTATTAATCAGTTGCACAAATATATTTTTTAATTAAAAATTAGAATAGAAAGAAACATATTAAGATTAAAATAAAAGTACGGAAATTATCATATTTCTCAACATTTTCCACAGTAAAAATAAATTGTCTCTAAAGGGTTAAAGTGAAATATAATTTAATTATACAGAAAAATCAATTTGATAAGTAAAGGGAAATAATGAAAATACGAATATAAAAATAAACAAAAGGTCCTTTTGTTATGTTCGTATTTTATAAAATATCTAGTCTTTTATATAAAAAAAAATACCAGAGAGAAATGATGATGATGTTGATGAAAAATAGAAGGGAAATTTAAATTATCGTTCGAGAATTCTCGAAACGTAAAAATAGATATTTGTACAGGTGAAATATTGAAATGTACAGTGAACGTAATTGATTTATATAGTGGCATATAGAATGAGTACCAAAAGCGAATGGTACGTTTATATAATAATGGAATTTTACGGAAATTGAGATATTTATAGTTCAAGAATTTTCCATTTCAATTTTTTTTTGTTCGAGTGACAAATTTACCACCGTCTTAAAGCTACTTTAGTCTATTTTAGTGTTACTTTTACTTTATTATATTTAGTAGCATTATACACCCCCCTATCTATATTAATTTCAACATTTATATTTAGACAAATTATTATTAGACTATTTAGACTATTATTACTCACACATAAAAGTTCTTCGTAATAAAATAAAGATGGATTAAGTTGTTTATGTTCCTAAGATTGTGTGTTTGATATTTAAAATAAAATCTCATTTCCTTCTCGTAAGATTATTTATGTCTTTAAATTGTATAAGTTCACCTAGGAAACCTTTATATATGTTAAAAAAACAAGTTGTCGAAAGAAATTTCTTATATAAAACAGGTACAAACATACTACGTATTACCCTAAATAGGAAATATAAAATGATTGTTTATATGCCGAACATATCACTTTTCATTTCGGATTCTGATCCATTTTTAATTCAAGTCGTTTGTTTTGTAACTTTTATATTTTTTCTTGTCATTTTCTGAGAATCAAAATTCAAAATATTTGATTTTTGATTCAATTGAGATAATCTTTTTTTTATTTTTACAAAGAACCTAAACAATTTCGATGTCTTAAACATATCAATATTTGAACTGAATATCTGAATGATTCATTAAAGATTACTTAAAGTACAACGAATTAAGGGCAGTTTTAGCAATACCGATATTTCATATTGTAAAATATAACTATGAATTTTGATTGAGCAAATCCACTCAAAAGAGACCCGATTGCTTTATTTTTAAATTTTTGGGATTTTCAATTTTATTATCCATATACTAGCAAAGCAAGCGCCAAGCAAGGATTATTGTAATTGTACAAATTAACTTTGAACGAAAACCCAGGCGTAATTGTCTCACAGTACTTTAAAAATTAGAGATATTTCTAAATCAGATGCTCACAATATCTATCTAGTTAATACTTTTATCTTTAAATTTTGAAGGACAATCCCCATAAATTAAATATGTATTTTTAAAAATAAGTTCGATGGTTTTTTTTTGGTAAAATTAATTTTCTTTAGACTTAAGGTAAATGTCCCAATTACGGATCGCTATTTAAAACTTAACGGTTTGATTATTTCTATGTTAATTGTAAAATGTACATGTTAAATAAACCAACCTTTTTGCTTATATCTAATTTGAGTAATTTTTTTTAATTTAATTTATAAAATAGTTTAATTTTTACTTGTATAGCCTATTTTTTTATAAATAAATGATTTAATCACATTTCCTTATTGGGGATCGCTTTAAAAATTCGATTCCCTAAAGCGGATCGTTTGCTGTCCCTAATGCGAATCTCATCAAAGATTCGCGTTTGTTACAAAAAAATTAATATTTTTATGAGAAAAAACTACAAAAAAATACGAACTAAAAAACTAGTTAACCTATGTATAGATGTTGCAGTCTTTGGCGGAAAATGACTGGGCATTGGCACAGAACATGTTTCGCTGATTCTGCTTCCAGGTCTCAAAAGAGGCTTCCGTCTGTCGTACTTAGGCCCATTTTGTTAAGGTGATACCTTAAGGGGACGTAACCTGTAAGGAAGTAAGTTAGCAGCCTCAACTGAGATTTCCTAAGTTACAGACCCTCCTTTAGCCTGACTGACGAAAGTGATATAAATCTTCGCATGTGGCAAACCTGGAAGCTCCGAGTTAATAAATGCTGCTCTTCTTTGACCATGGATTGAAAAGTTTCTACCGGAGCAGATCATATAGATCTAGTTTCGATATGAACGCCATTCGAATTCTGCTTAAAAGGTATCGACCAATGGTAAATCATCATTCTTCGTGGTTACGCCACATCATATGCTGTGGCGCTTTCTCCATGCTGCAAAAATCTCTTTTTTCAATATTACCGAAGGTAAGCATTCGGTCATGTTCATCATCAGTAATTATTGTTCCAAACTTCAGGAGAAATCGAATGTTATCTTTGCTTATTCAAAAATGATTCACCAATGTGAAGTGAAATATGTACACACTTATATAATTTATACAACGGCTAGTTAATCTGTTAAGTAAATTTGTTTTTATCCGTGGGATTTAGCCTCATAAATTAATTAAGAGATTTTTTTACTTGTTTCCAAATATATTATTATTAATATTTCGGCATTCTTGCCATTTTCAAAATATAACAATAAAGTTTAACATTTAAAAACGTTATAAAATTTATTTTGTATTCATAAAAATATATTTAATTTAATAAATTGATTAAAAAAAAAATTTTAAAAAATATAAAAAGCTTCTTACAACCATATAACTTCAAATTTCGTTTTTGATTGATATTGATTTTTTTTTATATTTTCTAAAATTTTTTTTTTAAATTAATTTATTAAATTAAATATATTCTTATGAATACAAAATATTTATAATGTTCTTAAATGTTAAACTTTATTGTTATATTTTGAAAATGGCAAGTATGCCGAAATATTAATAATAATAAATTTTTTTTATATTTGGAAACAAATAAAAAATCTATTAATTAATTTATGAGGCTAGATTCCACGGATAAAACAGATTTAGTGAAATATGTACATGAAATTGAGCTTCCATCCAACGGTGGTTTTACGGAGTTTGGAAAGGAAGCAATAATTGATTGAAATGAATCAGACAAGTAGAAAGTCGACAGTACGTTTATAAGTTTCGGGTTTAATTTTTATGGTTTGAACAATTTTACCTGATCCGAGGCCAGATTTTCTAAATGTTAACTCTGTTTCTCTTGTTTGATGGTGAATAAAAGATACAGAATAAAATGACTTTCACAACCAAGGTACATTGTCGAAGAGGGAGAGGGGGGGAGGGGGGGAGGGGGGGGGGAAGAGAGAGAAAGTTCATACTTAATGGAACTGGCTTAGATCGTCATAGAAAAAGCAACATCAAATGAGTGAAACAGCGTAAAAATGTATTCTTGGAAAATTTAGACAATTTTGTAAAATGTATGTATATTGAATGTTCCGAATTCAATAAAATTTCTGTTGGTACGAGGAACCCAATTGTTACATTTTGGTCCCCACCCAATAAAGAAATTTTTGTTGTCAAAATACTTGTTGCCCCTCGCTTTATCAGTATTTAGATTGTTTTTTAAACATGATTAAGTATATAATGCAGTATTAGGCACTTCAAACATTTTACTGGCCGTGTGACCAGTTTACCCGTACTTCACAGCGTCTAGAGCATTGTACAACTTTAGAATACTCTTTAGGTACCTAAGATCTCCATTAAGTACAAAAAAAACCTAGGAGTACCTATTTCGGATCGCGCGGTCCGCATTTGGCGAATATTGCATTCATATCATGCAATTCTTCATTAAATTTAATTAATAAATATTATCTACAAAGTAATTTTAATTAAAAATACTCACAGAAGTAAGTTGTCCTAAATTGAATGTTCCCTTTTTGCTTGATTTAATCCAAATTTTAAAATTATTTATGTATTTAATGAAGTTCATTTTCAAAAAACAAGAAAATTATTTAAAAAGACGTAGATCCGAATTGGCTCATCTTAAAAATAATTTATGCCCTATTTAATTTGCAATTAATTTGGTATTTTAATGAAAAAATTAATATAATTGAATCGTTTATTCTAGAAAGGGCTCATGTCCACTTTTTGTCAAAATTAGTATTATGACGGTTTTGTATGACATACACGTACATACGTTTTATGACAAGATGACATTACCGTATGGTTAATGGAACAGCACCTACCTTGCAAAAATCAAATATTGTTGGGTTTTTACTTTTTCGTATATTTTATAACATGCTTATACTGCTGTGTCCAAAAAGTAAAGCCAGTTTTCAATATAAATCGCGCGGGTAAACCGCACATCATAAATATTTTTTTTCCAAGTTGGCAGCATTGTAATATACAGTCGTTGTCAAAATTATTTGTGTCACGCAAAAATTGTATAATGTATTCCGCAAAAGTTAAAACTTGGGCTTAACACTTAATAAAATAACTAAATTTTTTTTTGTATATTTATTGTTAATTATTGATATTTCATTTAGTAAAAAAAAAAATTAAAAATCTTTTTAATTCATTGAAATAAAATTAAAAAACAAATGGACAAAATTATTTGTGCCTCATATTTTTGGGACAAAATTATTTGTGCAGTATGAAAAAAATCAAAATAAAATAGTAAATCAATTAAATTTAAGATTATTTTTGGGTAATTACATAATGATAAAGTCACTAATGTTGTGTATGCAAATGGTCGGTTTTTGTTTAGTCTCTATATGATTTCGCATCTGGTTCAATAATTCGTTCTTAATATTACGTAGAATCTTATACCACTCGGTTTTCTAGGCCCCTTGCTACAAATTTTTGGTCTTGTTAGATCAAGAATATCTTCCACTTTAACTTAAACATCTGCAGGCGTAAATCGAAACCCTTCACTGGCCGAGTCAAATAATTATGTTCAAGATTTTTGTATAATTTCGTGGTAATGACTCTTCTTATGTAAGGGGGCAAAACTATGCTGAAGGAAATATTGAGGACCGACTGGCTTATTATCAACCAGGGATGTTGCCTCATAAATTAAACCGAAATTGAACTATGGCTTTGAATAGTTGTAGTTTCTAGGGCTTACACACAAACGGAATATGATCTACCGTCAGGAAACAAAACGTGAACGGCTTCATAATATAAGCCCATTGCAATATAGAGAACTTGTTTATACCCAAATTAGTGCGTTTTTGTCTTAATTTGATAATATCGGAAATATTTTTATTATTACATAAACATCGAGCATTAATTAGTGTGGATACTGCCTCGGATAGATTCCATTGGGCAACATATAAAAGGTTAGACGCCTCTATAAACAGAACTACTCAAGGAGACTGTTCAATTTCGGTTTAATTTATGAGGCAACATCCCTGGTTGATAATAAGCCAGTCGATCCTCAATATTTCCTTCAGCATAGTTTTGCCCCCTTACATAAGAAGAGTCATTACCACGAAATTATACAAAAATCTTGAACATAATTATTTGACTCGGCCAGTGAAGGGTTTCGATTTACGCCTGCAGATGTTTAAGTTAAAGTGGAAGATATTCTTGATCTAACAAGACCAAAAATTTGTAGCAAGGGGCCTAGAAAACCGAGTGGTATAAGATTCTACGTAATATTAAGAACGAATTATTGAACCAGATGCGAAATCATATAGAGACTAAACAAAAACCGACCATTTGCATACACAACATTAGTGACTTTATCATTATGTAATTAACCAAAAATAATCTTAAATTTAATTGATTTACTATTTTATTTTGATTTTTTTCATACTGCACAAATAATTTTGTCCCAAAAATATGAGGCACAAATAATTTTGTCCATTTGTTTTTTAATTTTATTTCAATGAATTAAAAAGATTTTTAATTTTTTTTTTTACTAAATGAAATATCAATAATTAACAATAAATATACAAAAAAAAATTTAGTTATTTTATTAAGTGTTAAGCCCATGTTTTAACTTTTGCGGAATACATTATACAATTTTTGCGTGACACAAATAATTTTGACAACGACTGTACATCCGTGACAAATTTTATTTCAAACCATTCATCAGGTTTTGTTTTACACTTGGTTTTGTACGACGCTAAAAGCGCATTCGGCGATTTTTACAATTTCTAATTACATGAGAAAAGAAAAGTTGCATTAAATTTTGTTCGCGGAATGAAATTTCGGGTGCAGAAACGTTAAGGATGTTGCAGAAAGCCTTCGGGGACCATGCTTTGTCGGAAAGGAATGTTTACAAGTGGTATAAATAGTTCAAAGAAGGTCGTAAAAATGTTGAAGGCCATGTTCATCAGACAATTCTTGGTATTTGCACCACGATATTGCACCTTCTCATACTGCACTCGTTCTTGTGACTTTTTCGCCAAAAATTCGATCCATATTGTTCCACAACCTCCGTAGTCGTCTGATTTAACACCGTGTGACTTCTGGCTATTCCCGAATCTCCACCAACGACCACTGCGGGGAAATCATTTTGAGACGATAGACGAGATAAAACGTGAATCGTGAAACGTTAATTCTTGTTTCGAAAATTCGAAAATACGTTGGCATAAGTGTATTGTGTCGGGAGGGCATTACTTTGAAGGCGACGAAATAGATTTGGAAGAATAAATAAATATTTTGTGAAATAAATAAAAACTGGCTTTACTTTCTGGACACAGTAGTTTGGACACATATCGCGACAAATTACTAAACTAATCTACCTCAATATATCCTATGTGTAGAGACAGCACGGCTTGTATAGGCATTTGTGTTGGTTTTGAATAAACTCAGCTTCGCTAATTATTCTATTTAGTGCCATAATGCATATCGGTTTTTTCAAGAGTAATCGTAGTGACCAGTAACCCTGGTCAAAATCGTAATAACACGGTATTACGATTTGTAATGGCTTTTTGTATTGAAAAAAAAACCTGACCAAAATCTATCATAGTATTTCCCTGTTCGAGGCCATAGTTTTCTACCTTGTGATCTTGTGTTTGGAGTAATCAAGATGAATTTAAAGAAAATTGACAGAATTTTTTTGCCATAGGAATATGGGGCCCTGATCAACCGATCACGTACACTACAAAAATCAATACAAATATTTTATCAAATAATGATCAAATATTAAACTTTAAGGATTGGTGGCCTACTTTTTTCAAAAAGCAGGTACATAATTGCTGTTCAATCAAAAGGCAGAAAAGCAAAAAAAAATCAAATTAAAAGTTTCGGAATTTTCAAATTTTGACATGACCAGCGACGGAAATTTGGAAGCCCGGGAATTTATTGATAGTTTGGAGAGTTTTACGTTTAAACTGCTACGGTTTAATACTACCGAGGTAAGATTACCTTCTCAAAGAGCGTTTGATACTGTAAACGTAATAAATATTTAAAAAATATGTGACCTGCCAAAAGCCCAAAGTACATACCTGCTCAGGGTCTGTATTTTTACGACGAAATTATGCAATAGCCACATTTTCATCAACAAACTCAAATTTCCTCCTAAACTTAACAATGTAAAGTTTTTTTTATTTCCTGAATAATTTGAAAAAGTGGACATGAGCCCTTTCAAGAATAAACGATTCAATTAATTTGAATTTAAAATTTTGACTTTATAAACATAAAATGGATCGCACGATCCGCAATTGGACAAGTTTGAAAATATAATGTACATAATGTGGATCTCCTTAAATTAGGACAAACTGTCATTTTTTGTTAAAAATTATAGGAGTAGTTTTTTTTTGTTAATTAAGACTTCATTACTTAACATTAAACATTAAAAAATAACTGGGAAATAAATTGTAACAGTTTAAAACTTTATTTTAGTAATATATGTACTTCTCTTAAGAGCATTTTAACGAAAAGTCAGTACAAAATAAATAATAAAATAAAATAAATAAATAAAATGTGCTGCTTGGCAACGTATTTAGACTGCACAGGTTTCTTAAAATCAATTTATTTATTATTAGCTTCATGGAATGGGAGTACAACAGCGGTGTGCAACCGATTAAGTTCTAGGCGATGATTCGCAAAGTACAATATGAGACACATGGACTCAATAGAGATGGGTCTGGTGACATCCATGTGTCTCCCAAAGTACCCAGGGTTAGTGTCTTGGAAACTCTGTCTAAGCTGAATCTATCCTTAATGAAGCGCACGAATTCGGTTTAGCGATGATATCGACGTTGAAATTGCCACAGAGCATAAGAGGTATGTCGGAGTCCACGCTGCCTTATGGCGGTACGTACTATATGTACTGGTGATTATGTACGGGAAGAGAGCCTAGTTAAAACAAAAATGTATGTGGAGATTAATTATTTTGTCCACGACTAACGTATAATATGTTCATTATACGTTTGTTTCATCACTTATAATGATACCCATTATTCACTGCTAGTTTATCTAGTACATAGTCTATTCTTTCATTATTCAATACTACCATGTAAATTATTTAATTTTTCAAATTTTATCTAGTAGTCACTTACTCTCTTGCCATTTTCAGTATTACGAGTATTAAACTGTGACGACAAAATGTCGACGAAAATTATTTTAGGAATATTTAATGGATTGGATTATAAAATAAAATTTTATTTGTTGGTCGTGGACAAAGTATCGTATTCTACTCGCATATGATGGCTGTTATTCACTCAGATGATTTACATTACGACACTCGCCTATCGGCTCGTATCGGCAAACTTCATCTTCGTGAAAAACAGCTATCATTATATGCTCGTTGCAGAATATACTATTAATTTAAAATTAATTAACTGCCACTGTTTCGTTACGTAAAAATTGACACCATTATAGGAATTCCACGCAGTTTAGTAAAACTAACTAAACTGGAGTTTTTGGCCGTTGTTACAACCCTTCAACGATTATTTTATATAATTACTATGAATTTTCAAATAAAAATATTTAACTGGCATGTTATGTAGAGGGTTTTCAAAAGCACACTATAATTTTTAATTTTATAAATTGTTATACTTAATTTGTTATACTAAAATTGTTCATACTAAACTTGCACGGAATGCCTTTACAGATTTGCTCCAATAAGATGAGGCGTTTTCTCGGGAAAACGGATCTTTTATCTAAAACAATTTACCTAAAAACAATTTATCTAAAACAGTTTATCTAAAAACATTTCGTCTAACTACAATTGATCTAAAAACAATCTACCTAAAAACAATTTAACTAAAAACAATTCGTCTATACAGAATTCATCTAAAACAATTTAACTAAAAACAATTCATCTAAAAACAATTTGTCTAAAAACAATTCTTTAGATGAATTCGTCTCTATATGTAAAATTATTTAAATAAAAATAATTACCGATTAAACTTGGCCACTCCAAAAAAAGTTTTTAAAAATGTGTCTTTACTAAATTTCAGAAATATGTAGGACAGGTATCTACATAACCTACATAGCGCTTTCCAGTCGACTAAAAGCTGATTTACATTGAATCTTTCCGTTCTTTTCCAAAAGATAAAAGATTTACAGTAAAAAATACGTTTTAGTATGATTTCCTTGTGTTAAAATCAGAAGGAATACTCAAAAAGTATTATTCAATACTATTTACTGCAACACTCAACTTTTTTTTGGTGAAAAAGAACGGAAAAACCTGAAAAAGATGAACTGGTTTAACATTTTTCGTAAACGTTGTTTCAAAACATATAAAATCCAAGTAACATTTTGAAAGGAAAAAATGAAATTTTGCGTATGCCCGTCTCTTTTTTATATATGGGTAAAATGTATTTGCACTTTTCTTCGTGATTCTATTCTTTTGAAAATGAACGAAAAGATTGAATGTAAAAGGGCCTATTTACATTCAATCTTTTCGTTCTTTTGCAAAAGAATAGAAACACGAAGAAAAGTGCAAATACATTTTACCCATATATAAAAATGGGACGGGCATATTCAAAATTTTCATTTTTCCTTTCAAAATGTTACTTTGATTTTATAAAAGTTGAGCAACTTTAACGAAAAAAGACAAACCAGTTCATCTTTTTCAGGTTTTTCCGTTCTTTTTCACGAAAAAAAAGTTGAGTGTTGCAGTAAATAATATTGAATACTACTTTTTGAGTATTCCTTCTGATTTTAATACAAGGAAATCATACTAAAATGCATTTTTGATTGTAATCTTTTATCTTTTGTAAAAAAAACGGAAAGATTGAATGTAAATCAGCTTTAACCGGTAGTTCCCGCTAATAGTAAGGTTTTTGTCTTTGCTATGTAGAACTGGAAATAACCTAGAATTATTTTTTGAATATTATCAGTCAAAAAATTATATTTTCTTTTTGATTTTATGTCGATACACACAAGACGTGTTTTTTATTGGGAATTATTTTAAAAGTTTAGGTGATTATTAAAAATAAAACTATGTATTTCTCTTTGATTAAATAATCTGAACGGTTGAAATTAATAAATACCGGCGAAATTGAGTGGGACTACTTAAACTCATAAAAAAATAGCAAAAGTTGTTATGACTAGATAATTTAGCAAAGACAAAACTTGTCTACTAACAATTGCTTTTAAATAAATTGGGTTTAGATGAATTGTTTTTAGATGAATTGTTTTTTGATAAATTGCTTCAGACGAATTGTTTTAGACTAATTGCTTTTAGATAAATTGGGATTAGATGAATTGTTTTTAGTTAAATTGCTTTAGAAGAATTGTTTTTAGTTGAATTGAGTTTAGACGAATTGTTTTTAGTTAAATTGTTTTTAGATCAATTGTAGTTAGACGAAATGTTTTTAGATAAACTATTTTAGATAAATTGTTTTTAGGTAAATTGTTTTAGATAAACTGTTTTAGACGAATTGCTTTAGACGAATTGTTTTTAGATGAATTGTTTTTAGTTAAATTGATTTTAGGTAAATTGCTTTAGTCAAATTGGTTTAGATAAATTGTTTTAGACCAAAAGTCCGCGAATCGTTTTCTCGCTATACTGGGCTCAAGCATTGCAAATCGCTATTTTGTAATTTGAAGTTAAAAATTTTCTGAAAATTGTAGAATTTAATCTAACTGATGAGCCTATGATTATGAAAATATAAATCCTCTCATCAGGCTGCTGAACTAATTGTACCGCAATTTTACACTCTATATTTAGAATTTATTGTTAGCAGGTTGTATTACCCTACTAGAAGCTAATCGAAGAATTCACTGTTGAATTGTTAATCAAATTCCTAATGACCCATTAGACGTAGTATATTCAGGGCCCTGGACTAAACACATTTGCATAATTTTCATTTATCAATGAATGTTTCTGTGAACAATTAAATGAGGTTCATTATGAATATTTAAGAGCGGTTCATCTAAGTACTCATTGCTGATTTACGCAACACAATCATCGAATAATTACAATTGTATTACTTCGGTCTAAAAAGACCAAAGTATTGTCCGAATTGGATTTTTTTTTCGCCAATCTGTTTCTATGGTCAGGGCGGAGATTTGAAAAGCTTATGGAGATGACTGTACGACTGTACGTCAAGAGGGTGGGGTACCTGCCACACGAATTGACCCAAATACCTAATTTTATAAATATTTACGATTTTTTTATGTATGCTGGTTTGATTATTGAATTGGGCATTGAATTTGGAATTGATTTGAAGGTTAAGTTAGGGGTCAATTTTCGGGTTGAGTTGAAGTTGGGTTGGGGTTGCATTAGGATGTAGTGAGTAGATAACAAATTATTTATATGATGGAACTTGCCTATTTATCAACCGATTAAGATGAAATTCGATATGTGCGTTGAAAATGGGATTCTTAAATGATTTTTGGATGAAGTTCTGGAATATGGCCAAGTATGATGGAACTTGCCCATTTCCCAACCGATTATGATGAAATTCGATATGTGTATTGGATATGAGATTCTAAAATGTTGTTTGGATGAAGCTCTGGAATATGGTCAAGTAGGATGGAACTTGCCTATTTCTTAACCGATTATGATTAAATTCGACATGTGTATTGGAAATGGGATTATAAAATCAGTTTTGGATGAAGTTCTGGAATCAGGCCAAGTATAATAGAACTTGCCCATTTCTCAACCGATTATGATGAAATTCGACATATGTATTGGAAATGGGATTCTAAAATGAGTTTTGGATGAAATTCTGGAATATGGCCAAGTAGGATAGAACTTGGCTATTCCTTAACCGGGTATCATCAAATTTGACATGTGTGTTGGGAATGGAATTCTAAAATAATTTTTGGATAAAGTTCTGAAATATGGCCAAGTAGGATGGAACTTGGTTATGCCTTACCCGATTATTATGAAATTTGACATGTGCGTTGTAAATGGGATTCTAAAATGATTTTCGGTATAAAGTTCTAGAATATGATTTTTCGTGTTATATTGAATGCCTGTACCCCTGTTACTGAAGCATTTGACCTGTTTGGCTGTTGTTGTATAAGTAAATATATGTTGGTTAAAATAGAAATCAGTACTGTCAAAACAATCATACCAACTTTATGACACAGGTGACAGGTGAATACTATCCCCATTTAAAACACCAAAGACCGAAGTTCTGATCACCTAGTGAGGTTTCAGCCCTTTATATTTTCTTATTGACTTTGAATAAAAAATGTGTTGTACATATATAAAATAGTAAGTAATTTCTCAAGAGTTCTAAAATGAAACGTATGTGTAAAATCATTGAATCTGTAACAACGTGGAAGGGAAAGAACGCAGTAAAATACAAAATGTCATACATTAAGTTCGTTAAAGATATTGGGATGATTTATTAATTATAATTCAACCAAATTAATTCATAATACAAAATTGTTTATACAGGGTGTACCAGTACCTATAGTACAAACGAATAGAGTGAAAAGCTGGGTAAATTTTATGAAAAAAGTGCATTACGGATTGAATGTTTACCTTGGTAATTTTCATTTTAAAATTTTAGTGCACCACTTTATCATAAGTTATATGAATGTTGATGTCTTTTAAAAATTTAAAGAACTCAATTGCCATTATAAAATTTTAACGATATTGAGTTTCGAGGATCCATTATTGTGAGTAGCTCCTATTTCTCTGTTTAATTGACTCATGTAGATCGTAGATAACAATTGTTTCTAGTTATTTACAAAAAATCTGACACAAACAAAACTGCAGATTTCAACAAACCACGGACTTTAGAGGAGCTGAAAGACAACATTCGAGCATAAATTGCGCAAATTACCCGGTCATACTTCAAATCTTTTTCCATTTGTTTCCGATAAAAATGTAAACAATTGTTGTTTACTTGTAAACTGCCAACGCTGCCAAAAATGGGCGGTTTCATAGGATGGTGCAGACTCGCATAAAGTTAGATACATAACATTTTTGATATCGGTTGATGATAAGCCATTCAAATAAATATAAAGAATTGCACCACGAACTAAGACAAATCGAGTTGGATGTGGAAATGGTGCCTAATAAAAATTTTTATTTTCAAAATTTAATAATGATAATTTTACAACCCCATTTATGTGTCAATTCTATATAGGAAACTTTTCAGTCGTTTGTTAACTTCATATATTTATCCAACACACCCATTCACCATCGACTTTTGTAGCGAATTCACAGTTTATTTAGAGAAACACAATAAAATTTTTATGTTTCCTGTGTTCATAGTACATAATATTTCTATTAAGGCTTAAATTGGAATACCATCATATTCCCGAAAGTAAAATTCCCCAAACAAAAAATTCGAAACAATGTGCCCACAACAAGGAAGGTCTAATTTAAGATTCCACGACAATTCGCAGAAAAACAATTTGCAGAAAAACATTTCGCAGAAAAAAAAAATACAGAAATTTTGGAAAATGAAGATTTTATCTTACTTATCCAGAATTTTGTGTTGAAATATTTTGGAAAATGGAGATTTTAATTCTAATTTTAATGTTAAATCTCCATTTTCCAGATATTTGCGCGATTTTCTGGGAAATACTATTATTTTTTCTGTAAATTTTCTGTGAATTGTTTTTCTGTGAATTTTTTTTCTGTGAATTGACGGGATACCCTAATTTAATTGTTTTGTTACCTACAATATAAAAACAAAAGAAAGCTACATAATTTAATGTCATCCTTGCGCAGAAAGGACCAATGATAAGTGACTTTGGGGAGTTTTTTATTTCAGTATGTGAATAATTATTAAAAAAACACAATTTTTTCAAAATTTTCCTAATTTCTATGAATATTAGAATTTCAAAAAATCGAGTCGTCAGTGGGGAGTTTGGAGCGACACACCCATCCTTTAAGTTATAAAACGAATTAAAATAATATTTCAAAAATCTCTTATATGTATGTATGTAGGGGAGAGTCTCCGGTTGTGGGCACCCTTACTTAACTTTTGACAGAATGAAAATATATGGCTGATCTGACTTTTGTCGTACTTGTATTTTAATAGTACGCAGTTTTCTAGCTAATATCGAAGTGAATGGACGAGCTTGTTCATTTGCTGCGATCACATTAAAAAAAAGTCCGTAAAAATCAACGCAATTGTAATTTTCCAATGTAGTGCGACAAATGAAAGTGAATAATCTCAAACAGGTAACTGTTATCGATATGTCTACAGTATTTTCTTTGTGATTTGGGATGCCAAACCGATTTATAACAAAATCATAACGCATCACAATTTTTTTGGTTACTCTGAGAATGGTCGTGATTTCCGGTTGTGGGCACTTAAATGTAACCGGCTGTAGGCACCCTCTTTTTTCATTTAAAGCGTCCGTCTACCTCTCCCCCCCCCCCCCCCCCAAAGAAGAAAAAAAAGAAGGCAACCCGTCGGCCAAACGCATTAAAAAAAAAGAACTCTCCATCATCTGATGATGATATCGACTTAGCATAATCTGTTTGAAACCCCTGCCATCGAAGTTGAATAATTTTTTAAAAAGCTTTTTTTGTTATGTTTGCCACTGAAGGCCTTTAAAAGTCGTGTTTTCCATGAGAACGGCACTAGAACTCGATAAACTTTAAATTCCTTCTAATTCTATGTAAACCGAAAAAAAATAAATTGATAAAAGTCGAATGTGTAGTGCATTTAACATAAATTCACATTTTAAGCTGTTACAGCAATAAATAATTACAATTATAGCCTATTTTTTAGTTACACTTGATAAACCCGAAAATGTATCGAGTGTAGTCGCGTGTAATGACGTCAGCAAGAAATAAGAAAATATTGATGAAGTAACTTAAGGGGAAAATTTTTAAACTTAAAATATGTATGTATTTATGCTAAATGCACTACATATTCGCGCTTTCTGAATTTATATTTTTTCGGTTTACATAGAATAAAAGGAGTTTAAAGTTTATCGAGTTCTAGTGCAGTTCTCATGGAAAACACGGCTTATATGAATAAACCGAGAAATTCTTTCAAATTAGGTGCGTTTTCCTTAAAATATTCCCATTTTCAGCAAATTTTCGAAGGGTGCCCACAACCGGTTACGATTTTTTTTGCCAAAAAAGACACAACAAAATTGGTCACACAATTTTTCTAGTTGACGGAATCAACGTAGTTACTTTAGCAAACAGTTAGCTAATGCCTCTAGCTTTCCATTGATATTCATATCTCCGCATAATATGGACTCTAAGGAAAATTATGGGTCAAAAAGAAAACTGTGCCCACAACCGGAGACTCTCCCTTACATATTTAAAAAACTTAATTTTTTAGATTTTTTTATTTTGGATAACGATACCACACACAACCCCTTAAATTTTTATACAGAAAAACTCTGTATTTGTAATGGATCATCGTTTATTTGATTCATTTTGTAATAGTCGATCTTAAGTTATGAGGAAAATTCAAAACGCCTATATTTTCCAGTAAAACCATGATTATCTGAACACCGAATATAAAGATGTGAAAAAGTCACCGTAATATTTTCGTCTTAGTTTTGCGTCAGGAATGTGCTGGTAAATTTACTGCCCTAGGTACGGGACACCCTGTATAATGTTAAAATTTAGATACATTAGGAGTGCGAAAAATCGCGCGACAATTGGTTATTCAAAAGTAATACTTTCCTAGAAATATATTTATGTCTACCCAAAAAAAAAAATACATAGCACCTACGCCAAAAATAAAATGAAGCGGTATAAACGGAATTTAATAAGAATTTTACATTAAATACAATACACTTAGTCTACAAGCACAGATAATTATTTCTGTTTTTTTTAATATGAATTTCACATGAAACATAATATTCAATTATAGGTAAATCATTTTTTATCTAGTTCAATTTGGAATAACATAAAATTTAATTGCAATATCGCCTTATGTAAGTACATACATGTATGTACACATACATATTGAAATATTAGGGAGGTTCAATTTAAAATTTTATAATTGCCAACAAAAAATGTATTTATTTATTTTATATCGCATAATACAAAATAATAATATTTTCGATAAAAAGCACAAATTGGGGAAAAAAGTTTACTCAATTTACAGGGAAAAAATATCAGTTTTGTGTACCTATTTTGCAATACGTTTTTTTCGTGTTTTTTATTAAACAATTAAGGTGTGGTATTAAAGGGTAAAAACAAACTTTTCCCGGTTTAGTAGATAGGAGTATATCAGTATACATATGTTATAGGTATACATTAGGAAATGAATTTTCTAATTGATTTTTAAGAAACTTTCATATCCCTCAAACAATACAACACACTTGTGTATAAATTAGAAAAATTATGTAATCTATTTATCGTGTACATACATATATTGTAATATGAGATATGTTTACAGAAAAGACGCCAACTTCAAAAAAAGGATTAAATCTACGTTGTGCATGTCTCGTTATAAATGTTTTAAGAAAAATGTTCAAAATCTTACAAACATAAAAATTCAAATTCGATAATCTTTCTACATTAGATATTTAAACGTTTTTATAATGGATTTTTTAGTATTTCTTGTTGTCGATCGGTTTTATATCGTGTAAGAATGTTAAGCTCCTTTTTATACATTCGATGTACATAACACAAAGCAAGATACAAGACTATTAACATTTTTGACACAAATTATATACCTTTAATAAAATATACTAACAAAATATTATTGTTTATCCTGTTTTACATATTTAATATAAATATATTATGTACAAAGCTAATACATACATATGTATATATTTATTCCAGAACATGGTAACATCGCACCAAATATTTATGTTCTAAAAAATCGGTAAAGTCCTGTAGCGAGCAGCTTTTACGAGTATTTGTAGAGAAAAATGAATATGCAAAAAAATTCGATATAAATTAAACTAAATGAAACCAAAAAATATATAAAAATGAATAAAAGATTCTAATTTTATTTTTATTTCGTTCCAATCATGTTGTGAAGTGAATACATAATGAACATGCTAAGTGGTGTTTAGAGTTGAGATAAGAATTGAGTTTGAAGCGATAGAAAGAAATTTTGTGTACATAGATATATAGTACATATGTATTTACAAAACAGGGAGACCACGAATAATACCTTAAACAAATTTAGTAAAACAAATTTTTGGTGTATTGCAACTTGAACTATCCTAGTGCACTGCAGGTCAGTATTTCTTGACTGAAAAATATTTTTAGCGTTTCTAAAACACATACACAGTTGCTGATAAATATTGTATCTGGAAAGAATGTAGCATAAATTATCAAAACAGAGCAAATTGGAATTACAGATCATCCTTAATTTACATCGTTGATATTTTCTTTGAAACAAAAAGCAAAATACATATATCGTACCTCAAATCAAGGGAATAATTTATAAATGACGTAACTCAAAAACATCGTAAATGAGGAACGGGCGAGTCAGTAACAACTTTAAGGGCTTTTATAACTCAGGAAATAACAATTTTTCGTTTTTTTTCATTCGCAACCCATTGCTGCGAACAACAGCTATAGCCGTCCAATTTTTGGTGATATGGAGGCGAATTACGTACATACTTTCACTAATAAAAAAAGAAACATTATTAATTCGGACTGTACTAATGCATTTATTTGTTAACCCATTGCCGCAAACGTTGGCTATGGCTGTTCAATTTTTTGGTGATATGGTACAATAAAAACATTCCAAGAATGATATTAAAAAGAAAAAAGTGAAAAATATTTTTGAACCTTTAGGAATAAAAAAAAATTAGTTTTTTTCAGTCGTTTAAATCATGTATAAACAGCATCCCAACCATATTTTTTAAATTGGCGGGCAATACAACTCAAGCAATTTCCACTCGATTGACTTGAAATTTTGATTCTAGCTTTAACAACAAAACTTTCACAGCACATTTTTCTTAAAAACAATAAATTTTGCAATTCACATTACAATTTTAAAACTGTATTTATCAGTTGTTAAGGATTCGATGGCCGATAGGCCAAATATTCTGTAAGGAAATAATTTCGCCAAATTTTTTAAGGTTTCTTACAGATTTGCTGGTTACTCCTAAACTCAAAACGAATTAACTCAAGGATGACCTATAGTTGACTAAATGTACTTGAATGTAAATTATTATAATATTTCGCCGGAAGATAGCAATATTACAAGTAAACATTCCCAAATGCGCATCCCAAAATTATTTGTGCAACACCACAATTATTTCTAACATCAAGTAAGGTTGCTTTGTTGATACAAACAATTCTCGTGTTGCTCTAATGATATTGGAATCCACAGTAAGTACACGACCTTAAAGGTTAATTTTAATGTTTACTATCCTAATCTCATCCATTTCATCAATATTAACAATGGTTTGCAATAAATTTATGTTCCATAATTTAAAACGCTATATGAAGCTTACCTGTAAACCATTTAATTTTCAAATGAATGTTTACAAATATTAGAGGTTAGTAAAGTAAAGATATACAGCGATTAATCAAGAAGAAGAGGAAAAGATTCTAATCATTATAATATATTCTCTTATATTTACATAATAAGCGTATATGTACATTACATATGTAGATGTTAGGGATTCTATTGCGTATATAAAGTCACACATATATCAAATGTTTATGACGAAAAGTGTAAGGTGTTACAAAATGTATATGACTGTGCCCACGATAAATTGATGAGATTACATCTTTCTTCGAGAATTTTTTACAGATTATCACCCCTAGGTTCAAATACAAAAACGGCAAAAAATGTAAATATGTGTATGTATGTATTTACATTTTTTACATAATTTAAATTGAAATATGTAAAAGGCGAATATAACATTAAAAATTGTATATATCTGTATATATCATTTTTTAACGAGGTCTTTCTATAGGGTATATAAGAATTTTAAATTGACAAAACATAAAATGCTGCTTACTAGGAATTTATGTATATAAAAAAACAAGAGAACTTGAACTTTATTTAGGTAATACAAAACTAATAATACATTTTGAAGTTAGTTCCCTTTTAGAGCTACTCGGCAACAGAAATAAAATTGTTCTAAGTAAATTATATGAGATTTATGTAAATTTAAAAAAAAGTTTCTCTGGTTGAACTTAATTATTTTTTACTTGATACCTGTACGATGTAAAAACTTTTATTTTCAGTGAGCATGTGTAACCGCTCTTTTCCAACTAGAGCATTTCCTCAGTGATGAATGATTCTATAATTTATTTTATTTACCTGCAAAGAAAAAAAAATGTAAGTAAATTTATCAATAATCAAATTAAATTTAAAACTACACAAAGAATTCAAATTTCGCTGTAGCTTCGTCGATTAAATAACAGTTCAAAACCCCAAACTAAATTCAATTTTTTTTTCTATTTACAACACAAAATTCAATCCGTGAATCCGTAATTGTATTTGATGGGAGAATAGCATTCACCAATAAAAAAAGGTTTCTATGTCATTTTTGGTTTTGAGTTTAGTAGAAGCCCAAATCGATCGACCCAGCAAGTCTAGTTCATTAATCGACATGTTAATTACTGTAAAACACATCTGTAAAACATTTGCCAAATTTTTGTATACTATTTAAGAGGTCCAAATAGGTACGAACTACGAATGTGATTCTTGAATTAAAGGACTATGGTAGATTGGTCCAGGACCATTTCATTTTCTTCGAATTTTTGATTAGTTAAAGTGTTTTTATTTAATTTTATAAACGTTATATTGAATTAATAAAATGAACTGTTCAAATGGAGTAAAAAAATCTAACGGGCAGCTAAATTAGAGTCGGTAGTGTTTGTATAGAGCCCAACTCATCAAAAACGTGCACGTATTCCTGAAAATATCGATGATGTGAACCAAAGTATGGGTGATAATCCAAATCAATCGATTGCACGTATTTCTCAAGAATTTTTACTTTTTTTGGCACTGACCGTTTTATATTAGAAGGTATAAGAAGAAAACGGAAAACAATAAGTATTGTTTTCTTTTTTCTTCCTGCACCTTCTAATACAAAACGCTCGCCGTTGAAAATTGTCATCGAATTCCATAGTTAGGCCCCAGTTTAAGTTTGTTCAGTCAAGAGCAACAAAATGATTATTTAGTAGGAATTTCGCTAATTGGACTTTAGAGCATATTGAAGTGAATCCAATGTTTCATGAATATTACATCTTTCGGAGATTAAGCTTATTTTTGGTGAAGTGACTTCGTAATTTCGTAAATAAGCAAAATTGTCACCTTTGGATTGATAAAAATTCACACACTAACACCTTTATGTCCACACAAATTAACTATTACTGAAGTTACATGTTGAACTGAAATGATGACCGACTGAAACTTAACGAAAAGTCTAACATGTAAACCGCAACCCAACCGAAATTGCGACCGAAATAATGACCGAGTCAGTCGGTTAACATTAGGTTGGTTGAGTCGGTTTCAATTTTCGGTGTAACATGTAACTTCGGACTGACTGAAATGATATTTTACGAGCTTATTTCTAGGTTAAATCTTAGAAGAATAAATCATCAATTGAAGTACAAAACACAGAATGAGTTTTAAAAAAAATGAAATTTGTTGTCAGATGTAGAAATGGATGTTTTACTAGATGTGTTAGTTTTGATTTTGTTTAGTTTAATTTTGTTGTTGTACAATTTGACATTTATACGTCATCTCGGTCACAAAATAGAACACACATGTAACTTTCGACTGAAAGGTTCGTTCAGTCAATTTTCAGTTCACAACTCGGTCGGTCATGTTTCAGTTCAACATGTAACTTCAGTATATATGGTGTGCATTTTGGTATGCTGGCATCAGTGGGCCATATTTTTTCCAAAATGATGTTATTCTGTAACTAGGAAACGCTATAGAAAGATGATTACGGATTTTTTTTTGGCACAAATTGTAAGATTTGAATCTAAACAATATGTGGTTTCAACTAGGAATGGGTCGAATATTCGCTTGGGCCGATTGCTGAATATTCGGCCGATTGGCAGGGTTTTTTGAGATTCGGTAAGATTCTGCATTTCCTGCATTCGGCCAAATACCGAATCATTTGAAAAATTTCTGGAAAAAGATTTGGCTACATACAACAGAAAATACGGAGAGAAATAACTACTTACATAGGGCATAAATCAAGCAAATTTCGCATTGAAATAATAGCACTAGGAACATTTGTTAATTAAAGATTTGAATTCTCGTTTTTCACTTGATTATTGAAACATATGTAGGTACATTCTCGCTTAAATTATTATGTTTACAGAATTTCCTTATTGATTTTTGCAAATATTGTGCGTTGTGCCTAATTAAAGATTTGCATTCAAAAATAGAGAACTTGTTGTTCGTGAACCAATATTTTTAATCGCTTTAACATTCACAAAATAAAATCTTAGTTCTAAAAATAATCGCTCGATTTTTTTAATTATAGAATTATTTTCACAAATTGGGCACTTGAACTTCTTGCACTGAACACATTATTCCCAAAGTTAGTCTTTAATATTTTGAAGTTAAGAACTTGATTTTAACAGATCTCTTTCGATTTGCAGAATAAAAGAAAATATGTTCTCACATTCGCCACTTTTTCTTCTTGGATTAGGAACGATTTACGAAAATTGAACTTTTTATATTCGCAAGTTCTGATTTATATATTGTACTTTAAATAAGCAATTAAACCTTCTGATTTGAGACCTTGAATTGCTTAATGTGCAACAAAGAATTCCATATATTAAAACTACTATTCTCAAAATAAGCGGTAATATTCCCAAATGCCGAACCTTTTTTTTCGCAAATCGCTTTCCCATTTTCTTGATTTTTTACATTACAGTTCGTGATTTGTCTATTAAAGAAATTTTCCACGGAAAGATCAATTTAAAACAATATGTTCTGTACATATTTGTATAAGTACTATAGAAAATTTGGAATAGATCATATTTAGTAAAAAAAATTAAACATTTCTGTAACTTGATGCCTTTCATTGCGGGGTAAATATGATTTGTTTACTTACACATTAAGGGGGGAACCTCCTCCAGATATTAATTTTTTTGCATTTTTTTTCTTTTATTTTAATAAAAAAAAATTTGTTTCGTTGATTTTAGTTAACTACAAGGACCTGGGCGTTCCACGGCGCAAACTCTAGTAGCCTATAGTTCGAGCACCTCTAGCGCCGCCATTTTGTTTTTTTTCACTCATAAAAAAATTTGTTTGTATTCATTTGAATGTCAATATTATTATGCAATTTGTTTCATTGCATTAAATGCTCTCAATTTTTTGTAAAAAATTATTGAAAAACCAGTTGTCTGGAGGAGGTTCCCCTCTTAAGCAATTTGATCAACATAAATTAATGAATAAATTTGCCTGAAAGGCTGTGAAAGAAATGAAGACGAAGGGCCGAATTTCAAAGGGCCGAATGTCGAAGGGCCGAATTTCGAAGGGCCGAATGTCGAAGGGTCGAAGGGCCGAATGGATCAAAGAGCCGAATGGGTCGAAGGACCGAATTTTTCTGTTAATGTTTTTTTGTTTTTAGAAATATAATTTATTTAATTTCTTGTTTTAAGCAATATTTTGTAAATTTTTTTTATCAAATATAAATTAATTTCTTATGAATTTATTCATATGTTATTATGTTTAATCTTTGGATATTCTATCGGCAAAAATATTGCATTAATTTTGTTTATATTTTGTGTTCTTTTTGTAATTATCAAGTGGAAAAATATTTGTGCATAATAGGTATTTCACCAAAACCAAAAAAGAATTTTGTCATAAAATCACAGAATATATATAAACAAATATAAGCTGGTGAACAAATATTTTTGTCATTATTTTTTTCAAATGATTTTTATTTAGAAAAGATAGGAAAATCATTTTATATGCAATCAATGAAACAAAAAAAAATTACAAAAATGTTTGTACCCACCCCACCTCCTTGTTTTAATAAATAAAAATCAGTACAATTTTCAAAGGAAACAGAAATCTTTACACTTTATAATGCACTTAAAAGAGATAGACATTCGTGAATAATTTTTGATTTTGGTCTTGTTAGCTTTGCGAAATGCTACACAAACACATACACAACCTTATGCGAATGCGAGTTGCAAGTTTTCTTTTTGTTATTTGTTTGATGATGTCATTTTAAAGTTTCGCAAAGCTAACAAGACCAAAACCAAAATTTGTTTACGAATGTCTATCTCTTTTAAGTACATTATAAAGTGTAAAGATTTCTCTTTCCTTTGAAAATTGTACTGATTTTTATTTATTAAAACAAGGAGGTGGATACAAACATTTTTGTAATTTTTTTTGTTTCATTGATTGCATATAAAATGATTTTCCTATCTTTTCTAAATAAAAATCATTTGAAAAAAATAATGACAAAAATATTTGTTCACCAGCTTAGGCCTAAAGCGCAATAGAAGATATTGTTCTTTTTATATATGTATATTCTGTGATAAAATGTCATAAAAATCAGACCATTTTTTATTCGTCATAGGGTGAAGGAAAATTCTATTTGAACGAATAAAATAATTTCTCTGTGCTTTAGTGATGTGAATATAGTGAATAAACTCCTAACAATTTACTACATAATTATAAAGACAAATTACAGTTTAAGGCAAAATTTCCATAATGTCTACTTAACCTTCATCCGTCGCTAAAAAAAAGTAACACTAAAGTTCCTTTGGTCAAAAATGACCAAAATAAATTCAACAGCAAATTTACGCTAAGCAATACGATGTAAATTTTTGTTTCCAAATTTAATTAATTAAACCAAATATAACACAGTAATTTAAAACAATTTCAATGTTTATTTATTAAGAACAATTCATATTTTATTTCGTACACTGATAGCACACATTCTTAGTATGAGCTTTGCCAATAAATTTCTTACATGTGCCTGTTGTACGAATTTTGTCAGAAACTGCAACGGCCTCTTATTTGTGCTCCTGCTAATTCAGTAGATTATGACGGGGTTGAAAATTTTGCAACGTTTGATGTCAAATTTGCTAGAGATTGCGACAATATGTAGACCGTGAGAGATAAACCCTTCTAGACCTACGTGGCTTTATCAACGACTCACCCAGTGTTTCAATAAATAGTTGGCTTTTATAATACTTCTTATTACTCCATTCTGGCAAACACTAGTGAATAGCACGAGCGCATTTATTACTGATCCAATATGTTAGTGAACACTCCTACTGGCTATCTATTTGTTTTACATGTACAAGTATAGCAAGCAATCGTTTTATCGACCAATAAAATATTGTTTTTTTCGGTATCTCTTCAAAAGTACACACTTACATGTTTTTGGGATGTATGATAGCAAGGTTGTATCCTTAGTAAAAGCGAAAGTAGAGGAATACAAAAGCTTATTTCTGATTTCTAGAATAATCGGTGGTATTCATGTTTTTTCTTTCGAATTGTTCTAATCATGGTCATGTGGCGTTTTAGTAGCATTTGCCCAGTTCGTAGGATGTAAACAAGTTATCAAATGTAACGTTTCTATCTTTTATAAGCTGCGTGATAGACAAACCAAAGACTACAAGTAAACCCTGATTTCTCTCAGGTGCTGTGCCTGTCTCCTTTCCTATGTACGGCTGTACGTTTCAAACGTAAGAGCTTTCACTACCGCAGAGCAGCCAAAACATAATCCCATATTTGGCGATCCCCAAAACATAATAACATTCGGTATACATTGTCGAAAAGGGCATCGTGCACGAAATCCAACCAACTGCTCATTAATTGAAACGAGTTCGGTGAAAATTGAAATTACTTTAAACCGTTTTAGAAGTATTACTTTCCCAAGAATCTACATGAAGTTCACGTAATCCGAAATGTATCATAAGGTGAAAATGATGTGCCCTCCCTCAGCTAATTCTTCTTCAGTTGCCGTTGACATCTTTGGAAAATATTATGTATTATGTATATGTACAAAATGATTTTAGTTTACCATTAGACGAAAATTGGAATAGCAAATAATGTGAAATTCATCTATTGGTCATTTTTGACCACAAGATCTTTAGTGTTACTTATTTCGTAGCAGGGTAACGGTTAATCAGAAAATTCCAATTCTTTGAGTAAATAATAACTAATACATATAAATTAAAGTCACAAAGGAAAACATGTTTAAAGGTTTAATTTAACAAGATATTTGAAAAATAATATTCGATTTGGTCAAAAATGACGCGAGCGACGGATGAAGGTTAAATTAAACGAAACTGTTTATAGAGTATATTATTGTTTCATGTGTTGTTTTGAATATTGTTTCAACCTGAAATGTATTACCTTTTTTTATATGAGTCATTTTGAAAAACAAAATTTCAACCTGGCATTGATATCTAGAAAATTAATATTGTTTTTCATAAATAAATGAAAATTATATGTAGTTCTTAAATATTCCTTAAAACAAGAAATTTAAAAAATTATACATATTTCTAAAAACAAAACAAAAAAATTCGGCCCTTCGACTCATTCTGCCCTTCGACCCATTTGCCCTTTGAAATTCGGCCGTTCGACCCATTCTGCCCTTTGATAACATTCCCGGTGGAAAGGAGTGGAAAACGACGTTGTAAAAATTTCTTTCGGCACCAGCTACGAGTGTACATAGAGAAACAGTTTTTTCGGTAGCCGAAAATATTTACGAATCTAAAAGAAATAAGTTACTTCCGATAAACTGCGAAAAACTGGTTTTCTTGCATCACAATTTGCAAAAACTTAATGCTACATATTAAATTAATAAATTAAGCTCCAGTATCCCCCGCACTCCGTATTATTTTATAATTTATACTTATTGTTAGCCATATACGATTTTTATTTTTATTTCATATGAGTTAATTTCAAAAAATGAATTTCGATTGTAGTGAATTGTTATTATTGGAATAAATATTATATATTTAATTTTCAAATATAATTGAAAATGTATTTTAATTTCTATCAAACTTGGTACGCATGAATGTAATGACATTATGCAACAAGATTACAGAAATAGAAGATTCGTTCGAACTTTCGGCGGTTCGGCAAAATTGTATAACTTTGATTCGGTATTCGGTCGAATAAAAAATCACTGGTTCGGCCCATCTTTAGATTCAACATGATGGTACACAACACACTATACAGCTCGTCGATAATCAATTTATTGAACGAGAAGCTTCTAAATCGCCTAATTTTCCATTTTGTTGATGTTAATTTGCCCCAAGATCACATGACTTATAGGGGTTATATTAAACCATTGGTTTATTCAAACAATCCGCAAACAATAAATGATCTGAAAAAAACCACGTGTTTTTATTTCAATTAAAAAAAGTTGCGTTTTAGTACGAACGGCGCTAAAACACAAAATCCGATCACTAATTACTTTCTTTAATTGCTAATCTAGTATACTTTCTATCTGTTAATTCGAAAATAAAAAACACGGGAATTAAAATTAAAAATGATAAAGGGAATGGTGTGAAAAGCCAAATCTTGTTTTGATTTTATAAAAAGGTTGAAAATTATTCAGTTCTTAAATTATATACGGGACCAATTTTCATTTATGAAACTAAGGTTTCAAAACTATGGCTACGAAGCTAAGGTGTGTTAATTAGTACGTCCTGCCTTCTCTAATTTTATTTATTTATTTATTTATTATTATTATAATACAATCTGTGGACCAAAAATCCAGTATCGATTGATAATCAACATTATTTACAATTATTTACAAGAAATATACAAATTAACAATTAGAAAGCTTAATAATATTACAATCAAAAAAATAAAATAATTACAAGATATGTACATATTTACAAATGTACTACACTTGAAAATACAACAAATCATTCACAGTGGAAGCCTCGAATAAAAATGATTTAAGACTTGTTTTGGAAATGAATTTTGGTAGTTCGTTGTTGTAAACTTTTCAAGCCGTATATACTACTGCTTATTTCTCAAATTGTAATTGACAATAACATTAGACTGAGTAGCCTTAATAGAAAAAAATGCTTTCATTACCTTGTACACAAACAAATGACTAATTTCAAATCAATTTAAATTCGGCATTATGTTATTCATCAGTTTTCCCCGTCTCATTGTGTTTTAGCGTGAACAACGCTAAATTAGGTGTTCCGAACACTAATTGCCTAGTTTAATATGCCCCAAATTAAATTTTGTATACTTTGTATTTTTATAGGTCAAACATAATAACAAACACAAAGAAAGGATTGTCAAATGAAATGTTTATCCAAATAACTAAGTTATTACATTTAATTGGGTTTGTTAACAAATTTTCAAGTAGTTATAACACTTCTCTAGCCCTAGCCCATAGTGGTATTTCAGGTTTGACAAACCACCATTAAATGGTTTCGGTAATAGGGGGGGGGGGGGGGGGTGTATGCCATTTTATTGTGTGGCGTCTCTTACGATAATTTTAATTGATCACTTGTATGTATATAATGAAAATATAAAATGATAACCGTGTATTATTTCATGTTCTGTATACTCAACAACATTGATAAAGATTCGCGAAGCTATAATCTAATCAGATAAAAATATTGACATATTAAATTAAAATTGTTATGAATTAGGCTTTGAGGAAATCAGATAAGTTATGTGAATTCGAAACTTGCTACCGTATTGTGGCTAATAAACCAAGTAAAATTAACTTATAAAAATAATATTAATTATTACAGTGAATATTATAATCGTAAAACTAAATCTATATCTTAAACACTTTTTTGTGTTCCATTGTTTTATGATTTCAATGTAAATTTGATCCAAGATATTTTGCTGTTTTAATTATAATTATTTTACCAAGCCTCTTTAAAATATATACACAATACATAAAAAATATAAAAGTATGTACGGATAAGCAAAACGAAAAAATTAAAATTCCAATTTCCAACAAAAATATTATGATATCTCACCTTTTTCATTAGAAAAGTGGGAAATTCATTATATTGATTACATTCTTATATTTTCTTTTCTATCTTTTCTTTATTAACACAACCATGTCTGGGCAAAATACTCCTTGAGAATAAAAACACACAAGAATGGTTTTCACATATCACAAGCCAGTAAAAAAACGAGTTGTAATGAATAAACAAAAATAGGCTCTAAAAAATGTTTATGACTCCCAAAGAAATGAAAAAACCCAAAATTTCAGATTAGCGATTTGATGTAATCGCTATATACGGCGATTGTCATGACATGACACATTGTGAAGGGCCGTGTTTGTACAAAAATCAAGGCAGTCCTGATTTGTTTTAAATTTTTTTTCTTGTAAACAGAAAAATTTTATTGTTTGATTGCATAAGGTAATGAAAAATGGCGGTTTTCTTTTCTCATCCTACCTGAAAATGAACCATTAATTCTAAACATATTGAGGACTCAAATTATCGATTAATATATTCAATTCCGAGTGAATTTTAGTTCATAAATATTCAAGTCAAAATGGCCAAATTTGCATTAGTTAGTATTACGGGCATTTCCTTCTAGTATAGAATAATTATTGCGCCTGTTATTTTCTCCCTAGTCTGGTTAGAGCTAATTTTAAGTTAAATTACCTATAGAAAAAATTTACTTATTTCTTTTACTTATTGATAAACCATCGTTAATTATGTATCGCCATCAAAGTTATATTAATCATTTTTGCGTTGTAAGAAAATTCGCAGATTTTATTATCTCAAAATGACACACCATCAAAATAAACCATTTATCATAAAAATATTTAACATTTTAATTGTTTAGCTTTAACAATATAAATAGTTACTTAATTAAAGACTAAATCAGACTCCGTCTATACCATCGGAACCTTGTTAACAACGTAATAATGGTAACCTCTTTCTCCCGGGATTTTTTTTTTGATTTTTCCAAATAAATTTTCATTTTTCAATTTATTATTATTTTAATAAATCCCTTGGGGATTTAATTGTTCTTCTTTAATTTTTGTGCCCTCCTCTTCTCTTTATATAATTTTTATCTTCTTAACCCCATTTTTTGTGTGATAATTAACTAATTGGTTATTGTGATTGGAGTTAGTTTAGTTTCGATATTTCATTTTTGTTTTGCTAATATTGATAAATCGATCCTTTTTTTTTGTGATTTTGGGTGTTTGTTTATATTTTACAAATTTGAGCGTACGATAAATTTTATTTTGATATTATGTGAATATCAAAAATTTTATGTTGTTCGTTAGTATAGTGTGAATTTATGATTTAATCAACTATCGGCAAAAAAAAATAATAATTTACGAAGCTTAATCATATTATGAATTTGTATCCTGAAATTATTTTTTTTTTTGCTGCTAATAAACAATAAATCATGTCGAAATTGTATGGTATGTATGTTTTTATTTGGAAAGATATTGATTGCAAGTACATACAGGATTACCTAGCATAAAGCTTCCTCGCAATTTTTTTTTTTGTTTCGAGCTTTGAAATGCTTTTTGGGAGACCAAGATATGTATGTATGTATAATAATGATACAACAAATTCTAAGCTTTAGAAAATACTTATTCATGGTATAAAGGGAAAAAGCTTATTTTATCGGGCTGTGAACTATGTATTTACCATTGTATGATGATAAGTTCTTTTTTACTAAAGAATTATTTTTTTCTTTATATTTTTAAATATTTATTTCCCTTAGTTTATCCCCAAATTATTGTGAATAAAACATTTAGGTTTTTAGTTATAAAATTTCAGAAGCAGCTCACGTAAACTAAATTTATAAGAAACAAAGCTTCTTATGTCTGCTTAGTGGCCACATATTAATTTAAGACGCATGTGCTACATTTAACGAATCTAGACTAGAAATTTTACTAAAAATCCCGGAGAACTCTATCGTAACTAATTAAAGTCAAGCCGAAATTATGCAAATATTTTATTAGGAAATAAATAAAACATTTTTCAAAATATACCTACATCCGAGGCTTCACTAAAATACTAGTAGGTCCCATACATAAAAAACAATCAATTTTTTTTCTGAGACCTCAATGCGCTCATCAGGTGCGCATCAATGCACATTAACATTTTTTTCTTATTAGTATTTTAACGGAACAATTTTACAGAGAAATCGAAGATCATCCAAATAAAAAAATGTAGTGGTCGAGATTCAATTTCTAATCGTTGCAAGTCTAAAGATTTTTACAGTAAAGCTTAGTTAGAGTAGTTGTAGTTGGCGAGTGTTGTAAAAAGCAACAATGAACAAATTGTACTATTTTATGTAGTATAACCTAATTTTTAAGAAAGTCCAGAGCAATAAAACTCACTAGATAGAAAATGCACACGTTATGCGAAGATATAAAATTCAAGGTGTGTCATTGATTTAATATTCATAAAGTTGTAAGTTGGATAGTTGGTTATAATGAGCTATTTAACAATTTTGTTATTAAATTAGGCAAAGGAAATTTTGACAAAAACCTATCTTTTTCCATTATAAGACGCTTCACGGTAATAAGCAGCGTTCTTTGTCTAATAATTGTTTATGTTTTTAAACTTTTTGGAAACCTTTAACTAATCGTATTCTTTTATAAGCCGCACTCTTACAAGTATATAAGGAGCACATGTTTATTAAGCCTACAAGGAAAAAAAAAATGGTCAAATGAGAATTTTTACGCCGTTTTGCCGTGTTTCTTGCGGCTTCTCTGACCAAAAAATATCAAAAAACTCAGTTCATCAAAATTTTTTTAAACAGCGTAAAATGTGTAAGCATAGCGTTGTACGAGGGATTCCTGTTTATAAGGAAAAATATATACTTAGTTACACGTACTAGATGTCTACATATCGTTTTTTTTAAAACTATCATTTAATCATTATGATTGATTTTTCATCTCATATACGCTAGATTAGCTGAAATAAGTGGAAACCAAAGATTTTTTTTTTATTTCTCATACATTATATTTACATGATTACTAAGGTGGGTGGGTATAGGTAAATCACTTATTTCGGTTAATTATTGATGATGAAAAAGAATGTTGCTTCTCTTTGTGTTAGCTTCGTTATACGTTAAACTTGGGCGAGAACAAAAAAATTACATTTATTTTTATCATAAAAAAAGGTATAAATCCCTAAAATTGATATATTTTTCAAATCTCTTTCCCTACACATTTGTTTTCTCATTTAAAGAACCTTTTTTATACATCTCTCTTCATTCTTGTGTTTTACTTGGGTAAAGCGCCAACTAAAAAAACACACTTTAGATATAGATAATTCATTATTTACTAATGGTTCTATTGAGTTGTTTCCACTTGAGTGTTATTCTAATTTCTATCGAGTTCGTGATATAATTTAACATTACTTTGATTGGACTTTTTGATAAATTTATAAAAAGCAAAAAACACCCCTCTATAAGCATATCTTTTTGGTAATCTGTATCCTACATATCCGTACTCGTATGAATGGTTCAAAATTGTTAAAATTAAATTAATTCAAATATTTGCAAGCTAATTTTTTTCTTTTAGATTTTCTAATATAAATTGAATCAAAAAAACTTTACGATTATCATCTATAAATTAAAATCAGAATTTTATTATAATTTTTTTAATTGACAAAAAAAAATTAAATTTCTCTTAATAAGTTTGCATTTCACATCATCGAATTAGAAATTTGTTACTCCTATTAGTTAAAAATAAAAAAGATGATTCCTCAATGCATAAATTAATTAAAATTTAATTTTTTTTTTGTTTTCTAATGATGATTTTCTTTGTACAACAACAATACAATAAAATTTTCCGTATTTCCTTAAAAAAAAAAAAAAAATTCTAAAGAATAAACTTCTTTCTGAACAAAAATTGTTCTTCCTTTCAAATGTTTTATCAAAGAATAGAATAAATATTCTCCTAACAAGAAGCAAAAAAAAAATGTAAATACCATTTAAACATCTTTAAGTGTAATCTTGATTGTAATTATTTTTAAATATCTTAATATTTTTGTTATTTTTTGAGATTCATATACATATTTTTTATTGTTTTTATTATGATTATATTATTATTTTATGTAATGGAAAATGGTGGAATTTTTTATGCTAAATGTTACGATTATTATTGTTTTTGAATAACTGGTGTTTAATGGAATGAATTTTGTGCGCGGTCACCTTTCTATTTTTTCTAATGTGGGCGTTAAATGTTGAAATGATTTCAATTTGGACTACGTAATTAAAAATGGTTTGTGGCTAAAATGATTATTAGAATGAAATTACCAACTAAATACTTAATTAATAAATGGTGGTGGGGTTGTACTGGAATTATATTTACCATACTACCATGCCGCAGAAGGGAAATGCCAAAAGGACGAAAATCACAATATTTAAATTTGTATCTTTTTCCATACATAGTAGAATAGCTGGTGTTAAACCAGGGCATAATGTGAAATCAATGCATCGACCTAAATAAAAAGAATACCACCGTTTTGAAAGATACGACCCCAAAAATTAACCTTTTACCTGAGGTGCTTATACAACATAGTAAGATTTTTAAATTTTATATAAACAAATAACTTTGATTAAGCTGGAATTAAATTGGTTGGTAATACAGCTAATGTCTAAGCAAAGTGGAACTTTTTTACAGCAAAGATGACATTCCAAAATTTTCTTCTAACATAAAATACTGTATTTAACCTTTCGTCCATACGTTATAACTGGGGCGAAGTAAAACAGGAAAATTAACCCTTTCCTGCATATTTTTTTCATTTTGAGGAACTTCGAGAATTGGAAAAAATATTGTTATATTTCCAAAATTCAATAATTCCCAATTTTTTATTCCCAATTCCCAAAAGTGTATTCTGGGGTAATTGGGAATAATTTAAAATAGGAAAAAAACTATTTAAATTTTACAGCCGCCAATATTTAAAAATTATTATTTTTCCCTACATTTAAAAATTCCCAATCGGCAGAATACACTTTTGGAAAAAATAATTCCCAACTGCTAGAAGAATACTGTCAAAATACTTCAATTCTCAATTCCCACGTAATAGCTAGAATAGGGTCACAGATGTACGAAACAAAACAGAAAAAATATGCTCAAATGTAGATGCAGTGCAAATTAGAATAACATTATGCACATATGCTACAATATGCATTAAAGGGTTAAGAGGAAAATTCAGGGAAAAAATAAAACTTACCAATTTTATAATTAAAAAAAATCATTTGTTGTACTATTGATTTGTTATACTATTTTTGCATTTTCGAGCTATCAGACAAAAAAAGACTCCAATGCATGGATAAAGCGTTAATAATATGTTCCCTATTTTTAAACCTACACGAATATCCAAAATTCAAATTTATACCAAATTTTAGTAAAGTGCACAGGGAAAATAAACCAGCCTGCTGAAGACACTGAAAACGCAGTGGGGAAACTAAAAACCAACACAAAAAAGCAGGGTGGCGGTGATAAACACATCTATAATCCCTTGTTGTAGTACAGAACCGTTCATGGCAGTACCTGCCTTCTCGAGTTGAGTTAACTACGAAAGTGTTTGGGTTTATTCGGCCGCAAAACAGATTACATAGATAATAGATACTCAAACAACAAGCAAACACCCGTACATAATGAATTAAAATCAGTGTTTAGAACTGCTCTTCAGTTTGTTTTTATTCAATTTCTGTTCTTTTTAAAAATTAATGCACTGTAAACAGGGTGTTCCGAAATTGGCTGATACGGATGGTCCCGCTGGATTCCTTGATAAAAGCTAGGTATGTTTACCCAGTATAGTGATTACAACTGGTCAACACACTGATCTTGAACATCTTGAAAACTATAGTTATTATAGTTTTAAAACATTACATTCATTTGAAAGCTAATAATATATTCTTCTAAACAAAGCATAACAATTGCCGCAATTAGAAATTTTATTATTTGTCATTTTTCAGTTGAATGTTTAAATTTTTCTGCAAATAGTTCAGAAAACCAGTTATTTAATTCAGAAAACTGTGTAATCCTGAGTCGCGGGAATTTTTGAAAATTTGAGTTTTTCCCGGGAATCTAAAAGTGTATTTTAAACAATAGAATACAAATTTTACGAAATAAAAATAAAATTAGCTAGAAAATAAACAAAATTTAATTTATTTATTGCATTTTTGAAAAATTGAAAATAGCTAGTGAAAAGCTCAATGCGTAAGAGGTCTTCGACAAGGGGTCTCATCAGAGGATCGGGGAATCCGACTCAAAAACATTCAGTCAAAAAACGAAAGGTGTTTCAATCATAAAATTTCCCATATAAATATTATGACTAAAACTCCTTTTAAAAAGGAACTTCAGTCCAAGAAAAACGTTTCGGTCAGAAAACAGTTTGACTGAAATGGTCTTTGTGTATTTACTTAAGGGAGAACACCACTGTGACCTACCATTTTCAAGTGCTTAGTTTGGTATTTTTTCTTTCGAAATGGGTTGGGTTTAGAGAAAAAAAAAACTTTTAGGCTATATTTGGCATATAATTAAGTAAACAAAAAAAAAAAATTTTATGTAAAAAAAAATACAAAATGGCGGCGCTAGAGTAGCTTTAGTAGAAGTGATTTTGCCTAGAGGCGCTCCGCTGCACGCGGTAGAAGTGTCTTAAATTTGTTCCTGGAACAAAAAATAAAATATTTTCATGAAATATATTAGTTTTAGCATCGTAGTACATGAGGAAATTAAAAAATTCGAAAAAATAAAAAATTGAGACAAGTTTGAAGAAAAATTTTCATTTTTCGACTATTATTTTCGTATAAAAAATTGTATATCTTTTTTAATTTTTAATGAATCAAAAAAAACTCATGTACTTCGATTTTAAATCTATTTAAGAAGCTACAGTTAAATTTTCAAGTCGATTGAACAAAAATTGATTGAGTTCTGCTGCGTGCAGATTTCCAAAACACGGTTTCGAGAAAAACGCGTTTAAAGTTTTTGGTATCAATAACTTCTCAATAAGAGCTCTCAGGAAAATGATTGAAAACCTTCTAAAAAAAATTTTTTTTAGCTATAAACGAATTTGTATCATATTTTTGAGGGTCTAAAGGATTTTTTAAAGGCAAAAAAAAAAAATCGATTTTTTGAAAATCTCACAGTGGTGTTCTCCCTTAATAACCTTCTTGAAGAGAATTTCATTTACAAGTTTTTGAACTGAAATATTTTTCGTTTGGTTGGATTTTATTAAATGGCTTGCAACACCTACATATATGTTGGTCCCACGTCAAAAACAGCAGTTCAGTCAAAAACGGAAAGGAGTTTCAGTCAAAAATTAAAAAGCAACTCAATCAAATTAGTTTTAGGCTGAAAATGCCTTTTCAGAAGGTAGTTTAATCTAAAAACTAAAAAGGCATTCAGTCCGATTTCGCGACAATATTCTGCGGAAAAATTTTCAGCAAGCAACCAATCAAAGTAGTCTATTTCGAAAACAAATTTCCCCTTCCGAATAAAATATTTTTAAATCGCATACAATCCTGTTGAAAATTTTTCCGCAGAATACATATTGTCGCGAACTCGGACTAAGCCAAAACTTTTTTGCCTGGAATTCTTTTTGGATTTGTGACTGACATACCTTTCGAAAAAAAGTTTCAGTCAAACAACTAAAAAGGAATTCCAGGCAAACTTGTTCTCCGGGAAAAAGAGAAAAACAATTCAGTCAAAAACAAAAGGAGCAGTCCTAATTTTTTTAATTTTTTTTTTTTTTTTTTAATAAAAAGGTGTTTCGGTCAGAAAACAGTTTGACTGAAATGCCTTTTGTTTATTTGAACAAAGGTTTTGCTAAGTGCTCTTTAGCAAAAACAATTCTTTTGGCTAAGTTTCAGTTTCTTAATTATGTTTTCTTTTTAGCTTTTTTATTTGGTGGCCTAATTAAAATTACAATAATGTAATTTTAATTAGGTGTTGTGTGCAAGTTATGGTTTGTTTTCTAATTATGTATGTATATGCGCATGTGCATTCAATATTTTAACTTCCCGCTATAATGTTTATTTTGAATGAAATATTAAATTTTCTTTCCCATCGTCCGATTCAATTCCTAAAATTTTTCCATGATTTAATTAAATTGAAAAATTAGAATAAACTTTCTATTGGAATGGATGTGAAAGGATTTTTTTATAGACAACATAAATCATGCATTGCATGAAATATGTTTATTTTTTTATTTTTTATTAATATTTATTTTTATTTGATTTGTACGATATTTTTATAAATTCTCGCTCTAAATTTATTCACGTTATGAATATTTAATAAAAAAAAAATGTTCGCTTTTCTTTCATTTTTGATGTTATATTTTGCAGAATTTTTAATATAAGTCCCAAACGTAATTCAATCATTATAAAAAGAAATTTTAGGTTATGTATAAAGTTTATTACATAAAAGTATATTATTGTGTGAACACTAACTTCGTTGAACAATCTGAAATACCTTTAAAGCCAATTATTAAAGTAAATAAGACTAGATGGGCTGAATTTTTCATTTTTGATAATAAAACGCATCTCTTTTGTGAATGTGTAACACAGCGGTACCCACCTCTGGGTTACAAATGTTATACTGACTGTACCATTCATGTCGAGAGTTATGATCCTCTATGTATGTGTGGTGCGTCAAAAATCTGCATGGACAGTGGATGACGGTGGTAATGAGGATTGTTTTGTTTTTTTTGGGTCAGTTAATAAATTACAACGAAATCGAATGGATGATTGAATAAAATCTATCCCACAGTAAAATCTATTGTTAAAAATTTTAAATAATAAAATTCATTTTTGTTCGTGAAAAAGAAAACGTTTAAAGTTAAAAATAAAAATAAGTTAAGTTCAGTTTATGAGAGATATTGTTTTTTTTATTGCGGTAATCGATTGTTATGATGATAATTAGTGCAGAAGAATAATTGTTAGAATCAATCGAGAAAAGTCGAGACGTTTCTTTGTGGACTTATTAAGTATCGTGATTGGCCTTGCTAAATTCAGTTAGACGTTAACTAGAATTTGCCAATTTTGTGAGTGTATCAGTTATGCACCTATATGCAATTTAATAGTAAAATATTGTATCTGTTATGTTGAGTTTTAACGCAAACTTTTGGTGTCAGACAAACTATTAAGAATTCTGCATTATATAGTAATTATCGTTAATTAAGTTATACAATTAGACTATAAGTGAAATTGTACGATAATGACATTATTTACGTTGAGACAGTTATGATCGTAAGATCATAAAAACGCTATTCCAGATCTACTTTGAATAAGCGTAGTTAATAATTATTTATTTAAAACATAATAATGATAAGTTTATCTTCACTCTAATACATAAGTGAATTTTTATAAATAAAACGGTTGAACTAAAACTTCAAAAATTAAAATAAAATAAAAAAATATAATGTGAACTGGTTAAGTGGAAAAAAAACTGTTACAAATTACCATATTCACGTACCGTTTAGTTTGAAGTAATGGACAAATGTACAATGAATAAAGTCATAAAAATTACATCTAATAAAAATAAACGTTCATGATAATATCTATTTAAAATTTAAGTGAAATATTTAAAAAAATTTAAAACTACTACAATAATAATATAATCATTAATAACGAACTAAATTACAGTGAACTATTCATACTAAATGGTGAACCGAAAAATGCATTACATTAACCCGTTGAATAGTTAATTACTCATTTAATCATCGAAAATATTCAATAAGAAACATTGAATGTATAATATTAAATCAAATATGTGCTATTCATCATGTTATATTAACACATATGCACAATTCATGTTGTAACAACGATTATATAATGCAACATTCCATATAACATAATATTATTATGCCGATGCAACAATCAACATTCAACATACAACATTCCAGTACCATCACAAGATAAGAGTTTTGTTATTTGTTCTTTATTTATATTATATTTCAATTTATTATTATTATTATTTATATACATTTATTATATATTTATCATTATTATTATTATTACTTCTTTAATTTCCTAATTTTAAGTAGCTGAGGTATCTAATAAGTTTAGCTAGGGTTTTAGTTTTAATTTAATAATTTGCATATACGTTCATATCTTATTCATAATTTCGCGTTATAAACATTGGAATTTTAAACATAATTTGAAATTAAATACATAATGATTTTGTTTTTGCGAATTGAAACGTCATTGAATTTTCTTTATACTAGTGAAAAAATAATATAATGAGATAATAATCCAAGCGTAGTGGGACCGAGGTGAGTGATGCCATGACAGGTTTGTTTGATTCCGTTTTCTTTGTGTTAAGGTTCTAATTGGTTGATGATGATTCTTTATTTATTTTCCCATTTATTTAATGTCTCCAACATTTAATTTGCGGTCTTTCAAGATTGAGTTCATCCTTTGAAAAGCCCACCCCATTACTCCTGAGCTAAAGCCGCGCTAAAATGACCGCTCAAAGGCAATGAACCAATATAATTTATTTTCTGATGACGAAGAGTTTTTCTACGATTCTACCATGAGAGTTTTTGACGAATTTGGTAGAGACGGTTTCAAACGGCATAACTTCGTTACAGTGGCGTCCAATTTATAATCAGCACCATTGTAACTTCGTTATGGAATTTCGTTACAGTGGCGCCCAAACATACAGCGGTAAAAATTGTTGTTTTTGTTAAATTTATTTTATTTTCTATTCTTCTGTAAGCTATAATAGTGGATGGAATCACAATCGCAGTATTTCCACGTGTACTAGTGTTGATTTTAATGTTTGCCATGTGGTTCAATCGGATTATAGTTGTCAATAATTGTTCTTTAGGTTTTTATAAGTTCGTTCTATTTCTACTAATATCCTGGACGTGTTGTTTAATTACTTCGGATTCGCAACTGCTTCTAATTTCTTTGAAATTGTAGACTGAGTTGTTTGTGTAAGTCCGAATTAGTCAAAATTGACGCGTTTAGCAGTTCCACTTGATGTGCAAGAGATTTGAAACCCAGTAACCTTGAATGAAATTATTAAACCAATATTTTGTTTAGACGTTCCCGCACTGAGTTCTGTTAACAATAATTTAACGTGATTTCAGTGTAAGTCAAGAGCATAAAACAAAATTAATTCAAAAATTCAATTTAGATTACTTTCGCAAACACATCCATTATTTTTGTGAGTTGTTTGTAAGTTACAAGTACTTGTTCTATTCTCCTGTGTAAAAGAGGATTTTGTTTCGCAATTGGTTCCAGTCTATGGGCAGTGATTCAATTGTCTGGTAAATAAATCCGTATCGTTCACCTATCCTATGTAATCCTGATTCATCACCGCCAAAAGGAGGGAAAACTTGTCATTGTCATTGCTTACCTTGGTCTCATTATTATTATATATATACATTGTTATTGTGCATAAATTATCATTCGGCAAGGTTATTATTTTTTTTTATTATTCATTATTAATTACGAATTCAAATTCAATCCATTACAAGATTAATAGTTATCAATAATATTGAAATCATTCGTTGCATCAACGTATACATCAACGTATACATTTAATATATTAATTTACACGTTAACTGTCATATAAAAACAAAACATAAGAAAGATGGAGTACCCTCTAATGAAACCCGAAAATTTAGAAACCGATGAATTTAATTTAGAATGTGAAGTGCGCCAAATCACGGGCGAACATTCCGAATGCAGCCGTATCTTAAATGAGTCTTTAGTAACAGAGCAAGATAATCCTGGTTTAGCTCCTCGGAAGTTGCATGCTTTGGCCACTTCATTGCCTCAGGCTGAGTTATCCATTTGTATACTGAAACTACAAAATTTGCAAACTAGCCTCGTAAATAACATGAAATCAGCGTCTACGGAACATGTAGATTTAAATATTATTAATTCCAGGTTGCTTCATATTTTAGGTCGAACTAATCGTGTTGCTGCGATACCCTCAGTGGAAGCTACCGCTACTAAATTATCTCAGTTGACAATAAATTTACTGGGTGTCTGTGAGAAAGTTAGGAAGGAATCACAATCCTTGGATGAATCAATTAACGAAGTGGTAACCATAAAAATTGACCCATCGGAAGTCATAGATTCCCTAATGCTCATTAATCCAGTAAACAATGTACCTCCGAACCCGACTGTATCGTCTACACCTAAATCTGAATCAGCATGTGCCTTAGCTATGGATAATAACACGGTAAATAGAAATATTATACCCGCATCAACTGCACAGAGTTTGATATCTCATACTACAACGTCGTCCGTGTCTCACAATCATATCACGTCAAATCCCAAAACAGTGTATACAAATATTAACTATCCAACGCCTGGTCAATATCCGTTTAATTATCCTAATCATATGTCACATAATACTCTTCCGTATTACATGCCACCTTATCAAAATATTAATTTGCAAAATCTGTCTACACCTAATATTATTCCACCACAACCATACAATATTTCCGCGACTGATTTCCCAAATCTTCCGGCAACCGGTGCGGCAAATCGTAATGCTCCAGTTAATACACATAGTCAGATAAATTACAATGCTCCAAATTCAATTCATACGTATACCAATTTTACACCATCTGGGTCACACCCTACGAGTTCAGCCAATATGGGCTTGACGCAAAGTTCCGGAGTTCAGCCAACAAAAATGGACAAATGGAAGCTATCTTTTAATGGTATGGATGTTGCTGTGGAGAAATTCATTTTTCAAATAGAGCATCTTGCCAAAACTAATGGTATTTCTCCGGCGCAGCTTGTTAATGGTATGCATTTATTTTTAAAAGGTATGGCTTGGGATCATTATTGGGTAATGTTGCAACAAAATGCGAATTGCACATGGCAAGATCTAAAAGAATCTCTGTTATACCGCTTCAAAGTCCGACGGTCGGATGTCGAGATTCGGCAAAGTATCGACAATCGTAAACAAAAATTTAGTGAAAGTTTTATTGAGTTCTATTATTCAATCCATGAATTAGCTCAGCCACTCAATCACCCTCTCACTGATAGTGAAATTTTAGAAATACTTAAAAAGAACATGCGCCGTGAACTAAAACTTCATTTAGCTGGCAGGTTTATAAATACGGTTTCTGAATTGATAAGTGTCTGTACAAACGTCGAAGATGTGTGGAGAAATACCAATTACATTCCCGTGCAACCACGGTTTAAGCCACATCACTCTAGTGAAATAAACGCGGTTTCGTATGAAACGGTAAACTCGGCTGATGTGTTAAACAACAACGAAGAAGCAGTTCATCAAAATAGTTCTGCGGTTCAAAGCCCGAGGTCATATCTCCAGGCTCAAAATCCTTCACATAACACATCAGTAACTTGTTGGAATTGTCAGAGGAAGAGCCATTTCTGGTGGCAGTGTGACATTCCGTTAAAAGTTTTCTGTTTCGGCTGTGGACGAAATGAGGTTTTGTTACCACACTGTCCCACTTGTAACCGAGAGGGAAACTTGCGACAGGGAATGGGACGGCCGGGGTTCCACCATTCCCAAACCACGAGATGGAAACCCAATTTAAACTCAATTTCGGAACTCCCAAATTCACAGAAGATGTAGTATACCAATCCATGATAAACACAAATAACAGAATTATTAACGGCATACAAAAAAATACTCCAACCTCAAATTCCAATCACAAATTTAGATCCATTATATATTTTCGAGAACGTCGCAAATTACGAGCACAGATTTCTGAATCTGTTTATGATTCCTCCGATTCTCCGTTCGATAACAGGCCGTATGCAGTAGTTTCCTTAAATGATGTTCCTATAAGGGGACTACTGGATAGTGGTGCTAATATTAGTGCTTTGGGTAAGGGTGCAGAGGACTTCATTCGGAAACACAAATTAAAGCTAATTAAGATGACAGGAACTGTTCAAACTGCGAATGGATCCAAACAAAAGATTTTAGGGTATGTCGATGTTAACATTACGTATAACAATAAAACCGAGAAACTAAAACTAAGCGTAGTACCATCCCTTCAACAAAAGATGTATTTGGGTTGCGATTTTTGGGAGATATTTAATTTAAGACCTACTATAATCTCTGACTTGAATACATTATTCTCTAGCCCCTCAACAAATCCCGGCATAAATCCTAAAAATCGTGTTACTGATAATTCCACTCCCAGTGACCCCGATTTTCCTGCACCCGAGGGTAAACATCACCGTTTAACTGATTTGCAACGTCATCAACTTGAAAGCATCATTAAAACATTACCTGATTTCCAAAGATTAGGGCTTGGACGGACCACTTTACTCTGTCATGTCATTGACACCGGAGATGCAGTTCCGATTAAAACCAGATATCATTCTGTATCGCCTGCGATACAGAAAGAAATTTATGCTGAAATCGATCGGATGCTGCAACTCGATGTCATTGAAGAAAGTTCCAGCCCATGGTGCTCACCTATGACACATGTCCGAAAGAAAAATGGGAAGGTGCGATTATGCCTCGATGCGAGGAAACTCAACGGCGTCACCAAGAAAGATGCATTTCCAATACCATTAGTAGATGGGTTGTTAGGTCGGCTCGATAAGACCGAGTACATTTCGAAACTAGATCTCAAAGATGCCTTTTGGCAAATTGCGTTACATCCAGATTCGAAAGAGAAGACGGCGTTCGCCATTCCAGGACGACCGTTGTACCAATTTAAGGTAATGCCATTCGGGCTCTGTAATGCTCCGCAATCGTTATGTCGGCTAATGAGTAAAGTTATTCCTCACCACCTGCAAGACAAGGTTTTTGTCTATCTGGACGATCTGTTACTAGCGACAGCTACGTTTGATGAGCACCTTTCGATATTGGAAGATGTTGCTGAGCGCCTCTCAAGGGCGGGACTGACCATCAATGTGGAAAAATGTCAATTTCTACTTCGAGAGACAGAATATCTTGGTCACGTGGTAGGTGTGGGAGGTCTACGAGCAGATCCGGATAAAGTAAGGGGCATTACAGAGTTCCCAAGGCCAAAAACAGTTCGACAGGTGCGACGGTTCCTTGGTATGGCGGGCTGGTATCGTCGCTTCGTTAGAGGGTATGCTGAATTGTCGGCTCCTCTAACTGAACTCCTTAAGAAAGGAAAACGCTTTAATTGGTCAGATGCTTCTCAAAACGCTTTCGATAAAATTAAATCCTGTATGATTACATCACCTGTTTTGATTCCACCCGACTTTTCAAAAAAATTTTACATTCAATGTGACGCCAGCTCAACTGGTATTGGAGCAGTACTTTTCCAAAGGGACGCGGAAGGGCAAGACCATCCCATATCATTTATGTCGCGAAAACTAAATGGGGCCCAGCGCAACTATACAGTTACTGAGCTGGAATGTCTGGCAGCAGTTTTAGCGATTCAGAAGTATCGTGCATATGTGGAGGGTCTGCCCTTCACTGTTATCACTGACCATGCCAGTTTGACCTGGCTCATGTCTCTTAAAGATGCTCATGGTCGATTGGCTCGCTGGAGTTTGTTGCTCCAGGGATTCAATTTTGATTTCGAATATCGGAAAGGAAGTCAAAATGCAGTGCCTGATGCTCTGTCAAGAGCTTATATGGACTCTCTTTCAACTTCCACAGAATCTTTCGGAATTGATCTAAATTCACCTCATTTTCATTCTACCGATTACCTTTCTCTTTTGGAAGATATCCAAACGGCATCGAACCAATCCAATCTTCGTGTTATTGATGGAAAAATTTACATTAACACTAAACCTAAACCGTCGTTTGATCCTGATCTTGATCTTCCGTCATGGAAATTGATTATCCCGCAAGATTTACGATCGTCACTTCTGTCGAAGATTCATTCATCTCCTACCGGAGGTCATCCAGGGATACAAAAATCTATTGAACTCACACAACGTTATTTCTATTGGCCAAATTTAACTCAAGATGTTAGAACTTTTGTAAGAGAGTGCCAGGAATGTAAGATGAATAAAGCAGCAAATTATTGCACACGTCCACTTCTGTCATCACTTCCTGTTACCACAAGGCCCTGGCAAAGAATATACCTTGATTTTCTGGGTCCTTACCCAAGAACACGGGCTGGAAATACCTGCATCTTGATATTATTAGATCATTTCTCCAAATTTGTAATTACCAGGCCACTGCGTAAAGCAACTTCAACAGACGTGGTGAAATTCTTGGAAAGTCAGGTGTTTTTAATGTATGGGGTTCCGGAGGTAATTGTGACCGACAACGGCCGCCAATTCGAGTCCAACAAAGTAAGAGAACTCTGTGAAAAATATGGAGTTAAGCACATATTCACACCTAAATATTCCCCACAGTCAAATGCTAGCGAGAGAGTGAATAGGACACTATTGGCAGCTCTGCGAGCGTATATCAAGCAAGATCAGAAAGTATGGGATGTTCATCTTAACGCCGTAACATTCGCATTGAGGAATACCACGCATGAGGCTACTAGATATTCACCTCATTTTGTAGTTTTCGGACAACATCCCATTTTGCATGGTTCTATGTATCCTCTGTTTAATCGCTTACAAGCCATTAGTGGAAATCATCTTTCATTAGAAAACAAACCCCATGACCTTTCTGTTATATTTTCAAAAATTCAAATGAACCTGAAGCAAGCTACTAAAAATAGTCATAGATATGCCAATTTGCGAATTAATCCAAAAAAATTACCCAACGTTACTGTCGGACAAGAAATATATGTTCGGAACTTCGTTCAGAGTAAAGCAGCGGACCAATTTGCGGCAAAACTAGCACCAAAATATATTAAGGGCAAAGTAGTTCGGTTGATGGGAAACGTATCCTGTGAAGTGGTAGATGAATCCAATAAATCGTTAGGAATATATCATTTGAAGGACCTAAAAACTTAATCGAAGTTAAAAGTTTCAGCAAAAATGTTTTCTAGTTTAAAGGCCCGGCTTGTGAAACTCTTCTCAGGGCGAGGTCGTCCCCACGAGTGTAACACAGCGGTACCCACCTCTGGGTTACAAATGTTATACTGACTGTACCATTCATGTCGAGAGTTATGATCCTCTATGTATGTGTGGTGCGTCAAAAATCTGCATGGACAGTGGATGACGGTGGTAATGAGGATTGTTTTGTTTTTTTTGGGTCAGTTAATAAATTACAACGAAATCGAATGGATGATTGAATAAAATCTATCCCACAGTAAAATCTATTGTTAAAAATTTTAAATAATAAAATTCATTTTTGTTCGTGAAAAAGAAAACGTTTAAAGTTAAAAATAAAAATAAGTTAAGTTCAGTTTATGAGAGATATTGTTTTTTTTATTGCGGTAATCGATTGTTATGATGATAATTAGTGCAGAAGAATAATTGTTAGAATCAATCGAGAAAAGTCGAGACGTTTCTTTGTGGACTTATTAAGTATCGTGATTGGCCTTGCTAAATTCAGTTAGACGTTAACTAGAATTTGCCAATTTTGTGAGTGTATCAGTTATGCACCTATATGCAATTTAATAGTAAAATATTGTATCTGTTATGTTGAGTTTTAACGCAAACTTTTGGTGTCAGACAAACTATTAAGAATTCTGCATTATATAGTAATTATCGTTAATTAAGTTATACAATTAGACTATAAGTGAAATTGTACGATAATGACATTATTTACGTTGAGACAGTTATGATCGTAAGATCATAAAAACGCTATTCCAGATCTACTTTGAATAAGCGTAGTTAATAATTATTTATTTAAAACATAATAATGATAAGTTTATCTTCACTCTAATACATAAGTGAATTTTTATAAATAAAACGGTTGAACTAAAACTTCAAAAATTAAAATAAAATAAAAAAATATAATGTGAATTGGTTAAGTGAAAAAAAAAACTGTTACAAATTACCATATTCACGTACCGTTTAGTTTGAAGTAATGGACAAATGTACAATGAATAAAGTCATAAAAATTACATCTAATAAAAATAAACGTTCATGATAATATCTATTTAAAATTTAAGTGAAATATTTAAAAAAATTTAAAACTACTACAATAATAATATAATCATTAATAACGAACTAAATTACAGTGAACTATTCATACTAAATGGTGAACCGAAAAATGCATTACATTAACCCGTTGAATAGTTAATTACTCATTTAATCATCGAAAATATTCAATAAGAAACATTGAATGTATAATATTAAATCAAATATGTGCTATTCATCATGTTATATTAACACATATGCACAATTCATGTTGTAACAACGATTATATAATGCAACATTCCATATAACATAATATTATTATGCCGATGCAACAATCAACATTCAACATACAACATTCCAGTACCATCACAAGATAAGAGTTTTGTTATTTGTTCTTTATTTATATTATATTTCAATTTATTATTATTATTATTTATATACATTTATTATATATTTATCATTATTATTATTATTACTTCTTTAATTTCCTAATTTTAAGTAGCTGAGGTATCTAATAAGTTTAGCTAGGGTTTTAGTTTTAATTTAATAATTTGCATATACGTTCATATCTTATTCATAATTTCGCGTTATAAACATTGGAATTTTAAACATAATTTGAAATTAAATACATAATGATTTTGTTTTTGCGAATTGAAACGTCATTGAATTTTCTTTATACTAGTGAAAAAAATAATATAATGAGATAATAATCCAAGCGTAGTGGGACCGAGGTGAGTGATGCCATGACAGGTTTGTTTGATTCCGTTTTCTTTGTGTTAAGGTTCTAATTGGTTGATGATGATTCTTTATTTATTTTCCCATTTATTTAATGTCTCCAACATTTAATTTGCGGTCTTTCAAGATTGAGTTCATCCTTTGAAAAGCCCACCCCATTACTCCTGAGCTAAAGCCGCGCTAAAATGACCGCTCAAAGGCAATGAACCAATATAATTTATTTTCTGATGACGAAGAGTTTTTCTACGATTCTACCATGAGAGTTTTTGACGAATTTGGTAGAGACGGTTTCAAACGGCATAACTTCGTTACAGTGGCGTCCAATTTATAATCAGCACCATTGTAACTTCGTTATGGAATTTCGTTACAGTGGCGCCCAACGTGGGGGCTATTAATTTGCAAAATCTGTCTACACCTAATATTATTCCACCACAACCATACAATATTTCCGCGACTGATTTCCCAAATCTTCCGGCAACCGGTGCGGCAAATCGTAATGCTCCAGTTAATACACATAGTCAGATAAATTACAATGCTCCAAATTCAATTCATACGTATACCAATTTTACACCATCTGGGTCACACCCTACGAGTTCAGCCAATATGGGCTTGACGCAAAGTTCCGGAGTTCAGCCAACAAAAATGGACAAATGGAAGCTATCTTTTAATGGTATGGATGTTGCTGTGGAGAAATTCATTTTTCAAATAGAGCATCTTGCCAAAACTAATGGTATTTCTCCGGCGCAGCTTGTTAATGGTATGCATTTATTTTTAAAAGGTATGGCTTGGGATCATTATTGGGTAATGTTGCAACAAAATGCGAATTGCACATGGCAAGATCTAAAAGAATCTCTGTTATACCGCTTCAAAGTCCGACGGTCGGATGTCGAGATTCGGCAAAGTATCGACAATCGTAAACAAAAATTTAGTGAAAGTTTTATTGAGTTCTATTATTCAATCCATGAATTAGCTCAGCCACTCAATCACCCTCTCACTGATAGTGAAATTTTAGAAATACTTAAAAAGAACATGCGCCGTGAACTAAAACTTCATTTAGCTGGCAGGTTTATAAATACGGTTTCTGAATTGATAAGTGTCTGTACAAACGTCGAAGATGTGTGGAGAAATACCAATTACATTCCCGTGCAACCACGGTTTAAGCCACATCACTCTAGTGAAATAAACGCGGTTTCGTATGAAACGGTAAACTCGGCTGATGTGTTAAACAACAACGAAGAAGCAGTTCATCAAAATAGTTCTGCGGTTCAAAGCCCGAGGTCATATCTCCAGGCTCAAAATCCTTCACATAACACATCAGTAACTTGTTGGAATTGTCAGAGGAAGAGCCATTTCTGGTGGCAGTGTGACATTCCGTTAAAAGTTTTCTGTTTCGGCTGTGGACGAAATGAGGTTTTGTTACCACACTGTCCCACTTGTAACCGAGAGGGAAACTTGCGACAGGGAATGGGACGGCCGGGGTTCCACCATTCCCAAACCACGAGATGGAAACCCAATTTAAACTCAATTTCGGAACTCCCAAATTCACAGAAGATGTAGTATACCAATCCATGATAAACACAAATAACAGAATTATTAACGGCATACAAAAAAATACTCCAACCTCAAATTCCAATCACAAATTTAGATCCATTATATATTTTCGAGAACGTCGCAAATTACGAGCACAGATTTCTGAATCTGTTTATGATTCCTCCGATTCTCCGTTCGATAACAGGCCGTATGCAGTAGTTTCCTTAAATGATGTTCCTATAAGGGGACTACTGGATAGTGGTGCTAATATTAGTGCTTTGGGTAAGGGTGCAGAGGACTTCATTCGGAAACACAAATTAAAGCTAATTAAGATGACAGGAACTGTTCAAACTGCGAATGGATCCAAACAAAAGATTTTAGGGTATGTCGATGTTAACATTACGTATAACAATAAAACCGAGAAACTAAAACTAAGCGTAGTACCATCCCTTCAACAAAAGATGTATTTGGGTTGCGATTTTTGGGAGATATTTAATTTAAGACCTACTATAATCTCTGACTTGAATACATTATTCTCTAGCCCCTTAACAAATCCCGGCATAAATCCTAAAAATCGTGTTACTGATAATTCCACTCCCAGTGACCCCGATTTTCCTGCACCCGAGGGTAAACATCACCGTTTAACTGATTTGCAACGTCATCAACTTGAAAGCATCATTAAAACATTACCTGATTTCCAAAGATTAGGGCTTGGACGGACCACTTTACTCTGTCATGTCATTGACACCGGAGATGCAGTTCCGATTAAAACCAGATATCATTCTGTATCGCCTGCGATACAGAAAGAAATTTATGCTGAAATCGATCGGATGCTGCAACTCGATGTCATTGAAGAAAGTTCCAGCCCATGGTGCTCACCTATGACACATGTCCGAAAGAAAAATGGGAAGGTGCGATTATGCCTCGATGCGAGGAAACTCAACGGCGTCACCAAGAAAGATGCATTTCCAATACCATTAGTAGATGGGTTGTTAGGTCGGCTCGATAAGACCGAGTACATTTCGAAACTGGATCTCAAAGATGCCTTTTGGCAAATTGCGTTACATCCAGATTCGAAAGAGAAGACGGCGTTCGCCATTCCAGGACGACCGTTGTACCAATTTAAGGTAATGCCATTCGGGCTCTGTAATGCTCCGCAATCGTTATGTCGGCTAATGAGTAAAGTTATTCCTCACCACCTGCAAGACAAGGTTTTTGTCTATCTGGACGATCTGTTACTAGCGACAGCTACGTTTGATGAGCACCTTTCGATATTGGAAGATGTTGCTGAGCGCCTCTCAAGGGCGGGACTGACCATCAATGTGGAAAAATGTCAATTTCTACTTCGAGAGACAGAATATCTTGGTCACGTGGTAGGTGTGGGAGGTCTACGAGCAGATCCGGATAAAGTAAGGGGCATTACAGAGTTCCCAAGGCCAAAAACAGTTCGACAGGTGCGACGGTTCCTTGGTATGGCGGGCTGGTATCGTCGCTTCGTTAGAGGGTATGCTGAATTGTCGGCTCCTCTAACTGAACTCCTTAAGAAAGGAAAACGCTTTAATTGGTCAGATGCTTCTCAAAACGCTTTCGATAAAATTAAATCCTGTTTGATTACATCACCTGTTTTGATTCCACCCGACTTTTCAAAAAAATTTTACATTCAATGTGACGCCAGCTCAACTGGTATTGGAGCAGTACTTTTCCAAAGGGACGCGGAAGGGCAAGACCATCCCATATCATTTATGTCGCGAAAACTAAATGGGGCCCAGCGCAACTATACAGTTACTGAGCTGGAATGTCTGGCAGCAGTTTTAGCGATTCAGAAGTATCGTGCATATGTGGAGGGTCTGCCCTTCACTGTTATCACTGACCATGCCAGTTTGACCTGGCTCATGTCTCTTAAAGATGCTCATGGTCGATTGGCTCGCTGGAGTTTGTTGCTCCAGGGATTCAATTTTGATTTCGAATATCGGAAAGGAAGTCAAAATGCAGTGCCTGATGCTCTGTCAAGAGCTTATATGGACTCTCTTTCAACTTCCACAGAATCTTTCGGAATTGATCTAAATTCACCTCATTTTCATTCTACCGATTACCTTTCTCTTTTGGAAGATATCCAAACGGCATCGAACCAATCCAATCTTCGTGTTATTGATGGAAAAATTTACATTAACACTAAACCTAAACCGTCGTTTGATCCTGATCTTGATCTTCCGTCATGGAAATTGATTATCCCGCAAGATTTACGATCGTCACTTCTGTCGAAGATTCATTCATCTCCTACCGGAGGTCATCCAGGGATACAAAAATCTATTGAACTCACACAACGTTATTTCTATTGGCCAAATTTAACTCAAGATGTTAGAACTTTTGTAAGAGAGTGCCAGGAATGTAAGATGAATAAAGCAGCAAATTATTGCACACGTCCACTTCTGTCATCACTTCCTGTTACCACAAGGCCCTGGCAAAGAATATACCTTGATTTTCTGGGTCCTTACCCAAGAACACGGGCTGGAAATACCTGCATCTTGATATTATTAGATCATTTCTCCAAATTTGTAATTACCAGGCCACTGCGTAAAGCAACTTCAACAGACGTGGTGAAATTCTTGGAAAGTCAGGTGTTTTTAATGTATGGGGTTCCGGAGGTAATTGTGACCGACAACGGCCGCCAATTCGAGTCCAACAAAGTAAGAGAACTCTGTGAAAAATATGGAGTTAAGCACATATTCACACCTAAATATTCCCCACAGTCAAATGCTAGCGAGAGAGTGAATAGGACACTATTGGCAGCTCTGCGAGCGTATATCAAGCAAGATCAGAAAGTATGGGATGTTCATCTTAACGCCGTAACATTCGCATTGAGGAATACCACGCATGAGGCTACTAGATATTCACCTCATTTTGTAGTTTTCGGACAACATCCCATTTTGCATGGTTCTATGTATCCTCTGTTTAATCGCTTACAAGCCATTAGTGGAAATCATCTTTCATTAGAAAACAAACCCCATGACCTTTCTGTTATATTTTCAAAAATTCAAATGAACCTGAAGCAAGCTACTAAAAATAGTCATAGATATGCCAATTTGCGAATTAATCCAAAAAAATTACCCAACGTTACTGTCGGACAAGAAATATATGTTCGGAACTTCGTTCAGAGTAAAGCAGCGGACCAATTTGCGGCAAAACTAGCACCAAAATATATTAAGGGCAAAGTAGTTCGGTTGATGGGAAACGTATCCTGTGAAGTGGTAGATGAATCCAATAAATCGTTAGGAATATATCATTTGAAGGACCTAAAAACTTAATCGAAGTTAAAAGTTTCAGCAAAAATGTTTTCTAGTTTAAAGGCCCGGCTTGTGAAACTCTTCTCAGGGCGAGGTCGTCCCCACGAGTGTAACACAGCGGTACCCACCTCTGGGTTACAAATGTTATACTGACTGTACCATTCATGTCGAGAGTTATGATCCTCTATGTATGTGTGGTGCGTCAAAAATCTGCATGGACAGTGGATGACGGTGGTAATGAGGATTGTTTTGTTTTTTTTGGGTCAGTTAATAAATTACAACGAAATCGAATGGATGATTGAATAAAATCTATCCCACAGTAAAATCTATTGTTAAAAATTTTAAATAATAAAATTCATTTTTGTTCGTGAAAAAGAAAACGTTTAAAGTTAAAAATAAAAATAAGTTAAGTTCAGTTTATGAGAGATATTGTTTTTTTTATTGCGGTAATCGATTGTTATGATGATAATTAGTGCAGAAGAATAATTGTTAGAATCAATCGAGAAAAGTCGAGACGTTTCTTTGTGGACTTATTAAGTATCGTGATTGGCCTTGCTAAATTCAGTTAGACGTTAACTAGAATTTGCCAATTTTGTGAGTGTATCAGTTATGCACCTATATGCAATTTAATAGTAAAATATTGTATCTGTTATGTTGAGTTTTAACGCAAACTTTTGGTGTCAGACAAACTATTAAGAATTCTGCATTATATAGTAATTATCGTTAATTAAGTTATACAATTAGACTATAAGTGAAATTGTACGATAATGACATTATTTACGTTGAGACAGTTATGATCGTAAGATCATAAAAACGCTATTCCAGATCTACTTTGAATAAGCGTAGTTAATAATTATTTATTTAAAACATAATAATGATAAGTTTATCTTCACTCTAATACATAAGTGAATTTTTATAAATAAAACGGTTGAACTAAAACTTCAAAAATTAAAATAAAATAAAAAAATATAATGTGAATTGGTTAAGTGAAAAAAAAAACTGTTACAAATTACCATATTCACGTACCGTTTAGTTTGAAGTAATGGACAAATGTACAATGAATAAAGTCATAAAAATTACATCTAATAAAAATAAACGTTCATGATAATATCTATTTAAAATTTAAGTGAAATATTTAAAAAAATTTAAAACTACTACAATAATAATATAATCATTAATAACGAACTAAATTACAGTGAACTATTCATACTAAATGGTGAACCGAAAAATGCATTACATTAACCCGTTGAATAGTTAATTACTCATTTAATCATCGAAAATATTCAATAAGAAACATTGAATGTATAATATTAAATCAAATATGTGCTATTCATCATGTTATATTAACACATATGCACAATTCATGTTGTAACAACGATTATATAATGCAACATTCCATATAACATAATATTATTATGCCGATGCAACAATCAACATTCAACATACAACATTCCAGTACCATCACAAGATAAGAGTTTTGTTATTTGTTCTTTATTTATATTATATTTCAATTTATTATTATTATTATTTATATACATTTATTATATATTTATCATTATTATTATTATTACTTCTTTAATTTCCTAATTTTAAGTAGCTGAGGTATCTAATAAGTTTAGCTAGGGTTTTAGTTTTAATTTAATAATTTGCATATACGTTCATATCTTATTCATAATTTCGCGTTATAAACATTGGAATTTTAAACATAATTTGAAATTAAATACATAATGATTTTGTTTTTGCGAATTGAAACGTCATTGAATTTTCTTTATACTAGTGAAAAAATAATATAATGAGATAATAATCCAAGCGTAGTGGGACCGAGGTGAGTGATGCCATGACAGGTTTGTTTGATTCCGTTTTCTTTGTGTTAAGGTTCTAATTGGTTGATGATGATTCTTTATTTATTTTCCCATTTATTTAATGTCTCCAACATTTAATTTGCGGTCTTTCAAGATTGAGTTCATCCTTTGAAAAGCCCACCCCATTACTCCTGAGCTAAAGCCGCGCTAAAATGACCGCTCAAAGGCAATGAACCAATATAATTTATTTTCTGATGACGAAGAGTTTTTCTACGATTCTACCATGAGAGTTTTTGACGAATTTGGTAGAGACGGTTTCAAACGGCATAACTTCGTTACAGTGGCGTCCAATTTATAATCAGCACCATTGTAACTTCGTTATGGAATTTCGTTACAAATGTTATTATTAAATCTTCATTATAAGGACTGTATCGAAAAGAAAGTATCCACAAAAAATTTAGTTTTCTTCGCCTTGCTCTAATTCTATTGTAACGGAAAAGTGCCGTTAGATAGAATAGCTTTTTGTAGGTAAATATTGCGTGTGATTTTTACAATTTGTTACCCAGTTTTAATATTGTCACGAATTAAAGAAGAAGTGCTTAAATTTATTTTGCACAAATTTTGCATTTAAAACGGTGTTTCGTTTAGAAATTTAGCTAAGCGCAAAAATATAAGTAAAAATGCAGTGAGAAAAATAATTAATAAGTCTGGGGAACATGGTACGGTAAAGGATTTACGAAAAAACGGTCGAAAACAAGGTCCCAGCAATCCCAAATTAGAGCCAAAATTGTGAGTGAAATTCGCAAAAACAAATCAATGTCTGTCAGAGATTCATGAGGGTGGTACTAGCATAGGAATGATCCAGCGGGTAAAATAAGGCGTGACTTGAAGACAAGAAACATAAAGTTCCGAAACGAAGTGAAAACAAAAAATTGCATGTTAAAACCGTGCAACTGCCCATTAATAAATTTGGAGCTGTTAAAAATCCACTGCATCACTTTTGTGGAAAAACAATAAACTCCGCCAAATTCACCAGAACTTTGACCAATTGATAGATATTGGGCAATTGCGAAGCGTTACTTGAAAAATAACGGTAAACTAGCAGAAAATTTAACAAAGTTCAAAAAGTTAGTCCAAAGCAACCAGACAAATGAATAAAACTACTGTGCAGAATCTAAGTAAAGGCATCAAATTAAAAATTCGCTATGTATTTAGAAAATAATTTCTCAAATGTTTTAAACATAAAATCTGCGAATTAGAAGTCTGCTTTATGATAAAACATCATTTTATGATACTTAAAATTGGTTTTTTGTGTTTAAAATTGCTTTTTTTGTGGCTACTTTCTTTTCGATACAGTCCTTAATCGTCTATTAACTCAATACACTTCATACAACGTTTCCAAACATTGATGTGAAGTGATAATAGTTAGAGTTTTTGATCGACAGTGAGCGAACGGAGCATTCATCTCACTTTAAGTTTTTTCTATGCAAATATCCATGCAAGGTATTTAATACACGTTCATTTGAAATATTTACGATGTCATATACGATCACTTAATACTATCATGGATTTTTCAATCATTTCTGGTGTTGTCACCTCTTTTGGATTCATCATCAAAATCGGTTAAATCCACCGGCACAAAAACGAAATTTCCCACGGCCAAGATAGTGTCGACTCGTCCAAATTTAGATCCGTATCATTTTTGGTAACGATTACTGATAATCGTTTCAAATAAAGATAATGAGTTATACCACTAATTTAAATTACATAATCCGTTCTTTTCTCAAAATGCAGAATTCGTTAATGACAGATCCACTTGAAAATGTAAATGGTGCCTAATAAAATTCTATTTTCGAAATTTATTAATGATAACTAATTACAGCGCCATCCAATAAACTTTTCAGCGAGTGTAGGATATTCATTTAAAAAACCCTAAGAGCCGTTGTGGTTGTTTTGGTATTTATACCGAATTTCTAAAACTATCATAGTTACCTTCTGAAATTCCAAAACACTTTTAAAAACATCTTAAATATACTTTTCTGGGCTGAACAGACCAGAAATGTTCAGTCATCTGGGTTTCGTAGCCCTCTATAGAAAAAAATTAAAACCCATAATTTATTCATCTCCGCTGGCACATTATCAAATTTTTACAAATAAACGTATCAAATTCGCCGTTAATATGTCGAATCGAAGAAACTGGACAGGTCAGATACGGCCAGAAAATGTTCTATGCAACAATTTCAGAAACTAAACTATGTGCGCGAATTATGGAACAGGTTGCGCCCTCCTGCTGGAACTATTTGTAAAAATTCCTACAATTTAATTGAGTCATTCAAAGCTCCGTTATCATTCATGTTGGTAATATTCGTAATGGATGACGAAGTCAAATGATCTTTATCTAATGATTCTCGACCACTTTTGAATAATTTTAGCCTTTCAGTTACTGTGAAATATTGTGACTCAGATTCACCATCAATAGACACATTCAGATAAGCCAATTGTTGGCAACATGTTGGGTAAAATCAGCACGTTGAGACTTAAACGCATAAGATACATTCAAAATTGTATGGCAATGTGATAGTTTAAATGTCAATTTTTTCATCGGTAAATTTTTGATGCCAACATTTTGGAGGACCGGAATGCGCCCAATGTTTGATATGTAACCGAAAATATAATTAGCACTTTTGCTGAGGACGAAACAATTTAATAAAATAATGTGTTTCATTCAAACGAATTTATTTCTAGTGACATAATTAATTTACATAATTAACACAATTAATTAATTTACATAATTAATTTAGTTTTTCGATTTAGCTAATAGACGAGTTTCTACAAGTTTTACCTCAGACTTCGTAGTTTCTAAATGAATTTCGATGAAGCCTTTAAGCTGGGTTTATGACAAAGGAAGATAGGAAGATTGACACAACCAACCAAATTATTTAAAATGTCACCAGCCCCGCTAGCCTACTTTGATCAAAAGTAAGAAATTTTTCAAATCGAGCATGGAACTATAGTAGGCGGGGCTTGTAACATTTTAAATAATTTGGTTGGTCGTGTTAATCTTCCTATGTCGTCTCCTATCTTCCTGTGTCGTCATAGGTAGAGCTGCTGATTTTAAGTTATTTTGCAAAGCTCGAGCTTTCGATCTTTTTAGAGTACAAGCTCGAGCGTTTTTGAGACACAAACAGAAATTAAAATTCACAACACTGTAACGTTAGGCGTAATGGCAATAACAAACAACACTGTTACATTAGGCGTAATTGTAATAATCGTTATTTGTTTTTACTTTCCTATTCTTCTGTTTTGATTATTGACTCTCCTTGCACGTAAATTTTGCAGTGAATTTCATTTATCATACTGTAATTATGTATTTTGCGTTTCACCTATGTATTTTATTAATCTCTCTATTCTCTCTGTCTCTGTACCGAAATTCTCTTAGTAATTGCAATTATGTACAAAATAAAAGGAAAATAAGAAATTATCTTCCGATTTATGAAAATAAAAAGATCGAGTATTTTCGGCAATAGGTTTACTTATATACATATGTATATACTTAAACTATTTCCTTCTTAATTATTTCCTCCGTCGTCAAATAAATGGATCTAGTCATAAATTAAAATAAAATATTAAACTGACAAAGGTTGTATACTAAATTTTAGACCATTTTACTTATAATTTGGCACTTTTGAATTCAGCTGTGCAAAAAAGACAACACCCAAACAAGCTGCTATTAGCAAATCCTTACATAAAATGGGAAAAATTCAAAAGAAAGGAAAATGGCTTCCGCATGAGTTAAAAGAAAAGGTCTGCGAAAATCGCTATAAAACATGTATTTCATTGTTTTCTCGGTACAAAAAAAAATCATTTATTTATCAGATTGTGACTTGTGATGAAAAGTGGATCTATTTCGGCAATCCAAAATGCAAAAAAACGTGGGTAGATCCTGGCCAACCATCAACACCACAGGTAAATTCATGGAAAAAAGACCTTGCTGTGTATTTGGTTGGATTAAAAAGGTGTTATGTATTTATTATCAGCTCTTTAAACCATCAACGTTATCAACAGCCACTACTCGATAAAACATGCATTGAACCAAAAAACGACCAGCAATTCAGCTAGGGATTTATTGGTGGGTTGAATTGATGATTGAATTAGAGTTTGTTAGAGTTGAGTTCATGTACAGCTGCGGCAAAAATAATAATAGTAAATGAACTAAGATTGTCTAAATAAATTTTCAACAAGGCTAGTTTTTAAAAATTGTTGTTTTCCAAATTTTAATTATTTATTACATAATTAAAAAAATCACAATTTTGTTTAAATTACATTTTAATAATAAAAAATTCACTAATTATGTTTCAGTATATTGTTGAGTAGGAAAAAAAAGTAGTGACACCAAATTTCACATTTTATTTAAAATAACAAATATTAAATTTATAACGTAAATTAAAATAAAATTTTCATAATTTTTAAAGGTATCAGTTTAGTATTGGGTGAAATGTCCTTTGGTCTTAATTACCGCATTACAACGATTTTTGATTGAATGAATAAATTTTTGACATCTTCCTACAGACATCGCATGCCACGGTTAATAGTATACCTTATTCTATAGCTGCTCTTTATTTGTAGGTTTAGCTATTGACACAGCCTCCTTAATATCAGTCCACAAGGTTCCGAATGGATTTAGATTTGGAGATTGTGGAGGCTAATCAAGAACCTGCATTTTGTTTGTACCAAACCAATCTTTTCCTTTCTTGCTGATATGTTTCGGATCGTTGTCCTGCTGCAACACAAATCTGATGGGCATTTCTTCCTCTGAATAGGGAAGCGTAGTATTCTGTAATATACTGAATTACTCGTATGTATCGGCAACCTACTTTTTTATCCAGAATACCCTACCCAGTAGCAAAAAAAACTAGTCCAAATATCATCATACTATAACCTCCATGTTTCACATATCTTACATATGTATAGTCTAAAACCTCGATTGTCATATAATAAGACATTAGTTTCATCCGACTATAAAATGTTATACCATTATTCAATGGACCATCGTGTATGTTCCTTAGCAAATTTTAATCGTTTCCCTATACCATATGTCGTTTCGACAACAGCGACACTTTTCGCGGGCTTAGGGAATTTAATTTGTTGTCGACAAGACTATTTCGTATGGTACAAAAACTTGCTGGCCTATTTAACTTCGTTTTAAGCTCCGCTACGGGCGTCATGGGTTACTTCTCAAAAATCGCACAATACAACTTACCCATTTTTCTGTCAGCAACGGTTTTCGACCTCTTGTTTCAGCTTTGATCTCGTACTTTTTGGCATTAAAGATCATCGTTAGTGAGCATCCAACAATTTTTTGAATATCCGACTCCGGGGATAATTAAAATTTTATAAAATTCAACGTTTTCTAGAATTTTTATTACAGAAAATAAAATTTTAAATTATGGTAATATAATTTGAAAATAAATTAAAAAATTAATATTTGATCCAAAAACAAACTGTCGAATTTTGCCATTTGACATCTGAGATTTTAATATACATATGTATATGAAAGCTTGTGGATTTGGTAAAATATCAGAAATTGTTAAAAAAAATTAAGAAACTGTTTTCAAAAACCGTTTAAATTTAATTATGTAAATGGCTGAATTTAAGTTTAAACAACAATAATATTATGTATTTTATGTCTGGGTTTTATCTTCGGCAATTATTTTTTGTCATATACAATAATTACACATGATATAAACATCATCAGTCAAAGTATACATATTATAAATAATGTACGCAGTAAATAATTAAAGTGGCTTGGTTTACTTTTTGGTGGATGTTTTGTTATTTTATTTTCTAACCGTCATTTTAATTTTATGATTTTTTTTATGGATTTTTGCGATTCGCACTAACTACTCTCAGGGCTTGTCAAAAATTATTTGTTAAACCTAAACGTGTAATGAAAGTTTGTGAGTGAAAAAATTTATGAAATAAGATATTATACTTTAAAAATTACATACCTACATATGTAAATATATAGTATGAGTTTATTATAATAAATCAACAAAATGTTCTTCGTATCGTATTCTCTAGTAACTCATCTCTCATAATAAAAAACGAAAATAAAATGTTTTCAACAATAATTAAGATTAAAAATATTTTATTTTTTCACCAAAAATTATAAGTATCAGATCTAGATATACATACATAAATACACATACATAAAAAAAATAAAATCGTCTCATTAAGATTTATGCAAAAAAAAACGTTATCTTTTATTTATTTTAACTCATATAATCCTTGTTTTAAATTAAAGAAACGAGGAAAAATTATATTTAATTAAAAAATTATGCATCCTCACTCATATATAGTACATACAATAAAAATAATTAAATATTTAAAATGTATTTTCTTAAATTCACTACTTTTTCTCATATTCAATCAATCTTAATATTTAAATTTTAAAATAGTTTAGTAGGAAAACTGAAATAATTTTGTGAGCATGCCAGATTATATTTATAATTATGTTAATGTTTGTATTACGGTTATTATATATGTAAATAAGATTTCTGTTAAGATTTTTAGTTCGTTGAGTTAAAATACACCCAAGATAACATTAAATTATTTTTTGCTACTGTTGTAAAGATACCAAACTTTTACAAACGACATAGCTTCACGACTGTCGTTAATAAAATAAATCGTGCAATCGTAGAAGGGATGATTTTTGTATAAATTTTGTGTATTATTCCGTCGAAACACAATCATAACAAAAGCTCTCACAATCGAATTTTTACATAACAAATTTAACATAAATCTACCATTTTTATTCGTTCTGTCTCACTCATAGTTCGGTGTTTGGGTTATATTTTATATATTTTGTATAAAGCAAATGTCATTGAAACCAAATTTAATCTAAAGCTACATCATAAATCGATAATTGAAAAATATATGTGTATTAAATTAAGGGGAGGTGGTGGTTAATTCGTCCGTATAAATTTATTTAATAACTACTAAGCACGAGTATATAGTATACAAGTTACAAGGTTCAATTTAAAAGAAGCCAAAAATATTTGAAATTTCAATGAAATTTAATTAGAACTTTAAATTTTTAATGTAATACATTTTTGAATATGTGTATACAAATAGACTCAACATACACTGATTCATCAACATTGACCTTTCATTTTAACTCGGATCATATGTCAAAATTTACAAGGTGCTGGTTATATACATTTTTCACCCTGGTTGGTGTATAATATGACTGGAGATATCTTACACCCTTTAATTATAAAATTTTTGTTTAATTTTACCGACAATTTGTGTAACTTAATCACATGCAGATATTATTTTATAACTGGAAATTTTCCACTTAATATGAAAATAATCACGACACATTCCTTTATCAAAAACTAAAATTATCCATTAAAATAAGTTTCAGATTTCGTTGATTTACGATTTTTGGCTATTTAACGCATTTAGAAATTTTATGAGTCACAAATATTAATGGTCTGGTTGTCGGATAGGATAACTATACCTAATTTGTAGTTTTTGGAATTTTCAAAATAGTGTTAAGAAATATTCCGAATTACGAGAAATTAATCCCAATACGTAATACGGATTGAACCAAGTTTCACCAAATACGGCCAATTAGCCCTCGTTTTTTTTTATTTCATGAAACAACGCTTGTAAATTCAAAGTTTCATATAAACTTTACGAGTTGTCCGAACAAAACATTTTGATAATGCCAAACATACAAATTTTGAGTACTGTTCTCTCAATCTCACTTAACTTTTGTTGGATTTTAAAATCATATTAACCCTACAACTTACGAGTTTATTTTTTTACCTTCAAACTCATTACTGGGGTGTGACGCACCACACGCTTTTCTTGATTATAAAACTGGTCCTATGCTAAATTGTATCATACATGATTTTTTTCGACTGTGGTGCAAGACACTCCACACACAATTTCATAACACACAGCCAGCGATCAACTGAAGCTGCAAGATAGACCTTCGAAATTCGAATTGAATTATGGTTCAAATCAGGAGTCGATAATATTGCTCGCTACCTCAGGAGCGTAGCTCAAAGTTCGCGTGGGGTACATTTGACCCCAGTCATGAGTTTAAGGGTTAAAATTAGGTTTGATTACTAGTGTACAAGATTTAATTCAAGTATTTTTACGAATTTATGAAATCATTAAAATTCTTAAAATTTCTAGCTCTATCAAAATTGTTCACATCGTAAAATTATTTGTGTTTGATTAAAACTTTAAACCGATCGATTAGGTTATTAAATATTAAAAATTTCTGGGGAAGAAGTAGGTGTTCTTGTTTTGAATAACTCTGTGAATAAATAAGTTAAAATGAAATCCATAGTATAGCCCTCGCTTAATTTCAATGTGATCTTGAAATCACTGAAGCTAGTAGTATTAGGACTCGGACTATTTAGAAACCAATATTTATTTAATAAACTCTTCCGAATTAATTCACAAGTGAATTGTTAACTTTTACAAACAACTACTTTCTTTCTCCCTTGACAAAGCTACCTAGTGCTAGGTAGACCATCCATAACCTATCTTCAAAATTTCTATAATTCTGCCGCTGTAACTCGCTTCAATCTTTTGCTAACATCACTCATTTCTCTTAACTCCGTAATCAATATACCAGAGCAAAAAAAAAGTCCTCTGCCTTGGGTGGATTGAGAATACATTAGTTTTGATGACCAATCAAGTTCATGTTATTAACTTGAAATTTTTCCACAGTTTCTGTGCTTTTGCTGAATATTCAGTTTTACATTTAGAGTTTTGTGGAAAAAAAGAGATTGTAATTATGAGGTGACTTATTTTCTATCTTTCGCCAAGTTACTTATTTGAATAAGTAAGTCTTCACAAATGTGTGTCGATTTCGGAAATAGCCAGCGATGATAGATGGAACTTACCAGCGAATTTTTAAAAACTTTCGTTCAGTTCTTTCGTTTAATATGTGTAGCTGCCACGAGTGAATAGTAAGCCATGCGATTAGGCATATCAATATTATATTAGGCATGTACGAAATTATGAATACAGATGACATAACAGAAAATAAATTTTACTCGTTATCTAGCTCTTTAAAATAAAAAAAAGCAAACGACAGTTTTTGGAATTGTCTCTCAGGTTTCAAATTACTTTTTTTAGTATATGAAGTTTTCCTCTTTTACCTTTAAGGATTTTTCATTTCTAGTTATTTGCAGATGCCGAATATCATCGTATGTAAATTAGCTATTACATTCAATAACATTCAAGGTCTACAACAACAAAAAAATCGTCACTTGAAACCCAAAAAGCAAACCCAAAAATGGTGTCTAATTTTCTTGCTCATAGCATAGATGCCGAGTTTCATCTTTTTTTCTGTTAAAGATGTATGCTATTATTTGTTTCCATTTATTTAAGAAAGCAAATTTCTTCTGACTGTACATAAATCAGCCTATAATTTAAAATAATCAGACGTAAGCGAAGGGATTCTCGTTTGAATATGTACATATATGTATGTAACTTATCTTGTAAATGTATATCTTAAAACTGTTTACTACATATTGAAAAATAATTAGTTTTTAGGAAAATCATCATCAAAATAAGAAAGATTATCACAGCTTTAAATAATTTGAAAACTAAAAGTTAATTTGTTTTGGCCGTCTTTTATTTAGGTAATTTATAAAATGATTTGCAACATTAATTTTGACAAATTCGTAAATCACTGTTTTATATCTTTTCAATTTAGGTAATAATACTTTCTTTTTTATTCCCCTCGATCTACATATTCTTATACAAAAATAGTATGAGTAAATTACAATTTCGTTCTTATAATATTTACTTACATATTAAAATTTCAAATAAGAAACAAATCGAATGAAACATACGTTACATAGATAATAATTTATCATCCAAGCACAACCGATTTATTACACCTGCTTGATTGACGTCTTTACATAATACATATCTCTCCGTATACGTATCCAACTCAAGATATTATGTGTATACATATTCTATGTAAAAATGAAAATGCGGTAAATTTATTTTCCTTATACAAGTATAAAAAAAAATAACAAAACATCTACCTACATACACATAAAAAAGATACTAAACATTATGTATGAAATGAATAAAAAAAAATTGTTCTATTCTTTATGTAACCATTGAGAATATTCAACTCTTCTGTTTTTGTCTTAATTCATAGAAGTCAATTTATTAATTCACGTTTTTTTTACAAGTATGGTATGTCACATAAGGAAAATAGATAATTCAAAAGATTTTTTTTACGAGCTTCTTATTTTATTATCGCTAATTTTGATACATAAGTTTCAAGGATGTTAAAACTCTTGATGTTTACATATGAAATATAAATGTAGGTCATAATTAAATATGAGCAAAATATAGTATGTATTTAATTTGCGATAAAAATGTATCACTGAGATACCCCTCCTTCCTCCCCATCCATGCAGAAGAAGGCAATATTTAATTTTTTTATTTTTATTTTTTTGTTAAGCTTCTAAATAACGTATACATAAGTAATTAATTTTCCTTGAATCTTTCTTAATCGATAAAATTAAGTCTTTTCATGATTAGAATTTTTTTTTGCAGCAACATAGCAAGTAAAATAATTTTTCATTTATGTCTTAAAATGAAAGAAAATACACATACGTTGGGATTGGTGCGCTATATTGTGTAGCCTTCTTTTTGTATTTTCACAATTTTGATCACGATTTGTTGAAAATTTAAAGTTCATTTAATTTTTGTTTCTGTTTCTTTTTATTTATTTTTGTGATTTAATACAAAATGTATAACGATAACGTTGGGGTATACAATTTTCAGGGAAGCAACATAATTTTTGATTTGAGAATATGGTATGAACAAATTTACTTCAGCATACGATAAGATAATATCGTTGGTTTTTATTATCCTGCTGTATATATTGTTTATGTTACATATGTTGGTTAAATATGTATTATACGTTATGTATTATACGTTATTAGGCCAAACCTTATATAAACATATACCAAAAACTAAATTTACATGAACAAGTTTCAATAGAGAAATTTTCCTAATTCATAATTTTTGGTTATTTTTGTTGTTGCTGCTAAGTATCACAAATGAATTATCTCTTTAGATTTTGGGATTATTGGTCTTAAATTAGGTATATTTATGTAAAAGTGACAACGTGTGCTACCGATTTAAGATAAGCCCGTTTTAGATCAATATAAAACGAACATATTTAAGAACGTCAATATCAAATTTAAAGAGCCTTTTTTCAGAATTCTATAGCAATTATGCTTAGTCAGGTTTTTATGATCTAAAATATAACGAAATACTTTAACAAATTATCAACAAATTTGAAAATTGCTTAAAATCCAAAAATAACTGATATAAAAATACATAGAATAAAATTAGGTGCTTTAAATGTGGTATTCTGGCGTATTAATCTGACCAAATTCATTATTAAGTAAGAACTTCTTTGTTTGTAGTTTCGGAAGTTTTATTTTTTCGAAAATAAATCAGTAACTATATGAATTTCTATTCATAAACATGTTATCCCCAACTGTATTTCGAAGCCGGCTGTAAGTGCATTTTCTAAATACTTTTCTCATTAAACATTAAACGAATGAAACAAAATCGCCGCTTAAATAAATAGCAAATGTAAATTAAAAATAATCTAAATTTGAACAAATCAACATAAACTTGAAATACATCAAACAACAAAGAATAGTGGAAAATAGATTCATTACAACGCGCGCGCGACCAACGACCTAAAAAAAAGCAAAAAATAAAATTAAACAAAACAAAGGTAAGAAAAAACGAATTTTGAAATAATTAAAGAAAACTTCTCAATTTAAAAGAAAATAAATTATAATAAAACAAAATATCTTTGCTACTACTAAACTATCAAAAATAGCTCACCATAATACAAGAAACCAGTAAAAACTAAAATATTTAATTTTAACATCGTCAAGAAATAAACGACACGACAAAAAAAAAATGTTCCTTCTTTAATTTTCCTATTTCTTATATTATGTTATAATATGATAAACACTAAGATTTATGCCAGTCTTTTTTAAATTTATAGACAAGTAAAAAAATTAAAATTTCTAAACAAAATTATTAAAAAAAACAAACTTAAGTTTGTTCGTTCTTTTTTGATACACACAAACACGGTGTAACTAAATTATAATGAAAAATATAAAATTAATGTAGGTGGAAAATGATATTGAAGAATTAGACATAACGATCGTGATGTGATGATGATGATCATGAATACGATGATGAACTTAATTCATGATAAATACAAAAATTGAGTCATTGTTTTTAAGATGTGTGTACGAGTTAAATAAATTGTTGATATAATAAAATTAAATTGGTTGCGCTGCGCTCTCTTTTCGGTTTCGCGCTGTAATATTTTTTTTTTTTTGGCAAATATATCCGACTTTTATTTAATAATGATCTGATCTACAAATTATTCTTGAGAAACATGACTCTATAGGCTTTTTCTTGATATACATTTATGTGATAACTTGTGCGCTGAATGTTTACACTAATGACGCTAAAGCGGTTCATGACTAATTTAGTAATATAAAAATAGAACATTTTTTCATAACGAATTGCGGTTTTAAGCTAGATATAATTGTGATTGTTTTTAATGTCATAATTAACAATACTTAGCTATGAATTATTCGCGGCAACTTTTACTGTCTAAAATTAAATTACATACATATTTTCACAAATGGTTTTGGTTAAATTCCCTAGGGCACAGTTATTAATACTCAGAATCACTTGGTGTTCTACTAAACTATCATATTTCTAAACATACTAAAAAATTTCACAGACAGTCAATGAACTTAGAGGAAATTCATATTTACTTTTCTATTATTCATATTAAATTTTGACGATTATATCAGTATATTACTATTTGCTTTGTGTATTGTGCTCAGTTGTAGTTATAAGAAAAAACATTACCACCAAAGATCTGCGACATAAAATCAACACACTAATAAATTTTCAAGTTTTCACATGTATATATGTATGTACCACAAAATTTGAAAATTAATTTTATGCTAGAAACGATGAGCAACTTTTCCATATAAAGTTTGTTGAAAAATAAAATATAATAAAAGTTTTTATTAAAGTAAATCCCTTTACAATCTGTACGTGCTATAAAAAAACTAAAATTAAACTTTAACCACTGGAATATGATCAATATCTATGTTTTGGAAAATTAGACACAAATTTAGATATGTTAATTTATTTCACGAAATTTACCAACTATTCCATAATCCGTTTCGTATTTCAAACATACATAACATGACTTACTGTCTTGGTACTATCGTGTACTAGCAAAAGAGCTATATAAACTAAAGAACAACTAAATATTGAAATAATATCAAACGTTCAGAAAGTAGGCGGGAGTTAAAATAATCATAAACCTTTTTACATTTTTGTTAAATTATTTTGTTAGGATTAGGCGCATTATTATTGTTTTTTTAAGTTTGCCACTTACAATTGATATACATATGTACATATGTTCAGCAAACCATTTTTTTGGCTCAGATTGTGTTTGTTCGAGTAAAAATAAAATACATATTTTAACTGTGGTAAAAACATCAAATTTTCCTCATATTTTAATCGTTTTGGTGTTTCGAGTACTAGTTAAAATTGCGACATTTAAGTCTTTTATTTTAACATAGAATATCGCAAAAAGTCTGAAAAACAAAATAAGTACAGGAAAAAACTTAGCATTTTTATGGTGAATAAAATGCAAAAATTAAACTTTTCTTTTTGCGGTTTCTTATTCTTATGAAACACAACCTCAGAAAGCATCAAAATGCATAAATTAATAAAAATTTCAAAACTTTATATCTTAATTATACAATAATTTCCAAGAAATGGGGAGATTTTTGAACAGAAAATGATGCGGATGGTTTTTATGTTGTGGCATATTTACAGAATAAGAAGGGAGGTTTCCATAATTTTTACTCTAACCGTCATTCTACATTAATTTTTTTAATAATTTTAAAATTAAATATTAAATAAAAATTCAACACGAATTGAATTTACAGTTTGAACTTTTATGATGTGTGCCTGACACCGATTTTTTCGACTAAATTTCTGACTAAACTAAATTATGCTACATTATGCTATTAACCACCAGACGGCTAACGAAAAGTCTCCTCGCGAGGTTGCTTTTCAATTTAGTTGTCATTTTTATTGAGAGAGTGCTTGGATTAAGTACTTTTCATTATCAACGAATTTAATTAGTGCCACAAGTTGGTACCGATTAATGGTTATACGTACGATACGAGTTTTTATTGTATATATATATTTGAATTTGACGGTTTTTATTCAATTTTTATTTTAAAATATTGATTTGATTAATATTGTCTTACTGTCAGTGCCGTGATCGTGGCTTGAAATGGTATAACGATTAGTAAAACGGCCAGCAAATGAACAATTTTAGGATGAAGGGACTTACCAGATTTATGCAAATAATATTCCATTGAGCTCTCTGTGATTGCGTTCTGAATCAAGAAACCTTACGACGGTTAATCTATCAGCGAAACTATTCCTCAAATAAATGAAACTTGTTCCGAATTAAAATAAACGATTTTGAATTAATTGAAACCTTTCCCGAAAGAAATGAAACCTAATTAAATAAGTTTAAAACCAGTAAGTACATAAATCACTAAAGTTTGCTTTATTATTTGTTAAATAAAACACTCATTCATTAAGAATTTATTAAAACTGAGATGAGATTTGAGTAGTCTGTGTGTGTAGCTGTGATTCTTTCAACCCTTAGGATCGGGTAAAACGGAGGAAGAAATATTTAAACGGGCTTGTGCTGCTTAGGTAAAATCCTTTACCTGGATAATTTTATGACAAAATAAATCGATAAATATTTACCATAAAATAATATTGAATGTCACGTAAAGCACCTACAAATTCTGCTTATTCAATTCAGTCTGGAGCTCATAAAGGATTTTATGACGAACCATACCCGAGCTGTGTATGAGTGACGTTACTTTAAAGTTAGTTTTGGTTCGAGTGTATTTTGGTTTATTATTTTGTTTTTAACTATATTTTGAATCAAAATATTTAATTTTTAATCGATTCATTTTTGGATACTAAAGAAAATTAAAATACGGTTCAGGTAGCAACTGAACGTCAGTTTTAAGGGACAAATCCGATTCTCTCAGTTTATGTTCAGTTCAGCAGGTTCAATTAATGTTTTCCCAATTTAAAATCATTTTAATTATTTAACCTTTAATTGGAAAAGGGTGGTTTTAATCTGCAAATGTCCGTCCGATAGGACATGGCCTTTACAAATGTCGAAGGACATGCAAGAAACTTATTAAGAACTAAGAGAATCCGAATCTAGAAGGCACAGCATCAGATTGGGCCAATTTCATCTTAGACACGAAGATGACACTCCTTGCTGTTACAAGATAACCAGTACGTTTTTTTATTTAACTACTGTTATAATTTATAAGTTTTAGTGATACTTACAATGTTTGCTTTTAAATTTATTTAATTTGGTTTCATTTAATTTGGAAAAAGTTTCATTCCACTCGAAATTAGTTTCCTTATTTTCGTAAAAGGGTTTATTCAATTCAGAATAATTTTCATTCATTTTAGAAATAGTTTCACTTAAATTAAAGAAGGTTTCGTTCATTCCGAGATTTTTCAAAAATTATCAAAATTAATCTAATTATTCAAGAAAATTAAAATTGTTGTCATATTTAATTAAAGTTTATATATTTTTGTACATAAGATTTTAATTTCAACTTTCTGTTAGGAATTATATGGTGTCAGATCGTCTGTAGGCAACACGGATTGGAGAAACTTTTGGGTCAAAAAAGAGATCATCTTTAGTTTACCAACGCTAAAGTATTCTGTCCGGTTTTATCGAACTCATCAACGACTTTGCAAGTATTCAGATTTTCTTATAGCGCCAATAAACTAATTTAATATTTTGTAAATAATTTTGCGTACGAAATATTGAAAAATTCCAAAAAAAAAAAACAAATTAACTTGGTAAATCAACTTGCGCGCGAGCCAAAATGAAAAGGAACGAACATTCATTCAAGCAGTATTCCTAGTTATTTCAGTCAAACAGTAATAACATTCGGTTGACGTTCCAAAAGTCGTAATTTAGAATAATGAAAAGTCAGGCACAGCCTGTCTTATTGACCCTTATGCCATCTATGAACGACTGGTACGAACTAGTCGATAATTTAGAAAAGTCAACAATTTAGTCAAAAAAATCGGTGTCAGGCCAATTTACATTTTTTATACAGTCATCGAACTTAATTTGGAGTTGGCTATGACTATTGAATCAGTCGGTCGCGTTTATTTTGTTTCTCTTGAAAATAATAATTTTTCGGAAAATCAAATTATTATATTAGATTACATAACACGGTTATAACACTAATATAGGGGACGCGTGGGGAACCTCCACCGCTAATACCTAAACTTCAAAAAATAAAATAAAATAATCGAGCGATTAATATATCCAGTGTACAATATTCAAAAATGAGATTACCACAACAATCACATTAGCCTACCCTTCGACGAAGGAGCTACTGGGGCAGAAAAGAGGGCTTCCGCTGCTCGGCTTATGTAGAAGGAAATACTTGTTGTTGCTTTAGATTTGTTGTTTCTTTTGGTATACCCTACTATTATAAGCAAAGCGGGCATCATCCGGCCAATGGAATCAACATTCCAAAAACTGTGTATAGCAGAGTACTACAACAAGAAGCAGCAGCAGCAACGGGACCATCAGCAGCAACAACAACAATAAGCTAAGTTTTGTTTTCATTTTTGCTTTCATTCAGTTTAATTTTAAAGTTTTAAAGTTTCTTAAACAATATTATAAATTCATTTTTAAAATACTATAACCACGGAGAGGAATGAGCGGATGTGGAGGTTCTGTGGCAGGTGTTTACGTGGAGGTGTTGAATCTAGGAAATTTGTTCCTCCTCTGGTCTAACCAGTTGGGACGGGGACTATTAAGTACGGTAATATGTTTCGCTTCTCTTCTTTTTGTTTTGTATACACAATTTTTGTAAAAACAAAGGGAAGAGAAGCGAAATATGGAGTATTGTATTATGTTGACTCTGTCTTAACTGGTTGGATTAGAGCAGGATTAGGTTTCTTGGATTGAGTATTTCTCTGTGAGTGCTTGACATGGAGCTTCCATATCTGTTCATTCTTTTCTGTGCTATAACTATAACTTTCCACCACGGGCACGGTTGATTGCACAAATTTATTCAATTACTTAAGGGTTTTGTTCGGGTTATTGGTCACTCATATAGCCGTAATTGGAATCTTATTTGCCATTAACTGTATCGTCACTTTCCGCTGAAGTCGGACGAGTGGTCGCCCCAAAACGTAGTGGCGGGTCGTCCCGTACTTGGAGGTGTCTCGTCGGACAACAGATACACATGTTTCGCTGCATATCATTTGTTGTCATTGCGCACGCCTAAAATTTAAATGTGAAATAACTACATAAATGGATAACTTTGGGTGAATTGCTTGAGTGGATTATGATTAAACATTAAACAGCATCTGGACCAGCACGAGGTTGCCTGCTGGAAGCAGTATCCTTGAACTTTAAGCGGCGTGCGAGGGCGAAATTGTGGAACTTGCTTTACCGATTGGTTAATTTGTACTTAGTTTCAGAGTCTAAATTTAAATTTAATTAACCTTTAGTGCGTTTTGTGTAGAAATAACGGATTAATTTGACTTTAATGGCGAATGGTTGGAGCGAGAATTGAATCTTAATTAAATTTGTTGTTAATCTACAATTTGTTTCAGACAAAAAAAAAAAATTTTAAATATTTAGATTTTGTTTTAATTTAAATTTATAGTTGAGTTCGGTTATGGCAGCGAAGGGGGGGGGGGTAAGTTTAGCGGTGGTCGGTTCAATAAAACTCTTGGTTTCGATTTTAATTCCTATAGTTTAAAATTGAAGAAATGAGACTTTATTTAGAAAAGTAAGTTTAGAAGTCCAGTGAAACCTATCTCAGCCTACCGGAATCTTCAAGCATCAAGCGGATTTGTAGTATTTAGAATTATGCTGACTGGCGCTAACACTAATAACATAATACGAACTATTGACTACTTAGGTGTCTGTATCTCGTACAAGATTGAAGCTGCTTTGGTTTAGTGTTAGACAGGTTATTGTTTAAAGCTTGTCAAATTTAGTGATTAATTTGCTATCCTTTTAATTTAGAGGACTAATTTAATTTATTTTTAGAGATTTTTTTAAATTAATGATTTATTTTAAATAAATTAGAACTTGGCTTTATAGAAATTTTGTATCTGAGTGGCAAAGGTGACTAGGGTGTCGGAGATAATTTTATTGGATGGCTGATACGAATCGAATTTATTATATTGAATTTTGAATTTGAATTTAGTTTTGAATAAATGTGGAGTACTTTCTTATAAATAACTGAATAGCTGATTAAATTGTAGTTAACTCACTCTCAAACACTTACTTGATTATTATACAAGTTGATTTAAATAAGAATCAGGAGTGGAGGGATGGATACATAGGGATTCCGGAAGGAAGAACAGACAATATCGTCTTATTTATTTTGTTCATCATTTAGTGTAGAGTCCCTTCCCTAGTTTAGTGATAAATAAATTAATTTACAGAATATAACACAGTTCCGAATTAACAATTTTTATAAGGATTGAATTTAATCCTGATTTTCAGAATGAAATTGTAGCCTGAATCAACTCGCAGCTCCAGGAACAATAAGCAGTTAAAAAAAATCATGTAGTGTAGAAGTTGTGTTGTTTGTGCTAACTTACTTTATAAATTATTACTAACAATTTTACTAATGTACATTTCGTTCGGTGCGGTGGATCCGGCGTATTCCGGGAAACGAGCCTTAGGTTTGAAATCCAGCTGAATTGTAGTTCTAAGTTGAGAGAGTGACCAGTATGGCTGAAAGCATGTGAATTAACAGCGGAGACTAAAAACATCCACTATGCTAGGTAGCCCTGAGCTACTGCTTTATAATTCTTAAGTGGAATTTAAATTAATAAGATTTACGATTTGCAGAAATTACTAGAAATCGGACCCAGCAAACTAATGAATGTTATTTCAGAATGCAGTTTCTACTATAAAATCAGACATAGACAGCTAATTAATATTTAGAATTAAACACCTCCTAATCAAATTGCTACAACAAATGTCCAAAGGCGGGTTCTGGAAGCTGAAGCAGCCGAGGCAAATAGACACTAACATTAAAATTAAGGTGTTTGTAGTACTGAAAGAATAATTAAGGTGGTGGGAAATATATAAGGGGTAATTGAGTACTAATTAACATTGTCTGTAGGATACCAAGGATGGAAAGCAGTTAGTAGAAATAACGTAGTAAACTAATTAATAGAAAAAATGTAAATACTAACAATTGACCGCCAAGGTGTTTGTAACCGGGTCGATCTCAATCCTATACTAACAATCCTGTCCTATCCTTCCAAATAAATGTAACGAAGGGTGTACGGTGGGCCCGGCGTCAACCGGGAGATCTTGCTAAATGCTTGGTCGTACATTCAAAATCAATCAATCAATCAGTCATCGAACTTAATTTGTAAAAGTTACACTTTGATGAAGTTTATTTAATTTTAAATCGAAAATGTTAAGATTTCAATTTCTGCTACTGCTGTATCGTCGAATTAAGGCGATCTTTTTAACGTTTCACTCAGGACATTATTTTGTTTGAAATATTCCTTATTAAACAAAATATTTTTCACCAGAGCACTTACTGTAGTATACAGTTTTAAAAATCCCCAGTTGCAATGCAAAAGTGTTTGACCAATTTGAAAAATGCAACAAAGTAAAAGAAAAAATTAGGTCAAAGTTGTGGCTTACTTCGAAATAGATGGCATAAACATAGCCCTTCTTGGAGAGTTAATTGCGCGCTATTTACTTCAACGCTGCTCCTGTTCCTGTGAAGGGAGGAAACGCTCTTTAACCATAAGATTTTAGTCACCGAAGAATTCCGTTCTGGTTCTGACAACATAAAGTCGAACAAATAAATCAAGACAACAGTTTTAAGCGCACAGAACCACGTGTTCTCAGGAATTAAGTTCCATAGCAATTTTGCTGTTTAAAAATTTTAAAAGGGATACTGTTCAATTTTTCATGGGAATATTTCCAGACAAATCGGAGAATATAAATAAAAATGTTGCAGATAGTTTTCAGTGTATTGTACCAAAAAAAAAATGGGGAGTATAGTAAAACGAGTGATCTGAAATTAGTGAAGTACTCCGATAGTCGAAAGCACTGCTCCGTAGTCTGATAGAAGCACAATGACTTCTGTCTTACCGTAGTTTGCAACTCGGTAAACGTTGATTCATCAGAAAAAGTTATACAGGGTGTTGCATTTGTAATATTGAAAGGTTTGAAGATGGATATAATAAATAATGGTATGGAAAATAGCAATTGATGGTGTAGGGCTGAACATGTTGCGCTATGTTCGAGTTGAATCAACTAACAAAGTTATCTGTGCACTAGGTGCCACGAAAACATAAATATTACTGACTTCTTCCGATTGTAAAATTTTACGGTTATGTGGAATATTAACATAAGCCGTTGAGGAAAAACGGCCGGTAATAATTTAATTTATAATAAAAAGTATTCTGTGGCAATTAAATAAAAACAAAATTTTACTAAACAAAATCCGGAAGCCAACATATTACTGTGAATTCTTCAATAATTTTTAAAATTTTCAATATTTTTCTAATATTTTAAATCCTATTTCAGAAGTTACAAAATGTATTTTCAAAATTCTTGCAATTTCCATTGATGCATCCTGTTCTAACGTAATTCAATTCATTAATTCTAAAATAATAATTGAAAAATTTGTGAAAATAAAACACAAATAATAATTATATTTGTGATTCGCTTGGTCAAATTGTTGCCAAAAATATTGGGTGGTTTCAGTTCAGCCAGCTGCCGGCAACTTGTTGAAAAAATTCAAAATATTAAGTTCTGTGTTCAAATACCATTTTTTTCATTTGTAACTTGATTAACACTTCAATTGTTTCAGGTATAAAAAAGTATGTTGTAATTAGATAATGAGAAAATGCTAGACGAGTTCAACCACCAAACAGTAAAAAACTTCAAGTGATTTAACCTTAACAACATAAAACAAGAATCCATATCTGTTAACTAAAACGATAATAATTTTAAACAACTTCCTTTTACGAAACTAAAAAAAAAACAACTGCTGACAATTTAAGATTTATAAATTAATGTTGGTCGAACCGAAAACAAATCCTTAAAAAATGTTTCCTAACAATTTTTCATTTCTTCGTGTTTTCTCATTATGTTGCTGCTCGTCGACATCTTAAAAACATTCTAAACATATTTTATAATTTATTTTGTCATTTCACCCCCAAAAAAACGAATTGTTTTTCCAACTTATTTTTGTTCTTTTACTTAATAATTATTATACTTTTAAACAAGAGTTTTCGAACTAATCTTACATTAAACAAACAAATTAAATCATATTTGTTTCGAAAACGAATACGAAAAAAGTTTTAACATTACTTAGTATCTTATTACTTAGGAGAATTTAAATCTCTTTCAATTTATAATATAGGCCATATATTATTCTAAAATTCCGGCTGTCGTTCCATTATATCTTGAATAAAATGATGCATTTGATTGGAACTTAATGCGTATTATTTAAATAAATAGAATACAGCCAATTATAATTATTATGGATACTTAGTTAAAATGTTTAGAACACGTTTAAATCTCTAAATATTTACCAAACAAATAATGAAACTGTATGATGTGGGTTTATATCTCGAAACATAATATTTTTAATTTTCCTTTTATATCTATATATATAAGCATATAAATTACACATATGTTATGTTTGTTTCGTGAGGTACCATATTTTATGTTACATCCATTCATCTAATTTAGAACTTTTTATTATGTTGCGGTTTTAATTACGGATAACATTTCTCGGAAATCTTTACAACTCTTCCATCCGCAAAAAAAACAGACACATAGAAATAAAGAAAACTCCGAATGTACTAGTATAGGGAAAAATGATTCAATATGGAAATTAAAATTAAATTATAGAGGAAATTAAAAAGAAAAACAACTCCCTCGCTGGATAATTGATTTTTTTATTGTATTACACAAAAAATGCTTGTTTGAACAAAATAGGGAAATTATGGTACAGTTTTCATAAAATTGAAAAACTATTATGTAAAAGAAGCATATTAACTAACATAAATACATACATATTATATACATTGGATGAAAATTCATATTTTTATGAAAAACCCTGGTCAAATTTATTTCTTTTTTTTTTTTTTAGTTTTCCTTTGGGTTGAGATGTGTGTATAGGCGTACACGAACCTTATTATTCCAAACCATTAGCTATGCGACTAATACTTTATGCAACAAAAACGTTTCGATGTAGAACAAGAAAATCTGAATTTTTATAAAAATTCATTTAAATTCTGTTTGGGTATTAAAAATAAACCACAAGTTGTTTTTTTAGTTTTTTTTTAGTTTCTTGTTGTATTGAATAAATTTAGTTTTTAACTTTTTTATCAGAGTTGGGCGACGAGAAGGGGTGGCAAAATGGTCAAACATATGCGCTTCAAAAAATAAAATTAAATAATTTTAGTTTGAAATCATCAACAAAAAATGTTCCACCTTATGGCGATGAATCATTAATACAATTAGCAAAGCAGATGCTATTTGATATAGTTTATAGATTTGAAATTAGTTTCACGAAAGGTCAAAAATAGAATAAATCATAACGACATTTCTGAGATAAGATCTATTAACTTACGGTATTATAAATTATACATTGGCTGTTGATTTAATGGATAAATGGCACTTACCTGAAAATAGAAAAAAAAATATAGGTAAATAAAATGTAATTTATGTTTTATTTAAGTAATGATAAATTTTTTTTTTAATTTTAGATGGGGTTTTGAACCGAACCAGAACTTGAACCCGTTCCGGTTCAGAGTTTTTTTTATAATTTTGTGAACCCGAACCTGAACTAAATTAAAATTCGGTTTCGAGTTTAAATTAATTTGTCTTAAACAAACTGTAATAAAAAAAAATTTTTGGAGATCTGGGAGAACCATAAACTAGATACACCACTATTATACGAAGCTGCTGATATTGTGCTTGCTGTTCCAGCAACACAGGTCAGCGTTAGAATAGCTCTTTACGAAGGAATAAATGTCTGCAACAGGTTTATTGTTGCAGACTAGCTTGGATACGACCTTAATATTATAGATCCCAAATATCAATATGAATATATAGTACTTGTACTGCTAGCATAGACATTCATACTAGCTTTCTCATTTCATTATAACTAAAGGAAAAAAACAAAACTTCTGATAATTCCAATGTATCGTTGTGTTGTGTATTTTATAAGGCAATGATTTTAGAATGCGTTGCAAATATGTATAATACGTATATGCAATACGCCGATAACATTTGAATGGAAAATTTTTATTTTTATTTTGTGTTTTTAGTCAAATGAGAAATCTATTATGATTGTCTATGCTGCTAGTATAAGAAGTGACGATACTGATGAAAACCAAAAACAAAAATAATGGAACAATCTTTTCAAACGATTAGTTAATTGTTTGAGAGATGGAGAAGATGCTTACAATATTGGTGGTTTGTGTATGTATGCCAAAGTAAACAAACAGACGATTAAATCCTTATTATAAAAACCCTTATAAAATTATTTTAACTAGGAGGGGCTCCCGCACATTTCTTTGAAAATAATTCGTAAGGCAAGCAGGACATCAGCAACAAAGAAAAATCTGGTGCAGCCGGTGTCATTGAAACTGGGCACATTTTTTCTAAATTTAAACCCTGTAATCGGCTTTTAAAAAATGTATTTACATACAGAGTGTCCGAGTTTGGGATGCTAATCCGTTAAGGGGTGATACCTTGGCTCATTCTGAGAAAAAAATCGTATGGGGAAGGGGGTCAATTTTTGATATCCTTTGACATACAGGGTGTTTAAAAAATTTGGTTCCGAAAAAAAGTACACCCAAATATTAAACTGTAACTTCCAAAATATTTATCGGAGAGCAACAAACTTAGTCTTATTTGACTGCCCAACAAACGTGTCTTAAGTAACACATGCAAGACAAACTCAAGACTTGTTATGGTAACAAACCCAAGTCAGTCAAAAGCCAACTCCATGTATTTGGGACGAAGAGTCCTCAAAGAAATGTCTTGTGGTCGTTATTGGTAACATGTATACGCGATGTCTTGGGGAACATTTCTCAAGGTCTTCATAGGTAACATATGTCTGATGGTCGTTATTGGTAACATGTCTGGATTGGATGTTGACTTTTGTAACATGTTTAGTGGTCGTATTAGGCAACATGTCTTGCATTCTTCATTGATAACATGTTTTGGGTTTGTCTTTAGCAAGATGTATGACGACCGTCTTAGGTAACATGTTTGATGCAATCACACTCGTAATATATCTACCCAGCAAAAGTAGAAAATATTATTCCCCTCCCCCTTTCTTTACCCCAGAGTCAATACAAAATGTATCGAATCTCAAAAATGAGAACCTCTTTGAGATTTTTGTGTCGCTTATTCGGTTTCGTACTGAAAGTAAGATCTACTACGTCTACTCCTCAGGTTGCTACGACCGAACTACAAAAATCCAACTCTCGCTAAATACATTAAGTATATAACCAGAGTGTATTGACTTAGCGAATTATATTCACTAACTCAAAATCAAAAAGCCCAAGCAGAAATCTGATTTGTGTGTGTATCATGCCCACACGAATAATTACGAAGTTTATATGAAAAAATGTTTTCAACAACGTATCATAAATGCATTTTGAAGGAAAAGCTTGGTATGGAAAGTACTTAGTACGACCACCAAACATAATACAAAAGTCAACATCCAGACATGTTACCAATAACTACCACCAGACATGTTACCTATGAAGACCTTGAGATATGTTACCCAAGACATCTTGTATACATGTTACCAATAACGACCACCAGACATTTCTTTGAAGACTCTTCGTCCCAAATACATGGAGTTGTCTTTTGACTGACTTGGGTTTGTTACCATAACAAGTCTTGAGTTTGTCTTGCATGTGTTACTTAAGACACGTTTGCTGGGTTTGTTAACACTTTTTGTTTTATTTAAATCACAAATAAACATTGTATTGAATTTAAAATATTTTTTATATTTCAATTAAATAATATTTATTTAACCTACAAACAAAATAAACACATCACCATCCGCACAAAAATAATAATAAAAACTACAAAAAATGGCGAAATATTATTTTTTTTGTGCGTTGGTGTCGAAAACGAAGCGGTTTTTGAAGACATTTTCAAGACAACAAGAAGACTTGATACCATTCCTTCTATTTCGCACCGATAGAAGCGCTTTAAATTACATAAAGTTTGTGTCTCTAGTAACATACTGAAGACAACCGCAAGACATGTTGCCTAAGAAATTTGTCTCTTTTTAACTAGAGTAATTTCATATTATTTTCTCTATCCCAGACAAGCAAAAGACTTGTTACCAAAGACAAAAAATTTGCTGGGTGGTAATTGTATAGGCTATTATTAAAATTAAAGTGGTTATCTTGCATCTGGATCAGTTTGAGAGCTATAATGCTTTAAAATAAATAAAAAAATATTTTTTTTTTATAAAATTGAGTTTTTCTCAAAAAAACCGTTATAATTTTTTATGTTTTTTACTTAATTTTAATTCGCCATCATGTCCCCTACAATGCCCCAATACAAAGTTTGGTTCGAGGAGTTATAAAAGGTGCTCAAAATGTCCTCCTTGTGATTGAATACAGGCTAATATTCGTTTAAGTATCCTTTGGTTATTTCAATTCTAGGTAATTCTTCCCGTATCTGTTGTGCTGTTGTGTGTATTAGTTCTTCTTTTGTTTCAATTTATCCGTCCATAGAATTCGTTTCACAAAACTATCATTGTTCAAATTCCTTTCCATCAACTAATTACAAAACTCCAATCTTTTATTGTAGTATATCGGTAATAGTTCTTGAACGGGTGTTATAATATGGTATGGATGAAGATTATCCTTATGCAATACTAGATGAATTCGGTAGCGAGCGACGTACAATTGTAAAGCTAGCCTCCATATGCTAATAGAAGGATTTTCTGTTACATTACGAATTATTTATTCGTCGACATCCAAATGATTTGGTGAGACTGAATGGGGCTCCATTGCGAACTCGTGATGCCACACCATCGCAAAATCCATAAACAAAATGGATATCAATGTACTCCTCACCTGAGAGCTGCGCCATCATAATATTAAGTTTCTTAAGTTATTTAAAATTTTTGATTCACAACACTGACACAACATTAGACAAATTTTCGAAACTAATGACTGAATACACCTGCATGCGTTTGCTGTTGTTATTTGCATCAACGTTGCTATTTATCAATGTATAAGTAATATTTTATTGTGAGCATATACTTGTGTTTGTGAGTTGCAATTTGTCCACCACAAATTTTTTTGTTGAAATCGACGCAACAAAAATATTACTCCTCCCACAATGTTTGTGGGCAAAGAGGTAGGAAAAGAGGAAGTGTCGCGTAGCGATGCATGTACATAAGTGTAGTCTTTAGAATGAAAATATTTAATTTTTGTTTTTTCAACATTTAACCTTTGTTGTGCACACCTCTTGAAAATTACGTATTATGCACAGGAGGTATGTCATACCCCAGTCACTTAAAACATTTATTACAGACGAACAATTTGTAATTTTGACTCAAACAAAATTGCTAGCTATGGTCCAAAGCTTTCAAAATAAGGTCTAATAGGTTTCATTATTATGTTGAATATAAAAAAATTCTAAATAAAATATTAACTAAAAAAAACGAATAATGGACTTCCTTCACTAAAAAATGCATACAAATTAGATTTTTTAATCTTTTTTGCGGGATTACTTTTTTGAAATACTACACTTTCAAGGAAAAATGTTAGTCTATAGCGGCGTTGAAAATAGTATATTTATTTTGCTATATGAAATCAAGCGATTTAAAAAAAAGAGAATTGGGTATTATAAGAAATATGGGTTTATTTTCAAAATAATCGTTTTATTGGCAGCTTTTTGAGTTATTATCACACACAATAATATAAAATTATACAAATATAAAAGAAATTACAAGATGTTAGGAAAAAATATCAATCTACATAGGCACAGTCAACGCACAAAGGCAATCGATGCTTGTTACACACAGGGCATATGCACGATGGGCATCCATACTTAGTGGTTGTATCTGCTTTTCTCGTGCAAAGTGAGCATCGATAGTATTTATCGTAATTTTTTTATCTCAAGCGTCTCTGGTTTGTCCTTAGTAATGCCCAGTATTCCTGCGATACCCAATTTTAACTCTTGACGTAATGAAAATTCCGTGTACCTCTTTTGCAGGTGATCTCTTGCTAGGTGAATATAGATGAGTTCCAAGCAGTGTTGGGCTGTGACTATTGTATTATTATTTTCATTAACAAATTTCCATTTTAGCAAAATTCAGCATTTACTGCCACCTGGTCCAACATTTCGAAGAAAATTCTCACTGGCCAGCGATTCTTCGGGTAACGGTAAAAGCATGGCACAGTTTATCGAACGCTTCTGTACCGCCCTTAGTTTTGTTATAATGAGTAATTATTGCTGGTTTTCCGTTCGAGCCTACTTGTGACGAATGTATGAATGATGAGGTTACCAGAACAATTTTATTCTTTTTAGGCGTATGCACAACTAATGTAATCGCCCCTATTATGATTGTCGAGCCGATCGACAATCGACACGACTCTGTATTGCGTTTTCGTTTTTTCATTGGATAAAAACAATACGAAAAAAGAAAAGGCACCACAGAGTCGTGTCGATTGTTGATCGACTCGACAATCATTAAAGGGGTGAATGTTCGGTGAATACCGGTGGTGGATGAAGAATACAAATATATGTATTCATGAAAGAAAAAAAACAAGCTCTCTAGCACTATCATTCACACTATTTACGCACTAAGCAAAAAAAAATAAAAATTATACGTACTAAGTATGCACATGGAGTATTTCACACCCCATAATTTCGAAACGTCAACTTCTCATCACTGCCAAGAGCAGACTAAAGCCGAGCGGGCAAAACTATTTATGGGATCTTGAAGTGTTATTCCTAGACTACGGGTAGAAAGCAGCATAGGTTCCGATTTGCATTGTACGTATGAAAAAAACGCACTTGAAAATACACTGAGGTATCTCCTACCCCCGGTGCACATTAAAGGTTAAACAAAGGAGTTGATAATCATCGCCTACTGTTTTACTGGTCAAAAAAAAAAATTGGTACAATATTAACACTACAACATCTTTAATTAGAATGAGAATATACAAAGAAAACTATGGCATGTGGCGTGGGTACAAATAATGTATTGGGGGATTGTAGGGGAGATGATGGCGAATTAAAATGAAGTAAAAACAAAAACAAATTATAACGATTTTTTTTAGAAAAACTCAATTTTATAAAAAAAAAATTTATTTTTTTATTTTAAAGCATCATAGCTCCCAAACGGATACAGATGCAAGATAACTTCAATACACTTATTCCAATGATCCTCCAATAATTTTATACCATCTCTGTAATGATTTTTCGGAAGGGGGGGGGGGCGAGTAGACAAGAGAGAAGAGACGCAACAACTTCAACAACGAGGTCAAGCAACATTTGCTACGGTTAGTACAAATTTGGTTGACCGCTCGGGAACATGATGATGGAACGAAATCTCGCCCCTCCCACCGCACAACCGCCGATGGGAACAATAGTAGAGACTAATAATTAATTAAAAAAAAAAATTCAGGCTTTTCAGATCTTGTGGTTACAACAGAGGGACGCTGTATTAGAATAAATTGTGTTGTCTTGTGGTTAACAAGTGTCAATACTAACAAATTTACTAACTATCGACTACTTAGGTGTCTGGAACCGGGTCGAGTCTTTAATGCTAACATACCTTTCCTTAATGAAAGCAAAGAATTTTCCATTGTACACGAATACACTAACACGTCAACTTCTAATGGCTTGTAAACAAAGATGAATTGCCAGATCGAAATAAAGAGTTTCATGTGTTCAAATGAAAAATGAAATATTAAAATGGCGTATAAATTTTGATTCCTCTCCTGGATAATAAGTGTCGCTTTTAATACTTTTCAACCAACCTGTATATAACCAGTTTAAAGAAAGTTAATCAAACATAGGCTGCTGCTCTAATCTTATACAATATCCTGGGGAAATTCAAATGAAAGCATCAACATATAATTAAATAGCAATTATCTGTCCTACATATCTGTATAATATTTGACATTCATTCCCATTATATATGTATGTGATTTCTGTTAATTTTATCTCCTTTTTTGTATATAGAAAACCACCTACAAGGCAATTAATACTGGTAATACGTAACCACATTTTTATTTATTTTCTTATTTTGCTTTAAGCATTGATTGTATCTTATTCAGAGTTGTTTGTGTATATTTAAAATGAACAAAGTCAAGAAATATATTTCTGTTTAAGATATGTCAAGTAAAGATGTGTTATAAATAAAAATGCGTACATATTTAAAAAACAAAATTTTACCAAGTAACCCTTTCTAATGATTTTATTGCCAAGGTAAAATACACTCGAGAATTTTTCCTGTACTGAATTTTTTAAGCAACCAAACGAAACATATACATAATATGAATGAACAAAATGTATGCCTCCTAATGTTGACGATGACAAATATATTTCATGTCATGTATATGATTGTGTGACATATGTTTGAATGTACATAATCCATACATATGTATAATGTACATATTTCTTTATAGGTAGATATATAAATTGGTTTTTCTGTATATTTTTATTGTTTGGTTATATTAAATCATATTTTTATATACCTACTTGTTCTTCTTACGTGTATATAAGAGTTTATATACAGACTTTAGATATGTAAAAATATACAATGAAAAAGTAACGTGTTGTGATTTCATTTTATTTTATGTTACTTTTTTTACTTTCCTTTAAAATGTATTTTCTTTATGTGAAAGGGTAAATCGTTTTGTGACTTATCTGTAGCATTTAAGCGGTGATGTCAATGATTACGCAAATATTGTTATTTTTGTAAATGAATTATTGAGTTGACAACAGCTAAAGTTGTCGTAAATGTTTTCTTATCTTTAGTAGATTTTGTTTCAAAAATTTAGGAATCTGGGTTACTACTTATAAGGTAATTACAGTTCTGACATTTACAGTTGTGACTACCTCCTGAGACGGAATTTTGTAAACATTGCAAGAAGTCAGTTGATGGGTTGTTTCAAAACTGAGTTTGAATTCACTCAGTCAATAACTTGGCTGGAAAATTTTAATGTTTCCAAAATTTTCCCTATTTAAATAAACAAACATTTTGTTGTAGTGCAACACTGGTATACCGGGTGTTTCTTTTAAACTGAGACGATCAAATATCTCGAAAAATAGCCACTCTACGGAAAAAATGTCCATAATCAAAATTTAATCATACAACGGGAGAAATACATTAGTGCAAAAAAATAGTCCCGCACCCCCCGCTTTGTAGGTGGGGTGGGGGTAACTTTTAAACTAAGATAGGAAGCCATATTTTTTATTGCAGATACGGATTCTACGACTAAAAGTACGTATGATTTGAATGAAATATTTTGTTCGGTTCATGATAGATGGCGTTGTAATCGACGAAATTCAATTTTTTCAATTTCTTCTTCTTAGAACACACGCATTCGATTCTGCAATACGTTTGAAATAAAAAACATCACGTTTTCATTGGAAATACTCGAAATTCGTCATCAAAACAATTTATTAATGTAAATGGCAGGTGAATAAAATAATTTTAGCTTAAAATAAGTGTTTAAAATGATGGCCTGCGACTTCAATGCACTTATTAATACGCATTTCCAATGATTGTACACAACTGAGAAGTGTGTTTGGTTGAATTTCAGCACACGCATTTCTGATTCGCTCAATCATGTTCTCACGTGTTGTTGGTTCTTGTTTGTAAACTTTGTCTTTGAGATTTTGTCTTTGTCTTTGCCCCACAAAAAGAAATCTGGCGAAGTAAGATCTGGTGATCTGGCGGGCCAATTTATCGGACCAGCTCTACCGATCCAGCGACCATTGAAATCACGATCAAGTACCTCACGTGCTACCAACGAATAGTGTGCAGGACAGCCATCATGTTGAAACCACATGTTCCGTCTTAATTCTAAGTTCAAATTTTCAAGTAATATTGGCAGTTCATTTTCCAAAAAGTTTCGGTACATTTGACCATTCAAGTTGCCTTCAATAATGTGGGGGCCGATGAGTTGGTTGCCAATTATTCCACACCACACGTTGACAGTCCAAGGGCGCTGATGTTCAACTTGGCGAAGCCAGTGTGGATTTTCAACACTCCAATAATGCATGTTGTGTCGATTAACCGTTCCATGGTTTGTAAAAGACGATTCGTCAGAGAACATTACGCAACGAAAAAAATTGGGGTTTTGTTGTATTTGTTCACGTGCCCATTGACAAAAAGTTACCCGATTTTGGAAATCAGCGCCATGAAGATCTTGGTGTAAAGACACAGGATATGGATGATACTTGTGCCGTTTTAAAATTCTCTAAACACTGGTGAGGGACAATCCGGAATCGCGAACTATTTCTCGTGTACTAACATGAGGATTATGAGTCGCTGCAGCCAATACAGCAATTTCATTATTTTCTCCAGTGACTGTTGCTCTACGGGTCCTCTTTTTCGGTTGAATATTTCCATCAGCAATAAATTGTTTGATAGTACGGCCAAATGAAGCACGTGAACGAATCCTATCCGGAAAACGTTGAGCGTAAATAGCAACAGCATTTTCAAGATTTCTGCTAGCTTCACCATAAACCAGAACCATTTCAATTTTCTCTGGCATAGTTAAACGGTCCATTCTAAAGTATTTTATCGTTTATTTTGCATTTACGAAAAACATGAAGATAAGAAATAACACAAACGTTAAATGTGATTTACAAAACTGAATAAATTGTTTTGATGACGAATTTCGAGTATTTCCAATGAAAACGTGATGTTTTTTATTTCAAAGGTATTGCAGAATCGAATGCGTGTGTTCTAAGAAGAAGAAATTGAAAAAATTGAATTTCGTCGATTACAACGCCATCTATCATGAACCGAACAAAATATTTCATTCAAATCATACTACGTACTTTTAGTCGTAGAATCCGTATCTGCAATAAAAAATATGGCTTCCTATCTTAGTTTAAAAGTTACCCCCACCCCACCTACAAAGCGGGGGGTGGGGGACTATTTTTTTGCACTAATGTATTTCCCCCGCGGTATGATTAAATTTTGATTATGGACATTTTTTCCGTAGAGTGGCTATTTTTCGAGATATTTGATCGTCTCAGTTTAAAAGAAACACCCGGTATATTGTGATTTATTTTTAATCAGTTTTGTAATTTTCGAAAATTTGTTGTCCGACTTATTGAACGAATTTAATAGTTTATGCCAGCTATTATTCCGTAATACTTTAAGATCTGCACTAATTTGCCGTGTTTATTTATTTATTTATTACATCTGGGCAGCAAACAGGATAACCGAATTACATGCTGCCTCAACAAATCAAAATTATACAATAAAATCGAATTCATAACTTTTAATTATAATGAAATAGAAAACAAAGGGGGGGGGGGAATAATAATAATACAAAATTATAAACCTAATGCTACTATGAAAAACAAGGTACAAAAAAAATGATAACAAAAGGTTGAAGACAAAACCTCAATTAAGCTTCATCAAATACCGCTGATATTACTGCATAAGATCACATTGCATTTTCTACGAAATTCCGATAACGACATATTAAACAAATCTAAATTACCAAAGTATAGCATATGGTTTGATTCCAATTGACGCCAGACCTAGATTAGTTCTTGATGTCGTTACTTGGAACAATTGTTGATTTCGAGTTCTGTAAGCCGGTGCATAGAGATTGATGATCCTTGATAATAACGTTGTCTCGATTAGACCGTTGATTAATTTGAAAAGAAACAATTCATCAAGTAATATTCTTCTATTTTCTAAGGTGATTAATTTAAACTTCTCGATCCGTATCTCATATGTCATATAACCAGTCGATGGAATATATTTATAACATAAAAATCTCAAGAATCGTCGCTGCACATTTTCTATTCTGTTGCAATACTCATCGTAGAACGGGTTCCATACCTGTGATAAATATTCCAAATTAGTTCTAATATGGGTATGAAATAATAGTATGAGAACCGAAGGTTCCATAAAGTCTCTACCGCGCCTACAAACAAAACCTAATAATTTAAATGATTTCCGACACATTATATCAACATGCCTATCAAAACGTAACCTAGAATCAAATGTAACACCCAAATCCTTTATTGAATCAAGCTTAGATAATAAAGCATCTCCAATGTTGTAACGATGTTCAATTCTATGAATCCGCTTGGTAAACGTCATTGCGACACATTTTGCCACATTGAGAGGTAAATGATTATTGACAGACCAATCAAAAACGGAATTGAGATCGCTTTGCAAAATTTCTACATCATTTCTATTGTCAATGACTCTGAAAATCTTTAGGTCATCTGCATAAAGCAAGTGTCTTGACTTTATAATACTTGAGATATCATTGACAAAAATAGTGAATAATAAGGGACCAAGAATCGATCCTTGAGGAACACCGGAAGGAGATCCAAACCCATCAGATAGAGTTCCATTAAACTTTACAAATTGAGTTATATTACTTAAAAAAGACCGAAACCAATTGACCAAAAATGGAGGTATGTTAAAAGTCTCAAGTTTTTGAACTAAAATAGAATGCGAAACTTTATCAAACGCTTTTGAAAAGTCTGTGTATATAACATACAATCCAGCTGTTCATTTCTATCCAATGTGCTGTACGCTGTATCACAAAACTCAGCTAAATTAGTTAACGTGCGGAACGTTTCGGGAAGAAACCATGTTGAGCCGATGTGATTTGACTTTTAATCTGATAAAAAACTATATTATACATTAATTTCTCAAAAACTTTAGCTAACGTATTCAAAATGGAGATGGGCCTATAATTTTCAATATTAGCCAAATCACCGGTTTTATGAACAGGTACTAAAAACGATATTTTCCACTTATATGGAAAAACAGATTTATAGACATGTTGAACAGTAATTTAAGCGGGACAGCAAGCACATCCTTAAGGTTTTTCAAAAACAAATTAGTTAATTGATCAGGACCTGCACCTTTATTAACATTAAGCGATTCCAACAATGCCAGAACTTCAAACTCGGAAATTAATGACAAATTTAAACTAGCATGACGGATTGGAGTTTTGCAACAAGACGGGTCTTGTACATAAACCGATTTAAAATGCTCAGCAAAAAGCACGTGACGTGCGTCGTGTTAAAGAGTTAACAATGGATTTCAGTGCAATGTCTCTAGTTCGTTGCCATTTCCTTCGGATGTAATTTCTGAATTCTGACATAAATCAACTGATGAATATCATTCGTGAGTGTGTATTGAAATTGATGGGGGTAGACTTTTGGGATTGCTAGGTTTTTTTTTTTTTTTTTTTTTTCGCTGGCGCTACATCTCATAAAGAGATTTGGCCGCTTCATTGTGAAGTTTCGTAATCATTTTTTTTTAACCGATAATGAGTGATTAATTCATTGACCCTTACATTAACCAGCCGTGATTTTTTCACCACCCGCCGGGAATCGAACCCGGGACCTCCGGAGCTTAAAGCAAGCATGCTAACAACTGTGCCACCGGGGCGGCTAGGTTTTTGGCCTCATGAATTAAATTGGTTATATAATCTACCATCTCATCAATGCTGCTGTTATCTAAAATTTTGCCAATATTTAAGTTACCGGTATTGATATTATTTCGGATATGGTGCCTATATAACCACCAATCAGCGCTATTATAATTATAAATTACGTTTGCAGGCGAATTAATAGATGCTGAGCGAAATATATCAAACATTACTGGCAGATGATCAGACGACAGCGCGACAGCAGTTGATAGTTGAGAAACGCGGGTTCTTTAATCAAAGTGTAATAAATATTTGTCACCAATTTGAAAATCTTGAAATTTATGTATGTATAAGTGGTAAGATGATAAAAACAATTGCATACATACTTCTCGCATTCTCCACATATTCACTAAACCCGAATTCTTTATCTTTATAAATATCTAAAAATTCACAAATCGCAATCCCTCTTCGAGTAATCTATCAGCACCTCAAAAGTTTTCCTTAGTAGTACTACAATTGCAACATACAGAAGTTTCTAGATGGCGCACGATGGGCAAAAAAGATTTTTTGTGGACAAAAATCTTCCTCCACTTTCATTTATAAGGGGTCTGAATAATTTTTTTTTAAATTGCTCGGGAAAGGGTAGGCTACAACACGTCATGGCAAGTTTTCCGTTAACCTGTAACTTAACCTCAAAAAAGCAGAGGATTACTGTAAGAAAATTATTAATGATAGAAATGTAAATAAAAACCGTTGCCCTTTATTATTTCAAAGATCTTCACCTTTCGAATGGTAGGTCAACCTTGTTTGTGAACATTAGTTGCCAATCTCGCCCTCTACAGGTTAAAACATTTGGTTACATTCATTTCACTAAAACTCTTATAATAACGGTACTATCATGAAATTATTTATTGAATAATGTAAGGCCATCTATGATCTTTCAGATGGTTACAGTGGTGAAAACACGGCCAATTTCTAAGCGGTATAACGGGACAACTGAATGTCACCGAACTTAACAAAACGCAGGGGTCTATTTGTAGGTGCAAGGGACACAATAAAAGCAAAAAAATTGAAATCGGTGAGGCCAAGTTCAAAAAGATCCTGAAATATAATGGAATGACTGATATAATTAATTTTTCTTTTTTTTTTCAAACCAATAACAAACAAGTTTTAGCTTATTTCGAACTTTTTTACAAACTAAAGCTTTTTTGAATTTTGGTCATTTTGTTTTTAAATCTCAAAGGAATAGTACTCAACATTTAAGGTGATGGGTCAATTCTCACGTAAATCAATCACTATACTGCAGAGACTGGAACCGAAACTGAACCGAAAACCGTAATTAACCGCTATTTTCAATGAACCGAAAACCGGAACCGAACCGAAATAAAATAAAAAGTTGAACCTGAACCGAAACTGGAATCGAAATTAATTTTCGTTCCGGTTCAAGTTTTTGCTATCCGAAAAAATGTATACAATTATTTTCAGTTTTTAAAATTGTGTAAATTAAACTAATCGAACTATCCAAGACGGTATTTTTTTCGTTTTAGACGGTTTCGCTTCCGACTTACTGAAGGGGGAAAATATTCTTGTTGTACTTTTTCAACGTAAATTTTAGGTGATGATTATTATTTTAATTAAATTATGAATAAAAAATTTGGAAACATAAATAGAAATGTTTTATTAAGAAACAACAATTCTTGAAATGGTTTTGGAGCCGAACCGGAACCGAACCGAACCGATATTTAATGGCCGAACCGGAACTGAACCGAACCGAAATTTAAAAATTAGGAACGTAACCGAAAACCGGAACGAAACACATTTCGGTTCCAGTCTCTGCTATACTGTAACAGTCGACTTTACTCGTAAATATCCATGTTTTTTTTTTAAGTAGCAGCTTAAGTATAATATTGCAAAACATAAAGAAAAGTTTATAAAGATAGGTTAAACACAACTAATAATAGTTTGTCTGGTTGGTGAAAACATTTTGATCGAAGGAAGATGCACAACTTTCCAAATAATCTGGGTAATAAAAATTTATTTAACATCTAAGTATCTGTATATACATATGTACATGAAATATTTCAAATAAAAAAAATAAAAAAAACAAGAAAAACGATAATGGAAACGTATTATTTCACTTTATTCTAATCAAGTGTGTAGATAAAGCACATACTTAAAATTTTTAGCCAATTATGCATACTACTTTATACTGGATTGGCCCCTTATTTACTCATATCTATTGTAAAAAAAAAATGAAAATTGATTCATCGCTCTCTCACATAGATGGATATTTACATAACAATTTTATAAATATTTTCTCTATTTCAGTTTATTATGTGGTTTTCAATGTCAAAATCATTTAAGAATTAAATTTATTATGTTCCGGTACGAAGTAAACGAAAAATTATATGGAATTTTTTTCTCTGACCCAAATTTTAAAGTTCATTGATTTATTATTTTTTTTTTAATTTGTTCTTATCTCTTATTTGGATCGAAAAACTAAAGTTATTTGCTGTCTTATCTAATAAAAAAAATATTTTTTTTCTTATTTATTATTATGAGTGTTAACAATTTGTTGTATTTAATTTTGAAATGTGTTTGTTAAGGGACCACTTGTTTATTTTCTGTTTTGTTTTCTCTCAGATGACATGGCAAATGAAACAATGTAAAAACACGCAAATCAACACCCTTTTTAAACAATGTTATGACTACGATGATGACTGTATATTGTATCGACGAACCAAACGTGTTTTGTTCAAACATTTAAAAAGTAATTTTCAATTTAATTTTAATTTTTCCCTAGCATATTTGGTACCAAATGTTATGAGAAATTGTTGTTGATCGCTTGCTGAGACGTAAAGGTAAATAAAAAATACACAATACTGAGACGTAAAGGTAAATTTTCTCACTACATTTTGTACCAAGTATATCTATACGTATAGTGTCTAATTTTGACCGGCCTAGGGACGAACGTTTTTCTCTAGATAAGTGCGCTTATAGAAACTAGATTGCTTATCTCAAAATAAATAAAACTTCAAATAGAATTATAAGTAAGTATGTACAATTATAATTACTTAGATACGAATGGATCATGTGCATCTAATATTTGAGGTAAGTACTTATATAAATATTTAATTTTACAATCATCCAATTTACTCTATTAAAAAAATTGCTAATGCCTAAGAGGTTGCTACCGGAAATTGTATTGTGCATAATATAACTAATACAGAGGAATATTTTATAATAAAATTGTATACTACACATAATAGACCAATTTTGGTTTTATCTAATCACCACCACCAGCTTATCTATTTTATGTAATACGATTAATTATTTTTATTTATGATTTACTAATAAAATGACTTGTCGTAAAAGTCCACACGTGTTTATTATTTACAACCGATTAGCTATTGAATCAACCCATATTTGCTGCTAATAAGAGCAGAATATGAAATTTTCTGATTGATTGGTAATAGATCATCTCACCAAGGGGCTCTTATTTAAAAGCTCGGAGACAAGTTTTGGATTATTTTCGAAAAATGCTGGACACTTTAGCAGCGTATTTCACAAAATGTACAATCGAGTATTTTAATTAAGTTGTTTACTTTATCGATTAGAAAACTACTCGACTAAATTTAAGATAATTTGAAAATAATTGCGCATAATTGCGTGGAATTTAAAAGCTTGGTTGGCATTATTCCATTCAAATATTTATCAGTATTACTGAATAGAAATGTTATTCTTAATACTTGCTCATTTTTTCTATATTTTAGACATCAAACTCTTGAAATTATATTTTTCAAGTCGATGTCAAAAGAATGTTACCTAAATAAAAAGCTTAGCATTTTCAAAAAAAAAATTAAAATGCTATGGTTAGTTTGCTATGACAACTAAACCAATTTTTCAGTGTTTTGTATTTCTTGTTGTGTGCTATGCTTTACTAAGAAAATCAAAGCAAAAATAAAATTAACATTGAAAACGCCAAAGTGGAAGCATTTCCAAAAAATACTCAGAAGGCTCAACTTTAAATTTACTTATTTAAATAAGTAAACCGAATTTGAAATGCTGAAAATGCTGTTAAAAATCCAGGGGAATTTTTGTGAATTCGATTCGAACGTATTCGGGTCTTCGAAGTATTGGAATCTTATTGGAATTAAACCAGATTCGTTCGTTTCTTATTTAAATCAAATACGAATCTTATACTTCGAAAAGTCGAATACGTTCGAATCGAATTCACAAATAGGCCCCCAGCTATTGCACTCGGAGAAATTCAAAAAGTCCGAAACGTGCAACCAAATAATCTGCGTCGTCATAGATCAGATTCACGCTAAATGATACCTAAATACAATGAAAATTTTAAAAATGTTAATCATCAATTGAATCTCATGAGTGACACGTCTACACTTTATCAGTATCATTCGATGAAGTGCCCACCTCTAAAATACAGAATTACCCGAAGGGATAAAATCCAACTCTTAATGTTTGTTGTCAGAATTGGCAACTTTCGGACTTTCACCTGGATACCGGAGCTAAGTGTTCCTTGGTTGGCATACATCCAAATTGATTTCTTGTTTGCGTAAATCAATTGTTATAACAAAGCTTCACAAAAGGGTGGACTAAATATCCAACTTTTCAATCTCTAAATAAGTTTTCAATCTCTAAATATGTTTTCAAACTCAATGTCTAAAATGCAAATAACAACCATCGCTTTGGACTCAAAATTGTTAGCGGATTACCAAAAGACATTGTACATATACAAAATTAATCTCATTTAAATTTTTTGCCGGTCTCCAAACTTTAGTGTGCAGCACGTCGCTTTCATTGCAAGCAGGAGCAAGCAACTGTTTTAGAAAGGCTGATATTTTGATATTATGTAGTATTTTCGCAAAATTCGCTATCGGGAGCAATTTTTATATGACGGCTCTCGATAGCAGCTCCGCATAGCGAATAAAAAACGCACTATAGTCAGCCCGAAATCGTATTTACCAAACGCTGTCAGCAGTCGATAGAACAGCGCGCCGCGCGCCTCATTTGTATAGCGCACTCGATAGCGCTAATGATAAAATAATTGTTTTAATACAAATATATGAGTCGTTCAGTGCACAAATTGATTAACTCCATAAAACAAAAAGTTGAGAAATGCGATGAAAAACGATACATTGTTTTTTAAAATTCCCTTTATAATGTAAATTCAAATTATATTGTAGAATGCATAAATACAGATATACCTTTCATAACGGTATATCAAATTAATAAGAATGAATAGCCAAAAAATAATCGTCAGTAATGTTAAAATTTTTATGTGACTAGTGGAGTTAATCGATTCGGCAACTGAAAAAAGTAATAAATGAAGTTATTCAATGGCCAAACAAATTTTTCCGTTTAATGGTGTTAATCTTTATTATTCAGGAAAGTTATTATAAATATAAAAAGTTATGACTATACCAAGTGCTTTGACACTTAAATTTAAAATTTTTCAAAAAGTGGAGTTAATCGATGTGTGCACTGAACGGCTCATATGTATAATTTATTTACAAAATATTCCTTTTTCAAAATGTATTATAATATTAAAACAATAAACTAATTTTTTTAATCGGATTATTTTCCTTTTCGGAAAAAAGTGGGGTTCTGATTGCAGCCAGTGAAGGCGTGCAAAACTGGAAGAGCAGCGCAAATCTACTGCCCTAATCGCTTTTCCATCTCAGTGATATTAATATGTCGAAAAAAGTTTCCAATGCCTACTTCCACCCAAATCTTCACATCGCTTTTTAATGTACTGATCAGAACCTGTATAATTTTATTAAGCAAATTACAATTATTAAATTATCCCAATGTCATTTAATGAACTGAATGTTCATTAGATTTTATAAAGCATTTGTGACATAAGTATGTACATGATTTTTTGACAACTTTGGAGCCGCCCCCGCACCAGCTGTTAGCTTGCTAGCGAAACTGGCTGACTGTCGGCAGACTATTGTTATACACCCTAAATACGACATAATATCAAATCATCAGCCTTTCTAAAATATTTGCATTTTTTCGCCACTCAGCTCTCGGACTATAATTATTAGCCAACATCAAAGAAAGAATAACGAGGAGGGCGTTATTGAGACTACCAAGCGAATACTGCAAATATTTGTAAACATTCAGAAAAGGTAAGTCTGGATAATGCTATACTGCAATAATGCAGATATTAACAAGTGTGCGAGTAACCTAGACAAGGATGTAAATTAAGTGATAAAATGATTGGCCAAGTTATTCTGAGTTAAGTAACTGTATTACAACAGCATGAGTTTACTTGAAACTGTCGGAAAAATATTTAGGGCAATGAGAAGTCTTGCAAAGTGTTTCGCAAGTAGACTTAAAACGAGAATTTGCAGCGTGATCCAACAAACAAATCCAAATTGCAAGTAAATTATGAAAAATTAGAGAAATAAATAAAATTAATTTTGCTCGGTCTTTATAAAAAAAACTCCAAATTTGCTATACATACTGCTGCTACTCTTAGGCGAATTTAAATGTAAATATATTTATAAATATTTTTATGACAATTACTACTTAAGTAGAAACAAACCTTGGAATGGAAACTTAAGAAACTATGTATATGATTTAATTCAAATAGTCTGTTTTGATTGGTTTTTGATTTGGTTATTATACACCTGCTTGAATAATACACATACATACATTTTTATTATGCAAGCAGGTGAACGACTAAAAATCAGATTAAATGCAGCTTTAAAAACTATTGGATTTGAATTAATTAAGATTTTTTTTTTTTTGGAGGTAGCAACACTCCTCATTAACCGTTCAGCAAAATAATTTTGAAGAATAAAAAATAAACATTTTAAATTTCACATAAAAATCCTTAAGTAAACTAAAACACAGTGAATTACCAAGAGAAATAAGAAAATTGAAAATCAAAATTTCAACATATTATGCAATGGTATAGCACAAAACAGACAGAACGAAATAAGATTTTAATCGAAAGATCGTAAATTTAATTTTGTGAAGAGATTGCTATTATCGACCAAATGAAAGATATTTTAGCGCTTAGGTAGTAAAAAAAACAAATCGGCGGCGCTTGCTAATTTATCGTTCAGACTAAAAAAGTAAAAATATAAATTATTTCGAATTACATATATACAATCATATACCTGCATAAAAATGTATGGAATTCTCCATGTGAATTTGGAAAAGAACCATAAACATTTTTTTTTCGCCCAAACAATTATTAAATATGTATTTAGATGTTCAATTTATACAGTGCTTTATCTGTAACTTTCACAAACGAAACCATATTATCCAATTTATAGCTCTACGTCGACGACCATAACCTTATAGAATTGATTATCGTTTTTACTCAAATTAATCATGATTTGGTAAACAGTAATCCGATTCAATGGTAGTCAGTTAATGATTATGACATCATGTAAACTATCGCAAAATCCATTTATAGACACTAAACTTATATTGTAGCTAACGATTTACATAAGGAAATGTTATTTATGATTAAAACGGATGGTCGCTACCAAAATGAATTTTGGTGTGACAGAAAACAAAGGTCTTATCGTTCAGATCAGTTGTTAGGTAACCATTTACTTTACTACTATGTTTTATATTTCTCTGATTACAGATCAAAAAATTGTATTTATAACCGACATAACGTCTATAATGTCTTTCTAGTTATTAATAGTCATTTCGTTGAAATTTGATTGTTGTACATTTCGAAATAAGAAACACACACAGCTGACGAGGTATAATAAAATATAAAAAAATAACAATATGGAGATCATTATATAATCCAAGAAATTTTAATAAAATCCCATCTTAATTTTGCTTCTCCCTCAACCCAATATTTATCTTAGGTAGAAAAAGTTTTGAGAATGCAGAACCGACGAAATCAATTTTTTTTTTTTTGATATTTCAAGAAGAACTGATTTTAATTATGATAAATAATTAATTTGGACATTATTGCCAAAACTTTTTGTAATATATTGAGTGGAATATTTCACAAGATTATAAATTTATAAAATGAATATTCAGAAATCTCTTTAATAGGGTTAAATTTATGGATCGGACTAGTGAAAAAGTTAAGCAACGCACATACCTACTATAACGTATGAGGAATGAAATATGGACAAATGTAAAATGTATTTGTATTTGTACTGTACAACCAAAAATAAAAATTTCCTTGTTTTTAAATAAGGTGGTTCCCGTATATTTTATAAAAAAATACATTACAACTGCGTCATTTTACGATTAGTTACAAAAATGTCGTTGTTACAAGTAGATCGTCGTAAATTAATTTGTAAATTTTGTCAGGAAAATCCAGACAAAAAAAAGAACGAGATTTTTCACTACTTCAAGGATCTTGGATTCAAAAAATTCTTTATCTACAAAACAATTAAACTGTTTGAGAATAATGAACCTGTGGAAAGAAAACCCGACTCTGGTAAAAAATGTCAACTACAAGGTAGCAAAGTTCGAATGAAATTGAAAGGTGAAACAGTGGGTCGAACTGCAAAATCGTACAGAAAACTGGGTAAAAAATATCAAGTTGCCCCAAAAACTATCAAGAAATATTTACAAAGTATGAATATTCAACGCAAACCCAAAAAATCGGCACCAGCAACTACAGACAAACAATTAGCTACAATCAAATCTAGATTAAGAGTGCTTTCCCAAACATATTTCGCTGCTTCTTCAGCTTATAAATGTGTGATGGATGATGAAAGTTATTTCACTGTTGAAGGTAATGAATGGCAGCCAAAATACTACTACGAGTCTCCCGATCACAATGCACCAGAAAAGGAGAAGTTTATTCATAAGACCAAGTTTCCAGGTAAAGTTATGTTGTGGGTGGCTATTAGCGAACGAGGTGTCAGTGACCCAGTATTTTTCAAAAGTGGTTTGGCGGTTAATGCGCAAACATACACAAACAAATGTTTACCTGTGCTTCAGAAATTTATAAATAAATATCATAAAAATGATAAAACGATTTTTTGGCCTGATTTGGCATCTTCACATTATGCCAACGCAACGTTATCTGATTTACGTCAACGCAGAATCGAATTTATACCTAAAGACTATAACCCACCAAATGTTCCACAACTAAGGCCCATTGAAACTTTTTGGGCAAATCTGAAGAGAATGGTATACAGCAATGGATATCGTGCCAAAAATGTTGAATATCTGATTAGAAAGATAAAAAGAGATTTCAAGAAGATTGATACATCAGGAACGCAGGCGGCAATGAAAAGAGTGCCAGAAAGGATCAGGAAAGCGAATCGATATGGAGCGCAAATTTTTCTGTAAATTTTATCTAAGAATTAAAGTTTTAAATAAATGATGGATTAAAATCATTTGATTAGTAAATAATTTTTTTTTTACTTTTTTTTGTTTGTCCATATTTTATTCCTCATACGTTATATAAAATATTATCTCGGCAACAAAAAATATTATGACATGTAGAACGTACCTACTAAATTTTCGTATAAATCATTAAATTTCTTAATCAAAATTGTTAGAATTTAAGATATAACATTTAATTATTGCATAAACAAACAAACAGTCTTTTGTTTGTTTGTGTTTATCTTTGCAATCTTTTCTGGGGCTCCAGGCATTCCCAACTCTTTCGCAGTTCGCTTATAACGTCCTGCCTACGTATTTAGCCAAATCGAGGATATACGGCTGGATATAGACCCGTTTTCGCGTAGACCAAGTTCACATTGCATTGCTTCATGCCAGCGTATAGTACTGACATGAAAGTTGAGTCGGCTCGTGGATTCCGCACTCTTAACCGGGGGTCATCAAATGATGAAAAATCCCGTTTGCACCCCGCCTTTATAGGGATTCGAACCCGGTACCTCCAGTTCCATCTTCAAAATATGATGAAATATCACGTAAACAAAACACACAAAAAAATGAATTTTTTAATATAAAGGATTTTAATGGTTCACACTTACTGTCTACAAAAAAACACTTTTAAATAACAACTAACAAAACAATAAATAACAAACGAGTCATACCTTGTTCACTGTAAAAAAAAACACAAACAGACACGCCCAAGCCATTGGTTAAATACAAATACACTCATAAGAGCACAAAGATGAATTGAACGTCGCCTAAAAAAAGTACAAGCAAACTTTAAAAACACATTCTGAACAGAAAACAAAATGTAATTGTATTTAGAACGTTGAAATGATGTAGCCTTACAAAGTATTTGGCCAACGACTGTAAGTGTGTACTCAACAATAAAAATTGTTTTTTTTTAGTGTTTTGTTTACATGATAATTCGCCATATTTTGAGGTATAAGGCCGGTATCCACGTTGAATTAAATTGTGCAACATTATTGTGTGACGTCAGAACATTGCACAATACTCAAATTTATTCAAGATTTCGGAGTTTTATTGTGCAATATTGCTGTCACACAATTATATTGCGCAATTTATTTGTACGTGAATACTGGCCTTTAGATTATCAAATTCTATGTTCTCGAAAAAAATGGGTGGAAAGGACATCAGCGACAAAGAAAAATCTGGTGTATCCGCTGTCATTGAAACTGGAAACTCTTATAGTGACATAGCCAAAAAATTGGGCATATTTTTTCTAAATACAGTGTAATCGACTTTTAAAAATAATATTTATGTGCTTTAAATGGATTTTTGGCCAAGGACTGTAAATAGAAGATTAAGATGCAAAATAAAATTTGTACTGAAACCAAAAACTTAAAAATGAAACTATTAATAATAGTTAATGGGTGGTTTAACAAAAACAAGGAAAGCAAATCAACAGCTTAGAAACAAAAATAAATGAAATTTTTAGCGCATTTACAGGAATCGTTTGATATTTCTGCAATAAACAAAAAAATTGCCATTTCAGAGCCCTTTGAACCTAACGAAACAACCGGAAGTTCTATGAAGAGTGGGAGTGTCAGCGAGTAAGATCCATCAATTTTCAAATATTAATAAAAAACAACTGAGGGACTTGAATCCGAGTTGGGGCATGCGGAAAATAACATTTCCATCAGCAGATCCAATGTAAGAAGGCCCAGAATTCAGTCCAGAAAACAGTTAGCAGAAAAAATCAAATCGGAATTTGTACCCGTTAACAGTTTATTGGGATGGAAAAAATGTTACCCGATTTACCAAGAAAAATTATCTCATATTATAATTTATTTTATTAATTTATTTTAAATTATCTTTTCTAGTATCGTAGCCTGAGGATTCCACTAGGAGTGGGAGTGCTGACATCTTATTATGTATTCCAAAAATTCCAAAAGAAGTGTACTAATTTAAACCAAAACATAATCGACGTTAGAGCTGATAATAAATTTATGACGAAAGATGAATTTCAACCATATTTCTGTTATAATTAAGTTTCATTTTTTTTACTTTATTTTGATTTAAAAAAAAAAATCTGTTTTGACTCTTTAAAAATTTCAATTGATCCCTTCGATACGGATCCTATACATTGGACTAAAGACGAAAATTTATGGTTTATGTATTGTAAAGGACTTGGCTGTTGTTAATGGTTATGCAGAAAGAAGTATAGCTCTGATCAAAGAATTTATTTATAGATTCACAAATAATGAAGGCCAAAATCCAATACTAATTACAAGTTGTGTTCGAACACAGGAACAAAATGCAAACTATCACTATTATTTATTGTTTTAAAATAACATTTTGTCAGACCTCTATGGGTTAATTCGATTTCAAAAAATGTGATAAAGATGACATCGAGCATCTGCGCTTATAACAAAGAATTTATATTTAAATTTACATGGAAAGAAAATGATTCATACCAAGCGCATAATTGAATTTTTTTTTTCCAATGCCAAGCCTTATAAGAACTAAAGTGTTATATAACTAAATTAATGTACTTCTGTCCACCATACGGATAGTTGACCGCCTACACAGTATCGAGTTCATAAATAAAACTAAAATTGATTAATCCATAACATATCACGCCGGTTGTTACTGAAAGATACGCAACAGAAAACAAAAAACCGAACAAAACAAATCAATTAACAAAATGACTCAAAAACGAAAAGCAGTAAAAAGTATTTCTTGAAGAAACCAAAACACACACAAAAACAATGATTGATGAAAAATTCCTGGCTGTACACAAAACAATACTCCGGCCTCTCAAAGACTCAAACCATCGCCGCCACATCAGAAACTGTGTGAGTAGCTGTTACACATCGTATTAATTAGAAATAAAAAACAATTTCTAAAAATACGACACATGTATTTTCTTTTAATAAAGAAAACTGAAAACGAAACATAATACACATTTATAAGAGACACCGGTATTTCGTATCTATATAATGTATAACCAAAAAGAAAACCTGATGATAAAACACCTTCAATTAATCAAAGTAATCTACTTTTATACAATTCATATATAATTCAGTGGTGCTTAACCTTTTTTTTTTCAACTATATGGAACACCCTTAATAAAATTTTCATTTTGATTGTAAATTATCAATTTGGCATGAAACCGGTTTTGCGCTCTCATTTCCATTTTTTTTGTTTTGTAAATCGATAATCTTGAAATGTAAAATGTTCACAAGACGAAAGGCGTCAAATGAAATCATTAACAAAGCGGAAAAGGAATTCTCTAACTAATGTTATAGTTAATACTTATGTATTTAAGGCGCATTTTTATCATAATGAGGGTTTATAACGATCTACTGTTTTTAACCTTTTTGAAAGATTTTAATTAAACTAGATTTTCATTGTAAGTACTGCGACTAAGGTTCGATTGGAGCCACATAGGATTCGTTTCGTTTCGGACCGGTTAGTTTTCGGGAGCACTGTAGTTTCTTTCCAGTATGATTTTTTTATATCTTCGATTATTCTGTCTTAAGTAAGTAATCCATTTGTTTTTTTTTTTATTGCTTTTAATAACTTTCTTTATTTAACTACTTACTGAATTATAATACATTTATTTAAAATCAAGCACAAAACTATAACCAAAAGGCAAAGTTAATATTTTTAGTTAATTGTTTTTACTGAAATGTCATCAACATAGGTTCGTTTTGTTTAACTTAATGACCGAAACAAAACGAACCTAATGTACATCGCATCACCTTCCGATTGTACGACTGAGCGCTCCAAGAGCGATCAATGATTAATCGCGGTGATGCTCTCATAAAACTCACCGTGATCATCATTTTATACCATATTTCGTAAAAAAAGAACGAAAAAAATGCGAACATTGTAATTTACTCCTGCTATGAAAAACAAATTTAAAAAACGAAGATTTTTTTTATGTTTTATACTTCTGTTTCATGTTTTTAATGGGTCCCATTTGAAACGCGATATTTTAAAACGTGATTTGACAAGACGCGATATTTCGAAACGCGATATTTGAAAACGCAATTGGTACAAAACGCGATATGGTACAAAACTCGATATGGTACAAAACGCGATATTTCAAAACGCGATATGGCACAAAACGCGATATGGTACAAAACGCGATATTTCAAACGCGATTTCCTAGTTCTGATCGTACATGTTCAATTTTATCATTTTGGTGAAGGAAAATTTTATTATATGAAGGAAGATTAATAATATATCGCGTTTTGTACCATATCGCGTTTTGAAACATCGTGTTTTGAAATATCGCGTTTTAAAATATCGCATTTCGAGCGGAACCCGTTTTTAACGTGCCATCTCAAACAAAATTTCTCGATTTATCACCCAAAATACAACTGGGCTGCATCGAAAAGCGCTAAACGTAATTTTATCCAGCGAATTAAAAGCAAGAGATTGGTCACATGAGAAATGAAAGCGGACTGGAAGGTGCAATAACTACTAAGAAATGACATTTGTTTACAATGGTTGTTTAGTGCATAACGAAAATAAGTTTAAAAATGTTTGCCACCCATATTTTTGTAATTTTCTATTTCGGTACAAAATCGTAATAATTTTTATGGTTTTAAGTTATAAATGTGCAATAAAAGTTGTATGTGTAACACAGTTTAATGTATTTTTTGTTCGTTTTTGTAAGTTTAAAAATATTTTTAATTTATCCCTCAGCATTTGTATCGGTTTTTATACTTACTTAAATGAAATTAAAACAGTTCGAAAAGCAAGCCCTCGAGCAAAAGAACATCCGAGGACTGAAATGATGTAGCTCCACACTAATCTATAGAGACCACTGTTTTATTGTCATAAGGTTACTATTATCAACAAAGCGTGAGTAGGGTTTAACCTAAGAACAAACTTTTTTTTGACTGTTTAACCTTCAAGACATTTAGATTATCCGGGCTTGCTGTCCATTTATAATTAGTACGCTCCACAGCGCAATGTGGATCTATCTGATTAGTGCATCTACAAAATGGATCCTTTTGGTCAATATTTTCAAAATTAACCCCTTTTGTAGAAAATATTTAACATTTTTAAAAAACACTAAAGTTATGTTGCACTTTTGAACACCATCTAGGGATTTTTGATTCTGCATGGTAAGGGGAAGTATTTTAACATTCTGTACCGGAAACCGTGACAAGATCAGAATTGACCAAAAATGGACTTAAGCCCTTTCGAAAAAGAACTTCTCGCAAAATTTAAGTAAGAGGTGGCACATAACTGCAGTGCAGTTTAACGATTTTAGCTCGAACATCCTAAATTTTATTCGATTGAACTAAATTGCGAACAATAATTATTTTAAAACCTCAATATGAAAATTGATCGACATTTTGATATCGCAAGTGCAACATTACTAGATTCTTACAAAAAGTAAAATCATACTTTGGGTTTTCGATCTTGTGATACATGTCATTTTGCAGTGAATAATAAAAAGTAACATCGGATCCGTCTTTGGCCTTTCGAGAAAGGATCTCAAACTTTGCTAAATTCGCTCATTAATCGAACCCAAATCGTGCCTGTTAATTGAAATCAATGTTTTAGCGCGCACGACCTACTTCCTTAACGCATGTAAACTTACTAGTACTATAACCAGACCAGCCCTCCGTCCTCGATGGCTACTGCTTAGATATAGGTAAGGGCCTTAAATGCTGTGAAAGAAAGGTTTTGGGACTTGGGAATGCTTTGAGCCCCAGAGAAGTTTGCAAAACTGATAAAGATGACTAATTAATTTGTAGGCAACATATTTAAAATTAATTTGAAATTCTTGATTCTTTCAACTTAATTTTGTTCAATGTTGTTACGAGTTTACTTGTACATATTTATTTTTAGGTAAGATTGGTTAATGTTACTCGTACATTAGTAAAACAATTTTTATTGGTTTAGGACTCTTTATTTTAATTTTAACTAATTAAAGCCTTAAGCGCTTAATCCACTGAAAAACGAAAAGAAAATCGGATTTAGTTTTTTCGGTATAATTCTAAAATTATTGCTTTGTTTTCGTTAAAATCTTCTGGTTCTTGACCGAATAGTATACCAGATATATTTTCAATTTAAAAAATTCAAAAAAAAATTTAATTCGCTGAGAAAATGAAAATTAAATTTTATCGGTTCTAAATAATTTTTTTGGACAAAAAAAATCAAATTCTCCTTTTCTCAGTCAATTAACAGTTTTTTTGAATTTTTTAAACTGAAAATAGTATTGCCTGATATATTCAGTCAAGAATCAGAAAATGTTAAAGAAAACAAAACAATAATTTTAGAATTATATCGGAAAAACTAAATCCGATTTTTCTTTTCCTTGTTCAGTGAGTAGAGTGCTTTAGCGCTGTTATTCGGACTCATTTTCAAAAGCGTAATGAAAAATACAGATTTCAAAAAATTCTTTCTTTTATACATAATCAAAAAATAAAGCAATCACAGTCAGGGCCAATTAAAACCGATTTTTTCAAGGAAACGCACCTCTATGTAATTTTCGAAAAAAAATTCCCTATCGATGAGTAATTTTGAGCCAGGGGTAGAACATAACAAAGTAACAATAGAAGTTAAATTAACGTTAGTAACGAAGGGTTAAATTAACTTCACAAAATTGCACAGGTAAAAAAAATACACCAAATTATTCTGCCTGAAAAATATTATGTTTTTTTTTGGCCATAAAAATTGTAAAAAATGTTATTTGGTCCTTTATTCCTTTTCGATTATACTTGAATGGTTTTGGTCTGAATTTCTATGCCTCATTTTGAAGTACCAATTTAAAGCAGAGCAACGGTTAAAACATTCTTTCTTATTTCCCTATTAGAATCTCTCTAAGTATTAGAATAGAACTTAAAAAGTTTAGTTAACCAAAGACATCCATGAAGAAGACCCGCCAATAGTCACAAACCCGTTTGACAAAGGAGGAGAGATAGTGCCTTATATTAGAAAAATCTAGAAGCGTTTTAGACTAGGAGATGGTGACAATGACGTTCTTCCATTTTATACCACAAGCCTTTTTAAGGGTTAATAATTAACCCTAAGATATGAACGATAGAAGGGTTCTTGGCCGCTGCACGCTTTCTGGCCATAAGGAAAATGCTTTTTCTTTTTGTGAAGAATTTTAGTATTTTTCCGTGATATTATACTGCCTGCCTTTGTAACATAAGGTAGTAAAACAAATTGAAGCTCTAATAACTGAAGGCAATAGGCATGCAATCCGCAGCGGCCGAAAGGGCTCAAAGGGTTAACTTAAAAATCAGAAAAATTACAGGGGATTTCCGGGTTTTCAAATTGCATACCGATGTACAGAATTAAAGTTTTAATCACAAAACCACTCTGGGAAAATTGGCATGCGCCTCTCGTATGACCAAGGGTGGAAAGTTTAAAATCACGGAAAACCTGTACTGAATGTTTACAGAATATTTACAGCGAAAGCTCTTAAGGTAAGAAAACACTAGTTAAGTACATTTTGGTTTTTTAGTACAATTTATGTATACATATATTAGTGATTTGTTTGCCCTAGCAGTTTTTGAGAAAGATTTTTTTAAAATAGTTTTGAGGTTTGATGAACTGACATGACTTAAAAAGTAGGTAGTACGACTTAAGGTACTGGTTTCCTTAGTCGTCCGATTTCAATTTTTTTTAATTTTTGAAGTTTAAAGACAATGTGCGCAGACTATTTAATATTTTTGCAATAAATAAAAGCACGGTTTATTGAGGTTTCCAATGATACTCATAAAAGTATGTGTTTTACTAATATATTCTCTAATTTCTGAAAACGTTTTCTTCAGGGGTACGACTTGAGCAACCTTACCATATTTAGATTTCCAAATTGTTAGTGGTAAATAGTGTTCGTTGAATGGCGTATGACAGCAAAATTATAATCATTATATTATTCAATATTTTCGAGATTAACTATTCGAAGTTTTGCGAAATCTGCTTGATATTTTTCAAATTAATTAAGACCCTTAGTGGTTTCGTTTTTTGAAAATTATTATAAGATTCCAAATTTATTCGAGTTTTCTGGGAATATTCCAAATTTTTAGCGAATGTCTGAGCAAGAATATTCTAGAAATATAAGACTATTCGACCATTTCGAGATTATTCGATATTTTCGAAATTTTTCGGGTTTCTCGATATTCCTCGAAATTTACAAGGGTTTGCAGTTGCATGCATTGTTATAGAATTGGTGATTTTATCCGAAACTTTCATAGTATTGGGTGTGTGAATTAATTCTTAGACTCGACATTTAGATTTCGCTACGTGAGATTGCGTATAGTTTGACAAGCAATTCCAATTGCATTTTGTAGCTGTCACAATTGTCAATATAATTCAGAGCAAAAAGTGTTATTTTTCATATTACGTCATTTTTTTGAAATCGATTTAAAATGGATCGTGATACGCTGTTTTTTCGAGGGGTTCTTCTTTTCTTTCTTGATTCCAAGAAAACTGCCGCTGAAGCTCACCGATTGCTTTCTGATACTTATGGTAATCAAACTCAATCGAGAGCAAGCTGTTTCAATTGGTTTCATCGATTCCAAAGTGGTGATTTTGACTTGACAGACAAAGAACTGCTAGGTCAGCCAAAAAAGTTTGAAGATTCCGAATTACAAACATTATTGGATTAAAATGCATGTCAAACGCAAAAATAACTTGCAATGCAGTTAAACATTGACCGATCAACCATTTCTCATCGTCTGCACGCAATGGGAAAGATTCGAAAGCTAGGAAGATGGGTCCCACATCAACTGTCCGAAAATCAATTGAGAGCACGAATTGAAGCATACAAAAAAATTTTGCTGAGTACAAAAAACATAGTTTTTGCATCGAATTGCTACTGGCGATGAAAAGTGGGTCTATTACGACAACCCCAAACGTAAAGCAGCTTACGTCGATCCAGGCCAAGCAGGACCATCGCAGCCAAAACGAGATATTCGTTGCGATAAGGTTATGCTGAGTATTTGGTGGGACCAGAAAGGTGTGGTGTATTATGAGCTGTTAAATCCAAATGAAACGGTTACAGGTGATCGCTACCGACGCCAACTGGACATTTGGTACGTGCATTAGACGAAAAACGGCCAGCAATAGCGAACAAAAACTAAAAGTTTTGTTTCATGATGACAATGCCAGACCACATCGTGCAAAAACCGCTCAAAACAAGGTAGAGCAACTCGGTTGGGATCGGCTTGAATAACCTACGTATTCTCCAGACCTTGCACCTTCCGACTACCATTTGTTTCGATCAATGCAAATAGGCCTGGCTGACGTACGCTTCCGAAACGCCGGAGAAGTGCGAGATGGCAGGAAGTCATGGCTAACGATGGCGAATATATTGGATAAAATATACTGTATCGTTATCTTTTAATAAACATTTCTCTTTTATAAAAAAAGTCTAATTAATTCACACCCAATAGCATTGAGCTATATACTTATTGATAAACTTGCAGGATGTCGAGTTACATAGATGACAATTTTTGGGAATATTTCAAATTTTCCAGCGTTTGATTAACTTTATCTTTATTAAAGCTTGTTAGCGAAAAGCTTTATTATTTTTAATAGCTTGTTATAAAGATTATTGTTGAAGACTTTCGGTACATTTTCGAGGTTATTGCAGAATTTCCAAATTATTCTAGAGATTTTGTTTCTACTGAAAATTATTCAAAGCTCCCAAAAGAAAATAATTCAGAGAAGCAAAGTTGTTATTGGAACAAAAATGTTAAAAACAAATTGTTTTTGACCATTTGCAGTCGTTTAAAAAACCAATAGACTCAAAAAAAGCTTTTATATGTGCCCTAAACATTGCTGCTACAAGGTATGGTCGATGTGACCCAAACAACGTTATTCGACTCATACAAGTCTTGCTTGTGACGTGGTGTGATGAATTAAAATAAAACGAATATGTAAGTTGCCTAAAAATTGGTAGTTGTGTTCTAACTTTCTGGGACACGTAAGTTAAGAGATAAAAGGAAGAGTTATGATTCGCTCAAAAAGTTGATGAAATTAAAAACTATTTTTGCTTTGCGCGTTTATTTTCTATTGAAAAATTTGTGTTTCTTTACGCATGCAGTGAATGCGTTGCATTCGTGGACCAGCCGCCTCTGATTGGAGCATATAACCAAAATTCATAAAATGATAGATACACCTTGGCACTGAATTTTTATTTTTATACTACTAGTAATTTGTAAAAGGTCTAAAATACTGGACTTTTAACATACCAAGTTTATTTACTTCATCACCTATTGAGTCTAAAGCCCTAGACAGACTATGGTTTAATAAATCCGATTTAGTGAATTTTCAAGATTAGCCGTAGTTAGATTCACAGTACTATTTAAGACTTTTTACACTTTCTCCCGTAGGCACTTGGCGATATACACTTAATACACAAATTTTTAAATTTTTTTTAAAAACACTTGTTAAATATTTCGCAAAATTACAAAAGGTTTAAAAATCACTCGATCGATTTCGGCTTGTTAGGCCATCATCAGGAGTATCTACTAAACTGTAAAAATAAAAATGTAGTTATTTATATAATAGTTGGAAAAAGCAAAAAATGAAACAAAAATATACAAATAAAAAATCTAGGAGTGGTAAACAATAAAAATGGTGAGAGCAAAAAACATTAAAAATTAAAAGGGGGTGAGTTAAACACAGGTATATGATTATTAATTATTGATTAGTCAACGGCTGAATAACAAAATTCCAGATGTTGTTTTTATTTTTATTTTTTTATTTTTTTTATTTTTTTTATTATAACCCGACGTATTAGTCATTTTATGGGATGGTGTGAGTATGGGAATAAAGCAGTGCGGGGTCGGTAATTGGTGAGAAACGGATTTCTCTCTGTTCGTTGAGGATATTTTGGTTAAGAAATATAGCTTTTCGGATTTCGTAAGATTCTAAGTTGTCTAAACGTCTGCTTTTTGGTTGTACATGTAATATTTCTGAATTGTTTAAACTGGATGTGTGATTTTCTAACGTTAAATGATTATAAAGGGATGATTCATGGCTACCAGATAAATGTTCTTTAACACTAACTTCAAAATTGCGCCCAGTCTGTCCGATATAAGAGGAACTACAATCATTGCAATTGATCTTATAAACGCCAGACTTGGAAAGGCGATCAATTCTTGGTTTGTTGTTAAAAATCATTTTCTTAATTGTATTATTGTTATAAAAACAAAGCTAATATCTGTATATTGTGTCACGATGTTACTAATCCGTTGGCTACTTTTTCCTATATACTCTAAGCGGCGCCAATTTTTCGGCATTGGGCTATCAGGTGGATAAATGTTAGCTAAAGCTTTATGTTTCAGTTTTCTATTTAATAGCTTTAATATAGTCTCAGCTGCATAATCGTTATTCGCTGCTATTTCTAAAATTATATTAAGCTCTTTGTTATAATTGGATTTGGTCAAAGGAATGTTTATTAATCTATCTAAGAATGAGTGGAAAGCTGACATTTTAATATTATGGGGATGGTTTGAAGAGTTAGGTTAATGGCGTCTGTATACGTGGGTTTTCGATAAATTTTGAACTCTAATGAAGAATTAATTCTGGTTATTGTTATATCTAGAAAGTTAATAGATTTTTCTTCTTTTTCTACCGTAAAATTAATGGTGGGATATTGAGAGTTTAACCAAGTGAGAAAAGAGGTTATTAGCCTATCAATTCCATTCCATAGACATAGTATGTCATAAACATATCTGTACCAAAATATTACATGACGGAAATAAGGATTGTTGCTTGATACAATCGTTTGTTCGAAGAAATTCATGAAAATTTCTGCTAACAAAGGTGACAGAGGGGAGCCCATCGGTAGACCATCAGTGAATCTGAAATATTTATAATCAAAGCAAAAATAATTTTGTTTAATACAAGTTTCAAATATCAGCTTCAGTTCATTCCATATACAACATCCCTATCTAAGTAAGTATAAACTATCTGAGACAAAATGTTAATTGGAATAGAAGTGAAAAGACTATGTAGCAACGTCAAACGAAGCTAGTTTTGAGTGTAGTGGAATATCAACATCCTGAATTTTGCTAATCAATTCTACCAAGTTTTTAACCGAAAAAGCCGAAATGAAATTAGTATGACTGGTGAAAAAGTTTGTGAAACCCTTACATAGCTTGAAGGCAGGTGCATTGCAATACGCTACTATTAGTCTAATCGGAATGCCTTCTTTATGGATTTTTATTTTGGGTAGTGGTTGATACACTTACTGACCAGTCTTAAATGACCTAGTATGGTCTCTATTGAGCTCTAATGCTTTGCTTTCTGTAATGCCTTTATCCGCTTAACACGCTATCAGGTCATGATCACGTAACTTTTTCTTAATCGTACCAATCACTTTAAGGTTATCATTAGAAGAAACAGGAGATTGAAAGGAGATAGAGGAGGAAGTGTTACCCAAGCCTTTCTTAATCTGTAACGCACATATTGATTTCAGTTGGGTTGACTGGTCGTATAAGGCAGTTTCGGCATCTATAGCGAGACTCTCAAATTACTGAACGCCGATTGTATTTGGCACAGGAGCAAAATTTACTCCATTGCTCAGCATTTGAACCTCTACGCCACTGAAGCCGACGGAAGACAAGTTCTTAAAACGTGAATGGAATTGGAAACCAGACCTACCACTATTACATCTATGGTTACTTGGATAAGCCATATCTCGCAACACATCCAGTTTAGCTTTTTGCTTTACATATTGAATATGTGAAATTTCTGCTACCTCGGCACGAAACTTATTATCCAACCAGTCAAACTCAACAGAATGCAATCGAGCCGCTAACTCAGTGTGAACAACTTTAAGATGGAGACATAAGTTGTTCCTGGTAGCATACCCTTTACGTAGCTCACTATTCCTCCAACTACTACGGGATAAATTAATAGCTACTACTTAAGCTTTATTTTGAGTTTAGTTGCTAAAACGATGTAATTGGAGTGTAAGTATTAGTTTGACAAATATTATGAAAACAATAACAGTTTAAGTTTATTACCCGTAATTTAAAACGAGTTTAGCTAAATCGGATTTAATAAATCGCAATCTGTCAACGGTATAAGTGACTCATCATATGCTTTTATGTTTGTTTTTTTTTAAATGGGCTGGTTAGCCCTACATTCGGTACAAGTACAAAATTGTTAGTAGGTGATTCTAGATCTTAAATAATAATTATTAGAATACATAAAGCTCAATTTTGATAAAGAATTATTTTTCGGTTAATTTTTAGCTACTTAATAAAATTAAAATGAATCTGCGAGGCCCAACCCATGATGGGTTGCGATTATGTATGCATTACGAGTATCGAGTTTCTCGAAATTGCAACAAAAACGCTTAAGAAGATTCTTTTTCTTTTCTTTGAAAAGAATCTTTTGTATCATTACGAGTTGTCTAGTCGTACCTACGAGTAAAACAACAACAACAAACCGCAATTATTTTAATTTCGAAAAACTCGAAACTCGTAATGCTTACATAATCGCACTCCTGATAGGGGGTTAAAGAAGTACTTCTTCAAAAGCGCAACTAGAAATTTTAGAGCGCAAATTTCTCTCAATAGCCGTCAAATATAAATGATAGACCTTCAAAATATAATCCCAATCTTAACTAATCTAAAAGTTATAATCTCTAGACTTTCAGTCTTCATTCATTTGCAAAAGTTCAAACTTCACACATCGTATTTTAATTTCTTGACTACAAGTTTTCAACTTCGTAGACTCCATTTTCTCCAAAATTAAAAAGAATTTGATTTTGAAAGTAAGGAAGATTCATTAGAAAAGTTGAATTTGATATTATTTGTTAGATTAAGATTTCATGTAGGTACTTATGTATACATAAATATGTTCAGATTTATTATATTTGCTTAAAATTGTGTGCAAAAAATGTATCCAAAAATGAACCAAGTTATGTAACCAATCACTTCTTATTTTTCGATTTCCTTCAATACGAAATCTCACATTGTCGAATTTTAGGGCCGCAGAACACTGATTACGAATTACTGGTCTGCAGCAGTGTTGCCAGATTTCTGAACACAAATTTCCCGTCACCGCAACAAAAAATCCCGATTATTCCCGTTTATTATAGGGAAAATTCCCTGAACAATTCCCGCAAGCGTGTACCCTTATATAAGACAAAAAAATTTAAAATTAATATTTTATTAAAAAGAAAATCGAATAATTAACAAAAATAAAGCAAATAATGCAAAATTATTTTAAATAAAAGTAATAACATAAATATTCTAAGTGCTACCAACAAATAGGAACTTCAATAAAGCGTGTTTTTATATAATACCTATTATGCAAATAATTATTGTTGATATAGGTTTGTCGAGTAACCGCATTTATATTTTTATTTTGCATCGCAATACAGAGTCAATATAAGCTTGGCTGCTTTGGATAAATTAGGAAACACGTAATCCCAATTTATTGCCTTCTTCATCGATATCTCATTCCAAAATTATTTCTGAAAGAACTAGCAGCTTGTCTTTCACATTAACTGGAAGTTCGATTGGTAGATCCCCATTTATCTTCCAGGCGAAACTTATCACACACATGCTCTATAGATTCTTGTAGACCGGAGAGTGTTTTCGAAAATTTTCATTTTGAAGCATCTAGAGCCACTTCTGGATTTAAAAATGCAACGGTTTTAAAAAATTCATTATTTAGAAGAAACTTTTGGATGATCGTATAAATACATCTCTCTGCGAATTTACGGCAATGATATCTTATGATCAATTTTGGCCATCTGATAAGTAACTAGGGCTATTGATAGGTTTGTTCTGTGTTTAAGTAATCGGTGAATTCGGTGCCACCATTAAACTCCTCAATATCAAGCTTAGTTTGAGTATTGACTATATTTTCAAATGGTAAAATCTTGTCGGATAATATTTCGGTAATAATGCGTTTGATTTTAAAATCGTCCTAGCGACAAAAGTAAAATTTGTTTTACTCTTAGAATAGCTTGTGGATAAGAATACTATAACTTTGAAAAAGAGCATTCAATTAATTGACATAGTGTAGAATATTTTCTAAAAACAACAAATATGCTTTCATTTCGAATTTTTCAAAATTTTGTAAAATCTGGGTGGCTTTCTTCCGTTTGGTGTAATTTCATTCATAAACGAAAAAGTGGTTTACCCTTAAAACATTCCAACTTTTTAAAATATTTGTGATACATGGGTGTATAAAAAGCCATCTAGTCGATCCTGGTGAGATAATTTTTCTTTTTACGATTTCAAAATATTCTTGAAACTTCGACAATACAGCTGCACTTTTGGGACTTTCCCTTTGCTCCCTTTTGGGACAGAAAAATTTCAATTTCAGACGGTAGAAATTCGATGGCCGATTTGATTATTAATGATGAAGAATGGCAAATGCATTTAAATAAAACTATTGGATGGTTGATATCATTCTGTAGCATTGTGTAAAAGGAATTTTTACAGCCAATCATTACTGCGGCAGTATCAGAGGCCATTCCAATAATATTTTGCAGTATATTTGGAGGAATATAATATTTTGTGGAATGTTCCAATTTACAAGACAGCTTTTGAAATGATTATATAAAGTTTTGGCGGTGCAATCGGTAGCATTAATGTTAATTAATTGCAGCAATTGTGTGTTGGCTTTATTATTGTCTACGTAATGGGCGAGAACCAAAGATTTTTTTTGTTGCTTAAGTCGGTAGATTCATCGACAAAGATTGAAAAGTTATTACCTAAGTTAAAAGTTTAAATCGTTCATAGAAATGAAATATAATTAGATAGTTTATAAAACTACTTTCAGTTCTCCTTAAACACTTGTTAAACAAACTAATTAAATTAAAACATTTAATTTAGATTTTTTTTAAATTAATATATTTTCGGAAACACTGTGTTTCCATCATCAGATTATAAAAGTATCTCAAAGATAGTTTATATATTTGCCACAAACAATTGAAAGTATTAAAAATCCCGCATTTTGGGAAGTTTTTCCCGTTTTCCCTTTTGAACTGAAAATTCCCGCAAACGGGAAAATATCCCGTAATCTGGCAACACTGGTCTGCAGTGTAAATCGGCGAAATTAATCGAATAACATGACATCTGGAGATTTTTTGTTAAATCACATAACAGAAAACACAATAAATAAATAAAAGAAAAAAATCGATTTCTTATAAACACAGCACAAAGTTTCTTCTCTTTCTTTCTTAAACCAACTGGATGGAGGATAGTGGTGTGGTGAATGGTGATATCACTTTCACAACTAAGACATAAGAAATTTATTTCGTTGGATGGAGCGCTCCTCCGCAACAAAAATACCTATTCAATATGTATAAGAAAATGCATGCTTAATTAATGTTTTACCTCGATAATTGTAATATCCATCATCGTTGTTTTTCTCACAATAACCCAATGTTATAATGAAATATTGCACTAAAAATATTAATAAATATTTCTTCATTTTTTTTAACTCTTATATTTATTTTTGCTTTATAAATAAGAAATTGGATTTTTTTTATTTTTTTATTTAAATCCCACTACTAAAGGTTCACTTTTTCATTGCACACACAAAAACATAAAAACACAAAACTTCTTCTAAAAAAAAGGTAAAAAATTATAACTTTTAAATTATTTCTTTTATATATCAATATATCTAAATAAAACAAGAAATTTATTAAATTAAAAACTTTTTAAAATAATTTTGGAATGCTTTTTTAATTATTTATTATGTTTAATTGGATCAAAATCCTTTAAAACTTTTTTTTTCACCACTTTACTTCTTCGAATATCTCAAATGTCGCACAATCAAGACGCGAATACACAAGACAAGACAAGAAGACACCACACAAGAATGAAATAACAAATCGAACGAAAATAAAAACAAGACAAAAAATCATTTGCAAAATGGGAAATTTTTTTAAAACCTAATTATTAGGGTAATTGTCTAATTTGTAAAAAAGGGAAATTTTTCGATTTTATGGCGAATTAATTTAATTTTGCATATTTTCGATATTTAATTGTTTTGTTTTTTATTTTTATTTATCGGCGTTAGTGTAAACACCATTATCCATATATATACCAAAATAAATAGGAACTATTTTCGTTAAACGCATACATTTTAAAACGTAACTGGCGAAATAATTCCAATTCGCCGTAAAAATTTAACATAAAACGCACTCAGTATTGTAATTCACGAAACTGTCACCGAATGTGACGTGGCCATACTACTATTTTCGCCGTACATACCACTCAAGAGAAGACGTGAATTATCATTTCTTCTACGATTTTATTTTAATTTCGTACCCGGTTATAAATTAAAATACATCTTTTGTTGGTCAAAAACTATATAATGTTCAATTAAAGTGTATAAAATACAGTGTGGCATTGTAACACAAATAAATTGGTAAGTAAAAAAGTTAACATTGAGTTGGAAGATTTTTGGAATGACTGGGCACGTCATAATGATTGTCTAATTTAAGTATTCTGATATTTTAGATCTAAATATATATATATATAAAATAAAAAATGACGACGTACGAGGAATACATTCAGCAGAATGAAGATCGCGACGGTATACGATATACGTGGAATGTGTGGCCATCGAGTCGTTTGGATGCAACACGTCTAGTGGTGCCTCTCGGTTGCTTATATCAACCGATTAAGGAGCGTAATGATTTACCACCAATTCAGTATGAGCCAGTTTTGTGTACACGACAAACTTGCCGGGCTATTTTAAATCCAATGTGCCAGGTGGACTATCGCGCCAAGTTGTGGGTGTGCAATTTTTGCTTCCAACGCAATCCAGTGAGTAACTTTGTTCTTATATTAATTGTTGAAGACAAATGATGTAATATTTCGTTTTCTAAATTCTAGTTTCCACCACAATACTCAGCTATCTCGGAACAACATCAACCAGCCGAATTAATTCCAGGATTCAGCACAATTGAGTATACAATTGTTCGGGCCCCATGTATGCCTCCAGTATTTTTATTTGTCGTAGACACATGCATGGATGACGAAGAATTGGGCGCATTAAAAGATTCACTACAAATGTCGTTAAGTTTGCTACCGCCTAATGCCTTAGTTGGGCTCATTACGTTCGGAAAAATGGTTCAAGTACATGAATTGGGGACCGAGGGTTGCTCAAAGAGTTACGTGTTTCGTGGCACGAAAGATTTAACTGCGAAGCAAATACAGGAAATGTTAGGAATTGGCCGTGGTGGTGGTGGTGCACCACAAGGACAAGGCGCTCCAGCCAATCAACCTATGCAACCGGGAATGAATCGAGGTCCAGGTGGTCAAGCAATCCCTTCGGCCAATCGCTTTTTGCAACCAGTTCATAAGTGTGATATTCCACTGACCGATTTGTTGAGTGAATTGCAGCGCGATCCATGGCCCGTGTCACAAGGTAAACGTGCGCTCCGGTCAACCGGTACTGCCTTATCTATTGCAATTGGTCTACTAGAGTGTACCTACCCAAATACTGGTGGTCGCATTATGTGTTTTGTCGGCGGGCCATGTTCCCAAGGTCCAGGTCAAGTTGTTAACGATGATCTTAAACAACCAATTCGATCACATCACGACATTCACAAGGATAACGCTAAATACATGAAGAAAGCGATTAAACATTATGAAGCACTTGCGGTTCGGGCTGCAGTCAATGGGCATGCAGTTGATATTTATTCATGTGCGCTCGATCAAACTGGTCTCATGGAAATGAAGCAATGTTGTAATTCGACGGGGGGACATATGGTTATGGGTGACTCATTCAATTCAACTTTATTCAAGCAAACATATCAACGTGTATTTGCTCGTGACTCAAAAGGCGAGTTAAAAATGGCATTTAATGCAACCGTTGAAGTGAAATGTTCTCGCGAACTAAAAATTGAAGGAGGTATTGGATCGTGTGTCTCGCTGAACGTGAAAAATGCTTCTGTCTCAGATTCAGAAATTGGAATGGGTAATACGTGCCAATGGAAACAATGTACTTTAACACCGTCCACGACTATGGCTTTCTTCTTTGAGGTTGTGAATCAGCATGCCGCACCAATACCTCAGGGGGGTCGAGGATGTATGCAGTTTATCACGCAATATCAGCATTCCAGCGGGCAACGGCGGATTAGGGTTACAACTGTGGCTAGGAATTGGGCAGATGCAACCACAAATCTACATCACATAAGTGCTGGATTCGATCAAGAGGCGGCCGCTGTTTTAATGAGCCGAATGGTTGTGTATCGGGCCGAATCGGATGATGGGCCTGATGTTCTACGATGGGTCGATCGAATGTTAATCCGGTTGTGTCAGAAATTCGGCGAATATAGTAAAGATGATCCAAATAGTTTTCGACTTGCTGAGAACTTTAGTTTGTATCCACAATTTATGTACCACTTGCGTCGATCACAATTTTTGCAAGTATTCAACAATTCGCCGGATGAAACAACATTCTATCGACATATGCTGATGCGAGAGGATCTCACTCAATCGCTGATTATGATACAACCAATTTTATATAGTTACTCATTTAGTGGGCCGCCAGTGCCTGTGCTATTAGATACATCATCAATTCAGCCCGATAAAATATTGCTTATGGACACATTTTTCCAAATTTTAATTTTCCACGGCGAAACTATAGCGCAATGGAGAGCGCTCAAATATCAGGATATGCCAGAATATGAGAATTTCAAGCAACTTTTGCAAGCGCCTGTTGATGATGCCCAAGAAATTTTGTTGACCCGGTTCCCAATGCCACGGTATATTGATACGGAGCAAGGAGGATCGCAAGCTAGATTTTTGCTTTCGAAAGTCAATCCATCACAGACACACAACAATATGTACGCGTATGGCCAGGTAAGATTATTCGGCGTTCCATAAACATTTGCATTTTTATTTTTGTAAATGTGCAAGTCCATTTTATAGCCTGTTTCCAATTTGTAATTTGTTGTGAAACTTTGAGCTTAGTTAAGCGCAAGTTTTAATTCTGTTATGTTAGGAGGAACAGAATTTGGCGCATTTATTTATGATTTTGATCTAATTTAATTTTTATTTTTTATTTATTTTTTGCTGTGAATTATTGAAAATTATTATAGCCGATGGATCCAACAGGGGTATACAACAATTTTTTTTTTACAAACATCGCTTCTTTATAAAAATTCTGATTTTATCGTTAAATTTAATTTTTTCTTGGGTATTCTCTTAAATAATTATTCTCTTTCTTCTGAATCCGATGCCGACTCGATTCTCTCGAATTGATTTGAAGCTCTGGATCAGAAAGCCGTAGGATAAGCAAAAACATTTTTTTTTCGTTTACACACACTGTATATAGTAAAAATAAAAATCACACACGGTACTTTGTCAAATATCTCATTTTGGGTCTGTTTTGGGATTAAATTTTAAAATTTCGTTTGAGAGCCGCCAGCTCTATCAATTTTAACCGAAACTAATATTTTTTGTTATTGATTTATTATTTAAAACCATTAACACAGATTATAATACGTAGTCGCATGACATAATTCTTACCATAATCCATCATTTGTATTGTATATACATATTACATTAACTCAGGGGGGCCCAATAACCAAACCACTTAAAAATTTTACTAATTAATTGTTTTTATTTATTTATTTAGGATGGTGGTGCACCAGTACTCACCGATGATGTATCACTACAAGTGTTTATGGAGCATTTAAAGAAATTGGCTGTATCATCGACAACATAAGAGAATTATCAAAATTTGAGAAATTGTTTTGTATTTGTAAACTGAGTCAGAATTTATTAAAAATTTGTATTTGATAGGCCGGAAAACTCTTTAGCGTGTCTGAATAGGAGCTTTCAATACAATAAATTTTTAAATTTTTTTTTTTGTAAAACTATCTAACTGCATAATATTATATTATTTTAGAAAATATAAAATTATTTGATTATATTTAATGGATGTTTTTATTTGAGACCGCGGATCGACTACTATGTGGTAGTTTTACAAGTGGGCGTCAAATTGAAGACGCGCTACTCAGTTAATTTATATATTAGTTTTAATAAAAACGATCAAAAATATTTGACAGCGGTGGGATTCGAACCCACGCCTCCGAGAAGACTGGTGCCTTAAACCAGCGCCTTAGACCGCTCGGCCACGCTATCATATAATGTTCATACTACAAATTTTAGTCGAATTTTGTTTTTATCGTTTCAAATATCTATAAATAGTAATTTGGCTTTCGATAATGTTTATGACTTAAATTTATTGGCACTTGTGCTTACTATTGCTTTTGCTTCTTATAATCTTCAACAGTAAAGATACAATATTTAGATAAAGAAATCTAATCGGTTCTATGGTGTAATGGTTAGCACTCTGGACTTTGAATCCAGCGATCCGAGTTCAAATCTCGGTAGAACCTTGTTAAATTTTTTATGAGTATGAATTTAATTTTTTGTAATTGATAAATTCGGAGAATATGTTTTACATCCCCAATAAGAATAATGAAATTCCTAATTTTAATGTGTACTACTAGAATGAAGCATTCAGGCGCAGCAGTTTTAGTGCGGCATTACTAACCTGTGAACCCAAATTGAAATAAGGTTATGAGAATTGAATTTTTATGAATTGTTTGTAACCAACTGCATAACCTTATGTAATGTTAATGTTACCTCTGGGCCTGTTTGATAATTCGCACGGTACGGTGCAGTGCGTACAGTTTTCCTTGTCTCCTTTGATTTATTTTCTGTAGGCGAAATAAAGAAAAAAATGTACACTGCACCGCACCGTGCGAATTATCAAACAGACCCTGTATCTCAGCAGCCTTAGATAATTTTCAGTTTTGTTTTAAGTCAAAGAATAAACAGCACGTGTTTGATAAAGGCAAAATTTCGGATGCCTTGACTGGAGTGCGACAAGGAGGTCATTCGTCAGCTCAATATGGCGCAACGTAGCTGTCTGTATTATAAATCAACCCAGCTATTAGCATACTCTGACGATATTTGCATTCTGGGTCGCAACATCATCTCTCTGAAAGAGGTCTTCCTCCCATTGGAATTAACAGCCCAACAAATAGGCCTTCAGATCAATGAAGCGAAGATCAAATACATGGTGACCGCGAGAAGGCAGATTCGTGGGAACTTCATTTCAGGAGATACTCAATATGAAAAGGTGAATGAGTTTAAATACCTAGGATCACTTGTTAAATCTTCGTTTGTTAAAATCTGGGGTTATAACTTATATCATTCCATTCATCCAGCGGAAAGAGCAAGAGGTGGTTCGGCATTACTAATAAAAGAAAATATAATACACCATGTAGAAACCAAAATCGAAGAAGAAACAATGCAAAAGTCGCACATCAAACTATTTAGGAATCTAGACTTACGACATCAAAGGGTAAAGAATTGTTTCAAACAGGGCAGGCATCAAAATATGAATTTTACTCTGGTGATTCCCCAACAAACTGACCCAGTGACGAAGCTAAGATACCGGACCTAATAAACTTTTATGTATATATCTCAGAACTACATAATCACATTGAAAACAGCAATTCTCTAGTATCGCATCACTCACCGGTTATCATGGCAGTCACTGAAACGGTAATTCAAAGGGAAAGTGCACCCAGATTAACAAATTCAAAAACAAATTGGGGCGTTTTTCGTGAATTAATGGAGGAAAAAATCAATCTCCATGTACCGATAAGAAATTCTCGACAATTGGAAGACGGATTGGAGCAACTCAATGAAATAATTCACTAGCTTGCATTGGTAAGCACCCCCATATTACAAAATAAGTGTTTTTATCACAATGGAAACTAAAACAGTGTAATTCTACTTTTATAATTATTTATTTAAAGTTAAATTTGAAAATAACACGTTGTTTCTCAAAAGAATACAACTAGACAAGTGAAGTAAAATTCGTAATATGTACATTATAATGGGGATCCGCTCGAAATGCGATATTTTAAAACACGATATTTCAAAACGCGATATGACGAAACGCAATATGGTACAAAACGCGATATTTCAAAACGTGATACGGTACATAATTGCGATATGGTACAAAACGCGATATTTCAAAACGCGATATTTTAAAACGCGATATGGTACAAAACACGATATTTTAAAATTAAAATTTTAAAATAATAATAAAAATTAAAATAATAATAATATTATTTTAAAATAATAATAATTATTAATCTTCCTTTATTTAATAAAATGTTCCTTCACCAAAATGATAAAATTGAACATGTACGATCAGAACTAGGAAATCGCGTTTTGAAATATCGCGTTTTGAAATATCTCATTTTGTACCATATCGCGTTTAGTACCATATCGCATTTTGAAATATCGGATTTTGTAATATCGCGTTTTGTACCACATCGCGTTTTGTACCATATTGCATTTTAAAATATCGCGTTTTGTACCATATCGCGTTTTGTACCATATCGCGTTTTGTACCATATCGCGTTTTGAAATATCGCGTTTTGAAATATCGGGTTTTGGCAAATCAGGTTTTAAAATATCGCGTTTCAAATGGGACCCATTATAATGGCATGTTGTCAAATGAACTAACTATATGAACATGGAAGAGTGACGTTACAAAATTGAATTAAAATTACTCTAACCAACACGGCCTCTTAATTTTTATTAAACTTTAACTTAAATTTAAATTCGCACGATACTTCACAAACAGCTTTTGGTTGAGTCCCTTCGTCATAATATCAGCTAATTGATCTTCCGTTCGAATGTATTTTAGATTGAAATCACCATTTGCAATTGATTCTCGAATGAAATTGAATCGTTTATTCTTGAAAGGGCGCATGTCCACTTTTTGTCAAAATTAGTATTATGACGGTTTTGTATCATAGACACTTACAAACGTTTTATGACAAGACGAAATTACCATATGGTTAATGGAACGCCACCTACCTTGCAAAAAAAAATCATTTATTCTAGAAAGGGCACATGTCCAGGCCATGTGCTCTTTTATACTAAACTAATATTTAAAAAGAAGAAACGTGAAAAAGAGAGAGTTAATCATTAGTTATGTAACGATTATCTTTCTTGTAACAATTAACCGTAATTAACATTAAATAATTAAAACAAACATCGACATCATTTTAATATATAAATTTTTAATTTGTATAATTTGAAATTTATGATTTTTAATAAATACACATTCTGTTTTTGATTTTAGAAATTATTCCCTCTTAGGCTGTTTACAGAATGGTTAAAAATGAAATAAAGCTGAATTTTAGGGTTATTTTTCAATTATTTCAAGATAAACGATTCGTTTATTCTAGAAAGGGCTCATGTCCATGCTTTAAAAATGAGCATAAAAGCTGAAATAATTGACAAATAACCTCAAAATTCAGCTTAACACTTCATAGCGACTCACATTTTCATCAACAAACTCAAATTCCCTCCTAAACTTATTTTTGTTGACAATATATATTTTTTTTTTTATTTCCTGAATAATTTGAAAAAGTGGACATGAGCCCTTTCAAGAATAAACGATTCAATTGTATTTTACATCAATGTGTTTTATTCGTTTGTATTCTCGCGGTTCCTCTGCAACTTTAATGCACGATTTATTGTCTTCATAAATTGTAGTACATCTGTGGCGGCAACCCTACCGTCAAGGCAAGTCATCAGTAAAAACGACATCACCTTTTCGTGGTCTACTGGGTTGATAAAACCACGGTATTCTAAAACGACGGAAGTCTAAAAACAAAAGTCCAAAATCCGAAGCCAACCTCGAACGAAGTAAAAACCATGAGAAAGAAATATAAAGTTGACGACCTAACAAAATCAGCATTCATCGCATCATCCGAAGTGTAATATTCTTTGTGTAATTAAATAAATCGATTAAACAATCATCATTTTATTAGTGAATAAAATACGAATCGGTGTATATTAATTATTGGTTGCTACACGCACGTGTATAAACATAACCTTTTGCGAATATAGTGGGGTGTTAATCGAGGGAACACGCATAGTCATCCTCGTATCGACACATATCCACACATCCACATTCGATATTTAATTCATTAAGCAAGCTTCGAAGCCACTTGCCTTCACAAATCCCACTAGCCAATGCGATGTATTTGGCCTCTGTTGATGACAAACTAACAGTGGATTGCTTTCTCGTAGACCACATTGCCAAACACTTTTTAAACATAACCGGATGTTGATTTCCGGTCATTTTTGCCGCCTGCCCAATCGGCGTCGATATAACCAACCAATGGTTCAGCATACATAATGTTTTTATCGTAGTATCCGTTTTGCATACATATTTGAAATGTTCACTTTCATAACAACATTGAAATCGGCTAAAATAATTCGTAGCTACACACAAATCCAGACGAGTGATTAATGTTGCATATGTTAGACATCCCATGAGTTCTCGATATGGTTCTCTGCAATTGTTTAATTTTCCATTTTGTAATGCAATGCCACCCTCGATTGGTGTCGCTATCTCCTTGCTTGACTCATACTGATTTCATTCTCACCTTGTTCGATATGAACACCAAGGAAAGCGTATGCCCTGCCTATGTCGATCATTCCAAATTCCCTTGATAACAATTGTTTAACAGTTTCAACTGTTTTAATATCACTACACACAATCAGCAAGTCATCAACGTACAGCAATACGTAACATGATATTCCATTTGCGAACCTGATGTATAAACAACGATCTGACAAGCTGCTTTTGAATTCAATATTTTTCATAAATTGATAAAATCGGCCGTTCCACATTCGAGAGGCTTGTTTCAAACCATATAACGACTTCTCCAATTTACAAACTTTTAACGTTCCATCATTGAATCCTTCTGGTTGATTCATTTATAGATCCTCGTTCAATTCTCCATTTAAAAATGCACATTTAACGTCCATTTGATGTACATGATAACTACAATGTACCGCAATCACCAAAAATACACGAAATGTCATCAGTTTCGCAGTTGGTGAATACGTCTCATTATAATCTAAGCCCTTTTCTTGTATAAACCCTCTAGCAACTAGTTTGGCTTTGTATTTAACTATATCACCATTCGATTTGTGTTTCAGTTTAAAAACCCATTTATTCGAAATCAATTTTCGACTTTCGGTAAATCACATAATGACCATGTACCGTTTTTATTTAAAGATGCATATTCTTCGTGAATTGCATTCTCCCACTGTGGCTAATCTGGTTGTTGCTTCGCTTCTTGAATTTAAGTTGGATCATTTTGTACGTATTCCTGAGCTGATAGAGGTAAATGTGCCGAGTATTCCCAATCACCATAATGTTGAACTGGCTTTATTTCTCGATTGGACTTACGTAGTTCGATGTTATCATTGTCATCCGTGCAGTCCGTACTAACACTGTTATCTATTGATATCTTTTTTTTATCGTTGAAATGTTCATCAGTTGTATTAATAGTACCAACTAATGTTTCGTCATCATTTTTATTGGTTTGTTCGCTTACGGCCTCTGAATCTGGTATTTCGATTATTTTTGCTTTGTTCAGAACTGATCTTTAATCAAATATTACATGTCGACCAATAACTAGTTTATTTGCATCCAGATCCCATAATCTACATAAAATCCCATAAAAATACAAATTTATCGTTTTACAAGAAATAATAAAAAATCTTTTTTTGTTTAATTAGGTACATTTTTATCAAATTAATAGCGGTGTTCCCTCTGCGGACTCTTATGACAGCCTGGATGCGTGTGCTCATGCTTCCAATTACAAGATCAATCATTTCCTGGGGCAAGTTCTCCCACTCTTCCACCAGGGCTAATTTCAATTCTGAAATATCCTTAGGTGCTGGACTCTTCTGGTGTACCTTTCTTACAATAATGTCCCAGATGTGTTCTATTGGATTCATGTCCGGGGAACGCGCTGGCCAATCCATTTTGGTAATACCGACATCATTAAGGTATTCTTGCACTATCCGCGCCGTGTGAGGCCGGACGTTATCGTGCATAAAAATGAAATGTTCGCCTATGAATGGGGCAAAAGGCATTACATGAGGCTCTAAGATCTCTGTTATGTACCTATGTGCGTTAAGAGAGCCGTTTTCGATTACCACCAGCTCCGTGCGTGCTCCCAAACATATGCCACCCCAAACCATAACGGACCCTCCACCGTATGATACCGTCTCGGAGAAGTTCGCTTGGTGGTAACGTTCCCCCCGATATCTCCACATCCTCTCCCTACCATCAATGGAATTAACACAAAAACGGCTTTCATCACTGAATAAAACTCTTCTCCACTCATCTGACCAATCTCGGTGCTGACGAGCAAAAGTTAATCTGTTTGCTCGGTGGCTCACCTCGAGTTTCGGCGCTTTGGCTGGCACATATGACTTCAGACCAGCTTCATTTAACCGTCTTCTCACTGTACGTTCACTGACATGCACGTCACGGACTTCTTCTAAAAGATTTCGGGTCTGAACAGCAGTTTGGCGACGATTCCGTAAAGTTTGAACCTTTATAAAACGATCGTCTGTGGCACTGGTTGTCCGATTCCTGCCTTGTCCTCGCCTCCGCACGTAAAATCCCGTCTGTCTTTATCGTTGAACATTGCGGTGAATCACAGATTCTGACACACCTAACAAGCGACTCACTGAACGGTAGGTGTGCCCTTCCTCTATCATGGTTACAGCTCTGGCGACTTCAGTTGCCGGTAAGTCACTCATTTTATATTCAATACAATGTAAACTCTCTAACGGTAAACAGTAAAATGAGCACAAAACGCAATATGGCCGTGAAACAAAGTTGTTATCGGAAACGGTTAACGCGTAAAATGTCAACAAACACTTAACAGGTTATAATTAATTGTTAAAATATTGAAAATTCTCAATATTTCTTATAAACTGATTTATTAAGAGGATAGTTATCCAAAAATATATAGCACTTATAGGCATACCGAAGAAAGTTAAAAAAAAAATTGCTTTTATTTATGTTCCTCTAATTTTGCCGGTGTGTGTCTGTATATGTATGATGTGATGTGGCATAGTCAATCATGATTCACTTCAAGGATTTCGCATCCAATTTCTTACGATTATCCGCAGGAATGTTATTATAACATGTTGATCCAAAAATTCGAATATCTGATAAATTTGGTTTCGTACCATACCAAAGTTCTGCTGGCGTTTTATCGATAAACTGTTTGCCTAATGCAGACGTCGGACATTGATTTTTTAAATAATTTGCTGCAAATAAAGCTTCATTCCAGAAATACCCTTTTATTCCGCTCGCTAGCAACTTGGTTTTAGCTTTTTCTTGCAAAGTGTGTGGATTAATTCCAAACTTCGACTCGATCGTAACTGCTTATTCGGTGGGAATCACATTTTTGTTTGTTTACCATGATTCACAAAATTGCGATTCGGTGTTTATTTTTCAGAAACCATTTTTCTTGAAATTCACTTTTTCATGTCGAAAACATTTAGGTATCCTAAATCCTAGTCGAAAATGCAGCATGATTTGGTACACATTCGATCGTTGCTCACTTGAAAAACCAGCAAACACATAACAATCAACATAAAATGAGCTTTTTTGTTTGCAACAAATTGTAATTTCTTATCGAAAGAAATGTACGCACAATCTTTGACAAAATTTACTTCAAATCCCCGATTGGCCAAAGCAACGTGTCATTAATTAATCTCGCTTTAAATTTATCGTTCAAAAAAGTTTTAATTTTTATGTTGCCTCGCTGATTCGATTTCGATTGTTGATTTTTCTTTGCTACCTGGATTATTAGTTCATTCGTATTCATTATTTCACTGAAATAATGTTTGCTATTTACCATGTGCTCCGTAGCACCAGAGTCCAATATGAATTTAATCAACGCTGAATCATCGTCCCGATTCTGCCCCCATGTTTATACACTCTTCTTTATTACTGTTTCTGTTGCATATATAGCGGCCAAAAACTACATTACTATGCAAAACAAAACATTAACGTCGGTCGTAGCAAAAATATTTATATCGCGCCGCTTAAGCGAGATATTGCTCGTTGCTGAATAAAATATTTCGCACACGCATATATATATATCGACAATATCGATTATCGATATTTATGGCGACTGCTGAAGGCAACCAAAAAAATATTTAATTATAAAAGCCGTCCGCAATCTATAATCCGGTCAGTCAAAATCTCAAAATTAATACTGAAGCAATCGGTACTCTATTAAATACAAAATAGTGAAATCTAAATAAAATTAAATCATACAAACTAAATACAAAAACGTGAAACTAAATTAAATAAATAAATATATCATGAATTAAAAACTAATAAAATATAATTGTGCGTTTCATTTATGTACACCGAAATCCCACTATAAATGGTGACCCCGACATGCGCATAACGGTTTCAACTAATCGTAATAAAAAATAAAAAAAAACGTATTCTCTGATCCGCGTGCACAAAATAAACTCATCAAATATTCGTGAAATGTGTGAAAATAAAAACAAACGAAGACATTAAAGTGCTAAAAGTATTATCTAAAAATATTTAAAATATTCTCCATAGCTACTCGCATTTTAAATATAATAACACAAAAACATATTTATAATATTAAATGCTCTATAATTAACAAGTGCTGTGAAAAGGTGAAATTATCAATATAAAAAAAACGCAATACAGCAATTATTGGTTTCAATGAATTAACATAACCCATGAACGTTATAAAATAAATAAAATTTTAGTAAACAGTATCTAAGTACATTCAAGTGCGTGCAATAAAAAAAAAAAAAATTAGCTGCAAAATAAAATTACACAATTGCTCACAATAAAAAAAAAAAAAAAAATATATTATCAGGAGTACAAATTGAAAATGCGGGATTTTTTCTATTTTTGAACGTTTATTCTGAAAAAATGGTAACAAATGAATTATTCAAAGTATTGTCCATCGCTAGCCACAACTTTTTCCCATCTTTCTGGCAATTTACGGATACCGTCGCGAAAAAATTCGGCCGGCTTGGCTGCTATCCAGTCATCGACCCATTTTTGGGCTTCTTCGTAAGAATGGAAGCGCTGGTCAGCTAGGCCATGTGTCATCGATCGGAAAAGGTGGTAATCGGAAGGAGCAATGTCTGGGCTATACGGCGGGTGGGGTAAGACTTCCCATTTCAGCGTTTGTAGGTATGTTTTGACCGGCGCTGCAACATGTGGCCGAGCGTTGTCATGTTGCAAAATTACTTTGTCGTGTCTTTGCTCGTATTGTGGCCGTTTTTCTTTGAGTGCGCGGCTCAAACGCATCAATTGAGTTCGGTATAGTGCTCCTGTGATGGTTTCGTTCGATTTCAATAGCTCATAATACACCACACCCAGCTGGTCCCACCAAATACAGAGCATGAGCTTGGCGCCGTGAATATTTGGTTTGGCCGTCGATGATGATGCATGGCCGGGGTAACCATATGATTTTTTGCGCTTCGGGTTATCGTAACGGATCCACTTTTCATCACCAGTGACAATGCGATGCAAAAAACCCTTCCGTTTTTGCCGTTCGAGCAGCAGTTCGCATGCAAAAAAACGGCGCTCGACGTCTCTCGGCTTCAGCTCATACGGCACCCAATGTCCTTGCTTTTGGATCATTCCGAGGGCTTTTATACGATGGGAAATGGCTTGTTGTGTCACTCCCAATGAATCTGCGAGCTCTTGTTGAGTTTGACACGAGTCTTCATTGAGTATTGCCTCCAATTCAGCATTCTCAAACTTTTTCACTTGGCCCGGCCGCTCTTTGTCCTCAACGTCAAAATCACCACTTCTAAACCGCACAAACCATCTCTCGCACGTTGAAACCGATGGAACATGACTCGGATAAGTCTCGGAGACCAATCGATGTGCTTCAGCAGCACTTTTCTTCAAATTAAAGAAGTAAATTAAAACTTCCCGCAAATGCTGTTTTGTTGGCACGAAACTCGACATATTGAGAGCTCAAAAAAACTATGAATTTGACACTGCGACAAATTGACACATACTGAAAATTAAAGCTATAAGACGTAGCTTTGACATGAACATAGTCACAGTACTGCCTGATGCGTATAGCGTTAGTAACGCCATCTGTTATCAATCCCGCATTTTCAATTTGTACCCCTGATACATCCGTACATCAGTTAGTGCGAACGAACAATATACTTAATCACTTATTATACATGCGTATTAAATAAACAAAATCATATTACGCATATAATTATACAGTGAACAGTGATAATACAAATACAAATTAAAGTGATTTGAACCAAACAAAAAAAAAAAATAAAGTACTTATAAATTATAATATAGTGGGAAAAAGCGTTAACACGCAACAAAAAGCGACATTAAGACTGTGCCCGAAACCTGTGATAAATATTTTTTAGTACAAATTTTTGACATTTATTTGAAAAAACCGAACACGCCCAAATTATCACAGTAAATTCCAATGATAATTTTTGACAGAACCAAAATAATTTCATTGTGGTTGACGTAGTCGCCTTTGCGTTTTATTTCAAATTAATAGATTTTTATCAGTCAACATGTACATATATCAAGAAGATTTTTCTTTTACCTCCATATGGGACATTATCGCCTCAGCTAATAAACACGATGATTACGAAGATTACAAATTTTGCAAATGGGGCTATGCTTTGTTAATGAGTATCGTGAAGGGAATCTGATTATCCGTAAACATGTTCACAAATCGGGAATTACCGTCATATCGTTTGACATGAAATAGTACATTATCCGATTTATATTTATTTTGTATGTCAATCACCTTCACTGATTTGGCCAATTTGTGGATGTTTACATCGGATATCCATGTTTTGTTTGCGATACACTTATGTATTCTGTAGAATGGCCCAGTTTTCAAAAAATATTGCAACTTATGCCCCTATGGCAATATTTATTGTAATGTTTCAGCATCATGTCTAACAAATTTCCAACGAAATCCTGAAAAGTCATTAATTAATGGCATGTATTGCATTATGTGGCTTGTTTACTAATCTGTAACTTTGGAGAATAATATTAACGGTTGCCATAAGCATACACAAATACCCCTTCTGTCCCGTAAATCTGTATCCTATGCCAATGCCAAGCCGTGCTAAATAAAAGTCATTAACTTTACTTCTGGGTACTATCCATCACAATTTCTGTCTCCAAAATCTATCAATTTCCAGGAAATTATTGCAATAAAATGAAAGAATAAACACGATAGGTGGGGAAGTTACTAAAAAATTATTACACTATTCAGACAGCATAATAAAAAATTGTGAATGTAGGGGAATATTTTTCAAATAAATGTCAAAAATTTGTACTAAAAAATATTTATCACAGGTTTCGGGCACAGTCTAAGTAGTTAAAGCGCTACTTTCGCATTTCAAAAAAAAAAAAAAATATATAACTTGGGCCCAGCATATTGCCCCCACAAAGGCGACAGCGCCCATCGAGGGAGCGAGGGAGCTGGCACCATTAGTGAAGCAGAAACAATACAAAATTCAACAACATTGGACAACCTATGCATAATACTCAACAAAACCGGATACAACAAAAACGAAACAAATAAGCTAAGATTTTTTTAATTTTCTTTATATAAATTATTATTTTCTTTAATTTTTCCTTAATTTTTCCTTACAATTTTGGTTTACTTTTTTTTTCAATATTTCTCAATGTTACATAAATTCCGTTATCGAAATTCGCTACTTAATTAATTGTAAAGGGACCCGATTGCTTGTACGCGATTGATAAATTACTACCTAATTGTTCAACTGTGTTGTCTTGCAGCAGTAAGAAAAGTAAAAAAACTAATTCTATTCGAAGTTCGCGATCGCAATATTTTTTTTTGGTTTTTGCATATTCTATTTGTTTAAATAAATATTTCCGCTCGACCGTTTATTAGAAATCGCGAATTATAAACAATGCCACCAAAAACGCGCACAGATGGCACTAGAGACGACGACAATGACCAACCTGGTACATCGTCTGGCACATATATTCCCGTACCACAGCCAAAGATTCCCTCTTTCTGGAACGAACAGCCAGGGGCATGGTTTACCGTGGTTGAACACCAGTTTTTAATTCATCGTCTTGAGAACGATGACGAAAAGTTCGCCCATGCCCTTGGTGCTATACCACAAGCCACGATACCGATGATACTCGACGTAATTAAAAACCCGCCGCCAGGGAAGAAATATCCAGCATTGAAGCACGCGTTAATGGACCGCTACACTATTAGCGAAGAGCAACGTCTCGACGAGTTGCTGTCCGGGATCCAACAAATGGGAGACCTAAGACCGTCCCATTTTTATCGTCTGCTTGAGCAAAAAGCAGGTGATTCCACTTTAGTAAATGCAGATTTACTCAAGAATCTCTGGTTAAAACGTTTGCCAGATGACTTAAGAGCAATCCTGGCGTGGGACATTAAAAAGGACATTCAGGAGCTACTACCGGTCGCTGATCAAATCTGGATTTATGCTCAATCCAGAACAACCCCATCCATTGCTGAAGTTAAACAGCAGCACTCCAGTGGCAAGGTAACCGCTGATGGTGAATCAGACCTGGCCAAGATGCAACGACAACTGGACCAGACGCAACATCAACTAGCAAATCTTCAGCGAACACTCGCCAACATGAACTTTGGCTTTCGCGGAAGATCGCCGAACAGAAGAAATTACCAAAATAATGATTACAGATCACGGAACAGATCATCTTCTAGCTCATCCGGACTCTGCTACTATCACCGTCGTTTCGGCTCACGTGCACGCAACTGTTCAAAGCCGTGCAATTTCCCACAGGTAGCCTCGCAAAGCGGAGCTTCTCCAAACTTCTCAAAGTCTTCGGAAAACTTTTAAATCCTGCTGTCTCTACGGCCAACAGTGGGATTGGTTCATCTCGCCGTCTTTTCATAAACGATCATGAAAACCAGTTACAATTTCTGATCGATTCGGGGGCTGAAGTATCTGTGATACCCGTTAAAAGGTTTCCCGACAAGCAAAAGACACCGTTTGCATTCTTACCGCAGCAAACGGTACCCCAATTTCCACTTACGGTACAAAATTGTTGATAGTCAATCTCGGTCTCAGGCGCTCGTTCACACATCCCTTTATAGTCGCGGCAGTAGATAGGCCTATTATAGGCGCTGACTTTCTGTCCAAATACGGTCTCGTGGTTGATTTAAAGAACAGCAGACTTTCTGATCCGCTTACAACCCTTGTCGTGAACGGAACCATCGCTCAGGTTAATACGCCAACTTTAAAACATTTCAGCGTAAACAATTCATACGACGCTCTTGTAAAGAAATATCCCTCGCTCACTGAGGCTCCAAATTATAATCTTCCAGTGAAGCATAATGTAGTTCACTACATCGTCACACAAGGTAGATTACCTTGTGCCAAACCGCGACAACTCGACGCAACCAAACTGAAAGCTGCGAAAACTGAATTTCAGTTTATGACAGATATCGGAATCTGCCGTCCCTCATCATCACCAGTCTCCTCACCATTACATATGGTTCAAAAGAAAGATAAGGACTGGCGCCCTTGTGGAGACTATCGACAGCTCAACACTGTCACGATCCCCGATAGATACCCTATCCCACACATACACAGTTTCACGTTGAAACTCGCCGGCGCCACTATTTTCTCAAAAATAGATTTAGTACGAGCCTATCATCAGATTCCCATGGCTGCAGAGGATATTCAGAAAACAGCGATTACTACCCCCTTTGGGCTTTTTGAGTTCACCCGAATGCCTTACGGTCTTCGCAACTCAGCTCAGACATTCCAGAGATTCCTTAACGAAGTTCTAAAAGGGCTGGATTTCGTCTTTTCTTATATCGATGATATCCTCATTGCAAGCCACTCCGAGATGGAACATAGAGAACATCTCGAGTCAGTATTTAAACGTCTCTCCGCATTTGGAATAAACATTAAAGCTTCGAAATGCATTTTCGGCGTAAAGTCACTTGACTTCTTAAGCCACACAATTTCGAAAGATGGTATTCTTCCGTCGAAAGACAGAGTTGAAGCCATCTCAAACTTTCCAGAGCCAACGTCAATCCGCCAAATACAGCAGTTCGTAGGTATGGTGAACTATTACCACCGCTTTATACCACGTTTAGCCGAACTGTTATCGCCTATTCACCGGCATTTGGCCACTCTACTCAAGAAAGGCAAAAAACAGAAACAATTTCTCTTGGCCTGAAGAATGCACCGCATCTTTCAACGAGGTCAAGCGTTCTCTTGCCGCTGCCACTCTTTTGGCACATCCGTTGAACGACACTGAGTTCAACATCACTACAGACGCTTCTAGCTTAGCGGTTGGAGCTGTCTTACAACAACGCAACCATGGATGTTGGCAACCACTAGCCTTCTTTTCAAAGAAGCTCTCTTCAGCGGAAATAAAATACTCTACATTCGATAGAGAACTTCTTGCTATATATCTAGCAATCAAACATTTTCGCCATTTCGTCGAAGGCCGAAATTTCTCTATTTTCACTGACCATAAACCTTTAACAACAGCAATTGCGTCACAATCAGAACGTAGTCCCCGGCAATTACGACATCTCGATTATATTGCACAATTCACGACCGACATTCACAACATCAAAGGTAAACAAAATGTGGTGAGCGACTGTTTATCACGTTCTAGTGAATCACCTTCACCAGAAATTAATGTCTCCTCTTTCGACATGAAAGAATTACTTCAACAGCAACAATGTGACGACGAATTGCAGAAATTGATTTCAGTTCGGAACCCGAAATCAAAAGTAAACCTGCAATTGATCAACTTACCAGATAATCAGCAGCAAATTTGGTGTGAGACATCGACAGCTCAAAATCGACCCTTCGTCCCTAAAGATATGCGACGGACAATCTTCGATAGCCTGCATGGGTTATCACATCCCGGCATCCGTGCCACGCGTAAATTAATTACTTCGAAGTACTTCTGGCCACGAATGAATACTGATACAAGCAACTGGGCGAAATCTTGTATCCCATGTCAAAAGTCCAAAGTTCATCGCCACACAAAATCCGAACTTGGTAAATTCGAGCTACCAAGTGGTAGGTTTGAACATATCCACATGGACCTAGTTGGTCCACTGCCCCAATCGAATGGCTATCATTATATTCTAACGATAGTCGACCGATTTACCCGCTGGCCAGAAGCTTATCCAATCCGAGAAATGACTGCAAAAACCGTAAGTAAAATCTTCTACAATGAGTATATCTGTAGATTTGGTGTCCCGCTCTATATAACGACAGACCAAGGAACACAATTTGAGTCAACAATGTTCACCGAGCTCACGAAGCTCTTAGGTTCACATCGCATTAGGACAACAGCTTATAATCCGAAAGCGAATGGTCTTGTCGAACGCTTTCATAGGCAACTAAAAGCCGCATTAACAGCTCGATGTAATACATCCCATTGGAGTTCTGACCTTCCAACCGTTTTATTGGGTATTCGAACCTCATTTAAGGAAGACCTCAACTGCACGCCAGCAGAGCTCGTGTATGGTCAAAACATCAAGGTTCCCGGTGAGTTCTTTATCAACGATCAAAATTCGAACCCAAGCACAGATACTTCGGATTTCGTAGAGAAGCTTCGTACTACAATGAGAGGTTTAGTTCCTACGGACACACGACATCCGACCCAACAGGATACGTACATTCCAAAAAATCTGGAAAACTGCTCACACGTATTCGTTCGTGTTGACAGAGTTAGGAGTCCTTTGAGTACACCGTATTCTGGACCATATCCAGTGACCCGCAAATTGCGCAAATTCTTTGTTGTGGACATCAATGGAAAACCCATGACAATTGGCATCGACAGGCTTAAGCCAGCCTACGCAATTCTTGTGGTTAGCCCAGTCGAAAATCATAGTGTCCACAAAACCGTGAGATTTCACTTCTAAACACTATGGTTTTCGATCCAGGAGGGGAGTGATATAGCGGCCAAAAACTACATTACTATGCAAAACAAAACATTAACGTCGGTCGTAGCAAAAATATTTATATCGCGCCGCTTAAGCGAGATATTGCTCGTTGCTGAATAAAATATTTCGCACACGCATATATATATATATCGACAATATCGATTATCGATATTTATGGCGACTGCTGAAGGCAACCAAAAAAATATTTAATTATAAAAGCCGTCCGCAATCTATAATCCGGTCAGTCAAAATCTCAAAATTAATACTGAAGCAATCGGTACTCTATTAAATACAAAATAGTGAAATCTAAATAAAATTAAATCATACAAACTAAATACAAAAACGTGAAACTAAATTAAATAAATAAATATATCGTGAATTAAAAACTAATAAAATATAATTGTGCGTTTCATTTATGTACACCGAAATCCCACTATACATACATTCGCTTTTTCAAATTTATCATGGTTATCAACTGCGCATACGAGATTCGTTTCACGTTTTGTTGAGGTTATGTTACCTGATTCGTTTTTTACATTACTCGATTTTGTTTTTGATTTTTCCTTGAAGAAACACATCGACTTTATTTGTCCTTTTCTACCATATTTAAAACACACAAGGTTTGGATTTTGTATTGATTTACCACTCGAGCCGCCGTTGTTTCGGTTCCCATGTTCATCAATCAGACGACTCTTGATCTATTCCAATGTTAAATCATTTGGATTCATCGTTTCGATCGCAGTAACCAAGTTATCGTAGCTTCTCGGTAATGTTAACAACAAATGGTAAATGACGTCGATATTTTCCATTGTTGCACCAATTGATTTCAAATCACGAATCTTTTTGTCAAAATTCAGAAATGATTACTAATATTATCCCCATCTTGCATTTTCATTGTCAGCAGCTGTTTTCGTAGTAAAAGTTGTCTCGCAATGCTTTTTCGCTCGAACACTGAAGATATATTATCAAACATACCTTTTGCGGTCGTTTTGTCCTTCACATATTCCAGCTGGCTGTCATGAATGCTTCTCGATGTTTTTATGCAGAGATTGATTTTCCTCCGCTTTTAAAATATCGCCTAAATCGATCTCGATAAATTTACGTAATCCCTTTTCATCCAAAAGAATACTAAGCCGATATTTCCAATTGCCAAAACACGTGCCATCGAATTGAGCCACATTCGATGTGTTGTTTTCCAGAATAGAAATCATTTCTCCTTTTTTTTTTTAACAAACTCGAAAAAAAAAAAAAAAAATCACAAACTGGTCCCTGGGCCCATAACCTGATAAAAATAATGTGTTTTTATCACAATGGAAACTAAAACAGTATAATTCTACTTTTATACATAATTATATATTTAAGGTTATATGTATTTGAAAATAACACGTTGTTTCTCAAAAGAATACAACTAGAGAAGTGAAGTAAAATACAAATCACAAATGTAATAATGGCATATTGTCAAATGAACTTACTATATGAACGTGGAAGAGTGATATTACAAAGTTGAATTAAAATGACTCTAACCAACACTTAGGAGTTAGGGCCAATCCTATATATTATACAAGGGACATACCAACCACAAATGAAGGAACCATAGCCACCTTTGCAGATGACACAGCAATTATGACAATTGGAAGTAATGTCGCTGATGCAACGAGCAAACTCCAGAGGCTGACCAATGCGGTTTGTAACTGGACAAAGCGTTGGCGAATTAAGCTTAATGAGACAAAATCCACTCATATTAACTTTACATATCAAAAGGCATTTAAAAAGGAACTTAACATAAAGTTCAGAAAAATGTATTGGCTCATAGGTAGATGCTCTGGACTTACAGTTCACAATAAGCTACGGTATACAACTCTGGGGATGTACCAAGCAAACAGACGCCAAACTGATACAGGCGTTTCAAAACCAGGTTCTTCGTAGCATCGTCAATGCTCCATAGACACAAGAAATGAAGACCTCCACAGAGACCTACGGATAGAATACACCAAGGTTAGATTAGGTTTGGGTGGCGGTCCACCAGGATCGGGCATAGACACAAAAAGGTCCATAGTCATACCACAATTTAAAAATTTTCCTCCAACTCATTGAAACCACTTGGAGCTTGCTATGAAGCGTTGGATACTCCTGACGTCCCTCCCGCTGAGCTCCGCCAGGTCGTTGAAAAGGGGTACCCCTAGAAAATTCAGTCTGTTTCATGACAGACGATGGCAGGTGCAAAGATGAAGAACTTCTCTTCCTCCTCTTCGTCCTCGGAACTGCGACAGTAGTCATGTGAGAAGAAACCAAGTCTACTCGCATGTCTGCCTATGAGACAACACCCCGTAATCATTTCAACAACCACACTGATCTGACTCCGCTGAAGTGAGATCAGCTATTTGGATCTCGCCAAGTTCAACTTTGGCCAGATCTGCCGAATTATTACGCATGATGTACTATTTGACCATCTGCCATTCGTCTACTTACCGGCTTCCTCCTGAAGCAGCAGTTTACAGACCGCAAGAGGCATTTCAATATCCTTTTTGCTGTTTGAAATGTGGTCCGTTGTACCACGTCGAGCCAGTTCATCGGCTTTAATGTTCCCCGTACTAACGAAATGTCCTGGCACACATATGATATGGATGTTGAACTGATCTGTCATCTCGTTAAGAGATGAGAGACAGTTCTGAACTACTTTCGACGTGAGAAGGTGTGATTGAAGCGCTTTAATGATGCTTACATTATACCTCAACAAGTCCACGACTTCCTTTATCGCAGTTACCTCAGCTTGAAAAATGCTACAGTAGTCAGGGAGACAAAAGGAGAGGTTTAACATGAGTTTCTCGCAGAACACCCAAGCCCCTACTCTTCTATCCCGTTTTGAACCATCAGTGAAGAAGTTTAAAACTCCTGGTTCCAAAACTGCATCCATGATCCAGTCCTCTCTGGATGGGATAATAGTCCGGAACTTTATATCAAAAGATAGTGACGGGACGGTATAATCGGTGGTCTTGGGAAGCCCTTTGTTATACAAAGTATAGATGAGTGCTCTGTATTGGAACTTATAGATTTGAACTATTTTTTAATAATTTTCATATTGCAAAATGAAGCAATTTAGCCAAAAATTGGGTTTGACGGTTTTCCGTCTTCCATGGGGCAGTGCCTTAAGCCATCGATATATTATCTGCGGCTTACTTGAATTTAGCGGTAAATGTGCTTAAAGTAAAAGTTGACGGCTCATATGACGTAAGAAAAGAGGAAATGATGTGTTGACGTGTTAACTTCGTGTGAACAGCCGGATTTGCGATTTAAACATACGAAATAATTGTGCAGATTAGGGCGCGATTCTTGATTACGTTTTGAAAATTGGTTGCAGTCAGTGAAGTGGAAGTCAGCAGTTAGCACTTAGAAGCCGCGGATTTGATTGACAAGGCGAAAACGTAACAATATCTTCTTTGAAAATTTATTTATTTATGGTGTATAGTAGAACTGCCACAATTTCATGATGATACAAAACCCAAAACAAACCGACAGATTTGAATTTGAGTAGTACGATGATGATGCCGGTGAAATCGTCTAAGTGGCCCCATGTTGGAGTACAGAACACACGGGCCGAACAGTCTTTCATCTTATTACTAACGTACCTAGCACGGCTCGGTTTTATCTACTTAAAACAGTTCTCTAGTAGTGCTTCAATTGGATATCCAAAGTTACTCGACCCCCAGAAGAAATTGCTTAGATATAAAAAACAAACAATAAGTCATTTCCAACCTACCTACCTAGTCACAAACATAATGGTTTCTGTTCCGTTCGTTTTTCTATCTGCTTCGATTCGGCAATCCAAAATTTAAAATTGGCGTCATTCAATTTTCAGTCTAATCCCAAGTATAACAAAAATTGAACTCATGCATAAGTTCCAGGTTTTTTTCCATTTATCAAAATTATTGATGGAACTTAAGTAACCCACATATATCAAGTTCCATCGGTTTAGTATTTTTGTTTCACTTTTCATAGGAAATCTTATATTATAATGGAACTCAAACTTGTACTCAGTTCCATAAAAATGAATCATTTATTTGAAGTAGTGATACTTGGGATCCGAGCGGAACAGTGGTATCCGTTACCGTATTGTGCTACAAAATAATACAAATATGCCATTACTTTTCTTTTAAACACGTAATCAGTTAATCAGTCAAAATAATTTTACAAAATGTAAATCAATTAAAGCTGAATGAAAAGAGTAACTATAAACTATGTATTTGTTGCACTCACTGTACAATTACACTATATAGATGGCGCCTAAATGTATTCAAGAGATCCAATACATAAAATAAACCCCTGAACACACGCACCAAATTCGCTTCATTTCCTCTTTATTTTTAATCTGTCAAAATTATTCGCCGTACTGTCATAAAAAAATATAATTTTTTGTTTTCTTCTCTCTGTGTGTGAATTAATTAATTTTCTTTCTATTTAGTTTAATAAAAACACTATATTTAATATTAAGTTATAATGAATTTATTAGAAATACCGGATTATATGATTGAAGAAATATTTGGATACTTGAGTTACGATGAAATAGCTAAGAAACGATTGGTAAAACAACAAAACAAAATATTTACATTTTTTTTTAGTGTAGTGTCCCAGATGATTGTAAATTGGATTTGTTTTTTTTTTGTGTTTGATTAGATTTGTAGTAAAATTGATAAAATATGCCAGGGAATGTTAAACAGAGGATTCAATAAAATGGTTAAGAGGCACGGAAATAATTTAAAAGCTATCAAATCGCAATTACCGCGTCGAGAGTCCGAACGGCGACATCATCCTCTGTCCAAGCACGTCGATATATTGACATGCATTGAAACACGAATTTCGATGCTATCCATGACCTATTTAAAGTATATTGAATTAGAATTGTGCTGTTTTATACCCGGCAAAGTGATAGACGAAGTATTTAGTATACTGGAAATTGTGCAAAAAGCTTCAAAACCGTTGCGAACACATGAAGTGCTGCAGGAGCTTCGTGATATTTCGTCGATGGCCATTGAACATTTTGATGAGAAGATTGCAGTTGTGTTAAAAAAGAAATTTTTAGATATTCATAAAAATAAACAGAGTTACTCACCAAGTAAGTCATACTGATTTACCAACACACCTTTGTGCCTTATTTTCTAGGGAACTCTAATTTAATTTCAGCACATTGTCCGGGCTCATCATCATCACCAAGTCTACTACTTACATCAGACGTAATTTTTCCGATCCCATCGATTCCACCGATTCAACAAAAAGCTGCAGAAGATTCCCCACAATACCAGCTATCGATGAAACCACAAGTTGTACACCATTGTGTGGAATCCAAGAAAAATAGTATTGATCTTCTTATAATGAAACGTAAATATCGATCGGCTTTGCACGTGATCAAATTGATGCGTGCAATGCAAAAAAAGCAATCCCAACTTATGAAATCGCATTCGATACAAATATCCGAGCTATCGACTCAAATAATAGAATTGAAACGTCGTATCGAAGAATCGGATGCGAAAAATCGTGAACTTACCAACACACTAAATGAGAGTTCGAATCGCCAAATTTCTAATAAGTACATGAGCAATATAAAACCACGTACCGCAACGATTATACTAAGAAAACGGATAAACGAATCGCTACGTAACAATATGAGCAATCATCCGTTGCAAACATCACAATCGGCTTCGGCTATTCCGTCAATTAAGCGGTATAAGCCAAATGAATGAATATGTTGCGGATTAAAAAGGGTGGTCGCTGTCGCCGTATAAAAGCCATTATTTTTTTCTTTATTACGTACATATATAAATATTATTTTCATTTCGATTTCTTTGTACTAGCTTCTCTTATCGTATCTGTAAGACTTAAGTATGTAATGTGTGTCATGTTTTTTGACTTTAATATTAAAATTTATAACAAGATGATTTCATTGTATTTGAATTAAATAACAAACAAACAAAAAATCTACCTAATTAAATTATTTAGAAGAGGATCTCGTCGACGGGATGCTACAGTATTATTGTGGACTAATGAATTTATAAAAAAAAAAAATTAAACCGAACTGAAACTAAAATGCATAAATCTACAATAAACAAAAACTACCTAATTTAAATTTTAATAATTTCGAATACCTAATATATATATTATTTAGTTAGATGCTATGTATTAATAATGAGTGAGTTAATAATAATTTGGTTTTCAAGTTTATTTTTTTTTTTTGGCCTTCCTATACATAAATATTTAAAATACTTATGTAATCAGTTTTTATTTTTTTGCAGTACATCTTACACAATATTGTTATTAGACAAAAGGATGAGATCATCATGATGAGATGCAAGTTCTTGAGACTCGTTTCCATAATTGTTTTTCGCGATTAACAAAGAAGATAGAACAGTACATACTAGATATTACATACACTATATAGCGAAGGTTCCGACGTTTTAATTTAAAAAAATCACGTATCTAAACAACAATATCGATGGTAAAAGTGCATTACCGTGTTTCTCCAAATTTCACAAAATCGTTTTATTGGTTTATACCGGTAACACAACTTGTGTTTGCTTTCTTCTTTAATTAATTTTATAGACACAGAACGTCCAAAAACATGAACTATTATTGAATTTAGTTAGTTCCTTGTAATGTTTCTATATGGCAAAGCCATTCGGTTTTTTCGCCTCCTATAAAAATATCAAAAATGTAGGTAAATGCACTTTTGCCATCGACATTGTGATTGTTACGTTGCTTAGAAAAGGTTGTAATGACCTAAAATTATAATTTGATTAAAGCATTAGTTCGAAATCTCAATAATATTTAATATTGCTTTGCCTATCACTCAACAGAAAGCTCTAAATACTGTTAAAACTCAATAGGGACTGGTTAGAGGCGTGGCGTTTTACTAGTTAGGATTACACAAAACGAACGGCTTGTGAAGAAGAAAGTCAGTTTTCTTTTTAATAAAAGCATTTTTGAATAGTGTGAAGAACACAAAATTGCATACCATTTTGGTGAAGTTTGCTTGGTTCGGTCCAGTAATAATATGAACACAGAAAACCATATTAATATGTGATTTAAAATTTCTTTGGCCTGGATCACTTTTTACACACGTGTAGGCCCAGAATTATCACATTGCAGTTTTGTTTTTTTTTTCGTTCCCGAACCATACGCCATTTACCCCCTCTTAATGAATTCTTTGCCTTTTTGTTATTTAGCACCATTTTCATGGCATCTTGCGAGTGGTCCACAAATTCAGGGTTGGCCTTTAAATTTACTCGACCTGAATATGGAAGAGGCTCTTCATACTACAACAACAAAAATAGTGGTCGCTCATTAAGATATGGTTATGGAATCCGATGTTCTATGTCTCAACGAGCAATAAAGGCTAATCCAGACACAGGTTATTGAAATGTTTGTAAACTTCTTTTATCAATAACATTTTTTTTTCAAAAAACTTACCTTTGTTCATATTTGAACATTATACCTACAATAATAGAGTATCCGAAGAAATTGCTTTCCAACCTTTAGTTCGTACCGTAGTCTCGCTGAACCCCGGCTTATTGAACACTGGGGAGCTATTCCTGAATGCGATATAATGCATAAGTTTTTGTATTTGATTTAAATAAGAAACGAGCGAATCTGATTCAATTCAAATAAGAATTTTATACTTTCGCATTGGTATCGTATTCAAAACGTAATCCACGAATCAACAACAAAAATGTTAAGTCGTTAAATATTTTGGTTGTGGGGAAATGGGTCACATAGGAGGAAAATGTCCACAAAAGGAAAAAGGCTTCCAATGCATGGATTTTGGGCAAATCGCGTTGAAATCCACGAAATCAGCCGAGCCAAAAGAGTTAAATGCTGTTGAGCGGGAGAGCTGCTCTAAGACTAGAATTATGAAAAGAGTATGTATCGAAGGTGATGAGATGGAAGCGTTAGTAGATAGTAGGAGCGATCTTAATTTCATAGCGGAAATGATGCTATCGTTAATTCGATATTCAGTCGAACGTCGTTCAGTGCGATTGGATCAGAACAATTAAAATAATCGGGTGTACGCTAGTACAGATAGAGGTATAGATGACGGCAAATACCAGACAATGCACTACATATGACGGAATGTTACCAGTAGATGTAATCATAGGTCACAAATAATTGTTGAGGAGAACGGTCATAGTCTTAACACCAAACGAAATAAGGATCACAAAATTTCAACCAGAGCTAGTAAGTGTAGTAAAGGTAGTGGAGAAACCGGCGTTTAATATGGGTAAAATAGAAACCAGAAACTTGGTAGCAAACCCACAGGGGCTCAATAAGGACGTATTTAGACAAGCAATAAAAATGAAGATTATTCTTGAAGATCGCTATTGGAATTAAATATCGTTCGGAACCAGATGGATGAATGGTTGAAGGAAGGGATAAGCAGAATGGAACTAAAAGAATCTGCGTGGATTATCGCAAATTAAACAAACTAGGTAATAGTAAGGGATCGTTACTCCTACCATTTATAGAGGAGCGGATTGATAATTTAAGAGAAGCGACTCTGTTGAGTATATTGAATCTAAGGAATGGATTTTCCACGTGCCGATAGACAAAGTTTTCATCAAATTCGCAACCCTCGTTACATACGTCGGGCAGGGCGAATTTGCGAGAGCACCGTTGGGTTTGTGTAATTCACCGGCAGCTTTTCATAGATTTGTGAAATATTTCCAAAGAGTTAAGTGACAAGAATCAAGTGTGTATCTTATAGGGACGATCTAATGGTGTTAGACGTGGTGGAGCGCAACGTGCTTCAAATTAAATGAGCGAAATGTAATGATCGGATACGAGATCGAGAGAGTAGTCAAGCCGTCAAAGGCTAAGCAACAAGCGATCAAAAAATATGCGCAGTTAAACAACATCGGGCAAAAAATGCAGATTCCTGGGGCTCACAGAGTATTTCAGAAAATTTGTTGAGAGTCACGCTCTAAAAACGAAACCACTTACGGATTTCCTGAGGAAGGATGTACCGATCCAGTTTGGTAAAATTCAGAAGGAAGCAGTCGAGAAATTAAAAAAAATCACATCAGCACCAATTTTAAGAATGTATTCAGTGTAAGCACACATATACACGTGCAAGAATGACTTACGGGAGATTCTCTTACAATCAATTTCACCCAGTCTTTTTTTACAGCCGATAAATTACCTACTGACTGTGAGGAGAAGTACTGTAGTATCGAGGTGGAAGTTTTGGCAATAGCGAATGCTATACAGACGTTTAGAGTCTATTTGTTGGGATATCGGGCCTTTAAAGGTATGGGAATAGGAAAGAGGGAAAATAAGATGGACATTACACATAATTCCTAGAGGCGGCGGTCCGCTCCATACCTACCACGTAGAACCCGAAAAGCTTATAAGTACATTTTATGCGTGAAAGACGGTTTCACCAAGTTTATGTGGCTATAATACTTAAGGAAGTCTTTTAGAAACTATTTATGCAAAAGTATGTCTTGGGCAATCCAAAGGTTTTTGCTTCAGACCGGGGAAAAGCGTTCGCAATAATTGAGTTCAGAAAACATTGCACAGATGAGAAAATAACTCATCAAAACACAACTGGGATGCCCAGTAAAAATGGGCAAGTCGAAAAAACCAACTGGGTAATCCTACTAGTTCTGTACAAGTTAGCGCGAGACGATACGGAGGGGTAGTGGAAATATGTCGAAAAAGTGCAGATGTGCATCAACAACTCAAATCATAAGTTTATTAGCAGATCTCCATTTAAATTGTTGATTGGAGCCAAAATGAACATACCAGCCGATTTAAAATTAGAAAAGACGATCGAGAGAAAAGTTATACATTACGTTTATACTCGGGGTCGAGTCAACTTGTAGTTAACTTTGGGTCAACTTCGAGTTATCTTTTTTAGCGTTCGTACTGCAGAGTCAATTCGTAGTCGAGTCGAAATTAGGTTGAAACCGAGTTAACATTGTTTACTTCTGCCACCATTATGTTTTAAAAAACAAACGAAATATGAAAATTAAATTAAAAATCTAGCAAACGTCAAATATGAAAAACTCCAAAATGGAGATACGCTTACCTCGAATTAGAAAAAAATTAAAAATAATGTTCTTGTTTTCTTTGAATTAATTTTTGTTGTTGGTTTTTAACTCGACTCCGATTTTATTGCATTTTGTAAAAATTAAGTTAACTCGACTCCCCATTTTTTTAGGATCGAGTCGAGTTAACTAAGATGACTCGACTCCGTTTATAGTGAAAGATAACCTAGGTTGAACCCAGGTTGAATCCTAAGTATAAACGTACTAAGAGAGGTTCAACGAGACCAGGGGTGGGATGTTGTAACATCACTTTCGATTCGAATTCGATAGATTTTATATCTCATAAGAATAAAATTGTACTCTATTTCGCTTTTTCTATTGCAATCTCTTTTTGTTGCGTACTTTTATTTTCTTTCAAATCGATAAAGTACATATCAGTAAACAAAAATTTGAGTGATAAATAATCATGTCATGAGTTTAAGTAGACATAGCATGTTGTAACACTATGGTTCACACCTCTGCCTTTGGATATGTGTGTTGCCATAACGAAGAGAAGAATTATATGTTCCCTGGGTTGAAAAGGGAAAGAAAACAAAAAAATGAAATTATCAGTATCGCTACGGGTTGCACTCTTTAATGACGTGTCTGTCATTAGATTCGTGCATATTGTAAACTAAAAAAAAATTATAAGTTGAATTTAAAATAAAGAAATTAAAACATAATCGTGTTGTATTATTTAATTTAAAGAAAATAAAAGTAAAAGAAGTTTTAATAATTTTGTGCAACCAACAACAAAAAAAAACTACGAGACGAAAATCTCTGTGTTACAACTGGCGTCCCAACGTGTTGCGCGAAATACAAAAAACATTTTTGTTACGAAAGTATCTGTAATCATCGGCAATATTATAGAACATTTTCGATTGCTGTTCATCGAAATCAACTGTATGATCATTATTGTTTCGGAAAACAGGAAAATTTGTGTAATCTTTTGGCTTATTTATCGAAAATTTTGCATTTTTGTCGCTGTGGATTACTTCTTCAAATTTTTTGTTTCCTTCGTCGAAACGGGATCATCGTTAATAAATCAACAATAATTGTTCATATTCATCGATAATTTATCAACATTTTATCAAATATATTGCGGATCATCGTTAATAAATCAACAATAATTGTTCATATTCATCGATAAGTTATCAACATTTTATCAAATATATTGCGGATCATCGTTAATGAACCAACAATAATCGTTCATATTCATCGATAATTTATGAACATTTCATCAAATATATTGTGGATCATCGTTACTGAACCAATAACAAAATCTTGCATTGATATTCAGCGATAAGTTACCGAAATTTTATTACCAATACATCTGTATTTGAAAATCAAAACATAATATTCGCGGTGCATGCCCTTGAGTACACGAAAACAACACAAGATGGCGGTTACCATGTCGAAGGAGCAGTTTGAGAAACTACTGGCGAGTATAAATCATCGCACCACTCCAGCAAGGGTCGAATCAGGAAATTTTGTGAAGTGTTCTGCACGTTTTAATGGTCATGTAAGTAGCGATATTGATAGTGTGAGCGTGTATAAAGAGTATGCTCTGGTATTAGAAGAGAATGCCCTTAAGGGTCTTCCTATGTTGTTAACAGATCGTGCTGCTTCGTGGTGGACTGGTGTGAGACATGCTGTACGAATTTTTCCCGATGCGATAGAACTTTTAAAATCTACTTTTGGTAAAATTGAACCCCCACATCGTGTTTATCGAAATATCTTTGCTATGTGTCAGGGCGAGTCTCAAAGAACTGATTTATTTGTTTCGCAAGTTCGAAAATTATTTGCAGCATTACCGAAAGGTGATCTGACTGAGAAGATTCAGTTAGACATGTGCTACGGACTATTGTCACCGAAAATTCGCGAAAAGGTGAAGCGAGCTGAGTTCGATTCGTTTGAGGTGTTACTTAAGAGGGCTCGCGAGGTCGTTCAAACCTCAGGGGAAACCCAATTACTGTAAACAGCGAGGTCACGATCTTACAAATTGTTCAAAACGTGAAAAGTTCAGTGTTAATCCACCCAAACCTTCCATTAATTTAATACAAGGTAGAAGTGAAGAGGTTAAAACAAGAAACCCCCTAGAGTTTAAAGCTCCTATTCAAAATAACCCTATTTATTGTTATTCGTGTGGAACAAAAGGGTTCATTAGAACAAATTGCCCAAATTGTACAAAAACAAGTGCAGCCATAAAAAGGGAAGTTACAACAGTTCCGGATTCTTCAAATAATGCAAACAAAAATATAAGCTTTGATTCTTTTTGTATTGAAAACATTTTTATGAGTGCTCTTGGAGGCGATGGCGAAAAGTTGCTCCCTCAAACAAGACCCATATTGAATATAGGAATTTTTGATGCTAATGGTATCGCAATAATTTACACGGCAGCAAAACTGTCAATTGCTTCGCCGTCTTTGTATAACATTCTAAAACAAAACAGTTGCGTGTTTGAGTCGCACAACATCAATTACTACGTTTCCATGATGGAGTTAGCCGGGATTAACGTGGATTATCTCATCATGGAAACATGTCGAGTTTAGGATTTTCGTTAAGTTTCTTAATCCAACTTAACTCAACGAAAGTAGTAGGGTAGGAAGGGATTCTATCTGTCAAAACGGAAAAAACAATTATACCAATACAAAATGGTGTCGCAGTATTCTTTCTCTCCGTAATACTTCATAAATCATAAAACTCACAAAAAATATTAAATATAAAAATTTCCACCAAACAAATAAAATTTTAAGAAATGACTTTTAATTGTTGTGAAATGTCAAATTACGCTAGAAATTATAATTTCATGGAAACGACACGGATTAGCGCCGCCATGTTATTAACTCAACGAAACTCTTAATTCGGGTTAACTCTGTCATGGAAACGTAGTAAATGTAAAATTGGCGGATGGTTCGGAAAGTTCGTACGAGATTTTGCAAACCAATGTCAATATAGAACTAGAGGGAAGATCGATCTCTACGTCATTGGTAGTCTTTCCACAAAATACAAATCATAAAACGTTGCTGGGTATTGATTTCATAAAATGCGCCAGACTGATCCTAGACTTTGGAGAAAATAGTTGGAAATTTCAAGACGACAATAAAACATATTCCCTAATATACGAAGACAGTGTATTGCCATTGGTCAGACCATACGGAAAGGAAAATACGGAAATTGCGAATGTTAATCAGGCTTGTTTTGAAGTCGTGGAGGAAGATGATTTGGTTGACGAATATGTGCCAAACCAGATTCTGGAGACTGAAGGTCCTATTTCTACAATAGATTCAAATATGCTCCGACAGGACGAAGCAGCAAGTTTTTCGGAAAATGACCGACAGATATTTAATCAAATGTTGCATTGCAATGAAGATATTTTTAGAATAGGGGGAGAACCTACCCCATATATCGAACATAGAATTAATACTGGTGACCATTTACCTGTTGCAGTTCCACCGTATCCTTTGAATAAAGCTAAGAGGGAAGCTCTTTTCGCTGAAATCAATAAATTATTAGAGTCGGATACAATCGAGGAATGTGTTGAGATTGATAGTTGTGGTATATGTTCCATTCAATTGGTCTTCCAACAAACAGTATTTCAGCCACGCGCAAGTCTCAAATGGAGGATGAACACATTTCCAAGATAATAGATGCTTTCGAAGAAAACTTACCGAATGTTAAGACATATATTGCAAGAGGGTATATCATGGAGAAAGGTATTTTGTATCGCTTTCATCCAGATCATGAGTATGATGAGCCCCAACTGGTGGTGCCTCAGAGCAACACCTTATCCATAATCAGAGAATATCACGATGCTCCCACCGCCGGACATTATGGTGTCGAAAGAACTCTTTCGAAGGTCTGTCACAAATTCTATTGGACAGGTATGCGTAGGCAGATCACAGATTATGTTAAGGCGTGTCAAGAATATCAAAAATATAAGGTATCTAACCTTAAACCTTCCGGCTTATTACAAACGCCGGAAATGGCTCAAAGATTTGAAATATTGTCACTGGATTTGTTTGGTCCATTAGTGGAGTCACACTGCAGTTATAGATGCGTATTGATCATCGAAGATACCGCTACTAAATGGGTGGAATTGTTTCCTCTTGTTACTGCATCCGCCGAGAACTGTGCCAAAATTCTTATTGACGAATTTTTCTGTAGGTATGGTTTGCCAAGACGGATAATAAGCGATAATGGTAGTCAGTTTGTTTCTTCAATTATGCAGCAAGTTATGTATTGTCTGGGGATAGATCAAAAGCTTACTCCAGTTAACCATCCCGAAGCTAACGCAGTAGAAAGGAAAAATCGAGACTTAAAAACGCAATTGTCTATTCTCGTGCAAACAAATCACTCTAGTTGGCCTGAGTTTTTGCCTGCAATTCGTTTTGCTATGAATTCCACTAAATGCTCCTCAACAGGGCACACGTCGGCCTATTTAACTTTTGGTAGAGAACTCCGGACACTAACAGATCTCCAACACGATTTTCGTGCTATACTTCGAAATGAAAATTTAATTCCCCAGATCACTCCGCATTTGTCGAAACTTCATGATATTATGAAGACCGTTAGAGACACTTTCGAACATCAACAGGATCTCCGAAAGTTGCATGTTGACAACAAACGCATTGGTATGACATACGACCGTGGTGATTTAGTACTTGTGAAGAACAATTTTCAAAGTAATTTGGAGAAAGGAATCACCTCTAAATTTATGCCTCGAAGAGACGGTCCTTATCGAGTACGTTGTAGAAAGTCTGCTACTTCTTATGTTATTGAAAATATTGAAGGAACTGAAATAGGTGTATTTCATACTTCTCATTTGACTCCGTTCCATGGTGATCAAACCACAGCTCCCATTAAGCCACGAAGACCATTTCGAGTTAAAGATAAATTGTCTAAAACAAACCTCTCGAGTACACAGGAAACGACTTCGGAGGAGCCTCTGGTACAATCTACTTCGAACGAATTAGGAAGGGTGCATACTGGGTCGGGTCGCGAGGTTCGTAAACCATCGCGTTTTGTTCAATAAATTTTAGTGCTCTACAACTTACAATACCGTTTCAATTTTAGTAATAAGTTTAATTTTGTCCTGTCGCATCTCTTCACGGAAGTTCGCTCCAGAGGGGGAGGATGTAACACTATGGTTCACACCTCTGCCTTTGGATATGTGTGTTGCCATAATGAAGAGAAGAATTATATGTTCCCTGGGTTGAAAAGGGAAAGAAAACAAAAAAAATGAAATTATCAGTATCGCTACGGGTTGTACTCTTTAATGACGTGTCTGTCATTAGATTCGTGCATATTGTAAACTAAAAAAAAATTATAAGTTGAATTTAAAATAAAGAAATTAAAACATAATCGTGTTGTATTATTTAATTTAAAGAAAATAAATGTAAAAGAAGTTTTAGACGAAAATCTCTGTGTTACAATGTTGTTTTATTCGAGCAAGCTGAGATAGCAAGAAAACGAGCATATTTGAAAAACGAAATAGAGTAAAATTTTATTCTTGAAACATGAGACATAAAATCTATCGAATTCGAATCGAAAGTGAAGTTACAACATCTCACCCCAGGGGTCTATTATGAAATTTGTACGATTTCGTAAAATTCGATCCGCCGCGGTTATGAATTTTTTTTTGTTTAAAATACGAAAATCGTAAAATCCGCCTTATTATGAACCAAAAAAAAAACGAAATCGAATTTTTTGAAAAGCAAACGTCAAAATCCGACTGCTTTTTATGTGACGAATATCGTATTTACGAAGGTAATGAAGAAAAGACGCATATTAAAAATTAAAATATGTATACCTAATAAAATAGATCAATTTTTGTTGTTGTATTGGTAAACATTTATGTAGTTAAAGTTGTATAGATTGTTAAACTCACAATACAACATTCAATTCACGAATGACGCCAACCAAAATGGTGTACATATTTAGGTTTTTACTTAGACAATAGAATTAGAATGGACCGCTAATACAATGACAGTTCAATATAATTTTCAAATAAATGATGATGCCAATTGCCAACATACAACTAGCGGTCAAGAGGCAAATTGCGGCAAAAACGAAAACTAAAGATTTGTCAAAGTTGTCAACATCAATAAATTTTTATTTAATTTTTGGCTCCTTTTCGTGTGTTTTCTATTTTGTCACCGTTTTATAGTTTTAAATTCAATTTAATTTGATTTGAGATATTTTAATTGTGATTTTTGCACAAAATGTTTCCTCGGTTTCTTTTATTTTTACTGAAAATGGGGAGAAAGTGTGTCGTAGTTGATTGTGATACCAGTTTGCCATTGACAGATAAGACTGTTTCTTTTCATCTGTGAGTACAAAAATAAATGTTTATTTTAATATTCAGTGCTTGCAAGTTGCAACTACTTATAATTTCAAATATTAATGATGTTTTCTTTTATAAAATTTAATCTTAATGTTGATTTTTCGATTATTCCTAATAAATTAAATGGTAACGAACTTTTTAGTTAGCGAATTCGCCACGATTTGCCTCTTGACCGCCACTGTATGTTGGATAGCATATGAAGTAAGCAACTAGCAGTCCATTTAAAAATATATAGTCAAAGGGTTTTTAGCCGTCATTTATAATAATAAAAAATGGACATTTCTACGTATTAATGAATTTGGAAGAAAAGTGGGGCTAAATCTTAAAAAAAATGCGATTTCTGAAATTTGATCTAGATCAAATGAGCCGTTTATTTTGAAAGTGGCCTAAGTCCATTTTCCAAAAAAATCAAGTTAATGATAACAATAGATAAATAACAGTACCTATAATCTTTCTAACGGTAAATAATTTATTGTCAAAACAAAAAAAAATTAAGCTCTAACACCTGTGCAAAAAATAAGAAAATTCAAAATCCCATATGTTTTTTCATTTATTGTTTTTATATTCTTTCATTATCTCGTTTCAACAAATAAAACACAAAACTTTGATCTGTCGCCATTTTTTTTGATTCAGACCAAACTTTTTGGATGAATAGAATATCACATAAAATTTAACATTAATTACTTTTTAAGATGTAAATTAAATAATTATTTTATACAAATTGATTTACAATTTAATAAAAAGTTGTTTAATTGTTAAAATTTGTAGGTACATAACATAAAATGGCAAACTTTATTGTCGTAAATTTTATGAACAAAACGAAAGTTTCATAATAGGAATATCCGCCGCGGATCGAATTTTTCGATTTCGTATTTTACGAAATCGAAAAAAATTCATAATAGCCCCCCCAGAGAGGATATGCGGGAATACGCTCGCAAAAGCATACAACAAATCACGATGTAGAATGTAGTATGTATAAAAGGGACTTCGACTATCGACTAAAAAAAGCGCCAAAATACACAGAAGGGGATTGGGTAGCAATCAAAAAGATCCAATTTGGGCTGGGTCAAAAAATAGCAAGGAAACGATGTAATAGCTGTTTTACACCACCTCAAGCGCTGAGCACATGAAGCCGTACTTTCGGCCCGGATTACAAGCGGGATGGCAGACTAGGTAGTAGGCGTGAAAAGATGTACTAAATTTCTATGCTAACGATGCCGATCGTAACCAACTTCGAGTTGAACAAAAGAGAAAAATACATACGGGTATTTTGCAAGCATAAAAAATCATTCACAGTTGGCACGAAAACGCCAAACGAGCAGAGAATTACGTGAAATGTTTGAAAAAGTTGTTGTTATGTAAAATAAGACAAATATATATGTAGAGGAAACGAAATCGAAATGTAATAGGCAGATGAGGAGAGACTGTCATGAGAGATGGTAGTAATAAAGAGATGAAATAAATTATCATAAAAAATAAAGATGGCTTTTGGATTACTAAATTACAAACCCAATATTGGCGACGAGGAGTTTTTAAAAAAAAAAATATATATTAATAATAAGAATAATAAGAAAGTAATGTAAGAAAGTATCAAAAAAAAAAAAATATTAAACTAAAATTAAATGTGGAAAAAAAAACGTGGAAAAGTGAGGTTAAGTCAAAAAGCGTGTGGGTTTATTTTCGGATTTTCTGGAGCTGATAGAGCATCATTTACACAAGTGCAAAATGAGTAGTAAAAAAAATTTAGTAGGTGTTTTAGAACCCTACATGCTTGGCAAAAATTTTGATAATTATCTCGATCGAGTCGAAAATTATTTCGAACTCAATGAATTGGAAGACGAAAAATTTAAGATATTATTGTTAAACAATATGATCGGTCCGGATGCCAGCGTTAAATTGACCAGGTCGTGCAAACCGAAAAAACCGAAAGATTTCACATTTGCGGAAATAGTGGAAAAGTGTAAAGGTTTGTTTGCACCGCAAACCAAAACCTGTACAAATCCGATAATATTCGGCAAACGAGTTCAAGAAAAAAGACGAACGTGTTAATGATTTCGCCGTGGAATTGGTGGCGTTAGCAGATGGATGCGATTTTGGTGACTAAAGGGACAAAGCACTTCGGACACAATTCATAACAGGATTGCATAGTAGGAGAATAAAGGCAGAACTTATGGCAATGGACGGCAAAACAAAGTTTGACAGTGTAGTCCAAAAAGCTGTTGCGTTAGAATTAATCGAACACGATATTGAGGTTATGAACAACAAAAGTTTATAATCAAAGAACGAGGTAATCAGAGAAATCAAAGTGACAATAGCAACTTCCAGAACAGAAATAGAAGTGTATCTAGGTCCAGAATAAAATGCTTCAATTGTGGCGGTATTGGGCACATGGCCAAACAATGTCCATCCAGATTTCAAGTAGGTACATCGCAACAAAATTTTAGAAAGTTTTTAGATTAGAAATAATGAGTACCTACCAAACTTCTGGCCAAACATAGACATATCACACTAAACACTGTTACATTTAAATTCCGTGGCTTAAAGTTTCATAATAGACCCCTAAATTTTGTGGAAAAAATAGGGATCGACAAACAATTCTCACTCTACTGCATTTCAATTTCACAGCAAGTTGCAGTTATTGTAATCCATCCAAATTTGAATTTTACCTGCTAGGATAGGATTACCCCTGGGTGTCGATTATGGACCTGTTTGATAATTCGCACGGTGCGGTGCAGTGCATACTGTTTTCCTTATCTCCTTTGATTTATTTTCTATTGGCGGAATAAAGACAAAATGTACACTGCACCGCACCATGCGAATTATCAAACAGACCCTATGTGTCTCTCGTATTTTGGGTGAAGAGTTTTGAAAAGCCACAAGTCTTTCGGAAAGTTAGCAGCACAGCTGTGTCGTTACCAAATGTGGCGATTGAGCAACTTGGGGGACTGGTATGTCACCGGTGTAAATACTATAAAGGTCGGGACTTAACACAGATTCTTGTGGTACCCCGCACCAATCGGAGGATGTCTTTAGATAATGGGCCTGGAATGATATTTTGTTAAGAAAACTCTGGATTATACCTACTGTTTTGTTAGGAAACTTAATCCGTATTAGATTGAAAATCAAGCCCTCATGCCAAACCGTATCAAAAGCTCCAGAAAAATCATGAAAGTGGATCGTTTGGTTCCAAAATTTCTTTGAATTGAATTTGTTATTCGACTAAGCTGATGAGTGCACGAGTGGCCATGTCTAACCCCAAACTGGAGGTCCGGAATAACTTTATTGGTACAGTTCGTATTTGTAATATGTGTTTGAATCCGGTTTCGTATCACACATTCAAATATTTTCCAAGGCCATTGAGAAGACTGGGGCCTTATTCCCGAACACATAAAATAATGCTATCACAATATTGCGAATTTCTTATTTTGTAACACCAGAGTGGTGTAAATTGTACACAATATTGTGAATCCGGCAATAACAATATACATAGTTACTGTCGAAACCACAATATTGCATTTATATCGCTTTTTCGTTTGTTTTGAACTCATAACCGAACTTTCGTTTAGAATTTGGTAGTTTTAAAGGAATCTACTACAAAATATACTTTAACCTAACATCAATTTTGTAGTTAAGAAATACAATTTACTACTGTACGAGAATGCCATTTTCACGTAAAACTGTACGAGACTGCCATTTTCACATAAAATTGTGTAGCATTTTTGTCAAATTGGCATAATTGTCAATAGACAATTATGTGTTCGGAAATAGGCCCCCAGATCGGTCTATAACTAATACGGGTTTGTTGGATCCTTGTTTGGTTTTAGTATTGACTTGATTTTAGCCTTCTTCCAGATTACTGGAAAATAAACAAACTTTAACCATGCATTGTAGATATGAACAAGTAGAACTATTAGTTTTCTAGGTAGTTGTTTAATTATGATATTGGAAATCACATCTAATCCAGGTGATTCTTTAGTTTTAAGGTTTATAATAATTGATCTTCTTTCAGACGGCTTAGTGAATTCAAAATGATCGTCTGTGCCATTTTTCAGTATACTGTTGAAACTTAGGATCACATCGTGTATATTCTGCGCACTGCTTCTGTTTCTATGTGAATTGGCGAACATCATTCCTATTAGGTTGAGTTTTTCATCATCTGTAATAAATCTTTGGTTATCATATTAGGTTTTAATACCCTACGTCCCTACATTATATGATTAGATTTTATGCGTAAAGTTTTATTGAGTTTCCATAAATGTCTGTTGTTCTTTTTGTGAGGCTGTTGGTTGATTTCCGTAAGTACATTATTCCACTTGACTATAATGATTTTCTTAATTCTACTCTACGAATTAATTCATCGTACGATCTAAAAAATTGAATTTTCGAATTGGCGTTTCAAACAAATAAATCATGCTTACTGTAAATGAAAAAGGAAACAAAATAAAAACAAAACAAATATAAATTCAGTTTATTAAGCTTTTCTTCAACATAAAAAATAGGTTAGGTTAGGTTAGGTTAGAGTGGCTGCTATCGCACACTTAGGCCAGCAGTGGCCCGTTGTAATACCACAGGATCCCATCTCCCCATTACTCCAGTTGAAACCAACCAGAGCTACTTATATAGCGTAACAAATCTCGCACTCCATAGTCCGCGAGTTCCGAAAGGCTGTCCATACCGTACACACCCAAATACTTATGCCTTCTGTATGATAGCGCCGGACATGAGCATAGGAAGTGTTCCAAAGTCTACTCCTCCTCTTCGTTCATGCAACTTCTACAAAAGTCATTCGTCTGTACCCCCAGCCTTCCCGCATGCTCCCCAAAAAGGCAGGGACCCGTCATTATCCCTACGACCCATCCTATTTCTTGTCTTCCCAGGGATATTAATACCTTGGAGCGCCGCAAGTCCAGTTTTGGCCAAACCTGCTTTGCTACCCTACACGTGAGAGTGTTTATCCACCTCTCATTTGTCAAGGCGATTGCCTTTTTACTGAGCGTCCATTTTAGCACTGCCATAGGCCTCCCCAGAACTACCATATCCGGCTGCATCTAGAGAATCGTACCGTACCTAGCTAGTTCGTCCACCCTGCAGTTCCCCGTGGCGTCGGAGTGACCCGGGACCCAGATTATATGGATGCTGAAATACTCGCTCATCTCGTTAAGAGATGATCGACAATCCAGCGCCACCCGCGACTTCAGACAAACTGCTCCAAGTGACTTGATCGCTGCCTGACTGTCCAGATAAATTGCGATATCCCTCACGGATACCACATTATGCTTCAACCATGTCATGACTTCCCCGATCGCCACCACTTCAGCCTGATACACGCTGCAGTGGTCAGGGAGACGAACAGAAATATTAACATTAAGTTTATCACAGAAGACTCCGGCTCCTATACCTTATCGTCTAGCTTCGAGCCGTCCGTGAAAAATTGCACTGCCTCGTTTTCCAGTATTGATCCGTTTCTCCAGGATTCCCTTGAGGGAAAGATGGTCCGGAATCCTTTATCGAAGCACAACGTTGGTGTAATATAATCCAGATTCGCCAGTTCTTCGCCAGCGAATCTACCTATCGTCGAGTGTCCCACCTGAAGACACTTCCACTGAGAGACAGCCAAGAGTCTCGTAGCCACGTTGGTTGCCATCTATTTACCATGAAGGTCGAATGGAATAAGGTGGAACATAACCTCTAAAGCGCGTGTAGGTGCTGTCCTAAGCGCTCGGCTTATAAGCATACAGGCCGTTCCTGGCACCTTCTCCATCATACCTCTATATGTTACCTTATCCAGAGCTGACCACCAAATGCCCACCCCGTACATTAGCACAGGTCTTACCACGGCGGTATAGAGCCAGTATACCAGCTCCGGTTTCAAGCCCCATCTCTTACCTATAGCGTTCCTACACGAGTATAAGGCTACATTAGCCTTATTTATCATTTCCAAAGTGTTAGGCTTCCAGCTGAGCTTACTATCAAAGATTATGCCCAGAAATCTCGCTCGGTCAGCAAAAACTAGTCCGCTACCGTTTATGATAAGAGGGCTAACCACCGGAATTTTATATTTCCTAGTAAATAGTACCAGCTTTGTTTTGGAAGGGTTGATCCCCAGTCCACACTTGCTCGCCCATTTCGTAATGATCAGGAGTGCATTCTGCAAAACATCTCTAATCGTATCTACATATTTGCCTGAGACAGCTATCGCTACATCATCAGCATATGCTACAACCCCTATCCCCTCTCTCTCTAGTTCCAGCAACAATCTATTAATCACTGCACTCCAGAGAATGGGGGACATTACACCTCCTTGTGGGGTTCCTCTAACCACCCGTATTCTAATCTTGGACTCTCCCAGCTCCGAGGTAATAGTCCTGCTTACCAGCATCTGATTTATTAACCTACTTATAGAGCAGTCCACCTTCAAAAAAACAATCCTTCCATGATCGCCTCCGTTTTTACATTATTAAAAGCATCCTCAATATCGAGAAATGCTACCATGCAAAACTCTTGCAAGTAAATTGATTTCTCAATCGTGCAGAGCTGCGTCCACCGACTTTCCCTTACAGTACGCATGCTGTGACATTGCCCAATTCCTGGGTTCAATTCTTGATCGAATAAATACATCTATCAACCTTTCCAGGGTTTTCAGCATAATGGATGATAGAGTTATAGGTCTCAGGTCCTTTGGATGAGCATGTGAGCTCTTTCCCGATTTCGGGATAAAGACCACCACTTTGACCTCTATCCAATTCCTAGGAATATAGACTAGTTTCAGACATCCCCTGAAGATAACCTCTAGCCAGGGGAGGATAACTGCCGAGTTCTTTTGGATCTCTGCTGGTATAATCCGATCCGGACCCGCTGATTTATAAGGCTTAAATCCCTGCAGCGCCCACCGGATCCGCTCCCTATCCAATATGCCCTACATATCTATTGGAGGTGTTCCTCGATGAGCTCCAGGCTCCATCGAGTCATCAAAGCTTCCCGGAAAGTGGGTATCGATGAGAAGCTCCAACGATTCCGCGCTTGAAGCTGTCCATGACCCGTTGTAACGCGTTTCTCTCAGATTCAAATAAAAATAACCAAGAAAAAAAATAAACTTTTTTAAACGTTATAACTGTTATAACAAAATGAAATTTTAAATTTATTGAAAATTATGAAAATTATATAAAGTAATAAAAAAAAAAAAAATTAAACAAAACAGCATATCCGGAATACTAATGCCTGATTTGGAAATCCACCATTTTGAAATACCTAAATAATAGAAATAAAATAAAAAAAAAATTAATTTTTAATCAAAATAAAAATTAAAATTAACTAGAAAACATAAATACACGAAATCCTCTCGCTTTCGGTGGTCTCCAACTCCATGGACCACCATGTCGGTTTCTGCCTGCTCCTTGGCTTTATCAGGGGGCAAGCAGCATTAAAGGAAAGATTGCAGGCTTTTGTGACAACATCCACAATGCAATTCAATTCCTCCACTGTCTCCGAAAATCCGGGGACCTCCGGCAATAGTTCCTCCAATACCTCTCCATATTTCTCCCAGTTTGTCCTTCTAGGATTCCTGAACGGCTTCTGGGTAACCGGGTGAATGTTAAAGTTATATGTTATATATTGATGATCAGAGAATGAGTGCTCCTTCGCCACTCTCCATCCCCTAATCAACTGAAGAATAGTATCCGATTCGAGGGTCACATCTAGAACCTCCTGCCGATTACTAACGATAAATGTTGGTACTTGCCCAACATTACAGACTGAAAGGTTAGTATTTAATAAATAATCAAAAAATAACTCACCCCTCTCATTAATATCAGTGCTCCCCCAAATTGTGTGATGCGCGTTTGCATCACATCGGAGTACCACACCAATCCTATTTTGCCTTGCTTCTCGGATCAGGTCCCCCAGGTTATCCGGCGGGATCTCCTTCTTCCGATCCATATAAGCAGAGACCAGCCAAAACTTGTCTCTGCCAACCTCGATACTGATCGCAGTAACGTCACCAGTCACCACTACTGTATTGAGAAAGTAGAAAAAAATGTAAAGTATTTTTTACTAAAATGCAAGATCTTATCTTCTCAGAGTTACTTGAGTACAAAGTTGCATACCCTTTCACCTTAAGGCCACAGACCCTGTTTTTGTTAATCCATGGTTCCTGGATTAACACTAGCTCCTCTCCTGATCTAGTCAGTCTGAGAACGAGAGCCGCAGAAGCAGCATTCGTATGGTGAAGGTTAATCTGCATAACATTAATCATCATGCATTATCTCACTTACCTCTTCATGCATTCCCTGTTTCAGGCTAATGCTACCTTACACGTCATTATCTGTTGTAACCCCATGCGCTTGCTCGACGTCCACCTCCGGCCCGTCCTCCGAGCGCATGCCTACCTCATCTTTTTTAAAAACGTTGAGAGTGATCGACCCGAAACCGAAGCTGATCACTCCCTTTGTCTCTGACAGGGGAGTAAGGGACTCCTTATTGAGCAGCATGATTGCCATTCTGAAGCCCCCTTTAGCCTCCTCCTGTTTGACAATCTTCCAATCTTTCGTTGGAAGATCTGGATTACTTGCCTGAATAATCTCAAGGATCTCTTCTGGCTTTTCTGGTTTGGTTGGTAACCAGACGCGGGCCCTTGGTCTACTCGGAAGTTCTTCCTTGCGAACTGCCTCAAGCCTCGCGCCTATCCACACCTCACCTACTTCGGCTATTGCCTTTTTATAAAGATCTACCGATCTTTGATCCGAGCACGCAGTTAACTTTACGCGCCCTTGGTGCCATCCCGCATCTCTACAGAACGGAGGGGGTCCTGGATTTTCTCTCAGGACCTTGATGAAAATGGAATTTAGTGCAGTATACACTTCCCTCCACTTCTCTGCCGTGATGCTCCCATCTTCTTGACTTCTGTCAATTACGGCTAGCACCAGTACATTCTCCTTTAGAATTTCGCTGAACAATTTCGGTTTTTCCTTGGGATCTCCCGATACCGCTCCTGTGACCGTCTTGGCTCGTTTGTTGCCGCCCACTTCGAGCTCATTCTGGGACCTCTGCCTTTTACGCACAAGGACCCTATCCGAGGTGTCGCGGCAGACAATCTCCCTCGCCCAAGCCACAGATTGCTTCTGTTCTACTGTAAGCTGCCCCTTAGGGGTTGCAGCCAGTTTATCCAGAACCTTCAGCGCCGACCGTTTTTCCCTGTATCGTCGCTTTGCAGGATTGATCCTTCCCGATCCCCCGCTTTCTCGCCTGGCATTGGTATCGCTGACTCCTGGCTTTGGTGCCATGGTACTACTTACCCCTGCCACTGATGAGGTAGCTCCACCTTTAAGGTAAGAGCCACTTTCTTCCTTCAATTTTTCCGGTTTTTCAAAGGTACCGGCTCCCTTATTTTTATTTATTAAATCTTCCATAGTATTCCCACGAGTGTCGGAGAAATACTGGTCCACCTGCGCAGAGATCCGTGTACGCAGGTAAGGCTAAATACAACTGGAGGTAGCCAGGTATCCAGAGGGCTCCGTTAACGACTGGGCTTTGTTAAATGGGCCCCCAGCCTAGCCGATCATCAGCACGGGTCGCATAACACCTTAATCCAACCCATTGGCTCACCAAGCATCTCATCCCAGCATCCCCGCCCCTATTCATCTTCCACCCAACCATTCACCCATCCATATGGATATCCCAAACCAATAGGACCCATTCCATTCAAGGGGTAACCCGTTTAAAGGGGCCCTCACTCACTACTTGGAGACCCCGGAAAATGTGACGCTCAATTTGCCTGTGGTTATTGGTTGATGGTTTTATGGCGCCATCAGTTCGCCATTCCATACCGGGTATCATAGGCACTCAGAATTTATTAAACTGAGGTTAACCACTCCCCAGTTTCCTGAGACTCTCCTCCCAGCAGGGCTGCGGTTGGGGGCGGCTTATTTAATTCACCGCTAACCTAACTATCGATAGGCCGTTCACTATCCACCACCTGTGACCCCCCCGATAGCTGCAGCATGCCCCGGGAATCTTCCTTTTTGTATTCATTGTCACAGTATTGAACAACGCTGCTTCAGATTACAGTTGGCTGCAGCGTGCCTGTAGTTTGGGCATCTTAAACAAATGTTTGGTCCATTATTGTTGCGACCATAATAGTCCCACTTAATCATCGTGTAAAACAGTGATTTAATTTTCTTCACATGGTATATAATGTGATCAACATACCTTTTCTGTTTGAATACAAGCATCTTGACTGCCACTATTGATTCTAGTCCAGAAATGGTTAATTCAACTTGTAGTTCATCTGTATTCTTATCGAATAAACACTCAGTGTAAAATTAGTGATTCTAACTTCAGAGAGTTGATACTTGAAGATTTGGTTTAACTTGCAATAATCGATTATCGATCTGTGGTTGACAATTTCTTGGCATTGTAACCTTATTCCGGCACCAGTTAATGTTGTTCTTTATTTTATTCACAGGAACGTTTGCACTGATTAATATATTATGTATATTGTTATCTACGAAGAGATGCTTACAAAAAAATACTGTACCTACTATTAATGTACACAATTTAACGATGTTTACTGATCGGATGATCGACAACATGTAAAATGAATGTTCAAAAATGGAATTTGGTTATTTACTTCTTTTTCTAAAGAAAATATAATTTTGTTGTTCTTTGAATTAAACATTTCCAAAAACGAATCAATTTTATTTATTGGTATTGCCGTAATTACATCGTCAACTTATCTTTGGTAAATGATTGAAAATCCAAAGAATTTAAGATTGAATTTTCCATTATTAAATTTGCTTCGATGGGACTAATTTGTAAGCCCATATATGGACGGACGACCTTGATAAATTGTACGGCTTACTAAATGACAATTCCACATACGTACAGATTTTTAAAGACAATTCGATACCAATACAGACGAAAATAATTTGAGTAGATTCTCAGTTTTTTTTATATAATTTCCATCCTCACTATTTTCAAAATTATGTTGACTTTTTAGGTACACAGAACAACAGTATTTAGCACTTGGTATCATCATTGATTAAATATATACCCACTATGGAATACAACAACAATTTAAATTTTTTAAACAATTATGGATTCTATATTTCGGTATGTCATACCATTTTCCACGCTTTATTAGTCTAATCAAATAATATAAAATAAATTAAGTGAATAAACTTACTGTTAACAATAGTAATTTCCTAATTATTTCAACATTTTTGTACCTAGAGCTTGCTCACTCTTCTGATCGATCTCCAATAGATGAACTAGTTTGAGGTTCCTGGCTTGCTGATCTTTTTCGGCAAATTTGGTTAAATTCCGGATTTCCGCCAGCTTCTATAAAATATAGAAACTTATAAATATTTTATCAAACGTTAATATTCTTATTTATTTATTTATTCACCTTGGACTTGTGAGCTTAACTTTTCTGCCTGTCCTTTCATATTTTGAATAGACGATGAGTCAGAAATTACATTATCCAATGGTTCTAATTTTACTGTTATATTGCTGGGTGCATAAATGTCAATTGGTACTAACGTCAAATTACTGGGAGGATCATTGCTAACTGGTAAAAAAATACCTTGATTTATCTCGCTTAAATTTGGCTTCTGTTTTTTGTCAGCATCTATTTCAACGGCAGACGTTGAATCATGTTGAAATATCCTTTCAAAAAGTATCATTAGATCATTGTTGTATAGTTGAGAAAAGATAACTTTGATATCGTGTCTCATAGTTTGATCTAATGATAGGAAATTTTCTTTTTTTAAATTCCGAGCAATGAGGGCAAGAAACTTTTCCTTTGTACTCTTACTTTCAACAAGCATACACATCTGTACAAGTTCGTGGATTGTCACATCATCAAAATTCATCTGAAATCAGAAATAAATATACATATGTAATACTAATTAATTGTTTGAAGAGCGTGTGATTAAGTCTCAGCCTGCCTGCCGGTTGTTACAGGGCCCACCAGGCAGATATACCAAAACCGAAGGTTTTTATGGTTAAATAAACCAAATTTTTATAGGTAAAAAGGGTTATTTAGGTTTTTTTTGGTAAAAAAATAAATCGAAAGTATATCTTATTTCAATTTTACAGCTTTATACAACTCGTATACTATACGTTCATGGTAGAATATCAGGCCAGTCTGTTGATGCCATCAATTAAAAATTGTAGTTTTTATGTATGTATATTGGGATTATTACGTGAATTCGACGCTTTATGGCCTATTCTTTAAGCGTAACGGCGAGCGCGATATGCGAAAAATACCAGGTGGTTTCACGCAATTCTCAATTTTTTTTAACAATAACAATAATCAAAGTCGTAAAGTTCTATTTTTCAAAGTGAACTCGAAATAACTGTAAATAGCACATCAAAAAGAATACTTCAAAATTGACTTTGATTCAACGCATTTATCGAAAAAAGGAATATGGTATTTTTCGTACATACCTATACAACAAACATTGATGGAATTCAAAGGGTTAAAGACCATTATTGGCATGGCACGGGAATATCGGAAGTGAAAATCATTCCCACCTTCTACTCAACAAATATAATATCGGATTGGATTAATTGAAATCCAGTATCACGCCTTTTAGGAGTGTTGACAAAATGAAAAAGACGCAAATTGAGAATCAACATAAGTATACGTCGGGCTAATATGTCGTGTAGTGTTATAGCATCTGTTTGGTCCATATGACTAAAAATGATCGGATGTCTCAAAGAGAAAGAGAAAGATTTTCCATCTCATACGTAAAAAGGGCAATCTACCAATGTGGATGATTAGAACAGGGCATAATTGGAAATCGAATTATTGTTGAAAATGCACTGGAAAATAGAATTACGATTTCACTTCACAGCCGTGAGTGGAACGTTAACTGCAATTTGTTTTCACAACACTGCTATAAAGAAAAGGTGACTTTAGAACCGATTATAGGCTTTCAATATTTATTCAACAGCTGATGACATTTAATCACCCTGTGGCGATTTACTCAAGGATACACACACACTTGGTAAAAGCGGTAATTTTTTTTTTGATTGATACGGATGTACGACCAAGCCTCAGCAAGATTTCCGGATACGCCGGATCCACCGTACACCCTTTACATAAAACAAAACCGAGGGATAGGAAAGGAATGTTAGTATTAGAGACTCGACCCGGTTTCAGCCACCTATGCAGTCGATAGTTAGTAAACTTGTTAGTAATAAATATATTAAATTAGTTAGCACAGGACATCACAATTTCTAAACTACTAGTTTTAGCTTCTTGTTGATCTTGTAGAGATGTAAATTAAATATTTAATAAACATGATTAATTCTGGAACTGCGTAATATTCTGAAATAAATTACATTATTTTCAGCAAACAAGGGTGAAACCCCATTAACTATTTATACATTTATATTAATAAATCATTTAATTCTGAAATTAATTCTGGAACTAATCTATGAACTAAGATTAAGTTATTAATCACTAAAATTAAAGAATCCGCTTTAGTCACTCCACACATTTTTATTAATAATACTCATATACCCAGCACTAGATATAAAATTAAAATTAAAACATTACTTCTCCCAAGAACTAAACTAATCGGCAGATTCCACATATCCGGAAGAAGAAAATTAATACCATTGCAAATCTTTCCTTCATAAATATTATTATTGATCTCTTTTATGTTTTATTAAAATTAAATTAACATTAAAACTACACTCTGAAATACATTTATTAGTTTGCTGGATCAGATTCTTGGGCCCTTCTGAAAATCATGATCATAATGAGTTTAAAATTGACTTAAAGCTAATAACTATCACCGAAATCAGCTGTTTATTCACATGATTTCTTCCATACTGGTCCCTGTCGTTACTTATAACTACAATTTTGTTCAACCTATAATAGATGTAAAGCTTCAGCTAAATCTGCCTCTAAAATTCTGGGAGTTTGATCTGTAATGGGCGCTGTCTTGTAATGAATTATTGTTAATATTACCAGTAACCAAAATTAAAATTTTAAGACGCTAATTAGCTCCTAAGGTATGAAGTCCGCGTTGAAGTGCTATAAATTAAAAGACCCAAATCTGGACAACAATTTAAACTACATATTCGTTGGATGCTTGAAATTTCTGGCAGCCGAATCAAATTCCGCGGGAAATTCTAAAACAAAATCAAAATTAACCCCTTCTCATTAAATATTTGCTACTCCATTAATAGAATTTAAAGCTATTTCTTAGAAAATAATAATCATTTATTCAAGTTAAAAATTCCCTTCAAACTTATAGTACAGTAGTTCAGAGCAGAGACGACCTAATTTAATAAATTCCGTTAGTATCGGCCATCTACTTTAATGATCTCCAAATGCTACGTAACTCCACCTCGTGATGGAAGTGTAATAGAATGTGATAAAACAAATATAATAAAATCAATAATAATTAAATAAAAATTAAGATATACTTAGATAACGCACATTATGGTGCCAATCAACAGTTAGAATTGCTAGAGTATAAATAATTAATTAAATGCATCATCATGTTTATTAATATCACTGAAAATTCTAATCAACCAATCAATTATTTCTGATATATTAATCAAAATAATCCAATTTGATTTTGAAAAAACCTCAACTGAGATCACTCCACATCAGCTTAGCCAACACATTCTCTCAAAACTGTGCACGATGAAATCATCCCCCACACACACCAGCAATTATAACCAAATGACGATTTTATGGTAGAGATTCTTTGAATTTTCGCTCCACTCATCCATACTTGAGGGTTCTAGAAGATAGAGACATTACTGAAAATCAAATCGAGAATTATTACACTCCGCCCGCCCCCCCCCCCCCAATTACCGCACTCCAGAACTATCAACTTAAAATTCAAAATGAAATGTTTAAAACTTTCAAAATCTGAACCAATCTGTAGGTTAATAGGTTAACAAATTTACTTCAGATCTATTCCCAATTCAATTTCTCTGAAAATTAAAATCAGATTAGCAGTTGTTCCCAAGCAACCCCCAATAAACCGAACTAGAAAATTTAAATTCAAGTTTAGGCACTGAAATAAAGTATAAATTAATATCTCGGTGAAACAAATCAGTTAAGTATCCTCCACAGCTGATTTTAGGTCGGGGTTCCTACTTCCGGAAATCTAGTGCTGGTTCAGCTCCTGTTAAATAACTAAATCATAATCCAATTTACCCGTTCACCCAAAGTTATATCTCATTTCGATTCGAAATGTAAGTAAACACTATTGTAGAAAACGTCCGATTCGAAACCGAATCTTGCAGTGGCATTTCCTGGTTGTGTGCTTTGGTGCTCTGCTTCGGACCCTGATCATCAAAATTATTTCACTTTATTGTAATTACATATTACAAATTCAATACAAATACATTTTTAATAATAATTATGAAAACTTTTTATAAGCATATCATAATAAAGTTTTAGCAAAAATTGTTTAGTCGTTCGACGCACGATCAAACACTACCAGAGAACGCCGCTGGTATAAGGACAATTTCTAAATATAACTCGAGGTCTTCGATTTAAAATCAATTTATGGATCATTTTAAAATGAAATTAATTCACATTTATTTTAATTATTAAATTATGTGATTTTATAAAAATTTACAATTTATGTATATTTTGAAAACACAAAATATTCATAAATCGTATATTACTATCGCGACACTGTCATGACAGAAAAACGATCGTCACAACGTCACTATGACACTTTTCATTTTGGTTTTCTCCTTCTTTACTCTATACCAAATTCCAATAGGTATTGTGTAAATGAGATAGCCCATAGTTCACTCAATACCAAACGAAATTTCCCCTTTAGCTACACACGCACATCCACCTTGCATATAAAAAACATAAGAACCAAATGACATGTTTGATGTTCACGTTCTTACGATAAGAGAAAGACCAACTATACTATATCTCCTGCATTCTTTGCCTCGCGCTCATACTTATATAACTTTCCCATTCACACATAACAAACACAAACACGATCGAGAAGGAGATGGGTATGCCGTATGCCTCATGTCGGCAAATAAAATCACCACAGTTGTCTCGTTCATGAATACATAGAATACAGACAATGTGAAATTATACACATTAAATTACTATTTTGTACATATAAAGATATATGTACGTACATTCATATTAAAAGAAACTCTACAAAAATCACACAAATATTCCCATTCTATATATACATTAGTGTCAAGAATTAATCAAGAATATAGTCTATTATATATACTATACACAAAATAAAATGCAAATACGTGCAAGTATTGGTAACAACAAAAATAAAAATAAGACGCGTCCGTGCATGAAATGAACAGAAATTCAACTGCTTTTATACAATTTTCCCGATTTTAATTTTAATTAGATCTACATAATTATTCGACATTTTGAAATTTAAATTTTATGCACGGACCACAGAAACAATAAATCATGCATTATAAAGCGAGAGATCAAAAATTTGACTTCTTTCGCTATAAATCCAAAACATAACCTGACAAATGCATCCCGGTGGATTGCATTTTCCATATTCACATAAACTTAACACTAATTAATCAATTAATAGCCACAAAATGAAAAACACTTTATTTACGACTAAAACAATTAAAATTAAAATTAAATTAAATTTTCTAAGAGGACGACAAAAACACGTCATTCCTCTTCGAACGTCAACGACCGACCCCACACTTGGTAAAAGCGGTAATGACACAAAAAAAAATGTAACTATGTAACCAAAAAAAGGAAAATAAAAAATAAGTAGTCAGTATAGTTCCTTTTTTTGTTTTGGTTGGTCACAACAAAGAAAAAACAATTCTAAAAATTTTGTTCCGAAAGGAAAAACTAATACAATCCGCCATTTTTGCGATAATGTGACCATTTGTATTGTATAAAATCAAATCATAATCAAACTTCGTTATAACTTAATAAAAAAAGAAAACTAAAACGATTAGGTAAAAAATATAAACAAACAGTGTTGCGAAACGAAAAAAAAAATGTATAACGTTATACATTTCGTTACACTTCAATAAACAATTTTGGTATCGTTCCGTTTTCCGGTATTGTACCAAAATATTATTTCGTTACGTTATGGTATAACGTTACAAAACATTATTTTTGATGTGAAAACATCTTTAGTGGCAGGAGTAAGTAAACAATTTTATAGAAATCGGGTTACGGAAACAAAAATGCCGAACAAAAAATATTGCTGGTATGTGTGAATATCGATAAGAACAAAAAATAAATAAAACGTAAATTCAATGCAAAATCTACGCATACACATACAATACACAACATCATCCGGCATTTCAAAAACATCGTGAGCCGAATACAAAAAAAAATCTAAAAAAAAGCGCCTACTTTAATTTATTTTATTGTGAAAATATCTGCTATATATGGCTGCAGCAGCAAGTGTTTTTGAAAATGAAAATTACATACGAGAAAAAGGACCACGAATTATGCTTGTGAAGTATAGTAGTTATTTACGTCACAAGGGCGGTAAATGAGCTATTACAGTACGAGTTCGATGTTTATTTGAGAATTTTGAACGAGTACTGTAACGATCATTTAACGTATGTGTAACCTGATTTTGCTTTGTTCAGTGAGATTGCCGTGACCATTTACTACTATGGAGGTTTAGATTATTAACTTAACACAACTGTATTTTGCTCATGCTTAATTATTGTCAGTAAAGTTCGTCCTCCAAATTCAAAATAGAATTATAACTTACTCACTTTTTGAACCAAAAATGTAACTTAGTTGAAATACTGAGCTAACAACATCCGTCTTTATGGAGAGGTTTCTAAGCCTTAACGAAATGGCTTGAAATGATTCAATAAATATTTATACAAAAAAAGTTTTCACATAAATCTTTTGCGAGTTGACGGTGAACTGGCTCGTTTTTATTTTATTTTATGTAACTTGCTTTAAGAAAAAACAGCCAGCGTATTTAATTAATTAAATGTTCTTTATTTATTTGCGTTTAGTATTTCTAATAATTTTTAGAATTTTCAAATCCAGCAATTTTCTTATTATTAATTATTATGTAACATACATATATTAATTTTTTTGAAAATAGTTAATGATTTAAGAATTCGAATTTATAATTTACCACAACGTAACGAAATACCCAAATAATTTTTTTTTGTTACGGTAAAAATACCGGTAAACACGGTTTAAAAAATTTGGATTGAAACACTGTATTGTTAACGTTACTTGAAAAAAATCTGGTATACCGTTATTTCGTTCCGTTACAGGTAACGTTTCGCAACACTGTAAACAAATAAAAAATAAAATATCGTTGTTTTCTTATAAAAATATATGCAAGTGGGCCTATATATACGAGGGCACCCTCGACTGCACAAGTTACAACTTAATAACCCTGTTATAAAAAATAATAAAGAAATTATCGCACAGCAAGTGCAGCCGGTCGGGCATAAAAAAATACATTTGGAGTCGGATAGTGTGTGGCGATGATAAGTGCGCGTAAAATGTTTTTTGGGCGCGAGAATTAAAGTGAGAGCACAAAAAGCCGGTACATTATTTTAACATTTATTTTTTGTATCTAAGTAGAGACATTTCGTCCATCATTTATTTTTTCAGTTTTTTATATTCTTTATTCTTTAAGCCATCACAAACTCGAATACATGTTTGTAAACGCGCGCAAAGAATTTGTAAATAAATAAACGTAAATATTTAATATAGTCCATCGTTTTATTTGGCGAAATTATATTTCTTAACAAACTAATAAAAATAAAGCGTGTAAGTGAACGACAGTCTAGCAAGTGGACAAGCTAAAAAGTACCGTGCCAACTCAGTTGGTACACTGGATACGGGCGTATCAATTTATATGGTGGAGTAACACAGCGTACCAGTGTGGTCAGGTAGCCAAGCTCCATAATCCCCATATAACAGTGGTGACCAGCCGACGTGATTTGACCAAATTTTTGATGAAAAAAGTCCAAAAAAAAATTAACATACTGTCGAGCACATTTTTTTATGTACACAACCTGCAAGCAGTATACAATGCACTTTTAAGTAGCATCATACATATGTATATAGGCATTTTAATTATACGCCGTAATACAAATATATACAAAAACATTGCTGTATACATTAACAAACGTCGCAACATTTTATCATGTGATTCAATACCCAGCCGCATTAGTATATCGAACGCGTGCAGCAACAGAATCATATACAGCAATTCAACTTTATAGATCAACGTATCTAATACAACAATATAAGGATATAAAATAATATAATTGTATACAGAGGCCCACATAGTCGTATGCAGCATAATTATATACACCGATACAACACAATTGGCGTTAGCGTGAATCGGCATAGTTCATAATAAGCGGACATAGAAACATTCAACTTAAAATTGTAAGTACCGATTTTTTGCTAGCTCTCATTTTTTTCTGATTTCGTCTCAGTGTATTATTTCAATCAATTCGGTCGTAATGTTTTGCGTGTCTTTAGTTTTTTTTGTATTCGCCGCAATTTTTTTAATCGTGTGTTATTGTACGCGTTATGTCGTGAGTGATGTCTCCGATGATGAAGCCGATGCCTCACCTGAAAAGGCAGGTCCGTCCGCGAAAGGTCAGGGCAAGTTAAATAATTTATCAACGGAGGAGTTACAGAATTTGACTGAGTCTAGGGCTCGGGAGCTATTAGACGCTCGTCTGTCTTCAGCGCGTGTCCCTTGTACATTATCGGAAAGTGTGGCTACGGATGGCGATATGCCGGGAAGAAAAGTAAGAAAGTTCACCGAATCCGATTTGACTGGTTCGTCAGTATATCCCGAAGTTACGCATATCGCATTTAAATCACTTCAACCGCTCTTTAATCAAAATCCGAACGTATGGTTTGAGATTTTAGAACAGCAATTCCATGTGGCGGGCATTAATCGCGAAGCCACCAAATATTCACATGCTGTAAGCGCCTTAGATTCACGTTTGCACGATCAGTTTGCTTCTCTGATCACTAGAAATAAAGGTGCAACACCCTATACAACATTCAAGGAAGAAGTTATTCGAGGTCTAGGTATATCCGAAAAAACAAAGCTCCATAACCTATTGCATGGACTCACTTTGGGAGACAGGAAACCCTCACAATTGTTGGAAAAGTTTCGTTTGGATGCTGGTAGTAAATTCAACGATGAATCACTAAGACAATTATGGATGTCACGATTGCCACAACAAGTACAGATGGTTCTGTCACCCTTCGAAAGGGATCTAAATTTGACAATGTTAGCCGAACGCGCGGATAATCTAATGGAAACTATGTCCCAGTTCCAACTACATTCGGTGGCATCCAGTACCAAGTTTTTTTCAAATTCGGACAGTGAATTATTACCTGAACAGCAAAAAGAAGCCAATCCCGACGATCGATGGGCCCAGTTCGAGTCGCACATGATGCGCGAGGTTTCAGCGTTAGTAGATCGAAAATTTAGAGCTCGTAGTTCGTCTAGATCACAATCGCACCAAGGTCGTTATCGTTCAGGTTCACGTGAACCCCCGCTTATAAATGGCGAGTGTTTCTATCATAGACGCTTTAAAGATCGGGCTCGCAAGTGTGTTCAAGGTTGTAAACACCATGCATTTTTTACTGGTGATGCGAGCAGTCAGTCGAATTCAAAAAACCAATAAATCATCAACATTCGGCGACGTGTTATGATGATGTAAAGTAAATACCAGTCGCCTATTAATATTGGAAAAATATTCCAACCGTAAGTTCTTGATTGATACTGGAGCTGATGTATCAGTCATTCCCTCAAATTTCCAAACCAGTACAACAAACCAGCAACAATTTCATTTATACGCCGCCAATAGGACGCGCATTAAAGCTTTTGGCACACGCGTACTTAAATTAAATATCGGTCTAAGGCGGAGTTTCGTATGGAAATTTATCGTCGCGGAGGTTTCTATGCCTATATTGGGAGCAGATTTCTTGAAGTTCACGGGTATCGTAGTAGATCTTAAGGCACGCCGAATCATCGATCCTGCTACTTCATTATTTGTGGTAGATTCCTTAACGTTTTCATCACAAACTTCTCTTTCCATATTAGATAAATCAAACGTACCCTCGGACATTCGCGCACTGTTGTCCGAAGTCGACGGAATTACAACAGACTTAGCTGTTGAGACGCCTGTTAAGCACAAAGTAATGCATTTTTTGGAAATACGCGGACCACCAGTGGCTTGTAAAGTTCGACGACTTTCACCAGATAACTTGAAAATAGCTAGAGAGTATTTTGAACAAATGATGGTACGGGGCATTTGTCGTCCCAGCAGTAGTCCTTGGTCTAGCCCTTTACATTTAGTTCGTAAGAAGAACGGGGAATACAGACCATGCGGTGATTACCGCGCTCTCAATAATGTAACCATTCCGGACAGATATCCCATACCACATCTGCAGGATTTTTCATTCCAACTGGCAGGGTGTAAGATTTTCACAACCCTTGATTTGGTACGTGCGTACCATCAAATCCCAGTCGCACCGGATGATATACCCAAGACAGCAATATTAACGCCATTCGGTTTATTTGAGTTTTGCAGAATGACATTCGGGCTGAGAAATGCAGCTCAATCGTTCCAACGTCTCATGCACTCCATGTTATTCGGATTGAACTTCTGTTTTATATATTTAGACGACATTCTGATCGCGTCAAATTCAAGAAAGGAACACTTGACACACCTTAAATTGGTCTTTCTGAGACTCTTGCAAGCTGGATTGGTCATTAACGTAGGTAAATGCATTTTCGCACAGACCGAAGTATTATTTTTAGGCCATACAGTTAACGCTGAGGGTGTGCTGCCATCACAAGAGCGAGTGAAAGTCATCGCTCAGTTCGAACGACCAGTTACTGTCTGGCAATTAGAACGATTTTTAGGAATGGTAAATTTTTATAGAAGATTTGTTCCATCAGCCGCGCGCGATCAGGCATTATTAAATAATTTTTTGAAGGGTTACCGCAAAAACAGCAAGACCCCAGTGGTTTGGTCAGACGAAACGGTGGAGGCTTTCCAAAATTGCAAATTAAAGTTATGCGAGGCAACAATTCTAGCCCATCCAGTAGTCTCGGCACGTTTGTCAATTATGACGGATGCGTCAGATACGGCATTAGGAGCAGTAGTTCAGCAGCAGATTGACCAAACATGGCAACCATTAGGTTTTTTTTTCGATACGGCTTACTCCAACACAACAGAAATATAGCGCCTATGACAGGGAACTATTGACAGCCTACTTGAGTATAAAACATTTCAGATATTTGCTAGAAGGCCGAGAGTTTACACTATTTACTGACCATCGCCCATTGATTTTCGCGTTTAAGCAGAATTCTGAAAAGGCGTCACCTAGACAACGCAGACAATTGGATTACATAGGGCAGTTCACTACAGATGTGCAACACGTGTCTGGCGCGCAAAATGCTGTAGCGGACGCACTTTCGCGCGTGAATCAGATAGAACTGGCCGAGAGTATAGATTATGCAGCTATTGCCGATGCACAAGCTCAGGATAAAGAATTGTTGGAATTATTAAAAGATGACAAAACAACGTTGAACTTTGAGCAAATACCATTACAATTTAATTCGGACAAGACCCTGTATTGCGATACGTCTACGGGTAAGTCGAGGCCATATATCCTTGCACAGTTCCGAAGAAAAGTTTTCGAAACCTTGCATAATATGTCCCATTCGGGAGTCAAGGCGTCAGTGCGACTGATGACTAATAGCGTAGTATGGCGTTCAATGAATAAGGACGTGAGAACTATGGCTCAGTCGTGCATCGCTTGCCAACGGTCCAAAATAGGTAGGCACACAAAATCACCTACGGGTACATTTGTTTCCACGAGAGAATGTTTCGCGTTTCATAGGTCCACTGCCTATATCAGATAATAACCGTGTAACATTGATTGACCGGTATACCCGTTGGGCAGAAGCCATTCCCGTACCGGACATTACAGCGCCTACAGTTGCTTTTGCAGTCTTTTCAACTTGGATTGCACGCTTTGGCGTGCCGGCTTTCATTATCACAAACCAAGGTTCGCAGTTTGAATCGCACCTTTTCAATGAGCTATCGGCTCTTTTAGGGTTTGAGCATAGGCATACAACTAGATATAACCGGAAGTGCAACGGCATAAATAAAACGTCATAATCAACGGTGTGGATAAATATAGTTCATTATTATAAATATCGGATAAATATCAGTTCATTATTAAGTGAAAAAAATTGAGTCTAAATGTTCCCTGTCGGATGTTCCCGTGCCAGTAAGACAACGGGTTGGTCGAAGTGCCGAGAATCTTGGCTTGCACCCACAATACGGTGCGACATGCCACACAGCGGGTCTAACAATCGACTTATTGAAATCTAAATTCGATGAACGTGTTATATCCAGAAATGTTTCTGTCGATTGGCCGCCTAGATCTTGTGATTTAACACCTCTAGACTATTTTTTATGGGGTTACGTTAAATCATTGGTCTATGCTAACAAACCGGCGTCGTTAGAGGAGCTCAGAGCCAATATTAAACGAGAGATAGCGGTCGATTCCGTCGAAATGTGTGGCCGAGTCAGTCATCGAAAGTTGGGTTCAACGAATCGGCACTCGCAAACGTTCCCGTGGTGGACACATGAACGATTTTGAATTCCATACATAAATATTTTGATTGTACTTTGAGCCAATAATACAATATTCGAGATATCTCAAATGGTTTGCGTTTTATTAAAAAAAAAAGTTGTCAAGTCCTTATTGGAAAACCCGGTATGTTGGCGAGGTAACTTAAAATAAGTATATTTTATCCCTTATTCCCTTTCTTACAGAAAAAGATCTAAAATGAAAACAAAATGATTTTTATTTGTAGAGACTTACTTATTTTAAGTTACCCTTGCCAACATATGTATGTCTAAATAAATAAGTATAACTTACGGAAAGGGATCGGTGTTTTTTTTCGTTAAAAGTCATACGAAAAGATAAAACAGAACAAAAACACCCATTTACAGTACATCACTAGAAAGAAAGGAAATATTATTTAACTGGAGATTACGTTTTTGTGAAACCGGCCATACTTTTTTACATACACAGAAAGTATTTTATAATTCATTTTATACCGGGTGTTTCTTTTCAACTGAGACGATCAAATATCTCGAAAAATAGCCACTCTACGGAAAAAATGTCCATAATCAAAATTTAATCATACCGCGGGGGAAATACATTAGTGCAAAAAAATAGTCCTCCACCCCCCGCTTTGTAGGTGGGGCGCGGGGTAACTTTGGAACTAAGATAGGAACCCCTATTTTTTATTGCAGATTCGGATTCTACGGCTAAAAATACGTAGGATTTGACTGAAACATTTTTTTCGATTCATGTTAGATGGCGCTGTAACTGACGATATTCAATTTTTATCTCGGATTAAATAACTCGGAAAATAAGCACTCTACGAAAAAAATGGTAGAGATCAAAATTGAATTATTCCGCGGGAGAAATACATTAGTGTTAAAATTAGTACCCTCACCCCCTCCTTGTAGGTGGGGGTACTAATTTTAACACTAATGTATTTCCAGCGCCATCTATCATGAATCGATAAAAATGTTTCAGTCAAATCCTACGTATTTTTAGCCGTAGAATCCGAATCTGCAATAAAAAATATGGCTTCCTATCTTAGTTTAAAAGTTACCCCCGCCCCACCTACATGGAGGGGTGAGGGCTACTAATTTTAACACTAATGTATTTCCCCCGCGGAATAATTCAATTTTGATCTCTACCATTTTTTTCGTAGAGTGCTTATTTTCCGAGATATTTAATCCGAGATAAAAATTGAATGTCGTCAATTACAGCGCCATCTAACATGAATCGAAAAAAATGTTTCAGTCAAATCCTACGTATATTTAGCCGTAGAATCCGAATCTGCAATAAAAAATATGGCTTCCTATCTTAGTTTAAAAGTTACCCCCGCCCCACCTACAAAGCGGGGGGTGGAGGACTATTTTTTTGCACTAATGTATTTCCCCCGCGGTATGATTAAATTTTGATTATGGACATTTTTTCCGTAGAGTGGCTATTTTTCGAGATATTTGATCGTCTCAGTTTAAAAGAAACACCCGGTATACAATAAAAGACATTTTAGCTTATAGAAAGCGGAAAGGACAAATTCCACGAAAGGACTGTCATTCCTAAACAAAGGCACTTGGGAACCCTAGTAGATACACAAACATTCAATCAAGTATTATCAAAAATACAGTGGTGTTCAATGAAATAGCACACTATAAAATTTGTTTGCAAATTCTTCATTAACTAAAAAACAATTAAATAAATTTTCAATTATTTTTTTTTATTTACATAGTAGAAATATAAACTTACAATTAAATATAAAAAAAGGAATATTAAAACAAAATAATTAAACATTTTATTTTATAAATAGGCTGTTCAATGTTAATTTCAAAATTCATTTTCAGCCTTATTCGTTTTCATTGAATAGTATTGGTCTTGTGACCTTGTTTTCGAACCATTTCCCGGCATCGGCCCAAATTCGACAAATTTCAATTCCAAAATTTCTATTTATTTTATGTTTCTCGTTGTTAATAGCTACTTTTTTTAGTCGATTCTAAATTTTTTCGATCGGATTCAGATCAGGCGACTGATCCGGCCTTTATAATTTACTTAATTAATCCCATCGTTTGCTCTCATTGAGGTATGCAGCTGGGCACTTTAACGAATTAAAGAAGTTGTTAACTCTTAATTATTCAGAAGGCAACATTTGAAAACAGATGATCGTAATAGATTGAAAGATCCAAACTGTTTCTTTTTTATGCAAACAAAATTTTGAAGCCAAAAAAGTGGAGAAAAGTACTATGAATTGACAAAACAAAAGTCAATCTGTTTCGTTCTGAAGGCCGACAATATGAACGATCTCAGCCCAGTACAAACTTTCGCCCTAACATACGAAAAAGACAATTAAGCATGGTGGTTGTCCATTATGATATAGCGAGATTTTTTTTCTGCCACGGAACATTATAATTTATTGCCCGGAAAATGGAATGATGGCAGTTGTTTACCGTCATATTATTAACTCATTTAATGCTCGGTTATGCCAAAGACAATAAACCACCAGGGTTGTGTTTTCAGCAAGATAACGATACAAAGATTATCTCGAGAGAAGCAAAATATTAGCTTAACGATTACAAACCGTGCGTTTTTTTATTATATCGGAGAGATCAGAGAGATTGAAAAAAGACCTTTTGCGTTTTTTTATTTTTCAGATAATTCAGATCGCGATCTGTTGCGTTTTTTTATTGTCTCAGATCAATATCTGAAACAAAATTTTCTCTCTGAATTTTTTGTCAGATATTTCAGATTTATATAAATTGACAGCAAAATGACCGTAGCGTTTGATGATTCTTAAATTGAAATTGGGAATTGTAATTAAATATAATTTTAAATAATTTAATTAATTAAAAGTTTAATAATAATTATTATTATAAAAACATTTTTTTTTTGTTTTTGTATTAGGTATGCTTATATTTCCATAAATAAATTTACAAATTATAAGTTTATACCAAAAAATAATTTGTTTTAATTAATAAGAAAGCTAATAAATTAAAATAAATAATTATTTAATTTTTTGTTTTCTAATTAAGTAATTATAAAATATAATTGTTTTAATCAAATTTAGTGTTTTGAGTTGAAGAAAGATTTGCATACAATTTTGTTTCGTTTTATTTTTTCCAGCGTAATTAAATCTGAAAAAGACCTTTTCAGATGACAATCGCTCTGTTCTCTCCGATAAATTATATGTCTGATCTCTCTGATCTCTCCGATATAATAAAAAAACGCACGGAAAGTGGGGGTCACACAATGGCCGAGTCAGTCACCTGGGGGTCAATTCTCGTTCTGTGAAAAGTACAATGAAAAGTATTTTCAGTGAGAAATACAGATTTCCGATTCATGTTTCATGAGAAGGAAAAAAATGACGTCAAAATCTTCTCATATGAAAAAAACTTTCTCACCGAGTATTTTGGTCGTGGGAATATAAATGAATATGGAAATTCAGTTTTATAACACTAACACTTAAATTTGCAATTTTAATGTTAAATGTGCAACCAAACTATAATACTAGTCACTTTAAAGCTAATTTATAAGCAAATTTATTAAACAAATTTCAATTCATTTAAGAAAAATTCCTAAATAATTAGTTTCGTTTAGTTTAAATAAAATTTGGCCATTTTAGTAATTTATTTTATATTTTGACAAGCAATGATGAAAACTGGTTTAAACTCTCTATTTATCTCTCTTTGAGAGAGTGATTAAATCGAATTACAAATTATAATCTCTTTTATCATTTATTTAGCTACTATTTGTACCATTTACCTAGCGCACCTAGCGGAAATATACATGAAACTTGATAAAATATGTTTTGCTGTGTAGTATTCAGCGTATTTACATCGTTCTTTTTCATTTGGACAACGAGAATCGCATATTGCTGTTGCGTGAAAGATACTAATGAGAAAGACCTGATGGAAACCAAATGGAAAGATTTTTTTCATTCCATTTTTTCATAGAACGAGAATTGACCCTCAGATCTGAATCCGATCGAAAATTGTTGAAATCAAGTAAAAGTAGCTATTAATAATGAGAAACACAAAAATAAACAGAAATTTTGGAATTCAAATTTGTCGAATTTGGAATAAGTGACCGTTCACAAAAATGCCAGGGCTGGTGGACTCTAAGGATGTGTCGATGCAGGGAAGTGCTTCGAAAAGAAGGTCACAAGGCTAATACTAATCAATAAAAACATTATTAGGTTTAATCATACCCAAATAAGGCTGAAAATGAATTTTGAAATTAACTGTGCTATTATTTTGAACAAATAAAAAGTTTAATTATTTTTTTTAATATTCCTTTTATTAATTAAATATGATTTTTTATATTTAATTGTAAGTTTATATTTATACTATGTAAATAAAAAAAAATATGTAATTGAAAATTGATAAATAGTTTTTTAGTTAATGAAGAATTTGCAAAAAAAACCTTAGAGTGTGCTATTTCATTGAATACCACTGTATATAACCAAAGATCATATTCCTATACTGTTTTCCAGTTACACAAAAATAAAAAACCGGGGCGAAACCGGGGCAAAACCGGGTTAGTTTTTTGACGTTTCAACTGGAACAGCAAAAAATGCGGTTTCCGTAATTTTTTGTTTTTTGCATGTGTATACAAATTATTTTAACAATTCTACGTTAATTTTGCAATGAAAGATTTTTTTCGTGTTAATTTAGTTAATTATATTTAGTTTTTATTTAAATGACGTTTAAAATGTAATTGTGTTAGTAATCGCCCCGAAAAATTTTACCGGGCGACGAATGACAGCTGCTATCGCCCCGGTTTCGCCCGGGTTTTTTTTTGTGTAACTGGAAAACAGTATTAGTGTTCGCTGATGACCACCGGGGTAAAAAGATCGGAGTTTTTTTGAGCAAAAAAACGAACGCATAAAAAGAGTCGGTGTATTTTTAACTCTACTTTTACTTGGGTTTTTTTGACAACCGAAAATTAATCGTTTTATCGGCGAAAAAAATTCAAAATTTCTGTGAATTGAAAAATTTAAAATAAAATAATATGAAATGCTTCGATTTGGATAATGATATTAATAAAAAATATTAAAATAATAAAAAGAAAATGTAATGTTGACATTTAAAACACCAAAATTATTTGTCAATTAAAAAAGTTGTTCGCTGATGTCATAAAAAAAAAACCCGAGTTTTTTATTGAAGTGAAGTTTGCGGGAGTAAAATATGTCAAAAAAACTCGGGTATTTTCTGTCAAAAAGCCATCAGCGAACACACGGATTATAATAAAGATGCTTCGTCCCCACGGTGAAATTGTAATATAAAAAAATAACGGTATTACTGAAAAATACACACAAATATCACAATACACAATATACACAAAAATATCCATAAATATCTACACGAGAAAAAAGTATAAAAATAGTATAAACAGCAAAAATACTAACACATATAAGTTTGGAGCGCCCGCAATATTAAATTCGAGTGCCCGTCATTTATTTTTTTATTTTGCACTGGATGAATCATCTTTAATATGTATAGAAAGATCTTTGATATAACTTACCTGAGTTTGGCGGCATACAAAACTTATTAAGCATTGACCAGTCAGTCTTTAAGAATCCGTAATAAAACCTTACAGAATCTAACGAAAGTGTATTATTACGGAAATTTTGACAGATCGCCCAGCGAATCTTTAACACGATTTGACAAAAAAAACTTGTATTTGCATTTATTATGTTTAATACATATATGCAATAATTGTTTTATCATATTACACTACATAATATACTATGTACATGTTTAAAATGCATATAAAATATTATTTTAATTAATACGAAAACATAAATACATAATATTAATAATATAAATAATTGTTTTACTGTTTGACGTTTCTTCCTTCAGTTTGAGCGGTAGTTTTCGCTCTTGTTAAAGATTGTTAAATGACAATTCAAATTTAACGAAACTGAACGAAAAGTTCTTAAAGTTTCGCTGGGCTGGGATGTTGTACCATCACTTTCATTCGAATCGACTTTAAAAGTCGATTCGAAAAAGTGATAGTTGGCATGTTGTAAAATTTTCGACTCCAAAGTGATACTTCAACACAGCAACCATTTTTCAAAGATGAATTAATAACAAAAATTTTAATTTGACATTTAGTTGTTATTAAAAACGTTAAATGAATATTAATTCTTAGAGATTTTATTAAAAAAACAATAATTTATGAGGAATATTATTATAATATATTTTGACGAATCGCTCGTACATCACTTTAAATAAACTGAGTGATACAAAAGTATCATTTAGCGTATTTCCTTGACAAATTTACAACAACAATTGCATAGGATAAACCCTCGCAAGAATAACATTAAACCAAAAAAATATTGGGTTAAATTAAACCCAATTCTAATTTTTGGTTATGATACCTGCCACCAGGTCATATTATATAGTAAATTTATATTTTATTTCGAAAAGTTGGCTTTTGCCAATTATATCAAATTGGCTATTATCTTGGGAAACAAATAAACAAAAAATAATTCGAATTCAATTTTGTTCAACAAAATACGCTTATTATCGCGATTCGAAAATTTTACAACATGCCAATTTTCGACTTTCTGTTCGAATTCGAAAATTTGAAGTTACAACATCTCACCCCTGGTCAGTAACATGCATGTTCCTATGGTCGCATTCTTACTTAAATTTCTTAAAGACTGACTGGTCAATGCATGTGAAATTGCGCCAAAATTGGAATTTAAAAATTACGTTTTTATCGAATGCACTACACCATTTTTGTTAGCACACGACGAACAATCACAAAATACTTATAAAATTGTTTCCAATAACAAGACACTGATACAGGAAAAATAAACAACATATACTGTTTTCCAGTTACACAAAAATAAAAAACCGGGGCAAAACCGGGTTAGTTTTTTGACGTTTCAACTGGAACAGCAAAAAATGCGGTTTCCGTAATTTTTTGTTTTTTGCATGTGTATACAAATTATTTTAACAATTCTACGTTAATTTTGCAATGAAAGATTTTTTTCGTGTTAATTTAGTTAATTATATTTAGTTTTTATTTAAATGACGTTTAAAATGTAATTGTATTAGTAATCGCCCCGAAAAATTTTACCGGGCGACGAATGACAGCTGCTATCGCCCCGGTTTCGCCCGGGTTTTTTTTTCTGTGTAACTGGAAAACAGTAATAAATTTATGACATAAATTAATGTACGAGTACCAATTTAAGCATTTTTTTTTAATTTAACTTGAATGATTCAATTTTCTTTTTATTGTAATCCACTAATTTTTGTAACCACACGAACACGACACGACACACAAATCAAAATATAAAATTGTTTCCAGGCAATAACTCACACAGAAAAAAAGTAAAATAAAATTTGAAGAATTCACTACACCATTTTAGTTATCACACAATGTAATGTACCAACTCAAAATATTTACCCACCAGAACTAATTAAATATGTCATACTAATGTATCTACAATTATTTGCACAATATTAGAATATCTTACCTTTAATTATTAATTAAAAATCTTAAAACGAGTAAAATTGCTTCTGTACGGTACTACGAACGAAGCGTGTTGCAAAATTGCAAATTAAAGCAATTTAACATTAGCAAACAAATGCGAAAATAACATACATATTCATAACAATCACATGTCAAAACAAAACTAAACCAACTGCCGGTACCAGCCGAATGCGATACTTGATTAAAATTTAACGAAATTTCACACGTTAGTGTTAGTGATACGTCGCGTCGAAGTGTTTATACATAACGTTAAGGGGAAAAATCGAAAAAAATAACACATTTACAAACATCTCATGTTTTGTAAACCGTTAAATTTCTAATCTCTTTCTCTTCTCATAAATTCTTTCTTCTTAAAAATTCTTCTTTATAAATATACACACATATTTAGGTATGTAAAAAATATACGGCTATGGATTTCTAAAAAAAAAAAGTGAGAGAATTAAAAATACAAAACAAATTCATTTACAAAAACAAAACAAACGAATTATTGAATTGAATTTTTTATTTGAATTGTGGTTGTGGAATGGGGCATGCTTATAGTAACAAAATTTGCCGCTGTTTTTAAATGCAGCACCCTCAGTAAAGGTTAGAATGTCAAATGGTATTAGTGTTTTGTATCGAAACTGTATTGTGAATTTAATAACACAAAAGAATTTTTATATTTTAAAATGTTTATAAGTCGTTTAGCGACGCGTTCGAACTTCGTAGCCATAAAATTAAACGTTAAATATTATTGTAACCTTTATCACGAAGGTAATGACATCTGATGTGCGGAAAAAAAACATACTCTTTTTGCATGCCCCATTGAAATAAAAAACGAAGGGCGTAAATTTATTACATTTATAATGAATTTATAAATATATAGTCTACCTTTAGGGGAATAGTGTAGACTGTAGAATTAACCAAAGCAAATTTCTGTTTTTTTTTTTTAAAAACATGATAACTGCACAAAGTAAATTGGAAACGCATTTGAAATAAAAAGTCGCATTAGCTTTTAGTATGTAGTAATTATTCATTTTTAATAAATTTTCCGGAAAAATGGGGGAAAAACTGAAACTTATTTTTGAAACTTATGAAGCTATTTTCATTCAAAACTCAAAATCGACAAAAATGCAGTTATCATGATTTTATAAAAGCGACAGATTTCTCCGTAAACTGCATACAACGTATGTATGTATAGTGAAAATAATATCTCAGCGAAACTCATTTTTTCATCGTTGTGCGCAGCCAACAGTGAAGTAGTTAAAATAAATTAAAAATTCAGAGAAGGGTCGGCTGAGTAATAGTTTTAAAAATAAAAAAAATTATAAAGAGAGATATGTGAAATTTGATTTCATTACATAATGTAATTTATATTGGAAAATATTAAAAATTCTCATTATTTTATAGGTAAATTCTAAAATAACATGTGAAATTAAAAAATATAAAAAATATTAACAACACCACTGGATATGTAACGATATACCCATTTAAGGTACGAACTAAGTAGGCATAATTAGAATGAAATGTCATTTTTCGTGTTAAATCAAAACAATAAAAAAACTCGATTTTAAATTTAAATGTATTCGAGGCAAGCTAATGACATTAAAATTATCTTAAGTGTTATCAAAAGCGCTAGTGCTAGTATGTTATCTAAAATAAAATTATATTAATTATAGTGAATAAATTTGAGGAAAAACACAATTCAAAATAGACAAATTCTAACCTCAAAATGTAAATAAATTAGCCTAAATACATCGCTGTGTTTACGCTATTTGTTTTGATGCGCGAGAGCTGTCAGAATTTCGCTGAGATATTATTTTCACTATACAATTTGTACACAGTTTGCTCGTAGGCTTAAATGACCAAGCTATTGAACTAATATATAGTTTGAAATTTATAATTACTGCCGTTACAACATAGCTTTGTTTTAATAAGCTGTCCACATTGAAACAAAACAATACCGAATTCATCGCCTTACCGAGTTAAGTTGATTATTTACCTCAGTTCTTTATATCGTTCGCATGATATACTTACATACACCAAGCAGCTCATTATCTTCAGTCTCTAATTCATAGTTCATTTTGCCAACCCGATTTTGCGTATTCGAGCTTTTCGGAACTTTAGAGCAAATTAAGCGTAATAATAAGTACCGGCGTTGCTTTGGGGATGCTCTAGTACAAACACGGTCGATACTACCTATAGTTCTAATATTCGATTACCAGACCATAGATTATAATTATGAGCGTGTTTTTTTATAAGCTGTAGCCATGTTTTTCCATACTTCTTTGACTTGACCTTCATGTAAGAAGTGAATCTGATGTAATAGTTTATATTCTTTGGCGTCACTAATATGGTAATACATATCCAAATAACATAAAATGTTGTGTAAATGAAGCCGACTCATGAATGGAATTGCACAAAGCTCCTGCTACTTTGCCTAAGCAAACACCCCCATGCCCGATGATCTGTTCTGACTTCATGTTTGATCTAATCGTAGCGACAATCGAACGATTAACCCGATCTGATGCGTTCGATTAAGGTAAGTAAAACGCAGTCCGTACCTACATGTAATATATCAAATTCAGACATTAAGTTTAGAAATTCTTTACCGACAAACTGTGAGCCATTGTCTGAATGGATGACCTCTGGGACATCGAATGTATAAAATACGTCATTTTTAAAAAAAAAAGTATCATTTGAAATAGCCTTAGCCATATAGTTTTCAACATTATAAATTTAGTGAGCCTGTTAAGTATGTACTATCAGTACCATCGCGTTTCCATTTTTAGAACGTGAATATGGTCCTAACAGGTCGATGTACAACTTCCACAATGGTCTTTTCTCAAAGGTCGCTAGTCTTGTTGGTGGTTTCATGATATGATTTGTCGCTTTTAAGAATGTACATATGTATCACATGCTTCAATAAATTATTTTACATATTTTCGCATACCCGGCCAAAAATACGTCCTCCGCAGATACTCGAGGGTTTTTTATGACCTTCATGAGCTGCTAAGGGATCGCTGAAAATTATCAGCTCTTTCATGGTGTAGTTTGGTGTTAAAATTGAATTAGAGACCACCTTTGTAGACGGAGCAGGTTCTAAACGAATATAGATGCGATTTTCGTGAATGCGGTGGCTGGGAAATTCTTCCTGAGATGTACTGATCTTTCCACCAAGTTACATAATCCGTAACCATAAAATATGTCAAGTTTAAATCTACCGCTGCTAAAGTTGGAATATCCTTCTTATAGTCTGCGTTTTAATCGGTAAATGCTCGTGAGAGGGTATTTGAAACTATGTTTAACGCTCAATGCTGATGTTCAATGGTGAAGTCGTTTACAACTGGAGTATCAAACTCCACCGCGCGAGTCTGCCGCTTAGTTCCTCTGAGACATGGACCACTTGAGACTGGCGTTATCGGGCACCATTGTAAATCGAAAACCTTCCACGTAAGAGCGAAACTTCTGAATACTTATTAGAGCAGCTAGGTACCAGAGATCGGAAACGAGCACCAAATTTCGAGCAAAACCAAACAAAAATCCCTTATTGCGAATACGAACAAATACAAAACGGTAAAAACAAATAAAAACGAAAAATATATTTTTGGTATCTTTTGCTTGTCATTTTTCGTTTCTTTCAAACGAGCACAAACAAGTAAACTAGAAAAACAAAAATAATTTCGTTTTCGCTTGTATTTGTTTGCAAGCAGCAAACGCAAAACGAAAATTCAGTGTTAGAAATTTTATATGTATGTATAGTGAAAATAATATCTCAGCGAAACTCATTTTTTCATCGTTGTGCGCAGCCAACAGTGAAGTAGTTAAAATAAATTAAAAATTCAGAGAAGGGTCGGCTGAGTAATAGTTTTAAAAATAAAAAAAATTATAAAGAGAGATATGTGAAATTTGATTTCATTACATAATGTAATTTATATTGGAAAATATTAAAAATTCTCATTATTTTATAGGTAAATTCTAAAATAACATGTGAAATTAAAAAATATAAAAAATATTAACAACACCACTGGATATGTAACGATATACCCATTTAAGGTACGAACTAGGCATAATTAGAATGAAATGTCATTTTTCGTGTTAAATCAAAACAATAAAAAAACTCGATTTTAAATTTAAATGTATTCGAGGCAAGCTAATGACATTAAAATTATCTTAAGTGTTATCAAAAGCGCTAGTGCTAGTATGTTATCTAAAATAAAATTATATTAATTATAGTGAATAAATTTGAGGAAAAACACAATTCAAAATAGACAAATTCTAACCTCAAAATGTAAATAAATTAGCCTAAATACATCGCTGTGTTTACGCTATTTGTTTTGATGCGCGAGAGCTGTCAGAATTTCGCTGAGATATTATTTTCACTATACATACATATTTTGTTTTTCAGTTTGTATTGATGAAGTTAAAAGGTGCAAAATAAAGAGTTTTTAACACATATCATAAATACATGCACATTTTTATATTATTTCTCATTACAATAAAAACTCGATTACCCCGATTTAATGGAAGCAATTCGAATTTACGAGACAAATTTTCTTGTTGTTATTGCTGTTAGTTAAAAAACAAAATTTATTTCTGGAATACGGCGAAGTAGAAAGGAACTTGGCCACTTCGTGACTTATTATAATGAAATTCAATATAAACGATGGAAATGGGATTCTAAAATAATTTTTAGAAGCTCTTTAATATGGCCAATTAGGAAGGAGCTTGGGTACTTTAGGCCGATTTTAGTGGAATTTGACAAGCACGATGTAATTGGAATTCCTAATGAATTTTAGATAAAGTTCTCAAATGTGGCCAAGTAGGATGAAACTAGGCAATTTTTATCGGATGTAAGAGAAATTTGAGATGTACGTTAGAAATGGGATTTTAAGATGAAGTTCTGTAATATGGCCAAGTAGGATGAAATTAGACTTTTACTTAACCGATTTAAGTGAAATTTGACAAGTGCGTTGGAAATGGGATTCTAAAATTATTTTCAGATTAAATTCTGGATGGTCAACTAGGATGGAACTTGGCTATGCCTTAACCGATATTAGTGAAATTTGGTACGGGCAATGGAAATTTAACTTAAATTCCTTAAAAAATAGCCAAATTTCATCCTAATTGGCCATATTCCAGAAATGTTTCTAAAAATTATTTAAGAATCCCATTTCCAATGCACACGTCAAATTTCTCTAAAATCCGTTTAAAAATAGCCAAGTTTTATCCTAGTTGGTCATATTTCAGAACTTTACCCTAAAATCAATTAAGAATCGCATTTCCACCGCGCGTGCCAAATTTCACTAAACTCTGTTTAAAAATAGCCAAGTTCCATACTAATTGGCTATATTCCAGAACTCCATCTAACAATCATTTTAGAATCCCATTTCGAATTGAATTTCATCATAATCGGTTAAGAAATAACCAAGTTCCTTTCTAATTGGCCATACTCTAGAACTTCTTCCAAAATTAAATTCAGATTTCTATTTCATCCTCCGAATTTTAATCTTAAAATAGGTCTTTAAATCATGCACTTATAAATTAATTTACAATTTTTATTGTAAATTAAGTAGGAACAAAATTAGGAAAAAATGAATTTATCAAAATTACTGAAAAATCAGATTACATGTTTGGAGGTCAACTCGAGTTGTTTCGAAAATTTGCGAGCGAACACAATCAAACTGCAGCTCGCAAGCAAACAAAACCAAACGAGCAAACGAAACGAACAAACGAAAACGAAAAATATATGAAAACAAGCAAAAACGAACAATTTTTTTTTTTTTTTTTTCAAAAACGAACAAACACAAAATATTATTACGTCATTTTTCGAAACGCTCGATTTCGCTCGTTCCATCCTCTGCTAGGTACCCTAATGCAGATATGCTATAATTCTTTTGCGCTATACTTAGCTTCTAAGAGATGAAAGAAATCAATCTTTCCCGCTGTCGTCGTCGTCGTCAATCTCGTACAATGCTCCTCCCACTTCTTCGGTGCTACTTAGCGTCGCATCGTATGTGAAAACGTCGTTTTTAAACCGGGTTCGTTATTACAGGTGCAGTGGTAAGGTGGGCCTTCAATTTCTCAAAAGCTCAGGGATGAATCTCCTGCATCATCCTGCCTTGCGAAACAGTCTTCTTCCCTGTTTCACATTACTAGGGAAGTTACATATTGCCTCTACCATAGCTGAATCCGTTCGAAGTTCATCCTCACCGAGTTTTTAAGTATTTAATTTCTCTCATTAAGAAACCAATTCTTATTAAGGTTAATCGTAAGTTTTGCCCCGGCTAATAGTTTTCCAAATGCTTTGGAAGAGTTGCCGAAATGATCCATAAATCGTCCGAGAAATTGTTTGTGTCGTGTTAGATAAGCCAAACGGTATCACCGTAAACTAGTACAGTGGTTTACCAGGTACCGTGAATTGGTTTTTATCACGTGATGAACTAGCCAAAGGCACCTGCGAAAAGGCGTCTTTGCGATCGATGGATGAAATATACTTGGTGTCAATTAAGGGCAACGGGTATGCATCCTTCTCAGTGACTGAATTTAATTTTCCAATTGGAACATTCTATCTAATTCATCATATATTAAGTCCTGGATAGCTGGTGATATATTATTAAATTATAGTATCTTTGTATAATTGGTCGGATCTGACCGATATTTATCACATGTTCAAAAGCAACTATTCTCTCCAGGCCGTTAACTTCAAAGAGGGAGATGTAGATTTAATCTGTTCTAACGTCGAGTTTTCGAATTCGCTTAACTAATACTGATTAGCTTTAGCTACCTCATACATTAGATATTCTTGGAGCGAAGCCAAATTTTGACTAAAAATCGATGTCAAGGTAAAGCGCGCCCTCAAGACTCGGTACTATAAACATCTCATAACTTTCGAATTTTCGATATATCATTATATACGACAAATACTTCAAAAAATCCTAGAATTTACTCAGGATACTTATGGAAGCGCTATTATCCAATAAGACTGTTATTGGTGTTCCTTTTATTTGAATTTCTACATGAGATCGCGGATCTTTCATTCCAGTAAAGTTTAGGTCGTTGTTTCGTTTTCAAGCTCTGTTTGATGGAATAACTCAAAACGAATCATATTAAAGATTCAAATCTGAAACCGGATTGGTTTAATAGCTAGCATTCGCTACGGGAGAAAATTCGGTGGGGAACCAGCTAAAGCTGATAGGGTATCTTATATTGAGTTAAACTCTCTTTAGGAGCAAATAACAAAGGTATATTTATTTCCTCGGAGGCACATAGGCTTAACCCGAGCAAGTTGTCATAGGATACAGTTGGGCTTTCTAACACCGTCTTTTCCACAGCCACATCCGAAAAAAAATATCTCAGTAAATTCCTTAGCGCCATCTTGGTAGCGGTGGCCAATATCCTTGCAATTCCAACAAATTAGGTAATTTGATGGCTGCGACTATTTTGTTTCTCAACTAACTGATTAACGTGGCTTGGAGTCAACACCATTTTTCAACTATTAACTGAGTATTAATTTTACTATCTTTCGGCCTATGACTGTATTTCTGAGATCGAACCCAGATTTTGACCATAATCATTCGTATTGCTGGCATACGATCCTAAGTTGTTCAGCCGTACTAAATTGCATTTGTAATATAACCGCTCGAAGCGCCGGGTGCATATCTTCTCTGAGAATTTCGAATAGTTCGGTTTCCGTATACCGATCGCTCAGCCTTCCGTTCAAGCCTTGGATTTCTAGCTAGTGAATATTCATTGAGGAACTATAGGAATTGCCTTTTCCCCTTTTCAGTTTCATGACTCGTAATCTGGATAAAATCAATAATAATGTAGCTAAAAAAATAGGTTTGATGGCTTTCTAACGTTGTTAAGTGAAATTTAGCCACATACTATACACAAATTTTCATCGGTTTACTTTCGATTTTCCTAAGAGGTTACTGTAGAAAATGAAATACACTTTTAGAACATAAGGGTGTTGAAATTTGAGGTATTTCTAAATCTTTATTTATTTTTATTGGAAATTAAAGTACATTGGATCCGGTTAATAATGAAAAAGAATGTCATTCAAGTGACCTTCTCTGCTAGCTCGGCAGGTTGTCAATCTTTTACCAAAATTTTGAATAACTTTTTCGCATAATGATGGTTCAATTAGTGATATTTGCTCGATGATATTGTCTTTGAGGTGTTGAACAGTTTGAGGATTATCCGTATAAATTTTACTCTTCAAGAAACCCCATAAGAAGTCTAATGGAGTTAAATCGCATGATCTTGGTGGCCAATTCACGTCTGTTCTTCGAGAAATTACTCGATTATTAAACTTCTTTTTCGATCGATTGATTCCGTTACTGTGTGGCATGTTGCACCAAGCACCATCCTTGTTTTTTCCGCTGGCGCTACATCATATAGAGGGATTTGACCGCTCCATGATGAAGTTTCGTAATCATTTTATTAACAGATAATAAGTGATTAATTCATTGATCCTACACTAACCAGCCGTAATTTTTTCATCGCACGTCGGGAACCTTCCGGAGACCTCCCCTAGATTTTCCGGAAAAGTGATACATTTTAGTTAGCACGGATCTGGAAAACCCATGATAAAGATCTACGTAAACCGATATCCAATTTATACGTTAAGTTATGGTGGGATGACGGAAACATCGGCCCCGGTATCGACTAAATAATTTAATTGTGAGACTTATCATAAATTACAATGCGACTATATTTTAAGTCTAGATCACTTTTCGCCAAGAGTTATGGGTTAGGTCCTTATTTTTTGATTGGGTAGCCCAACTAAACGGCTCGCAATATTTGGTTGCCTTGTCCTGGGAGCGACAATTCGACCTTGATCTTTGTCGAACTTTTTGAGCGAGATTGTACTAACTGAATTAATTCAATTCGTTTCGTCAGTGCGTCTTTCTTGTACACACGTTTTTTAAAAGGTACGTCTTCTTTTTGGGCCGAAGAACTTATTCCGCCACATACAGCATTCGATGAAACCTCATTAAATTTGTCGGTCATCACAGCGTAATATTTTTAAACGAGTTTCCTCAGAAACGCAAAAGTGGTCCATTCAACATTATTTTAAGTTTAGTATCATATTTTTCCGTCTCAGGTGGCAGTGAAAAGAAAACTCTGGGTCGGGTTTCCAGAATAGTGGAATCTTTACTGAATTGCGTGAAATCTCCACTAAACTACTACCGTCGCCCTTTTCCTCATATCCAAAATTCACAACACACACCTCAGAAACAAATATCACAGGCACATAAATAAAAAAAATGTCAAGACCCAGAGGGTAGACCCCTCTATTCCTCCGTTTTTGGGATCTCTGAAACCGAATATGGCCATAAAAAAATTTAACTAGCCATTTTCCCGTTACCACCCCCCCGGGGGTCTAAATTTCAATTTCCATACAAAATTGAGATTGAACTACATTTCTATGTTTTTTGAGGCGCTAGAATTGAAAATGGCAATTAAAAGTAAATTTGACCCCTCCACCACCCCATAGCACCCCTTTAGTACCCCTAGAAAGGTGTTGAAATTTCAATTTGCATGCAAAATTGGGATGGATGTGCATTTCTATGTTTTTTGGGGCACTGGAAGCGAAAATGACAACGAAAAGTAAATTCGACCCTTCCGTTACCCCTTATCAACAATTTACTACACCCAGAAAGGGGTTAAGAGTTCAATTTTCATGCAAAATTGAGATGGATGTGCATTTCTATGTTTCTTGGGGCGCTGGAATTGAAAAAGACAATAAAGGAAAATTTGACCCCAAGACATTTACCTACTAATATTGCTATGGGTAAACAATATATCGGGTCGTCCACTTCAACATTTACGATAGATTTACATTTACGCCGAATTATGTCGAATGAAGAGAGGTCCCCTGGATTAAGTCGTTCCTTCCCTTTGCCGTAAGGGACTTTTATTATTACAGTTGTTACTTCTAAAGTATCCGTTAGAAAAAAATTCGAATTCGATTGGGCTACCGAATCAAAAAAAAATGCAATAATATCAGACGTTAATTTGGAAACATCAATAAAATTAATATTGATAGGTTTACTATGTGCGAGTACAATTTTCGTTCCAATTTTATGATGTGGAAGGGCTTTTCGAGCAATGAATGACAAAATTTCGTCAAATGCTTGTTTTACGTAATTAGATAGACTTGCAATATCGGCTGGGATATTTTTAAATTTAAAAATCGTGACGGAACTCTCAACATTAAACTTATTATTAACAATACAAATACTACTAATTATTTTGATGTTTTTATAAGTAGTGCTTGCGGAATCTTCTGAACGATTTCCCACATATGAACTAGTTTGTGACTCCTGGTTTGATGATCTTTTTCGGCAAATTTGATGAAATCCGGGGTTTCCTTCAACTCCTATAAAACTAAGAAATTTCTAAATATCCTATCATACGTTAATATTTTTATTTATTTACCTTGGTTTAATTTTTCTGTTTGTTCTCTCGTATTTTTAACAGTCAATGAGTTGAAGATTTCCGATTCTAATTTTACTGTCATATTCCTGGGCGTATATTTACTAATTGGTACTAACGTTAAATTGCTGGGCGGATCTTTATTACTTGGTATTAAGGCCAACTTGTTGGGCGGAACATTGCTAATTGGCATTAACGTCAAATTGCTAGGTGGTTCATTGCAAACTGGTATAAAACTACCTTGATTTATCTCGCTTGAATTCTGCCCCTGTTGTTAAACATCATTTATTTTAATGACTGGCTTTGAATCAGGTTGAAATACCCTTTCGAATAGAGTCATTAGATCATTGTTACGTAGTTGACCGAAGATATATTTTATATCTTGTCTCATATTTTGGTCTAATGATCGAAAATTTTCTGTTCTTAATTTCTGGGCAATGTTGGTAAGAAAAAATTCCTTTGTATTCTTACTTGAAACAAGTTTGCACATTTGCACAAGTTCGTGGATTGTCACCTCACTAAAATCCATCTGAAATTAGAAATAAATATATGTACATATGAAGACTGGTAAGGTTTAAAAAATTAATTTCTGTTTATTAAAATTTTAATGATTGGAAAATTTAATTAATCTAAAACTACTTAATTCAAAGAGTGATTAAAAGGCTATATTTGATAATAGGTGTTACTAAAACATAAATATTTTAATTTGAATTATCAGTTAGAACTAAAGATCGCAAAGTTAGCTAAAATTATCAAACATTTTAGAATATTTGGTTCAGTTGGTCAGGATCATTACTGTTTGGTTTGGAACTTCCGAGTTTTCGATCAAACCTATTGTGGCTAGCATGTTTAAGTATTTTCTGTAAACTTTTCTGTATTCTCCCTCAATACCAAACAAATTCAGGCCCAACAAATCGTGATGGGTAACTGTTTAGTTGTTGGATGAGTATCGTTGATAAATTGAAAAAATCTGTGATTACCGTGATGCGATTATATCTTGAATTGGGATTTGCTCAAACATATACCATTTTAAATGCCTGCCATTGTCTGAAACAATGCCTCAAGCGGTAGCATCGTATAGATGTCTACGCTGGTATTGCAATAGCGGATGCAAATTAAACATAATAGTAGTGGCGGGGAGACTGGATGTTATAACAGCTCAGATGGCATCGTTTGCTAAGGCTACAGATTCTATTAATTCTAATATATCTCAGCTGCAATTGAAATTCAAAGAGAAACACAGAATTTCATCAAAATCGGATAAGAAATGGCCAAGATCCTTCCTAAGTGGCCATATTTCAGAAGTTTATCTAAAAATCATTTCAGAATCCCATTTTCATTGCGCATACCAAATTTCACCAAAATCGGTAAAGGAATAGCCAAGTTCCATCCTATTTGGCCTTATTCCAGAACTTTTGCTACCTAGATTCCTGAATCCTGACGAATCAACATACTAATTGGACCCAATTCCAGTCTACATTAAACAAAAAATGTTCTTTAAACATCCCGCTAAAAAGAAAAATGAAATTGATGCAGCAGTACAAAGCCTAATGGATGTGTTAAAACAAGCTGCAGCGGATGCGACACCATGCAACTCAGTTACTTAAATTTGGATAAACCGTCTCAGAATATTCAGCAGTTGTTAATGATAAAACGCCCAAAACGCAGGCAATGCCAGCTACACGGATCGCCTACACTTAAATCAAATTTAAATAAAGCGAACAAAAACCTGAAAATGGCCTCATTAAAAAAACGTGAACCATTTAGAACGCTGAAATTTAGCAGATTTTTAGGAATTTTTTTGAAAGGGAAGAAATTAATGGATCTTTCTGAAATTTTGACAGTTTATTATAAATATTTCATTTTTAATTTGTTGTTTTATGACGGAAAATCTTCGAAAAAAACAATTCTGATATGAGTATTAATAATAATTAATTTTTTAGATTACATATTTTGAAATGTAAAAATAATCGAATTAATTCTAATACCAAATTTTGTTTAATAATTTTTGGTTATGTTTTTATTTGCTGTCAAAATGTGTCCATCAAATTTTGCTATAAGAAAAACAATAACAAAACACTTTGTCTTTGTCACTCTGATGGATTATTTTTTTTTTGTCTTTTTCCAACTTCAAGTCAGCTCAGTCAATTATTCACAATGGAATTTAGGCTTAAGCCTGTATTCCATTATGAAAAAATGTTGATCAGCAAAAATATATTGAGATAAAAATATAAAATCGGTTGTTGTGTGAATGAGATACCCAACGTCGTCAGTAAATATTTTTATTACAAAAAATTGTGGCTGTGTTAATGTGATGCCATAATTATTGACAAAAAGTATCAGATGGAGTACTTTTTATTACAACCCTCTAACCCATCTACATTAATTTTGTGTACGATGATAACATATTTCTCGCACACACTATTAAATTTCATAGTACGCCATTTTTATGGTAAAGATATTTTTTATTCTGTGACGGAAAATAAATGAAAAAAAATAATTCTGATATGGGAGATAATAATATTTAATTTTTTAGATAATTTTGAGAGGTGAATATTATACGAATTAAGCATAAAGCATCATTTCGTTCATATTTGTTGGTTATGTTGCGGTTTGCTGTCAAAATTTATCCATCCAATTTTGCTATAAAATAAAAAATAAAAAAATTGTTTTTTCTTTGTCACTCTAATGTAATATTTTTTTTGTCTTCTTTCATTTTTTTCAGCAATCAGTAAATTTTTCATAATGGAATACAGGCATAATTACAGCACGTGTTGTATTTAGTAAGATAATACAACTTTCCGGTCAGCAATAGATTAAATGCTAGACAACTTCATTGTGATTTTTTGTGTTAAGGAAAACAAATTAAACGTCAAAATATACTTCATATCTTTTGTATGAAGTGGCACAGATGCAATTTTATTTCTATTATTACAGACATATATTAAATATTTTTTAATAAAAAATTAATTGAAATGTATTCATTTTATGTCATTTTAAACTAAGCCGGTGATTTTTTTGTGAAAATCGAGTGAAAAATTAAAACATAAAAATATATAAATTAACACATAAAAAGATACACACATTTTTAAAATTTTTTTTTTTGAAATTTTTTAAAAACACTTGTTAAATATTTCGCAAAATTACAAAAGGTTTAAAAAATCACTCGATCGATTTCGGCTTATTAGGCCATCATCAGGAGTATCTACTAAACTGTAAAAAATAAAAATGTAGTTGGATATATATATATAGTTGGAAAAAGCAAAAAGTGAAACCAACTATATATATATATCTAACTACATTTTTATTTTTTACAGTTTAGTAGATACTCCTGATGATGGCCTAATAAGCCGAAATCGATCGAGTGATTTTTTAAACCTTTTGTAATTTTGCGAAATATTTAACAAGTGTTTTTAAAAAATTTTAAAAAAAAAAATTTTAAAAATGTGTGTATTAAGTGTGTTTCGCCAAGTGCCTACGGCAGAAAGTGTAAGAAGTATTAAGTTGGCAGATTTGGCCACCCTCGCCGTAACATATCGTCGTCTACTGGTAAGAATTAGTTTTAATAATAACCAGATTTGGTTCAACAGTAGTTGTAAAAAGTTGAATTTGTTACCAAATTATACTAATATAAAATGTAATACTAAATCTTTAGAGGGTAGAAGAGCTGTTAATTTAGCTCGTAGTAGTTGGAGGAATAGTGAGCTACGTAAAGGGTATGCTACCAGGAACAACTTATGTCTCCATCTTAAAGTTGTTCATACTGAGTTAGCGGCTCGCTTGCATTCTGTTGAGTTTGACTGGTTGGATAATAAGTTTCGTGCCGAGGTAGCCGAAATTTCTCATATTCAATATGTAAAGCAAAAAGCTAAACTGGATGTGTTGCGAGACAAGGCGTATCCACGTAACCATAGAGGTAATAGTGGTATGTCTGGTTTCCAATTCCATTCATGTTTTAAGAACTTGTCTTCCGTTGGCTTCAGTGGCGTAGAGGTTCAAATGCTGAGCAATGGAGTAAATTTTGCTCCTGTGCCAAATACAATCGGCGTTCAGTCATTTGAGAGTCTCGCTATAGATGCCGAAACTGCCTTATCCGGCCAGTCAACCCAAAAAGCAATATGTGCGTTACAAATTAAGAAAGGCTTGAGTAACGCTTCCTCCTCTATCTCCTCTCATTCTTCTGTTTCTTCTTCTAATAATAACCTTAAAGTGATTTGTACGATTAAGAAAAAGTTACGTGATCATGACCTGATAGCCTGTAAAGCGGATAAAGGCAATACGATCACTGTTCTCACAAGAATCGATTATTACAATAAAATTTCTGATTTCATTACAGAAAGCAACGCATTAGAGCTCAATAGAGATCCTACTAGGTCATTTAAGACTTTGGTCAGTAAGTGTATCAACCAATGCCCAAAGGTCTTTGATGGCACTTTTTGGAGGTACACGGTTATGAATCCATCTGCCCCAATTCTTTATGGTTCACCTAAAATCCATAAAGAAGGCATTCCAATTAGACCAATAGTAGCGTATTGCAATGCACCTGCCTACAAGCTATGTAAGGGTTTCATAAACTTTTTCAACAGTCATACCAATTTCGTTTCGGCTTTCTCGGTTAAGAACTCGGTAGAATTGATTAGCAAAATTCAAGATGTTGATATTCCACTACACTCAAAATTAGTTTCGTTTGACGTTGCTTGTCTTTTCACTTCTATTCCAATTAACATTTTGTCTCAAATAGTTTATACTTACTTAGATAGGGATGTTGCAGATGGAAGCCTTCGGAATGAACTGAAGCTGATATTTGAAACTTGTATTAAACAAAATTATTTTTGCTTTGATAATAAGTATTTCAGATTCACTGAATTTCTTCGAACAAACGATTGTATCAAGCAATAATCCTTATTTCCGTCATATGATCTTTTGGTACAGATATGTTGATGACATACAATGTCTATGGAATGGAACTGATAGGCTATTAACCTCTTTTCTCACTTGGTTAAATTCTCAATATCCCACCATTAATTTTACGGTAGAAAAAGAAGAAAACAAATCTATTAACTTTCTAGATATAACAATAACCAGAATTAATTCTTCATTAGAGTTCAAAATTTATAGAAAACCCACGTATACAGACGCCATTATACCTAACTCGTCAAACTATCCCCATAATATTAAAATGTCAGCTTTCCACTCATTCTTAGATAGATTAATAAACATTCCTTTGATCATATCCAATTATAACAAAGAGCTTAATATAATTTTAGAAATAGCAGCGAATAACGGTTATGCAGCTAAGACTATATTAAAGCTATTAAACAGAAAACTGAAACATAAAGCTTTAGCTAACATTTATCCACCTGATAGCCCAATGCCGAAAAATTGGCGCCGCTTAGAGTATATAGGAAAAACTAGTCAACGGATTAGTAACATCGTGACACAAAATACAGATATTAGCTTTGCTTTTTATAACAATAATACAATTAAGATACCTGTGTTTAACTCACCCACTTTTAATTTTTATTTTTAATGTTTACTGCTGTCACCAATTTTATTGTTTACCACTCCCACATATTTTTATTGATATATTTTGGTTTCACTTTTTGCTTTTTCCAACTATATATCTAACTACATTTTTATTTTTTACAGTTTAGTAGATACTCCTGATGATGGCCTAATAAGCCGAAATCGATCGAGTGATTTTTTAAACCTTTTGTAATTTTGCGAAATATTTAACAAGTGTTTTTAAAAAATTTAAAAAAAAAATTTTTAAAATGTGTGTATTAAGTGTGTTTCGCCAAGTGCCTACGGCAGAAAGTGTAAGAAGTACATAAAAAGATATAAAGTTTATATGAAACTATCAGTGTTGCAAAACGAAAAAAAAATCATAACGTTATACATTTCGTTTTTATAACATTATGTTTATTTTTTCGTTAGGTTATTTCGTTATGCAACAGAAAAAGATTTTATTTCGTTACGTTATAACGTTATAATTGCGTTATTTAAAAATTTAGATCAGAATTTAGATTTCAGATTACCAGTATCAGTTTCAGGAATAAAAGGTTCATTTTCACATAATTTGCATTTACTTTTATCTTTATCATCACAAAATGTTGGTCACTACTTTTATTTTATTCTGCTATTTTTCTTCCCATGCTGTGGATATTTTTTTTTTAATTTTTATTTTTATCGATAAAATAACAATCAAATAAAATATTAGAACTATTATTTATAGCACCGGGTGCCGCCCCGGTGGCACAATGGTTAGTTAGCGTGCTTGCTTTAAGCTCCAGAAGTCTCTGATTCGATTCCCGGTGGGTGATGTAACGATCACGGCTGGTTAATGTAGGATCAATGAATTAATCACTCATTATCCGTTAAAAAAAATGATTATGAAACTTTACCTTGAAGTGGCCAAATCTCTCTATGGGGTGCGTAGCGCCAGCGGAAAAAAAATTATTTATAGTTTGGTTACTTTCTTCGAACAAAACGGCAAATAAACAGATTACGAAAAGGAAAAAAACTAAAATCCTCCATCAGACGTTAATCAATTTTACAATTTTCAATTTTGTCATGATGTCATCAATTGGACTAAAATAAAAAAATTGCACTAAAATTTAAATACATTTTCAGATGTTACGGAACTCATTTCTAGATGGCACTTTTTAAGAAAAATTTCATAGAAAGTCCGTACAAAAAATTCTATGTATTTAAAAAATAAAAAATAATCGAAAAACGAAAATGTTTTTTACGTTATCGTTACGTTTAACGTTATTGTAACGCAATTTAATTTATATAACGTTATAAAACGTAATTATGATAAATAACGCTATTTTATTTCGTTATTTCGTTACGTTTCGTGTAACGTTTTGCAACACTGGAAACTATCTTAAATATATAAATATATTTAAGATAGTTTCATATAAACTGCTGTTTGTTTTCCTTAACACTCAAAAAAATTTGACATATTTTGGCTGTCAAATTATCAATCTTCTATTTGTGTTATGTTGTATGCAAATTATTTGACAAGCTTTTGTTTGCATGGCTTATCCTTTGGTGAGTGTATAAAAAATTCAATCATAACAAAAAAAAATTGAAATACAATTACAAATCTAGAGATAATTGTTTAGCATTTTCTTGTTGCTATGGTAAAATTCGTAATATTATCGCATTGCTATGGTGAAATTCATAATATTACCGCTCTAATAACGTGTTGTACGTATTTTGCATGGCAATCTAAATACTATTGCCGTAATAATCACTTTTTCGTAAAATTTTCCATGTCTTATTTTGTGAAAGTTGTATTCTCACTATAATGTATTGTCTTGTCTTGTCAGTCGCAATATAAATCTTGAAGTGTTGTTAACATCTTTATTAAGTTGGTGGTCCCGGGTACTGTGCATTTTCGTATAAGGCCCATTATATCGTACATTTAAGCGAGGATATTACAATGTTAAACTTAATAAAATAGATTAGTGGTTCCGAGACTGCGTTTTTCGTATAAGGCCCATAATATCTGTGCAATTCGGAGGTATCACAAATTGCGACTCAGTGAAAGTAATAGTTGCACTCGGGACATCCATACTTCTTTCTAGAAGTTTGGACTAACCGTTTATTTAAACAGTTAGCTGAGTCATATACAGCTATAGGTGCTAGTCGACCATAGCAAATGAAAGAAACAATCAAACAAACAAATGTATTGTAAAGTGCAAAGCAAATCTACGAAAAAATCCAGAGTAAAGCAAAATGCTTTCGAGCAAAAAATTCTCCAAAACAATTTGTAATGTCAATTTTTTTACCCTTCCGAGTAAAATTTTTTACCCTCAGAGTGCTTTTTCCAAAAGAATTTCATTTCATGCATAGATTTAAAAAAAATCTCGTTTGTTTTGACATTTCACGAAAATCAGCATAATCGATAGTATAACGTCCGTTATCAATTCGTTTCTTCTGGATAATTCCCTTAAGTAGTAGGTTTCCAGATATTTACATTGAATTTCTTCATTTCCAGTGGCACTATTCTGGTTTTCCCGGGGAATTGGGAATTGGGAAATGATTTATTGTGACTTGTTTTAATGTATTTTGGTATCATTTTTTTCAAAGCATACTGTGGCGATTGGTTGTTTTGTTCAAATTTTGGGGAAAAATAATTCCATCTTCAGGCTACTGCCTACTGTGTAATTCCCAACAAAATTTTTAGAGAAAATAAACAACAAAATTGCTTTGAAATGAAATCATTTTTTCCCAAAATTGGAATTATATGCCAATCACCATAGTATGCTTTGGAAAAAAATGATACCAAAATACACTAAAACAAGTCACAATAAATCATTTCCCAATTCCCAATTCCCCGGGAAAACCAGAATAGTGCCACAGTTCGTTTCTTTTTCGGCTAAATAACTAAATAGCCCTTAAAACAAACCGATTGAAATAAATCCTTGTAACGTTTTACACTAATTCGTGTAAATTTTTTTAATGTAACTCGATTCCAAATTGAACATAAATCAATCACTTGAAAATATTTCAGACACCAGCTTTGTTATCATGCGATATACAACCCCATTAGATTTAATTAAATAAAAACTATGTGCTTACATTTATTTGTACATTAGAATATCTTACCTTAATTATTATAATTAAAAATATTAAATCTGGTGAAATTATTGATTTGCTGCTTCAACAACTTTTGTTTGAAACTTAGGTTGTTATTGTTGTTATTTTCGTTTGCTTAGGTCGACTAGCACTTATAGCTGTATACGACCTACTATTGTATATAGTGGAAAATACAATTATTTAATTAAAATGAAAAATTAGAGATTATAATTAATGTCTTTTATGAATTTACACAATGTTTTATAGTTATTGATAAGATATATAAGATTTTTAAACTTTTTATTATATGCGTGACCCGATCTTAGTCTATTAATTAGTTTAATGTCATGGGAGTTAATTTTGGCATTTTTAAACCATATTTTATTAGGAGCGGTGATATTAATTTTTTTGTTATATTTGCCTTTTGAAGTAGTCCCAGTTGTTATAAATATTGTACCATTCGTGTGTTATTATATTGTCTATAATTTTAAAAGAATCTTCTAATGTAATTAGGTTGTCTAGTGTCTCGTTATTATCCAAAACAGCTTGTTTAGCTAATTTGTCTGCGTTTTCATTTCCATTTATTCCAGAATGTCCAGAAATCCATTGAATAATTACATTAATCTTATCGTTATTGATCAGTATTTTTATAATTTCATTTTCATAAAATTTAGATTTGTTACATTTTTAAACATTTATTAAGGAATCACAATTAATTTTAGAATCCGTAAATATAATGATTTATATCATTTCATACATTAAATTTTTTTAGATTTGCAATATTTTTAAAAGTGACTGTAATTAAGACAGTTACCGCAAAATTTTATTTTTGTGATAAAAATATTTAGTTTTATTTTAATGCCGTAAAAAGAAATAAATTTAGGTAGATCACTATTTCTAAATTCGATTTTTAAAATGTTAGAATCGTTTAAAGTTTTGTTTTTGAAATCCCAAAATTTTATAATTTCCAGATTGGTAATTTTGCAATCACAATTCACATTTTTAATAATTTCTTCCATCTCAAAATCGTCTAGTAAACCTTTTATTATACCTACAACCTTGATGTACGCATTTGGAATAAAAGGTTTATATTCTTTTTTTAATAAAATTATATTGATTGGATCGTCGTTTCTAATGCACTTATTTGCTATGTCATATGAACAGAATTCGACTCTAGCTAATTTATTATTTATATTAATTATATCAATCGGTTTTATATTATTTGGTAAAATTTTTTTTGACAATATAATAGATAAAAATTTATTTGGGTTTTTCGCGTTAATTAATACATAAAAGGGGCCTTTGTCAGTACTGATATACAAATTTTCCGCCATGTTTTTGTTGTTAGCTGTATTTATATTATTCACATTATTAGTAGCCATGTTTGAACTATTAATAAGCAAATTTGTAGGATTATTATTTATATTATTAATTTTCATTATTTTAAAGTTAATGTTATCTAAATTATCACTGATTTTTCTTTTTTGATTGGTATTATCGTCACCGAAACCTAAAAATCCATTTTTATTGCACTCAATATTTTCTAGAATGTTAGGAATGTTTGGAAGGCATGTGACGCCTTCCTCAATATCAAAACTATCACACTCCACTATATATATTTTATAGTTTATAGATATCAGAGAATGAATTATGTACATATATCAATTATTAAATTTATCACCACTAGCAAACGAAAAACACAACCTGATTTGATAAACAACAAACTGCGTATGAAACTTAGGTATTATAATAAAATAAAGCACTTTAAAAATAACAAAACACGAAACCATCAACGCTTGTTAACAAAACCATTGAGTTGGCATAACAGTATAACTAATCCTGACAGTAACGATGTTTTCACGTTAGTATTAGTAATGAGTCGTGCGTACATGCATACACAACACGATCAATGCAAAATTTTGCAAACCGTTAAAATTTTAATCTCTTTCTCTTCTCAATACTACTACACATAATATTTGTCTTGTAAAATATTCACGGCTATATGTATGGATGTATTTATGAAAACAAAAATAAGAGAATTTAAAATACAAAATAAATTCGTAAGTGAAATTGTGAGAGCAAACCAAACAAAGCACACTAAAGGCGACTTCACAGTCCAATTTCTTCGTTCATTCATTCATTCAAACAATTTTTTTTACCAATCATATAACTCAAAACAGTTATGTGACTTTCTTAAGAAAATTTTCACAAGAGTTGCTTTAACTTTATATTTTTGTTTGAACGAACATCGAGTAAAAGAGTCAGCATGATGAAAATAAAAAGAGAAAGATATAAAGCCAAGCCATTTGTTTTGAAAAATATTGTTTGACGTATGTCTAAAAATAAATTATTTCCAATTGTTCCGTGCTTGTGAAGTGATACAGCTACCAAAATATTATAGTTACTTAAAATATAATTAATAAATCTATTAATATTGTTATTTGTGCAAAAATATATGTAATTGTGATTCAATAAACTCTAAAAACTTGAAAGTATACATAAATATACAGCAACAAAAATTAAACAGCTCTATATAATGTGGTTTTCTTTTTGCCATTTCAAATTTTTTTAGTTTTTCGTTTGTCTCTTGTTTTTTTGTTTGCTTTTTGATGGATTTTTGACGGATTTGGGCAAAAAGAAAACCACATAAATATATAGAAAATCAAAATGCCAAGTTCAGGTATATATGTGAAGTTATTTTGTTTAATTTTTAACGTTAAACTGGGTCTAGGTCCAAAAAACTGATATTTATGTAAAAGTGATACTTATATAAATATTTAATGGCATTTTTATTTGTCGTCATTTTAGTTTGATTAGGATTTTCAATGAAAATGGCGTCATTGTTTATATATTTACTTCACTTTGACATGAATGTAATTTTTTTTATATACATATTATATCCACTTTTTTGTGGATAGAAAACAATTCGAAATACATTTAATCCATTATATGTTTTCAGAATTTGAGTCGGACACTAAATTAATAGAGTTAATAAAGGCTAAACCCATCCTTTATGATGTAAGACACATCCAATACAAAAATAATGCAGTTAAAAAGATGGTTTGGATGCAGTTGGCCACAGAAATGGGTATATCAAGTAAGTATAGGACTTTAAAACTAAAAAAAGATTGCCAGGCAAGATGGCGTCTTTTAAAAATTCGCTATAGCTCGGCTCGCCAACAATCGCAATGTAGAAGTGGCGATGCTCCAAAGCCTACTACGAGCAAGAATAGTTTCGTCTTAACTGAATTGGCATTTTTAAATCAATTTGAGGACGGGTATGTTCGATAAGTTTTTAATATGTACAATCTTATTTTTATATTTGTTTTTTTTTTATGATTGCAGGCCAACGGTTTCGAGTATTGAAAGCTGTATTGAAATAAATCCACAACCGACTATGGCTTTGTTAAGTGAAGATTCAAGCTTAAGCTCCTTCGAAGAAATAATCGACTGGACAACCAACTCAATGGATGAGACAATTGAGGTTAATATAACACCTCAGTTTATATCTCCAGACCAGCCTTGTACACCTTTGACATCATCCAGAAAACGGAAAAGGTATAGTCAACCAGAAAATCCACCAGTCCTAAATGATCTGCTGGAAACGTTAAAGGGGCACCAGCAGATACTGACTGAGCGAACGCTAAAACCTGAATGTAAATGCAATAAAATCGATCCATTTTTTATCGCATTGCAGGATGAGTACAATAAAATCAACAAAAAGTATTCATTAGAAGCCAAAATTGGTCTTTTTAACACCATCAAAGAGTTTATAGATAAAGGAAATAGTAACGAAGATTAAAACGAACTAATTATGTTTATTAAAAATTTATGTTTTTTATTTACCAAATGGAAATTTTGAGACGTTAGAACTGCAAATATCAACAATCGGTAAACATTCGAGTGTTTTGCCAAGGTAAGGCGTTAGTATTGGTGAAATAATCAGCAAGATAATTTCTAATTGCAGCTGCTTCATTAGTTGGATTGCAATCCACTAGTGTTTGACTCCGCCCGCCATTCGCCCATGATCAAATTCCCATTCGGAGAGTAGTGATCTACAAACGTACTGTTAAAATATTGGTACGAAGCACCTGACTGCATCCTTAACCAATTATGCAAACAGACTGTTGCTTTAATGATGTTAATTACAGTAGGTCTGCTTGCTATAATTGGTTTCCGGTAAATCCGCCACTTAGAAGAAAGAATCCCAAAAGCATTTTCCACTACTCTTCTGGCTCTTGACATTCTGTAGTTGAAAACATTTTTTTCCAGGCTTAAAGCCATGGTTCTTCTGCCGGGATAGGGGCGCATGATATTTCTTAATAGCGGGAAAGCCTCATCCCCAACAAAACAAAACGGTGACGATATTGTAGAACCGGGCAATAAATCATCTGCTGGAATTTTTAACGAAGGGCACTGGTTAAGGATCCTTTTTCCAAACTCACTCTTTCTAAATATTCCGCTATCATTATTTCGTCCAGACGCTCCGATATCGACAAAAATAAATTTATAATCAGCATCAGATACTGCCATAAAAACTATACTGTGCGAACCCTTATAGTTGTAGCATGAACTATTTGAATTCGCAAATGCCTGAAAGAATTTAAATATAAACGTTATTTAAAATGTTTTTTATTTTTTATCAAATTAGTATTATTTACTTGGATAACAACATGTTTGCCGTCAATAGCCCCTAAACAGTTTGGAAAATTAAAGGTGGAATAAAATTCCCCAGCTATATTTTTCCATGTCGACGGAGACATAAATGGAAAAACGGTAGTTTTTAGCCTATCCCAAATAACACCTGCGGTTTCACGAATAATTATCGATGTTGTTGATTGTCCTATCCGATAACCATATGGTCCAAGAGACACCATACTGTCACCACTTGCCAAATACCTAAAATAAAAATATAAACAAACATTTTATATGATTGTATAGAAATATTTATAAAAGTGATTCATTTATCTACTTACCGTATTGTTAAAGATAGCCTTTCCCCTGCTGTTATTGGATTTGCCGTCGTATTATTTTTCACTAAAGATGGTCCAACTATATGAAGAAGACTATCAAACATTTCTGGCGTCATACGGTGGAAGTTCTTACAATCCTCTACATTAGTTAGCCTCATTTCTGAGACTAAATTGGAATAGTGCCCCAAATTACGTCTTTTTGTTAAAATATCACGCACGTGGAACCGTCGTCTTTTTCTACGACTCTCACAGACATGTTGGATTATGATGCTGCTAGCAATCACAATGTCCAGTGAAAGTAAATGGAATTCGTCTTCAGTTATATCCATTATGTATTTTATATATCACAATATATTTATTGAATCACACTATATTTATGTTTATCTTATGTTGAAACTTTGCACGGAAATGATTTGTATATCAAAACAATTACTATAGTTATTACTGCAAATCACAATATATATTTTATATAAAATATGTTTATCAAATTAAAATATTTAAACCACAAATAATACGTATTTCAAAAACTTTTAATCACAATGTGCTTTAATCAAAATAAACTTTCATCTCGTAACTCATCTTAATCAAAACAAACTTTCAATTTAAAAAAAAAAGATGGAAACTAAATCGTTCCGATATTCGTTCTGAAATTTCACAAGAAGTGTGAATCGACAAAATAAAATTACTGAATGAACGAAGAAAATTGTCTGAATGAATGAACGAAGAAATTGAACTGTGAAGTCGCCTTAAGGCACAACACTGAAATAAACTAACGAATGAATCGTTTGTTTATACAAAATGAATTGCAAGTAAAAAACGAGTAGCTAAGCAGCTACGAGGGGCGTTCAATGTATTCGTATACTGCTTAGTAGTATCGATATGATTTTTTTTTTTGGCAAAATATAATTTTATTGTTACACATAATGTACTCCAAAATCCTGCATTTATGCAGAAGCCTAATAGCATTGACACACTGCGATTTGATAAATCGGGTTTAATGAATTTTCCGAGTTTAGCCATAGCGTGTCAACCCCAGTTTCTGCTAATCGCGTTTTGTTTTATAGAGTACCTGATCCAATTTAAAATTGTATATAGTGTAGTTATAGTGTTCCATTGGAAACAATTTGCTACTACCAAGTACTTGTGAGTAGATGTCCAATGGAACGCGAATTTTCGTGACAGTAGTAAAACATAACCTCAATTTAAATAAAACTGGTAGATTTTGACAAAAAATACGTCGTTCCACTAATAATAATTAATAATAATAAGTAATAAAACATTAAACAATAAAATAATTAAAATATTTTTGCTATTTAAATTGCCTTGACGTATCACAAACATAAACAAACTTATTTTTGTTTAACCCTAATCCAACCAGCATATTTTTGTTCTACTCAAATAACTTACTAAATTTTTGCAAAGAATGCCAAGTACGTTGTATATAAAATACATACAAGTTTATCACTAAATTAACATTATTTTGAAAATCGATGCATTTATCAAATGAACGAAAAGGCACACCTTAGAGTTGGATTAGGGTTAAAAAAATGACATTCCACACAAACAAAATTGGTATAGAGCCATCTATTAGAATTTTTAAAACTAAAATCCCTCTGCCGTTAATTATGTGCGTAACTACTTCTCAACTACACCATCGTTTGAGCATGAGTAGTTACGAGTAGATACAAGTACTTGTGAGTAGTTTACTCAGGCCATGGAACACAATAAATATATTCGTTTTAATATTTAATTGAGTTAAACAATTTTTTTATTTGGTTTAGGGCTATTTAAAAAAAAAAAAAAGAGCCCTAAACCAAATAAAAAAATTGTTTAATTGATAAATATATTGGCTCATTAAAATAAAAAACAATTTAATGGAGTTGTTTATTGGGATTCATTCAATTACTAGTAATGCCATCTCTACCTAAGATTCATGTTGTCTTCAAAATAGAGCGTGCGAATGAGATTTTTCATGTAAGATGGCACTCATTGCAGTCAGCGACAAAATTTTGATTTTTCGTATATTTTCATACAATTAACATATACTATTTTGCTTGTTGAATTTTGTTTTGTCTTAAAATATAAAAGTTTAGAATTTTGATTAATACATTTATTATACTTTAAACTTTATTAAAAATAAAACACAAAAAAAAAAATAATTAAAATAACCGGAAATAATCATTTAAAACTAACATCGAATTGAATCATTTTATTTTGCAGGAGTGATATTTTGACATTTTGTCGGTTTTTCACATCGCGTATGACCAGAATAAATTAGTTTGTGTTTTATTTCAAGCTTGATAATGGTTACTAAATGTTTTTTACCCGGTTGTAAAAGTGTTTCATTCCCAAATTGTAAATTAAAATTTCATTTTTTTCCTAAAGACGAAATGTTAAAAAAAAAATGGATAAAGGCATTGAGAGTGCGTGGTATAACGAAGCAACTAGGTTTGACAAGTCGTATTTGCAGTAAACATTTTAAAATTAATGATTATGTGCCTTCAAAAACGTCTGGTAAATTCATTTTCAATCATACATGTATTCTGTAAAAATTGATTTAATAAATAACATTTTTGTTTAGGATTGCAGTTGGTTCTAAAAAAAGGTACCGTTCCAACCCAATTTCTTACACGATTGAAATCAATTCCAGACCCTGTAAATGAATATAGGAAGAATAGATTACTGAAAAGAAATCATCTTAAACAAATGACTCAAAAGGTAGTGATCATATTAACCTTTAGTTCTGTTAATAATTCTTTTTTTAAAATCTACTTTGTTAGAATCAACATACAACAACGGAAATGGAGAGTATCGTTTTTCCGGAAGATCCTGAGCATACTGTCGAAATTTATGATGATATAGCCATGCCTGCAGATGAAATGACTCCTACCATTAATTTTTGTGTTGCAAAGGAGTACTCTGAAGCAAGCACGCAAACCGTGAACGAAATGGCAACTGCAGTGGAGCAAAATATGCTGTTAGAGTTCATGAGCGACCAAAGATTTTTATATTTTACTGGTTTCACAAAGGAAAGATTTAAAGTATTTTATGGATGCCTTACCAGTTGGTGCTCACGCTAATTAAATATAAGCTAGCGATTGATTATATTTTAATAAGTGAACTATATCGAGGAATCTCAAGAACTACGGTTTCGAATATCTTTATATTATGGACAAAACAAATGTTCAGATATTTTAAATCGATTAATTTTTGGAGCCTTCGTTATGTTAATGAGAATGCTTACACCGCTATCATTGACTGTTCTGAAATAAAAACTCAAAAATCCTCAACTGATCCAAACAAAAATAAAGAAATTTTCTCACCTTATAAGAATACGCATACTTTCAAGTATTTGGTGGCAATTGATGAAAAGGGATTGGTGATATTTTGTTCGCAGGCATATGGAGGATCAAAAAGTGACAAGGAAATAGTAATCGATAGTGGTTTTGTAGAAAATTTATGTGAAGGCGACATAATCCTTGCTGATAGACGATTTGACATATCCGATATTTTGGAACGAAAAAAAGTTTCAATAAATCTTCCAGCATTTAAAGTGGTGCCACAATTTGAGGAAGAACAAATAGCAGAGACGCGTGTTCTAGCATCCAGGAGGATACATGTTGAACGAGTGATTGGGTTATCAAAAAAACAAAAGATTTAATGTGGAATAGTCCCCAACCATCTTTGGCCTGTTATTGATGAAATAATTTATAACGCAAATTTTCTTTGTAATTTCAAAAAAAGTGTTGTTTAATTGTTTGATTAAATAAGTCATAATTTTATTATCAAAAAGAGATTTCATGATTTTATTCATATTACAGCATTTCATTAATAATTATAATTTCATTTAACATCACATATATTCGTGTAATATAATAAAGCTTATTAAAATATTAAATTAATCAAAAAAAAAATATGATTTCAAAAATTACTAAACCTAAATAAATAAAATTTAACAAAAATAATTTGGCAATAATCACATAAATTCAAATATCACAGAAATATCAGTTTTAATTCACAAAATTAAAGTTATCAAATTTCTAAAACTAAATAAAATGTAATCTCATCAGTATCTGTATTGAATTTAATTTTTCATATCACTTCCAAAAAAAATTTAAATATTCTCTGCAATAGTATATTGTATAACAAGTGAAGAAAACGAGTCATTGCAATACGAAAGTGAAATTTGCAGCCTGAGCGATAGCGAGGGCTGCAATCACTTGAGTATTGCAATGACTCATTTTCACACGAGTTATACCAGAGTCTTCTAGAGTATAGAGCCATAATCATTATGACGTATTTTTTTGGAAGCTTTTTTAGTGGTATAACTTTTCACTGATTTTCATAGGAATCCATAGTAAAAATGGTGTTTTTTAGCTTCAAGTTTTTCAATGAAAACAGCAAAAATGTTACAAAATGTTTATACAAAAGTGTTCTATATATATTTAGCAGCAATATACAAGAAGGGTATATTAGTATTAAGTAAATATTAATTGCAGAAATTTTAAAATTAAATTATTTCTAAAATATATTTTTCGAACTTTCAATTTGAAAAATACATCAAAGTTGGCTCTGACGAATTAAAATAATACTTGCTAAATTAATCTTTAGTTTTACTAGTGTACGTTAGATGTCTATCATTGTTGGCAGAGAAATACGAAAAAAAATTATTTAATCACACAATTATGACACGTTCTTAATATTTTGTGAATTTGTTTTGCTTATCCTACAATTTTTAAACTCAAATTTCCCCAGGTCGCAAATTTTGCTACGATTTTTCAAAATGTTTACTACCCACTGCCATCTATGTACATTGACTTAATGCACACGACTTGTAGTAAGCTTTTATTTTTAATTTGACCAGAAAGCTATTGTTATGAACTTTTTTTTATATTTTGGTTAAAATAAATCAATTATTACAAGAAAATGAAAACGATTTACTTAAACGAGATTTATATATGTTGAAATTCAAACATTTATGAAAATATTTCAGAAATCATAATTAAGAATTTGCAACGTTTTCATTTACAAATTTGTCTTAGGAAAAAAAGTGATTTCCCATATGTTTTATGTGTTTTACTATGGAAATTTTGGTTTTTTCCTCGTTTCTAATTCCCTTATAAAAGCTTCGTTTTTTAGATTATGGCTTGTATAATCAAGGTTGCTTTGGTTATACACGCTATTTTTTCTACGATACAATAGTCCTATAACATTTATAAATATTAAGTAGAAACATAAAAAATTACAAACTTGTACGGATCAACAAAAATTTATTAAAACATTAAAACATTTGGGTTTTCACAAATCGTGTAGCAATATTTAGAAATCGTTGTATAATGAGAATATTTCCATACGATTTTAGTATACGGCGCAAAGGCTCCTTTTCTTATATAATTTAAATTCAGAAATCATCATCGAAAGCATAGGTTACTGCACTATCGTAGAAAAAATATATTATTGTAATAGATATCTAAATCTAGAAGACATTTTGCAACGAAATCGTAATTATAAGGAACTATTTCTAAAAATAATATTTTTTCTTTCCATACTATAAAGTGACAACGATGAATTTTTGTAACATGCATTTGAATTTGTATTTGAACATAGTAAACGTGTTTCTTAAACATTGTATTGTTTTTAATATATTTCAATTCATTAATATTGTCAGTTTTGTTAGGACATTTAATTTCAATTATAAAATTGCCATTAACATCGATTCCATCTGGCGATGCGCCCAGATAGTTCCTGTCAGCATCAATATAAAGACCACACTTGCGTATATTATAGAGCTTTTTATATTCATTGAAAGCTCTTCTTTCACCTGTAATTCCATTTCTAATGGCGGGAATGAAACTCAAATTTGTTGGACAAAAAATTCTACGGCAAAGCAATTTAGAAAGCCGGCCAGATCGAACTGTACTTATTATGGAACCTGTAATGCTAGCTGTAATTCGACTGGTCCTCATTTGCCTCCAATATTTTGAATTGGATTGATTTCTCGTTTTAAGTTCAATTTGTTGAATATTCTCGTCATTTACTTGATTGATTTGATTGACATACACAACTTCTATATTCTTTATATAACAGTGGTCGTTTAGAAAACCTGAACCGTTTACGTTTCTACTGCGAGTTATGGAAGTTGTTATCAAATTACCAATGAAACTGTTGACAATATAAGATTGGTTGAAGGGACTATGTGGTATGAATTCTTTTATTGATTTTATAAATGTGGATTTATTATAAGATGGATGATCTAAGCTGGTGGATGGTTTATGCCATTTTTGTAATTGTGATGTAGGTGCCACGTAAAGCAATGAAGTACCTTTAATTGAGAAAAAATTAATTAAATTTTATACGATACTTAACAAGAAGTGTAGAAAAATACCTGATATTTTATAAAATTCAATGACTACTAGGACAGCAGCAACATGTTTACAGGCAGCGGACCATCCTTTTCCAGCGGGACAGTCACAAGAAGCACGTTCTACCAAAAATTCACCTAACTGTATTCTTACGTTATATGTTGTTTTTGATTTCATTTCTGCTTTACATGACGCCTTATAAAATGATGATAATGAGTTTTCGGAAACATATCTAAAAATGGAATGTACAAATCCTTTGAGTCCCATTGGTCGACCTCTATCAAAACCAGCCACGGCATTTCTCTCGCGAAACCAATGTTGAATATCGTCTAGCTTTATTTTAATTGTTTGATTTGGGATTTGAGTTAACATCGTCCATTCAACATTGCTTGGAAAATATTCCGATAAGTTATTTGGCGGCACAACATGATAGGTAAATAATTTTTTATTTAAATTATTTTCTGTCCATAATGTGTATCTAAATATGAATATACAGTTTTAAATTAAATTTAAATCATCTGACAAGCGGATTATTTTACCTTTGTTCCAGTTCTTTTTTATTACCGGAGGTTTTAGCTCCTAAGTTCCTAAGAGCCGTTTTTAAAGTTTCTGGAAAAATAGGTATTTTAGTTCTATAATATTAATTTTCATTGTTTTACCAATATCTATAGTAAGATTTTCCATTTTTTTTTTGTCAAAAGACTATTGCATTAAATAACAATCAGTTTTTCAAACTAATCAACAGTAACCAAATGTAACGAACTATTACATTTCTACCACTAAGTTCACTGCTCTCGTTCCAATTAAATCATTATTAATATTTCTTGAAAATCACTTGATTTGTTAAATTATATTATGTTAAACTATTCTAGTTAAAAAAAATTCAAAATTATTAACAAAATAATAAAATATTAAGCAAAATATTAACCACAGTTTTACTATGAAATTGTATGAAAAACGGTTGTCAAATTTTGTTTCTTGTCTACGAGTGATATCAGCGCCGCGTGTCGGGAAAGTTTCTGCACGCTCTATTTGATAGCGATTTCCCATATTGACGATTGGAGCATCACAGATTCCACCTAGTGGAAATTTTTTAAACTGAGCTACCTGATAATTTGACGTTCGAAATTATTGTAAACAATTCCAATTTTGAACTGTAAACATAATGGGTGCGGTCAAAAATTCAGCCGCTTATTATATTTCTAATAATATATCTATGACTAAAACTAATTGACAAATTTGTAACTAGGTATCTATATGTAATTATAGATACCTAAATTTTTACTTACCGAATATTTATATTGTTGCACTTAAATTCACTGTTTCGCACAATATATACACACTAAATATACTTTTTTTAGACTTTATACAACACAGATATATTTTGAGATGGAACTATTTTATTATGTATAAATAACTGTTTCAGAATATAATAATGGTACAAATTTGAGTAATGAGACTGTATCAAAAAAACTTATATCAACTTATATCTTATTCTACTATTTTACTTTGTAACTACTTCATAACTACTTAAGACTATTTTATAATTACTTATCTTACTTGTAAGAATTTCCATTATATATCTGGAAAAACTTACAAGCTAAGCGGAAACATATCATCGCGGAACATAACATTTTTAACGCTGAAATACAATTTTAAAGAATCGCGGAAATTATGGAAAAATGTTATGTTGATGAATATGTTTTTTTTTACGATTTTACAACTTTAAATGGCCTTGACAAATATTTACAATTATGCGCTTATTGTTTGTAATTTAATATTATGCAAACGCGACTTACTAATTATAAACTCACCTTCAAAGTTGTATGATCGTGAAAATTAGCTTATTACAAATTAAATTTAATAAATAAAGAGTGTTTCACAACACGCTGCACAGTATGCAGCATAAAAAATGTAAAAGCAGCCGCAATTGAAAAAGGAAAATTTATAAGACGAGATTAAATGTACACCCGTCAAACAAGGTGTTACGTTTACGTAACACTAGCGAAGAATTTTGTTCATATAACTCTTCGTAAACGTAAACCTTTGGTGGTGCAAAAACGAAGCAGTTATATCGTTCCCGTCCTATGATAATTAAACTTTTTGTGAGGAGTTGTCAATGTGTTAGTAGGTCGTAAACAGTTTGCTTGAGGTGGTGCATTTACGTCACGTGATTAGTGAAATAATAACGTAACATTTTTATCGATATTTTTGCATTTTCAATTTTTGATTTGCAATTTTTCTTTTCTAAAAAACTTATAGTTTCTTATGAATTTTGGTATTTATTCTAAAAAAAATATTAGGCCACAAATTATATTTTTCTAAATCAAATTGGGACATTAATTATTTGCTTGTTATTTATTTATTAAAAAAAAATTGATGAACACAAAAAATACGTAATGGCGATCAAGACCTCACAACTAAATTGTTGTCGTTTCTTTATATTATTCCATTAATTTTCATAAAGGAATTTGGTGTTACGTTTACGAAACATCAGCGAAGTGTTATCTCATGATAATTAAATTTGTTTGCGAGGTATTTTTGTACTTTATTTAAGTTTGAGAATGTATTAGTGCAAAGTAAAAATGTGATAGGCTAATACAGTACGCTGTAGTACGCTTATGCGACATATTTTAAGAATTCGCTTAAATTGTTTAGCGGGCAGCCAATTTTTAATTTCTACATTTTAATCCGACAGAACGCGCAGATTTTGCTTAATTTTTGATTAATTTTCTGCATACTGTGCAGCGGCTAAATTTTTGACTTCACCCAATTTTTAATTACCGCATTGCAAAATTTTTTTCGTTGCATATGTGATAAATGTCATTTTATCAGGTGCATCATTTTAACTTTTTTCCTCGAGAGGCGCTTTCTCTACTTTTACAATCGTCAATAGCACAAAGTATAGGAATATTATTGTTTATTTTATGCTACAAGTTATTTGATTTGGTTTTGTTTTATCAAGTTAGCTAAGAAACAAGTAATGGTATAAAACCCTTGTTTCTGAAAAAAATATAAGAGAGATCACGCTACACATTCAAGAGGAAACACATAATTTTCTTTCAAAAATAAAATCCGTTCATACTACCACATCATCATTGCATTTGCTACATCTAAAATGATCATATTAATTATGCTGTACATTAAAAACATTAAATAATCCGTTATTAATTATTTAGCATAACCCGTTGTTAAAATAATGAGTCTTTTAATAACATATGGCGATGATAATGAATAATGATAAATGCTAGATTTCTAGTTGAATTATGAGAGATTCAAACAACCTATGCCGCGATATCTCAAAAATATCATTTTCTTAATAAAAGACTTAGAAACTTACTAAAGTGAATACTGGATGCATCTCATACGGTTTTTTGGTCGTCTTACACGTAACCCAAAAGGCTGTAGCACAGTAAAAACACTTTTATAATTATAATATAATATGTATTTTATAAAATTACTTTGAATTTTACTAATTAATTCTTGTTAGCTAATAAGCATGCATTTTACATTTTTTTTAAAATTATATTACATTTTTACCTAATTAAATTTATTAAAGGATACAAGTAATTTATAGAAAGTTTTAAGACGCACAGTAACAATTCTAACAAAACAATTTTTTTCAATCAATTCAAAACGAAACCTAAAACTAAAGAAACAAATATTTACTAAACATGCAATAAATTTCCAAGAGGTATATTTTTCAATGGTTGGCCTGTTATAATGCGTCATCAATTATTTTTGATATATTCGATACATTAATGTCCGGCGACCATGGTTTCTCAAAGCTCCATACGGGATCCAGCCAAAATGGTACTACTTTTGAGGGTGGTGTGTCAGGTTTCGGTGGTTCATAAAATGCTGATAACAACCGGGCGTAATCTAGTGCATCACAAAATTTTACATCTGTGTCAGATGATTTTGCTTTCTTTGATATATTTAACTCGTAATCCTCCTTTGAAACATTTCGACGTTTGCAGATTTTTGATGAATTGCTGAGATTTGAAACATTGATTGGTTGATCAATACTGCTATCCATCTTCATATTAAAGCCATTCATTGATGTTGATTCAACCAAATCCAATTCAGATGTTTGCTCTTTTAAGCAACTATCATTAATATTGTTAGTTAGATCGATGCTTGCATCCAACGAATTTATACTAGAATTTGATAAACTTAATAGATTTCCACTTGAAACTTGATGTGGCCTATCATCATAAACGAAATTAAAACTTTGATTCGGTTGAGAATTTATCCAAGCAGTTACTGCAATTAAAAAATAAATGAAATTTGGATTTAATTAAATTATTTATAAATTTCTACCTATCAACACTTACAAAAATTATCAGGATTTAATTTAATTTCAAAATTACTCGTGTCCTTATCGTTCATTATAAAAATGTCCGAAAACCCGTAAATTAATGACGATATGTTTGGATAGCCATACTCAAAGCATGATCCCATTTGTATGTTAAGTTCTCGTTTTAATTCATTGAGTTTGACTAGCTTGCGACCATTAACCAAGTTTATGACTTCGATTAGAAATTTCATTAGTGGTGTTAGCTTGATTATTTCATCTTTTATTGTTGGACAATATTTTAGCTGTGTAAGTATATAGATCGAATAAATATTTAAGTTTGATCAATTTTTCAAAAAGTACATACCTCAAGGAAATAATTCATCGATGTGATCGAGTTCCTGATCAATTCGGACGATTGTACTGGATATTGATGACGAAACGCTGTAAACGACATATGATCGCGATTATATCGAACAATGACTGTACTTGCTGCATAACAATTTGTTCGAAATATTGGATCTTCATGATGACAAATAATCCACATGTCATTATTCATTTCAACTAGTTCGATATATGGTAATGCCTTGATGGCTTCAATCATTGATCGGTATCCTAAATTGTTACTTTGTATCTGATAACCATATTTATGTTTATGTGCCTCCAATATATGACTTAATTTTATTTTTGGCCGTTTTGTAGCACATTCTTTGTTCACATGGCTTGGAATCGTTGTTAGCTCAAAAATTTGTTCGGAAAATATGCGTTGTGCCACTTTTGGCGATAAACACACTTTACGATTTTCATCTGAATTTGCATCAATTTCAATAATACCGTTTATTGATTCCATTAAGTCCGATAATTTATAAAAACCATAGTCACTTAATCGGCACTGATAACCAAAATTGTAATGGTACGAACGTACAAATTTTTGAAATAATATTGAATATTGTGGCGCATTTCTCAATAATTCAATCACTTCCTCCGCAAAAACGCCCATCTTTTCTAGTTCGGCTGGAGTTTGTTGTCGCTTCGGGATTGAAATTAAAATGTCATCATTATTACAAACCGTCGTAATAACAGTATTATTATGTACTAGCCCATCGAGGATATCAAGCAAATCGCATACGCCGTAATCGCTAACATCAAATAATCGGTTTTGAAATTGTGAGAATACAAGTGGCAATTTCGAAAGAAGAATCGAACGATTTGCTTGAGTTTTTAAAATACGTAGAAAATCGTTGGTGAATCGTTGTAACTGGGTACGATGTGTTAGCGTTAGTAAACGATTTTCACCATCTCCAATCACTTGTACAACTGTGGCGAGAGCTTCAAATAAATCGATTAATTTTGTGTAACCATAGTCTGCGACACGGCACTGTTTACCGAAATGATTGTGATACGCTGGAATAAATTTATCAAATTTTAATGTTGCTTTTGGCGATATTTTGATTAATTCGACAATTTCGTGTGAAATATGATGCAATGGATCATTATAGTTTTCTTTATTATGGTTCCTAATACCATTTCCATTCTTATTACTGTCAGTCTTTTCTATTTGTAAAACTTTAATTCCAAATTGGTTGTTTGTTATTTGACATTCGGTTATGCATGATATCAAATGTTCTAAATTTACACCTTTATCGTTCGATTTAATTTGTATACCCAGTTCGGCTTCAATACAATGCATTATGCTTAAAATGGGTATATTACCTTTATGAATATTTAACAACGTTAACAGGATTTGTTTCAATTCATTCAATGACATAACTACATTTGGCAACGGTTCAATATCTTGTTCAGCCCATCCTTTATGTTTTTCCTTTTTAAAATGTATCGTGCAATATGGGACACTCAATTCGAGACATTCAACAAGTGGATTATTGCTGTTTATGGAATTTATTAGATCGGGATGCAATGCAATAATTTTCTCTTTGTCATCATTACTATTGATAGTACATATGTCCTCCATTCGAAACAAATCGATGACGTTAATTGATTGTTTAAAACGCGATTGGAATAATTCACGGAATGTATTCATCGATACTGTATATAATGGTACATCCTTTAGTAGGCCGGCTACTTGGCACCGCAACTTGGCAAATTCTGAGTTCGATGAATTACGTATGTAAGACACAACCAAACGTTTATGACCAAATTTTTTACGATGCAAATGTGACACAACTAATTTGGCAAATTGCTTCGATGGGACTTTTACACGAATTGCGTTTGAACCTTCCACGTTAATCGATATAACCGGCGTTATAGGTTTCAATTGCTGAAGTATATTATAACGCAATGTGCTTTCATCGTACGATCCACCTAAATTACCGATTAATAAGGTTACCGCCTGATTATCTTCACAGTTAGACGATGTGTCACTACCAAAGTTACTTAAAACGGTCGACTTTAAATTTGTTGTTAAACCACTATTATTGCTTATGGTACTTAAATTGCTATTACTGCCAAATTTTAATAAATTACTAGAATTATTATTTATATTTTTGGTATTGGTAGGCCCACTTCCATTTATACGACTTAATGGCGGCTGAAACAAATTATAATCAACTCCTTTTGCCGTTAGATCGGTTGGCGAATTATAAGTGTTGAAATCAAATTGATTTTGGATGGAGGCATTATTATTGTAGTGTGAATAAAAATTATTGGTACTATTTTCCAGCTGTTGCTGCTGGTTTTGTTGATGCCCATTATATCGACATTGATACGGCGCATAACGTTGTTTGGGATACGCCGTTGAACTTGGTGGTCCACCATTGTAATTATTTTTATCTGTATAATAGCAATTATTCCCGTAGGAAATTTCGTTACCCATAATTCCGCTACTTTGTGATTCTCCTCCGGTACTATTACTGGTACTTAAATTATGATACGAAGTCATTAGCGGGTATTGCGCACGATTATATGTATTATTAAAAGAAAACTGATTACAATGTAGTCCCTTGGTTGGCTCGAACTGTTCACCCATATTTTATCTTTATAAAGAAAAAAAAAACAGATCTATCATTTAGAACAGTAGAATATAATAAAAACCGTTATTACACTTTAAACCATGTGGTGTTTAATTAGAACAATGTAACTTTTCCACTTACCAACACTTATTTAAATTATAATAAATCTATTATATGTATCTATATATGTATTAAAAGCAAAATATTTTGAAAATACAAAATTACAAACTAAAAACAAAATTAAATTGAGAAAAATTTAATTTTTTATTAAAACCCATTAACACTAAATTATTATATAATTAACAAATTAAATTATTATTATTTTAGTTATCACATCGACATCAAAACAGGCAGATATTATAAACTGGAATGCAAATTCCAAATTATTTGAAGCTGACTGGAAATAGTTTGCTTGTTGTTAGTGAAATTATAGCGGCATTATTTTTAAACGGCGATTTTTTTTCGAGATATTTTATAGTATAACCAATCGTGCCAGGGCTGTAGTTAGTAAAAATTAAAAATGTGGCTTAACATTGAGTTATTCGAGAGTTTTTTATTTTGAACTGTCGTAAACAATTCTTTGCTATTTTAGCTTGGAAAAATTTTCATTAGAACAGAAATAGAATTTGTTGCCTTGTTCTTAGATCTTTTATTATTTAAACAATGTGATGTTTAGTAAGCACGCCAATCGAGAAAGATGTGAATATTAGCTGTGCGATCGTCCAAATTTTGTCGATTTTTCGTATTAGATTCCATTCAACGCTACGCCCAATTTCAGATTTATGTTGTGGGGATTTCCAGACATAATACTATGCTTGAGTAACCGCAAGGATCAAGAAAGAAAAAAAAAAACAAAAGAACTACATTTGAACTAACCTGTTTACAACAAATAGGAAGTTAGACGGAATTTTCATCCCGAAAAGGCTTCTTTTCAAAATGTGTGTCTCGTTTAAAATTTAAGGAAATTATCATTCCATCCAGAAAAAAACATTTAAAACTCTTATCCAAATGGTATTCATCCCGAAAAATAATCATAAATATCATTTCAGGGGGAAATCTCTGAGAGCGGCACAAGAAATTTGGAAATTGGTCGTGTTTCCTTGTAAATGTTATGTTTCGTAATACATTTACGTTGCGGTCCATTTTGACCCGTAATCCCGGTGATTTCTCAATAAGGGTAGTTTTTTCTAGTTGCATAAGTATTGAGAAGTCAGACACCATACATCATTTCAGGGAGAAATCTCTGAGAGCGGCACAAGAAATTTCGAAATTGAAATTTGACCGCTTAGTGTTTATTCACTATAAATGTACTGTAAATTGTGTCCATATAAACTATCAATAAATATTTATTTTACTATAATGCTCTCTAATCTTAATCAATTTCTTTATAATTATTTTTCGGGATGAATACCATTTGGATAAGAGTTTTGAATGTTTTTTTCTGGATGGAATGACAATTTCCTTAAGTTTTAGCCGACACACACATTTGGAAAAAAAAGCCTTTTCGGGATGAAAATTTCGTGCTAACTTCCTATACGTCTGTTTACAGGAAGAGGAACACAAAGAAAAAAACTAGAAAAACAAGAAACTATGGATGAACCGACTCCAAATACGAAAACCCTGCCCTAACAATCATCTTAATTACCTAATTATCTACTCACTCATCTTTCACAATCACACAAATCCCTAAATCCAGAACTGATATAAGAAATACAAAAAAAAAATACAAAAAAACCGTGAATTAAAATCACGTAAGGTAAGGCGTGACTAATGAAAGCAAGAAAGCTGTAAAAAAAAATTTATATAATAAAAATATATAGAAAAAAACGAAAATCCGCGGCACTTCTTCTTCTTCAGCTGGCGCTACATCCTATGAAGGGATTTGGCCGCTTCGAAGTTTCGTAATCATTTTTTTAATGGATAATGAATGATACATATATTCATTGATCCTACTCTTAACCAGCCGTGATTTTTTCATCATACGCCGGGAATCGAACTCGGAACCTCCGGAGCCTAAAGCAAGCATGCTAACTAAACCCGCGGCACGCGCCAGTCAAATTTGGCTCACAGAAATAAAGATAAAGCCAAGATAAATGCAACAATTTCCAAGAGCAATCATAAAAAAAAAAAATTCCAAATTAATCAATAACCAAACAATAGCTAGGGACACTGTAGAACGCTTTGAAATAATAGAACAATTTAACAATGCAAATAAAATGAGAGTTATTATATTGTTTTTGGCGTAGTGGTAACGCACTGGACTAGAGCGACAAAGGTATTCGGTTCGATTGTCAGCCAATTCTATTTATTTTTTTTTTTTATTATTATTTTTTATAGTATTCATGTAATGACCAAATATTTTACTTTAAATTAAACATTCCGCTTTTTAATTATTACAGTAATTACTAATTACACAAGAAAATACGTGGTCCGCGTTTATGATTAAACACTACAACAAATTATTTAAAAACTTTTATATTATGAGTTGTAGTAAGCCATGAGAATTTTTCGGTAAAAAAAAATTTTTCTGTCAGAAACTTCAAAGCATGCTATGTTCGAAACAATATAAGAATGAAAATTAAATAAATTTCCTTAGGTTGATATGGCTTAGTAGAAATGTTTTGGACTAGAGCGGCTAAAGTCCAGGGTTCGATTGTGGCCAAGGCATTTTAGTTTTTGGTTTTCAATTTATATTTTTTTGACGTGATAACATCTTACACCGCATGTTCAGAAAATTGACAAGAAATTTTTCCCTTGGTTGTGGTGAGCAATTGCTAATCAACTGTAAGCATTATCTTTAATTTAAATGTATGATTTCTTAGGTTGGTCCTTAGGCTTTATGCCTCACACATAATATTATCGAATGATTTCGGGCGATTTAAATCCTTCAACAACTGTAGTGAGAGAATATGGCTCATCCGATCCAAGCATTTCTGAAGTCAATTTTTGCGTAAAGAAACAGTGGTGGTTAATTTTTTTTTAAATTTAAATAATTAATCTACACATTAATTTTAATTTTAATTGAATCTACAAAATAGCGATTTACAGGGATTGACCGCACTATAGCAAGAGAACGCCCCACTGACTTAAGTAATTCTGATGCTAATTTGTGCATAAAAAAACTGTGGCAGATAATTTAGTTTAAATTAAAATAATTAATCTCAACATGTTATAAACGCTATCACGCAAAACACCTACGGCCGTGTTGATGACACAGCCCACCCCGATTTTTTTATTTTTTTTCTGTCTGTAAGGTTTTTTGTTTGATGCCCCAACGCATGTAAAATCGTCCTTAAAAGCCCTTAATCTTTTGGTTAAAGGTCTATTTAAAGTACAATAATCCTTAAAGCCTTTAGTCTCGAGTTATTTCTACTTGGCTAAAAAATAACGGTTAAAAAATTATCAAATGGTCAAATGGTAATGGTGGCAGTGGCCGCTTGACATCAACATTATATAAATCGTATCCGTCCTAAGACGGGCTGTACCTCCTAGTTAATCAATAACGAAACAAAATTTAATACTAAATTACAAACAAACCCGAGATCAAAAGTTAATTTTATAAACAAAATTAAAAGTCATTGAAAAGGAAATATTTTTGCCACGATTTAGTCATGCTCGAGTAACTTTCTTTTCTGCCAGTTCTTTTCGAGCTGCACTTGTTCTTCTCGACAAAATTTGGACGATCGCACAGCTAATATTCACATCTTTCTCGATTGGCGTGCTTACTAAACATCACATTGTTTAAATAATAAAATATCTAAAAATAAGGCAACAAATTCTATTTCTGTTCTAATGAAAAATTTTCCAAGCTAAAATAGCAAAGAATTGTTTACGACAGTTCAAAATAAAAAACTCTCGAATAACTCAATGTTAAGCCACATTTTAAATTTTTACTAACTACAGCCCTGGCACGATTGGTTATACTATAAAATATCTCGAAAAAAAATCGCCGTTTAAAAATAATGCCGCTATAATTTCACTAACAACAAGCAAAATATTTCCAGTCAGCTTCAAATAATTTGGAATTTGCATTCCAATTTATAATATCTGCCTGTTTTGATGTCGATGTGATAACTAAAATAATAATAATTTAATTTGTTAATTATATAATAATTTAGTGTTAATGGGTTTTAATAAAAAATTAAATTTTTCTCAATTTAATTTTGTTTTTAGTTTGTAATTTTGTAATTTCAAAATATTTTGCTTTTAATATATACATATAATAGATTTATTATAATTTAAATAAGTGTTGGTAAGTGAAAAAAAATTACATTGTTCTAATTAAACACCACATGGTTTAAAGTGTAATAACGGTTTTTATTATATTCTACTGTTCTAAATGATAGATCTGTTTTTTTTCTTTATAAAGATAAAATATGGGTGAACAGTTCGAGCCAACCAAGGGACTACATTGTAATCAGTTTTCTTTTAATAATACATATAATCGTGCGCAATACCCGCTAATGACTTCGTATCATAATTTAAGTACCAGTAATAGTACCGGAGGCGAATCACAAAGTAGAGGAATTATGGGTAACGAAATTTCCTACGGGAATAATTGCTATTATACAGATAAAAATAATTACAATGGTGGACCACCAAGTTCAACGGCGTATCCCAAACAACGTTATGCGCCGTATCAATGTCGATATAATGGGCATCAACAAAACCAGCAGCAACAGCTGGAAAATAGTACCAATAATTTTTATTCACACTACAATAATAATGCCTCCATCCAAAATCAATTTGATTTCAACACTTATAATTCGCCAACCGATCTAACGGCAAAAGGAGTTGATTATAATTTGTTTCAGCCGCCATTAAGTCGTATAAATGGAAGTGGGCCTACCAATACCAAAAATATAAATAATAATTCTAGTAATTTATTAAAATTTGGCAGTAATAGCAATTTAAGTACCATAAGCAATAATAGTGGTTTAACAACAAATTTAAAGTCGACCGTTATAAGTAACTTTGGTAGTGACACATCGTCTAACTGTGAAGATAATCAGGCGGTAACCTTATTAATCGGTAATTTAGGTGGATCGTTCGATGAAAGCACATTGCGTTATAATATACTTCAGCAATTGAAACCTATAACGCCGGTTATATCGATTAACGTGGAAGGTTCAAACGCAATTCGTGTAAAAGTCCCATCGAAGCAATTTGCCAAATTAGTTGTGTCACATTTGCATCGTAAAAAATTTGGTCATAAACGTTTGGTTGTGTCTTACATACGTAATTCATCGAACTCAGAATTTGCTAAGTTGCGGTGCCAAGTAGCCGGCCTACTAAAGGATGTACCATTATATACAGTATCGATGAATACATTCCGTGAATTATTCCAATCGCGTTTTAAACAATCAATTAACGTCATCGATTTGTTTCGAATGGAGGACATATGTACTATCAATAGTAATGATGACAAAGAGAAAATTATTGCATTGCATCCCGATCTAATAAATTCCATAAACAGCAATAATCCACTTGTTGAATGTCTCGAATTGAGTGTCCCATATTGCACGATACATTTTAAAAAGGAAAAACATAAAGGATGGGCTGAACAAGATATTGAACCGTTGCCAAATGTAGTTATGTCATTGAATGAATTGAAACAAATTCTGTTAACGTTGTTAAATATTCATAAAGGTAATATACCCATTTTAAGCATAATGCATTGTATTGAAGCCGAACTGGGTATACAAATTAAATCGAACGATAAAGGTGTAAATTTAGAACATTTGATATCATGCATAACCGAATGTCAAATAACAAACAACCAATTTGGAATTAAAGTTTTACAAATAGAAAAGACTGACAGTAATAAGAATGGAAATGGTATTAGGAACCATAATAAAGAAAATTATAATGATCCATTGCATCATATTTCACACGAAATTGTCGAATTAATCAAAATATCGCCAAAAGCAACATTAAAATTTGATAAATTTATTCCAGCGTATCACAATCATTTCGGTAAACAGTGCCGTGTCGCAGACTATGGTTACACAAAATTAATCGATTTATTTGAAGCTCTCGCCACAGTTGTACAAGTGATTGGAGATGGTGAAAATCGTTTACTAACGCTAACACATCGTACCCAGTTACAACGATTCACCAACGATTTTCTACGTATTTTAAAAACTCAAGCAAATCGTTCGATTCTTCTTTCGAAATTGCCACTTGTATTCTCACAATTTCAAAACCGATTATTTGATGTTAGCGATTACGGCGTATGCGATTTGCTTGATATCCTCGATGGGCTAGTACATAATAATACTGTTATTACGACGGTTTGTAATAATGATGACATTTTAATTTCAATCCCGAAGCGACAACAAACTCCAGCCGAACTAGAAAAGATGGGCGTTTTTGCGGAGGAAGTGATTGAATTATTGAGAAATGCGCCACAATATTCAATACTATTTCAAAAATTTGTACGTTCGTACCATTACAATTTTGGTTATCAGTGCCGATTAAGTGACTATGGTTTTTATAAATTATCGGACTTAATGGAATCAATAAACGGTATTATTGAAATTGATGCAAATTCAGATGAAAATCGTAAAGTGTGTTTATCGCCAAAAGTGGCACAACGCATATTTTCCGAACAAATTTTTGAGCTAACAACGATTCCAAGCCATGTGAACAAAGAATGTGCTACAAAACGGCCAAAAATAAAATTAAGTCATATATTGGAGGCACATAAACATAAATATGGTTATCAGATACAAAGTAACAATTTAGGATACCGATCAATGATTGAAGCCATCAAGGCATTACCATATATCGAACTAGTTGAAATGAATAATGACATGTGGATTATTTGTCATCATGAAGATCCAATATTTCGAACAAATTGTTATGCAGCAAGTACAGTCATTGTTCGATATAATCGCGATCATATGTCGTTTACAGCGTTTCGTCATCAATATCCAGTACAATCGTCCGAATTGATCAGGAACTCGATCACATCGATGAATTATTTCCTTGAGGTATGTACTTTTTGAAAAATTGATCAAACTTAAATATTTATTCGATCTATATACTTACACAGCTAAAATATTGTCCAATAATAAAAGATGAAATAATCAAGCTAACACCACTAATGAAATTTCTAATCGAAGTCATAAACTTGGTTAATGGTCGCAAGCTAGTCAAACTCAATGAATTAAAACGAGAACTTAACATACAAATGGGATCATGCTTTGAGTATGGCTATCCAAACATATCGTCATTAATTTGCGGGTTTTCGGACATTTTTATAATAAACGATAAGGACATGAGTAATTTTGAAATTAAATTAAATCCTGATAATTTTTGTAAGTGTTGATAGGTAGAAATTTATAAATAATTTAATTAAATCCAAATTTCATTTATTTTTTAATTGCAGTAACTGCTTGGATAAATTCTCAACCGAATCAAAGTTTTAATTTCGTTTATGATGATAGGCCACATCAAATTTCAAGTGGAAATCTATTAAGTTTGTCAAATTCTAGTATAATTTCTTTGGATGCAAGCATCGATCTAACTAACAATATTAATGATAGTTGCTTAAAAGAGCAAACATCTGTATTGGATTTGGTTGAATCAACATCATTGAATGACATTAGTATGAAGATGGATAAGAGTATTGATCAACCAAATGTTTCAAGTCTCAGCAATTCATCAAAAATCTGCAAACGTCGAAATGTGTCAAAGGAGGATTACGAGTTAAATATATCAAAGAAAGCAAAATCATCTGACACAGATGTAAGATTTTTTGATGCACTAGATTACGCCCGGTTGTTATCAGCATTTTATGAACCATCGAAACCTGACACACCACCCTCAAAAGTAGTACCATTTTGGCTGGATCCCGTATGGAGCTTTGAGAAACCATGGTCGCCGGATATTAATGTATCGAATATATCAAAAATAATTGATGACGCATTATAACAGGCCAACCATTGAAAAATATACCTCTTGGAAATTTATTGCATGTTTAGTAAATATTTGTTTCTTTAGTTTTAGGTTTCGTTTTGAATTGATTGAAAGAAATTGTTTTGTTAGAATTGTTACTGCAAGTCTTAAAACTTTCTATAAATTACTTGTATCCTTTAATAAATTTAATTAGGTAAAAATGTAATATAATTTTTAAAAAAATGTAAAATGCATGCTTATTAGCTAACAAGAATTAATTAGTAAAATTCAAAGTAATTTTATAAAATACATGTTATATATTATATTATAATTATAAAAGTGTTTTTACTGTGTTACGCCAACGAAACGACGGTGGTGCCGAAATGCATACTGCGGAAATAATGGGAGAAAGGTTTGAGTATTTGCTAAGTTTTGTATGTACGTAAATTGAAATTTTATCTTTTGAAAAATGCGCATTTCATTTTTTTCTTGAAAATATAACAAAATAAATATTTTGAAAATAAAGATTTCATGCTTTTCCCTAAAAATAAAATTGGAAAACACACAATTTGACTAAAAAACGTATTTTATTTTTCATTTTTAATTCATAAAAATTCTAATTTAAAAAAAAATGCGCATTTAGTTGAAAAAAAATCTGTTTTTGTAAAAATGGTGCTGGATTTCATTTATCGTCGACAATGGAAAGTTTAGTCGAGAATTTTGCAATGCGGTAATTAAAAATTGTTTTTATAGTCCAAAATTGAAATAATTTACAATTATTAGCAATCCGGTAAGTAAAAATTGTGTTTACAGTTCAAAATTAGAATTGTTTACAATAATTTCGAATGTCAAATTATCAGGTAGGTCAGTTTAAAACTTTTCCACTAGGTGGAATCTGTGATGCTCCAATCGTCAATAAGGGAAATCGCTATCAAATTTTGAAGACAACATGAATCTTAGATAGAGATGGCATTACTAGTAATTGAATGAATCCCAATAAACAACTCAATTAAATATTAAAACGAATATAATTACTGTGTTCCATTAGCCTGAGTAAACTACTCACAAGTACTTGTATCTACTCGCAACTACTCATGCTCAAACGATGGTGTAGTTGAGACCTTGAGACGTAGTTACGCACATAATTAACGGCAGAGGGATTTTAGTTTTAAAAATTCTAATAGATGGCTCTATACCAATTTTGTTTGTGTGGAATATGTCATTATTTTAATCCTAATCCAACCAAGGTGTGCCTTTTGGTTCATTTGATAAATGCATCGATTTTCAAAATAATGTTATAAACTTGTATGTATTTTATATACAACGTACTTGGCATTCTTTGTAAAAATTTAGTAAGTTATTTGAGTAGAATTTGAATTTACTGACATAACAAAAATATGCTGGTAGGTTTAGGGTTAAAAAAAAAATAAGTTTGTTTATGTTTGTGATACGTCAAGGCAATTTAAATAGCAAAAATATTTTAATTATTTTATTGTTTAATGTTTTATTACTTATTATTATTAATTATTATTAGTGGAACGACGTATTGTTTGTCAAAATCTACCAGTTTTATTTAAATTGAAGTTATGTTTTACTACTGTCACGAAAATTCGCGTTCCATATTGGATATCTACTCACAAGTACTTGATAGTAGCAAATTGTTTCCAATGGAACACTATAAATATTAATATTAAACGAAATAAAAAATAAAATCTCGGTTGAAAGGTAGGGAACAATTTTATGTACACATACAATTTTTTTGACTTTTTTTTTCATTTTCTTCGTTCAACGGTTAGTGATGCCATTTCTACACAAGAAACAGGTATAGTGAAAATAATATCTCAGCGAAACTCATTTTTACATCGTTGTGCGCAGCCAACAGTGAAGTAGTTAAAATAAATTAAAAATTCAAAAAAGGGTCGGCTGAGTAATAGTTTTAAAAACAAAAAAAAATTATAAATAAAGATATGTGAAATTTGATTCCATTAAATAATGTAATTTATATTAGAAAATATTAAAAATTCTCATTATTTTATAGGTAAATTCTAAAATAACATGCGAAATTAAAAAAATATAAAAAATATTAACAACACCACTGGATATATAACGTTATACCCATTTAAGGTACGAACTAGGCATATTTACAAAGAAATGTCATTTTTCGTGTTAAAGCAAAACAACAAAAAAACTCGATTTTAAATTTAAATTTGTTCGAGGCAAGCTAATGACATTAAAATTATCTTAAATGTTATCAAAAGTTCTAGTGCTAGTGTGTTATCTAAATTAAAATTACATTAATTATTATGAATTAATTTGAGGAAAAACATAATTCAAAATAGACAAATTCTAACCTCAAAATGTAAACAAATTAGCCTAAATACTTCGCTGTGTTTACGCCACTTGTTTTGATGCGCGAGAGCTGTCAGAATTTCGCTGAGATATTATTTTCACTATACTAGCATTTTAACGCACCCCAACAAGCAGATGTTTACTTCAAGCTTTAATATTAGAATTATGCCCAATTTCCCTTATTGACGATTGGAGCATCACGGATTCCACCTAGTGGAAAATTTTTAAACTGAGCTACCTGATAATTTGACGTTCGAAATTATTGTAAATAATTCCAATTTTGAACCATAAAAACAATTTTTAATTATCGCATTGCTAAATTTTTTTTCGTCGCATTTGTGGCAAATGTCATTTTATCAGGTGTACCATTTTAACTTTTTTCCTCGAGAGGCGCTTTCTCTACTTTTACAATCGTCTATGTTACAGGTAATGTGCATATTCACCTGCTACTTTGGGTAATGTGAGTTCAACCTACACTTACCTACTAAATTTGGATAATGTGTACATTTGCCACTTACAAATAAATTATAATACCTATAAAGGTCTTCGCTGTCAAAAAACGGCGATAGATAGATTAAATCTTAAGATGGCACTAGTAGTTTTTTTTAAATTTTTTTTTTGTTGTATCGAAACAAAAATATAAAAGAAAGCAAAAAACACGAATAAAACTAGACATGAATTATCAAAAAAATTAATTTTATTTTTGATTTATTTACCAAAAATTAAAAATTGTTAAAGCTGACATCTTTAGAAGTTATCCCGTACTATGTTTTCCCGTATAAAATAATACTGCATTATCGATAAATCTGCCAATATCATTGACCGCAAGTTTACTATGGAAAAGTGTCATAATGTCCTTTATAGGGTATTATAATTTATTTGGCCACTTAACGTTGGTAAATGTGGATAAATTATTTATTGTAGATCATTTATGCTAGTGTACTTTCTGCTTAAGAAAAAATTAAGATGGAACTTCGATATTTCCTTATCGATTATGATGAAATTCGACAAGTACGATGGAAATGGGATTCGAAAATGATATTTGGAAGAAGTTCTGGAATATGGCCACATAAGAACGAACTCGGTTATTTTCTAACCGATTATGATGAAAATCGACAAGTACGATGGAAATGGGATTCTAAAATGATATTTAGAAGAAGTTCTGGAATATGGCCACATAGGAACGAACTCGGTTATTTCTTAACCGATTATAATGAAATTCGACAAGTACGATGGAAATGGGATTCTAAAATGATATTTGGAAGAAGTTCTGGAATATGGCCACATAGGAACGAACTCGGTTATTTTTCAACCGATTATTATGAAATTTGCGATGGAACATGAATTCGATGGAAATGGGATTCTAAAATGATATTTGGATGAAGTTCTGGAATATAGCTACATTGGAACGAACTTGGTTATTTCTTAACCGATTATGATGAAATTTGACATAAGCGATGGAAATGGGATTCTAAAATGATATTTAGAAGAAGTTCTGGAATATGGCCACATAGGAACGAACTCGGTTATTTTTCAACCGATTATTATGAAATTTGACATGAGCGATGGAAATGGGATTCTAAAATGATATTTGGAAGAAGTTCTGGAATATGGCCACATAGGAACGAACTCGGTTATTTTTTAACCGATTATGATGAAAATCGACTACAGTCTTCCCTCGAATAAAAGGACTAGTTCTTTTATTCGGGAGAACACTAATTATCCATTTTTTAGAAATCATAGAAATTAATTCGAATAGAAGGACCTTCAAATAAAAGGACCAGTCCTTTTGTTCGAATTAAAAGAACCCTGATTTATTAAAACGAATAAAGATGGAATTATTAATACTGACTAATAAAACAAAATGAGTAAGGTTTAGCTGATATGTATGAAAAACAATGTTGCTTCATTCTTAAACTTCATATTTTATTATAACATAATTTTCAAAACTAAGCAATAATAAATGTATGTTTAAAAAGAAATTTAAACTTCATGTAGAATCTTTGCAAATTAAATTATAATTATTGTTGATATGTTGTGTGATTTAGTAAGAATGCGAATGCTACATAAGTTCAAACTGGCCATTTGGTTCCTACGTGAAATGTTATGCCCATTTAGGTCATAATACTTCACGTCGAAGCTGAATGGTTGATTTGAGTTGAATGTTTGAATTCTTAATAAATCACGCAGTACATATGTTGATAATAATTATAATTTAACTATTTTAAATTTTCAAATCGAAATAGCCATCCATATTTACCATGGTGGTTTAAAACTGGTTTCTGATAACTTGGAACATTCGTTTTTGTAATATTGCCAGCACCCTTACCTTAATTTAAACAAATTTACAATATATATTAAATATCTATGTAGGTGCTTTGAATAAATTTACTTTCTTTTAGGCGTAAAAAGGCTTATTTTTAAAAAAATTGATACATTTTTTCATTTTGTTTTAAGATGGTTTGTTTCACTCGAATATAGGAACTAGTCCTTTTAAACGAATAGAAGGACCAATGGTCCTTCTATTCCATTAAAAGGACTAGTTCTTTTATTCGAGGGAAGACTGTAGTTCGATGGAAATGGGATTCTATAATGATATTTAGAAGAAATTCTGGAATATGGCCACATAGGAACGAACTCGGTTATTTCTTAACCGATTATAATGAAATTCGACAAGTACGATGGAAATGGGATTCTAAAATGATATTTAGAAGAAGTACTGGAATATGGCCACATAGGAACGAACTCGGTTATTTCTTAACCGATTATGATGAAATTTAACATGAGCGATTGAAATGGGATTCGAAAATGATATTTGGAAGCAGTTCTGGAATATGGCCACATAGGAACGAACTCGGCTATTTCTTAACCGATTATGATGAAATTTAACATGAGCGATTGAAATGGGATTCGAAAATGATATTTGGAAGCAGTTCTGGAATATGGCCACATAAGAACGAACTCGGTTATTTCTTAACCGATTATGATCAAAATCGACAAGTACGATGGAAATGGGATTCTAAAATGATATTTAGAAGAAATTCTGGAATATGGCCACATAGGAACGAACTCGGTTATTTCTTAACCGATTATAATAAAATTCGACAAGTACGATGGAATTGGCATTCTAAAATGATATTTGGAAGAAGTTCTGGAATATGGCCACATAGGAACGAACTCGGTTATTTCTTAACCGATTATTATGAAATATGACAGGAGCGATGGATATGGGATTCGAAAATGATATTTGGAAGCAGTTCTGGAATATGGCCACATAAGAACGAACTCGGTTATTTCTTAACCGATTATGATCAAAATCGACAAGTACGATGGAAATGGGATTCTAAAATGATATTTGGAAGAAATTCTGGAATATGGCCACATAGGAACGAACTCGGTTATTTCTTAACCGATTATGATGAAATTTAACATGAGCGATTGAAATGGGATTCGAAAATGTTATTTGGAGGAAGTTCTGGAATATGGCCACATAGGAACGAACTCGGGTATTTCTTAACCGATTATGATGAAATTTAACATGAGCGATTGAGATGGGATTCGAAAATGATATTTGGAAGCAGTTCTGGAATATGGCCACATAAGAACGAACTCGGTTATTTCTTAACCGATTACTATGAAATTTGACAGGAGCGATGGAAATGGGATTCTAAAATGATATTTAGAAGAAGTTCTGGAATATGGCCACATATGAACGAGCTCCGTAATTTCTTAACCGATTATGATGAAAATCGACAAGTACGATGGAAATGGGATTCTAAAATGATATTTGGAAGAAGTTCTGGAATATGGCCACATAGGAGCGAACTCGGTTATTTTTCAACCGATTATTATGAAATTTGACATGAGCGATGGAAATGGGATTCTAAAATGATATTTAGAAGAAGTACTGGAATATGGCCACATAGGAACGAACTCGGTTATTTCTTAACCGATTATGATGAAATTTAACATGAGCGATTGAAATGGGATTCGAAAATGATATTTGGAAGCAGTTCTGGAATATGGCCACATAGGAACGAACTCGGCTATTTCTTAACCGATTATGATGAAATTTAACATGAGCGATTGAAATGGGATTCGAAAATGATATTTGGAAGCAGTTCTGGAATATGGCCACATAAGAACGAACTCGGTTATTTCTTAACCGATTATGATGAAAATCGACAAGTACGATGGAAATGGGATTCTAAAATGATATTTGGAAGAAATTCTGGAATATGGCCACATAGGAACGAACTCGGTTATTTCTTAACCGATTATGATGAAATTTAACATGAGCGATTGAAATGGGATTCGAAAATGATATTTAGAAGTTGTTCTGGAATATGGCCACATATGAACGAACTCGGTTATTTCTTAACCGATTATTATGAAATTCGACAAGTACGATGGAAATGGGATTCGAAAATGATATTTAGAAGAAGTTCTGGAATATGGCCACATATGAGCGAACTCGGTTATTTCTTAACCGATTATGATGAAAATCGACAAGTACGATGGAAATGGGATTCGAAAATGATATTTGGAAGAAGTTCTGGAATATGGCCATATAAGAACGAACTCGGTTATTTCTTACCCGATTATGATGAAAATCGACAAGTACGATGGAAATGGGATTCTAAAATGATATTTAGAAGAAGTTCTGGAATATGGCCACATAGGAACGAACTTGGTTATTTCTTAACCGATTATAATGAAATTCGACAAGTACGATGGAAATGGGATTCGAAAATGATATTTGGAAGAAGTTCTGGAATATGGCCACATAAAGTACGATGGAAATGGGATTCTAAAATGATATTTAGAAGAAGTTCTGGAATATGGCCACATAGGAACGAACTCGGTTATTTCTTAACCGATTATTATGAAATTCGACAAGTACGATGGAAATGGGATTCGAAAATGATATTTGGAAGAAGTTCTGGAATATGGCCACATAGGAACGAACTCGGTTATTTCTTAACCGATTATTATGAAATTTCACATGAGAGATGGAAATGGGATTCTAAAATGTTGTTTGGAAGAAGTTCTGGAATATAGCTACATTGGAACGAACTCGGTTATTTCTTAACCGATTATGATGAAATTTGACATGAGCGATGGAAATGGGATTCTAAAATGATACTTAGAAGAAGTTCTGGAATATGGGCACATAGGAACGAACTCGGTTATTTCTTAACCGATTATGATGAAATTTGACATTGTGATGGAAATGGGATTCGAAAATGATATTTGGTTGAAGTTCTGGAATATGGCCACATAGGAACGAACTCGGTTATTTTTAAATCGATTATTATGCAATTTGACATGAGCGATGGAAATAAGATTCTAAAATGTTATTTGGAAGAAGTTCTGGAATATGGCGACATAGGAACGAACTCGGGTATTTTTCAACCGATTATTATGAAATTTGACATTTGCGATGGAAATGGGATTCGAAAATGATATTTGGAAGAAGTTCTGGAATATGGCCACATAGGAACGAACTCGGTGATTTTTTAACCGATTATTATGAAAATCGACAAGTACGATGGAAATGGGATTCGAAAATGATATTTAGAAGAAGTTCTGGAATATGGCCATATAGGAACGAACTCGGTTATTTCTTAACCGATTATTATGAAATTTGACAAGTGCGATGGAAATGGGATTCTAAAATGATATTTGGTAGAAGTTCAGGAATATGGTCACATAGGAACGAACTCGGTTATTTTTCAACCGATTATTATGAAATTTGACATGAGCGATGGAAATGGGATTCTAAAATGATATTTAGAAGAAGTACTGGAATATGGCCACATAGGAACGAACTCGGTTATTTCTTAACCGATTATGATGAAATTTAACATGAGCGATTGAAATGGGATTCGAAAATGATATTTGGAAGCAGTTCTGGAATATGGCCACATAGGAACGAACTCGGCTATTTCTTAACCGATTATGATGAAATTTAACATGAGCGATTGAAATGGGATTCGAAAATGATATTTGGAAGCAGTTCTGGAATATGGCCACATAAGAACGAACTCGGTTATTTCTTAACCGATTATGATCAAAATCGACAAGTACGATGGAAATGGGATTCTAAAATGATATTTGGAAGAAATTCTGGAATATGGCCACATAGGAACGAACTCGGTTATTTTTTAACCGATTATGATCAAAATCGACCAGTACGATGGAAATGGGATTCTAAAATGATATTTAGAAGAAATTCTGGAATATGGCCACATAGGAACGAACTCGGTTATTTCTTAACCGATTATAATAAAATTCGACAAGTACGATGGAAATGGCATTCTAAAATGATATTTGGAAGCAGTTCTGGAATATGGCCACATAAGAACGAACTCGGTTATTTCTTAACCGATTATGATCAAAATCGACAAGTACGATGGAAATGGGATTCTAAAATGATATTTGGAAGAAATTCTGGAATATGGCCACATAGGAACGAACTCGGTTATTTCTTAACCGATTATGATGAAATTTAACATGAGCGATTGAAATGGGATTCGAAAATGTTATTTGGAAGAAGTTCTGGAATATGGCCACATAGGAACGAACTCGGGTATTTCTTAACCGATTATGATGAAATTTAACATGCGCGATTGAAATGGGATTCGAAAATGATATTTAGAAGTTGTTCTGGAATATGGCCACATATGAACGAACTCGGTTATTTCTTAACCGATTATTATGAAATTCGACAAGTACGATGGAAATGGGATTCGAAAATGATATTTGGAAGAAGTTCTGGAATATGGCCATATAAGAACGAACTCAGTTATTTCTTACCCGATTATGATGAAAATCGACAAGTACGATGGAAATGGGATTCTAAAATGATATTTAGAAGAAATTCTGGAATATGGCCACATAGGAACGAACTTGGTTATTTCTTAACCGATTATAATGAAATTCGACAAGTACGATAGAAATGGGATTCGAAAATGATATTTGGAAGAAGTTCTGGAATATGGCCACATAAAGTACGATGGAAATGGGATTCTAAAATGATATTTAGAAGAAGTACTGGAATATGGCCACATAGGAACGAACTCGGTTATTTCTTAACCGATTATTATGAAATTTGACAGGAGCGATGGAAATGGGATTCGAAAATGATATTTGGAAGCAGTTCTGGAATATGGCCACATAAGAACGAACTCGGTTATTTCTTAACCGATTATGATCAAAATCGACAAGTACGATGGAAATGGGATTCTAAAATGATATTTGGAAGAAATTCTGGAATATGGCCACATAGGAACGAACTCGGTTATTTCTTAACCGATTATGATGAAATTTAACATGAGCGATTGAAATGGGATTCGAAAATGTTATTTGGAAGAAGTTCTGGAATATGGCCACATAGGAACGAACTCGGGTATTTATTAACCGATTATGATGAAATTTAACATGAGCGATTGAAATGGGATTCGAAAATGATATTTAGAAGTTGTTCTGGAATATGGCCACATATGAACGAACTCGGTTATTTCTTAACCGATTATTATGAAATTCGACAAGTACGATGGAAATGGGATTCGAAAATGATATTTGGAAGAAGTTCTGGAATATGGCCATATAAGAACGAACTCAGTTATTTCTTACCCGATTATGATGAAAATCGACAAGTACGATGGAAATGGGATTCTAAAATGATATTTAGAAGAAGTTCTGGAATATGGCCACATAGGAACGAACTTGGTTATTTCTTAACCGATTATAATGAAATTCGACAAGTACGATGGAAATGGGATTCGAAAATGATATTTGGAAGAAGTTCTGGAATATGGCCACATAAAGTACGATGGAAATGGGATTCTAAAATGATATTTAGAAGAAGTTCTGGAATATGGCCACATAGGAACGAACTCAGTTATTTCTTACCCGATTATGATGAAAATCGACAAGTACGATGGAAATGGGATTCTAAAATGATATTTAGAAGAAGTTCTGGAATATGGCCACATAGGAACGAACTTGGTTATTTCTTAACCGATTATAATGAAATTCGACAAGTACGATGGAAATGGGATTCGAAAATGATATTTGGAAGAAGTTCTGGAATATGGCCACATAAAGTACGATGGAAATGGGATTCTAAAATGATATTTAGAAGAAGTTCTGGAATATGGCCACATAGGAACGAACTCGGTTATTTCTTAACCGATTATTATGAAATTAGACAAGTACGATGGAAATGGGATTCGAAAATGATATTTGGAAGAAATTCTGGAATATGGCCACATAGGAACGAACTCGGTTATTTCTTAACCGATTATTATGAAATTTCACATGAGAGATGGAAATGGGATTCTAAAATGTTATTTGGAAGAAGTTCTGGAATATAGCTACATTGGAACGAACTCGGTTATTTCTTAACCGATTATGATGAAATTTGACATGAGCGATGGAAATGGGATTCTAAAATGATACTTAGAAGATGTTCTGGAATATGGCTACATAGGAACGAACTCGGTTATTTCTTAACCGATTATGATGAAATTTGACATTGTGATGGAAATGGGATTCGAAAATGATATTTGGTTTAAGTTCTGGAATATGGCCACATAGGAACGAACTCGGTTATTTTTAAATCGATTATTATGCAATTTGACATGAGCGATGGAAATGGGATTCTAAACTGATATTTGGAGGAAGTTCTGGAATATGGCCACATAGGAGCGAACTCGGTTATTTTTCAACCGATTATTATGAAATTGGACATGAGCGATGGAAATGGGATTCTAAAATGATATTTAGAAGAAGTTCTGGAATATGGCCACATAGGAACGAACTTGGTTATTTCTTAACCGATTATAATGAAATTCGACAAGTACGATGGAAATGGGATTCGAAAATGATATTTGGAAGAAGTTCTGGAATATGGCCACATAAAGTACGATGGAAATGGGATTCTAAAATGATATTTAGAAGAAGTTCAGGAATATGGCCACATAAGAACGAACTCGGTAATTGCTTAACCGATTATAATGAAATTCGACAAGTACGATGGAAATGGGATTCTAAAATGATATTTGGAAGAAGTTCTGGAATATGGCCACATAGGAACGAACTCGGTTATTTTTCAACCGATTAATATGAAATTTGACATGAGCGATGGAAATGGGATTCTAAAATGATATTTAGAAGAAGTTCTGGAATATGGCCACTTAGGAACGAACTCGGTTATTTCTTAACCGATTATGATGAAATTTGACATTCGCGATGGAAATGGAATTCAAAAATGATATTTGGAAGAAGTTCTGGAATATGGCCACATAAGAACGAACTTGGTTATTTTCTAACCGATTATGATGAAAATCGACAAGTACGATGGAAATGGGATTCGAAAATGATATTTGGAAGTAGTTCTGGAATATGGCCACATAAGAACGAACTCGGTTATTTCTTAACCGATTATGATGAAAATCGACAAATACGATGGAAATGGGATTCTAAAATTATATTTGGAAGAAGTTCTGGAATATGGCCACATAGGAACGAACTCGGTAATTTCTTAACCGATTATAATGAAATTCGACAAGTACGATGGAAATGGGATTCTAAAATGATATTTGGAAGAAGTTCTGGAATATGGCCACATAGGAACGAACTCGGTTATTTTTCAACCGATTAATATGAAATTTGACATGAGAGATGGAAATGGGATTCTAAAATGATATTTAGAAGAAGTTCTGGAATATGGCCACTTAGGAACGAACTCGGTTATTTCTTAACCGATTATGATGAAATTTGACATTCGCGATGGAAATGGAATTCAAAAATGATATTTGGAAGAAGTTCTGGAATATGGCCACATAAGAACGAACTCGGTTATTTTCTAACCGATTATGATGAAAATCGACAAGTACGATGGAAATGGGATTCGAAAATGATATTTGGAAGAAGTTCTGGAATATGGCCACATAGGAACGAACTCGGTTATTTCTTAACCGATTATTATGAAATTTGACATGAGCGATGGAAATGGGATTCTAAAATGATATTTAGAAGAAGTTCTGGAATATTTCTGGTTTTGCAGGATGCATCAGAACTAAGCCCTTCTAAAAAGTGTGCGTTAATCATTACCGCTTACGGCGGTAAAGTGTGCGTTAATCATTACCGTTATCCGATAGTTGCAAGTAAAAATTAAGCAATTTCAACAATAATAAATTTGAATATTTGAACAATAATATATTTGAATAATAAGTAGGAAAAACTAAAATTTCGAATGTTCTCCCTGTTGAAAAAAAAATTGAAACTGGTAGGTTCCATCCATTTTCAGGTTTCAGAATACACAATTTTTGGATTAAGAAAAACCACATTATTTAACTTATTTTATTTATTAGCTTAGCAAATAAAATTATAACTAGGTACAATTCTTATTATTATATCATAAAATTATATTACCTATACATATATAAAAATCTGATTAATTTTATTTCAAATTTTTATAGAATATCTAATCAAATTTATTGAAACCCGAACGGAATTGTTTTAAACTCCTCATGACAAACCCGTTTTGTAAATGTGACACCGGCTTTTTTAGACACCGGTTTCGAATTAACATTTTCCATTTTTTTTCTTTTATTTTTATTCGTATCGTCTATTACTCGAAAACCTTCCCCATCATCAACATTATGAAGCACTATACTTTTTAGTGCCGCAATGTTTAACACATTTTTGGCTTCTATATTTAACGTCACACCGTTACATTTTGCTATTTGAAAAAATACATTTAGGTCCGGTTCAAACACAATGTAGGCATTACTTTTCGGACCAGTACTTACAAACTCTGTAATATAAGCATTCGTACCGAATACAGATATTTCATCGGTTAAATCCCCAATAAAATCACCGGTTTTTAAAACTCCATTATTACTAATATCTTCGACAAAAATAATTGAGTCTGTGTCACAATAAAGAATATTATGCGAAGTTTTAGTCAGCTCACTGTACAATTTAATTCGAGCATTAGCTTCGGTAAACACCCCTACAGCTAGCGATACATGTTCTAGCTGTTTTGCAACATCATCAGTAGAATATTTCCAGCTAACCCAGAGTATATCTTCTTCAGCTACTATATTTGTGATCACAATACCAGGAGAAGAAATTAAAGCGTATAGTTCTAATGTTGAATGGATAGTTGTAGTTTCACTCTTACCGCTCGTTTCAAAAAAATTTTCCCCAAGAGAGTTTAGGGCTAAGTCAATAAAGGCTCTTTGCGAGGGATTATTCTTAATAGCTTTAGCATCTAATTCTATACCTTCGTGAGACAAAAATTCTTTGATATATTCAGTCCTTTCTGATTCCGAAGTAATATTTTTAGGCCAATCACTAGCCTCTTGTTTTAACTTTAAAAAACAGTTAATATATTCTGTAAAAATTCCACCTGTTTTAACGTTTTCAATATATTGAGAGATTTCATACTCCCATATTTCAAAAATCTCTTGTATTTCATAGCGATTGTTTACCGCCAATTTAACTTCATCTAGCACCCATGTACCTATCAACATTCTCTCGCTGTCGGTATGCGTGCATTTTGTAATAATATTTTCGTTTTCTGCACAAGTTCGACAAAGCGGGAATAAAATATTGTTTTTTATATTATATGGGAGAACAGGAATTAGTAAATATCGAGGTGGTAAAATAGAACATCTGATTAAACCATTCATATTAGAGATAGCAAGATTTTTGCAATCATCTTTGTAATATATTTTGGGATGGTATATAGGATTTTTTCCAGTTTTACTGACGTATGGATATAACGACTTAAAATTATAAAAACGTATTTTTTCATCCTGTTTTGCCTTGTAGTACAGTTGAAAAGTTTCTGTACGTCCACCATAAAAGGCATCCCTTGGATTAAGAAATTTAGGTAATACTTCAGGATCATTTTCCAGAGATTTGGCAATTTCAGGATTTTCATTTAAAAATTGGCTAAATTCACATTCCCAAATTTTTATGATTTTATAATCCAGAGATGCTATAAATTCAAGATTTAAATTCGTTGCATCATATCTGGTATCAAAAGTATCGCTCTTACTACCATTGATGTGATGACCCCTGTTCAAAAAACAATTTTTACATCCATGCTGATAACATCCTAGAAATTCGTATACAGTATTTGTTAATTTATAGTAACCATCTACATATAATTTGGTTTTAGGAATGTTTACTTTATACAAAATATCTCCTGTGCACTTTCGATTTTCGTAGACTAACCATTTTAGTCTTGAGAGGTTTCTGCTTTTCTTAGAATTTTGATACAGATTGCTAGGAAGTATACTCAAGATGTTTATTTGCAAAAAATTTTTCCGAAAAGCGTGCATGACAGCTTCGGCTAATGTAACTGATTGTAATAGAGCATTTACACCGGTAATATTATAAAAATTGGTCATAAAGGTAATACATCCTTTACGAAGTACATCAACATTATGGACGTAATATTTGTATAATTCTTCTCGATTATTATATTTTAAACCTGAAGAAATACGATTTGCATACCAAATATTAAATTGATTAACTTCTTTGTCTGACATATTAGATGTTACGAAATATTTTCTATCTGGAACATTGCCTATATAATTGTAGTTTTCGGGAGTATTGAAAAAGTGTGGATACCAATCCTTTGTTAAAATTTTTAAATCAAATATTTCTGGAAATTTAGACAGTGGTATTGGTAAAAAATTAAAAGAATCTATGAAATTTATAAATGATTTGTAAATAATCTTATAAGTTTTCATGTCACCCATAATTAGATTTATAGATTTGTCCCGTTTTGCTAATTCTTGTAGTATGAATTGTTGGTCATACGTCTTAAAATTATGGGTTATACAAAAAACTGGGTAATGATTTCGTAAAGATTCACAAAAATCTATAAATTGTTTAACACAATTTCCAGTCAAACTATTTTCAAAAATATGTTGCCTTTTTTCGCACACAAAACATTTGAATTCAGCATTTAGTATCATGAAACATTTATTACATACTAAATGCAATACGCAAAAATTTGGCTCCTGCACGTACATTTCATTTGTGATATTGAAATTTTGGATATATTTAAAATCATAAAAAATAATTGAAAAATCATGATGGGGTTTCTGTATGTATTTCTGGACATAACACACATGATGTTCACTATCTATTATATTTAAACAGCCAGAACATTTTTTCTCATCACAATTATGTTCTGTATCGTTTGTTTGTCGCGTATCAATAAGTTTGGAACAAAGGCTGCAAAGCTTGAGAATGCTACATATCGAATTAGCCCGGTGATTTCTAAGACATTTTTGTCCATAAAAAAATCTGTTACAATCATTACATATCGTCTTTTTCTGTTTTCGATTGCAAATTGGTGAGGTTTCACAACATTTACATTTTTCCAGACATAAATGACTACTTGAAGTTTCATATAGAGCAAAACATAATTCGCATTGGAATTTTTTTCCATAAAAATTTCGTACATCTCGAATTGCTACAAAATGTGCAATGTCTTCAAAATAAAATATATTTATAGGTCGACCATCTTTATTTTCACCATTAAAGAGTTTATCTTTATAACTTTTTGTATTATTGAATACAACGATATTATATAATGGTAAAACTTTTTGATACATTTGTAATTGAACTACGGATGCCCCGAAATCTTTACTAATTGTGACGCCAGCCAATTTATTTAAGAAATGTACGTCTTCCATTAACCTTATTTTAGTTGTTCTATACGTTTGAATTTTATTCATCTGTTTCTCTGCAAGACATTTACCTACTAATATTGCTATGGGTAAACAATATATCGGGTCGTCCACTTCAATATTAACGATAGATTTAGATTTACGCCGAATTATGCCCAATGAAGAGAGATCCCCTGGGTTAACTCGTCCTTTGCCGTAAGGGACTTTTATTATTACAGTTGTTACTTCTAAAGTATCCGTTAGAAAAAAATTCGAATTCGATTGGGATACCGAATCAAAAACAAATGCAATAATATCAGACGTTAATTTGGAAACATCAATAAAATTAATATTGATAGGTTTACTATGTGTGAGTAAAATTTTCGTTCCAATTTTATGATGTGGAAGGGCTTTTCGAGTAATAAATGACAAAATTTCGTCACACGCTTGTTTTAGATAATTAGATAGACTGGTAATATCACCTGGGACATTTCTAAATTTAAAAATAGTGACGGAACTCTCAACATTAAACTTATTATTAACAATACAAATACTACTAATTATGTTGATGTTTTTATAAGTAGTGCTTGCGGGATGTTCTGAACGATTTCCCACATATGAACTAGTTTGTGGTTCCTGGTTTGATGATCTTTTTCGGCAAATTTGTTTAAATCCTGGGTTTCCTTGAACTCCTATAAAACTCAGAAATTTCCAAATATTTTATCATACGTTAATATTTTTATTTATTTATTTACCTTGGTTTAATTTTTCTGGTTGTTCTCTCGTATTTTTAACAGTCAATAAGTTAGAGATTTCCGGTTTTAATTTTACTGTCATATGCCTGGGCGTATATTTACTAATTGGTACTAACGTCAAATTGCTGGGAGGAACATTGCTAATTGGCATTAACGTCAAATTGCTAGATGGTTCATTGATAACTGGTATAAAACTACCTTGATTTATCTCGCTTGAATTCTGCCTCTGTTGTTGAACATCATTTATTCTAATGACGGGCTTTGAATCAGGTTGAAATACCCTTTCGAATAGAGTCATTAGATCATTGTTACGTAGTTGACCGAAGATACATTTTATATCTTGTCTCATATTTTGATCTAATGATCGAAAATTTTCTGTTCTTAATTTCTGGGCAATGTTGGTAAGAAAAAATTCCTTTGTATTCTTACTTGCAACAATTTTGCACATTTGCACAAGTTCGTGGATTGTCACCTCACTAAAATCCATCTGAAATTAGAAATAAATATACATATGAAGACCGGTAAGGTTTAAAAGCTGACTTAAGTTGACAAAAATTTGCTATATGAAGTTATATGGAAACAATGCCTATTTAAGTTTAATTTCTGTTTATTAAAATTTTAATGATTGTAAAATCTAGTTAATCTCAAACTTAATTCAAAGAGTGATTTTTGTATATTTGATTCATTTGGTATAATTTTAAAAGCCTAAATTTGATAATAAACTAGGTGTTACTAGAATATAAATATTTTAATTTGAATTATCAGTTAAAACTAAAAATCGCAAAGTTAGCTAAAATTATCAAACATTTTAGAATATTTGGTTGAGTTTGTCAGGATCATTACTGTTTGGATTGGAACTTCCGAGTTTTCGACCAAACCTATTGTGGTTGGCATGTTTAAGTATTTTATGTAAACTTTTCTGTAGTTTCTTTCAATAATTCGCCTATACTAAAATGTTAAACAAATTTCTCTTTTCTGCTGCTTTACTTGCTTTGCCTAAAAATTTAATATAACATAAAATATTTGGAACATTTCAGGCCCAACAAATCGTGATAGGTGATTGTTTAGATGTTGGATGAGTATCGTTGATAAATTGAAAAAATCTGTGTGAATACCGTGATGCAATTATATCTTGTATAGGGATTTGCTCAAAAATATCCCATTCTAAATGTCTCAAACAATGCCTCAAGCGGTAGTATCGCATAAATGTCTACGCTGGTACTGCAATAGCTGCTTTAAATTAAACACAATAGCAGTGGAGGGGGACTGGAATTATAACAGCTCAGATGGCATCGTCTGCAATTGAAATTCAAAGAGCAACACATATACTACATACACGAGCGAGCCTGCAGATTCAAAACTAGTAGTAAGTATTGATCTAGCAAAACAGCAAGGCAAATACAACTAAGCCACCTGCCACGGAATTTATTTATAAAACAGGTACTACGTGATATGTCGCGTAGCGATATCAGATGTTGTACTGTATTAACAAGTCAGTATCATGTAAACTTGTTTAGCAAGATTGTAATTGTCACTTGTATAGGGTGTTCGGACATCAGAGTAAAAATGTAATTGTTTTAGGATTAAAAAGAAAAGTCAGTTCGTGTTTGGAAATTGACGAAATACATATTATCTTATTGTATTAATTCAATCCCGCATCGTACATATTAATGGCGACGAAGTTAAAAAAAAATATAAAATGAAATTTTTGTATGAAAATTACTAAATATTATCAGCAGCAATATCCCAAGAGCATCGATAATTTCCCGAAATAATTTTATTATATTTTTCGAAGGCACATTGCTTGGTAACAGCCCAAAGCCGTAGGCTGAGGGTTGTTACCTAAAAGCAACGTGCTTGAGGAAAATATAATAAAATTATGAGATGAGGTATTTATCAATGCTCGAGGGGTATTCAACGAGAAAATTTTTTGCAATTTTATTTTATTCTAGTAGTAAGGCTGGAGTGAGTTCACGAACTCTACATTGTAACAAATTGTTAGAACTGTCATTGTACAAATGACATAGCAGTTAACAACGATATTGTTACAAACGTCAAATTTGCTACCAAAACAAAATTTGTTTAGCAAAATTTTGTTTCTTCGTTATCATAAATACATATAATAAAAAAAATAATTATTTAATTAACAAGAACCAATATTCATTTCACGTATTCATTTGTATCGAATAAATTATTTTCATCCGTAAATTGATCAATACGATCAGAATCCATAATTGTTTCTTTTAACGACAGCTGGAACCTGGAAAGGCAATATTGAGTAGAGTTGTAAATGAACAATATAAAGCACGTTGCTGTGGTTACAACCGAGGTTTATGAACGCTTTAGAACTGTCATTGTTAACAATATTGTTACAATGTAGAGTTTATGAATACAGTCCTACTAGATTGTAAATTGTTCTATGAAAGTGTCATTTTGAAACAGTATTTATTGTAAAATAAAACTATAAATTCTTTTGATCTAGTAGCCAGAGTATGTTTTGCTAAAATAGCAAGCCTATTAAATCGGTCAATTTCGAGTCACGTGTACGAAATAAACCAATCAAAATAACATTAGACTGATAACTTCCCTAGGGAAATTATCAGTGTAATGTTATTTTGATTGGTTTATTTCGTACACGTGACTCAAAATAGACTGATTTAACAGGCTTGCTATTTTAGCAAAAAAAATTCAAAGCAAGTTTTCTTTTAATCGTGTATAGCAAGGAAATGTGGCGGTTCACGCATTTTTATCTTGCGCCTGAAGTTATGCGTTCGCCACCACATAGTCTATTCCAACGCGAACAGAATTTAAACGAAACGAAATACACCCAATACAAAGACAACTGAACTATGTGCTCTTCCACAACACATTACATGACAAAATAAAATAAAATAAAATAATTAGTCTCGTCTCGGATTTAGTGGCAGCCGTACGCGCGCTCTTCGCGTTGGATAAATTAGTTAAGAAAGTGGTGATTGTAAAAGACAAAATAAATTGTAAAACTTATCAAATAAATATACATAATATAAATACACATAAATAATTTATAACAAAACATAATTTACATAAAATAAACATTAATTAAATAAATAATTAAAAAAACGTATAACATAAATAATAAACATTACAGAAAATAGCGTTTGCAAATCGAAGAACGTGTAAAGTATAAAAAGTATAAAGTTTGCCAAATTAATCCGAAAATGGGGAAATTTAGTGAAAATTTTGAAATTAACGGGAATTTCATATGCTTTGAAGAAAGATTGGGGTTATGGTTGTCGGTGAACGACATTGAAGAAGAAGAGAAAAAAGTGTCGCATTTATTAACATCGTTAAGTATTGAAGTGTATAAATTACTTCGGAATTTGTGTTTCCCCGTTGCTCCAAAAAGCAAAAGTTATAAAGAAATCACAGAAATGTTGACGAAACAAGCGTGCCAAATGAGTGATGAAAAAGGTTTAGAATTCTATAATAGAATTAAATCATTAGTGGTTAACTGTGATTTCGGAATAAGGATCGATTTGTTGGTGGTTTGCAGAAAGGTTCGATTTTCGAACGATTATGTGAGTCAACAGTCGCAGAAATGACGATTGTGAAGTGTGTGGAATTGGCCGTAAATAAAAAGGCAGCTAACTGGGACAATGCAGTAGAAATATGCAATAAGATCAGTAAAAAGGAAAGTGGAATCAAGAGGCGAAAAATGAAATGTAGTACGTGCGGTTATTGGAATCACGAGAGCAAAGACTGCAAGTATAAAGACTTCAGTTGTCGGATATGCAAAGAGAAAGGTAATTTGGCGAAGATGTGCAAAAAAAGGAAGCAGCAATACCAGAGGAATCATTACGTGGAAGATGAGGTTGCAGCTCATAATCAACAGGAATATGCACCAGTATTAAAGGCATATAACGGTATCGATATTAATACGATGGGTTGTATCGAAGTTGAAGTTAAGCATGAGGGTGAGTTGCACAAAGTGTTGTTGGTTGTCGTTAAAGATGGTGTTCGTCCATTGTTAGGTAGAGACATTTTTAAGAAGCTTGACTTTAAAATTACAATAAATTTGATCAGTGTGGAAAAAGAGTTGGAATCCTTAATGAAAAAATACGATAGTGTTAACTCTAAGCTAAAATTAGTTATAGCGACCGACGCATCTGTGGAGGGGATTGGTGCTTGCCTGTCTCCAATTATGCCAAACGATGAAGAAAGACCAATAGCGTTCGCATCACGGACGTTATCAAAGGCAGAATCTAATTATTCAATGGTCGATAAAGAAGCATTAGCGATATTTTATGCTGTTAAAAACTTCGAACAATACGTGTTAGGGAGACATTTTGTAATTAAAACAGACCACAAGCCACTTGTAGCGATTTTTGGAAAGAAAAATGGGTCAGCTAGCAGAATGCAAAGATGGACGATTTATTTAAGAAGATTCGAATTTGACATAAAATATGTATCAGGAAAAGAAAATAAGGGAGCTGATGCATTGTCTAGATTAATATTACAAGGCGAAGATAATGTGGATGATAGTGAAGAGAAAGGTTCTTACCTATATTTTATTCAAAATGAATTCGGGAGGCCATTAAGAACTAGTGATATTGCAAGACAAATTAAGTTAGATGTAACGCTCAACACAGTTTTTCAGTTCATTAAGGACGGGTGGCCCGAAAACGAAAAATGGGAGAGTGAGATGAAGAGCTATTCGGACAGAAGGAACGAGCTTACATTAGAGCAGGATGTGATAATGTGGGGACAACGTATAGTTATACAGGAAAAGTTTAGAAACATCTTGTTAGATGAAATGCATACATCTCACATATAGGTATTGTTAAGTTAAAAACTTTAGCGCGTTCATTTTTCTGGTGGCCCAAAATGGATTCGGAGATTGAAAACTTAGTGAATTCGTGTGTTATATGTAGAGAGAATCAAAATTTCCCGCATAAAGTACAGTATATCTCAGCCCTCCCGGGGCGCAGTGGTTAAGCTACTGCGTTTGGATCGGGAGGCACCGGGTTCGAATCCCAATCGGGGAGGGATGCAAAAGGGATTTTTCATCATCTGATTATGATCGGTGATGACGATGAACACATCTATGACCCCATGTTGAAACACATACGCTTCACATGTGATGCTATCATCCTAAAGAAAAAATACACATACAATCCAGTGGCCTAATGCCGACCCACTGGATATACTTCAGGTAGCGGCATTTATCAGGGACATAATAAGACCTACATTACAGTTAAAAACCTCTAGGGACGCACAAAATAGACCTCAATGGTCGCAGTGCTTGGGCTGCAAAGACACCCACCCTACATTTAAAAAAAAAAAAAAACAGTATATCTTATGGCCTACGCCCACAGAAGTTTTTGAGAGAGTGCATTTGGACTATTGTAGACCAATAATGAATAAGAATTTCCTCATAATAATTGACGCAATTGTTGAAACAAAAAAAAAAAAAAATCAGCTCCAAAATAAATTTCTGAAAAAATAAGTGGCGTTTCTTAATTATTAAATATATATTTATATACACCTAAACGCCATAAGATCTTAACGAAAAATTCCGGTAGACACCAGTTAGCGGTTTGATTCCAGCTAGTACCGAAATTAATAATCCCGAATATCCAGTGGAACAGGATGGAACTTATAAAGTTAATACGGATCACTTCAGTAAAAGAGAGAGAGTTGGCCCTTTGTCACGCGAGTACATTACCCTGAGGCAGAGGGACACATTCATAGGTTACTTCACCTTATAACATGTACTAAGGCGTATTCGTATAAAAATATCACACAAGAAACAAGCCTTAAGAATGTTTTCAAGCCGCCATAACATCTATGACCTGAAGTGCTTCTCGTCCAAGAGTTTGAATGGGGACAAAAGAAACATTTGTTTCACCAACTTCGGCTAAACCAAGGACACCAATAAATCTAATAAGTACCCTGGAAAAAATGTTTTTACTGAGTTGGCCACATCATCTCGCATTACAAATATATGAATTCTCCCCTAAATATATGAAATCGAAAAGTACACAACAGGCTGAGATTACATTAGAAAAGAGTAATGAAAAATAAACAAATCGAAAGCCATGTTATAAAATGCCACCTCTGCTTTCATCTCAAAATCTCGAACAATAATATATCAAAATTATCGTTTTATGCATTAAAAGATGGGGCTACTTCGATGAGGCACAATGCTAAACAAATTTTGGTGCCCTTAAAAAGACTTCAAATGTATATTTTAATTTTTATTTTACGTTTTCTTATTTCTCGTTGTGAAAACTCGAGTCTATTGCTTAAGTTGTTCTTAATTCGCTGCTGGAATACTATAGAATGGCAAAAGACTGCCATCTTTAAGAAAATCTTTTGTTTCCCATATTTTTAGATTCCCAGTTATTGGAATTATCTTACAAAAATGTAATAAATGTATCTACACCATCTCCCCTTCATCTGTTAGTCAAATCTCAAAATTGTTCGACGAAATCTTCTAATAAATGCTGAAGTTTCAAAACATCCAGCATATCAAATCAACATCAACACTGATTTACTTGTGGAGAAACTACTGGGGTTCAAACAACAAAACAACTACTGGGGTTCCAGAGTTACAACACCAAAAGGGAGAGAGCTGTTCGATAACTATATCTGCATGGAAAACAATGAAAACTTACTTCGGATCACTCTTCTGTTATTATGACAGTTAGTGAAGCAATAATTAAAAGAGAAATCTCTGCGATACTCTCTAACAAGAAGGCTAAATGGAACTTGCTTCGTGAACTATTAGAGCAAAACATCGTTCTTCAAGTACCAATAAGAAACACCTTAGTGCACATCAAAAGGAAGTAGAAAGACTAATAGAAAATCAAAGTAAGTACTCCATTCAGTTATGTAAATAGCATTAGTATTAAAAATTATTCACTTGAAGAAAGAGAGCTTGTGGCAATGAAACGAAAAGTACGAAAGTACTGGCAAATAAATCGAAATACAGAAAATAAAATCTTGTTTAATAATCTATGTAAAAAAAACAACGAGCGAGTTCACTCTCAACTCGCAAAAGATTTATGTGAAAACTTTTTTTGTATAAATATCTATTGAATCATTTCAAGCCATTTCAATAAGGCTCAGAAACCCCTCCATAAAGACGGATGTTGTTCGCTCAGTATTTAAACTAAGTTACATTTTTCGTTCGATTAATTGAGCATGAGCAAAGTACAGTTCTGTTAAGTTAATCACCTAAACCTGCCATGTACGCTTTAAACTATATCATAATCATTACTCATGCACAGCAATCTTGTTCAAGATTCCATAGTAGTAAATAGTCACGGCAAACTCGCTGAATAAAGCAAAATCTAATCGCTTTATCACTGATCAGTTTAAAATAAATTAAACAAAGCGGTTCTATTCAGGCGCAATGTTGACCGTAAAATATTTGCAACTGGAAATACAGTAGCGCGAAACCCCCCATAACCAAACTCACCAACAGCATGAGCAATACTAATAAGAAAGCATACCGATTAAACAATTTTAAAATTATTATTTTATTATGTATCAATGTACGAGTATATATATGTGCAATTTTCACAGCTCGCTATTTCCATTTCCGCATAATTTGTGGTCCTTTTGCTGATATGTAATTTTCATTTTCAAAAACACTTGCTGCTGCGGCCATATATAGCAGATACTTTCACAACAAAATAAATTAAAGTAGGCGGTTGTTTTTTTTTTTTTTTTTTGTATTTGGCTCACGATGTTTTTGAAATGCCGGATGATGTTGTATATTGCATATGTATGCGTAGATTTTGCATTGATTTTACGTTTTATTTATTTTTTGTTCTTGTCGATATTCACACATATCTGCAATATTTTTTGTTCGGCACTTTTATTTCCGTAACCCGAGTTCTATACAATTTTTTACTTACTCCTGCCGCTAAAGATGTTTTCACATCAAAAACTGAAATCTCTCATCAGAACAGTTAAGAATGAAACAATAAGTGCATATTTGTCTTCACTCACTGGCCAAAAAGACTCTGAATACTCCTAATGAAAAGCAACGAAAATACTTAAGAGACCAACAATTTCGTCGGTACCAATCAGAGATGTTGGGCCAGAAACAGTAAACAAAAAGCTGATCTGTTTGCGAGACGTTTCGAAAAATACGTTTCAACCTTTACCCCAGGCAAACCGCTGATCAAAATGTCAATCCAATGGACAGATGTGATGAACTTGAAATACAAACTGTAAGCCTACATGATCTAACAGAGGAAATTAAAAATGTAAACATGAGAAAAGCTCCTGGGTGTGTCTTAATAACTGGACAAGCCATTAAAGAACTACCAAATAAAGTGATACACAAGCTTCTACATATAATCAATGCTGTGTTTAGCCTAATATACGTTCCAAGGCAATTGCGCAGAGGTAATCATGATCTTAAAGCCAAACAAAAAATGTAGCGTTAAAAAGTCATTCAGACCCATATCCACACCCCCAAACATTTTGAAGATATGTATTTGAAAAACTGCTTCTAAAGAGATTGAAGCCCATACTGGTGGATAGAACTCTTATTCCTGCACGTTTGTTTATAAATAAGTTATTTTCATATTCAAAAGTCAATAATATTTTTATGATATTTAAAAAAGTATTGATTATAAATATTTAAATTTTAAAAATAAATAAAAATTTAATTTTTAATATTTATAGTATAGCCCAACAAACAAAGTACGATGTTCCTAGTCTATCTACATTATCTTTAATCCAAGTTTTAAACAACAACGACGATATACGGGATAAAGATATATCATTCCTTAATAGTGTAGAAGGAGCCTTTCCTCGTATTTATATTAAATATTGGTTTTTCCCATGTAGTGATAGACATCCTATATTAAAAGCTGTAACATATAAGGAATGTTTGCACTATGAGAAAGAGACACATGAGAATGATTGTACAGGTTGGCTTACGAAATACGAATTACCACAACATATGGGGGATGCCATCGACGATTTATGCGTGCATGCTCTAGACCTCAACTGCCATACCACCCATTTTTAAAATAAAAAATAAAAAATTTCATTTATATATGTATAATATTTATTGTAAAACAAAATAATTTTTTACATTTTTTTTATTGGTTTATAAATAATAGTATTAATTAGAAAAAAATAAATAGAAACAAATTTTTTTTATTAATATAATATTTTACATTTCTTCTTCATCTTCATCATCAACATCATCATCATCAGCTTTATTTATGCTGGTAAAATGAACATCTGCAGATGCAAATGTTCCTTCACCTTTTCTACCTTTAATTATTAAACCTAACTTATTCATTTTTATTCATTTTATTAGATTATTAAGTTGTTTATTTTAGTAAACAATTTTATTTTTGACAGAACACAAAAAAAAAAATGGACGGCAATAACACGTAAGACATATTTGTTTTTTTTTATAAAATTTAAATAACTAAATAATTTTGATTTGTCTAATTATCTTGATTTATCTAAATCTTTACTTTATTTAAGACAAAAGATAAAAATAACAAGCATCAGCCAGTTTACAAAATTGGTTCACGCTATGAATCAAAATCTAGATATTGCCCGTGGATTTCCAGATATGGGTAAAACCAAATTATCTCATCTTCGAAAAATAAGTCGACGCTGCTTATCATGGTTGATTATTAAATATTAAATAATGATTATTAAATCATCCAAATTAAAAAAAAAAATTTATTTGTGACATATTTTTTTTTTGATGCCTTTCGACATCTTTTCTGAGAGGGAATATATCCCCTCAGAAAGAAATATATGGATCCTTTCCCCATATCGTGTTAAGTTTTATCTTCTTAACTCTATGGGGTTCGTTATGTTTGATCTCTTCTGTTTTCAGAAACCCTCCTGCTCCTTTACCGCTTCTCTAAAATTTTTTAAGAATTGTTCCGCCTAAAAATAAAAAAATAAAAAAACGAATAATATGATTATTTTTAAAAAAAACTCGATGATACAAAAAACATTTTTGGATAACTTAATTGACACTGAATCGTACAAATGATAAATCTTTTCCGGTGTCACCACATACTAACACCATTTTAAGTTACATATTAACACCAATTTTAGGTTTCTCAAATAACCCATTGGGATATTTTTGTTTCCGAAAATTATCCTTTTGGATATTTTTATGAAATCCTTTCGGATACTTTTAAGTTCCCGAAAAATATCCTTTTGGATATTTTTATGAAATCCTTTCGGATATTTATATGTTTTCGAAGAAATCCTTTAGGATAATTTGAGTTTTTGCAAATAGTCCCTTTGGATGTTATTACAAACAAAAAAACTGGTGCACCATGTTTATAAAAAAGTATAACAGTAGTAAAACAATAGTAAAATTATACTGTTAAGTAAAAATTTCATTTATTTTATAATTTTTTTTTTTTACAATAACAAGTAATTTATACTATTTCAAATGTATTATTGATCAACCGATGCGCCTTGCACAAAATCTCAACTGAAACTGAATGTTTTTAACACAAAACAATTAAATTAGACATGAAATTTCACGTTTAGAAAAGAACACCGAAAGGTGTATTTTATTAAATCCACATAGAGTGTTTCCCAAATCTACCGGTCTCCTATTTCAAAAGAAAGTGTGAAATTATTTATCCAAAACGATAAAATATAATTTTACACCGAATGTGGTGAAATTTATAAATTGTTTGTTAAAAGTTATCCGTTAGGATACTTTTAAATATTTATCCGTTGACTAGGAGTGATTTTATAAAAGTATTAAATTTATTTAATTTTCACTCTTATATTGTTTCAAACATAGCAAGCTTTGAAGTTTATAAAAGGAAAAAAATTTTTTACCGAAAAATTCTCATGGCTTACTATAACTTATAATATAATATGAAAGTTTTTAAATAATTTGGTGTAGTGTTTAGGGGCATCATAAACGCGGACCACGGCCGGTATTATTGAAATTCACCCGAAAAAGTCGCCAATAATTTTCTAGTGAAATCAGAGCCTTCTAGAGTATAGAGCCATAATCATTATGACGTATTTTTTAGAAGCTTTTTTAGTGGTATAACTTTTCACTGATTTTCATAGGAATCCATAGTAAAAATGGTGTTTTTTAGCTTCAAGTTTTACAATGAAAAAAGCAAAAATGTTACAAAATATTTATACAAAGTGTTCTACATATCTTTAGCAGCAATATACAAGCAGAGTATATTGGTATTAAGTAAATATTAATTGCAGAAATAATAAAATTAAATTATTTCTAAAATATATTTTTCGAACTTTCATTGTGAAAAATACATCAAAGTTGGCTCTGACGAATTAAAATAATATGTACTTGCTAAATTTATCTTTAGTTTTACTAGTGTACGTTAGATGTCTATAATTGTTGGCAGAGAAATACAAAAATAATTATTTAATCACACAATTATGACACGTTCTTAATATTTTGTGAATTTGTTTTGCTTTTCCTACAATTTTTGAACTCAAATTTCCCCAGGTGGCAATTTTTGGTACGATTTTTCAAAATGTTTACTGCCCACTGCCATCTATGTATATTGACTTAATGCACACGATTTGTAGTAAGCTTTTCTTTTTAATTTGACCAGAATGCTGTTGTTATGAACTTTTTTATATATTTTGGTTTAAATAAATCAATTATTACAAGAAAATGAAAACGATTTACTTAAACGAGATTTATGTATGTTGAAATTCAAACATTTATGAAAATATGTATTTCAGAAATCATAATTAAGAATTTGCAACGTTTTCATTTACAAATTTGTCTTAGGAAAAAAGTGATTTCCCATATGTTTTACGTGTTTTACTATGGAAATTTTGGTTTTTTCCTCGTTTCTAATTCCCTTATAAAAGCTTCGTTTTTTAGATTATGGCTTGTATAATCAAGGTTGCTTTGGTGAAATACGTCATTTCAATCGAGAATTTAAATTGTTTTATACCAAAGTCACCGGCGACTTTTTTCGGTGAATTTCAAGAATACGGGCCCACGTATTTGCTTATGTAATTACTGTAATAACTATAAAGCGGAATGTTTAATTTAAAGTAAAATATTTGGTTATTACATGAATACTAAAAAAAATAATAAAAATTAAAAAAAATAAAATTAGATGAGTATCGAACCGAAGACCTTTACCGCTCTAGTTCAATGCTTTACCACTACGCCACAAACAATATAATTACCTTTGTTTTATTTGCATTGTTAAATTGTTTTATTTTTTCAAAGCGTTCTACACCCTCGCTAGCTAAATATAATATATATTAAATAAAATTATTAAATATTTTGTTTTTAACTAATTTTATGTTAGGTGACGCAGGGTATGCACTGAAGCCATTTGTAATGACTCCATTTCGATCCTCAATAGATGGGTCTCGAGAAAGGTCGTTCAATATGAAGCACTCGAAAGCTCAAAATATCGAAAGAACGATTGGCTTATTAAAAATCGTTACCATTGTTTAATGGATAAACTGCACTACAAGCCTCAAAAAGCAGCACAAATCGCAAATGTGTGTTGCACTCTTCATAATTTGTGCGTTATTCATAACGTGGACATGGACGCCTCATCAGTTTCTAATACATCGTATGATGTCGAGGATCCACTAGGGTTAGAGGACCAAGATAATTTTAATGTTGGGCAAAGAGTACGGAACGGATGCATCTAATGAAAACTATTAAACAGAAAACTATTTTATTTGAAATATAAAAGAATATTAATTAATTATTGAAACATAAAAATTCATTTGTTTTATTCCAAAATCACAATATTTCTGTATCACTTGTTTCTTATATCTACTTGTATATATTGTACATATTATAAAATCCACTAATTTCTTTAAACTTTAATTTTTTTAGTTTGTATTTTAAAACTAGATCTTGTCGAGTTGTTTCTGGCGCCAAATTTTAAATTTCTTTTCCTTTAACTCGTACGTTACTACGTTTTTCGGGCGTAGCGTGCGATTCCCTTCGTGTATTTTTGGCGTTCTACATTTTCATTGGTGTTTCGTTTTGTATGCTTCGTTTTTGGAGTACGTGGTCTTGCAGCTACAAAATAACACTCATTATCACTTATGGTACGTCTTTTGGTAAAGATTCACTCGGTTCTGCTTCTGCCACATCAAAATACGGCCTTGAATTTGAACGAGATGGAGCAGTCGCTGGCGTTTCATTCTAAATGCCGAAATTAGACAATAATGGATGAGATGACGTTGAGGTTAGGCCAAAATTTGTACTTCTGTGATTGGGAAATATTTTGTCGTAACACAATAGATTAATCAAACTTTCCTCCAAAGGAGAAAATGAGTATAACTTACTGGAGCCACCTCCAGTAGCTGAGATTTCCTTTAGATTATGCGCCATTTTTTTTTAAATTTTGCCTTTAAAATCGTTCCAAACCTAAAATAAATAATTTTCTGGGGGGCCCAGTGAATTTAATTTCGCGGCACATCTTCCTATTTTTCATTGTACTGCTCTTTAGAGCTGCCGAAACTAAAATATCCTTTGACTACTTCTAAGTTTTGTTCCATGCATTCCACAAGATACTCAAACTGCCTTATATTTGTTATTTTTATGCTAATCTATTTATTAAAACTAATATTATGATAATAACAATAATTTTTATTTATTTATTAATATATTTTGATTGAAATTTATCAATTTAAATGAATCGTAATAATTTTGTTAACTTATGTTTTGTCTGCTTCCATTTTTGTTGTTTTTCACTTGAATATTTTAGACGACTACACATTGTCACTTCAGATGATATGAAACTTTTAAAATGACTAACAGAATACTACGTTTGTCTCTTCAGAATACCAAAAAATGACAGTCGGAACAAACGACAGGTGACGCGACTAATTGAATAATACCGTAGACAGACACAGAGTTAATCGCGATTTTCAGTTGTCATTTTTGTCAAAAATCGTGTTGTGGAAACAAAATAATCCGATTTAGGTGAAAATCGTGTAATGACATACGACTGCCGTTACACAATCTTCACATAAATCTGGATTATTTCGTTTTCACAACGCGATTTTTGATAATCGGGATACATGAAAATCGCGATTAACTTTGTGTCTGTCTACCGTATAAGGCTGTTAATGTTAACGGATCGTTCGCTCCAAATAATGTGTATGCGACCACGCCGATGAACCATCTCTAGATATTTGGTTTTTTGGAAATTCTGAATGACTTATTGAATCGAAGATCGCGGGATTAGTTAAATTGGAAATTTCCTTTCAACTTTTATCTTCACTTTCCAATTTAATGATCAATTTTTTAATTTCTACACTAATTTTGGTATGAGACATACACATTTTAAATTAATTGGACAATATTTGTTTCACTATGTAAAAAAATAACGAGCTAGTTCACCCGCAACTCGCAAAAGATTTATGTAAAACGGACGTTGTTCGTTCATAGTATTTAAACTAAGTTACATTTTTGATTCAAAAAGTCAATAAGTTATTCTATTTTGGATTTGGAGGACGAACTTTACTGGCGTTAATTGAGCATGAGCAAAGTACAGTTATGCTAAGTTAACCACCTAAACCTGCCATGTACGCGTTAAACTATACCATTACTCATACCCAGCAATCTTGTTCAAGATTCCATAGTAGTAAATGGTTACGGTAAACTCGCTGAACAAACCAAAAGCAAAATCGCATCGCTTTATCACTGATCAGTTTAAAATAAATTGAGGAGTTTTATTTAAGCGCAATGTTGACCGTAAAATCATTGCAATTTGAAACACAGTATAATAAGAAAGCATACCGATTAAACAATTTTAAAATTATTATTCTTATGTATCAATGTATATGTGCAATTTTCACAGCTCGCTATTTCCATTTAATTTTTTTACACTATGTACATAAGCATAATTTGTGGTCCTTTTGCTTGTACGTAATTTTCATTTTCAAAAACACTTGCTGCTGCGGCCATATATAGTAGATATTTTTAAACATAATAAATTAAAGCAGGCGGTTTTTTTTTAGATTTTTTTTGTATTCCGCTCACGATGTTTTTGAAATGCCGGATGAAGTTGTATATTGACGACTGGTAAAAAGCGCCTTAAGCGGCCGATATTGAACTAAGTAAACCATGTAAACAAAAATGTGCTATATGAAGTTATATGGAAATGGAGTCTATTTCATTTTAATTTTTATGTATTAAAATTGTCATGATTGTAAAATCTAATGAATCCATTATGTTGTTTAACGTGTGATTTTTATATATTTGATTAATTTGGACAGTTTTATCATTTTAAATAACAGAAATTTATTCTTGAAAATTGGAGAAATTTGATACTAATCTAATGTTATTAAAAACATTAATATTTTAAAAATATTGAATTTAACCATGTATCTATCATTCAAAACGTGGTAAATGTGGTATAATATAATTTCAAAAATATTTAGTGACTCAAACATATATTTATAGTGAAATTGACATTAATTTTCTGCAATTTTCTGTACAGTTTTCTGGCATTTTTAATGATAAAACTGTTCCAAATTAATCAAATATATAAAAATCACATGTTAAACAACATAATGGATTCATTAGATTTTCCAATCATGATAATTTTAATACATAAAAATTAAAATGAAATAGACTCTATTTCCATATAACTTCATATAGCACATTTTTGTTTACATGGTTTACTTAGTTCAATATCGTCCGCCAGAGCACACCATACCAGTCGTTAATTGCATGTAGTTATGTACTATACATAAACAGCAACAACAACCAAACCTGTGGAAGTCTGCATCAGCAAATATTATCAACAATGAAAACATTGCACACTCATCATCTCATTCAATCGAATAAACATTCTACTCAAATTATATAAAATATGCATAATTGTTTTATTATGTTTCTTTCTTATCGCAGAGTATAAAAACTTTACTCAAATTAAGTAAATTGTTCAAAATAGTTTGTTAAGTCATATAATTAAGTTGTACTAATTTCTGAAATATAAAACATCAAATTCTTTAGTTAAATTTGAACCTAAATAAAATAAATGTGTTATTTCTTTACCGCTCATGCCACAACCGATATAACTGGCGCAGTTTTGTGAAAAATTTAACGAAGTGAAATTGACTAAAATCAGTGAAATTGCACATAAAAGAAAAATTTGAAGTGAAATTAATTTAGTACAACTACTACAGATTAAATTCAGTGTAATCAAAAAAATCAAAAAATAATAAAATTTAAGGCAAGCGCTTAAATTTGACTTATAATACAACAGTGAAAAAAAATTGCAAAATATGCCTAGCAAACAAGTGAAAAATAATTTAAGTGTAAAATCTTGTCTGATCAACATGAAGTTATCACTCATCACAACAATATTGGCACTAAGGTAAAACAGTTTCATATATTCCTTAACTCTATATTCACTGTTCCTTTACTAACAATTGGAAAATCGAAAACTTTGAACCCAAGAATTGAAAGAATCTTGTAAAAATCTTTTAGCGTATCAAACTCTACGCAACAAATTAGCAAATTTTCGTATCAAACTCTACGGATAGGTTTGCAAAACCAAATTTTATAATTAATTATAAATAATTAAAAAATTTGAATCGTGTAACTGTATCAAACTCTACGGTTATATAATAAAAATATAAATGTGAACGGGAAAATTCACAAGTAAATGGGAGAAAATTCAAAAATCCAAATATCGACATAGAGAAACGACACTTAGACGAACAAAAACGCAAGTTCGAGGAAGAATCAAAAAAATTTACTAAAATAATAGAAACTTTTAGAAGTAGCGAAAAAGACAAACGAATTCAAAAAGAATTAGAATTAGCTCGATTAGCACTAGAAATTAACAATCAAGCAAAAATGAATCAAGAATTAAAAGAAATAATTGAATTATTCAATGTAGATAAAATTACAAAAATATTTCACCATTTGACGGTAATAAAAATGATCTAACAAGATTTATCGAATCCGTCGACGAAACATTAAAATTTTGTATCAAAATACAAAAAACAGAATCTTATAAAATTATAATTCAAAATATCGGAAACAAAATTATTGGCTCAGCTAGTCAATCATTAACTACCCATAATATAGATAATTCAAGTTGGGAACAAATTAGAACCCATCTAATAGAGAAATACGCCGACTCAAGAGATGAGTCAAATCTTCAATTCGAATTGTATAGTCTAGTGAAAAATAATTTGTCACCGGAATATCTATATAACCGAATTCAAAATCTATTAACTTTATTAACGACACAAGTGAAACTTCACAACGTAAATAAAGATATAATTGAGTACCAAGTAAAGCATTACCAGCAAGTTGGACTCACAATTTTTCAAGAGAACCTCTTGGTGGACGCCTTAGAGCAGCCCAACCCAAAACTTTAGCAGAAGCTAGAGATTATGTTACTAAAGAACAAAACATTCAAAAACTAAAATTTCCTCCAAATTCAGGAACTGGAACTGGAATTTAAACGAATTTAAACCAAATATTTCCAAATATAATTCTCAAAATAATAACCAAAATTACAAAAATATTCAAATTAAAACCGAACTTGAAAGGAAGCCAAATGATTATCAATTTAATAAAAATTATAATTATCAAACTAAGAAAAACAATTATAAAAGTAATTATTACAATAAATCCAACTTCAAAAATAATGAAGGTATTATATAGACCTAGAAAATTATAACGGTCAAGGGTCAAGCAAAATAAAATCCGAAATTAAAAAGGAACCTCATTATTATAATATTGAAACGTCAATTGACGACGAAAATTTTCAATTCCAAGCCTCGGAAAATTAAACCAGACATTTTAACATATCACATATCTCAAACTTACTATTTATAATCTTAACTTTCAATAATAAAGCCTTAAAATTTTTAATAGATACGGGATCCAATTTATCATATATAAACCCCGAATGTATCGAAGAATCGGAAATTTTTCCACCAGATCTAACGATCACAAGTCTAAATAATTCTACAAATATTACAACTAAAACAAAAATTAAATTTCAAGAACTTCCTAAACCATTAGAATTACATCTATTAAAATTCCACAAATTTTACGACAGTCTCATAGGCTACGAAACCTTAACGGATTTACAAGCCAACGTCTTATTAAACGAACAAAAATTGCAAAGTAAGAACTTTTCAATCAAATTACATAACAAAGTAATCTCGTGTATAGAACGATTCTAACAAAAAATAGTTATACCTATACCAGTAACATTAGTCCAAGGACAATTCTACATCAATACACCTGTAAAACTACAAGAAAATGTATATATTCAGGAAGGTGTCTATAAAACTCATGAAAACAACCTAGCTTACACGGAAATAATTAATACGTCGAATCAACGAAAATAAATCTTTTAAATATATCCCATACAAGTCGAGGAATTAAATACAAAATATAATGAGATAAATTTTCTCAACTCCCAGTGCGAAAACCACGAAAATAAAATTATTGAATCTAAATTAAATCTAGAAAATAAAAGTTTTCAATATCCAAACACAATAGATTCACTTAAACTAAATAATCAAAGTAAGAATATTACTACAAATGAATCACAGACTTCATTAACAAATTCAGAACCCGCAACGAATTTGAACAGAGCATGCACACAAACATTAAAGAATTCAAAAATACAAAAACGAATTCTTTATGATCATAACAATTTAGAATCTCTAGATTCAACAAATTTAAACCAGGAAATCAATCAAATTGAACCGGATGTACAAGATAATATTCAGAGTAATGTTTCAAAAATTAAAACCATTCATGAAACATTAACACCATTAAACACCTTTCGAAATCAAATCACAATCATAGTCGACAATGATTACGAAGAGATAGACGAAAAATTAATGATAAAATTTAATAAGTATAAACATTATAAAATTAAAAAGAAAAATTTCGATACGAATGATATCAAATATATCTTAAAAAAATATTCGATTTATTTCAAAAGGAATTCCAAAATTTTCCCAAACGAAAATTAATAAGAGCAAAAATAATAGAGGAAGGCATTTTAGAAAATGAAAAACAATTAGAAATAATTGAAACGACACATCTTCCTTATCATACTAGAATGAAAGAATTGATTTCCAAATACATAGGTCAATGCGAAATATGTAGTACTAACAAATACGAGAGAAAACCAATTAAATTGAAATTTGAAATTTCACAAACTCCTCAAGGAACCATGGAAATAATCCATGCGGATACCTTTGTTTTAAAATCAAAAACATTTTTAACAATCATGGATAAATTTTCCAAATTTATCTCCATTTTCGAGCTTCCAAACAGAAGATCTCAAACCATGATTAAAATGTTTCAGATATTCTTTTCTAGAGAAGGAATCCCTAAGAACTTAATTCTAAATTCAGCAACTGAATTTAATTCAGATTTATTCAAAAAATTCACGGATATGTAGGGTAATGTGGGGCAGATTCGCCACTTTTTATTAAAGCCTCGGTAGAAAAATTACTATTGATTTTTTTTTAAATCAGTTAACAGTAATAAATACTTCCATATTTTCTGAACCAATTGTGAATGTAAGGATTTTTCCTGATTATTACAAAACATTTTTTTTTAATTTCTGCTGGAACTACATAGAAAGATGAAAGTGCCCCGGCCCGGGGTACTTTCGCCAAATGAAGGGGCACTTTCGTCTACATAACTATTTTAGTAGAATCATTAGTAATACACATTATAAATAAAATAATTTTTTTAAATAAATAAAATAAAAATATATTTATTCAATAAAATATTAAATTTAAACTTAAACGTATAGAAGGATGCTCTGGTATTGGCAGCTTCATATAAGCATAATTTCCATAAATTAATGAAATGTCTTCTTTGCTTGGTTCAACAAATAGTTGACTTGTAGCATTTATGCGCAAGAGGCTTTCGATGTAGGAGTTATTAGCTTCCACTTCGGTTATTTTATCCACGTTTATTTTATAAATGTGGCACGGTCGATAGTATTAAGCGCATTTGTCAAAGACGAAACTGCCCCGTAACAACTTGGCGAATGTGCCCCAAGTAGCAAAAAAAATATTAAATAAAGAAATTTAATTAATTATTTTTTATTGATTAATTCACACACTAACACTATAAAGATAATTAATTTATCTAACTATATTCAATGAAACACTCAACAAAACTAAAAAAATGCTTAATAAAAAATCTTACGTTATACCTTTGAGTATATATATATATAGAGGAATCACGTGAATTGTAATACTACCTCAATAGATAGCGTTACTTGTATGATTTACAAATTTTTTCTAATTTTTTGTGCATAATATATTTAGGTTGCAATGTATCGAAGTATACAGTAAGATTTATGATTGAAAATGAATATAATTTATTTTTAAAATTGACCGGTAACGCAATTGCAGCCCCGGTGTGCTTTCTATTTAATAGAAGTCTAAGAGAGGGATATTTCCCTACTCTTTGGAAGCGATCGCTTATTAAACCTATTTTCAAATCCGGGATTCGTGGTAACATTGAGAACTATAGGGGTATTTGTATAATTTCAGTCTTACCCAAGTTGTTTGAGAAACTTGTTAATGAACAATTATTTTTTCATGTGAAAACTTTTATCTCTCCAAAACAGCATAGTTTCTTTCCAGGCAGATCAACTGTTACTAACTTACTCTTGCTTACCAATTGCGTCTCAAATGACTTATATAGGGGGAAAATTGTGCAGGTTGTGTACACTGATTTCTGTAAGGCCTTTGATAAGATTGATCATGACTTGCTGTTGAGGAAACTTGATTCCTTGCATTGTAGTTTTCTCCCACTGGACTGGATCAGATCTTATCTTGATTCCAGAACTCAGATAGTAAAGATGGGTGGTTTCACATCCAGAGTTATATTAATGTCACCTCGGGAGTGCCTCAAGGTAGTCATTTGGGTCCTATGCTTTTCATACTATTCATTAATGATGTAGTTGATTGTTTGAGTTATTCCGACATCCTCATCTATGCGGACGACATTAAAATTTTTAAAACCATCTCATGCATCAATGCGCAAGAGATTTCCAATCCGACTTAAATAATTTTAGTATGTGGTGCACAGCTCAGAATTTGACTCTAAACATTTCCAAATGTAAAACAATCCGTTTTACCCGTGCAATCGCGCCCGCTAGTTTTGATTTTTTCCTGGATGGCTGCATTATTGATAAGGTTGATACGTTTGTGGATCTAGGTATAACATTTACGTCGAACTTATCGTTCAATAAGCACATTGACATTTGCATTTCTAAAGCGAATTCCATGCTTGGGTTTATTAAAAGGTTTTCGAGGGATTTTCAAGATCCTTATTCTATTAAAATATTATATATTTCGTTTGTGCGTTCGTTGTTGGAATATGGTGCAGCAATTTGGAATCCGTTTTATAGTAACTATTCAGACCGAATTGAAAGTGTTCAAAAGCGCTTTTTAAGGTTTGCTCTGAGAAGGTTGCGCAGAGATGAGAACCTACCCGCTTTTATACTTCCACCGTATCGTGGTAGATGTAAATTAATAAATATTGAGCCGCTCTTTATCCGCAGAATCGAAATTGGCGCGTTATTGGTTAGAGACTTGTTGATGTCTAAAATTGACTGTCCTGAGATTTTGGTATTGTACGATATATATACTCCGTTACGGACCTTTCGCGTTAGAGACTTCCAAATTAAGCTGCCTTACATTAGGCATAACTACGGTAAATGTGAGCCTATTTATCAATCTACTGTTTCTTTTAATAGAGTTCGATCGGCTTTCGATTTTAATCTGTCAAGGGAGGCATTTAAGAAATTGATGTCTAATGTTCTTTTAACTTATTGGTAATTTTTCATGTTTGTTTTACTTTGCTTTTAGTATATATTATTGTATTATTGAAAAATTTGTAACCAGATTGTATATAATTATAAAGTTGGTAAATAAATAAATAAATAAATAATTTAAACTTTTCCTCTTTCTGCGCATATCGTAGATGTATAATACAAATACAACAAAAACAACAATAAAACGATTTAAAAACTAAAATGTGAACAATTTTTTTTTTCGTATTTTCTTCGTTTTGAATGTTTTGATCGTACAAAACAGTGTGATTGTGTGAGTGATATTTGTTTTGGTTGTGTGGATTAAAGATTCAGGCAACAAATTATTGAAAATACCCACAGAAAAGTTGAACACTCCCATAAAATTTTGCGAAAATCATTTTTACGACAACGACATTCGTATTTTAGGATCAAAAAAAATTATAAATAAAAATGTGTATCCCGTTTCGTTCCCAAATATTTGTGCATGTGACCAGAATAATATGGATAAAGAATGTGAAGGTCTAGCAATTGTTCAAATGAACAAATTAGAAAGACATTCAAAAGAAAAGCTACTCATATCACCGAAGAAAAATTGATTTTGCCGGAAGTTCAATGTTTTTCTGTTATAGATAATCTATCCCTCACTATTTCGCCATTCCTTGAAGACCGTCGTTTATCACTGGAAGGAAATCGATTACCTGACGGTGAGGAAATATTCAAATCGTACAACTAATATTTGTTTATCTAATTTTCATGATAATGATGAAAGAACTGAAGATCAATTTCCTGTCATGCCTTATCCAAAGCAAAAATCCAAATAATAAATTCAACGAAAGTTCCTAGATTTATATTTAATTCACCAAAACAGAAGAAATTAGATTTCTTAGCCTCAGATAATTTAGTTGTAGAAACAATTAATGAATGTTTAGTCAAAAAAGGGATCCGGTAAGAAAATTTATTTTGTCTCAGTTGCATCATAAAGCTAATGCTCATTGGCAAATTGTCGAACGAGATTTATATTTAAATGTTTACTATAAATCTCCATCCCATTATAATTATATGTTAGAATTAGAAATTTCATTGCCTGCGAGTGAGTGCACTTCTTTCAAAAAATGGATAAAAAATGTGTGTTTTTATTAGACGAACTGGCAATCAAACCGGAATTAGAATTTAATACTTCTGAAGATATATTATATGAATTTTTAGATCATGGTCATTTAGGTCGAAAAAATATCATTGCAACTCATAGTTTGATTATTATTTTACGTAATTTGAACAGTAATTGGAAACGAACTTTGGGAATTTATATCGGTAATGTCAAAGGTGATGAGTTGCATCAAATTTTCACTTACTGTATTTCTGAAGTAACACGAATCGGATTTGATATATGTGTTGTGAATTGTAACCAAGGCAGTAACCAAAGGAGTGCCTATAAACTGTTAGGAGCATCGGAGCCAAAGCCTTATTTTTTCTTAAATGAAAAAAAAAATCTTTTTTATGATCCGCTACATCTGATTAAAAGTTTAAGAAATAGGTTAATTAATGCTGATAGTTACACAGTTTGGTAGAGTTTCTTGGAAAATTTTAGAGAACATTTTTGATTTTAATGAAGGTACAATTAAAATATTTTATAAATTAACGAGGGAGCATATACGACCAAATGCATTTGAGAAGTTATCCGTAAAATTAGCCACTCAAGTGTTCAGCAACGGAGTTTCTATGGGAATTTTTGCGGCAATCGCAAATGTCTTTTTCACAGAAGCTGAAAAAACTATAGCCAAATTTTCAAAAAATCCAGATAAAAGCGCAATTTCCAAAGAATTAATAGACATTATCGAAAATTTAACAAATAGCGCTTTGGAAATCCGATGGAAAAATGGCAATATCTTATAGTTTTACGGATCTCCAACAAATCATTTTTTTTTTTTGCGCTGGCGCGGTTTGGAAGCTCCATTTTGAAGTTTCGTAATCATTTTTGTTAACGGATAATGAGTGATTAATTTATTGATCCTACTCTTAACCAGCCGTGATTTTTTCTTCACCCGCCGGGAATCGAACCCGTGACCTCCGGAGCGTAAAGCAAGTATGCTAACCACTGCGCCACCGGGGCGGCAAACAAACATTGGGTTTGAAGAGTTGTAGTTTATAGAACACTTAGCCAAACAGAATATGATTTACTGTGAGAAAATAAAATGTGAACTTCATTATATTGGATTGCCAATTGAACTGATAACCCTGTTATGTCCAAATTAGTGTGTTTTTTCATTAATTAGAAAATATGGATAAAAAATGTGATATTAAATTGGCAAAGAATATCAAATAGGGTAGTTACTTCTTCCCGTAGTATTCTTTCGGAAGAAATAAAATTTTATGCGGTTGTATAAATCACAACACTTCAAGGTCAATGTTAAATTTCAGTTTATTGAATGAGGTAGTTTTCCCAGTTGTTGAAAAATCAGTCGGCCCTTAATTTGCTATTTAGCGCAATAACGCTCCAATACAAAAGAAGTTACATTGCCTCAAAATTATATAAAAATATTGAACATAATTAGTTGCCTAGGCCAAGGCAGAGTTTTTATTTGCCCTTGTTGGGGTTTAAATGAACCCGGAAGATATTCGCTATCTAGCAAGACTAAAAATGTATTATGGGGTGTTTATAAAATCGTGTGGGATAAGATTCCCTGCGATTTTACATAAGTTTTGGGCCACTTCCTAGACCTGATGGAGGCGTAATTATTATTATTATTATTATTACTTGAGGGCCATGTGCGGGCTCAAGCCACCCCGCACTGCGACCTAAAAGATCTTTTGTGCATTAAGCCCTACTTAATTATCCGTCCAGTCAATATTCAAGCTCTTAATGAACCTGATAATACTGCCTAACGGTACGTGATACATACTATCTGGGCTCATTGCTCTCCCTCCTAGATGTTTTAATTATCCGTTCAGCCAATATTCAGGCTCTTAAAGAACCTGATAATACTGCCGACCGGTGTGTGATACATACTATCTGGGCTCATTGCTCTCCCTCCTAGATGTAATAACATTTACTTCTGCTAGAAGAGCGGTAGCATTGGGACTCAAGGACATCGAGAGGGCAGACCCACTCCCGTATATTCCTATCCATGCCTCGTCTACCGTTTTGATTTTACCCTTGCGAGTTGCTGGGACATACTATCTGGGCTCATTGCTCTCCCTCCTAGATGTTTACTGTTGGAAGTACTTCTACACGCGATACATATTATCCTAAATGTTTACTGTAGGAAGTACTTCTACACGCGTTACATACTATCTGGGCTCATTGCTCTCCCTCCTAGATGTAATAACATTTACTTCTGCTAGAAAAGCGGTAGCATTGGGACTCAAGGACTTTGAGAGGGCAGACTCACTCCCGTGTATTCCTTCCCGTGCCTCGTCTACCGTTTTGATTTAACTCTTGCGAGTTGCTGGGAATAAAAAAGTCGCCTGTAGGTCACCCAGGTTTACTACAGGAAGGCTAACTAAAACTGGAGGGTGCCTGGTATCCAGAGTCCGCATATATAGACTGATTAACCTATCAGCCATTCATCCATCGGTATATGCTGTTCCACCTTAGATTAGGGATTTTTTGTCAAGGTTTTCTCCTTTAGCGTCGTACTTTAGCCTGTCACCAAAGGCCACATTCAGCCTAATGGTTACAGTTACCGGTGGTTGCCACGAGGAGGCAATACGTACACCTGCGCCTACTGGAAGTTTACGGAGCCCCTTCCAATAGACGCCAAACCACCATGGAGGCGTAATAGAAATGTTCCAATGGTTCACAAATTATTAATGACTTAATTATCATTTAATTAGCCAAAAATAATTTTAAATTTAATTGATTTACTAATTATTTTTAAATTTTTCTGCATATCACAAATACTTATGCATAAAGAAAGAACTACAAAAGTTTGTAACGGAAACATTAAGTTTCCGCTAACAGACACGACTCCAGAGGTCCGGGGCGGCATCGCAGTTGGCTAGACTCAGGGTAGGTATATTTTGATCGTGGGGATTTCCGGACATGGAATCATGCTTGAATTACCGCATTAGCACAAAAAAAAAATAAGCACATGAAAAGTAAGAAAAATCTAGTACAACCAGATGTCTGCAGAAACAAGAAAAAAAATAAATTATAAATTAAGTATCATCACTCCGACACGGAGACCGAATTCCCTCTCACGTCCGACTCAACTTTATCCCTCTACTCTATCACCCTTTCTGATGTTGAATCAAGCTTATCCAGAACCAAAGCCGATACTCCCAATATGTTAACTTTCGATACGTCCAATCCAATAAAGTCTGGGTCACACAGATTCATATATCAACCCAAAGGAAACAAAAAAAATTTAGTAACACAAAACACTAAATTAAAGTAGGATCCTGTCCTCAAATCACACGCACTTCGCTACCCCAATGCGGATAGAAGGAAATAAAAGAAACTAAAAATAAAAATACAAGAATGATATGAAAAATAAAAATAAATTAATGTGCTCGAGTTTGAAATAACGTCAGCTGAAAAAAATGTTTACACAGTCCGAAAAAAAAATCCTGCAAAGAATGTACAATAAAAAAATTTTAAGAAAAAATAATAAAACTGGGCTTTAAGCTATTTGAACATAACCAAAAAAAAATTTACGTTAATATAAAACAATGGAAGTGGCAGTAATAATAAGAAAACAGTACCTTTTTTTTTTTTCTGTTAAGCTAACGGTTTCGTTGCAAATTTTTCTTCTTTTACTCTGGAACCTTCGACGCTCTATATATTCTGACCACGCCCTGTTTGGTTGACAATGCTGCTGCTATCTTCAAATGTTGTCCCACTCAAAGTTATTATCACCAGACTAGTAAAAAGGTTATTCACCATCTGGACATGTGATTTAGCCGTATTTTGACTATCAGCGGCCTCAAATTCCTCACCCACAATTATAATTAGCAAACCCTCGCTTTCACTCAATACCACAAAAAAAATCACTCAATCGAACACTCAGCAAAAATTAGAATATTCCCGAAATGCCAATCGCTTTGTACTAATTACTTCCTTTTAGTGGTTTAAATTATTTAACCTGTGTTTTCCTCTGTCGTTAAATAAATACGTTCACCACCTCAGAAACGATTTCCTGGATTTTTTAATGTTTTAAGTTTTTTCCTCGGTATTTGATTTATAAGCCTTATTTTCCAATACAACAAAAACTCAAACGGCTCAAATCACTTATTTTGGGAATTGTATTGTATACTATTTAGTTTGTTGTTAATTTAATTTTCTTCTCAATATTTTGTTTTAAAAAAAAACTTCTTAATTTTATTTATTTTTTATTATTTTTATTTATTTTTTTTTCTGACAACTTTTATTAGTACTTATTTTCAATTCCATTAACAAACCAAAACTGCCTCAAAAAAAACTAAATAAAAAATTCTTTGATTTCTTTCTCTCATGTATGTGTATCAGTTTCCCCTCGCCAACGTCGCATCTCCTCGAACACACTCTCAAATTTATATAAACGAACTCAAAGTGAGATAACAACCGAGCAAGTTTCCAAATTTGGTTACATCTCTGTATGCATATACAGATATATATATATATATATATATAAAAAATGAGTATAAAACACGAAATAGATATATACGCAGGCGCTCCGTTTCCAAAGTTAAGCGCGTACGTACATACATAAGCAGGGGAAGAGAGAAAAAAAAATAAAATCCAATAAGTATAGAGTATTAGTGCAGAGATACATCTAATCAGTTACAAATTTTGGCAAGTATACCTGTATACATATATCTGTATATTCATACCTAAGTGTATACCAACAATACAGCACGGGACACAATTATACAACACCAGATGCAATAACATTTCAATAGCGAGTGCGTGTACACAAGAGAACTGGTACGAAATGGTACCGATGTCGTAACAAGTTAAAGTAGTGGAATTGTGCTAATGGAATATCCCTAGAATCATAATAACCGCAGCAACGAAAATAATTTTTACCATTGTTACCTTTTTTTGGACAGGTATACCCTCCTTTTATTAAACATTAGCTTCTTTGCCCATTTCAGTTTTTATTAATTTAAAATCCATAGTTATAATTAAAGTACATACACATATGTATATGTGTTTGCGTTTCCGTTTAACTGTACAAGTTACAACGCAAGTAAAATTGTGCAAGTTAAACTGTTCCCCAGTCGAATTGTGTCAAGTGGAATTGTCCCAGTGGAATTACGTCCAGTGGAATTGTGTCCAGTGGAATTGTGCTAGTGGAATCGCCCGGTTACCGAAAATACAATAATAAAATGTATTTAATTAAAAAATTGTACAAATGCATACGTAGCTGGTTTTTTGGCACACACTTAAAAATAGAGATGCAAAATTTCAAGGAAAAAACAGCAAAACTAATAAAACGTGCTTACCATTCAAATTATACGGAACAACAACTACCTTGCAGAAGTTTGACTGCACCATCAATGTTTGTAAAAGATTTAAAGGAAATTGTCTCAATATTTGATAAATTTTTCAAAAATATTAAAAGGAAACTGAATGTATTGACAAAAATGGCTTCCATAATATCTTAAAAGCAAAATTTCTTCTTCCATTGTGAATCTCACAAAGATGAAATAATGAAATAAATCAATAAATAATCATGTCAATTAATCAAGTTTTAAATAAATTTATTTGAAATATTTTGAAAAACAATAATCTTTTTTTAATTACCAATAATATACACAAAACATTTCTTTAATAGGTGCTAAAGTTTACTTATTAGCTGTCTTCTAAAATGTCATTCTAGCCATTTAAATTTGCGCCCTCAGCACGAATTAAATCTAAATCCAGTAACAACTCTGTGGTTTATTTTTTCTCATTACAACAAAATTTACCTAACAAGTGATTTTGATTAATCTTCAACTCGAGCTTGGATTCAAGTATACCCTGTATTTTCTTTGTTACTAAACCAACTTTAGTCTGATATGTTAAGCACTGATTGTATTCATTATTATTTCTATATTTCACAGAAAATAAATTTCACTTGTTGTCATCTATAAGCAATTATTAAGGCTCTACGCCCAAGCACAAATCCCAAGATTAAAAAATACCACAATAAACTACAGACACTTTGTTTTATTCGTCTCATGACTAATGAAACATTTTATTGTAACGGAAAACCAAAAAATTTATTTAAAAAATGAGAAACGACAATAATATTGCTTATGTTTGGATGAGTATGAATGGGTCTGGGTCAAAATGCCGCGTTTTAAAATGTCGCGTTTTAAAATATCGCGTCTTAAAATATCGCATTTCAAAATGTCGCGAAGTACAAAATGTCGCGTGGTACAAAATGTCGCGTGGTACAAAATGTCGCGTTTCAAAATGCCGCGAGGTACAAAATTTCGCGTGGTACAAAATGTCGCGTCTTAAAATGTCGCGTTTCAAAATACCGCGAGGTACAAAATTTCGCGTGGTACAAAAAGACGCGTTTTAAAATGTCGCGTTTCACAATGCCGCGACGTACAAAATGTTCAATTTGGATTAAATTGTGTATCTGATATCAACTTCCGATATATAAGGGCTTAACTTTAACATTTTAGTGAAGGAATATTCTAATAAATTTCAACATTTGCGTTCTTTTTCTTAGACCCACTTTATAATTACATAAAATTACATTTATAAATAATTTCCATTCAGTGAAGGAAAATTTTACTATACATATGTTTAAACACAATTTGCTTGTTTCAAATAATTTTTATTAAATTATTTATTATTTCACATCATATTGTGTTGATTTATAAGGGATTTTTCAAAACGCGTCATTTTGTACCACGCGGTTTTTTGAACCACGCGACATTATGTACCTCGCTGCATTTTGAAACGCGACATTTTAAAACGCGACATTTTGTACCACGCGACATTTTGTACCTCGCGGCATTTTGAAACGCGACATTTTAAAAGGCGACATTTTGTACCACGCGGCATTTTGAAACGCGGTATTTTAAAACGCGACATTTTAAAACGCGGCATTATGAACGGTTCCCAGTATGAATAGGTATACATAATAATGTTTTGTGAAAATGAAAATAAAAAAAAATTTAAAAAACAAACGAAAAAATGGATTTGTGTACCATTCAAGGTTATTTCTTCGTTTCATTATGTATTATTCATTCTACTTGTATAAAAACATGCCGATTGTCGCGCTCTCATCTCGCAGCGAGGTAGTATTACAACTTTTTTTTTGGTTTGGTGATTCCTCTATATATATATACTCAAAGGTTATACATACCCAATATTACACAATACTGGTGAAAAACACGATTATACGTGTATTCTAGTTGCGTTTTCAATGATGACTGTCAAAGTACAGAGAAACATTTGAAATAATAATGGCATGATTCAGTAATTTTTTCAGATTTTTTAAACGCTGGGAAGGTAGCTAAACATAGCTTGACGAAAGTGCCCCGATGACGAAACTACCCCACTTTACCCTACAAGATAAATTTACATATTACCACAGCAAAAGCTTCGACAGGCAATAAATAGCCCCATCGAGCGTGTCCATTCAACGTTAACCGAGATAACTCGAATCATTTATTCTCAGAATAAAACAATTTCAATTCAAGACGTTATGGATGAAGCAGTATTAACCTACAATAGTACCATTCACGCTTCAACAAAACTAACACCTTTTGAACTCCATAAAGGACACATATTAATAAAAAACATCCCAACAAATATAGCTGAACAATCTGAAGAATATTTAGAAGATATTAGATCAAAATATCAACAAATTGCAAAAAATATAGCAGAATTAAATTTACAAAATAAAACAAAAGTAATAAAAAAATTAAACGTTAATCGAGAAGAACCAAGGGAATTTAAACCTAATGACAAATTTTTTGAAAAAACGACTACTAGAGATAAACTCGTACCAAAATATATTCCTCATACTGTTGTAAAAGACAACAAAATAAACGTTGTAACTAATAAACGAAAAGTTCATAAAATAACAATTCGTAACTATAACAAGCATCTAAACAAAGATAATATTCTATTACAGGATAACCCTAGTAATCAACCAGTCACTAGAGGCGTTCGATCTAAGCAAGAATAAAGGCGTCATAGGATTGCAGCTAGGAACCGCAAGAGTCATCACAGGATACTCTAAACTGATTCATACAATTGAATTAAATAAAATAAAATTAAACTTAGAATTAGTTAACCAAACAAAATTAGATATAGGAAGACTTATGGAACACCATAAAATATCCGACGACACTCAAATGAAAATAGCCGATAGAAAAATGAAATCATTAGAAAAATCACTAAATAATATTTTGCCAAATACTTATCATAAAAGACAAAAACGAGGACTTATTGATCCATTAGGAACATTAATTAAATCTATAACACTGGCGGATTTAACGGCGGGCGCACCGGGCGCGCGCCCGGGGCCCCGACTCCTGGGGGGCCCCGCAAAACTCCAACTTTCCAGTTTTTCTAATGGCTAAGTACCTAAAGTAATTTTCGTGTTTACATTGTGTGTAGAAGGAAAGAAAAATGGGTTAATAATTTAATATACATAAATGTTTAAAGATGTATTATGTGTACCGAATGAAATTTGTGATTTGTACATGAAGAATTAAAACTAAACGGCAATATATAATCATTATTTTTCTGTACTTGTTCTATTGCACATATTGTACAGTTTTTAAATAATCGTATTCATTCAAACTTTTTGTTCATTTTACGGCGAACATTCACCTTTTCATAATCTCATTTATTATGTATGGATGTGATCTTAAGCCGCATTGGCAAACTGCTTGCCAAACCATATGTTTTTTTGCCAAATTTTTCAACAGCTATGGTAGTAATTGCTCCGTCCAGTTCTTTACCTTTCTTTTTGATGTAATATTGGGGACCTGGAAGTGTCGAGAAATCCATTTTGACGTAGGTCTCGTCGTTCATTACGAAACAAGAATCTTTTCTTTCGTTCAACCATTTGTTGTGTTTCTTTGCTCGATCGATCCCTCTATTAAATAATTCAACACTTCTTTTGGGGATTTTTGACTTCTTGTATGTCCGTAGATTATTTCTGGTTTTAGCTCGTTCCACAATCGATTTGGTTGTTTTGGTTTTTCTGGCCAAATCTCGCACAGACATCGAGGGATGTTTCGAAATGACTCTTACAATTTTCTGATCCAACATTTTATTTGGAGCACCTGATTTTTCTCCGGATCCGGGCTTGCGTGATACAGAAAGATTGATTTGACATTTTTTTTTACATTTGTTACAGTATTCTTGGAAACACCGGCCAATTTACCAATTTTTTATTGGTATACTCGGGATGATCATTGCACAATCTAATTATTAAATCACATTTTTCTCCTTATGATGCGCCCATTTCGAAACAAATAAAACAAATGCCCAATTTGACGTTTATTCGTTTTTTTAAATTGTTTTTCTACAAAATAACGGTACCAGTTTTTTTCTTTTGCGTAGTAACCCATGAGATAATATAAATTTGGGAATCACAAATTTCATTCGGTACACATAATATGTTCTTTAATACTGTTTTCAATATTAAAAGTATTTGACACGTCATAACTTGGTAAAATGCCCAAACGAAAAAAAGTTAAGACCTCCTTCTTAGCTAGATATTTCGTCAAATTTTCAATCTAGAAATTTTAAATGCGTGTAATTTGTACTTATAATTAGGGTACGCAATGTATTTTCTTCGATGGAGAAAAAATAGTACGTGCGTTATTCGGATTAAAAGTGGCTTTGTTTTCTCACACGCATTCTTTGCACTTGCTCGGCTACGCTGCGTTTCGCCTCGCATGCAAATATAAAGTGCTTTTCATACCGGCTGCGTTGACTTTGGGCTTTAAAAATGTAAAGTCCTTTTGTAACTTTAAAGTTTTGTAATTTTGTTTTATTTGATTAACAGTGTCACTTTTTATAGAAATGTTTTCAAACTGTTATAAAACAAATTATTTTTAAGTGATAATTATTAAAAATAAAACATAAATTTTTTGAAGTCCGAAGTCAACGCAGCCGGTATGAAAAGCACTTAATTGCTACTATTTTTCAGTTTTGTTACAAAAATACGACTTTTCAAAATCGTAATAGGTATGCATGTGAAGTTAGCCCGAAAATTATCCCGGAAAAGTGTGTTGGCAACACTAATATATCGTGATATAACAATATCACGATACTTTACTTGTCATCCCAGAAAAAATATGTCTGTCATGACATTATTTAGTGTCAGCCCGAAAAAAAACTATCATGAAATTTTTACGTCATCCCCATAAAACTGTCATGACATTATTTATCCCGCAATAATATTTTTACAAGATATTAAATCAAGGGTATTTTTATGTGTTTTCTAGCCAATAGCTGCACATTTTCAATACGAAAATGATTCAGCTATAGTCAAATGTAAGTTGTAATCCCGTGAATTGGTGCAAGAAACTATCTTGGGACAAGTGGGACAACTTGACTATGGCCAAAGTAAAAAAAAATTCTATTAGCCGTTAGGCAGATATAGTCCCTAGAAGTCATACAAGATATCAATTAACGAGCACGGCTAGGTATAGGTTTTGTAGGACATGGATACAAGTTGCATATGGCCAAAATAAAAAAAAATTCTATTAGCCGTTAGGCAGATATAGTCCCTAGAATTCATACCCCGTAACCCCCCCTTCGCTACGCCGCTGCTCTAGGGACTATATCTGCCTAACGGCTAATAGATTTTTTTTTTATTTTGGCCATATGCAACTTGTATCCATGTCCTACAAAACCTATATCAAGGCGTGCTCGTTAATTGATATCTTGTATGAATTCTAGGGACTATATCTGCCTAACGGCTAATAGAATTTTTTTTTATTTTGGCCATATGCAACTTGTATCCATGTCCTACAAAACCTATATCAAGGCGTGCTCGTTAATTGATATCTTGTATGAATTCTAGGGACTATATCTGCCTAACGGCTAATAGAATTTTTTTTTATTTTGACCATAAGTAAGGTGTATCCATGTCCTACAAAACCTATACCAAGCCGTGCTCGTTAATTGATATCTTGTATGAATTCTAGGGACTATATCTGCCTAACGGCTAATAGAATTTTTTTTTATTTTGGCCATATGCAACTTGTATCCATGTCCTACAAAACCTATACCAAGCCGTGCTCGTTAATTGATATCTTGTATGAACTCTAGGGACTATATCTGCCTAACGGCTAATAGAATTTTTTTTTATTTTGGCCATATGCAACTTGTATCCATGTCCTACAAAACCTATATCAAGCCGTGCTCGTTAATTGATATCTTGTATGACTTCAAGGGACTATATCTGCCTAACGGCTAATAGAATTTTTTTTTATTTTGGCCATAAGCAAGGTGTATCCATGTCCTACAAAACCTATATCAAGCCCTGCTCGTTAATTGATATCTTGTATGAATTCTAGGGACTATATCTGCCTAACGGCTAATAGAATTTTTTTTTATTTTGGCCATATGCAACTTGTATCCATGTCCTACAAAACCTATATCAAGGCGTGCTCGTTAATTGATATCTTGTATGAATTCTAGGGACTATATCTGCCTAACGGCTAATAGAATTTTTTTTTATTTTGGCCATATGCAACTTGTATCCATGTCCTACAAAACCGATATCAAGGCGTGCTCGTTAATTGATATCTTGTATGAATTCTAGGGACTATATCTGCCTAACGGCTAATAGAATTTTTTTTTATTTTGGCCATATGCAACTTGTATCCATGTCCTACAAAACCTATACCAAGCCGTGCTCGTTAATTGATATCTTGTATGAATTCTAGGGACTATATCTGCCTAACGGCTAATAGAATTTTTTTTTATTTTGGCCATATGCAACTTGTATCCATGTCCTACAAAACCTATACCAAGCCGTGCTCGTTAATTGATATCTTGTATGAATTCTAGGGACTATATCTGCCTAACGGCTAATAGAATTTTTTTTTATTTTGGCCATATGCAACTTGTATCCATGTCCTACAAAACCTATACCAAGCCGTGCTCGTTAATTGATATCTTGTATGACTTCTAGGGACTATATCTGCGTAACGGCTAATAGAATTTTTTTTTATTTTGGCCATAAGTAAGGTGTATCCATGTCCTACAAAACCTATACCAAGCTGTGCTCGTTAATTGATATCTTGTATGAATTCTAGGGACTATATCTGCCTAACGGCTAATAGAATTTTTTTTTATTTTGGCCATATGCAACTTGTATCCATGTCCTACAAAACCTATATCAAGCCGTGCTCGTTAATTGATATCTTGTATGAACTCTAGGGACTATATCTGCCTAACGGCTAATAGAATTTTTTTTTATTTTGGCCATATGCAACTTGTATCCATGTCCTACAAAACCTATATCAAGCCGTGCTCGTTAATAGATATCTTGTATGACTTCAAGGGACTATATCTGCCTAACGGCTAATAGAATTTTTTTTTATTTTGGCCATAAGCAAGGTGTATCCATGTCCTACAAAACCTATACCAAGCCCTGCTCGTTAATTGATATCTTGTATGACTTCAAGGGACTATATCTGCCTAACGGCTAATAGAATTTTTTTTTATTTTGGCCATATGCAACTTGTATCCATGTCCTACAAAACCTATATCAAGCCGTGCTCGTTAATTGATATCTTGTATGAACTCTAGGGACTATATCTGCCTAACGGCTAATAGAATTTTTTTTTATTTTGGCCATATGCAACTTGTATCCATGTCCTACAAAACCTATATCAAGCCGTGCTCGTTAATTGATATCTTGTATGACTTCAAGGGACTATATCTGCCTAACGGCTAATAGAATTTTTTTTTATTTTGGCCATAAGCAAGGTGTATCCATGTCCTACAAAACCTATATCAAGCCGTGCCCGTTAATTGATATCTTGTATGACTTCAAAGGACGATAGTGGTTATACTTTGTTGAACTTCAAAATAATTTATCAAATTATTTGAATAAGTGGATATTGTAATGGTAATCCAGTGTAAATTACTGTGTGTTAATAAATTTTTAAAATACTGAAATTATTGAATTTATTTATAATCATTCGTATGTACCTAATAGTGTTTTTATTAATCACATGCAAATAACTATTTCATTTTGTTTTACTTTGCTTACTCAATTTCTACGACATATTATATAAATATATTTACTTTCGTTATAGTTTTCATAATACGCTAGTTATAATATATTAGTATTACCATATTTAACTATAATCGTTTTCTGGGATTTTTTTTCGGGCTAATTTCACAGAGGTGTAATAGGTTGTGAAACGGCATATTTTTCATTGGATATAGTAGGAAACCCCGGTTTACAAAAGCCTGGTTTCATAAGCCTGGTTTCAAAAGCCTGGTTTTCAAAAGCCTGGTTTTCAAAAGCCTGGTTTCAAAAGCCTGGTTTTCAAAATCCTGGTTTCAAAATCCTGGTTTTTGGAAACCTCTTTATTTTTATTAATTCGAGCGGCCCGAATTAATAAAACTAAAGAGGTTCCAAAAACCAGGATTTCGAGAGATAAGATAGAAAAATAATGAATTAATAAAAATTAATTTTAAATGGATATGCGTATCACCTTGAGAGAAGCGGTGAAACCTTCCAGTGAAACATCATATAGAGGTTGTTTGTTCCATTTCGGGCAAATAATCTGGAGAAAGGTGCAAGCAGAAGGGTGTGCTGTGAAATACGGAAACAACGAGGATTTTAGCCTGCAAATCAGGATGCTTAAAAGTTTAGCCTTTTTACCAGCGGAAGATGTAATTGTGTATTACCAGGAGCTAAAAAAAAATTCGATCCTGATGCTCGGCGGATCAGCAGATGGTTCGAGAAAATTTATTTAACAGGAAACCCCAATAAAACAAAGAGAAAATCAAAACCACAGTACTCTCCAAATTTCTGGTCTGTATGGGATAATACCAGGAATGATTTACCTAGGACACAAAGCTCGGTAAAAGGATGGCTTATAACGTTCACCTTTGTAAATGAATATCTGTGACATATAAGTATAAATCTTTTTTATTTATTAATTTTTTCTAGTCTTGAATTATTAAATGTTCTTTTCAGAACAACCAAACAAATATTAAAGAAAAGAAAAATTTTATGAACATAAAATATACTAAATTTAAAAAACCAGGCTTTCCAAAAACCAGGCTTTTTTTTGTTGCAAAACCCGGATTTTGCCACTAGGATTTTGAAAACCAGCCTTTTGAAAACCAGGATTTTAAAAAACAAGGCTTGTAAAAAACCAGGCTTGTAAAAAACCAGGCTTTTGGTGCAACCAAGCTTTTGTAAACCAAGCTTATGGCTGGAACCCTTTTTTATTACTAGTTAGGAAATGGGGAATATTTCATAGCTAGCTAGTAAGGAAATATTCATTTCAATACCAGTATGTGCCTACTGGATTTCCAAAAAATTTTAAAATTCATTTGGAATTTAACTATCCAAAGACTTTCTCAAAATTCAATAATTTACTGTTTGTAATAAAACTAGCTGTACGGGAGAGCTTCGCTTCACTCGTTTCGCAAATATCCCACTCGTTGCACAAAATGAGGAATTTCCTAACTGTGCCCTGATTCTCTAAAGATAATGTGTAAATGTGAAAACTTGTAAAAAGCAAAGTTTTCTTTAATGAGTTGCAATTTTTCGATATTATTTTAATGTTAATCCTCTCGAAAAATTTCAAACTCATAAAAGTAAGCTTTGCGTTTTACAAGTTTTCACGTTTACACATCGCACACGACTTATAAAAGTGACACAACTCAAAAATTGAGTTTTTGAGATAATTCGATTTCATAACCTGACATAGTGGCGTCTTCATATTTATTTTACAAAGCGAGCGACGGCTTGATTTTCTGATCTCCTTTTTTTGACGCCCATGGGCAATATCATGATAGTAGTTAAAATCGAAATTAGCATTTGTTCTTTTGCTCTCCTGAAAAATTTGAAATTTTGAATTGTGTCACTATTATTTGTCACGTGCGACCTTATTTTTTAGAGAATCAACACCCAAGATGCTTAAATACGTGAACCTGTATTTTTATTTTCCTGCCTTTCTCTATTTTTTTAAGGGGCCTAATTTTTACTTCTGCGCCCGGGGCCCCAACCGACCTTAATCCGCCACTGTCTATAACAGGAAATTTAGACCAAAATGACTATACAGAAATTCAAATGGCAATTCAACGTTTAGAGAACGGAGAAATTAAAGTATTAGAAAAATACAACGAACAAGTAAAAATTAATCAAATTTTAATAGACAGATACGAAGAAATGACGGACCATATTAATAATGTTACAAACAAATTAAATGAAAACATTAAAAAAGCTACTATTTCAAAGACAGTAACTGAACATTTCTTTTTAAATAAATTTTTCTTAGAACTATTTGATAACATGTTAATTATAGAAGAACATGTTAATTATAGATAATAATGAAATGAATTATATAACCGAAGAATTTGATCAGGATGACATTAAAATTATATCGGAAGAACAAATTTATTCCATGCTACAACTAAAAGCTTATTACAATGGAACAGATTTAATATTGTTAATCGAAATACCCCAATTTACCAAAGAATTATACACCTTTCAAAAAGTTAAAACAATCCCAATAAATAACCAAATCTTTAAACACACTCCAAATTGCATTATCCTAAATTCCCAAAAATATATGAATATTGAAAAACCATGTCAAATAATTGAGAACACTTATTATTGTCAAAAACAACAATTATACAATATAAACGGAAGTTGTATACCAAATCTACTCAACAACCAAGATGCAAATTGCGAAACAATTCAACAAGATCCAGAAGAAGAGATTGAATTATTAGAAACAGAGTATTTATACATTTCATCACCCGAAGGAGTACACATGCAGACCAGTGGCGGTTCTACGTAATGGGCTAGGTGGGCTAAGCCCAGCCTGGAAATCCAGACAAAAAAATCATTAGCTGTATCGTTATATAATAGTTTGGACTAATATCAAATCAGTCCATTATGTAAGCAAAGCGGCATCATCCAATCTAACACACAACATAAAAAACAAATTTTAAATCGTTTACAGGTGTGTGCGTGTGTATGTATGTTCTATTTTCATTAACATTCAAAACCAACATTAATGTATTACAAGCCTGACTATCATAACTGATTTTTCGCTTATACATGAAAGTATTGGTGATCGGATACACTATATAAATTGTAGACAAAACAAAACATACGAAGTTTCCCACCAATACTTCCAAGTATAAGCGATTTAATGGAAGAAGGTATCTGTGTACCTCATTATGGAATCAGGCTTGTAGTACATTAGTGTTGGTTTTGTTAACATTACACCGCTGTGCTGTGGCAATGCCTACTAAGGTATACAAGCCTATGACTACAAGCAATTTTTACAAATTGAAACACATTAAGGGGTATATCCTCCAACAGGTCGCAAATAAACTATTTGCGCCTCAAAATCTGACTACTCGATTGATTTTAACATGAGTTTTAAAATTTTTTTTTGTAATTTATTTGCTTTTGCGACTGAGTAGTAAAAACATTATAGAAAAGTTACCACCGAATTTTTGACGATGCAAATAAAATCAAGTAAGTCAAGACAATTAATACTACTCAGTCGCAAAAGCAAATAAACCACAAAAAAAAATTTGAAAAACTCATGTTAAAATCAATCGAGTAGTCAGATTTTGAGGCGCAAATAGTTTATTTGCGACCTGTTGGAGGATATACCCCAACGTCTCCCCGCTACGCGGCAGTATAATAAAGAAAAGATATTTCTTTGTTTTTGTTTTGTCCAAAAACATTTTAATATTGATTTAGTTTTTTTAGTGCAGCATAATGCTTCAAAAGAAGGAAGATATGCACTTTCTGATCAAAGAGGAATGTGAATTTTGTTTTATTCGTGTAAATTAAATTTTTTTAGATAAATGTAGTGTATGTATTATGTATTTTAATAATAAAATATTAGAAATATTATTGAAAATAAATTAAATCAAATAAAAATTAATTTATGTACTCAATTTGAAAACAAATCAAAGCGTAAAATAAACGCGTGACATCTCCCTTTGACGTAATATAATGCACTAAATCAAAAAAAAACTCAGCGAACAAATTTAAAATTTATCATTTCGATTTTTTGTTTATTTTTCGCTTCTCTTCTTTGTTTAGTTGTTTGTTGTTTATAAATAAATTTTTGTTTCCTCTCTTTAGAAAAGAAATAAATCGACCGCTGTCGCTGTTTCATTTATTCCCTATCCCTTCCCCTCCCATTGTTTTTTATACGAGGAGAGAAAGAGCTATTTTATTATTTTGAATTTCGTTCTCCAAATAAAAAAATTTTTTTTTTGTTTCCTTCCGCAGAGAAAGATTAAAGAAGGGGACGAAAAATGAATTTTTAACATGAAAGATGAAACAAAACAATACACAAAACAAAAAAAAAATCTTTACTTTACTACACTGCCACGTAGCGGCGGAGGCTTAGTGTGTCGTCACTGTTTGTAGTCATAGGCCTGTATATTCAAGACGGCATTGGCTGTGGGCTAATTTCAAATCAGTCCGCGTTACATGCAAAATATGAAATAAAAAAAAAAATATATGTATTTCCTTTCCACTTCCACACGCAGCAAAGAGAGTAATTATTTCTACACAAAAAATCGTCATAATATTATGAACGAATATTATTCGACTCTCTGGACTGATTTCGAATCAGTCCTTGTATAATATATACGCTGCTACACCAATACCTCGTTAAAAATCGTCTCCATGTAAAAAATGTTTGATTTTGCTTAATATGACACCTTCTCGGACTGATTTAAGATTAGTCCGTATAGTAGAAACAAATTTTCTTATTCTCTTTTTTTTTCTCTTCCCGATGTTTATGACAATATTGTTGTTGTAATTTGTAAATGTAATTTTTTTATTTTGTTACACCTTACAAGAATATGTATAAATAACATAATTGGTGAGTGGTGTTATACCAGTAATTTGCGAGTACATTATACGAATATGGTACTCGTATGTGAAATTTAATAAAGTGATTTTAGAAAGTTTAAAATTTTTGTGATTAGACGTTGACATAAAAGTTGTAAGTCAATATTATATCAATAAAGTAGAATTTATTATTTTTAAAGCACAATTTATTTGCAAAATGAATTATGTTGATTATCTTCTAGAGAATTCATTTAGTATGGCTTCACTAGAGGATAAAATTGAAATTAAAAGACTCGGATCACACCAGCCAACTGATTTCAATTTAATTATTAAAGATAAAAGACAGAATCGAAAATTTAGTACAGAGTGATTCGAGAAAAAACCATGGCTCACCGTAAGCATTTTGAAAAATTCGCTGTTTTGTTTTTATTGCACTTTATTCAAAGGTGATAGTACTTGGACACAAACAAGTTATCGCGATTTAAAACATCTATCCGAAGCCATTAAAAAACATGAAAGTAGTACCAAACATATTCAATCCGCGTTAGATTTTAAAATGTTTAATAAAATAAATATTATGAGTGCAATTGATAGTGGTTACGCGATATCAATTCGTAGAAATAACGAAATCGTTACTAAAAATCGCATGGCTCTCAGTAGAATAATTGATATTTTAAAATTTTGTGGAGGTCATAATTTGGCCCTTCGAGGTCATGACGAAAGAAATGAATCTATCAACCCCGGTATTTTTCTAAGTCTTGTTTCCTATACAAGACAAATAGACTCAGTTTTTGACGAATTTTTAAAAAATGCAACGGTTGTGCAAAATACTTCAAAAATAATTCAAAATGAACTTTTAAATAGCATAAATAACGTGTTAATTAAAAATGAAATTGCTGAAACAAATTTCGTAGCCATTCAAGCAGATGAAACCACCGACATTTCATGCAAATCGCAATTAGTTGTAATTTTAAGATATATTATAAATAATAAACCACTCGAGCGATTTCTGGGATTTTTTGATGTTAATGATTTGTCGGCAAGAGGTTTGGCTGAGGTGATCCGTAGTGCTATTGAAATATATATGTACATTAAAAGACAAATTAATAGCCCAAACCTATGATGGCGCTGCTGTAATGAGCGGATCGGAAGGCGGTGTGTAACCATTTTAAGGAAACATTACCGATACGCTCATTTTGTTCATTGTTACGCTCATATGTTAAATCTCGTTTTAAAAACTGCATGCTCATCGGTGCGACAAGTTAGAATTTTTTTTGCGAATTTATCGGGGTTTTCAACTTTTTTTTGTGCTTCGTCTAAGCGTAAAGATTTGCTTCTTGATGTTTGTCAAAAGAAAGGTCTCCCACGAACGGTAGAAACGCGATGGAATTTCAAATCTCGCGTAATACAATCCGTTTTTGAAAATAGAGACAATTTATTACAAGCATTCGATTTAATACAGCTCGAAAAGTGGGACGATATAACTACTCGGGAAGCTAATGGTCTTTTAAGACTACTTAAAGATGACGAATTTAATTACTTCCTAGACCTATTCTATAAAATATTTGCGCACGTCGATGTCTTATTTAATATTTTACAATCTAGGGATTGTACAGGCTCATATGTTACAGATAAAGTAAATAAATTCATTAGATCGATTAGTTTGATTAGAAATAGTATAAATGTATCCACATCCGATGATTCTTTAAATCCGGCGAAACGAATTCGAACTATTCGCTTGACATTATTGCAGTAGAAGTTTGCGATATAATTACCAATCAAATAGTCACGCGATTTTCTAAATATGACCTTATTTACGCATTTTACATTGTAGATCCTAAAAAATTTAAAATTTATAGTAAACATTTTCCTTCTGAAAATTGTCAAACTATAAGTAATAATTATAATTTTCTTGATAATGCGCTATTAAAAACTGAATTGACTATTATACATATATAACAACGAGTTTTTTTCAAAATTTAACTTCTGTATTTGAATTTTACAAATTTTTAGTTGATAATAATTTAGATTTTTTTGAAACCAAAAAAGTTTTACAAATCGTTCTGACAACTCCGGTAACAAGCACTGAATCGGAACGGTGCTTTAGTACTATTAAGAATATTAAGACATATAGATCTAGTACAATGGGTCAAGCTCGTTTGAATTCTTTAGCAGTTTTGTCAATCGAGAAAGAGTTTATTTCGAATATTCCTAATTTTAATGAGAAGGTAATTTTTGACTTTGCCGCCCAGAAAAATCGGCGGGCTGATTATTTATTTAAATAATCTTATTGTCTTTGTTTGCTATTTTGTTCAATTGTAACTGTTGTGATATTTTATTAAGTTTATATTTTTATTATTATTTTTTATTTTAAATGAATTGTTATATTTTAATTATCGTTATATTTTTATGTTTTGTTGGTTTTTACATTTTATTTGTGATTTTGTATGTATGAATTTTTGTAAGTGCATATAGGCCTTGAATTACTTTTTTTAAACGTATACGAGGGAAACTGTCACTAAAATCCAATTAACGCTTTGAGATAGTTGATCTTGATATAGTCTTTAGATTGAAACCTCAATAAAATGTACTATATTCATAAGGTGAAGTGGAAAGCAGCACAAATTTGCACGTATGGTCTATATAACTTTAAAGATTTTTTTTAGCCCACCCTGAATTTATTTTCACGAGCCGCCACTGATGCAGACATCATGTAACATTAATCAAGCAACGATCATTGGAATTAAATTATTACACTTCAGAAACTGTACAATCACCATTCGAGATAAAAGATACTCGAACGACCAAACGAAGCGATATCATAGAGTCACGTTATTACAACCACTCGATAATATTAAAATCAATACTACAATGGAAGAATTTATAGACTTACCATTAATTGCAAAACAATCAATAAAAAATATCGAAGAAATGAAGTTAAATCATAAAATTACAACAGTTTCTATTCTACTCACACTTTAACAGTTTCATTAATTATATTAATTATATTAATAATAATAATAGTTTTGTTTACCTAGTTAAATTTGAACCTAAATAAAATAAATGTGTTATATCTTTACCGCTCATGCCACAACTGATATATGTAACTATGTGTATGCGTAAATTTTGCATTGATTTTACGTTTTATTTATTTTTTGTTCCTGTCGATATTCACACATGCATGCGATATTTTTTGTTCGGCACTTTTGTTTCCGTAACCCGATTTCTATACAATTTTTTACTTACTCCTGCCGCTAAAGATGTTTTCACATCAAAAATGCGACTGATACACTTTTACGCAAAACACAATTTAGCAATTTGAATTATTATGATTTTCATGTTGTTAAATGTAATTTGAGTTAAAAAAAAAAATAAAAACAGAATTTTTTGTTTGATTTGTATTGTTGTGTACGGACAATTTTTTGAGACAGTGAGATTTAAAAAAAATCTTGTTTGTTTTGACATTTCATGAAAAATAAGCATAAACAAAACCAGGTACAATTCTCTCTAAAGAGAGACATAACCGATATAGTATAACGTCCGTTATCAATTCGTTACTTCTAAATAATTCCCCTAAGTAGTAGGTTTCCATACATTGAATTCCTTCGTTTCATTCAGTACGTTTATTTTTCGGCTAAATAACTAAGTAGCCCTTAAAAATTAATAAGGCTTCGGTAGAAAACCAATAAACTTATATAAATTTGATCCGATTGAAATAAATCCTTGTAACGTTTTACACTAATTCGTGTAAATTTTTTTCGATTCCAAATTGTACGTAAATCAATCCCTTGAAAATATTTTTTAAAATATTTCAGACACAAACAACAAAGATATATGATGCGATGTACAACAGCAAAATATAAATTGTTCCCATTAGAACGAATTAAATAAAAAACTAGTATGTACTTACATTTACTTGTGCCGTAATTATTATAATAAAATTAAAAATATTAAATCTGGTGAAATTATTGATCTGCTGCTTCAATAACTTTTGTATGAAACTTAGGTATTATAATAAAATAAAGCACTTTAAAAATAACAAAACACGAAACTATCAACAAATGTCGACAAAACCATTGACATAACACAAGTAAACTGCCTCTACAAGCCGAATTATTGCGATGCTAAAATTTCGATAATAATTTAACGAAGTTTTCACGTTAGTATTAGTGATGAGTCGGCTTCGCGTCCATCCATACACGATAAATCCAAAATTTTGTAAATCGTTAAAGTTTTAATCTCTTTCTCTTCTCAAAAAATTCACGGCTATATGTGGATGTGTGCATTTATGAAAATAAAAATAAGAGAATTTAAAATACAAAACAAATTCGTATGTGAAAGCAAAGCAAACAAATGAATTAATGAATGAATCATTTGTTTATACAAAATGAATTGAAGCAGAAAACGAGTAGCTAGCAGCTACGAGGGGTGTTCAATGTATTCGTATTCTAGTAGTAACGACAAGATTTTTTTTTTACTCTAACATCCTGCATTTACTTTTAACAGATGTTTGCTTGCAATTGCAGAAGCCTAAGCCTTTTAGCTAATTCTTACTATGAATGGTGCCGCTTGTCGCTATGGTTTTCAGTCTACTTCTATAAATACCGTACGAGCTGATAACATCAGCCAAGAACCACTGTCAAATGACAAGAAATGCTAATATAAGTCAAAAGTCAGATTCAGAGTCGAAAGAAGGATCATTTACTTTAATTGCTGGTACAGTGAAATATCACTTTTTTTTAAACCTTCCGATTGGTAAAGTGATATTGCACTGTACCAGCAATAAAAGTTAATGATGCTTCTATCGGCTTTGACTTCTGACCTATATTAGAATTTTTTGTCATTTAACAGTGATTTGAGATTTTGTTGAAATTTCGAATCCTCATTTTGAATAATAATCGCAATTTCATTTGCTCTTGAATGAGAGGTTTAACATAAGTTCCTCGCAGAACCCTCCAGCCTGGAATTTCCCATCCCGTTTTGAACCATTCGTGAAGAAGTTCAAAATCCTCCCTCCAGGAACCTCGCTTCATCTATAATAGTCAAGCTCAACCCGTTTAAAATGGGAGGATCAATATGAGGAAATTTATATTTCCTAGAGAAGAGTACAAATTCGGTTTGGTATGCCCCAGGGCATTTGCATAAGGTCACTAAGTGTGCCGGGATATTTGCCACGGACACCAATCATCACCATAGGCAACCACCTTGAAGCCACTATCCTCCAGTCTTAGCAACAGGTCATTTATGACCAAGTTCCAAAGCAGGGGGACAGTACGCCACTCTGCGGCGTACCCCTGCTTAAAAATCTTCTGGCGGAGGATTCGCCCAGACTGGCATTTATGATCCTGCCTCCTAGCATTTGATCTAACCAGTCTTTGAGTGTTCATCCACTTCTAGATTCGAAAGTGCCCGAATTTTAGCCCCTGGAAGCACGTTGTTAAAACCTCCACATAAGTTTTGATCGTAGCTTCCTGAGATTACAGGCTCTTGAAGGCTCACTTGTAAGTCTTTTTGTTGTTACGGTTATGGGGTTGTAAGTTTGTGGCGGTTGCCCTTTCTAGGATTAGTCAGATTTCAATTACCGGAAGTATTGATTACGATGCTATTGCCTACGCACAAGTCTCGGACAGGGAATTATTAGAGCTTCTACGAAACGGGAATATATCGCTAAAACTTCAAGGATTACCAGTTTCGTTTGATTCAAATAAGGTACTGTATTGTGATGTTTCAACAAAGAAACCTCGTCCTTTTATTCCTGTAAACTTTAGAAAAATGGTTTTTAGGTTTTTCATAACTTATCACATCCGGGAATTAAAGCAACCGTAAGAAGTTTAACAGAAAATTTCACCTTGTCGAATATTAATGGAACTGCATGTCTTGTCAAAAGGCCAAAGTCGTCAGACATACCAAGGCACCGACGGGTACGTTCAACCCTACCCTTAGCCGTTTTACTGAGATTCATTTGGATATTGTGGGTCCCTTACCCATCTCTAATAATCAACGGTATTGCGTTACGCTTATTACTATGGGGTTATGGGGTTAGGTTATGGACTTTTGGGGTTATGGAGTTTTGAGGTGTTAGGTTGTATGGAGTTATGGGGATGTGGAGTTTAGAAATTTAATTCTACATGATTCGGATTTATATTGTGACATGCAATTGTCGTATTAGGAGTACCCATAAGTAATCAATTACATATTTCAATAGGAAAATTTCCATTCAGAGTCATTTCATTCGCTGCGCAGTTAAGACGTGTTTTGTTGTAGCATATGACAAATTATAGTGTGTACTTATTATTTTCAACAATAACAAAAATTACAGTTTTGCAAAAAGAAAATGGCGCCTAATAAACCTTCAGAAGAACACATAAGTCATTGTATGCTGTTTCAATTTTGATCGGGATATAATGCAACAACTACAACAACAAATATTTGTGATATCTACGGTGATGTTTTGAAGGTCAATAAGTGTCAGCGTTAATTTAAGAAATTCGCTAGTGGTGATTTTGAACTATCGGACAATTTGAAGTGGGAGACCCTCGAAATTTGATATGATGCTTTGAGATCAGTGGTTGAATCGGATCCAAAACTGAGCATACAAGAAATAGCCGACACACTTCGGGTCACCTGGTCGACAGTGCAAAGACAGCTCCATGTAATTGGAAAAGTATCCCGACAAGGTATTTGAGATCCACATCAATTGTCGACTTCAAGGGATCCATTTCTTAACAGAATTGTGACCGGCGATGAGAAATGGATGCTTTGCAGCAATTTAAAACGCTTCAATCAGTTCTCCGAAACAATGAGCTACACCTACACCTAAACCAGGTCTGAAACTTAAAAGGTTTTATTGTGCGTTTGTAAGGACTGAACTGGAAAAATTCATTTTGAGCTACTGAAACCGGGCTAAACAGTTACAGCTGATGTTTATTATCAACAATTAAAACGTCTACGTAATAAATTAGTGAAAAACCTGCCGGCTTTTCGCCATATTCGCTCGACATCGCGCTATCGGATTACCATTTATTTAGATCAATGGAACATTTCATTAAAAATAAAAATTTCCGAAATGTGAATGATGTCCAAACATATACCTTGAAACATATTTTTCATCACAATAAACACATTTTTACTGGGGGGGAATCGAAAATTTGCCGATGAGATGGCAAAAGGTTTTGGATAATGATGGTGAATATGTAATTGATTGAAAATTAATAAACAAATATTTTGACTCATATTTGTGTTGTACAATGAAATAATTGATTACTTATGGGTACCCCTAATAGTGTAACACTTCAGGATTGTGGGGTTTATGGGTTTTGAGGTTATAAAGTGGTGGTCTTATGGAATTATAAAGCTAAAACTCTACGAGATTGAGGTTTGAGTTTTGCGTGTATGTTGTTTTGTTTTCTTGCTACATTTTTGGTTTGTAGTTTATTGGGATTTGCGATTTATGAGTTTTGAGGTTATAGATTTTAAGGTTATGGGTTTTAGATAGGTTATCGATCTCAAGGTTATTGAGCTATGAAGGTATAGGGTTATAAGGGTTGATATTGTTGGGTTTTATAGTTTCTAGCTGGTTTTTGAGGTTAGAAAAAATCGTTGACGTGATGGGGTAAAACAGGTTTCGGATTTGGTTTCAGCGACTCAAAAAACATATAATCCAATTGGTCTAATTTAAGGAGCCTTCCCTGCACTCATTTTTAGTGGTCCTGTGTAATTTTAAGCCACAACCGCAAAAAGTAGAACTCGCGCAATGAAAAATGATTATAAGTCTGAGGTTTAAAATATGCTTCACTGATATACATACATACCGTTTTACTGTCAATTGACCGTAAACAATAGATCGTAAACAATTGATCGTACAACAATTGACCGTGGAGACAATTGATCGTGAATACAATTTATCGATGAACAATTGATTGTGGATCAGTTGATCATATGGGCAATTGATCGTGGAACAGTTGGTCGTGTAACAGTAAATTGAATTTAAATAAAGATTTGAAGTGAATTGCGTTAGTTATTTGTTTACAAACAAGTTTTAAATAAAGCTGACCACATGGTCGAGACAACAAAAAAAAAAGTTATACAGAAAAATTGACAGATAATGAAAAGTTAATCGATTTGTTTCGGTAAAATATTTTGTGTTTTTATTCATTTCGTATTATGCAGGGCCTACATAGCCAATCTTTCTGTATATTTTTATGGATAAGGCTATGTGGCGTCTTTCATCCACATTTCAACATTTGACACATTTTACATTTCAACATCTTTCAACATTTTTTACTTTCGGCTGGAACGTTTTTCCAATTTTCCGCGATTTCTGACGGGAAAGGCTATTGACAAGTCACATCAATAAAATACATCTCTAGACATAACACTCTAGAGGCTGATTTTATATAAATTTTCTAATGATTTTTGGAAAATCGAATTTTCCGCGATTTCTGACGGGAAACTTGAACTGAATTTTTTCCCTGCGATAGCTATTGATAAGTCACATCAATAAAATACATCTCCAGACATAACACTCTAGAGGCTGACATTTATTTTGTACTTTCGGCTGGAACGTTTTTCCAATTTTCCGCGATTTCTGACGGGAAACTTGAACTGAATTTTTTGCCTGCGATAGCTATTGATAAGTCACATCAATAAAATATATCTCCAGACATCACACTCTAGAGGCTGACATTTATTTTGTACTTTCGGCTGGAACGTTTTTCCAATTTTCCGCGATTTCTGACGGGAAACTTGAACTGAATTTTTTCCCTGCGATAGCTATTGATAAGTCACATCAATAAAATACATCTCCAGACATAACACTCTAGAGGCTGACATTTATTTTGTACTTTCGGCTGGAACGTTTTTCCAATTTTCCACGATTTCTGACGGGAAACTTGAACTGATTTTTTTCTTTACGACAGCTATTGACAAGTCACATCAATAAAATACATCTCCAGACATAACACTCTAGAGGCTGATTTTATATAAATTTTCTAATGATTTTTGGAAAATCGAATTTTCCGCGATTTCTGACGGGAAACTTGAACTGAATTTTTTCCCTGCGATAGCTATTGATAAGTCACATCAATAAAATATATCTCCAGACATAACACTCTAGAGGCTGACATTTATTTTGTACTTTCGGCTGGAACGTTTTTCCAATTTTCCGCGATTTCTGACGGGAAACTTGAACTGAATTTTTTCCCTGCGATAGCTATTGATAAGTCACATCAATAAAATACATCTCCAGACATAACACTCTAGAGGCTGACATTTATTTTGTACTTTCGGCTGGAACGTTTTTCCAATTTTCCACGATTTCTGACGGGAAACTTGAACTGATTTTTTTCTTTACGACAGCTATTGACAAGTCACATCAATAAAATACATCTCCAGACATAACACTCTAGAGGCTGATTTTATATAAATTTTCTAATGATTTTTGGAAAATCGAATTTTCCGCGATTTCTGACGGGAAACTTGAACTGAATTTTTTTCCTGCGATGGCTATTGAGAAATCCAAAAAAAAAACGATTCATCTTCAGATACACAGTCTACAGGTTGATTTTGTTCCAATTTTGTGAATTCTTCTGATTTTCAAATGTTTTCCGCGATTAGATTAAACGAAGTTTTCCACGTAAGACTATTTACAAAATTGTTTGTTACAAGCGTATCCTATTTACTTTCGGCTGATAACCACAAATTTTTTTATTTTTGGCTGGACTGTTAATAAGGTAATCTGCATTATCGACTTTTTACTTTCGGCTGGAAACTTTCGGCTAACTTTAACAGGGTCATCCACCACAATAAATTATTTTCAATTCAAAATATAAATTCAAAATTCTAATTTATTTTTGGAATCGATTTATATACACTGCGCCAATTAAAAAACGGAACAGAAATTTTCTTCGAAAAATACTCAGATTTGAACGCTTGGATCTTGTTGAATTAATACCTTTCAAAAAAAAATTCTCTCTAGTTGCAGAAAATTTTGTCTTCTTTTTGATACTGAAATCCGTTTTATTTTGTTTTGTTTTGTTATGACTTTTCTGAGTAAAACAAAAGGTGTCTAAAAAAATATGCTGCTGTTTGAAACTGTAAACTGCAAGTTGCTCGAGAATTTAGAAACCTTGAAAATGTTACTGTGGATATTTCTATGCGGTCACTCCTTGTCGATTTATTGAATATACATTACATACATTACACATAGTGACACATCTCAAAATATCATATTTTTGAGGAAATCGATTTGAATTTTTTTTTTGATATAAATTAGTTGAATTTATCAAATTCAATGTCACATCTATTGAAAACTATGTTTAGAAGTGACACTATGCCAGATAAAAGATTGTTACATTTAAAGGATTTTTTTCCTATTATCTCAAAATTGGCCATTATGTGTTACTATTTTCACAAACCGTCGATATGTATATGCGTAATGTTAACAAATTTTTTCTGAATTTAATTCCACTTTTTGTAAAAACATTTTCAATTTCAATTAGGGTTGGCCACATATCACTGTTTTTCAAAGGACTGTTTAAAAAAGAATGTTTCTAAAATCTTTTCTCCAAAATCTTGTCACCAAAAATCTTTTTGGAGAAAATCTTGTTTCTCAAAATCTTGGTTTTAAGATAAATGACATCGACTAAGTTAACTTAGAATTGTAGAGGCTAACGGCTTCGGTAACTCTCACGGGCACGCGGGAGGTCGCTGCGCTCTCCCCGCTACCTTTAAAATTTTATAATTTCCAAGAGAAAATTTTTCTTTTTTACAAAATAACAATTTAAAACCATTAGAATAATATAATAGTTGCATTCAACCTTTAGAATTATGTAAATAACTCAAATTAATCCAACTTGAAACAAAAATCATATAAGTATCTTCGGTATTCCAATTAGAAATAATCAGAAGTCTAATCTGTTTATTTGATGCAAAGGTTTTAGAAACTTTATTTCGATTTTTTCTCCAAATTTTTCAAAGCTTGCATTTTATTTCACACAATTTCCCCTTAAAAAGAATCATTGATTCTTCTGGTGGGGTGTATTATTGCACAATAAAACTAAATTGAAAAAACAAAACAAACAGAATGAGAAAGACCAAACTATCGAGAAAAAAAGGGATAAAAATAGTTTTAATAAAAATGAAACAGATTGACTAAGTAGTGTGACTTAACAGCGTGGTAGAAACAAAACAATATTCAAAGACTTTTAAACAAAATACCCTCATGTTTTGTCTTTTCTTTTTTAAACACACTGTTGAATAGAAAAAGTAAACAAGATATAAGGGAGAGTCTCCGGTTGTGGGCACAGTTTTGTTTTTGACCCATAATTTTCCTTTGGGTCTACATTATGCGGAGATATGAATATCAATGGAGAGCTAGAGGCATTAGCTAACTGTTTGCTAAAGTAACTACATTGATTCCGTCAACTAGAAAAATTTTACGACAAATTTTGTTAAGTTATCTTTTTTGGCAAAAAAGGGTGGGCACCCTTCAAAAAAAAAATCGAAAGAATTTCTCGGTTTATTAATTTTAAAGGCATTCAGTGGCAAACATAACAAGATAAAGCTTTTTAAAAAATTATTCAACTTCAGTCAACTTCGATGGCAGAAGCTTCAAACAGATGATGCAAAGTCGATTTCATCATCAGATGATGGAGAGTTCTATTTTTTTAAAGCGTTTGGCCGACGGGTTGCCTTCTTTTTTTACTCTTCTTTGGGGGGTGTGAGGGGTACAACCGGTTACATTTAAGTGCCCACAACCGGAAATCCGACCATTCTCGCCAAGTAAAAAAACTGTAATGCGTCAGATTTTGATATAAGTCGATGTGGCATCCCAAATCACAACGAAAATACTGTAGACATATCGATAACATTCACCTGTTTGAGATTATTCACTTTGATTTATCGCACTTTTAAAACATTGGAAAATTACAATTGCGTTGATTTTTACGGACTTTTTTTAATGTGATCGCAGCAAATGAACAAGCTCGTCCATTGACTTCGAAATTAGCTAGAAAACTGCGTACTGTTAAAATACAAGTACGACAAAAGTCAGATCAGCCATATTTGCATTGCCCACAACCGGAGACTGCCCACAACCGGAGACTCTCCCCTACTATTTATCCCAGCTCCGAGCTTTGCAATGATTTGAAGTTTTTTTCTTAATTTTGTTTATGTTATTAGAGAAATTATTCATGTTGGATTCATAACCCGGTAGAAATTGTATTTTGAATTTGTGTTATAACTACACCGTTTGTTTCTTGGGAATGCAAGGGCTCGCGTTCAGAGGAAATGATGAATCTTATGATTCTAATAATCGAGGTAATTATATCGAACTTTTACTTTTACTTATCGAATCATTTAGAAACATCAAAGGATGGAGCGACATTCAAAACGATTTGATAGCATCTATCACATCTCTAATTAAAAAGCAAATACAAAAGGAAATCGATTCGTCGAATTTTACTGGAATTATTTTAGATGAGACCTTAGACATCACCAGAAAAACTCAGCAGCTCGCGGTAGTTCTACGTTATGTAGATAAATTTGGCAATGTACTAGAGAGATTTATAAAATTTATAGATATTTCTTCCGATCGAAGTGCAGATGGTCTCTTAAAATTTGTAATTTAGTTTTTAAAAAAACATAAAATTAAGGAAAATCTAAATTGACAAAGTTATGATGGTGCTGTGGTAATGTCTGGGATTTATATTCATTGTTTTACATACAAATTAAATTTGATTCTCTCTCAGTTGTGTTGAAAGTAAAATTGTTGAGTGTAAATAATTTTTTTCAAGTTTTAGTGGATTAACGGAAAAGGAGTTTTGCTTTTGATGAAATTGTTAAACGAAAACTACCTTCAACTCCACCAACAAGGTGGAAGTTTAATGAGAGGATAGTTCTAATGTTGAAAAAACACTTAGACGATTTACGTGAGCTATTTAATAAAATAGTAGACGAAGAGGTTGAGAAATGGGAATGTGTGAGACAATAAATAACTCTCGTAGATATCTTCTTTTATTGGAAGAAGATGGGGTGTTTTTAACACTCTTATATTTTTTTTCAGAAATGTTTCCAGAAGTTGACTTATTATTTAGTGTGCTTCAGAAAAAATTAAACAATATTGCACATTCTTTAGAAAGGCTAGACGAGTTTAAGAAAATAATTGAAAAAAATTCAAATAATTTTGATGCATTTTAAAACAAAGCCAACCTAGAAGAAAAGGTCGGAGAGAAAATGCATCTAAGACGGTGTAGATCCCGAATTACAAGTGAAGCAAAAAACTATGTACGAAACCTTATATCTGAAATTACGGTGAAAATCCAGAACGAAATTGAATTTTGGTTTCAAAATTTGCAACAAATAAAGTTCATAAAATTGTTAGACAATAGTAAAGTTCCCGCACGATACGTTTAATTATCTGAGAAAAACTTATTCTCATTTATTTGATTTTAAAATTTTAGAAACAGAGCTTCCTGTTATTTACTTCCTGTTAGCAACTTTCAAAATAGAAAAAAAATATTAATGATATCTTAGATTTTTTAAATAGATCTGAGGATTAAGTTCTGATTTTGCAGAATTCTTCAAATTTTGTAATTTAGTTTTAACTATTCTTGCAACAACAGCAAGCGCGGAGAGGTCATTTTCATCCATGATACTTTTGGAAAGTTTCATTAGAAATAAAATAGGCCAAGTTCGATTTTTTAATCTGGCCCTAATGTACATCGAAAAGCAGTTCTGCAAAGTTTTATGATGTTATTATCGATGATTTTGCAAAATAAAAAAGACGGATCGAATTAAATTATAGAAATTAATTTTTTTTAACTTTATTGTGTTCATAAATATTTAAATAGGAGACGGGATCGGCAAACATGTGGCACTGCATGACGCACGTAGAAGCGGATTATATAGAATCTATTAATGATACTAAAATATATATCTATCTAATCTTTCTACACAAATATTTGACGCTTGGTAAACTAACGTAGGCCTCCAATTCCGTTGGGTCCACCCGCGGCTGCTTGTTAAGCCACTGAATTAAACATCAACATCATTCTCCAATTTGGAATAAAACGCTATGTATGTATATTATACAGATAAAATTGCTTTTTAATTAATTTATTAATAATAATCCGTAATTTGGTTTTTGTTTTATGTACACATTTATTAATTAAGAAATTAATTTTATATTAAATATAATATTCTGTTTTTGTTTTTGTTGTTGTTTTTTGTTTATAAATAATTTTCAATCTAAATTTTTTAATTATGTATATAATTTCATCTTTTTTTTTTGTTTTGTTTTTAATAATTAATTAATATTCATATATAATTAATAATAATAATAATAATAAATAGGACATGTCATTAATTATTTATGTATAATATTATGTTGATTTTAGTTTGTTATATGTATGTATGTATATAATATAATATAGAAAATAAATTTTTGTTTATTTTTAAAATTAAATTAAACTTTTTTTTTTTTATACTTTGAAGGAATATTTAAAATATTTATATATTTAATGTATTGTCAAGAAATTTTTATATAGTTTAATATAATTTATTTTATATAATTTAATAAATACAAATAATTTTTGCTTTGCAGGATAGATTTTTAATTTTATTGTTTTTTTGGAGCGTTAATTTTTTATTTATGTATAAAAAAATATATCATTTAATTAAACTATATATGTAGGTAGTTATGTAATCCATTTATTTTGTTTTTGTTAATTTATAATTTTATAATATAATTAAGTTTGGCTTTCAATTATTTTTTTATTGTTTCGAGTATAACAGCTAAATTATTATTTTTTAAATTAAATTTTAATTAAGGGAAATATTGAGCAATTAATTAATTTATTTATAAATTTGCTAAATTTTTATTTTTTATTCAGGGTGCTTATTGAAATCAACTAGATAATTTGAAAACGATCTTTTTCATTTTTATACTAAATTTTAATTAATATTGTTTAGGAGCCGAAAGTGCAATTATTTAACTAGATTTTCTTTCTGAAAATTATAAAATTATAACTTAAATTTAATGATATGAAGTGTGATTGCGTTTGTAAATGGATTAATGTTTTTAGGTTCCCATTATAGCTTTATTTCAATAGTTGCACATGGTCGCTTACTTGTAACCATTATTTTCAAATTATCTAGCTGTAGGTGAATAATAAATTATTCATCCAGAAGTTGTCACATTTTGAAACTATGGGCCACTCTTTGCAATTTGGAATGTCAGGATATTTATATAGATGTAATTGTTGTTGGCCTGAAAATATATTATTTTATGAACTTTTATATTTGGACCACAAATTTAAGCTTTGGGCACGTACCACACTATTCTATTGAAAACGCCAACAATTTCAACCCGAAATTAACACTACTGATGGTTACGATAAAATAAACCTCATGATTGAGTGTTCGATTAAGAATAATAATCATTCAGAAACCACAAACTCTTCCTGAACTTTAAACGTCTAGTCTCGAAACTCTTAATCTAAACTTCCTGAACTTTGCGATCCACTAAAGAAATTTCAATAATTCCGTAACATCTCTAATAAATAAGGTATTTACCTAAGCCAATGCATCCGAAACCATCGGGAGTGAGATTGACCAGTCCAAAAAATCCATAGCAGAATGAACCGTGCATGGAGAATTTTCCATCTATAGACATAAAAGGATGAAGACATCGAGGCGCTGGATGACATACAAATAGACCATACTTAGAGTATAAAATAAAAATCGGTAAGATCCTCAAATTATTAATTGGCACTGGAGCTAACAAAAATTTTGTTAAATCAAAATTAGCTGAAAAAGTAATTCCCACCAAAGTCAACAAAAAAATTTGCGTCCAGTTTTTAAGACGTATTGGGATCAACAAAACGATATGATTTTTTATTCTACCTGACCAAAAGTGTTCGATGGGATAGTTGAAGATGGTACTAAAAAATCTTAAGTGAATCATATGGAAATCCGAGATAGTCACCTTTGACCAGAATCAAACCGAAAATTCCAGGAAATTTCTCAAAATACAAGGCACTATTTGAAACAGTTAACAACATCGAAGCAATCGATAAAGATGTAAGGGTAGAGATCAAAACAAATTGGCCAACTCTTAAAGGAAGTAATTATTATTCCTAAAGCCCATATAACTCACCAATCTGAAGAGTCGAATTAAAAATTGAATTCCGGAGGCATAAAGAAATAAAGAATATTCATCGATTTCTTCAATGAAGGAAGTTGACAGATTGAAGACTGCATTTGGACTAAGACCATATAATGACCAATATGCCTAAGAATGTTGTCACTACCTTCCAGACGATAGATAATAGACGGCATATTAAAAGAATTTTTTGGAAAAACTTGCTACATCTGTATAAACCATCACCAAGGCATCAGACCCGATTCAAAGAAAGTTTCGGCTATTGGTATTTCTTGCTTGATATTATAGGCGTTTTATCAAAGTCTTCACAAAAGTAGTCAAATCTTTAACTAATCTTACAAGCGGAGTAAATGTCCTAATTAAAGCAAACCAGTCTAACAAATTAGGAATCAAGTTCTGGGGTTCTGGCACCTCAAAGAACTGTTACCATCTACAGAGGATCTAATCTTTCTTGCCTTCGTGAAATCATTTATCTTTGTCCACCGGCGCCTCGGTTATCGCAATTAGCACCGTATTAAATAATTTTGATTAACTTTTTAATATTGGCGGAAACGGAAATGAAACTGAATCTAAAAAAATTTGTTAACAACATAATTCAGATGTTGGTTTTAATGATTTTTTAATTTATTTGATGTTACTATTTCCGAAAGATTGTAGGAGAACTTAATCCAGTTTCGAACTGATGAGCTTATTATTTTTTGAAAAAAATTAATCCATTCATCAGGCCGCAGCGACTGGACTGATTGTACCACAATTTACATTCTATATACAGAATGTACTGTGTCGGCTGTACTAGCGAATTATACTAATACAGCTAAACTCTCTATCGGTTGCATATTAGAAATTATACGAATTAATTAATTAATTAATTCAAAATTAGAGTAAAAATTGTTAATTGGGTTTTAATGATTGTTCGAAAATTAAATTTTTAATAACTTTAGAGGTAGATGATACAAAAATTAAATTTGAAATTGATGGTGGATGAAAATTTTAAAAATAAATATTTTGATCATAAAGAAATTTCAAATTCAGAGTTAAATTTATTTAGTTACTGCAATCCCCTACTAGGCCTACTTGCAGCTTGTAATTGTATCCGAAGAGCGCGAAGTCTAAACATTAAATAGCCAAAAGGGGCTCTACACCTGCATACGGTTAATATATGAGATTCCGTCTGCACTTATGCGATATGGAAACGCCATATATACATATTTTACAGGCTTTTCGTAGTGTCAAAATATTTTTAGACGATATTAAGATTACGAGACCAAATGCTGATTCTCATCTTGAAAATTAAACTATTAAAATATGAGAAAAATTTGGATAAGTATGAATTTTTCACAGAATATTCAATACTGGTAGATACATTCGGAACTCACAAAATGAGAGTGAAGACCATTCCTCAAAATAAGGATCGATTGATAAATTATTGCGGATGATCCTTTAAAGATTTAAGTGCATGGCTGTACTCGGTTAATAACTTGCTGAAGAATGGCATTAAATTCGTTTGGAATAAAGATTGTCAAACATTTTTTAGAGATGCATTTTTTGGTTTATTACGATCCAAATTTGTTTTACTTTTGGCAGCAGATGCTTCAGTTTTTAGGGTTGGCGCTGTTCTCAGTCAAAGAGGTATCAATGAAAGGTACCTAAGATTTTAAGAACCTTCGGAAACCGTTTAATACATTTGGTATACCATCCGTTTTTGTTTCCGACCATGGTACTCAGTTTACAGCACAGGAATTCCAACATTTCTTGAAAATGAATGGAATTAGGCTTAGAATGGAAACACCATACCATCCCTCTATAAATGGATAAATTAAATTGCGAGAACCGACTATACTCATTTTCAATGGACAAAATCGATCTAGAATCGTTTGACGTTATTTCGCATTATTATATTACCGACCAAAGGTACATTGAGCTTTTCAAGATTTTAATTGACATTCCCTAGTTTTGAAGCATATACTAGAGGTTTGTTTGCTACAACAGTATAACATTATTTGAGAGAGAGTTTGTATATTTTTAGATACTGGTTTTGCAATCCAATCCAACCTTTTGTACTTCAACTTCAATCTTTCATCAAAATTTGATGAATTTGATTTATAAAAGGTTGAAATTGAAGTGCAAAAGGTTGAATTTGGACTGGAAAGCCTGTGGTATTCGAGAAGATTCGAAATTCGAGGTTTTGAAATTTTTGGAATAATTTAGATATTTGGGTTTGATTTGCATAGCGTTAAGATGCTTGGCATCTAATTTAATCGGAATTATCAACATTATTCAATATTTTCGAAACATTCCAGTTTTTACTTCGGAATTGCTTAGCATACCGATTTTAAAGAATTATTTTAGATATTTAAGTTTATTCGAGATTTTCGAGGTAATTCGAGTTTTTTTTAAGAGTATCGCGAGTATTCTAGAACTAGATTGTTCGAGCTTTTCGAAATTATTCGAGTCAATTTGAGTTTACGATATATTCTAGGATTTTTCGAAGTTTTTAAGTTTATTCGGATTTTTGTATTCTTCGGTCATATTTGGGATTTGTTTATTATTCGTGATTTCCGATAGCATTCGAGTTTAGCTTGGAGTTGAATTTCGGGTAAGCCCTCAGTTAAAGTATCTTATAGAGAGGAGATTCTCCTAATTTTGGATTTTTAAGTTTATCTAAATTTCCAGTTTTAAATATCGTTGAGTAGCGTGACAACAAAGTTATTTGAATTTACCGTTACTTGTATATTTTCAAGAATATTCCAGGTTTTGCGAAGACGACACACTATTTTTTAGATAACTCGAGATTTTTAGTGATTTTTTGTTTTTCAAGATCATTATAGGATTTTACGTTTATTCGTGTTTTCTGGAATATCGGAATTTTTTGTGAATCTCGAGATTATTCTAGAATTTCAACATTAAACGAGCTTTATGAGATTTCTCGTTTTTCTCGATATTTCTCGAACTTTGCAAGGAGTTTTGCAGAAGAGATACAGTTATGCAGTGTAGATAAATTTGGAGAATACCGTGTTACAACGATGACTTTTTTCTAGAATATTAGAGAATTTCCAAGGGTTTTTTGGGAAAGGAAATATGAAAGGGATATCTAGAAGTGGTTTTAGATGTTGCATATGTGATGAGAAAAGGCACATTCCAAAATGTTAGGAAAAATCATCGCCAGATGCTGAAAAATACAATGATTCGAATGCCAAATAACCCCTTTAAAGACTGGTGCTTTAAATGTATTTATCACGTATAGCTTAAAAAAACAAGAATGGTGCAGAGGTGCTTTTCAGCACATGTCACCGTACGCTGATTTGTTTAGTAACGGAAAACACCAATGTTTCTGAAATAATCACTGCAAATGCTGAAAAATTCCTCTTTCGAGCGCTGGAGTGAGATATATGTATCTGTAACGCTGCTCAAAAACCTACTACTAAATAAACTAATGGGTTTGAGTTAGCCATTTGCGAATATTTGGTAGTAAAGCTAAGATGAATGTTCCAAAAGAAGACGTCACTCGATAACAACAACCCAAATGATTTACATTAAAAGTGATTCCGATATAATGAAAATTTATAAATCGAAGTTACCAAGTGTTGAAGCAGCGAATATCGAATATAACGACACTTACACCAATGTTGGCGACACGTCGAATACAACATAGGAAGATGATAATCCGTTGTTTCAAATAAGTGCCGGGTTGGAACATCCAGAGGAAATAAAACGTTCTCACCGAAAACTAAAGTATGTAGTAACTATGTGTACGAGTATATGGCATTCGGTGAAATATTATCAGATGGTCTAATCCATAAAATGTTAGCGATGCTACGACGCGTAATGATTCTGAAGAAATGGGAATCAGCAATGATCGAGGAGATCAGTTCATTAAAGGAAAACGAGACATGGGATCTAGTGCAACTTCCCCCAGAGAGAAAACCGGTCAATACTAAATGGGTTTTTAAATTAAACAGGGATTCTTCAGGTCACATCAGGTGATAAAAGAGTGTTCGCAAAAATATGGTGTGGATTACAATGAGACCCGTTGTATGTTACTCGTCGATTCGAGATCTTGTTGCTCTAAATGGATGCTGTTTTGCTTTCTGGACCCAGAAATTGGATGAGAAATTGCTCTAAAACGATCAGATCTCTGAATTTATTATGAGTATGGTCCTTTGATTATGCTCGATGAGTATGTAGATGATATTGGACAGCAGTAATGTGTAGAATGCGAAGTATCAAAGGAATACAGCATGTGAAATTGCGTTTCACTAAAACGACGCCAAATTCCGTAATGTAGATTCGGCATCAGAAGTAGATAATGTAAAGGGAGGTCTTGCACTGGTTATTTATTTAAATTATCAGGTGCTGCAGGAATTGATTGTGCCCATCTATTGCGACAATCAAGAGAATCATAACAATAGCTAAAAGAAATTAAAAAAACAATGAAAGCTACCACTATCGCCTGACAGAATATTGAATTAACTAATTATAACCATTTATCTTCATTCACAATAAGTTGTTTCCAATATCTTTTAGCTTGCGTTGCGCTTCTGATTTGAGACCACCCTTGCCCCAGTCATTTCCTATACAGTTAATCCATTTCAATCCGTCCACGAAAATAACTCTTCAGGAAAGCCCAATCCGAAAAAGTCTTAAAAAAAGTTGTATGGTTCATTGGGGGGATTGATTAATGACCTTGATCTTGAAGTATATTATGATCAAGGTCAATTAGAGAACAGGTCAGTTTTTTTTAAGTAGGAACACTTATTTTTTACTCCTGAAATAGAAAGAGTGCAACATTTTACGTCCGAATATGTATTTACCATGACCTCCCAAGGTCAAAATTCAAGCTAAATGTTACTGGGAAAAGCATTGCTCCTTCTAAATTTACAATTTCATTTAACAAAACATTCGGCAAAACTCCCTTTTATTTGAATGCGTTTCACAAAATAAGTCGTCATATATGATGGTTTGCAACCGTCAAATTAGGTCAAGGATTGATTTAACTGTGCCAAGAGATTCTAAAGGGAGGGAAGATATGTCAGATTCCATAAAAGTTAGAGAATTTCAGTTAGGTGACAGAGTAGCGGTGCGGGAATATCTTGAAAGGGATATTAAATGGCGTTTCGAATTGATTTTGAATCGATTGGGGAAATTGCATTATAGCATTAAGCTTGACGATGGGCGACTCTGGACGCGTCATATACATAGATCAAATGCGTAAAATAGACCCTGGTGTTTAAGATATTGGAGTGGGTCTCGATAATGACTTGGATAGGTATTCAAATACTGATAAACAGGGGAATAGAGAAATGAGTAGTGAAGTTTCCGGCCCGAGTGATATTGCAGGGGTACCATCACAGAGGATAAGTGATAAGGATGCTCCTATTACGACACAAGTTGCAATTTTACTACCACCGAGTAAACATTTAAAATAATTTACTTATTACTTGTGTGAAAAGTTGAATCAGCAGTTTCAAATTTTTTTAAAAAAAATATTGTGATGTTCAAGTCTCCGCCTCAAGTTAAAAAGGCTGGGCTAAATCAGCAGACAGCGATGTCCGCAAGTGATTTGTCACTGAACGTTATGATTTCAATTATTAATAAAAGTGGAAATGTGCAGCATAGTCCAAAGCGACAACAAATTTTAAATGCTTAAAAAATTGCTTTAGCAGGCAATTTAAATCAAAATGACCTAGAAATTAATTTAAATAACTTTGGTGTATTGAACCATAAAGAAAATAAAAGTGCATCGTCGACAAATATTGACGATAATATAAACAATGAAAGTGCATTGACAACAAATGAAAATAAAATAAACAGTGATGTAGGTCAGTGTTTAGTGCAAACGGGAATTGACCGGTATATTACTGTCCGATCAAAGCGAAGGGGAAGCCCTAGATCAGCGACAATTGCAAGCGCGAACAAATTCACTAAGTTATCTACCGTTGAATTAACACATGGCAATAGGTATTCTTGCTTGGTTGTTGAAGATCCGCCGCCCGAAAAAACTCCAAAAAGTGAGAAGCCGCCACCAATCTATTTGAGGGAAGAATCAAATAGAGAACTTGCAAAAACGATCGACTTTATTACGGAAGGTGCATTTTATATTTCCGTTATCAAAAGAGGAGATATAAAAGAAACAAAAATTCAACCGCTCAATATTGATGCTTACAGAACGTTATTCAAGCATTTTGATCAAGTTGGTAAACATTACTACATGTACCAACTAAAGAGCCAAAAAGGATTAGTTGTAGTATTGAAAGGAATAGAGAGCTACGTAGATGCAAACGAAATACAAGCTGCTCTCGCTGAGAAAGGTTTCCAATGCAAATCTATTACCAATATTATTAATCGGAAGAAGGAGCCGCAGCCATTGTTCCGCCTGGAATTAGAACCAGACAATAATAAAAAGATCAAAGGCAAACATGCAATATATGACCTAAAATATCTACTGCCCTTCTGTGCAGTTTTGTTTGCAGCAGCAAACAAAATCACCGTTATTGAAATGGAAATTAAATCGAGCTATCAAGGTCTTAAGATTTGCTTTGCGAGAAGAAGCAAACCAGAGCGTCCAGTACTATTTAAGTGATCTCTCGGCAACCGAGAGGACAGATTACTCTTTGTGGAAGGCAACAAAAAATTTAAAAAGGCCAACAAATTCGAATCCACCGATTAGACTACTAACTGGAAATTGGACGAGAAGTGATGAAGAAAGAGCCAATGCTTTTGCTGATCATCTAGCAACAGTATTCGCACCACACGAAGAAGATAATAATTTCGTGCTACCCCAGCAAATGGATGATGGTTTATCCTACAAACCTATAAAGTATAATTGGAAGAAAGTTAAGAATACAATTAAAAATTGCATAAGCCTGGACCCATTACTGGAAAAATGATAAGGGAATTGCCAGACAAATGCATAAAACCAATAACATTCATATTCATCGCGATCATGCGAACCAGTTATATTCATCAAAAATGGAAAATATCCTTGATCACAATGATACATAAGCCTGGAAAAAATGAAACGCAGATCTCATCATATCGTCCAATAAGCATGCCGCCCACAATATGAAAGCTATTTGAAAAAATGTTACTAACAAAATTGAAACCAATATTAGAAGAAGGGCGCGTTATACCAGACCATCAATTTTGGTTCCGAAGCCAACATGGTACCACAGAGCAAATTCACAGAATTGTAAACGCAATCAAAATCATCTTCGAGGAAAAGAAATATTGTTCTGCTGCTTTCTTGGATAAAGCACAAGCATTTGATAAAGTTTGGCACGATGGACTAATATACAAAATTAAAGAGCTTCTACCGAAGAAATTTCACTCAATTTTGGGAAACTACCTTATTCAAAGGCAATATATGGTCAAACAAAATGGCGCAACTACTTGCTTAAATGATATTAATGCCGGTGTCCCGCAAGACAGCGTTCTAGGGCCAATATTATACTTGTTGTACACAGCCGATTTACCTGTAACCAACAAAGTAACAATATCAACATTTGCCGATGATACGCCATACGGCCATCCTGGTGTCACACAATAATCCCGAAATTGCCTCAAAGGAGTTATAGAATCACTTAAACAAAATCGCGGACTGGCTAAAGACATGGCAAATAAAAGTGAACGAAAACAAATCAACTTACATCACATTCACGCTGAACAAACGCACCTGCCCACCAGTGAAATTAAAGAATAAAAATATTCCTCAACAAGCGATGGTCAAATACTTAAGTTTGCACCTGGATAGAAGGTTAACGTGGAAAAATCATATTGAAACAAAGCGCAACCAAATAAAAATTACATTTTCCAAAATGTATTGGCTTTATTGGTAAAGTTTTACTGTAGAAAGCGATAATCAAACCCAAATGGACATATGGTATTCAGTTATGGAAATCCACCAGCGCTTCAAACAGAGAGCTCCTGCAACGAACTCAAGCGAAAATACTTCGAAGTATTACTAATGCTCCGTATGGTACATTCGAAATAGTAATATACATGACGACCTTGGGATTAAAACCATTAAAGAAACAATTAAAGAATTCAGTTCTAAATATTATTCAAAACTAGAAGCGCATCCCAACGAATTGGCCAGGGATATATTAAAACAGCCACGATTTAGGCGACTGAAAAGAACAGATCTACTCGGACTGATGAACCTGTGAACCTGTAAATTTATTAAATGTTGATATTGTACTTATAAGTATAATCTAAATTAATTAAATTGTGAGCACTAACAATAAGTATTAAAATTGACAAATCACCGGCTCAGACAAAAATAAAACATCCGGCAATTAGAAGGTCGGATAGAGTGCATATAGAGCACCAATTAAACTCGATTTATAATTTTTGACTTACAGATAATGAATTTAATATACGATAATAAAAAAAGGGATTTATTTACAAAATATAAAGGGCTGAAACCTCACGAGGTGATCAGAACTTCGGTCTTTGGTATGTACATGCATCCAATTTAACACGAAAAATCGCATTCTAGAACTTTATACAGAAAGTAGTATACTAAATTATACTGATATTTCTAACCGTGTAACTGACCATATTCCAGAACTATATTTAAAAATCATTTTAGAACCCCATTTACAACGCAAATGTCAAATTTCATAATATTCGGGTAAGGAATAACCAAGTTCCATCATACTTGGCCATATTCCAGAACCTCATCCAAAAATCATTTTAGAATCCCATTTCCAACTCACATATCCAATTTCATCATAATCGGTTATGAAATAGTCAAGTTCCATCCTACTTGGCCATATTCCAGAACTTCACCCAAAAATCATTTTAGATTCCCATTTCCGAAACACAAGTTAAATTTCATAATAATCGGGTGATAAATAGGCAAGTTCCATCATATAAAAAATTTGTTAACTACTCACTAGGTACATCCTAATCCAACCCCAAATCAACTTCAACTCAACCCGCAAATTGACCCCTAGCTTAACCTTCAAATCAATTCCGTACAATTTATTTAAGAGATTATATAAAATATAATAAATAGAAAGACTAAAAACCATTAACTTTATATGTAATTGGACAATCAAAGTTCAATCAATATGATTGGAGATGAAACGGCACACAAAAGGACAAAACACATAGATGTGCATTATCATTTTATTAAGAGTCTATTGGGAAAGGAGTTCAGTATTGAATACGTGCAGACTTAACAACAACTATCGGACATCTTTACGAAATCATTGGCTGGATGTCAATTTAAATTCATAAGGGATAACATAAATCTGAAACAGGAGGAAGTATTGAAATATAGTGTTTGAGCCATATGTTCTTGGGTTTATTTGGTTGCTATGTGTGTATAGGGTGAATCTATACATAGGTGTGTGAAGTTTCTTCATTCGAAGAAAAATACTCATGTAGAAAAGAAGCAAATTAATACATTAGTTAATACAATTAAAATTTTTACTTTTCCCACCATAACGAAGTATTGTAATCGCGAAAAAAATTTTGTGCCAGATTTTCACATTTCTCGACGAATTAGGTTACCAGGACCCCGAGACACCGATCAGAAAAATGTCGTGTCCGTCCTTCCCATTCTCTCAAATATTGATAGTTTTGGTCGAAATTTTGCACAAAGATAGATTTTAGTAATACGCAGTTTGTGTTATCTTATAGGTCCATTCGAGTATAGAATAGAGGGATTTGCAGTGGCAGAGAAAACTTACAAACAGATTTTCTCAAAAACGGGACTGACGATTTTTTTGTTATGTTGATGATAAATTAGACAATTCATCATCTACTTGTTCAAGTTGTTCACAAAATTTAAAGTCGATTGAAGCATTGCGTGGGGTTGTTGAGTTATTCAATAGGTATGTTTTGTATAAGTAAACCTTTATATAATATAGTCGTATAATACGACCTTTATGTATGTACATGAAATATACTTTACTGTTGGTTATCAACCCTTTGTGTATCACAATGCTGGGATATTAATGAAAGGTATGGAGATACGGTCAACCATGACAATACAATACTGTTTATCCTGCAGTGGAATAACTTTTGCTTGATAGAAGAATTGAAAGAGAAGCCGGAAAATATAAAGAAAGCGCACGTTGAACAGGGTTTGGACACCGATGGTTTGAGGTTATATAACCAAATGGTTGAAGCGTTTATTCCTGAGCAAAAACAGTCGATCGACAAAGTAATAAAGGGAATTAAAAATAAATTTTCTATGAAAACAACAACTAGATTTAATTGTTTCATATTTAATGGACTATCGCAGAAGGAAAATGAAAGCATAGACCATTGAGCAAAGGGTGCAAGTACGGGAACCTTGAGAGCAAGATGACATGCAATCAATTCATTTTTGTATTGCAGAATACAGAGTTAAGAAATCTGCTAATGAAAAATGAAGACGAGGAGTTGACATTATCAAAGGCAGTGGGAATAGCGAAAATTGATGTTCTACATAAATTATCATACAGTTAAATAAAATGAGGCAAACGCTAACTGTGGAGGAGAACATAAACCGAATAAATGATGCAAAATTAATAGTATGAAAATTTTGTGCCAGAACACATCAATTTGGTAAAAAGAAATGCCCAGCATATGGAAAAAAGTGTTTTAAATGCAACAAACAGAATCATTTTTCAAGTTGTTATTCAGTTATGGAGTCGGATAGAGGGTTGAGCGACAGAAAATCCAAAATGGGGACAAATAAGTAGCCGGTCAACCAAATGGAACACGGAACCGCCGCATCAAGTGATGACGACTCGTATGCTGAAATACAAATGGTTAGGACAATAGGAAGAACTGGAAAACATGATGTGTTGAAAGGGAAGTTACTATTAGAGGATGAAAGAGGGAAGTGCTAACGTGTTGGGACACTGGAGCCTCATGTTGTGTGATAGGAATCGACAACCTATTAAAAATCAAGAAGAACCCGACAATAACTGCGAGCAACATAAAATTGAAAACATTTACAAGAGCAGTACAATAAGTTCGATTGGTGAAACTAAAATAAAATGCTCAAGAAATCACGAGATAAAGAAAATAATATTCCAAGTAGATAAAGTAGATAAAGTTGGAACAATTAATTGAGGAGTACCATGATGTGTTCGAAGGGAATGGGCGAATGCATGATGTAATGAAACTCAACATAGATACCTCAGTAACCCCTATTCAAGAACCACCAAGAAGGATACCATTATCTGTACGAGATCTGTTGAAAGAAGAGTTAGACAATTTAGAAGCTAGAGGGATAGTGGAAAAGGTAACACATCACACAGAGTGGATTTCAAACATTGTTATAAGAAAGAATAAAGATAATAAAATTCGAATATGTCTTGATCCACAAAATCCAAATCGCGTTATATACCGTATGAAATATCAAATGCCGACAATAGATGAGTTGTTACCGGAGCTTAACAAAGCGAAAGTGTTCACGTTAGTTGACGTGAAAAATGGTTACTGGCAAGTACCATTACACAACGATTTTTGGACTCCATTCAATAGATATCACTTCAGAGTACTACCATTTGATATAAATACAGCAGCAGTAGTGTACTAGCACAGGCAATATGAAATTGTGAAAGGGTTAGTTGGAGTAGAAACCATAGCAAAAAAAAGAAAGAGTTGCAAATTAACAAATTCCTGAGAAGTGTAGAGAAAATCAATCCAATGAGTAAAGAGGAAATTGACGATAAACAAATACAGGAAATTCGAGAAGAAACCCAAAAAGATTCAGTTCTAAAAATAGTTGTAGTGAAAGTATGAAATGATTGGAAGAGAAATTTAGACGACAACGAAGTAAGAGTTTATCAATCAGTGAAAAAAGAGCTTCTAGTTAAATCCGGTATCTTGCTAAAGGGTGACAGGTTTCTCACACTGGGATACAATCATGCATTGAAAAGTCTCGTTGTACAATTTTCGGGCCAGGAATAACTGCTGGCATTAAGCAAAAAATAAAATACTGTTTAATTTGTGCCAGTCACAGAGAGTCACAACAGAAATTGCCCATGTTGACTCAAGAGATTCCAGTTTCATTCACTATTCTGATTTCTTTGAAATCAATTTTTTGAAAACAACCACATCTGATGACGTCATACTTGCCTGCAAAATAAAAATTCGTCACTGATGGTGCACACAATTTCAACAATAAAAAGTTACTCGAATTTGCCGAAACCTACTTCACATATGCAGCGCACAAGAGAACTAATTTATGTGTTCACAAGTGGCATCGCATTTTGGGTCATCGTGACATTAATGTGGTCAGGCGTCTAACCAATGACAATTTAGTCACCGGTGTGTGTTTTGAGGCGTGTAATTGCAGCGACGACTGTGAAATTTGTACACAAGGGAAAATGACTAGGTTGCCTTTTCCAAAAACGTCATTGACATCAACGAATGCTGTGATGGATCTAGTACACACTGATTTATATGGGCCGATGCCAGCTAAGTCACATGGTGGAATGCGCTACATTCTAACGTTCATAGACGATTTTTCGCAATACACGGTAATTTATTTGCTGAAGGAAAAATCGCAATATTTCATGAAGCTTAAGGAATTCAGTCAAATGGCGCGAATATGTTTTCAATGACCATAAAAGTTATTCGCTCAGACCGCGGAACAGAATATAAAAACAAACAGGTCATTGAATACTTAAAGGGCATCGGGACTAAAGTAGAATACACGGCCGCATATTCACCAGAACAAAATGGAGTAGCGGAGCGCAAGAACCGAGCGCTAATCGAGTAGGTTCGATGTATGATGATTGAGGCTAAATGGGACCATTCGTTCTGGGCGGAAGCAGTTACAACGGCTAATTTCATGCAGAACCGTTTGCCAACAAAAGGAGCTCCGAAGACACCACTAGAAATTTGGTCGGGTACATTACCAATTTTGAAAAGTTTTAAAATCTTCGGGAAAAATGTTTTGTGCATATCCCTAAGGAGAAACGAAGAAAATTGGACATAAAGGCACGTGGAGGCACGTTTTTTGGATTACGACGAAAATTCAAAGGCGTATCGATGTTTCGATGTAAAGACGAACAAGTTAATTTTAAGCCGCAATGTTCGTTTCTTGGAAGGGGAAGATAATACCGTAACTGTCGAAATAAAACCACAAGTTCACAATACCACTAATGAAAGTGAACAAATAGTGAAGACACCGACGCTGTGTCAGGTCAAGAACATATCAAGCGAAATAATGAGGGCCGCGAAAAAGGAATTGTTTCAATCCCAATTGCCAAAAACCCAGTTAGATGCTCGGAACGAGAAACTAAAGGGGTGAAATCAAAACGATTAATCGAGGAGATCGGAAATATTAATTCAATAATTACTGAGCCAAAAACACTGGCAGACGTAGGAGACCGCAAAAAAGGATCCATGGTTTGCGGCTATGCATAATGAAATGAAATCACATGCAGAAAATGGCACCTAGGAAATAGTTGAATTACCAAGTAATCGAAAATTTGCTAGAGTGCTTCAGTTGCTAAGCAAACAACTTTTAGAACGTTGTTGACGGTGGCAGGCAGAGAGTAAATGCAGGTCATCCATTTGGATGCAAAAACGGCTTTCTTAAACAGCAAACTGGAGGAGGAAATCTACATGAAGCAGCCGCCATGTTTCGAAATGGATGATAAAAGCATGGTATGTCGATTAAAAAGGAGCTTGTATGGACTGAAGCAGTCGGCACGCACCTGGAATATGTCATTAAACAAGGTAATCGTTGACGTAGGATTTTATCGCAGTGAAGCAGACCCATGCTTATACTATCAGCAAATCGGCAATGGGCGGTGTTATATATTAATCTACGTTGATGACATCGTGGTGGCTTGTAGTGACAGCAACGCGATCAAACGGGTTGAGGAAATTCTGAACGTCGAATTCAAAGTTGATAGTTTGGGCAAAATAAAGACGTACATTGGAATAGAGGTCGACCAGGGACATTATTGGAATATTTAACATAAGTCAGAAATCATACATCAATCAAGTAGTGAATCGATTCAATTTAGAAGGTGCAAAAATATCTAAATATCCGTTGAAGCCGGAATATCAGAAGGATTCATTGTCTGATCTGCTGCCAAATAACGCGGAATATCAACAACTGATTGGCAGCTTGCTGTATGTATCAATAAACACTCGGCCAGATGTTGCAGCAAGTGTGGCGATACTCGCACAAAAGACAAATTGTCCGAATGAAGAAGATTGTACAGAGCTGAAGCGAGTTGTACGTTATCTAAAGGGTACAAACGATTTAAAGTTACGCATGGGAGATGTTAAATGCGAGAACATATTTTTTGTGTATGCCGATGCCAGCTGGGCCGAAGATCGATGTGATCGAAAATCAAACAGCGGTTATTAATTCAAGTGATTTGGAGCAACGATAAGTTGGATTTGCAAAAAGCAATCATGCGTTTCACTATCGTCAACAGAAGCCGAGTTTGTTGCATTGTCCGGAGCATGTAAGGAGGCGATTTGGCTGCGAATGTTGTTGAATGATTTTAATGTCAACATAAACAACTCGACTTTGATATACGAAGACAATCAAAGCTGCTTAGCACTGATCAACCAAGAAGGTTTCTTTAGCCGATCTAAGCACATCGACACTAGGCGACATTTTATTAAGGATCACATCGAAAAGCAAACGATTCGATGTGAGTATTGTCCTACCAACGAGATGCTGGCAGATATGTGCATTAAGCCGCTGGGCACAAATCGGTTACAATCACTTCGAAAAGACAGCGGGTTGTTTTAATTTCATTTATTATTTAAGGAAAGAGGAAGCAGTTGTTATAAAGTAAAAATTGAGGAGGAGTGTTGGATGTTGGAACTCAAAGTCAACTCTAAACGCAATCATCATAAATTTGGATTTTTGACTTTTCGTGGCCATCTTGTTTATCAATCAATTTTCTTGCTTACTTCCGTTCCGTCATATGTAAAAGTAACTCTAACACGAGTAATAAAGTATCGAGTACCAGTTGGGTATCGTTACAAAAGTATCGTGTACGTACAAAAGTACTTGGTATCGTAATCAAAGTATCGATACTATAAAGTCTCGATGCTTTTTGCGGATCCCTAAATACACCTTGAAAATTCCAACAATTGTTCCCCAGGCGTCTTTAAGATAAAATGAATAGATTAGCGTGTGATATGGAATTAAAATTTCTAAATTTACCTAAAATACTTGCTGGTGGCAAATAATATCGTCAACATTTAAAAATAATTATATCTAGTGAGCTTTTAAATATAGCAAGATATTCCCGTTTCTATGCCATTAACATTTCGGTGACATTTTTAATTGACATTTTATGATATTCTAATGTTTGAAATTTCAACGACATGTTGATTGAAACATTATTTGTGAATTGCTTTCATAAAATCGCCTTTAAAGGTATTATTTCTGAGTAATAAATTCTCTTGGTATTCAAAGTCGTATATATAACTTCTAATAGCAAATTACTATGGGACGCTTTAAAATATCATAATATCACGCCATTAGGGTGGAGAAGGTTTAGGAGAGCTGGGAGATACATAAACTGAAATGCTATATGACAAGAAGGTGGGATTTGGTAACAAATGATAATTAACGTTAATTCTGATTTTGAATTGTTTGTGTTTTATTATTTTGTATTTTCGAATGGTCCACAGCGATGCTCCGTCCAGACTGAACCACTGCCTAAAGCATTATATCGACCAATTCTCACGTTGCTCACATAATATTGTGATCTGAACAAATGGCACAAATTTTCAGAAAATAAAATTTTGAACATTGTGGATGCTTTCTGATTGGAGTAAATTAAATTCTTAAGGATTTTCAGTAGTATACTAGAGATGTATAACTGATCTAATTATTAAAGGTCGAAGATGAACAATTACGAATGCGACTTTGCTGCTCAACATGTGTCAGTTCGAAATAATCTAACTATATTTGTGAGTCTGTGATTTGGTGGTGTTAGGGTAGAAGATTTTTATTGTCGTAACCATTTGTCATATTGGGGAAGGTCTTCAAATTTAAGAAAAGCCGTGACATATTTTAAGGACCTTGCCTGCCCAAAATAACGGGAAATGTTTATAAAATATAAATGGTTGCGGTTTGGTGATCTTTAACGGATGCTTTATGGGAATAGCGTCGTCCGAGGAGTCGGATGGGCCCAATTTGTTTCTTTTATTGTGAATCTATTTTAATTATATAAAACAACATAATTAATTTTAAGAATTAAGGAGTATAGAGCGACGTATTGAAATAGTCAACTTCCAATTTTAGTGGACGCAGGCGACGTGATAAATACATTTTTCAGGTTGAAATAAAAAATTAAGGATAAAAAATTTAATTTTTTTATGTTTTGTTAATTATTAGTCCTACTGGCAGCGGTGAATATAAGTAATTAATGTTAAACAAATTTGAGAATATTAAATAAATCAACACACTACTAAAAATATAGCTCAATGATCACCCCCCAAAAAATTATGGTGATAACAAAAATTTAAATAAAAAAAATTAATTAATCAATTAATTAATACTTTTGTTTGTATTTTGTTAATCTATATAGGTTTCTTTTTTTTTAATAAATTTAACGACGATAACAATTATATAACATCAAATTACTAAGTTCATTTTGTTTTTTTGCTTGTCTGTATTAATAATTAATAATATAATAATTAATAAATATCTATATTTATAATAATAATGTATATAAATAAAATGTTTTTTTATTAATTTAAATTTTAGAAATATTAAAAAAAAAAAATTTAAACTAAAAAAAATTCAGTCAAGTTTTAATTTTTTATTACAAGTTTATTAATTTAATTAAAAATTATTTATTATGTAGAAAAAATGAGTTCAAAAATATTTAATTTTTTATTAGTTTTTCTTTTTTTGTCAACACTAATTAATAATGATAATAAAAATATTAAAATTAATTAAATTAATTAGAAGAATTAATAAATGCAATTTTAGTATATTTTTAATTTCTAAATAAATAATAAATAAATAAAATTAGAAAAAAAAAATATCAGTCGAGTACTAGGGAGGTGTGCTGCGGTTTTTTAGGTGAATATTATTATTAGAGTTTTTTTTTTTGGAAGCATGGCCTAATTTGAAACCGTCTTGAATTTTTATTTGTTTTTTTTTTTTATTATTAATAATTAATAATAAATAAATTATATAGTTTAAAAGAACAAAAATAAAAAATACCTGAGTATAAATTTATATTATAAATATGTATATAGAATCACCTCGAAGCCCGTTTGATGATCCTCGACGATAATAAATTCTTGCTACATAAAAATATTACATTATTTGTCTTTTATACGTGATTCGTATGTATGTGTCATCTTCATCATCTGTGAATATATTCTAAACTTTTCTAAATTTTTTAATAATAAAATGTTTAACATTGATAAAAGGCAGATTTTGAATATTGTTTTTATTTTATTATTTATTTATAATATTTTTAAAGAAAGGATATAATAATAATTAATAATTATTCAATTACTAATGAATATATATATTATATAATAAATATTATCAACATGAACGATAAACTGAATATAAAGTTTTGTTGTTGTTTTAATTAAATTTGTAAAAAGGTCATTAGTAAAAAGGCTTTGTTTGATTGGAATGTTATTTCCTTCCAGTTAATATGACCTGTTCAATATATGATAACGACTAGGTATTTAATAAAAGTTTTATTTTATTAAGATATATGTTATGTTGTACATAGATTTATTTCATAGAATTTACGGGAGTTATGTGTTATGTAATTGACTTTGTGGTAAATCGTAAATTATAATGTAATGTAGAATGTCCTGTTTGTCAGCGCGCGCACCCTCCAATAAAACTGATTGTCTGAATGGTTGTCGAATGTCTTTCTGTTTTTTTTTTTTTTGGCGTATATAATTCTATGAAATAGATATCATTTATTGTTGAAGTAACATTCAATTTTGATAATTTAATAAACATTTACATAAAATTTATAATTTTGTGTCAATGTTTACTAAATTATGCCTCATATATTACAGGGATGAATGCCCCCTTTAGAAATTCTACACGTTTGTCTCATATACAATTCATTTGTTAAATAACTGACTAAAAATACTACCTAAATATTTTTTTTTTGTGTTATCATAACAATTAATTAATTAATAATACAATAATAATACTTACACAATGAGAACATAAATATTTATGGTAAGTAAGTTTAAATTAGAAATACTATTGTGTCTCTTATTATTATTATTATTTGTTTTGTTTAAATATCTTATACAATATTAACAGCTTTTAATACATAAAAAAAAAAATAAAAATAAATTATTAAATTAATTAATTACTGTAATATGTAATACAAAAAATAATAAACATGTGTTAAATAAAATTAAGATTAAATTAATTAATTTGCGAAAGCTCAATTAATGGTTTTGTTTCGGTCGAATTTAGCAAATTTTACATAGTTCGGAGCAGCAATTGAAACAAACCAAATCTTAAATTTGAACTTCCAGAGGCAAATATCAAAAATATATAACTTCTTCTTCTTGATTTTTCTCTTTATCGTCGTTGCGAGATCTACCACCACCGCTTGGTATACCACCACTAGCTGGTGTCGACGATGATGGTGACATTGATAAAGTTGTTGTGGATCCCGTTATTGATGTAATTGGTAACTGGCCGTGTACAGAAAGACTACGCTGTTGATAAGTTGGTGAGGGTGATGTTTGTCCAATACTTTGCCTATCGGGCGCCGATGGAAATCGATATCTTTCGGGAATTTTTGGATAAGTATTGGTTCTGAAAAATAAAAAATAAACGAAAATTTAGTTAGTTTCGATTGTAAATCGGTTCGATTCAAAAATTTATTTTCACAAATCTATTGTATATATAAATTATAAACAGTCAGATCATTTAGGAACGCATCGGTTGTAGTGTCATGAACGCACCTATGCCTGTATAAAAAAGAATGGTAAAAGGTAGATAGGGTAGAGCAAAAAGTTGACAGTAAGAGACGTGCGATTAACGAAAAAACCCAAACAAAAAAAGAAAACCACATAAAATTATGTAACTTTAATTTTTTTAGAGGGTAAGTTACATTTGGCCCCCAGCATCGTTCACATTGGCGGGGCAGATAGGTGCTATTCAGGACACTGTTACAGTTAGCTGAAAGTAAAAAATCGATAATGCAGATTACATTATTAACATTCAAGCCGAAAATGAAAAATTTTGTGGTCATCAGCCGAAAGTAAATAGGATACATGGCTTGTAATAAACAATTTTGAAAATAGTCTTTCGTTTAAGTTCAAGATTCCCGTGAGAAATCTCGGAAAATTCGATTTTCTAAAAATCATTGTTATGTCTAGAAATGTATTTTATTGATGTTGTTAGCATGGTTTGATTACGATAATTAACTTCATTCAGCACTCATCCAGTATATACACTAGTTTATTAATCTGCTGGAATAATTTTACGAAGTTGGCGGTTTAATAAACTAGTTTTCATTAGACGAACTAAGTAGTCAAGTAAATGGTCAAGAAAAATTTGTTTGTTAATTGAAAAAAAGCTACCAAGCGAAATACAAGTGCGATCATACTAATAAAAATCTAAAAATTATATAGAATCGTATTTCATGAACCTGTAACTGATCACCAATATGGATTCGATGGGAATACGTTGGTACAATTTGATTCTGAAAAGAACTGCTTTATCACATCTAGCAGATACATTTTCTGCTCCAATGCTACTGAAATAATGCTAAACCAGAAAATATTTGAAAGATTAAATCAGCTTCCACTATCAGTTGATAAAAATAAACCTGAAATTATATCTATTCAAGGAGTGCCAGGCTGCGGCAAATCAACATGGATCTTAAATTCACATATAATTGGAAATGATCTCGTCCTCAGTTCTACGAAGCACGGCATTAATGATATGAAAACTAAGGTGGCTTTCCAATGTAAAGAAGCTGGCAAAAACTTTCAAGATATTAAAACTAACTACCGCACGATTGCTTCTTACCTCTTAAATGGACTCAAAACATATGATACGGTTTATATCGACGAGTACATGATGGTACATGCTGGACTATTGGGATTAGTGGCTTTGTTAAGTGACTGCCGTAAAATGTTCATTCTGGGTGATCAAAACCATATACCGTACATCGACCGGCTTAATTACGTCAACATGCTTTATTTTGATGCAAATAAGTTTACAACCCGTTCTAAACATCTTAATACAACCTATAGATGCCCTGCGGATGTGGTACATGCATTACAATCAATTTATCATCAATTCTATACCACTAACAATAATAGGAAATCAGTCAGTTTTAACAAATGCGTGTTGATTTCTGATATTCCAGTTATGCCAAATTCACTGTACTTAACTTTCACAAAACGCGACAAAAGGCAATTAACTAACAATTTAAAATTACCTGATTCAAGTAAAATCCTAACTATTCATGAGGCTCAAGGCTTAACTTCAGCTAGCGTTAACTGTGTCCGACTGTCTGACAAAGAAATTAAACTATTTGATAGCTTACCACATGCTATAGTAGCATTAACCAGATACACACACAAATTTAACTACTTTTCACCGATTGAAGGAGACCAACTGCACTCTTTAATACGAATTGCTTTAACTGCAAACCAATATAACCTCGTTTATGTTTCATGTCATCGATAAATCTGGTTCCAGTACCAATCAAAGCCCAGCACCGCCGCCATCTTGATCACGGGGGATTTTAATTTTCCAACTATCAGCTGCGGGTCATATGACGAAGAAATGGATGAAATTTTACCATTGAACGTGAGTTCTGAAATTAAGTGTCTGTTTATCGATACTGTTTTCGATATAAATCTTAGCGAAATTTGCGAAGTGCAGAATGGTCTTGACCGAATTCTAGATCTAATTTTTACAAATGAACGGAATCTATTTAAAGTAAATGAATCACCATTACCATTCGTTATTAATGATATTAACCACAAAGCCCTAGAAATAATTTTTGAAAGCAAGGGTAGCAATATTATTGATAACCATCAAAACAGAGAGCCGTATTACAACTTTAGAAAAGCCGACAGAATAAACCTTCATCTTTATTTTGAGCAGATTAACTGGAAAAATGAACTAATCAGTAGCAACATAGATATTAACGTGGAGAAATTCTACAAAATTATATCTGAGGGCATTGCACTATTTGTTCCTACTACTGCTGCGGCCAAATCGAACAAATATCCACCATGGTACGACGATAAACTTAACAATCTTAAGAACAAGAAAGACAAAGCCTACAAAGCAAATCTCAAAATCAGTTCAGACGAAAGCAAACATAAATTCACTGCGTGTAATCAAAATTTCGAGAGATACTTTAAGATAAAGTATAAGAGTTATATAAGCCGTATTAAGGAAAAAATAAGAAACGATCCAAAAATTTTTTGGAGATTTTTTAAAGAAAAACGTGAAACTAATGGTTACCCAGTGTGTATGACATTCAAAGAACGTAAATCCTGTGACCCGCAGGTTATATCAAACATGTTTGCGGAGTTTTTTCAATCAGTTTATAAACCGGAAAACATTGATAAGTATGAAAATCCAAATAATGGTGAAAACAACGTAACCATACTAACACCAAGGATTGAAACCGAGGATATTCATCGAGCTCTAGAAGTATTCGGAGATGGATGTGGTCCTGATGGCATTCCAGCTTCATTATTGAAAGAATATAAAGGGCTGAAACCTCACGAGGTGATCAGAACTTCGGTCTTTGGTATCTTCAATAATATCATAAAGTTGGTGTGACTGTTTTGACATTATTGATATCTATTTTAACCAATATATATTTACTTATACAACAACAGCCAAACAGGTCAAAAGCTTCAACATGGGTACAGGCATCCAATTTAAAACGAAAAATCGTATTCTAGAACTTTATACCGAAAGTAGTATAACAAATTATACTGATACTTCTAACCGTTTAACTGACCATATTCCAGAAATTTATCCGAAAACTCATTTTAGAATCCCATTTACAACGCACATGTTTAACACAATGATACCCGCGGTTAAGGCATAGTCAAGTTCCATCCTACTTGGCCATATTCCACACATATCAAATATTGCCATTTCCAACGCACATATCAAATTTCATTATAATCGGTTAAGAAATAGCCAAGTTCCATCATACTTGGCCATATTCCTGAACTTCGCCCAAACCTCATTTCAGACTCCCATTTCCAATACACATGTCGAATTTCATTATAATCGGTTGAGAAATGAGCAAGTTCCATCATACTTAGCCATATTCCAGAACCTCATCCAAAACTCATTTTAGAATCGCATTTCCATTACACATGTCGAATTTCAACATAATCGGTTGAGAAATAGCCAAGTTCCATCATACTTGGCCATATTCTAGAACCTCATCCAAAACTCATTTTAGAATCCCATTTCTAACACACAAATCAAATTTCTTAATAATCGGTTGAGAAATAGACAAGTTCCATCATACTTGGCCATATTTCAGAACTTCATCCAGAAATAGTTTTAAAATCCCAGAACTTCATCCAAAAAACATTTTAGAATCCCTTTTCCAATACAAATGTTGAATTTCATCGTAATCGGTTGAGAACTGGGCAAGTTCCGTCCTACTTGACCATATTCCAGAACTTCATCCAAAACTCATTTTAGAATCCCATTTCTAACACACAAATTAAATTTCATAATAATCGGTTGAGAAATAGACAAGTTCCATCATACTTGGCCATATTCCAGAACTTCATCCAAAACTCATTTTAGAATCCCATTTCCATTACACATGTCGAATTTCATCATAATTGGTTGAGAAATGGGCAAGTTCCATCATACTTGGCCATATTCTAGAACCTCATCCAAAACTAATTTTAGAATCCCATTTCTAGCACACAAATTAAATTTCATAATAATCGGTTGAGAAATAGACAAGTTCCATCATACTTGGCCATATTCCAGAACTTCATCCAGAAATCGTTTTAAAATCCCAGAACTTCATCCATAAATCATTTTAGAATCCCATTTCCAACAAAAATGTCGAATTTCATCGTAATCGGTTGAGAAATGGGCAAGTTCCATCCTACTTGGCCATATTCCAGAACTTCATCCAAAACTCATTTTAGAATCCCATTTCCAATACAAATGTCGAATTTCATCGTAATCGGTTGATAAATAGGCAAGTTCCATCATATAAAAAATTTGTTAACTATTCACCACATCCAAATCCAACCCCAACTCAACTCCAACTCAACTTCAACTCAACGCGCAAATTGACTCCTAATTTAATCTTCAAATCAATTCCCAATTCAATGCCAAATTCAATACCCAATTCAATAATCAAATAAGCATATATAAAAAAATCGTAAATATTTATAAAAGCAGTTATTTTGGGTCAATTCGTATGGCAGGTACCCCACCCCCTTGACGTACAGTCTCCAAAAGCTTTTCAAATCTCCGCCTTGACCATAGAAACAGATTGGCGAAAAAAAAATCCAAATCGGACAAGCCGTTCTCGAGATACCATGGGTCCAGACATCCAGACATCCAGACATCCAGACATCCAGACATCCAGACATCCAGACAGACGGACGGACATTTTTTTTTTTTTTGCTTTTTCAGACTCAGGGACTTTCAAAACGTCGAGAAAAGTGGTTTTGGACCAACCAAATTTTTCGTCATTTTTGACAGGATTTCAATACTTTGGTCTTTTTAGACCGAAGTAATTTCACATCGTTGGTAGCTCGTCTGTGTCTTCTATTTAATCAATCATTACAAGTAGCCGTATTTCCAAAGAAATGGAAAGTAACAAGAGTAACACCAATTTTCAAAACAGGAATTACATCGATATGTTTAATGCAACTTATTCAGATCATTGGTTCCTCGATTCATCTCACAGTGTCAGCATGGTTTTATACCCAAGAGATCAACATCAACAAATTTTATTGAATTTACCAGCAACACCATTAAAGAAATTGAAATGCATAAGCAAGTTGATGTGGTGTATACTGACTTTGCCAAAGCCTTTGACTCCATCAGTCATTGTAAAACGTTGGAACAGTTATACAGATACGGTTTTTTTAAACAGTTTGTTGAGTGGTTTTAATCATATGTGAGTAATCACATTCAGTATATTGAGCTTAGTAATTGAAGATCAGAATTAATTCAAGCTACTTCAGGAGTACCACAAGGCTCTCATTTTGGTCCTTGGATCTTCATAATTTTCATCAATGACGTTACTGAAGTAATACAACATTCTAAGGTATTAATGTTTGCAGATGATCTCAAAATCTTTAAAACAGTAGAAAACATCGGCGATACCCATAAGCTACAAGAGGACATCGACAATCTAGCGAAATGGTGTGAGTCTAACCTCCTCAGTCTCAACATCAACAAGTGTAAGAGTTTATCGTTCCATCGGAAAGTTAACCCTGTTACACAACAATATCAAATAAATGGCGTACTTTTACAAAAAGTATTCGAGATTAAAGACCTAGGGGTTACTTTCGTTGAACACATGTGCTTTACTAAGCATATTGAGCAATGCGTTGCTAGAGCCAATTCCATGCTTGGTTTTATTAAGCGTTGGACTGGGGATATTCATGACCTCGAGACAATCAAGATCCTGTATTATGCCTACGTGAGATCTCAACTTGAATACGCTGTCAACATCTGGTGTCCTTTTTACGACGAACCTATCAGAAAAATCGAGAGTGTCCAAAAAAAGTTTATACGGTATATAACGTGTAAAGACGGATGGGATTACGACCATGACTTACCGCACCACGTTAACCTGAAGCGATTACCATCATATGCTACTGGATGCAAAACCTACCAAATGACAACATTGGCAAATAGACGAGAGCTTTTAAAGTGTTCGTTTATTGGAAATATTTTACTTGATCAAATCGATGCACCATCCATACTGGAATCAATTAAAATAAAGGCACCGAGTAGGAATTTAAGAGATCATGAGTTCCTTCATCTAAATAAACACAGAACAAACTATGGTGACAATGAACCGGTAAACATGATGTCGAAGAGTTTTAATAAAATCGACCATTTGTTCGACTTTTACTTAAGTAAAGACAGCTTTAAACGTAGGTTGAAGCAACATTTTGCTCCAACCTAAAAATATTTTTATGTCAATTTTAATTCTTTATTTGTTTAATTTAATTTTTATTCTACCCTGTTCAATATGTTATAAATTCAAGTCAAATTTGTAGACTTTTCTGAGTATAAATAAATAAATAAATAAATTTCATTATCGTTATTTAACGGAGAATTTTTTGGATAAGCGCAGAAATAACATTATTCCAAAATAAGCAGCCATCAAAACCATCCTCATTATTTTAGAAGGAGAATAATAACCTTATCCATAGAAACATTGGCGCCGAAACAGGGACCTGAAACACTTATAAAACTGAGGAGTATCTTGGAGCATACGGAATTCCAGTGTATCAATCCATCTAAAATCATCCGAATTACATATTACGGAACATAACGGAATTTATTTCAACGAGAAGCAGATTCACAAAGGTCAGCACTGAACCGTTAAGGTCAAGCGGAAAATCGTGAGTAGCACAAACAGTTATACCTAATACCTAATCAGTAAAACAATCTAGCGAACGAATTAAATTATCGATATAACATCCAAGCTTATTATCGGTCAAATCGGGCTTGAATTTAGCAAGGGTTATTTTGTGGTAAATTGCTTCAGTACCAAACGTACGTTTAGTGTACGAACTATAAGCAAGCTTTAGTCAAAAGCGCTTACTTGTGATCAGTGAGCTTACCGTTGTAGAAGTTATCAGTGAAAAAACATTCATATAAATTAGTGCACGCTAACGATAAATCTAATACCGCCAGTTACCGTATATTCAGTGTCGTCATTCATATACGCACGCAATGGAGAGTCTAAAGAAGCAACGTGCCATGCTGGATCTGGATAACGAGGTAGATTCGAATTTCCCTGAATTCGAAGACAACTATATTATACTGTTCTTACTGGGTTGACTGCTGTCTTAAAAAATCAAAGCCTTATCGCACCCAAATCACCGCATCTATAGACAGTACCATGAATTCTACGCAGCAGCAGATAATTGAAGTCAGATATACTTCGACGATCCACGAAGGAGTCGGGTTGACGCCAGCGCAAAAACTGCAGTACTTGAGAGGACTTCTTAAGGGAGAGGCAGAAACACTTATTCGACCTCTTCCAGTAACAGATGCTAACCACACGGAAGCTTTCCAGAAGCTTAAACAAAGATACGATAATAAGCGTCATACCGTCAATGCTTTTATAAAGACGTATATGGACCAACCAAGCATACTGCAATCAAATTCTGCCAACATTAGAAGACTAACAGATGGGCTAGATGAATCTATTCGAGGGCTCAAAGCATTGGGTACAAATTCCGGTGGAAGGGATCCTTGGCTGATTTATATTGCCATAAACAAGTTGGACAACGAGACTAGATCTATGTGGGCGCAAGAGACAGCAGAGAAAGATTTTCCAACGTTCGAAGAATTATTGACATTCCTTGGAAAACGTATTGACATATGATCGAGTCAATAAAGGGATACTCTAAGAAAGATAATCCAACCCGAACACCAATTACTCGATCATACGCAGTGGAGACATCATCAGCGGCAATGTGTTCGATTTGCCAACAATAAGTGGGCATCGAATTTATGAGTGCGAGAAGTATAAAGGAATGTCAGCAGAACAAAGGTCTGAAACAATAAAAGAAAGTAACAGGTGTTTTAATTGTCTAAATGGAAACCATCGGGTTAACGAGTGTATATTTCGAGCAAGATGCCAAAAGTGCTTTCGAAAGCACCATACATCATTAAGCGGAACATCGGGTGACATAGATGAAACTAAAGGCGATCATCTTGCGGATACACAGGTTCATGAGGCCATACTGTCAACAGTTAGCGAAACTGATGAAATCAACAACATAAGCCAAGTACAGGTACTTGCTGGATAACAGCCAATGGCACAAACAATTCTGCCGCCCGCGCTGGTAAAGATTAAAGATGTTTATGGCCGATTCCATACTTACCGCGCGCTATTGGACTCTGCATCCCAAGCTTCATTTGTATCCGAAGCATGTATCCACGAGCTAAAACTAAATCGTGACAACAATCGAATTTTGGTGAAAGGATTAGGCGAAGTAAAAATGGGAATAACAATCTGGTTCTGTAGAAATAATTATTGCATCTATGGATGAGACGCCTGTAGTTGCAACGAAGGCGTTGGGGATACCCCAAGGTATCCGAAATTCACAGCCAATTTAATCTGTCAGAATTAGTAGATCCACAAATACTGAAAGAGTTAGAGCAAGCGGATCCAGGATTTAAAAAACGTGGGCATGTTGACGTGCTGCTGGGAGCTGATGTATTTTTTAAGGCACTAAGAACCGACCGTAGTTTAAATCTGCCGAGTGGACTAACAGCCGTAGAATTATTTTTGGTTTGGTCGTCGCTACCAACTTAAATCTTTTACTAGATATTGATAAATCTCTCCGCGAGTTCTGGGAAATTATAGAGTTACCGACAACTGTAAAAGAAATGCCAGAAGATCAGAAATGCGAGGAGCTCTTCCAATCGGCAATCAACCATCAAGCATGACAAAGAAAATAAATTTATAGTGACGCTGCCTTTTAAACAAAATGAAAACTTGATTGGCACAACATATCACACTGCTCTGAATCGATTAAAGTCTATGGAGAGAAGGTTTGAACGAGATCATGAATTTGGAAAATTGTATAAGGCATTTATGATGAAGTATGAACAGCTGGGCCATATGCAAAAGGTGCATTGGAGTAAACGGGACACCAATAGTTACTATCTTCCACACCATGGAGTATTGAAGGCAAGCAGCGAATCCACTAAACTTAGGGTTGCTTTCGATGCATCCGCAAAGTCATCCACCGAGCTATCGTTAAATGATACGCTAATGGTTAGACCACAATCCAGCTACCACTTATCGAGATATTGCTGAGGTTCTGACAGTATGAATTCGTGGTATGTGGAGACATAGAGTAGATATACAGGCAGGTGTGAGTAGACGAGCAGGGTCTTCAATACCAAAATATTTTATGGCGGCCTAATCCAAACCAACAACCAGTTGTCTATCAGCTTAAAACACTTGGGTCGAGCCAAAGGCAGCACGGGCAATATTGAATGACATGTACTTCGATGATATGATGACCGGAGTAAGCTCAATAACTGAAGTCAAAAATTTAATAACAGATGTAAAACGAGCGTTAGCAAACAATCGGTTTCCACTACGTACGTTTATAACTAACAACATGGAGCTGCAATCATTCCTCCAAATCGAGATGGGAGAAAAAATCAAAGAAATAGGAGAAAACACAGAAACACCGAAGATATTGTGCCTGTATTGGGGCACATATGAAGACGCATTTAAATTTTCCGTTCAGTTGCCGGAACGATCAGTACATACGAAGAGAACGCTATTGTCGGACGCCAGCCGCAACTTTGATCCCTTGGCTGGTTAAATCCGATAATTATTCGGGTAAAAATACTGTTTCAAAACCTTTGGATGCAGAACCTAACATGAAATGATGAACTACCTGCAGATATACTATCATCATGGCTAGCAATTAGAAGGGATATGAGTAATACAACAAAGATTAAAATCCCACGATGGCTACAAACAACCAACCAAATCAACTTGATTGGTTTTAGCGATGCGAGCGAACAAGCCTATGCCGCAGTGATATATGCGGTAGTTGATACACCCGACGGACTTAAATCAATCATAGTTATGGCCAAATCACGAGTATCGCCTATATTAAACAAATTAGTCTACCTAGACTAGAGCTAATGGAAGCTTTGCTGTTAGCGAATTTGATGAAAGTGGTAGAGGGATCCTTAAACATCGCAATAACCAAAATTTTATTGTTCACAGATTCCCGAATTTTTAGATTGGTTGTCGGCGCATCCGAGATGGTGGACTACATTTGTGGCCAATAGAGTTAGCGAAATAGTCCAAAAATATAAGAGGGAATACTGGTGCCATGTAAAATCGAAAGGCAATCCTTCTAACATCGCTTCCCGTGGAACCACTGTTAGTGAATTATCTCAAAATAAGTTATGGTGGTATGGACCCTATTGGTTAACTGACGCAGAACATTTGAAAAAGGTCCAATCAAAGTGTGTGCACGAAGGAGAAACAACCACGGAGGAGTTACGATCACCAAAAGTTGACGCATTCGTAGCATCGACAAACAATGAAATGGATAATTTCATAAACCGGCACTTCAGATCTCACAAGATGGCCAAGGTACTGGCCGTTATAAAGCGGTACATCAGTAATTTTAAAACCAATCGACGAGAAGATCATGTAGAGAAGAAATTTTAGCAGCCGATCTGAGTATAATAAGATACATACAACAATCCGATTTCTCCACTGAATTGGATGCCCTTCGAAATAACCGACATTTGCCGCGAAAAAGTAATCTAATAAGTTTAAATACATTTCTAGATGATAAAGGTGTCATTCGCGTAGCCGGCCGAATCCAAAAATCTTATGCATCATTCAACACGAAGCATCCAATCAAACTACCAATGAAGCATCATGCAGTCAAATGTTTAGTGAGAGATGTACATATGCCTCATAATCATCCGGAAGTGAGCTTACTGACCAGCATAATAATAAGAAGCTAAGGTATTATCAAGAGCAGTTGTGCATAGCTGTAAAAAGTGCATCAAGCAAATCCAAAATTGGGAAGTCAGATTATGGGTAATCTTCCAGCATAGCGAGTTCAGTTAAATCAGCCATTCCATAATATCGGTGTCGATTACTGTGGACCATTCAAGGTTCAACCAACGAGAAAGAGAGGTCAGATCATGAAGGTGCACGTGTGCATAGTTGTATGCTTAAGCACAAAGGTAGTCTACATAGAAACGGTATGCGATCTCACAACCGAAGCTTTCCTCGGAGCACTGACACGTCTTACAGCAAGAAGAGGCAGTTGTCATATGATATATTCCGACAACTCCACAAACTTCGTCGGAGCAAATAACCACTTAAGGGAGCTGTTGCAGTTTTTGAAATCAAAGGATCTGACATAGCATCGGCACTCCTAAAATACAAAATTGAGTGGAAGTTTATCCCACCAGGAACACCACACAGTAGTCGGGGATACGATACTTACGTTGGAAGAGTTCACGACACTACTCACAAAGATTGAGGCCATAATGAATTCTAAGCCATTAGCGGCAAGCCAAGCAGAAGATATTGATTGTCTAACTCCAGCACATTTTTTGATCGGGCGAGCTTACACTGACATTGCGGAAGAAAACGTGGAAAATGAAGGCATCTCTTCAAAGGCTAGATGGCGAATGGTAAAGCAGATGCAGCAGTGCTTTTGGAGTAGATGGCATCGAGATTATGTCACTGTACTCCAAAAGAGAAATAAATGGAACACCAAGTCTAGTAACCTCGCTTTCGATGACATCGTCCTAATTGCAGAGGCCAATCCACCATCAACATGTTGGGCTCTGGGCAAGGTTGTAAAAACACATCCAGGGAGCGACGGCGAAGTACGGGTGGTAGATACACGAATAGCCAATTTCACCAAAATCAACCAACGACCTATACACAAATTGTGCGGACTGCCTATCGATGAATCAGGCTATTTATGGCCGGCGGAATGTTAGCACGGTTTGTTTACGATAATTAACTTCATTCAGCACTCGTCCAGTATATACACTAGTTTATAAATCTGAAATAACTTTACGAAGTTGGCGGTTTAATAAACTAGTTTTCATTAGACGAACTAAGTAGTCAAGTAAATGGTCAAGAAAAATTTGTTTGTTAATTGAAAAAAAGTTAGCAAGCGAAATACAAGTGCGATCATACTAATAAAAATCTAAAAATTATATAGAATCGTATTTCATTTCATTATCGTTATTTAACGGAGAATTTTTTGGATAAGCGCAGAAACAACATTACTCCAAAATAAGTAGCCATCAAAACCATCCTTATTATTTTAGAAGCAGAATAATAATCATATCTATAGGAACAGATGTGACTTAATTGTCCATAGCTATCGCAGGAAAAAAATTCAGTTCAAGTTTCCCGTGGGAAATCTAGGAAAATTCGATTATAAAATCAGCCTCTAGAGTGTTATGTCTAGAGATTTATTTTCGAATCGAATTTTCCGAGATTTTCCACGAGAAATTTGAACTGAATTTTTGTCCTGCAATAGCTATTGACAAGTAACATCAACAAAATACATCTCCATACATAATACTCTAGGGGCGGTTTTTATTTCAATTAAAATAGTTTTTTGGGTTTCTCGGGTTTCCCACAATTTTCGAGGAGGAACTGCAGCAAGGTTTTGCCAAATATGAATATTAAGAAAGGTATTCAATGATAATCATGCATCCTTACATTCCTTAGTAGTTTTTAGCCTAAACACTACCGATCGATATCGACTTCATTTTTAATTTTCGGCTGGGATAACACAATCTGCATTACCGTCTTTTTATTTTAGGCGGGAGTAATGCAATCTGCATTCTCGCCTTTTCACTTTCGGGGCTAACTTTAACAGTATGGCTATAGGTAAGATGGCCGACCCTAAACAGCAACAAATGGTATTGCCGAATACAAGTGGGTTCATTTTTAAAGTGAACATCCAGATTTAGAGTGGATGTAAATGAGGATATTCCTGCATTTATCGACGCTATAACAACTTATAAAAATTGTGGCGATGTCTCGGACGAGAATGCCCCAAAGGGTCTTCCGTTACTTTTGGAAGGACACGCTGAAAGTTGGTGGGTTTGCCTGAAACACACTCAAGGCAACTTCAAAGAAGCTCTTGATTTGATGAGAAACACATTTTGTTAAAAGATGCCCGCATATAAAGGTTATACGAGAATTTTCTCAAAACCACAGAAAGAGGGGGAGCGTTTCGACATTTTTGTAGATCATATCCGACAGTTGTTTGTACAATTGCCTTCTACTGATTTGTTAGATAAAGTCAAATTAGATATGACATACGGTCTTTTTAATTCCACATGTCGATCCAAAATGAAACGAAATGACATTACATCTCGTTTGACGCTTTTTGTCGAATAAGTCGAATATCAATCAGAATGAATCAAATAAAGACAATCTTGCTAGTCTCAAACCAAATTATAGTTTCCAGAAATATTGAAAATTTTGCAGGCGTCGTGGTCATATGATTTCGAGGAATATCGGTCGAAACATAGAAGTACAAAAGCAGTGATAAGCCCTCTGAGGAAGCACAGAAGGTTAATTCTCTGACTAAGAATATTTTGATAACGAGTGCCAATGACTTCAGATGTTACGGTTGTAATAAGCCCGGTTTTATCAAAAGTAATTATCCCAATTGTATATCCTCAAGTCTACATCCATTGCAAGTCTGTTAATTGAGCATCATAGTGAATCTCAGCGCTCTTCGGTTCAAAACTACCGTTACCGGAAATGAATTGCATCAGATGTTGAAAGATTATGGTATTCACTTTGAGGAATTCGTCAGAAGCATTATGTTAGCGGATGAGACCTCGAAGTCCGAAAAAATCCTTGATACATATATAGACATGAAATTGGATGAGAGGGTCATAAGCACTACATTTATCGTATTGGCTCATAATGCTAATAGTCGAACGCTGTTAGGCATCGATTTTATCCAAAGTGCTGGATTAATCTTGGACTTTACTAACCAAACATGGAGATTCTCTGATGAGAGTCTCTCCTATAAATTTATATTTAACAATAATAATATAGTATCGAACAGAAGTTGGAATTATTCCCTTTTGATTTGAGGGATGATGGGGGTAGTAACTTGAATTCTGTTCAAAGAGACGAGTTGAGTTAGCTCTTGGCTAATCACGAATCAATTTTTCAATCATTTGATTCTCCTACTCCGTACGCGGATCATCGTATAAACTTACTTTACTTCAACTTTGGCATGCCGAATGTCAATCTCGTCGCTTATCTGGATGACATATTAATTTTCTCTAGTTCTTTCGAAACTCACAAACGCGACTTAAAGGTGGTAAAGCAAACCGGGACAAAAGTTATTTTTTTAAGGAATCGGTTAAATATCCCGGTCATATTATTTCAAGTAAAGGTATAGAGACAGATCCAGAAAAGATGTCTGCTATTACGGGTATGAAACCACCTATTAATGTAAAATAGGTTCGAACGTTTATTCAAACGGCTTCGTAGTTTCGGAAATTTATTAAAATTGTTTCTTCTATTGCAAAGCCACTATATCAGTTGACAAAAAAATGTTAGGTGGAAGTAGAGTAACGAGGAACTCGAAGATTTTAATCGACTGAAGATAGCATTGGTCAATCAATGCACTAATCCTGAAATAAGCGGATCAGAAACACCCGTTCATGATTAGAACCGATGCCAATAAATATGGTCTGGGGGCGGTTTTGATGCAGTTCTAGGAGGGTCAGGAACTTCCAGTCGAGTAGGCAAGTGAACTTCTAATAGACGCCGAAAGAAACTATCCCACTATAGAGAGAGATCCCACTACAATCACCAAGCGAAGATTGGCTCGATGGGCATTGAAGCTCCAATGATTCAATTTGAAGACCGATTATACCCTAGGCAAAGATAACGTCATCGCTGACACACTTTCTCGTCCTAATGGGAAGGATGATTCACAAGAAGCCGGACAACAATGTTCTATAACCATCGCTCTACCCAATCGGTCAGCTCTAAATATGGGAGAGAACAACTAAAGGACTTGAATCTGCACAAAATAATCAGGTGTTTGAGGAAATAAATATTTTAGAGGTTACCAATTGGTCTTCGAGAGGTTACCTACATCATGGCACATGGACTATTATATCGTTACCTGTCCGACTCAGATTCAGAGGAACCGCAACTCGTTATTCCTACGTAGTGTCGTGGTGATATTAAGCAAAAGTTTCACGACGTGCCAACTACTGGACACTATGCTGTTGACATAACGTACGCCAAAATAGCCCATACATACTATTGAGTTGGAATGAAGAATGTCATTGCTAAATACGTTAGAGATTGCATCCCATGTCAAAAATATAAAATATCGAACCTTAAACCCGCCGGACTGTTAAGAACTCCTATTACGGCACAACGCTTCGAGATTCTGTATATCGACTTGGTTCTGAAGCCCATAACAAGTGGATTTTTATTATAGAAGATATCGCCATAAGGTGGACCAAATTATTTGCATTGCCAAATTCAATAGCAGAAACGTGTGCGAAGACACTCATCAACGAAATTTTCCTGAGATACGAAATCCCACGACGAATAATCTCGGATAATGGATCTCAAGTCGTGAGTGAAATAATGCAATATGTCGCCAACGGTTTTGGCATTCAACAAATGCTTACGCCTGTGTATCGTCCAAAGGCCAATCCAGTAGAAGGAAGGAATCGTGACCTGAAAACACAATTATCCATACTTGTTGAACAGGATCACAGAACCTGGGATCAACATTTAAGTCCTATTCGTTACGCTAATAATATTATCATAACCTTGCCACAATTCACAAATGTACGTCTGCCTCTTCGTGGCGCCACTGATAACTAAGGCCATTTGGGACATCGTGGCTTGCTTGACAAAAAACCCTAATCTAAGGTGGAACAGCATATGCCGATGGATGAATGGCTGATAGGTTACTGACTCTGGATACCAGGCACCCTCCAGTTTTATTTATCTTTCCTGTAGTAAAGCTGGGTGACCTACAGGCGACTTACCATTTCCAGCAACTCGTAAGAATTAAATCAAGACGATAAACGGGGCAGGGTAGGAATATGCGGGAGTGGGATTGCCCTCTCAAATTCCTTGGGTTCCAATGCTACCATCTTCCTAGCAGAAGTAAATTCTATAATAATCTAGGAGGAAGGGCAATGAGCCCAGATAGTATGTATCATGTACCTGAATGTTGACTAGACGGATAATTAAGCAGAGTCCAAGTACAATAGATCTTTTAGGTCGCAGTGCGAGGTGGCTGAACGACCACATGGCCCTTCAATAGATTTTTGCCAATATTTATACGTGGCAAAACCTCGTTCTGTAAAAATTTTGCTCTAGAAACTTTGTGAAAAATCTGTCTTTAGAGTGATATGTTTGGAGATGGACTAACAAATCACATAAAGATAATTCAGCTGTAGATGTACAAGTACATTGTAGACTAGAGGATAATTTTAATAATTTTTTTTTTTTTTTTTGATGAATTCTTCTGATTTTTCTACATTTGCTGCGAGCCGGTGGAACAAAGTTTTCCACGTAATACTATTGACGAAAGCTTTTAATGCAATCCACGTATCCTGATAACTTTTGGCTGATAATCATACTGTTAAAGTTAGCCGAAAGTTGAGAGACGAAAGTGAAACGTCGGTAATGTAGATGGCACCACTCCGCCCGAAAGTAAACCGTGGCTAACAAAAAAGCAACAAAAAAAATCGGCAATGCAGATTGTGTTATCCCAACCGAAAATAAAAAATGAAATCAATATCAAGCAGACCTTGTTAAAGTGAGCCGAAAGTAACAAGTCGATAATGCAGATTACGCTATTAATATTCCAGCCGAAAATAAAAAAATTGTGTGATTATCAGCCGAAAGTAAATAGAATACGTCGATTTTAATAAAAAATTTTGTAAATAGCCTTACGTGGAAAACTTTGTTTAACCTAATCGCGGAAAATATCGGTATATCAGAAAAATTCACAAATTGGAATAAAAACAACCTCTAGAGTGTTTATCTGAAGTTGAATAGATTTTATGGGATTTGTCAATAGCTATCGCAAGAAAAAAATTTAGTTCAAGTTTCCCATGGGAAATCTCTGAAAATTTGCATCTCGATGAAATTATTCTCTCATCTCTCATTTTTTTGAATGAAATCTCCGACTATTAAGAATCTGACTGAATTGAATGATACATCCGGATTGAAAGGGAGGGAAGTTATTAAACAGCCTAAAGCACTGATAGATAAACCTTGTGCAACACTATCAAGCTCCATAACCCGAGATAAACTTGTTGTGGCTTCACATTTGGTGCCGGATCGACTACATCATAAACCTTAGTCATAATTGAATTTTATTTATAATAAATCTCATTCATGAGATGAGGGAAGAGAGAATGAGAGATGAGAGTGTTATGTGTTGCGCTATACAGCTTCTACAAAGTCATCTCGTTTCTTTATCTCTCTTGGTTTGGCCTTTTGTCAGATAAGGTTAGAGTCACACACTAGCGTGGGTAAAACAGATCAACGAGCCAAAACTACAGGTAAGGCTCGCCTGAAGGATCAGAGCTGAAAAGAGTTAGATCTCAGTAAGAAAGCCCTATAATCGCAAAAAGGACGAAGACAAGGATCTGACATGCTAGGATCAGCCGGTTGTGCCATTTATTGATATGATGACGGTAGTATCAAACCTGCCACTTGGAGGAACGTGATAAGGGCCTTAGCCACCAGTTAACTAAGGATCCTGCCAGAAAGTCCCGAACCTGCTCCGACTTATCGAAATGGGGGTTGGCACAGAAATCAGGTTAAACTGGCTGTCTGTGCATATCAGAAATCTCTGCCTCTCTATGAGAAGGCAGTGTTGGGGCTTGGCGAGGTTTGGCTCCCTGTACTGTCTACTGGCTCTTCCATCCCAAGGTATTTCCAACCGCCGCGCCGGATGGAATATGGACCACTAGTGCGGAATCGTTGGAACTTCTGTTGGATACTCTATTTTCGGGTTGTTCCGAATTGGTGCCTGCTACGTCAGAAGGTAACAGCGTAGGTAGTCTCGCAGGTCAAATGGTTAGTGGAAGTAGTAGTCTGTAGGTGATCTTATAAATCGTATAAGTCTCCAAGATCTGATGGTATTATCTGAGCGGATATCCAACGATCTATTGACTTACCCTTTAAGGGTTAGAAGTAATTTTCAAAAGTAGCCTAAGACTTTGTCACATACCTATCAAATAGGCTGAAGTGAAGGTTATATTCATACCTAAAAGACGGCAAAACGCTCACACTGCAGTTCCAAAGACCTTAAACCTATTAGGTTTTCTTCATTCCTCTTAAAACATTGGAAAGACAAACAATCCTTCATATTAGAGACGCGATTGTGCTTGAAAAACTGTCAAAATCTCACCATGCATATTGCAAGGGGAGATCTGTGAAGAAAAGCTATGGAGCTATAACTCTGACACTTTCGAATCTAGGAGGGATGGAATGATGGATCACTAAGGGACTGGATAGATCAAATGCTATTTTGGGAGTGTCCTCCGCTAGGAGATTTGTAAATAGAGGAAAACCGCAAGGTGGCATACTGTACCCCTTCCTTTGCAATTTGGCCATTAATGACCTGTATCTAAGTCTGGAGGATAGTGGCTTCAAGGTGGCTGCTTATGCAAGTGACGTTGCTATTAACGCCTGTGGTAGATATCCGAGTAATTTTAGTGTACTCATGCAAATTGCCTGGGCATTCTTTTCATATGGACCAACGGTTGTGAGCTGAATGTAAACCGACACAAAACTGAATTGGTTCTCTTCTCTAGGAAAGACAAACTTCCTCATACTGATTTTTCCATTTTAAATGGCATTAGCTTGACCTTTATAGATGAAGCGAAATTCGTTTTAACAGGAAATCAAATTGGAAATCTAATATTTTGGAAACGGTAAAGAAAGCTGTGGTACCGCAATACTGTTACAAAACCGCAATTGAGAAAGGATGGGGTTAGAGGCCCACATCGTACAACTGCCAAAGATATTCGCATTTTTATGGAAAATCCGGCTCTCAGATATCTCTTTAGAAAGATAAGTGCAACATGCATCTAACTTGGCTGCCAGGTCATTTCAGTAGTACAGGGAATTAAAAGCCGATGAGCTGGCTTGATTTGGTACTGTGGCCCATATTACAAATGGCAGGAAAGATACTGAAATGCCTCTTGTGTCTTGCAAACTACTGCTTCAGGAAGAAGCTAATAACGAACGACAGATGGTCAAATAGTACCTCATGTGTAATAACCCGGCAGGTTGGCGTTGGGCCTAAGTTAGGCTTGGTGAGATCTAAACAGCTGATCTCACTTCAGCGATGTCAGATCAGAATAGTTGACGGAGTGGTTCATAGGCAGGCATCTAAGCAGACTTGGGTTCTTTTCACATGACTACTGTCGCAGTTGTGAGGACGACGAATAAGAGAAGAGGCAGTACTCCACCTTCTTTTTTGCACTTGTCCTCGTCTGGTCTGAAAGTGGCTTAGTAGGACGGATGTCAGGAGTATCCAGTCCTTTGTCAACAGCGTAAAATTGTCCCAATGAGAAGGTAGAAAATAATAATTTCTGGTATGGCTAGGGACCAGTTTGTGTGCTTAGCTATCTCTCGTATTTCCAGCCTAACCAACATATTTGATGATCAATGAATTAGTTGCAGGCTTGCGGCACATTCAAAAGATCAATATATTTGTAAATCGAAATGTCACTGCCACTGTTAATACTTATCAAGATAATAAGGCCTATAAGCTAAAGGGACTAGTGGTTAGAATGCGAGTCCATACAGAAAAGCGTCTGGAAATAATAAAGAATATAAAAATTAACGAAAGGAAGATTAACTTTCTATGAGGTAAGTATAGTACACCAATGTGAACCAGAATTTGGGAGGGGGAGAATCTTTAATTTTTGAATTTTTGAGAAATAGTTGGATACGTTTAAGTTTAAAACTTCGGTCCTTAGAAATTGGGAAACCTTTAGTCACAACTATCAAGTATCCCAATTACTTTAAATTAGGTACCGGTTGTACCTAAAGTAAACAATTTAGTATGTTATACGGCTTACCTTGTAGCTGGATGACCAGTTGGTGTATTATTTTGTTGCTGTATTACAGCTGGACTGCTGCCAGTCCTTGAATGATTTGGTGTCAAATTTTGATTCTGCAACTAAATAAAAAAAGTTTTACACATCCGTGAAAATTCTGTCACAGAATCACGAACTCACCTTTTTATCGGCTAATTTCAATGGAAACATTTGTGTTATACTTGCACTACTGCTACTATTTGGTGATGTTAATGAATTTGGCTTAGAACTAGACAATGATGACAATTTCATCGGAATTTGTTGCTTAACACTACTTTCTTTCAATTTTGGTGCATTTGTTGCACTCAATAAATTGACTGGTGGCGTTTTAGGCACTGAAATAAAAAATTGTTTTGTAACATGTTAAGTACATAATTTGCAAATAAATTATTTTTACATACTTGTCGACGTCTTCCATTTATCCTTCCGTCGATCTGTCGTTGAATTTCCATCTCCGTGCATATCATCCAAATTATCTTCGACCTGATTTGAAACCGTTTGTATGGGTAGGGCCACGCTTGTTGATAACAGCAAACCTTGACTCGATAAAATCTCCATTTTTCGATATAGTTGATCACGTTGCTGCTTAATATCCTCCTGTTCAATTTTTATTTGTTCCTGCATTTTGATCTGCTCTTGCCTTCGCTCCTCCAAATCTTTTTCTTGTGTCTCTTTCGTTTTAAGCCACGATGTTTTCTCCTCCTGTAATTTATCCTGCAAATTTCGTAGCTCCTCCAATTGATTGTTGTGCCGATACGGTGTTTTTTGATTATCCCGATACGATGCCAATTGTGTCTGTAGTGTTCTTATTGTCGTCATCTGTTGATGTATTATGGCGAGTAGCATTTGTAGATTATGTGTGACCTGAAGTGCCGCATAATTATGATCACGTAAATTTTCGGTACTCGATTTAGCCGTTGAATTGGTCGATGGAGTTGAACCCTCGGATAAACGATTTATCACCAAATTATTATCAATATTGATATCAGAATTTGAATTACGTTTGAAATTAGTTTCGTTTTGATTTGGTGCTGGTGCCATACCACAGTCCTTATTTATGCTGCCGCTACTCGTATTATTTATTAGATTGACAGAAAAATTTGTTAGGGTCGATGTTGCTGAATCACGATGATTAGGATTGTATGGACCATTTTTACTGCGTCGCTCATCAAATCCGCCAAAAGTTTCGGCTCGTTTCGGTAGTATAGGCGAAATGTATGCTTCACTTTGTCGTTCGCCGACCGAGCTGAATGATCGCGACAATGGTATACCGGTGGCGGCACTATACAGCGTTGATGCTAAATGGCTAATTTCTTGTACCGTGTACAATACACGTTTCCATATTTCTACGGTATCACAGTCATCGGTCACTAAATCTTTGTATTTTCCGATATTTGTATTGGATAGATAGGCATCGACACCGTTGCTCGGTATACAAGTTTCAGTCGATGCATTCTGATTTTCAAGGAATAGACTATAATGTAAGGCGAGTTTTTCTTCTAATAGTATTGCATGGTCGATATCTTTTTGACGCATTTTATCTAGAAAAATAAAAAAAGTTTTGTTAAGCCACTACCCTTTAAATATGTAAATTCGATTTGGTGTTTGGAAGGAGTTTTTTGTTAAATAACTAATACCTGATAACATATTTATCTACAAGAACGTTATTATCATGTATTCTAAGGACATTTAAACATCAAGAAATTATAAAATGATAAAACTATAAACAAAACTAAAAATTAATTAGCGACGTTTTACCTTCGAGCTCTGTAGCACCCATTGCTTTTTAATTAACGACATTAATTTGGATTTTTAAAGATTAAAAGAGAAAAAAAATTTCTAGCATTACACATTTATAAAGTTATGTATATGTATATAGTATATATTGTTGTATATATTATAGGCATTTATATATAGAAATACACTTACAATACTAATTAATGGACATTTAGCTAATTAAAATTACCGAATTTGGTTTCTTGTACTTACAAAGTATATCACGAATTTTTGCTTGTTTTGCTTCTAAAAGTTTTTGTTTTTGTTCCACTGTCATAAAATCATCCGGTTCTACTTCATCCGATGGACAAACCACAACAGCCGCCCTGTAAAGTAAACACACACACACACCCACATATATATATTCAAATCTTTAATATATACAAAAAAATAGTGACACTTACCTTATCGATTGAATCCAAATGTTTTTATCTTTAGGACTTTGTACCTTAAGCTCATACATTTCGGGGAACGCTGGATTCGATGATATAATATAAATACTTCTTGATTCGGTGCCAGCTTTTTCCCTAATCAGCAATTTTTGTAGTGAGACAACACCTTCTTTGTTCTCCGGTGAAAAAAATGTATACTTGTGCGAATTCTCTTGCAGAAAAAATAAACAATCGGATAGTACAACAACGAGTACGGTTTGCATTTTACTACGGCCTTGCATTAGTGTTGCTAAACCTTCAAACCTGAGAATTAGATCAAAAAAATATTGTTTGTTAGTATTGTTAATTAATTTTATTGTTTTGCATGCTAATGTTGCGAGTGAACCTGTGTGTAACATTATACGAAATTTTCAAAATTAAATTTGGGCCAAACGTACCTGCCCGAGATCATTTAGAGGGGATTCCCGACTATCCAAAAATATGTCCCGTGTGTCCGTTGAGTACGATCTATGGGCCAGATTCGGATATGTTTAAAATCAAATTTTGTAAGAACATATAAAAGACCAAAAGGTTCCATCAAGGAGCTCAAACCTGAGTTTAGTTCTTTTTTAAAAATTATTTAGAGAATTTTTGGTTGTGGGAAATTGTTATTTCCAGTTTAGCTCTTTTAATAACTCTTTGATGAATTGGCCAAATGATGTGTGTATTAGACCTTTCCATAATACAAATTTTCGGCAGCATCAATCACACTGTATGCAAGCAATGAGGCAAGGCGCCTTTCAGAACCAGCAAATATCGACCCTGCAAATCCTCATTACGCAACAAACTGTGCCCCAATCTGGCAAGTAAGCTCCGATCGTTCTAGCTTTACCTCAATTTATTACCACATCAACTCTAGCATCCGAGGTAAAGACAAGAATTTTCGCCTAGGCATTCTGGACAATGATTATGATATTATAATAATCTGTGAGACCTGGCGTACTGTCAATATGTATTCCGGTGAATATTTCCCACCGGACTATGACGTTCACAGGAAGGACAGATATGATTTTGACATCAGGCTTAGAGGGGGCGGGGTATTTATTGCGGTTAAAGTTTCTATTCCTAACGAGTTGGTTGTCTGTCATCCTAGTCTCGACGTCATTGCTGTTCGTGTTAAAGTGGCCAGTTCCTCTATTGTCATCATCGCAGCGTATGCTCTCTACGGATCGAACTTGGCTATTTTGAAAGGATAATCAATTTCATCGACTCATTTGTGATGCCATCAATGTGTCCTATAATGATCAACTTGTAATTGTGGGCGACTTTAATCTGCCCGGCATATCTTGGCTTGATGTTTATAGTATCTTTACATCACTTTCTACTGACGAAAGGGCATTATACATTATATACTACTTTTCTAGCATCTCAACCAAGCAGCTGAATCGTACTAGCAACAGTCAGCGGAAGCTCCTGGATCTGTTATTTGCCAATGACGTCATCCATTCTGAGGTTTCATCATGTTTGGATTTCATCGGCTCCCAGAGCATCTACCACACACCAATTATGAAAATATTTTTCATATAAAGTTTTATTTTAATTTCAGAAATGCCGACTACGCTTCCTTAAACGAGTTCCTCAGCAATTCTGATTGGGACTTTTTGCAACGTGGCGGTAATTTAAATGACATCGTTTTGATGTTTAACGACATTCTCAGAAGTAGTATTGAAAGACACGTTCCTTTGGGTAAAAAAAACCGGCTTTCGGGAGCCAAGGTATAACAATAGATTGTTAAATCTGGAGAATCGCGGCAATAAGTTCCATTCATTATACAGGATGTACGGGGTTCAATGTTATTCCAAATTTTATAATCCCCGCAAAGAGTTTAAAAGTTTAAATTGGTTTTTATATAACCAATACGTTGGGCGAATCGAGGAGGAATTGAGATCAAATCCAAAGGAGTTCTGGAGTTTTATGAACAGTAAGGGAAAAGTGGTTTCTTATTCCTATGTCTTACCAGAACTCCGTCGCTAGTCAACCCTCGGAAATCTGTAATTTATTTGCTAGCTATTTTGCCTCAGTATACGAACCAGCCACGATATCCCCTACCATGTCTTTATGCGCTCACAGTTTCGTGGACTTTAATTATTTTAAATTTATGGAGCAGGAAGTTTGCGATTGTTTGCTTAATCTTGAAGTTAAAAAGGCCGCTGGTCACGATGGTATTCCGCCGATCCTTATTAAGCATTGTGCCGAGAGTTTGCTCGCCCAATTACCTTCATGTTTAATGAAAGTTTACGTATTGGGTTTTTACCTGAGCCTTGGAAAATTGCCTGCCTCTATACCATTTTCATGGCGGGTAGAAGAAACGAAGTACGTAACTATCGGGTGATGGCCATTCTTTCCGTCATACTCAACTATTTGTATCTATGGTTAACAAGGTGTTGGTTTTCCATACTAAATCATTAATTTCTTTTGCTCAGCACGGGTTTTATCTAGGTAGATCCATAGTGACTAATTTGGTTTCTTTTTGTGGCAAATTATTTAGCAGTTTAAACTCCAGGCAGCAACTGGATGTTATTTATACTAATTTTGCGAATGCTCTTGGTAAGATCGACCACTCGTTCTTGATCTTCAAATTAAAGAACTTAAATTGTCAGTGCATCCGAATTGAATGGTTACGGTCTTACCTTTGCGACCGTTGGCAATCCGTTAGGATTTTGGATTCTAGTTCACAGCTATATCGCGTGACATCTAGTGTACCTCAAGGAAGACATATTGGCCCTTTATTATTTACATTATTTATCAACGATATTGTTGACTGCTTTCAATTTGCCAGTACAGCTCCTGTTTGCCGATGATATGAAAATTTTCGCCCGGGTCAAACGTGTCCGATTACGTAAATCTGCAAGATGATTTGGACAAATTTTGTAGTTGGTCTATTCGCAATAGATTGGGGAAAAGGAACATTCAGGTTCAAAACTGCAACAAGTCAATTACAATTAGAAGATGTATATTATTAGTCCCTGAGTTACAGTGTGATTTGTTGTCAGTAAGTAAACTCGCCAGAAGGGGTTGCAACATTGTATTTGAGAATCATGAATGCAAGATAAGTCTAAATGGAAAAATATTGCTCACTGTAAATTCCAGAAATGATGTCTATAAAGCACCATCAAATCAAGTTTTTAGTGTAAAAACAAGTGAAGTAAAATGTGTACATGAATGGCATAAAGTACTCGGCCATCGAAATTTATCAGACATTAGAAAATTGAGTGAAGTGGCAGTAAACGTCAAAGTAGAAAATTGTCTACATTCGGATGAATGTTAAACTTGTCTACAAAGCAAATCTAAGAGGGATTCATTCCCGAAAGGATCCACGTTAAAAACGTCAGAAAGATTAGATTTGGTACACACACAGAGGAAACCAATATATTTTGACTTTGATTGATGATTTCACAAGATATTCGTTTATTTATTTAGTTAAAAATAAATCTGATGTGACCGACAAAATCATTGAATTCGTGGAATTGATGAAGACTCAGTTTCAAAAGGCATCAAAAGCATTTTGCTCAGACAGAGGAGGAGAGTATATGGATCAAAGACTACAATTTTTTTTGAAAAAAAGTGGAATCAAGGTTCAACTGACAGTACCGAGGACACCACAACAAAACGGTGTTGCTGAGCGCAAAAATCGAACCCTAGTCGATGTATGCTTCTAGGTTCTGGTTTATAGAAGCAGTTCTGGGGAGAAGCCGTAAATACAGCGAATCACATTTTAAATAGATTATCTAGAAGAAAAGTGATGAAGACACCATACGAATTATGGCATAACATAAAACCAGATCTAGTTTATTTTCACGAGTTGTAGCATCTGTTTTAGCGCATATTCCGAAAGATAAGCGCAGAAAATTAGACCATGAAGGCGAAAAATTAGTATTTGTCGGATATGAATTTGGAACAAACGGGTGTCACCTTCTAGATGTTGAACTAAATAAAATCAAAATTATTAAACATGACAGATGAACAAGTTGTGAGTGATTTTAATAATAATACAAGTCCAGTGGTTAAAGAGTTTATTCAACAACCAGAAATCATCGTACATTTACAAAATGGGTTATCTTCAAGTGAATTTAGACAATCATCAAATGAGTCAATGAACAATTGAGACGCACAAATAGAGCAAATTTTTGTATACTACCCGTTCGATTGATACAAGAAATTAATAAAGCATCAGTCGAGACCGTAAATAAGGATCCAATTACGTATAAAATAGCAATAAATGGACCAGAGATGCTACAAAATGGAAATATGCGATGGATGAAGAGATAGAATTATTACGTTTACACGGTACGTGGATATTAACTACTTTACCAAGTGGCAGTAAAGCAATTGGGTCAAAATGGGTGTACAAAACAAAAACCGATCAAGAGGGAAATGTCACAAAATTTAAAGCAAGGTTAGTGGCTCAAGGATTCAATAGTTAATCATTTCATAGTTAATCATTTTGATATTCAGACGGCTTATCTTAATGAAAATCTTTCGCACGATGTCTACATGAGACAACCTGAAGGTTACGTCAAAGGGAATAAAAACGGAGTTTGTAAGCTTGTTAGGAATCTTTATGGTTTGATACGTATGGTTTAGTCGGATACGTTCAAAGTGAAAATGATGCGTGTTTATCCATTAAATATGATTGAAAAGATGCCATTTATATTTCAAATCATGTGGATGATATTGTTGGTGCATCAAAGAAACAGAGAATGTTGGATGATTTCCAGAACGATATTGACGCAGTTTTTGCAATAAAAAATCTCGGAAGTTTGAAGTTCTACTTAGGTATTCATTTTAATCGAGATGAAGAAGGCGTATTCTATATGCATCAACAAAAGTACATTCAAAATAAATTACATGAATTTAGTCTAATGATTGAAACACCAATGAATACGGCATATAATAATCAGGATATAAGTTCAGAATTTTTTAATTCACAAGAGGTTTATAGAAGTGCAATTGGTTCTCTTTTGAACCTGTCTACAAGCATAAGGCCAGAAATAGCAATTGCGACATCAATTTTAGCTAGGCGTGTAAGTGAACCGAGAAAGTGTGATTGGATTGAAGTAAAAAGAGTTTTCAGATATTTAAGTGCCACGAAAGATTTGAAACTAAAATTAGGAGACGGAAAAAGTAATAATGATTTAAAGTGTTATGTTGATTCTGACTGGGCTGGAGATAACAATGACGATAAGTCGACTTCCGGGTATTGTTTTATTTTTAAAGGAGCATTAATTGGTTGGTCTAGTAAAAAACAGACAACAGAAGCTGAATTTATTGCATTTGCTGAAGCAGCACGAGAACTTATTTGGATCGACAGAGTGTTACAGAATTTTGACCAGTCAATTTAAAGACATATACAAATATTTGAAGACAACCAAGGTTGTATCAAATTGCTACAGATAGATGGTGGACACCAGCGTACAAAACACATTGACATAAAATATAAGTTCGCGTGTGATTTAGTAACATCAAAATTTTTGAATGTTATTTATTGTACGACAGAAAACATGATTGCTGATTAATTGACTAAACCGTTGAATGGTTAGAGATTAGCAAAGTTAGCAAATAAAGTTGGCTCGGTGAATCAATTCGTTAAACGTTGAGAAGGGGTGTTGATATAATGCAACATTTAACGAATCAGTTGAATTGAGTTGAAATGAAAAAGCGTTTATGATTGTAAACGCGGTTATTAATGTTTTTGACATTTTGTTTTTTTTGGTTTACTAATAAAATATATCTCGTGGAGTTCAACATGCTGAGTTTTTTATTTATTTCCAATTTAAGTTAGTATTGTTGAGTGATAAAAAGAAATCTGAAATCATCTGGTCATTTAACCGCACTGCCTTCCGACTCCTTTGCTTAACACTTTAGTTTCCTTTTATAAACGACGGTTAATATTGACATTAAATGTAACAGTTCGTAACTGTGGAGGAAATACTTTTAAATGGACGGGAGATAAATGGTTACGATATTCCACAGATTTCGGTAGTATCCATTATAAAACCACACTATCTGAAGAAGATCTATTCAAAATCCTCAATATCCGGAAATGAGGATTTAACGAATTTAAACTAAAAGGCAGCCCATTATGTTACAGAAACAATGTATAAATCAACTCAGAAAAAACTGGGTCTTAGATTTTCTACTCCTAATAGACCCCGCGTTCCACAGTTATTATGAAAATTTGGCCACTTGTGTTTAAAGTTTTAAACTTTTTAAACTTTAAATATTTTTTTCTATTTCTTACAAATAAATAAAATATTGGATCCTTTTATTTGATATATCAATAAATTATTAATTTCGATTATTGGTAAAATACTACCTAAACTCTATACAAATTTAGCAAATCAATTTAGTAAAATGGCCAAACTTCAATTTAGTTATTATAGAAACAAACTAAACATTTAAAACAACGGCTAACTTGTATAAGCCTATTTTAGAACAACATCATTTTTGCAAAGTGGCTAAATACGTATTTTCTAATTTCGTGGATAATCTAGACGTAAAATAATTAAAGATTGCAGCTTCAATTTTATTCTAATTTTAAAGTTAAATCCCCATTCTAATTTAAAATAAAGTCTCTTTTTTCCAGAACAGTTTAAAATTAAATCTTCCTTTTCTAGAATATTTTAAAAATAAATCTTCATTTGCAAGAAATTTTTTTCCTCCGTAGATTAACTAGTTTACCAGAAATTTTATTCTAATTATAAAATTAGATCTTCATTTCCCAGATTATTTTAAAATTAAAACTTTTTTTCCAGAAATTCCAGCCTAATTTTAAAATTGAATCTGCTTTTCCAGGATATTTTAAAGTCGATCTCCCTTTTTCAGAATATTTTAAAATTAAATCTCCTGTTTCCAGAAATTCCATTCTAATTTTAAAATTAAGGTTGTCTTTTCTAGAATATTTAAAAAATTTAAATAATTTTAATTAGAATCTTCCTTTCCGAGAACATTTTACAATGCAATCTCCCTTTTCAGAACATTTTAAAGTTAATCTTCCTTTTCGAAAAACTCCATTCTAATTTTAAAATTAAAACTTCTTTTTCCAGAAATGCCAGCCAAGTTTTAAAATTGAATCTGTTTTTTCCAGGATATTTTACAGTCACTCTTCCTTTCCCAGAAACTCCATTCTAGTTATAAAATTAGATTTCCATTTCGAAGATTATTTTAAAATTAAATCTTTTTTTTTCCATAATATTTTTAAGGTAAGCATCCTTTTCCTGAAATTTAGTTCTAATTTTGATAAATCTTTAATTTCCAGAATATTTTAGAATTCATTTTTTTTGTCCAGGAGTAGGTGAGGGTGATACTTGATTTCTTGGGAGACTTGTTCGACTAATGTATTTCGACGAGTTGTGATAGTTAAAATATTGAGGGAGGCAACACTGTATAGTGAATGCGTCTATAGAATAATGTAAACCACTCAGTCGCAATTAGTACTTGTTTTTATTTAAATTTGTGATAGTTACTACTACTTCCATGAACAAAGTATTCCAAAAGCATCCAAATCCGGAGCAAAGGTCAGAACTCCGATTGATAGCTACAAACTTGAACAAGCTGTTAGCTGCGAAGATAATGATGGGACATCCCTAAAAAGTACGGACGGCGAAACGGTTTGATTTAAATGTTATGACACTGAAACGATACGTAAAAAGCAAACCCAACAAATATCTGTTACAAACCAGATTATGCAAAAGCTAAAATATTCAGCACTGAAAAAGAAACGATGCTAATAGATTATTTAATTAAAGCAAGCAAGTTGGGCTAACATCCAACAAACAAGAAAACTGGCCTGTCATATGAGTCTGCTATAATTAACAATAAAACGATCCCGGGAATTTGAAGAAATTACAAAGAAGCTGGTTGCATGGCTTTATGAAATGAAATGCTGCACTATCATTAAAGCTTCCAGATGCAACAAGCCTCAGTTGCGCTACTAGTTTTAACAAAACCAATGTTGTAAATATTTTTTGGAAAATTTATAAGCGGTTTTGGTTGAAAACAAATTTGGACCAGAGGCTATTTAGAATATCGACGAATCTGGCTAACTAATGTACGTAAGCCTACAAAAGTTATTGCTGCTAAAGGCGCGAAACAAGTTGTAAAAATCACTTCTGATGAAAAAGATCAGACTGTGACATCTTGATGTGCTATCAATGCCATTGGGAACCACATACCACCTTTCATGATTAATAATAATCCGCCAAGAACAATTGGTGTTGTTCATAACACTGGATGAATGATAGGGCTACATTTTTCAATTTTCTTAACGCATTTCCGAAAGCATATATACAAATTCTTCTAACGTAACCTACTAATTATGGATAACCATAAAAGTCTTGTAACTTTAGAAGGTAAGACAATGGTATGATTCTTCTGACTATTCCTCCACACACTTATAATATATTTCAGCCTTTGGAACAGATCAGTTTATGGTCCTCTGAAAATCTACTATAAGCAAATGCTTGCGATAACTGGATGGTTACTCAAAACATGAAATAGCTGAATACCTTGGTCATGCATTTTCACTGGGATTTACTTCAAGAAGTACCGAAAGCGCTTACAGAGTCTCAGGTATATGGCCTCTCAACATTGACATATTTTCTTAATATTTATCCTCATATGTAATGGATACAGAATCCACAGGAACTAATGAAAATAATCATCAAATGGCTGTTTATACTGATTCTCAAGAATTGGAACAACGGGATGCTTCAGAGGAAGTAACACATCATCGACAAACATTTCAATCGATCAGAAGTAGCGGGTGCTGCTGGTTCGGAACAGTTGGAACTACAGATAGTGTCGAAAAGTTTAATGGCCTCTTCTTCTACTGGTAAGAGGTACAAAGAAAGTTCGTTTTAATATACTAACAGCCATACCTGCAAAAAATGCATTGGAGTTGCAGCCTAAGCTTAAAGAACAAAAAACTGATAGATAAAGAAAAAGAGCAGATTTGAGAAAAATAAAGATGTCGATGAAAAAATTTCACCAGAAGATAATAATATTGTTCCACCATTATCTGAACCTGAATATAATATATCAGATTAAATAAGCGACTGATCTACTAGTTGAGAATCAGAAACCAGGTAATGTTTTGAAATTGCTGCAAATGACGCTAATGAACAGATTAGCTTTAGAATTAGAAAATAAAATAATTGTGTACTTGAACGATATTGTTGTCCCGAGTTCAAGTATTGATGAAGGTATAAGTTTATTTGATAAGGGTTAGCCAAGCTACGCGAATATGGATTGACGCTCAAATTGAGTAAGTGTAGATTTTTGCAAAAACGGATAGATTTTCTTGGTCATGAAATTTTCAAAATATGTAGAAATACAACGCGGCAAATCAAAAATTTCTTCTGTAGAATTATTTCTTCAACCTTCAAATGTTCATGAAGTAAGGCAATCAATTTGTTGGCCTTGCGAGCTATTTTCGCAAATTTGTTCCACGTTTTTCAATTCTCAATCGTATTTGTCAATGGGGTAAAGATCAAGAAATAGGACTCGCTGAATTAAAAACTAAACTTTGTAGTAGAGATGTACTTACACTATATTACAACGAAAGGTAACATGAAATTCACACCGACGCTTGTCCTTTTACAAAGGGAAGATAATGACGTGATTAGGCCAGTTGCCTATTACAGTCGAAAAACAACCGAGCTTGAACGAAACTATCATAGGTTACTATGTGTAACACGTGCGTGGTATGAATGTTTTAACGGATTTATGAAAACTCTAAATTTTCAAAGGTGCAAATATGATTATTGTTTATATTTTATTATTTGTGGTTGACATTTTGATTTGCTCCAGAGACAAAGATGTTATTGATGACATTAAGATTAAATTATCTGTTAAATTTAAAATGAAAAATTTAGGCAAAGTTAAAAATTATATTGGTATAGATATTGGATATAGCTATGAACGAGAAAACAGTTTAACTTTATGCCAGGAACATTATTTTCAGTCATAAGCTAAACGTTACAATTTTGAAAATGCAAAATTTTTCAAAACACCAATGGAAATAAACTTGAAATTGGAAAAATCTGAACTGAAGGAGGATGTAAAGTATAGAAATTTTATTGGTGCACTTTTATATGTCAGCTCTGGTACTAGACCAGAAAAATCTTTTTGTGTAAATTATCTAAGTTGTTTTCAAAATTGCTGTAATGAGACACATTATGGGTATGCATTGCGAGTGCTGAAATATTTATTTTTGACAAAAAATCTAAAATTGAAATATTATAAAAATGATAATGCTGACGTAATGGATTGCTTTGCTGATGGTGATTGGGCAGGAGAAATTTGTGGAATATCTAGTGCGGAGTTGCTAGACTCCCCTCGGGCGCGTCCCCAGGTTGCGGATAGGGGGAAACTCTAACCGACTTGTCGGCGGATAGATGGAAAATAAAATACCATTCGCTGACCAAAACTAGCTAAGAGTGGTTCCCTGAATATAATAATCACTATCGGGGACTCGAACCGCAAAAACATTATGGCGCAGGGAAACGGATACCCAGTGCCGGCGACTTTAGAGGCAAGAGCAAGAGGGCAGCCAGTCGTCGATATCCAATGATCGCAATATTTCAAATATTTTAAATTTTACATTGCAAGCAGAAGTATCCAGTGAAATAACTATTGACCTAGAAAAGGAAAATATGGATCTCTTGGGGGCTACAGAAAATGGAGCAATCATTTGCCAAGGTAAGCGAAGAAATTTAATATCTAAAGCGAGAAAATGAAGTTCTAAAAATGAATCGGGATGCTAAAGAACATAACGAATTAGAGAGTATTGTTTATATGATAACAATTACGTTTGGAAAATTATTACTCTGGACTCAGATTCCTATAGAACCTTATATATGAAGTTAAATGCTGAAAAGTGTCAGTGGTTTACCTATGAGGAAAAACAGGCTCGACCTATAGAAGTTATGGCAAGAAATTCGCTTCACACTTGCTCAAGAACAGAAATAATGGAAGACTTACAAAATAAAGGCCTTACAATACTAGATCCTGTGAATATTGTTAAAAAAGAGAGCAGAGAAAACCAGGAAGGAAACCAAACTTTCAGGAAAAGGGGACTCGCTCTTTTTATGCTGATATTTGATAACAAAGAGAATGTTCAAAATATTTATGGTATAAAAGGAATTCTTCACATGAAGGTAAAAATTGAACCAATGTGGAGAACACGCATACCCCAATGCAAGAAATGTCAGCGATTTAATCACACCCAAAAATATTGCAGCCGGGATCCGAGATGTGTTAAACGCTTAGGTAAACATATTACTCAGGTATCTACAATAGGGAGTGATGTGCCAGCTAAGTGTATAAATTGATAGGGTCAACAGGAGGGAAACAGGAGGCTATAATGGCCTCAGCCTGCTTTCCTGGAGACTCGGAAATGATACCTCCTCTCGAAGTTAGGCGGCTCATAGCTCATTGCCAGCGCAATGGGCTGGCTTACCTAATAGGATGCGATGCAAATGCTCACCACACGGTGTCGGGCAGCACGAACATCAATAATAGGGGTGAGTACCTTTTTGAGTATATAATTACTAATATTGTAAATACAAGGGGAAGGAAACCTACCTTTATAAATGCGATTAGGCAAGAGGTCTTAGATTTGAAGCTTGCTAGTCCGCATTTTAGCAATTTAGTTAAATACTGGCATGTGTCTGAAGAGGCCTCCTTATCGGATCACTTGCACATCAGATTCGATTGGCGGCCGAGGCCATGCAGCGGCAGGAGATTAGAATTCCAAAACTGACCGATTGGGACTCTTATAGAGTTTCACTCGAATCAGAAATGCCCTCGGTTATGGGGAACATAGAGTCTCCAGAGGGCTTGGAATTCTGTTCAAACCAGCTGCATAATTCTATACACTTGGCTTACGAAAATAGCTGCCCGGTTAAGCGAAGAGAGTCCATTAAGTTGGTCCCTTGGTGGAACGGGGCGCTGAGTAAGCTGAGGAAAAAATCGAGAAGGTTATTCAATAAAGCTAAACGCACCGGGGAATGGGGCGAGTATAGGATGGCCTTAACGGAATATAATCTGGAATTAAGAATATCCAAAAGGGCTACCTGGAGAAACTTCTGTGAGGGAATCATTGAATTACCCTCTGCAGCTCGTCTCCAGAAAGTACTTTCTAGGGATCACTCAAATGGTTTGGGGCTTCTTCAGAAGCAAAACGGGAAGTTCACTGAAAACCGGAAGGAAACCCTGGAGTTACTATTAGGTACCCACTTTCCGGACTCAATAGTGGTAAGTACCCAGGAAAATCAACTGAGCTATAGCCCACAAATTCGACTGAGCTATAACTGAGCTATAACTGAGCTATAACTGAGCTATAACTGAGCTATAACTGAGCTATAACTGAGCTATAACTGAGCTTTAACTGAGCTATAACTGAGCTATAACTGAGCTATAACTGAGCTATAACCTGAGCTATAACCTGAGCTATAACCTGAGCTATAACTGAGCTATAACTGAGCTATAACCTGAGCTATAACTGAGCTATAACTGAGTTATAACTGAGCTATAACTGAGCTATAACTGAGCTATAACTGAGCTATAACTGAGCTATAACTGAGCTATAACTGAGCTATAACTGAGCTATAACCTGAGCTATAACCTGAGCTATAACTGAGCTATAACTGAGCTATAACTGAGCTATAACTGAGCTATAACTGAGCTATAACCTGAGCTATAACTGAGCTATAACCTGAGCTATAACCTGAGGTATAACTGAGCTATAGCCTGAGCTATAACCTGAGCTATAACTGAGCTATAGCCTGAGCTATAACTGAGCTATAACTGAGCTATAGCCCACAAATTCGAAAATCTGCAAATGTGCTCCGATTTCGATGATTGATACCTCTATCAATAGGCGTTGAGACCTGTAATTGTCATACAAACCGCCATTTGGATCGGTCGAATATTTCAAGACGTTTCGTGGAAAATTTAATTTTTTTGAAAATCAACTGAGCTATAGCTCACAAATTCAGAGCCAGAAAATTCGAAAATCTGCAAATGTGCTCCGATTTCGATGATTGATACCTCTATCAATAGGCGTTGAGACCTGTAATTGTCATACAAACGGCCATTTGGATCGGTCGAATATTTCAAGACGTTTCGTGAAAAATTTAATTTTTTTGAAAATCAACTGAGCTATAGCCCACAAATTCGACTGAGCTATAGCCTGAGCTATAACTGAGCTATAACTGAGCTATAGCCTGAGCTATAACTGAGCTATAACTGAGCTATAGCCCACAAATTCGAAAATCTGCAAATGTGCTCCGATTTCGATGATTGATACCTCTATCAATAGGCGTTGAGACCTGTAATTGTCATACAAACGGCCATTTGGATCGGTCGAATATTTCAAGACGTTTCGTGGAAAATCAACTGAGCTATAGCCCACAAATTCAGAGCCAGAAAATTCGAAAATCTGCAAATGTGCTCCGATTTCGATGATTGATACCTCTATCAATAGGCGTTGAGACCTGTAATTGTCATACACACGGCCATTTGGATCGGTCGAATATTTCAAGACGTTTCGTGGAAAATTTAATTTTTTTGAAAATCAACTGAGCTATAGCCCACAAATTCAGAGCCAGAAAATTCGAAAATCTGCAAATGTGCTCCGATTTCGATGATTGATACCTCTATCAATAGGCGTTGAGACCTGTAATTGTCATGCAAACGGCCATTTGGATCGGTCGAATATTTCAAGACGTTTCGTGGAAAATTTAATTTTTTTGAAAATCAACTGAGCTGCCCACAAATTCAGAGCCAGAAAATTCGAAAATCTGCAAATGTGCTCCGATTTCGATGATTGATACCTCTATCAATAGGCGTTGAGACCTGTAATTGTCATACAAACGGCCATTTGGATCGGTCGAATATTTCAAGACGTTTCGTGAAAAATTTAATTTTTTTGAAAATCAACTGAGCTATAGCCCACAAATTCAGAGCCAGAAAATTCGAAAATCTGCAAATGTGCTCCGATTTCGATGATTGATACCTCTATCAATAGGCGTTGAGATCTGTAATTGTCATACAAACGGCCATTTGGATCGGTCGAATATTTCAAGACGTTTCGTGAAAAATTAAATTTTTTTGAAAATCAACTGAGCTATAGCCCACAAATTCACAGCCAGAAAGGCCCTTCAAGTGAGGTAGCCTATTCACCCCACAGTAGGATCTGGAGCCTCTTTGGAAAAATGTTCATACCCAGCAAGGTGAGATGGGCTATTGCCTCTTTCAAACCGTTCAAATCTGCTGGAGGGGATGGTATCTATCCGGCTTTACTTCAAAAAGGTATTGAGGAAATACTCCCCAGCTTGGTCCAGTTGTTTCGGGCAAGTTATGCTTTTAACTATATTCCGAAACTATGGACGAAAGTAAATGTGGTTTTTATACCAAAGGGAGGGGGTCGTCTGGACACCCAGCCCAAAAAAATCCTGGATAATCAAATAAGAAATGAAATCCTTGTAAATAACCCACTGCATCGGAACCAATTTGCTTATCAAGCTGGCAAATCCACTGTGATGGCTCTTAGTGGTCTAGTCACGAGGATTGAAAGAGCGGTGGCTTTTAAGGAAATTGCCCTGTGTGCCTTTGTGGACATTGAGGAGGCTTTTGATAATACTTCCTATGGTTCAATAGAGAGGGCAGCTATGGAGAAGGGGCCTTCTACAACTAGGTGGATCCGCTCCATGCTGAAATATCGCGATATTACAGCCAGATTAGGTGGCGAGTCAGTAACCATCAGGGCCGTAAAGGGCTGTCCCCAAGGAGGCATACTGTCTCCTCTTTTATGGTCATTGGTTATTGATAGACTACTGGTCCTCCTGAGTAGCCATGAGTTTGATGTCGAGGGCTATGCGGATGAAGTGGCTATCGTGATTAGAGGCAAGTTTGATGGGATCATCTCTGATCTCATGCAAAATGCACTCAATTTAATATGGCAGTGGTGTGACAAGGAAGGACTTAGTGTCAATCTAAATAAAACTGTCATTGTCCCTTTTACGAGGAGGAGAAAGCTCTCGAGTATAGCTCCCTCGTTAAACAGTACTATTGTTGCCTTTTCCAAAGAGGTTAAATATCTAGGGGTTATCCTAGATCATAAACTGAACTGGGAACAACATTTACAAAAAATTCAAAATAGAGCCACAAAGGCTTTTTGGGCCTGTCAGAGACTCTATGGACGTACCTGGGGACTACAACCAAAAATGATCTACTGGTCAATTCTAACAATCATTAGGCCTATGGTCACTTACGCATCGCTAGAGTGGTGGCCTAAACCTGAACAAAGGACAGCGCAAACTTTATAGAATAAGGTTCAGCGTATGGCCTGCATTGGGGTTACGGGCTCAATGAAATCATGTCCGACCGCAGCAATGGAGACACTCCTAGGACTAACTCCATTGTATCTGCATGTAAAAAAGGATGAGGGCCATAGTCCTTAAGATGCAGGCGGAGGGTAACATCAAACCAGGCAATATGGTGGGCCATCTGGAAATCCTCTAGGAATGCCTTCCGACTGTATGCCAGCCAAACTAGGTTTCCACAAACCATTTTCTGTTAGATTATCTAACCGGGAGGAGTGGAGTACAGGGGACCATCCTTTGAGCGAGGGTCATTGGTGTGGTTTACAGATGGATCAAAAACGGAAGATGGGGCGGGGGTAGGAATACACGGGAGTGGAACATCACTCTCGAAGTCCTTGGGTACCAATGCTATCGTCTTTCAAGCAGAAGTACATGCTATAGAACTTTGTGCTAGGATAGGCATATCTAAAGGCCTAAATGTCGCAAAGGTTTATATCGTATCAGACAGCCAATCGGCCTTAAAGGCTCTTAGATCTTTTACCATTGAGTCAAGGCTGGTATGGGATTGTCTGAAGCTTATTAAGTTGCTGGCAAGCTCATATAAGGTAACACTTGTTTGGGTGCCAGGTCACACTAGAATTGTGGGAAACGAGGCAGCTGATGGCCTCGCCCGCGAGGGATTTGCCTCTCCATTAATTGGACCAGAGCCCTTCTGCGGCGTCTCTAAGGGGCACCTTAGGTCAGCCGGTTAAACGCTGGGAGGATGTGCAAAAGTCCACTTACTGGAGCGGAATTCCAGGTTTGAGACAGGCGAAGGAATTTATTCCACCTTCGTTGGCCAGGGCCAAGGAATGTCTTGTACTTAGGAAACCTGAGTTGAGGCTGCTTACCGGCTTCCTCATAGGTCACATCCCCTTAAGGTATCACCTTAAGAAAATGGGCCTAAGTTCGACGGATAGATGTCGCTTCTGCGACCTAGAAGCGGAATCAGCGGAACATGTTCTGTGCCATTGCCCAGCCATTTTCTGCAAAAGGTTACAACATCTAGGAGGGAGAGTAATGAGCCCGGATAGTATGCATCATATACCGGCCGGCAGTATTGTCAGGTGGCTTGAACGCCCACATGGCCCTCAAGTAATAATAAAGTAATAATAGGGTCAACACCCGGCCAATAATCGAGGCTGTGAGGTTGCTAAACAACTACAAAAATTAAGATATAAAACACGAAATCAACAGCAAAATCATGAAACTCGAAGGGTTCAAACATCAAATCAGATGGATCAAAATCCACAACCAAGCAACACAGGGCAATGAAGAACATTTGCTCAGGTAGTGAAAAGCTCGGGTTCAATCAAACATATAGGCTCTGAAAATAGCCGAATTATGGAAACATTATGAATAGCATTGAAGCTATTACAAAGCGACTAGATGACCAAGTAATCTGAACAACATGATATTTGATCAACTGAAGAAAATGCAACTCAAACAACACAATCCGATAAAAAATGTTAAGTAATAACACAACTTTCAGAATAGCAATCTGGAATGCGAATGGGCTTATGCAACATATTCCAGATATAGAAACATTTTTAAATACAGAAAAAAACGACATTTTCCTAATATCCGAAAGCCATTTTGTTAAATCTCCGTTTGTTAAAATTCGTGGTTATAACTTATATCTTTGAGTATATCCAGCGGAAAGAGTACAGGTGGTTCGGCATTACTAATAAAAGAAAATGTAAAACACCATGTAGAAACAAACATCGAAGAAGAAACAATGCAAGCCTCTACTATAAGGATTCACATTAAAACAGACAGCTTACTGTCTCGGCAATATAATGTCCTCCCCGGCATAACTTGAAAAGGAACGACTACATTAAACTATTTAAATCGCTAGGATGTGATTTTATTATTGGAGGTGACTTTAATGCGAAAAACACAAAGAGTAAAGAATTGGTTCAAGCAGGGCAGACATCGAAATGTGAATTTTACTCTGTTGGTTCCCCAGTGACGAAGCTGAGATACCGGACCTAATCGACTTTTATGTAGCAAGAGATATATCTCAGATCTACATTCACATTTAAAACAGCAATTTTCTAGTATCGGATCATTCACTGGTTATCATGACAGTCAGCAAAACTGTAATTCAAAGGGAAAGTGCACCCAGATTAACAAATTCAAATACAAACTGTTCTCTTTCGTGAATTAATGGAGGACAAAATCAATCTCCAGGTTCCGATAAGAAATTCTCAACAGTTGGAAGACGAATTGGAACAACTCAATGAAATAATTCATTATGCTGCGTTGGCAAGCACCCCCATTTTACAAAATAAGAAGACGATTAACATATCCTACCCAATGGAAGTTAGATAGTTGGTAAGAGAAATCGTCGGGCTCGCAAAACCTGGCAAATTAATCGAGAACAAAACAATTATTAACAATTTATGTAATAGTCTCAAATCCCTTCTTAAAGAAGTTAAATATGAATCAATCAACAGATATCTAGTTAGCCTAACTGATGAAAAAAATTCTGATTACTCACTGTGGAAGGCGACGAAGGGACTCAAAAGACCCAAAATGCCAGTGCCTCCACTTAAAAAGGATGTTGGAACCTGGGCAAGAGGCCACAAAGAGAAGGCTGATCTATTTGCGGAGTATCTCCAGGAAACCTTCCAACCTCTACCAAGACAAACCGCCAATGAAAATATAATATCTATTCACAAGCTGGATGCGTTTGAAATACGGCCAGTAACTCTCAAAGAATTAAAAGAAGAATTGAAAAGTATCATGAATGTTAAAAAAGAGCCCCAGGGTATAACTTGATTACTTGATAAATTACCAAAGTTCTATGCGACCCTTCGGTTAAAATATGTTTCTCGTCAATGGAAATTAGCAACAGTAATCATGATACCAAAACCTGATAAACCGACTAAAGATAAAAAATCATACAGACCAATTTCTCTACTGCCAATTATGTCAACACTCTTTGAAGAGTTTTAAACTAAAGAGGTTAACGCAATAATTGAGGACCAACAACTTCTTCCTCTACATCAGAGAAAAGCATTCAACAATTGAACAGATGTATAGAACAACAAACATAAAACGAAAGAACGTTAGAACGTAAAAAAGTATGCTCAAGTATATTCCTGGACGTCGCGCAATCATTCGATAAACTTTGACACAGTGGTCTGGAATACAAGCTGCATAGAGATCTGCCGAGGCAATTTTATGCCATACTAAGTTCTTATTTATCCAATAGATATTTTCGGGTGAAATATGAGGATGAATACTCTGAGCTAAAGAAAATCTTTGCCGGTGTCCCGCAGGGGAGTGTCTTAGGACCAATCCTGTATTTACTATATACAAGGGGCATACCAACCACAGATGAAGGAACCATAGCTATCTATGTAGATGACACAGCAATTATGAAAATTGGAAGTAATGTCGCTGACGCAAACAGCAAAGTTCTGACGACAAAGCGTTGGCGAATCAAGCTTAATGAGACAAAATCCACGCCTATTAACGTCTACTAAATAACTCGCGACACGTGCCATATGCAAATACAGCAAAATACCTTGTCATGACCATCGATGTCAAGCTCAAATGGAGAGAGCATGTCAAAAAGAAAAAAAGAACTTAACATAAAGTTCAGAAAAATATATTGGCTCATATCATAGGTAGAGGCTCTGAGCTTACAATTCCACAATAAGCTGCTGGTATATCAGCAAATTCTGAAGCACGATATGGACCTACGGTATACAACTCTGGGGATGTACCAAGCGAATAAACGCCAAAATGATACAGACGTTTCAAAACAAGGTTCTTCGTAGCATCGTCAATGCTTCGTGGTACACAAGAAATGTAGACTTTCACAGGGAGCTACTGATGGAATACATCAAAGATGAAATAAAAATGCATGCCGCAAAACACGAAATAGGGCTCTAGAATCATGTAAACCCCTAATTCGTCATATGATAGATAATCCTGTCGTTGAAAAAGACTCCAAAGAATGAGGCCAAATTAAAATTAATAAATAGGTTTAATTAATTATGGGGCTAGCCGGTGTGAATTTTACTAGTAATATAAAAATTTGTATCTGAAACAAAAATTGCTAGATGAGCTTAGTCTCAGTTGTAATTGTGTACTAAAACTCGATTCACTTAAATTAAAAAAAAAAAAAAAGTAAAAATCAAATCACTTACTTCAACTTCCTATTCGATGAAATAATATCCGATTTCTTAAATTTATTCTTCTTGAACAATGCGTACGATTTAGCATCGATTCGCTTAAATATTTCTAATTGTCGGTCTTCTTTCTCTTTGTCGGCAACTCGTGCATCAACATCAACTAAAATTTCCTGCAACAACAAACATTTTTTTAATTAGTGCTATATCCATAATTTGTAGTAAATAAACAAACAAACCTTGACTAAGGTCATTGCTTTTTGTAACTTCTCTTGTTCAATTTTATCGTCCCGTGAACTTTTTAGCAATGGATCGATCAGCAATGGATATTTGGTTAGTCGCTGCGTCACAAATAAGATACATTCGGGTATGCCTTTTTTCTTCAGTAACGGATTTGTTTGACAATGTTTGTACCATTCAGAAAATGTTTGATCCTCGGTCATATAACATTTGAATGTACTCAATGCTGAACGATGGTTTGAACAAAACTCACCTATACACACATAATATAAATAATTTTATTATTTTTTTTTGATTTTCACGCATTTTTTTATTTTTTTTTTTGTAATTCAGAAAGTATCAAATATACAAACCGTATGCATTCTTCAGTCTTTGTGCTGACATCGATGTAAAAAATTCAACAAGTAAATCAGCCATACTATCAACGATATAATGTTCGCGCTGTTTTAGTCTCAATTTTTTTAAAAATCTGTAAAGTGTATAAGTTTTACATTAGTCACGTATTGATTAATAAAAACTAAAAAAAAAATAAAATTTTACCCAGTGTGCAAATCGATAAGCTCTTGAAGCCGTGGAAACATTCGCTCCTGATTTAAATGACTAAAATGTCGCTGTAAACTTTCAACGAACACTTTTTGCATGACTAGTAACGTCTGGCAGTGATGTTTCTCAGTCATTATAAATTCGTAAATATGTTCCTGCCGCTTCACCTGTTTATCCTTTAACGATTTAACAATTTCGCGCGGTACACTAGGGCTCCACGAGTCATGCTCGTCAATGGCTACACCCAATATTGGTTCTGCACCTAAATCATGCGGTCCAATTGGAGGTTCACTCAAGAATTCGTCGCGTATCAATGGCGCCTCATCCGAATAACTGTACAGGTGAAACGAGAAAACAAAAAAAAAAAAATTCATCGTTTCAAATTAATTTCTCTTATGTGTGCTGACGCCCGCAGGGCCGTAACAAGCAAGCACAACAGTTTTATTCATTTTATTTAGTTTTGGGTACAAATGTGATTTTATAGATCAAGTACTTTATTATGGTCTTATATACTAAAATAATATTCAAAATTAACTGAACAAAAATGAAAAAAATCATAAACTAATGGCTTCTAAGTATATAGTGGCAAGCATTTCAAGAGTAAAATAAAAAAAAATCTGTGATTTGTCTTCCAAAAGAGAACAAAAAAGAAAAAATACAAAAAAAAATAACTTTGATACTCACTTGATATGATGATGGTCACTACTATTATTAATATTATTATTTGGCCCATGCAATTCATAATAATCTCGTGTATGTTCATCTTGGTGTGATGTACTGTGGCTAAAGCAAGCAAAAGAAAAACATAAATCAAATGAAATGAATAAATAAAATTCCGGCAAATCATACAAAAAAAAAAATCGAAACGAATTAAACATTAATAAATAATATTAGTAAATACCAAAAAAAAAGGAATAAATAAATTGTTAAGTTAAGATTATATCCAAAAGACTTAAGAGTAAAAAAACAAATGAATTTTAAATTTGTGTAGTAAATATAGTAACAAAATTTTTTTGGTTGTTGTTGTTGCTAAAATACGTTTTGTACATATTGAAGAAATACATTTTTTTTGTTGCTCATAATTTTGAAAAGTTAAATACCACTGAAGAAATTTAGTATCAACCCCATTCAGGTCGACATATTATAAATTCGATATCCGCAAGTGTTTTACTGTATTCATTTTATAGAACTTGGTTTTATCTTCAAAACAAAAATATTTATTTACAAACAGGAAATTAGAATGTTGAATCTTTTAATCAGGAACTTTAATATTTATTCATATAAATTTTTTATTTTGTTTAAAGGTAAAAATTCTGCCTGGACTCAAAAGCTCAATGATTCAAGTTACGATTTACTTAATTACTTAGTATTATGTATTGCATTACCAGTCTCATACTGTATCTTAGATCAGGCAATACTTTGCTATCAAATAGGCTTAGACATATATACGGAATAGGAACGGATGTGAAGTTGGCCCGAAAATCTGTCCCGAAAAAAAGTCTTTTCAAAATGTTTCTCGGCTAAACATAAAAAAAAATTTTAACTATCAGCATTTAAATAGTAAAAAGTAAAATGAAATTTTATTCCGAATTTTTAATAGGATTTTTTACTTTGTAAAATGTAAACCCTTGTTGATACATATAATGGATTTTATGGGGTTGTTATTCGATGGATTTTATGATATTTTATAGAGCTACATATATCCATATATAGCTTTTAATATCAAAAATCTTTAAATGTGATTGATAGATATAGTGGTGTATGGCAGATGTTAGATGGAACCCCTACCTTATCAAAATGATATCCCCTAGATCAACGCGATGGATTTAAAGGTGTTTTATAGAGCTACATCCATGCATAGATTTTTATATGAAAAATCTTCAAATGTGCACCACTGGATCTCAGCCCACAGGGATTGATAGATATAGCGGTGTATGGCAGATGTTAGATAGAACCCCTACCTTATCAAAATGACATCCCCTATATCAACGCGATGGATTTAAATTTGTTTTATAGAGCTACATCCATGCATAGATTTTTATATGAAAAATCTTCAAATGTGCACCACTGGATCTCAGCCCACAGGGATTGATAGATATAGTGGTGTATGGCAGATATTAGATGGAACCCCTACCTTATCAAAATGACATCCCTTATTCCCGTGTTTTATAGAGCTACATCCATGCATAGCTTTTTGTATGAAAAATCTTTAAATATGCACCACTGGATCTCAGCCCACAGGGATTGATAGATATAGTGGTGTATGGCAGATGTTAGACGGAACCCCTACCTTATCAAAATGACATCCCTTATGTCAACGCGATGGATTTAAAGGTGTTTTATAGAAAACAGAATTTTTTATATAAGGAATATTTTTTTAATCTTGAAACAAAAATATTCTCTCTTTCTCTATTTTTGTTTTTGTTTGAAAATGTCGAGAAAAAACAAAATACAAAAATTAAAAATTTTGAAAAGAGTATATAAGGAATTTTTTTTCATTTATTTTTCAATACTTTTTCAGACGTTGTTCTATTCGTATCTAAAAAAGTTTTTTTTGTGTATTTCTTCTCATTTTTTTCGCTACAAATAAACAGTTTTTTTTAAAACTCGACCATCGCTTTCTCTAGGACTCTCTTTAAATTTGTGATTATATTATATTGTTGTTGTGATTTTCAGTTTTTGACCTCGGCTCTTGTATTAGGACATTCTTATCTAACGTTTCAATATTTCTGTTTGACATTATTATACCCGCTTATAACATTTGGACCGGCTTTCGTTTGGACGACTCTACACGTATATTGGATTTTATATTCCACTTTTAAATTGGATTATTTCGAAAAAAAAAAATTCTTCCTATATAACTACAAAAAGAAAAGAAGTTTAATTACTGTGGATTTAGTTAAAAATGCAATAGAAAATCTTTCGCTATCTAATATTAAATTGGTCAATTCTCATTCTAAATATATGGGTCAATTATGTCAATTATTTAAAGTTGCAAACAATTTTTCAAATCGCACTAAGATTTATAATATTTGGTATAGATATATTAGAATCAATAATGTTCCAAGCAATACAACTGAATTAGGAAGAAACATTGTCAACGAAGTATATCCGAACAATTGTGATCTAGTATCAGTTGAAAACCCAAAAAAACCCAAATAAAGGTAGATTGGAAGAATTAGTCAACTTAAATCAAATTGAGTTTCAATTTGAATCATTTGATAACACTGAGTTAAATGAAAGTACCGCCAAGAATATTATTGGTTTAACTATCAGGAGTACAAATTGAAAATGCGGGATTTTTTTCTATTTTTGAACGTTTATTCTGAAAAAATGGTAACAAATGAATTATTCAAAGTATTGTCCATCGCTAGCCACAACTTTTTCCCATCTTTTTGGCAATTTACGGATACCGTCGCGAAAAAATTCGGCCGGCTTGGCTGCTATCCAGTCATCGACCCATTTTTGGGCTTCTTCGTAAGAATGGAAGCGCTGGTCAGCTAGGCCATGTGTCATCGATCGGAAAAGGTGGTAATCGGAAGGAGCAATGTCTGGGCTATACGGCGGGTGGGGTAAGACTTCCCATTTCAGCGTTTGTAGGTATGTTTTGACCGGCGCTGCAACATGTGGCCGAGCGTTGTCATGTTGCAAAATTACTTTGTCGTGTCTTTGCTCGTATTGTGGCCGTTTTTCTTTGAGTGCGCGGCTCAAACGCATCAATTGAGTTCGGTATAGTGCTCCTGTGATGGTTTCGTTCGATTTCAATAGCTCATAATACACCACACCCAGCTGGTCCCACCAAATACAGAGCATGAGCTTGGCGCCGTGAATATTTGGTTTGGCCGTCGATGATGATGCATGGCCGGGGTAACCATATGATTTTTTGCGCTTCGGGTTATCGTAACGGATCCACTTTTCATCACCAGTGACAATGCGATGCAAAAAACCCTTCCGTTTTTGCCGTTCGAGCAGCAGTTCGCATGCAAAAAAACGGCGCTCGACGTCTCTCGGCTTCAGCTCATACGGCACCCAATGTCCTTGCTTTTGGATCATTCCGAGGGCTTTTATACGATGGGAAATGGCTTGTTGTGTCACTCCCAATGAATCTGCGAGCTCTTGTTGAGTTTGACACGAGTCTTCATTGAGTATTGCCTCCAATTCAGCATTCTCAAACTTTTTCACTTGGCCCGGCCGCTCTTTGTCCTCAACGTCAAAATCACCACTTCTAAACCGCACAAACCATCTCTCGCACGTTGAAACCGATGGAACATGACTCGGATAAGTCTCGGAGACCAATCGATGTGCTTCAGCAGTACTTTTCTTCAAATTAAAGAAGTAAATTAAAACTTCCCGCAAATGCTGTTTTGTTGGCACGAAACTCGACATATTGAGAGCTCAAAAAAAATATGAATTTGACACTGCGACAAATTGACACATACTGAAAATTAAAGCTATAAGACGTAGCTTTGACATGAACATAGTCACAGTACTGCCTGATGCGTATAGCGTTAGTAACGCCATCTGTTATCAATCCCGCATTTTCAATTTGTACCCCTGATAACTTTGCAGAAGAAGAATTTTGTTCAGTCGAAATAATTGAAAGACCAAACATTCTTGATAAATCTGATAATATAGATTTAAATTTAACTCGGGATAAGAGACTCCCAGCTGTTTGCAGTAGTAAAAATTCTTTCCGAAGTTTCAAAGAGTTGAATCAATTTAAATCAAAAAATCCAACCAAACTGGTTTATAAAAAATCTGATTTCAAGTTAAACATTTCAGACAGTATTTGGAAAGAAATTTTTCTACCTAACGAACGAATATTGGAATCGTATATGTATAGATCGATAATAATAGATAACTTAACAAAAATTACTGGCTGTTTAATAAAAATTAAAGGATATGATGTGTTAAAAAATCATTTAACAATTAGAACTTATTGTGGTCATCGAAATATGAAGACAGCATGTCGGAAATATAAGCTTGTTAATAAAAACTTAAGCCATGGCATTTTTGAAATTTATAGTACGAGTGAACGTATTATGCATATCGCAAAAAAATTTGGTCATACATCAGGTTATATGCGGGACACCTTTAAAAGGAAATTGTTAGAAAAAAGAGTGGAAAATGTTGCTGAAACATTAATCCAAGAGGAAGACATTGATTTTGTGCAAAAAACCAATACCATTATAAAATCAAAATCACATGACAATGACACTGACGATTTTATTGATATCGACAAGGAATGGGAAAAGAAAGCATTGAATGAGGATAAATATATCCAAAAAATTATTCGTCGTCCGTTTGTTGTTGTGACCTATAGCGCAATGCAGAACAATATTTTAAAAATAATGAAGGATGCATCTAAGAACACGGAGTTAACAGTTTATTTGGACGCTACTGGAAGTTTGGTCCGTGCTCCTTTCAAACCTTGTTCAACAATTTTGTATTATGCTCTAATAATAGCTGCCAAAACGTCTGAGTCCGATGCAACATCACCATTCCCACTAACAGATATGGTTAGTTCAAGCCACAATATTGATTCTACTGGAGGTTGGCTGAGGTCATTTAAATTATATACCGAAAGACATCTTAAAAAATGGCCAGTATTTAATTCAGTGGTAATTGATTTTTCGTTTGCGGAATTAAATTCTGTGTTAAGTTCATTCAATAATATGGATATAATTGAATATCTCACGGTAACTCATGAATGGATAAATACTAATAAAAGTTATAAAACTGAAGAAGCAACAGTAAAAGTGTTTTTTTGTTGTTGTCATTTATCCCATACAATGGCACAAGATATAAATAAACACTTCTCAAAATGCCCATCAAATTCTAAAATGATTAAAGAACTATCAGGCTATTAAGGAAATATGGAGAGATTTAACAGTAATGTTAACATCTAAGTTTATCACAACAAAAGTGCAACAATCATTAAGTTCCGTGACCAGCTTAATAACAGAAGGTGCTACAGATTTTGATTTCACTTGCTTAAATAACACAAAATTGAAAAAACATAAAGACAGCACAAATATTTTCAAGATCTTAAAAAAATTGTCGATGAAGTTGCTTTGGCCTTAGGTAATGAAGAATCTGCAACAGTTGGCGGAATTAATAGTTTTTTTAATATAAATTTTCATAGCTTGATATTAAAGAAATACATGGCATATTTGCCTTTATGGAGTGGTATCTTAAATAATGGCGTCCGACATAGCAATAGCCACGTGGAAAATAATTTTGCCACTGTAAAACGAAGGTTCAAAACTTCAACAAATATTGGTAAACTGCCAACTAAAGTAGGACGTTTTATTAGGGATATTCACGAACGAAATGTTACGATCCATCGGCAAATCGTAGCTGGTATTCCAAAAGCTGCAACGAAAACAAATGTCGGCCCGGCGTCTAGTAATCAAATTAAAATGCAAACATCTGATGCCGATCTAACAATTCATGAAGCGCAATTTAGCCAATCAGTATGGAAACGCAAAAATAAAGGCGCCACAACTCCCAAAACTAAACATTCGCATTTTAATTTGGCGACAATCAAAGGAATTTCAACTCAAACCCCACAGGAACGGTCAATTACTGCTTTCAAACTATTAAGTGAAAATTCGAAGGACGACAGTAACTTCAGTACTCCAAAACGGCAATGCAAAGTAGTAAAAAAAATATTGCCTGTTAAACATAGATATCCAACTAATAACTATGCTTTACCGGTTTTGCAAAATGGTACTAAAAGTTGCGATTACTACAACAACACGTGTGGATTAGATGCCCTCATTCAAACATTAGCTGCAGCAGTAATTAGTGTGGGGATAACCAATTGTGGTATACGGGATGGGCGGGTAAACAATATAATCCAAAATGTACTAAAGAATGAACTAGAAAATGCGTATCTTGTTAGAAAAGAAATGCTTATAGAAATTTTTGGTATACAACAAAATTGTGATTGCAATATACAAGATGTCTCAGGACATATACTTAAAAGCCTTCCAAGTCTAACAGTTAATGTTAAATGTCAACATTGTGAAACCACTATTGAAGAAGAACGGAATGTTAGAACAAGTTCCTGATCAGGGATGTCCAGTATGTTTCAATAAAATGAAACCCCAAAATTTCAAATATCAGCCAATTATAACTATTTATACCGAGAATGATACGCTTAACCACCCGATAATCAAAATAAGTGAGATTGAATCCATATTAGAATTTGACCACATTCCTTATAAACTTACAGGGATTATTAGTTACGAGCTTTGTACGAATTTTGAAGAATTTTCAGCAGGACATTTTATAAGTTATTGTTTATACAAAGGAAGATGAGGTCGATATGATGACTTAAAAAAATATGTGGCTACCGTGAGAAATCCATCCAACATTGGTGTCAATCCTCATATGGTGGTCTATACAAGGTCCACAGAATAAAATTAATACTGTGGATATATATCTGTTTCCACAAGGCATAACAGCTTAAGTCGACTTAAGAAAAAATTGACTTTTCTATATAATATTCACCATTTTCTACCTATCCTGTAACTTCACCAAATTTGACTTAAGTGCGCTTATCTTGTCACCAAAGACTGTGGTTACAATACATAACCGCCTAAATAATTTTGTGAAATTACAAGGTATAGATAAAAAATGTTGAACATTGAAAAGTAAATTTTTGCTTAAGTTGAATTAAGCTGTTATGCCTTGCGACCACAGATATATATGGTGTATATGTATATCCACATTTTATACACTTATAAAAAATATATTTAAATTAATTTCCAGTTCAATAATCAACAGCAATTACCAAAAAAATAGGCAGTCATTGGGGATTGCTCTATAAAACACTTTTAAATCCATCGCGTTGATATAAGGGATATTATTTTGATAAGGTAAGGGTTCCATCTAATATCTGCCATACACCACTATATCTATCAATCCCTGTGGGCTCAGATCCAGTGGTGCATATTTAAAGATTTTTGATATTAAAAGCTAAGCATGGATGTAGCTCTATAAAACACCTTTAGATCATAAATACATAAAATTTTCGGGATGAATAATTCATTTTGTTAATTTTGTGAGTTTTTCGGGCTGGCTATTAATTCATATTCAATATTAAGTGAGGACACATTCTGAAAAGGCTTTTTTCGGGATAAAAGGTTTTTTTCGGGCTAACTTCACATACATGGAATAGGAGTCGTATTGAATTCGGGAAACAAGCAACACATCAGTCTAGCTACACATCATTAATATAATACTTTAAAACGTAATAAATAATGTAATTATGACAAATAAATAGTGTCTCATTTAATACATAATAATTGGCAACGAGGAGGCGAAATTACGCGTGTGTCTAGATATATATAAAAAAAAAAAAAGTAATTACCGCATGTTACAAAATACATATGCGCTCTGTTACAACGGATGAACGCAAAGTACAAATAATAATTAATTGTATCGGTACTAAGCATTATCAATTGCTTAGTAGTTTAACTGCTCCCGACATGCCAAACACAAAAACATACGAGGAGTTAATTGTAATGTTAGAGGCTCATTTGTGCCCGAAACCAAATGAAATCACTGAGCAGCACAAGTTTCTGCTTAGAACACAACACGAAGGTGAATCCGTGGCAACATACGTGGCAGAGTTGAAACGCTTAAGTGTCCTGCAAAAAGTCGACTGCCGAAACTCATTTAGTGACACTGAAATTCGCCAGCGGTTGCTAGAAGAAATCCAACCGAATATGAAAATTTTTTTTGGAAACGGCATTAGCAATGGAAGCGTCAAAAATACAAAGTCGGTCAATGCAAGAAGTGCACCAAGTAAAGGCCAGTGCGGAGATGTATCAGAATGAAAAGTGGATGAAACGAAAGGAAAATACGTCGAAGGTTTTTAATGGCGGTGGCGCAGGCAAGAGCGATAACAACAATAGGGATCTAACTTGTTAGAAACCAGGACACAAAGCGAGCGAGTGCAGAACTAAGAACAAATTGTACTGCTACCAGTGCAAACCAACAGGTCACATTGCTAAGGTATGCATGAAGAAAGATAAAAAAGACGCCAACACACATTCGGCGAATGCAATTGAAACCATTGATAAGGAAGAGTGGAAATAAATAAATACGCTACGACTTTATACAGAATCGGATGAACTTAGTAAATTCCTAATACGCGTTTCAATTGAAGACAAACGACAAGTTATTACATAGTAGACTGCCGGAAGTTAAAATAAGCCCAACCAATACAAAGTAAAAGACATACAATGGTAGTATTTTTCCAGCATTAGGGGTAGCAAAGGTATCGGTCACTTATGGCAATAAATCTATAAGAGGAAATCTATATATCGTCGATGGCAAATTCGACACTATCTTTGGTCGATAATGGATAAAGGCACTACAATTATTACCGCCAAAGTATGTCAAAACCATCACACGCGTGAATGGAGATGTCACTAAACTGGAAAAACATATTTTTGAAAGCAATGAGGATCTATTCAAGAATACAATCGGCACAATTCCAAATATTAAAGATAAATTAAAACTGCGCGAAGGGGTTTCACCAATTTACATTAAACCAAGGCCTGTGCCGTACGCAATACGCCATTTGATCGAAGATGAAATCGAAAGGCTGGAAAAATCGGGGACTTTAGAAAAGGTCGAACATTCGGACTGGGGAACACCAGTGGTGCCAATAATTAAAGCGGAATGCACAAGTTGGCCAATGGCAAATATTATTGCGTATTTGATGTGCATAAAGCTTATCTAGGTTTGGGGTAAAAACGGCACCCAATATCTGGCAACGCTTTATGGATGAAAATATCACCAATAATCTCAGCGGGACACAATGCTTCTTTGACGACATTATTGTCGCTGGTCGTACATTGCCCGAGACGATGGAGCGCGTACAGGCGTTGTTAGAGAAATTACGTCGATATAATATACACCTAAATAAGAGCAAGTGTAAATTATTCAGAGAGGCGATTACATACTTAGGGTACACCATAAGTGAAGCCGGTATTCAGAAGAATAAGGATAAAACTAAAGCAATCGCTGAAATCACTCGACCGAGGGACGTGTCGGAGCTACGTCAATTCATTGGAATGGTAACATATTACAACAATTTTATTCCGGATATGGCAACCATTATAAATCCCCTTTACAAATTATTACGAAATGACGTGAAATTAATTTGGAATGAAGAGTGTCAACGAGCGCTTACTAATACGAAGAAAAACTCCCATTGATTCTGGCGACAGATGCATCGCCCGTGGGAATTTCTGCAATATTGTCACATAAAACACCAACTGGGGAACGACCAATAGCGTATGCGTCCCGAGCGTTATCAAACAGTGAGTCGAATTACAGCCAACTTCATAAAGAAGCGACAGCCATTTATTGAGCGCTTCTAAAATTTTTCAATTATTGTTACGGACGTGAATTCACGTTAATAACGGACAATAAAACTTTGGCAATGATTTTAAACCCAGATAAAAACCTACCGGTATTAACATCACAACGATTACTAAGTTATGCGCAATTCTTATCCGGATTTAAATACAAAATTGAACATAGAGAGGCAAAAAACCATATGAATGTCGATTTCCTATCTCGGCACCCGGTGGCGGAAATCGATCAACCAGAAGATAAAGAAGAACTTACGGTGTATCAATTGGCGGAAGATGTTCTACCAATTACGAGTGGAACAATTTCCAAGGCAATGAAAAGTGATAACGTACTATGTGATCTGTACAATCTTCTACAGACGGGAAGCAGTTTAGAAAGGACACCATTTAAGCGGCAAGAAGCTGAATTAACGTTACAAAACGGATGTATTTTTAAAGGAATCCGGATCTTAATTCCAAGCATATTACAAAAACAAATTCTTAAGGAATTACATATGGCACATATCGGCATCGTCAAAATGAAAGTTCTAGCACGAAGCTATTGTTATTGGAGCGGTATAGACTACGATATCGAGACAATGGTGAAAGTTTGTCGAGAATGTGCGCGGGTCGCAAAAGAACCGTCGAAGGCTCCAGCGCACACGTGGGAACTGCCGACCATGCCATGGCAGCGAATACACATGGATTTCGCTGGGCTTTTTATGGAACATTATTTTTTGGTGGTTGTGGATGCCAGAACAAGATGGTTAGAGGTGGTACTCATGAAAACTATCACCAGTTTCTACACCATCAGATCTTTACGCGAACTGTTTGCACGATTTGGTCTGCCGCAAATAGTAGTAACAGATAATGGGACAAATTTTACGTCCAAAGAATTCCAAGATTTTCTGCAAAGTAACGGTATCAACCACAAGCGAACTGCTCCAGCACACCCATCCACCAATGGACAGGCAGAAAGAAGTGTCCAGACGTTAAAATGTGCATTGCGGGCCGCTACTGTTGTACTTGTAACAACTGTTACTTCTGCGGTGACTGCCATTGGTATAGGGACTGCCCGTATAAGGACAAAATCTGCAATTCGTGCAAGATAAAGGGTCACAAAGCCGGAAATTGTACCTCGGCGAACGAATTCCTGCGCAGATTCCGATCAAAACCAAGCAGATTCAGCCGTAGATCAGACCGCCATCAAAGTCTAGCTGTCACAACAGCATCGATCTCCACTCGCAAGTTTGTTGAACCAGTCATCGTTGATTGCAAGCTTCGCCTGCAACTGGATTCTGGCTCCGACTGAACAATCATATCTGAGACAAATTGGCAAAAGATTGGGAAACCACCGATGACGCCATGCGAAGAGCAAGCAATCAGCGCTTCAAGTGATCAGGTGTCGATGCTCGAAAAATTCACCGCACAACTTGCAAATTCAAGTTTGAACATCCTCGGCAGCGACTGGATGAAAGCTCTCGACCTAAGGAACGAATCGACGCTTCACAGCAATTTACAAGTGAGTTGATGGTCAAATTTCCAGTGCTTTTCAGCGATGCGCTCGGCCTTTGCACCCAAAAGGCATCGCTGACGCTCAAACCAGGCGCAAAACCAATTTTCTGCCACAGCCGTCCAGTCCCGTTTGCCGCTATGGACCCTATCGAGGACGAACTCAAACGGTTGCGGCTCTTGAACGTGATTAGCCCCGTGCGATATTCAGCTTACGCCGCACCAATCGTCGCTGTCAAGAAAAAAGATGTACGCTTAAATGATTCACTCGAACCGGAGCAATTTCCACTGCCAACGCCTGGCGAGATTTTCGCTCAGCTATCGTCATTCAAAATCTTCAGTAAAATCGACCTCTCAGACGCGTTCCTTCAAGTCGAGCTGGACGACGACTCAGAGAAGCTGATGACCATCAACACTCACTGCGGGCAGGAGTCAAATCAGCACCGGGGATTTTCCAAAGACTTGTGACCAGCATGATGAGCGGTGCAAAAGGCGCTTTTCCGTTCATCGTCGACTTCATTGTGGGAGGAACTGATCAAAACAACCACGACAAGAATCTGTGCGAAGTTTTGAGCCGTATTCAGGAGAACGGTTTCCTCCTCAAGATCGACAAGAGTGCTTTCCGTCAGAAAGAACTTGAAATTTTTGGTCACATAATCGACACTAACGGTATTAAACCGAGCCCAGATAAGATCAAGATGCTCCAGAACATTCCGCCTCCGACAGACGTCAAGCAGCTTCAGGCATTTCTGGGAGCAGTCACCTGGTACGGAAAATTCATTCCTGGTATCAAGAAACATCGTGGCCAATTAGACGAGCTTCAGGAGTCTTTCATCAGGATTCTTTCGACGAGCTCAAAACAATTTTGGCATCTGACCTCGGACTTGCTCACTACGACCCAATTAAGAAGTTGATCGTTGCCGCTGATGCTTCTAGCTATGGAATGGGAGCAATTCTCATGCATGAGATGCCCGGCAAGTCTTTGCGCCCAGTAATGCATGCTGCACGCTCTTTCACAGCAGCAGAAAAAAACTACTCGCAAATCCAAAGAAAAAAGCTCTGGCGCTCACATTCGCCCTTCGGAAGTTTCACCGCTATATCTATGGTCGCATATTCTAGCTCCAGACGGATCATAAACCGTTGCTCGCAATCTTCGGAAGCAAGAAGGGAATTCCGGTACATACGGCAAGCTGCCCCCAACGATACGCGTTGATATTGCTCACATACTACTTCGAGATCAAATACATCGACACGAAAAGCTCCGCATACGTGGGTTTCATCTGTCGACTCATTAGTCAACACGAGAAGCCAGATGAAGACATCGTCATTGGAAAGATCGTTGCAGAAGGCTCACTAGGTTGCTTCGCCATTGAGACCGCCCAGAAACTGCCAGTAACCTTCGAAGGTATTCAGTACGAAACAAGTCAAGACGATATGTTGAAGGAAATCACAAGGTTCATTGAGAAGGGTTGGCCACGCAAACGAGAGCAAATTCCCGACGTTGAGACTGCAGAATACTTCCCAAGACGATATTCGCTCACAGGCATCAACGGTTGCATTTTTTTCGGTGATCGCATCATCATTCTGAAGCGCTACCGCAGCGAAATCCTTAGTGAACTGCATCAAGGTCATCCTGGCACTGAGCGCAGGAAGCTATTAGCTCGACAGAAAGTGTCCTGGCCATCGCTCGACGACGACATTGAGAAGACAGTTCGAAACTGTGTGAGTTGCGCAACGAGCCATGGTCGCGATTGCACGTCGATTTCGCTGGTCCAGTCAATGGTTTCTGATATTTCGTCATCATCGACGCCTTTTCAAAATGGCTAGAAGTCTACAAAATTCAGAGCACGACATCCCAGCAGACAACAGATAGACTCGAAGAAGCCTTCGCAAGACACGGCGATTGCAAAACTATTGTTTCCGACAACGGACCGCAATTCACTTCGGAACAATTAAAACAATTCTGCGCTCAAGAAGCTTGAGAAGGATGGAAACGCTAATGAAGTCTTGGGAAAGTTTCTTAAACACTACCGCTTCACGCCGTCATACAAACTTGGATCGAAATCGCCGCATGAGCTGATGACGGGACGACAACCAAGATCGAAGCTCGACTTGCTTATGCCAACTACGAAATTTACAGCGGAACAAAACCACAAGATGGAACAGCAGTTCAACACTCACTACGGTGCTAAAGAAAAGACGTTTGAGATCGGCAACAAAGTTTATGTTAAAACCCACTTAAGCAACAATCAGTGGCGCTGGGTTTCAGGATAAATCGTCTGTCAATTGGGAACTGTCAATTACAAAGTGCAAACCGATATACGGGAGATCGTTGTTCATGCGAATCAGCTAAAAAAACGCTACACGTATCTCGACGATGGCCACAACGTTCTTCTGGACAGTTTTGACATACAGATTCCAGAACAGCAAGAGATTGAGCCCGAAATCGTCCCACACTCAAACTGAACTAATACACTTTTAAACTGGTTATAAGCTCCTCGAAGTTTTCATTATTCGTATAATGAATTAACTGTAATTTTGTCAAACTTATAAAGTAATTTAGTAATATAAGCTTTCATAAGTAAAATTTTAAATGAAAGAGCTTTTCAAAATTATTGAAATAAATATTCAATTTTTTGCTGGTTAAATTTTATGAGCAAGCTATTGAACACACTACAAAAGCTTTTAAAATTTTATTATAAGCTATATTACCTTCCAATAAAGCTTCCAATAATGTATTTTGAACTTTGAAAGTGAGACTTTGGCTTTCATTAAATTTAGCATTAAAAGCTTCTTTTATGAAGAAGGTTAAACTTTTGAAATTATGTAATTAACCACGTTCTAGTAGGCGAAAGGTCCTTATGTCAGTGGTGCAGTCGATTCTCTTATATGGGGCAGAGATTTGGGCTGGCGCTATGACCCATCAAAAGTATCGGACGCTAATGTTATCGACTCTAGGACGATATCCGATGTTGTCGCTTTGGCTGTTGCCGGAGTAATACTGATCGACTTGATGGCACAGGAGCAGCGGGAGTAATATCTGCGGAGCAGATACAGGGAGGAAGGAGGCTACAACCAGAGCTAGGGTCGAATTTTTTCTTGGGCCAGTTTTTGACGAGGCATGGGTACTTAAGGGCCTAGCTCCACAGGATGGGAAAGATGAGGTTCCCTCAGTGTTTGTACTGCCCGGAGGAGTTGGACGATGTGTCATTGCATTCAGGTGCAATGGGTTCTTGATGGAACGGAGGCTGCTCACTTCACTAGTGAGAGAAGTGACGCCGGACGCAGTGGTGGAGGTATTGCTTCAGTCGGAAGAGGCATGGAGGGCATAGCATATTACGTCAGACCGAAGTAATGAGGAAGCGATTCCGGTTTAGGTTTTTCGTGGTCTGTAGGTGATTTTTTAGTGAGTCAAATCTCACACTAGTTAAACTTTTCAAATCATAATTTGAAGTTTTTTATATCTCGTTGAGCTTTCAGACAGTACTCCACAAAAATCTACATGTGATAAGGGGTCTGATTGTTTCTGAGTGTTTGGCAACATCTGAAGGTAAGACGAAAAGAACGAAAACTTGAGATAATTTGTATTACTGACTAGACGCTTATAATACTTTTGTAATTTGATGAAGATTCTCTAAAGCTCTACAGAAACAAAAATTATAATTAGTTACTGAAGCCGAATTTGCCCTTCACACTCAAATTGAACTAACAGAATTTTAAAGGGAATACTTAAAAGCTATTTGCGGTGAGCTTTCATTTTCATATAAAAAAAATTCGAAAACTTTGTCAAATTAAATTTAAGAATAGAAGCTGATAGTAAGCTCACTAATATCACAGTTGAACGCAATGGATAAATAGAAGAAACTTTGAGAACTTTTATTATTGATGAGGCACTTATCGGAGCTTTTGGCTTAATATGAAACCAAACTAATATTACTGATACACATTTAAATGTAACTGTTTAGAAGCTCATTTCACTCACTCTGTGGGTTTTCGTTTTTCTGATTAACTAATTTATCAACATTATTTCTGGGCGAAGGCTCAAATAATACTGACAGTTTAAACATTAAAGTTCAGTGATGACTAATAATAGGTAAAAAGCTTTAAAAGTGTTGGAGTTGCATTTTCCAAATGAGTGGAGGTTAAAACGAAACGGCTAAGTTTCTTAGCTTTGAGTGTGGGGTTTGAGGTTTAGCTGGTAATCATCCATTCGAACAATCTCAATGAGCCTTTAAACATTTTGAAAATTTACAAAAACTAAACTAAACTTTTTATTCAGCTTTTATAGGGAAGGACGGTAGTGGAAACTTTGATCTAAATTATTTTATGCTTATGAGAGTTTTCGGAATTTATTAATTTTACTGATACTACAACTGATATTCGAACTCCGCTATACTTAAACTGAATCAAAACACTTTTCGAGGTTATTGGTTAAAAGCTCCATGAAACCAGTATTCGATTTGTCAGCTAAAGATATTTAATTAAAGTGAAATAATTTTTAAAAATATTTTAATAAAATTGTGGTATTAAAAATGTCCACCGAAAGTGACTTAGCGACCTTTAAAAGCTTTATAATTTTCACTTGATGAAATAACTAAATGCTGTTGACAAAAATGCTGTTAAAAATATGAATGAAAGTTTCACATAGGATATTATTATGTTGATGAGCTTTAATGGCAAAAAAAGGTTTTGTCTTAGTTAATAACTAGTTTAGCTTTTGAGTGTCCTTTGCTATATCAAAAAGCTTACTGCTCTTTCATTAATATAACAACAGCTAAAAGCTTTAAAGTAATTAGCTTAACATTTTAAAATGAACAATGTTCATCATCTTAAGGAAACTGTTAAGATTTTGATTTCGCGTTTAAATCGAATTTTAACAATTACAATGAGCTTTTGTAGTGTTGAAAGTTTTTCATAAAAAATATTCCCTATTTAATGAATTTATTCTATACACAGAAAGTAAGCTGGAATGAATCCAACCCCTTCGTCAACCCTCAGCACCCTTTGCCACCCACATACACGCCCTTATGAGGGTTGGAATGGCAATTTTCATACAAAGTCAAGTGGGGTGTGATTCGGGGTAACTTTTGAGATGTGTCCCCTCGTCTCTCATAGTTGGGTACTTTTTCAACCGTAAGTCCCTTCGCCTTTTCGAAAGCGGAGTACTTTTTCCACTGTAAATCCCTCGCCCGTAAGTTCCCTCATCCCTCACTATTGTTCAACGGGTAAACCCTCTTATTTCTCATGAACTGCTAGGTTTTCACACGAGCACCGCTTGGAAAGTTGAAAAAGTATTTCACCGGACCTGATTCCCCAATTATTGCGCCCTATGGTATTGGACTCTCTTGCTCTGGAAGGACCTTCTGACAGGCTTCCCCTTACTGGTTTTTTTCTCTTCTGGTGCATCTCTCTTCAGATTGCAACAATAGTTCGCAAACATACTGACGTCCCACTTACCTTGATAGCGGCATTCCATTTCCTTGAGATCTTGGTGGATGGGAGGCATCACCTTGCTCCTCGCTATAGTCTCCCAGGTTCTCTGGAAAATAGTCTACATGGGAATGGAGGAAATGGAGCTTCAAGTTTATAAGACAGCCAGCAACCTTATAGTTCTCAAGTAACCCCTCTATATCTTTTTTGTAATTTGGACTTTTCTTATTGCCTAAGAAGTTTTCCACTATAGTTCGAAAGCTAAGCCAAGCTTTTTCCTGCTGGGTGTTCATTGATTTGACAAATTCAGTATCACGAAGAAGTTTCCGAATTTCCGGCTCGTCGCAAACTCCTTCCTTAAGTTTGGCTCCTTTAAATGATTTGAGTAATTGTTTAAGTAAACCTAATTTTATATGTAATGGAGGAATAAAAGCACTTTTAGGTGGTACCACTGCTTCAGCGAGAATATTAGCTAAACCAGGAACTAAAGTATTTCTCATAGGCCAATTTTTCAATGTATAGTGATTCGTACGATCACGACTATTCACAAACATAAAAAGCACGGATATTTCGTATGCCCCTTTTGTTGCCCCAAGGTAATGGTGAGTACCCCCATATTCCCCAAATATTCTCCATTCTTCACTTCTGTAGATGCTTGGTTCCAAACAATCAAAAAGTTCTCGAACATCTTTGCAATAAACAAGAGACTCCTCTTTCGTGAAAAAGGGAAGGAATTCTTTCTACCGATGTCTTAAAAAGTAACAGAAGTCTTCTTAGACAAATGACCATTTATCTTAAGCTATGTACCATCTTTTGGTAAACCCAAATTCTTTATCATATCATTCAATCTCTTTTGGTCCCATAGCTTCATAGGGTGATTTCTCTTGTAAGGCTCAGCCTCTTCACTAATGTCAGTGTGTGAACCACCCTCACTTTCTTCCTCACCTTCGTCCTCTACACTGCTTAAATCATCTGTTGGCTCATTAATTCCATTTGAATTTCTTCCGCAGCCGGATGATCAATAATGTCCATTCCATCAGTAGTTACCGAATCATCATGTTCATCCTGGAAAATGGGAGGTGTAATAAATGACAAAGTATCTGCATATACGACATTTTTGGCTGTAAACGTGCTATTGAATCTAGTCATGTATATGCAGCACTTCTCTCCTGCGTTCGGTTTACTCCCAGAAGGTGGTGTATGGGGGTGGTAAAATTACGCTAGAGAGTAACGAGGGGGTCTTATTCATTTTTGGTAGTCTTCTTTGTTCTTAGTGGCCCAAAAAACATAGGAACAATCACCCTACTCGACTTTGTATAACAATTGATATTTCAACTCCCGGAAGAGGGTATATGGGGGTGGTAAAATGACGCTAGAGAGTAACGAGGAGGTCTTATTCATTTTTGGTAGTATTCTTTGTTCTTAGTGGCCCAGAAAACATAGGAATAATCACCCTAATCGACTTTGTATAAGAATTGACATTTCAACTCCCAGAAGGGGTGTATATGGGGGTGGTAAAATGATGCTAGAGAGTAACGAGGAGGTCTTATTCATTTTTGGTAGTCTTCTTTGTTCTAGTGGCCCAGAAAACATAGGAATAATCACCTTACTCGACTTTGTATATAAATTGACATTTCAAGACCCAGAATGGGGTGTATGGGGGTGGTAAAATGGACGCTAGAGAGTAACGAGGGGTCTTATTCATTTTTGGTAGTCTTCTTTGTTCTAGTGGCCCAGAAAACATAGGAATAATCACCTTACTCGACTTTGTATAACAATTGACATTTCAACTCCCAGAAGAGGGTATATGGGGGTGGTAAAATGACGCTAGAGGGTAACGAGGGGGATCTTATTTATTCTTGGTAGGCTTCTTCGTTATTAGTGGCCCAGAAAACATAGGAATACTCACCCCAATCGACTTTGTATGAGAATTGACATTTCAACTCCCAGAAGAGGGTGTTTGGGGGTGGTAACGGGGAAATGGCTAGTTAACATTTTTTTTTATGGTGATATTTGGTTTCAGCGACTCCAGAAACGGAGAGGTAGGGGGTTCAACCTCTCGGTCTTGACATTTTTTTTGTGAATTGATGAAGGTTAAATAATTTACATTTAGTACGCTTGCTAAACAAGATATCTTGGTGAATCTTTAATGTTTACAACAATACATGCTAGGGAATAATTTGTGAATAACAGTTGCGAATTCTGTAAAAGCTTAATTGAGGTTTTTGTTTTACCGGAATTATTAATTTTGTTCGTTCGTGGCACATGGCCATATAAATACAGTAAAAAGCTTGGATCGATAATAGAAAAATATCAAACTTTGAAAATTAATTGATACTACATTCCTAAAATATAATAAATAAATCTATATAATTAAATACAAATTTTACAAAATAATTAGAAATAAAATGTTTACAAAACACAGCTATTATTTAGAAATATATTACAAACATATTTAAATATCAGAATAAATTAAAAATAATAAAATAAAACTTGGCAAAAAAGAAGAGCTTTTTTCAATTTTGTTTGGTTTTAAATTAAAATATAAATTGTTGATGTTTCTGTTTGCTTTTCAAAAATTTGATTAAATTTGAAAAGATTTCTAAAATATAAAATAAATCAAATTACAAGTTTCTATAGAGTTTCGATATACTATATCCACATTTACTAAATACTTAGTTTGTATAGTTTCGACACAGTAGTATATTTTACATATAACATTAATATAGTTGTGTAAGTGAATATAACGTACATAAAATAAATGAACACATAGGTAAATATAACATAAATTAAAGTTAATAACACAAATTACATATTATAATTAAAAAATATTTTATTTATAGTTTTCAATTTTGGTATATAGTTTTGTGTGTGAGTGTGTGTAAAGTAAGTGTTTATTTCGTGTCTAAGGTATGTCAACCAATTTGCTCTCCTTCTAAAAAACGTCTCCATCATATTTACGTTTCTATAGTTTCTCCTGTTAAAGAATTTTTTTCTAAGCCCTCACGAAATTTTTCGTACAATCAATATTCAATGCTGAAAACTTTCGTAATTTCTGAAATTTTTAATTCGAAATCAACTATTTTAAAAACAGTACAATGTAATCAGTCATTATGTATTAATGAACAGCAAGCACGTTGTGAATTAGCATATACCGAATCTACAGTTTATTGAAATATTTTGTGGAACTCTAAATTGACAAGGATGTCTACTGACTTATTCACTGAATGTGGACATTCTGGATGTTACTACAACATCAATTATCGATAAAACCCACGATCTGGTGATGAGCGATACAAAACTAAATCATTCTATTAACAAACGGGGTGCTGCTTCAAAGCTCATTTGAAGCTGTTTCAACAAAATCTAATATAAAACGATTTTGGAGTTATTTCATTACAGTTGACGAAACATAGATTCATTACTACCAATCCGAAATGAAATAACCGCAAAACCAACCGGTTAAAACCGGTAAACTAAATAAAGCGAAATTGTATCAGTGGGAGAAAGTTACGCACACGATTTTTTGGGACGGTGGTAGCATCATTTTTATTAACTTCTTAGGAAAGGGCATGACGCTGTAGTGTAAAGACGAATTACTTTACTGGACGAATTTACTGTATAATACTGTTTGGGTATGAATGTCTTGGTCATCCCATTTTCTCAGCCTATCCCTCAGTCTATTAAATATGTTTTTGAATTTTAACTTCAGTCCATTGGGTGGTCCGATTTATTGAAATCCTGGCAAAAAAGATTTTTTTGTGAGTCCAAACCACTTTTTTCGAGTTTTTGTAAGCCAATTAAAAGTTCGTAGAAGCATAAAAAATGTCAGTCCTTCTGTCTAGATATCTGAACCGACGGTATCTCGTGAATGGCTTATCCGTTTTGATTTTTTTTCGCAAATCTATTTCTATGACCAAGGTGCAGAATTGAAAAGCTTTTGAAATCTGTACGTGATCAGGTATCTGCTGCACTGTACTAGTGAACCTAAAACTGCGGGGTTATTTATACGTGGTTTTCGATCCATGTTAATCAATTTTTTATATCTGGTTTGAGTATTGAGTGGGGTTTAGTTGAGGGTTGATTTGCAAGTTAAGCTGGAATTGAGTTGGAGTTACGCAGGGTTGAGCGAGCAGTTCAGTTGGGGATTGATTTGGGGGTTGTGTTGAGGGTTCAGCTAGAGTCAACTTGGTGATTGAGTAAGGGGCTGTGTTTTACCTGGGTGACCTACAGGCGACTTTTTTATTCCCAGCAACTCGCAAGAGTTAAATCAAAACGGTAGACGAGGCACGGGAAGGAATACACGGGAGTGGGTCTACCCTCTCAAAGTCCTTGAGTCCCAATGCTACCGCTTTTCTAGCAGCAGTAAATGTTATTACATCTAGGAGGGAGAGCAATGAGCCCAGATAGTATGTAACGCGTGTAGAAGTACTTCCTACAGTAAACATTTAGGAGGGAGAGCAATGAGCCCAGATAATATGTATCGCGTGTAGAAGTACTTCCAACAGTAAACATCTAGGAGGGAGAGCAATGAGCCCAGATAGTATGTCCCAGCAACTCGCAAGAGTAAAATCAAAACGGTAGACGAGGCATGGATAGGAATATACGGGAGTGGGTCTGCCCTCTCGATGTCCTTGAGTCCCAATGCTACCGCTCTTCTAGCAGAAGTAAATGTTATTACATCTAGGAGGGAGAGCAATGAGCCCAGATAGTATGTATCACACACCGGTCGGCAGTATTATCAGGTTCTTTAAGAGCCTGAATATTGGCTGGACGGATAATTAAAACATCTAGGAGGGAGAGCAATGAGCCCAGATAGTATGTATCACGTACCGTTAGGCAGTATTATCAGGTTCATTAAGAGCTTGAATATTGACTGGACGGATAATTAAGTAGGGCTTAATGCACAAAAGATCTTTTAGGTCGCAGTGCGGGGTGGCTTGAGCCCCCACATGGCCCTCAAGTAATAATAATAAGGGGCTGTGTTGGGGTCGCAGTGGGGTTGGGTTGGGTTGGGCTGGGTTAGGGTTGAGTTACGTTAAGGTGAGGTTGAATCAGCGGTTGTGTTTCGAATTTGCTTGAGGATCTAGTTGGGCGTTGAGGTTGGGGATAAATTGAGGATTTAGTTAGAGGTTTAATTGGTGATTGTATTGACCTCATGTACGGATGCAGTTTTCGGGATTGAGTTTAGGGTTGAGTTAGGGCCGAGCGAGGGGTTTACATTGGGGTTAAGTTGAGTGTTGATTTTATGTACGCATTTATTTTTCGGATCATCAAGATTTGACGATTGAATTGGACGTTGAGTTTGGGGTTGAGTTGGGGGTTGAGCTGTGGTCGAGCAGGTTGTTAAGTTAGGGTAGAGCGATGGGTTCAGTTGAGGATTCATTTGTGGGTTGAGTCGAGGGTTGAGGTGGAGGTTAGGTTTAGTGTTGATTTAGTGATTGAGTTAAGCGTTGAGTTTGGGTTCAGTGGTGGTTGAGTTTAAGGTTGTGTTGAGGGTAAGTTGAGGGTCGAGTTGGAGATGAGTGGGGGTTGAGTTGAAATTGAGTTGGGAATTTAATTAGGGTTAAGTTCAGGATTAAGTTGTGTATTAAGTTGGGGATTAAGTTATAGATAGGGTTGCTAGGGGATTTAAGGTCAGATTTGTCATTCAGTTCAGGTTTGAATTGAGGATTGATTTAGTGATTGCGTTGAGGATTACTTTGGGATTAAGTTGGAGGTTGGGTTTCTTTGGCTAAATTTTCGACTTTTTTAAATAGGCGGTTAGTTCATACAAGTCATTCTGGTTCAAGTGGTAATAGGTTCTGTAAGGCATGATGTGGCTGCCTTTTGATTTTTCTAAATTGCAACTTTTCGAACGTCAACCAAATGTCACCAACATGAATGATATGTTACGCTTTCTTTATGTATTTCGGGCTTTCCAGCACTGACCAAACAGCACAGTGTTGAATTCTATGGCATTTGGATCTGTTGGATCTCAAGGTATTGGATTCGAATATCAATGGGGGTGGGATGTAACAGCGTGTTTTGATCTTCTGGTTCTATATTTTCTGATTTTTTGGTATAGTAAACAAAGTATTGGTACTTTACCTGAACTCAAAAGCTATTGGCGGCCGCGGTAGTATAGTAGTAAATATAGAGAAGGAAGGAGTGTTTGGATTCCTTGCAAACTCCATCCAGCTAGAGTTATACAAAATATTGTCAGACATTTTGGCATGTCTAGATGTTACAGTAGCGTACTGATTGACGATTGCGACAAGTAGCTGAATAATGCCGTTTGAAACAACAAACAGTCATGCATATGATAGTTGGCCCTTAGTTTGACGATGATGGCACATGCAGAGTAAGCAATTGGGCTTGGCAGATTAACCTTATCGCGTGCCTAATTTTTCGTTAACACACCCATAAAATGGTTTAAACGGCGGCATTGATAACTAAACTCAAAATCCGTAAAAACCACTGTATAATTCCGCGGGATAAGAAAAACAAGTTGCCTGGTGGTTGTGCGGAAGGTGATGTCAGCAAATTTAGCGTTTATTAGTGAGATTAATACGATAAAAGAGGCACCATGGGTTTAATTTTAACACAGGCATTAACAATTTGCAGACTTCAATGCAAAAGGAACTATGATAATACGAAATTGAGATATCTGACATTATTCTTGAAGAGAACGAACAAATTGCTCTCCAGTAATCGAAAAGGTAACTGGTTGTGCCGTTTTCTAATGGTAAATACTAAAGGAAAAGAAAGATCGGGTTGTACATCGAAGGCAAAGCATCTCCAGCAGTGTCAATGCTACTCAATAAAATTGAAAAATATCTCTAACTAATTTTGTGGTTACCCACTTACAGTTGTGCTTACTAAATTGTGTCTTAATAAGGCTACTTCTGTTCGAAGAGGCTTGCTTCTACTACCCAAGTGATTTTTTCTTTATCCATTCTGATTTGTGTTACCTTGGAGATAAGAGAGAAACTTCTCTGAGTCGACGGCGCTTTTAGTCTTCTATCTTGCGAATAGTTAAGCAGCATCCAACTGAAATAAAAGATTATTTAACTCCTGGAAATTTGTACTCTCGACAAACCAACTAAGTTTTAATTAACAAGATAGGGAAGTCGATTGTCCTGAAACGTCCTCAACGTACTTTGTTATCGTTCTACCTATCCAGAACAGGTACTGGCTTACTGATGACGTGTATAGTTTTTTATTTATACACGTTCTTGGAACATGCTGTATAGCATGTATAGCATGCTGTATAGTATGCTATATAGCATGCTATATAGCATGCTGTATAGCAAGTTTTCGGATTTCGATACTGAGTTTTTTTTTTCATTTTGGAAGGAAAATCGATCAAAAATCATTATTAATTGCTCGATTGGGTAGAAATTTGGTACACACGTAGCAGATGGGATGCTGAGACTATACACAAAAACAATTTCTTTCGAAATGCTCCCCAACAATTTTGGAGCGTTTTTGGGGTTAAAAACAAGAAGCGTGAAGTTGAGGTTATGCTTAAGTCTTTCATATGGAGAGACAGCATGTTGGTAGAACATGTATAAAGAAAAATTTCGGAAAAATTGCCATTCTGCATGAAGCCGATAACTGTTCTGAAAAGTGAAAAGGTAGGTTCAATACGTATTACATTAATGAAAAGTCAGACATTAAATCATATGGCAAGTATTTTTAAAAAAATCATGAAGTTGATTACAGTTGCCCAAGGATACACCAAGAAAAATGCTAAAATCGACATTACATGTCCAATTTAGTTGAAACTTCATACATATCCATAGAATGGCCTTAGAAACCGATTGGAAAAGCAAAAATTGCATAAAAATTCAAAGTCCATTTTCGAGTTTCTACCATGGGATACAGACTGATATGGAGAAGACTTAGCGAGAAGCGATGTGCGAAAATGTTTATAAATCAGAAAATACAGCCCATGTGGGCAAAACGGTACATGTTCTGAATAGATGGGTCGATAACGAATAAAGCTGACTACTTTTCGGGCCGCTAGGCCTCCTAGAAGTATTTTACAAAGAAGCGTGAAGTTGAGGTTCCGAATTGGTCGAGACAGCATGTTGAACGTGTATAAATAAAAAAACTAGACACGTCATCAGTAAGCCGGTACCTGTTCTGGATAGGTAGAATGATAACAAAGTACGTTGAGGACGTTTCAGGACAATCGACTTCCCGGTTCGGATGTAATATACGTACATATACGATATGATTATGAAAAGTTTTGGAGGTGTATGTAGACTTTACCGAGAGACTGTACCTATCACCAGGAAATTCTAGGCCCTAGTAAGATGATAGGGTCTTCGACCCGTGTCGGACAAACAAGAAAGGTGAATTTTATATCTTTTCTGAAAAAACTGCAATTGGACCTTATATGAACGGCGGGAAGTGGAATATTTGGGAGGAAAAAGTCGCTTTTATCCTGTGTGTCCTAGGGTGATTTACTAGAACTTCTACTTGCAGTATAAATACGTAAGCGTAGGAAGAATATTCGAGAGTGCGTAATCGCCCTATAGTGTCGAGTGGGTAAACGCCCTATAGTCTAAAAGTGATCGAGGGCATAACGTAATATTTGTAAATTTCGTCCAAACTGAGGCCCCTTAATAGAATACTCGGTGTAAGATGGCCGGATACAATAAATACTAAATAAGATTTGTGGCAAGTGAAGCAAGACAAATTTCCAACTGGAACCATTTAAGAAACCAGCACGTTGAACGTCCAATCATGACGTGAAAGAGAACTGTCGATGAAGAATCAAGATCTATGGAATTGATTGACGTCCCTCTGGCATTAAATCGAGCCCTTATTCGTGTGTTTGTAAAGCCACTTGCCTTATCCGGCAGAGAATTGGAAGGAAAGAAGAAATGATTTAGGAATATTGAAATTTAGAAAATTTAAAAGTTAACTTCGGTTCAAAAGCACCAATAATTTTGTTAATTCAAAAGGACGTTTTGAAAGTCCCTGAGTCTGCAAAAGCAAAACAAAATGTCCGTTTGTCTAGATGTCAGTTTGAATCCATGTTATCTCGAGAACGGCTTGTCCGATTTAAATTTTTTTTTCGCTAATCGGTTTCTATGCAGGAAATTGAAAAGCCTTTGGAACCTGTACGTCAAGAGAATCGGTTATCTACCTTACTTGATATCACCACGTTGACCAATTTTTTTTATAAATTGGTTTGAGGATTAATTTGGGCGTTCATTTTTCAGTTGAATTGAGGGTTGAGTTGGGTTCCATTTGCGGGTTGAATTTTAGTTGAGTTGGAGTTAAGTCGGAGTTGGATTAAGGTTTAGTGACGAGTTGAGTTTGTGGTTGAGTGGAGGGTTTAGTTGGGTTCCATTTGCGGGTTAAATTTGGGTTAAGTTAGAGTTTATTCGGAGTTGAATTAGGGTTTAGTGAGCATTTGATCAAATTTCTAAAAAAATTTTAAATTTTTGAGTTTGGGTTAGGGTATTTATGTATTGAATTGACGGTTTAATTAGAGTTAGTTTCAGTTGCGGATTTATTTGTGGAGAGTTGTGGGTTAACTTCTAGGTCATTGAAATTGACCGATTGCAGCTATTTGAATCATAGACTTGTACTGGTGAGTTCATCAAAATTCGCCCTAATCTATGGCAAACTCAAAACAATAAACAAATTTTCCGGCTCACGAAGTTTCAAGAATACAGGAAAATATTTCGTGAATTTTCCTTATACAAAATCATATGGGGCCGCTGGAAATTGTATCTCAAAACCTAAACCGCACATATTCCGGTCCGAGTAGTTCATATGATAAAGAAGTATTTTTGTTTTAATTGGGTTCATAAATAAATCCAAAACCGAAAAATAAAATAAAATTCTTAGTAACTGGGATGGGACTGAAAAAATATTTTACTTTCGTTTCGTATTGATACATACTCGTAAATAAAAAAAGCTGGGATAAGACGAAATTGTATTGCCTGATGAAACTTTCTGTTTTTGCTGGGATAAAAAACTGGGCTAACTTCACATGCCTGGACTGAGCTGATTGTTGAATTTGTGATCGAGTTGGAGTTGGGTTGGGGTTCATTCAGCCGTTTAGTCGCAGATTTATTTGGATGTTGAGTTGATATTCGAGTTACAAGCTAGCTTGACTTGTTCTGAGTTGAATTGATTTGACGGTTGCGGGAGCCCCTCACTGAACCCTCTCCAGTTAAGTATTTATTTGGGGGTTTAATTGGGGATTGAGATGCAGATTAGAATAAGTTGAACCGTGTAGTTTTAAGGTGTGAACTGATCGTTGAGTTTGTGGTTAAGTTGACGACAGGGTTTGATTTGAAGTTGAGTTGGAGTGAGGGGCTAATTTGATAGTCAAGTTGAGGGTTTAGTTAGAGGTTAGATTGAGTTGATTTCAATTGAATCCTTTCAAGCAAGTAGCTTTCAAATCAAGTTGATTTCGGGTTTGAGTTGGCCGTTGTGTGCGAAGTTGAATAGAGGGTTGAGTTGAGATGTTGTTCGCATTACGTTGAGTTGGGGTTGAGTTATATTGCGTTCGGGTTGAGTGAGGGTTGCGATCCAGTTGGAGGTTGAGCTGAAGATTCATAGTTAGTCAGGGATTAATTTGAAAGTTTAGTTAATTTTTAGGTCCGCGTTCTGACCACCAGTCCTATATATTTTCTAAATTAAGGTGTTTATGATCTTAGAAATTTAGAAATTAATCCATCTTTGTAAATTTAGAATATTTTAAAAAATTGTGGAGCTCAAAAATACAGAAATTCATAAATTAAGAATTTTACATATTGAGGAATATTTAGAAATTTAAGTAATTTGTAATTTTTACTTAATGCGGATCTTACTAAATTCTATATTTAACCAATATTGGGTATACAAATTTTCTCGGTGATCTGATTTTAAGAGATTGAAATTTATTACAAAAACGCTTTAATCTGTAATAAATAAAAGAAGGAGCCTAAGATCAGAGAAGTATCTCTGTAAATCGTTTGATTCGCTTCCATCTTGTCTTGTTTACGCTCTAATCAGAAACCTTAAACGATTTCATTTTTTAGGCTGTGGCCTTTTAGAAAATATGCGGATGCGTTAAAAAGGCCTTACTGGTTAGCCACTTGGCAAATTTACCACATTTACGGAGATACAAGAATCACATCTTACTGCAGCCAATCACACCCTAATTTTCTCAAATAATTATTAAAATTCGATTTTGAAGCTTACTTGTAGTAGAATACTTTTTTAATGCTAAAGCCAAGCTTTCCGTTTGTAACTGCAATTTGAGGTGTTTTATTAATTTAAAAGAATTGTCTATGGTTTAATTTAAGCCATGAAAACATTTTTTTTTTTTTTCGCTAGCGCTACATCCCTTAGAGGGATTTGGCCGCTTCATTTTGAAGTTTCGTAATCATTTTGTTAACGGATAATGAGTGATTAATTCATTGATCCTACCCTTAACCAGCCGTGATTTTTTCATCACCCGCCGGGAATCGAACCCGGGACCTCCGGAGCGTAAAGCAAGTATGCTAACCGCACTGTGCCAGCAATTTCAGGTTCCATCACATGACCAACTTGAAGTCTTCTTGAATAATAAAGGCTACCAACCTCAAGGGATGGCCCAGTTACTGCAGTTATGGTGTATTTAACTGTACACATTTTTACTATCTCACGAAACCTAAACTAAATGGAAAAAATAGAATGTTGAAATTTTCAGCAATCTACTAAGAACTCAAACAATGAAACAAAAGAAGACGTTAGAAATAAAGTATTGTCAGGAATGGTCGATATGGAATTGCTAAATGAAACTCGAATCCCAAGAGAAACTTTTAAAAAATTAATGCGCCTCGACAGACTAGAAAGTATAATAGGCCACGTTTACGGTATGACGGACAGTTTAAGAAAAGCAACCCTATACTAGTTTATTATGTTCAGTAGTAACCACCTGAACTGGATCGGGAAAAGCAATGAAAATATTGAGTTTTCAACTTTTTAAATCAGTAAGAGGTATTCTGTTGTGATAATACGACAACGTATAGTTACGTATAAAATTTTAAGAATCTAAATCTAAGTTTGGCAACTTTTTAGTTCCTTGTGTTCCTTTAATCAGACTCAATAATTATTCGTGAAGAAGCCAAACTAATATTTCGCGGTGCATAGATTATGAATCTCAGATTTATAAATATTGACTATTGATTTTTACAGAATCCATTATCCAAATTTATAAATACGTACCACGCTCAAATTACGCAGAAAGCCACATGTAATACAATCCTTTCAATACCTACAACTAAAACCAAAATTAAAATGGCAAAAAAAAAAAATCGAAACATAACTTAATTAGTAATGTTGATGTTGACAGTATGTCTAAAAATTGCAATTCGATTCCTGTTCCAGTTTTTTTTTTGCCTTCCGCCTTTCTAGTAATTAAAAACAAAAAAAAGATGAAATTTAATTAAATATCCTAGATACAAAGTTCCTGTTTGTGACATTAGTGTTTATTTTTATAATGGATGTCAATATGCAAAAAAATTTAAACGATTTCATAAAGAAATGCATCTAACCTAAAGATAGTCTCTTACATTAAACTATAGCACATGTAATTGAGGACAATTTTTTGCTACGTGCGTTGTACAAATAATTGATCGAAATTAAATCAATATATTGTAGCTCGTGTACGAGTATACGCAGTACATGAAATAGTTGGGTTAACAGGTACCTATATTCAAATTAAACAAAAATTGTAATTATAATTTGAATAATTTATAATTTACATTTGTTTTTCTCTCTACATATGTATAGTGTTCATGTATGGTAAATTAATTAAATCGATATTTAACACACATTATATACGTACTACCACATTTAATTATGTTATTCATGAGAATACGTGATAAGTCATTTATAATATGCTGGAAGGCGAAGTAACAACTACGCAACAATATCCAATCGTTAAATCGGTTTTTGATATGTTAATCAGGAATTTTTTATTGTTTTTATTATGCTGAGAAACAACCAGGCTGGATGGTCTTCGTTAGTTATAAAAATTAACAAAAAGTACAACAGAACCGTAAGCTCCAATAAATAAATTTATGAACTGGGATCTGTATATAAAATAGGGCTAAAAACTAACTGATGTGGTAATTCATAAAATAGGAACTACAACCAGGAACACTTCATGAATGACGTTAAAACATGACTCCTTTTTATAAAATTTATTCAGAAATTTGCCTTACTTGGGAGAAATATCTCGCTTAGTAGAAAGTGTATGAAGTAGTCTAAAGATTTCAGCCCAGGAAAAATATAAATGTACATCAGGCAATACTATTTCCTTCCCATCCCAGTTTTTTTTAATTATAGCAAAAACTGATTTGATCATAGAAAATATTTGTAGACAACGGTACGTATGTTGAGATTTGCATCGTTGAAGTGCTGCACTAAGCCAATTATCTCGAATCTCTAAGATTTACCCATATAGCGACTATATAGGAGAGATCGAGTGAGGCAGGCATTCTCAATATGTATGTGTTCTAGAAAACGATCGGAATCCCAACCACAAGAGAGAATTACCGAAACAGATTATATTATAAACAAATGAAAGAGGGATTGTCAATTGGAGGGCCTCTTCGTCAGTGTACCATTCAATAAACGAGAATTCCGAAGGATGAAAGACAATATGAGCTCATTCCAGATTTTAGTTCAATGTTATGTGTTGGCCTGAACAACAATATAACATACATTTATTAAGCACTTTCGAACACTTGCCACGTGATACATCATTATCTTTGTTTTCATTGGTTCCACAGATAAACATTTATTTTACAAATAAAACCCAAATAAATCTGTGAGATTAATAAATGAACTAAAGTGAATCAAAGTAAAAAAATGAGTGAACTAGACGGTTTAAAGAAACAACGCTCCATATTCAGGGGCCTTTTGACCAGATTATCAGAATTTGCAAGTAGCATCACTCTGGAGAAACTGTCGAAGAACAGCGCCAAGGAGCTTCTAGAAAAGATAATAGACCTAGAAGCATTGATATTTGCCATTGTGAAATGGAATCTAAGTTAGATGAAGCTGAAAAGGCATATTATGTTACAGTGGCTAACCGACGCGCTTGAGTCGGTAAAGATGCATTCCGTTTAATCAGCGACAGCAAATGTAACAGGAAAACCGAGAAGCAGCTTTGCGGCTACCACTATAGAAGATTGCGTATAGTGTGCAATAAGGGACAGCATAGGTTGTTTAATTGCCTTCGATTTAAGGAATTATCGGTTGAAGATCGCAGAAATTTAAACGGGAAACACAAAAAATGTTTCAACTGCCTCAATCCGGGACATACGGTCTAAGACTGTAGTCCGAGGCAGATATCGTCAATATTATGGGAAGCATCATAGTCTATTGCATTTAGATCAAAAACCAAATGTATTAACCACCAACTCAAAAAATACAAATAACAATATTGAAGAACCCTCGACTTCGGCCTATCAAGTTTGCGCTATTGCACTTAAGGATACATTGCAAACGATACTACCCACAGCAGTAATAATCATATTAGATATACTTGGTATACCACTTTCTTGCCGTGCATTGTTAAATACCAGCTCTGAATCTTCGTTCGCCACAGAGGAAATTGTAGGGCCTTAATAGCGGGGATTGGACAAGTAAATACCGGAAGATCTCACGGGATTACGACATTGCACTTAGCTTCCAGATTCAATTCCATTGAGTTATCCAACCAAGAGGCAATTATCATCCCTAAAATTACGTTTATACTGCCCGCTTTCGAATTTGATGCCAGCTGTATAAAGAATTTAGTAAACATAAGTTTGTCGGATTCAAATTTCTACAAACCCGGAGCAGTCGATATATTTCTTGCCGCAGACATAGTTTTTGAATTGTTTGAGGATGTTAGGTTGGGTTGTACCTTGCAAATATTATGGGCAATAGAAGGATTTCCGTAAACCAGCAAAATCAGTAAAGAAGAGCAGGAATACGAAGACTGGTTCAAGATGGAAGATTCATAACCAAGCTTCAAGGAGCCGTTGAAGGCCGAGGGATCAACGTATCAGTAAGTAGTATCGAGATTATTGGCAATGGAGAAACGCTTTAAGATAGATGGTCAATTCCGCCAGCTCTACCATCAGTTTCTGAAGAAATACGAAACTCTTCATCACATGCAGCCGCTTGAGTTAAATGGCACCGAACTAAAAATAGCTTACATCCTGCCACATCATGACATATTTAAAAATAGTTGCAGTACAATACGAAGCTTCGCATAGTGTTTGACGCATCTGAAAAATCAACCGCAGGTATGTCCTTGAACCAGAATTTTAAGATAGGGCCAAACGTGCGCAATCAACATTGTTCCAAATATTTACGCGATTCCGACAAGATCTATACGTACTGGTAGGCGATATTGAAAAAATGTATCGCTAGGTTTGGGTAGACAGGGAAGATAATTCTGTGGCGAGACGACAAGCAACAAATACGTCCATACGCGTTGAACACGGTAACCTATGGTATGGAGCCTGCATCATTCATGGCCACTAGATGCTTAAAAGAACTGGCTATCTTAAATCAACAAAAATTCTCCAGAAGCATGCCAGGCTATAGAACGAGACATTTGCGTGGATGATCTGATGACTGGCGTTCCAACCTTTTCTGGCCTGATGAAGCTGAAACCGATATTTTGAAAATGTTAAGCAGTGGAGGGTTCCATTTAAGAAAGCTATCGTCAAATGACAATTGCGGAATGTGGAATGCAACCTCGGATCATTTCAAATTCCAGGTCAACCTAGATGAAAAACAAGTACACACCAAACGAAGCTTCCTTTCAGAAGCAATCAGGATTGTCGATCCACTGGGGCTCCTGTCACCAATTACAATTAAAATCAAAATACTGTTCCAAAGCTTGTGGTTACAGAAGATTGGATGGGACGAACAATTATCACAAGAAGCACAATCTTCATGGATTAACCTTCGAGCTAATCTCGCATCGACCAGCTTAATCATACACGAATTTTGTAATGCTAGCAAATGGGCTTACGCAGCGGCAGTTTACGCTCGATCACAGAGCTCAGTGATATCTCAGCGATTTAAAAGCTAAGAGATATTCGAGTTGTAGTGCTGTCATCTGCAGAAATTGCAGCAGCAAATCGAAAAATATTTGTATATTGGCAAACAGTTGATTTTCCCGAAGAATATCGATGTTTACAACAATATAAAGCAATATCAATTAAAAGCCGTTTACTGCAGCTAAATCCATTCTTGGACATCGAAGGAATTATGAGGGTCGGCGGTAGACTCCAATAGCGACAACAATCACTTATGATGTACACGCATCCAAAACCATCATCCAAGCACACATTTACTAACGAGTCTAGTTCGGCAACATTTTTGGGTGATTAGCGGTAAAGACATGGCGAAGATAATATTCCGGCGGTGTATTAAATGTTTACGTCAGAAGCCAAAAATGATGAATCAAATGATGTGCCAGCTACCTGAAGATCGGGTAAAATATACGTTGTCATTTGGTGCAATCGGAGTCGATTTTTGTGGGCCATTCAAAGTTCATGCTATGCGACGAAGAGGGTCAATACCTACTAAAGCATATTTGACTATTTTTGTATGCTTCAGTACACATGCAATACATGTCAAAATTTGCCTGAATCTCAGCACCGAGGCATTTTTAGGTGGAATACGGAGATAAGCAGAATAGGGCTATTTCCGGTCTATTGAAGGATATAAGTAGTAAATTGGCGATTCATCCCACCTGCAGCATCCCATTAAGTGGAATTATGGGAAAGTGTAGTCAAGGCAACCAAAACTCAAATCACCAGAACTATCGGCGATACAATACTTGCACTTAAGGAGTTCTCAACATTAACAGTGCAGAGCGAAAGTATTCTAAACTCCAGGCCAATTTGTTCCAATGACTTAGAATTTCTTACTCCTGCTCATTTTATAATCGGACGTGCTGTTCATCAATTATCCGAAGAAACAGCTAAGCAAAAATTGAATCCTCATGCAAGATGGGATATCGTAAAAAAAATCTACCATCAATTCTGGAAGCGCTATAGCAATTAGAATATTTGACAACGCTTCAGCAGAGGTATAAATGGAAAACACAACACAAAAATCTGAAACTAAATGATGTCGTCCTGATACACGATAACAATCATCCACCCGCTCAATGGTTGATGGGGCGAGTCATAAAAGTATTTCCCGGCGATGATTGCTATATGCGAGTGGCTGAAGTCAGGACAAAAAACGGTACACTCAAGCGACCAATTCAGAAATTGTGCCAACTTCCAACCATTGCATCTGATGACGATTCAACGCGGGGAGTAACCACGAATAAAGCAATTCAAGCTTATCAATGTGCTCATATTTAAGAATTAGGAATGCAAGACAAATGCGTGATTTACATTAAATGAAATTTTGAAGATGAGAATTACTTTATTCTCTCATGGTTTTCATGTTTTGTAACCATTTTTTATCATTTTGAAAATAAAACTTGAAAAGTTGATTTTAAGATTTAATTCTCGGGTTTCATCTCTTTGTTTATTACAAGATTAAGTTTTCCACTATTCCCCTTTAATGATTTTTCTGTGTTGCATCTCAACCGTACTCAAGATAATTTTATTTTTAAATATTATTTTTCACCAAGTGTATCTATGCTTTTAATAACAGTTACCTGTTATGAATGCCTTATTTATCCTCTACCCACTGTTTATAGTCACTATATGAGAAAGTATCTGAGATTTGCGTTAATTGGCGTAATAGGGCCGAATTTCCACACAGTTTTCTATGAAATAAAACATTTTTGAAATATTTCATGAGGCTAAAACCATTTTTTAACACCACATATACCTTAAGAAAAACTTTCTCTTCTTTCAGAACCAAACCACCTCTGAGCGCCCTTTGTGAGTTTGTTGAACCGCCTCTCTTAATTTTTATTTTTCTCATAGTTTCTTTCTCTCTAGTTCAACTCACTTGTTGACCTCTGTAGGTCTGAAGGACAAAACGAATTTTAAGTACGTTGACCTATCTTAGCTATACGTCTGTAGACCTACTTTATTGTTAGGTCTGCACACCTATTTTAATTTTAGGCCTACAGGCTTATTTTAATTTTAAATCTGTAAACCAATTTTAAATTTAGGTCTGAAGATCTATTTTAATTTTAGGTACGTTGTCTTATTTTAATTTTGGAACCCGAAATCTATAGACCTATTTGAGTTTTAGGTCTGTAGACCTATTTTAATTCTAGGACTGTAAACCTGACCTATTTTAATTTTAGGTATAAAAACTAATTTTAGTTTTAGGTTTGTGGATCGATTTTAATTTTCATCTGTACACCTGAATACTGGATGCAGATATCTGAACCCGCTTGCGAGCTTTGTTGAACCATCCCTCTTTAATTTTTATTTTTCGCAAAGAGGAGAATAAAGAAATTGGCTGCGATTTAGCTAATTTTTCGAGTTTAGTCACAGTAAGTCAACTTCAATATTTTAGGGAAACTTGTTGTTTGAACGAGCTTAGAATAATCGGATTTATTTAACTGTAATTTGTCTAGGGTAATTATGAAACTAGATTCTGAATTTAGGCCCTGAGTATACGCATTTAATTTCTGTTGGAACAGTTATGAACCTATATTAGATGCATAAACTATTGCTAGAACAGTAATATTGTAGTTGTCATAGTAAATGTATCAACACATATTCTCTTTTCGGCAAAGTATGTGTGCTATTTACGAATAAAGGTTTTCTTCGTTCTCCTACTAAAACTTTAATATTTTACCGAGCTGCCTAGAAATGTAGGCAGGCAAAGTACATCTTAGAGTTTTACTAAGTCTATCAATTGTTAGCAGGCTATAATGCAACAAGTTCTTACTCTCAGTTGTGTAAACTAAAGTGGTACATACGCTGTTTGCTCAATTTTTTGGCATTGCTATTTCAATAACCAGGCACGCACCGAATGAAATTTCGCTTAAATATTTTTTCTTTCTGAGTTGCAATTTTTTACGCGATCAAACAGCACATCACTTAAATTCATGGCGTTTGCTTCTGAAATTACTTGGTTCGAATTCGAATCTCGATAAGGATAGTATGGGAAATTATTTTTTAATCTTCAGATTCGATAGTTTGGAATTTTTTGGTATCATTTGTCTATATAAACAAAGTCTACTGCAATTGGCAAACGGGTTGGAAAGTTTCTAATCTATGGTTTCAGCCCCGTTCCTCTAACCAGTGGCTTTACCAGATAAGGCATGTGCTATTTTGTGAAATTTTTATTTTTCTCACATTATCAGCATAATTAAAAAAAAATTTATAAGGCATGTTCTATTTCATGGCTAAATTCTCCATCAAGGTTTCTTTTGATCAGGAATGCTTTACCAACTTTCAATCCTGATTTTCTTGGAATTCTTGGTATTTGTTCATAATCGCTAATATTAAGATGGTTTAGCGACACATTAATTGCAATCTAATTAATTTGTCGTCAGGTTCATTTTCGACTAAAACGCATCATAAATAGACAGAAAAATCATTGCGGTACTTTTACTATGGATTATGGAACTTGGTTGAACGCTTTACACGGCGAAAAAACACAAAATAGATTTAAACTATATGTTCTTGTCGAAAATTTCAAATAAACTGAAAATCAAATCAAATATTAGGTAGTTCGGCAATTGCTAATTTTCTCCTTATTCTTCTTAAATCTACTTAAATTTTAAATTTCATTTTGAAGAAGTTGTCCCAACTCCGAAAATCCGAAGATATGTACACGTTCAAACCTGATGTTTCTGGAGTTTTTAAACGTACTCATCATTGTAATTAATTAAATTCAGACGAATGGCGAATAAAATATTGAACTTGGTTCCATGCAGTGTTTTGGAAGATCTATGGCTCATGAAAACTGGAGATATTCCGACTTCTCAACGAGTATAACGAAAATTTTATTGAATTCTGGAAACATATAGAAGTAGCAAGGGCACTGAGAAATAGATCATGTTTAGTTAAAATTATTAAAAGGGCTTGAAATTCAAAATTGGTGCAAAATCCACAGGTTGTGTAACTTGTAGGCTACACGACGTGTATTACTTGTTTGCTCTTAGAAGTTCATTCCTAGACTTTTCAGAGATTATTAAAGTTAAAATCGTGCCATATCCCTGTACATTTAAAGGTAAGAGATGCTTAATTGTAACGACTTCCGGTTTAGTCGTTCCACCTTACTTAAGGGAACGCCAGAGATGGGTGTTACTATCCTGAACACACATACTTCTGTTCTCGGGTTTTGTAGTAATTGGTTTATGTTTTTTTTTCTTGATGGGAGACAAATGAACGAGGAGAGAAAGAAGAGGAAATAAAAGAAAATTGATAATTGGTTTTGGTAAGCGTCGGTCGGATAAAAATATTTTTTGGGTTTTGGAAATCGGAGAGTTAAGCTGTGGTACTTGGACAGTGAAGACCTGTTCTTTTAATAATTTTTGTTGAAATTACATTTTTTATTTTATAATATACAAATATAATGGTCAAAGTTTTTTTGTTTCTTGACCAGTGAAAAATTATTATTTTTTTGTATAGTACCAAGTGAGTGGATAAATCGTGACTCGAACTAATAAAAGATTTAAGAAAATTGAAAGAAAAAATTTTTTTTCTTGAGATCATTATTAATTTCTTATATTTAATATTGTTCTGAAAGTTTCATTGTTGTATTATATCTACATATCTATAAATTCTGGAAAGTTATAATCATGCCATAGTGTAATAATAAAAATTTAAATCGTTAACAAATAAAATAAAACTGTTAAAACGTGAAGTGGCCTGATTTTTATTTACGATTTTGGTGTCTATTGTTTATTTTCCTGTTGGAATTTTATAAACATCATCCATGTGCTTATTTGGCATTGCTGAAGGCTGGTTTAAAGTGCAAATAAAAATTATGTTGGAGATTTGCTAATTACTTCATTATTGTATAATTGGATTTATGAGTATATATTGTAATTCGACTTTTTGATCTACAAATTGATTGGTACATATTAACAAGGAATACAATCTCAAAGTTTCATAATTTCCACATTATTGAGATTAAGTATATTATGTACTATCCAACTGTTTTGGGTGGTTGATTATCTGCGTGGTGCTGCTTTATTTAAAAATATTGGTCAGAGATGAACATTCTGATTATTCCGTTAGAAGCTGCCGGGGAGTGGAGATAATTCAATTTATTGTTACGCATTGATGACATCATGTTCCTGAAATCAAACTGTTCGTTTTTATTTTTATATTTTTTTTATAATCTATATATTTATTATCTTTATTATTATTTTCATTCATTAATTAAGTTCATTCATTTTTTTTATTAAATATGTATAATGTACATATTTCTTTTGTATGAGATTCATTAATTCATTAATTTAATTCATTTGAGTTTTCTGTTATTTCAAATGGAAAATCTAAGTTAAATTTTCTTTTGTTTGATAATTTTGTAAGTGATCTTAGAAAAGTTATTTTTTTTTGAATTTTCTTATAAAATTTATTTTTGGTGTCGATCATTTAATACTTCAATTTGGGGTCTATACGAATATTCCATTACGGGAATTTTTTTTTTTGTTGTATTTCTATATTGTTATATATATATATATATATTATTTTTTTTTTTTCTTAGCCATTAATCAATTTATTTCAGATTTCACTCAGCGTTCATTTTCTTCCATCATTTATTTTATTTTGTTTTACGGTGGGAGGGAAAATACGTTCATTATTCTGTTTCCTATTTCTTTATACAATTTTTGTTTTGTTTCTCTTCTTATAATATTTTTTGTTGTTTCTTAACTTTGGCAAAATGCAAAGCTAGAGAAATAGCGAATTAGGGAGCTGCTGAATCAGGGGTGATATTTTAAGGGCACAATATTGATCATGTCATTACAAAACTATGTATCGTCTTAATTCATTCATTTTATCTTAATTATTTTAGTCATACGCGGCTATACCAGCTCTGATCAAGCTTTGAATAACCCCACCCCACTACCTGAGCCTTAGCCAGCTATTCATGCCGCGATTCAAAGTACTAATCAGAGATTTCTTTAACGACATTCTAGTGCAGCTTGGAGTTAAAATGGTCGGTATCACTTCTGACGAACTTTTGTGATATCGCCAAACCCAAGCGCACTGGAGTGTCGTTACAGTGGCGCCCAAACATTGTAACATAAATTTTATGGCTTTATTTTTTTCAGTTTTTTTTTTGCTTCATTTTACTTATTCTTGGAACGAGAATAGCTACAATCTTCCATCATTTCCACCGTGCGGTGTTGATTGTGATTGGGGTTTGTATTCATCTCGCTTCAAGTATAGAGTTCACATTTCATATTTTTTTTTTTTCCTTTTAACGTATTTTCCGATTTATTTTATTTAAACTTATTTACTTTTCTATTTGGTTTCATTTCATTTCTTTTTCTAATTTCAGTCGAGCTTAATGCTTGCAGTCGTAGTTGTTTCCGGCAATTCTGACCGTTTGAGTACACACGAATGCTTGCGTTCAAGTCTTTTCATTTTGTTTTTTTTGCACCATTGAAGTTACTATGATTACCTTTTCCACGTATTGGTGTAGATATCGGTTCATGGTATTGGCTTCATTGGGTTTTCTATTTTTATTTTAGTGTACCGTCTGAATTATATTGAACATTTCTATGTTCGGGATATTGTTACATGGATCTACCTCTGTTCCCGCGATTCTGCGTTGACTGCAGTCGTAGTTCTGTTCCCAATTGTCTTGAGCTAGCATATGAGTTCAATGTATTTAATCAAATTTTTTATTTTCTACTCTCCAGATTTTGATGTTGTGATTCCCACTGCTTCCATTTTGGATAATGTAGATTTCAGTTGGTGATATCAGATCAATTATTTTGAGTTTAGAATTCTATTAATACAGTTAACTTTCAAAGCATTATTTTTTTTGGTTTTTCCGTTTCATCCCATGTTCGGTATTTGACACAGTTTAGATCAGTTTTCTTAATATTTTATATTTGTGCTTGGAATATCGCCCTGGGTTCAGCATCAACCTTATTCTTGTTTAGATTATTTTGATTTATTTTCGTTTGATAGTTTCAAAAATTTCTTATTATTTTCTTTTATTATTTTTTTTTTTTTTTTTTTTTTGGTATTATTTTTGGTTTTGGTTTATTAGCATTAGTATCGTTATTTGAATTATATCTAATATTTTTCTATTTGTATATTACCTTAAATATTATCCTTATTTTTATTTGGTGAGATTGGTTCATTATTATTATAATTTTTTTTTTTTGTGATTCATTTTTAATAATTCGGAAAAATGGATTTTCAGTTATTACTTCCGGATGAGTTAGAAGTCGAATGTAGGGTCCGTAATTTGAAAGGGAATCCCGCTGACGTTATAATACAGCTTGGAAACGCCATGAAACTTGAAGAGGGAATGCCTTCATTACGCCCTTACAAAATGCATGCCGCTGGTCGTAAAAAACCACAGCATGAAATAAAAAAATGTTCCACAAAATTATCCGAACTCAAACTTCAGTTGGAAACTTTGGATCCACTAGGAATTGATAATCAGGTGTTACGTCGCATAGAAACCAGGTTGATTCATTTGATCGATCGATTGAATCGAGCGCAATTATCCCCGACCTATGGACACAAAACTAAAAAATTGATTAATACAGCTCAAACATTACTTTTAAAAGTTCAATCTGTTATGCAAGATGAGACTAATATTGATCAAACTTTGAGTGAAATTAAAGATTTGCAATTAGAACAACCAGAACAACTTTCCGAATCTGATCTTGATGTTGAACCACCCATTTTTGTTTATTCCGCTGCGGCAAAGCTTAAAGGTTATCATGATGCCAATAGTACTCCAATTCAACGGCCTGAACAATCCGTTACAAATTTCGAAAACCTAGAAGGTCGAAATTTGGAAAATCCTCCTAATATTCAACCTACTAGTATAAATGTGCAAAACCCGATAGCGAGTATTGAATCTCCAGATGGTACTCCGCAATCCACTAAATTACGTAAATACATGTCGGATACTCGAACGCTAGCTAGATCCGGAATTTCTTACGATGGTTCTCCTACCGCAGTTCCGATAGATTTATTTATTTTTCAATTAGAAACATTAGCTGAATCTCTCAATTTATCAGATGAGCTGCTCTTTACCGAAATATGTTTTGTTTTAAAGGGTAATGCATTACGTTATTATTGGACATATAGACGAGCTAGTCCAAGAGCAACGTGGTCTCAGTTCAAAACCGATTTGATTGAGAGGTTTAAAGACCGAAGGACTGAATTTGAACTTCGTCGATTAGTCGAATCTCGTAAACAACACAATCGAGAATCGTTTCTAAATTTTTATAATGATGTGTGGAGTCTTACGTTGCAATGTAAGAAAACCTATTCCGAAGAAGATTTACTTGATGTGCTAAGATTAAATATGCATCCTGCTTTGCAATTGCACTTGACTGATAAATCGTTTGAAAGTGTGCAGGATTTAATTAAAAGCGCAACAGCTTGGGAAACTACATGGTCACGATTAGGTGTCAATCCTGATGTTTATGTTCCTGGTAAACGATCAGTTCAAGAACTTAATGTATCTAACGTAAATTATGATAATTCAGCGATTTCGCATCAAGGTAACAAATCCTCATTACCCATAACTAATATACCTCAAAATGACACTTATCAGCAAGATGTCGCACAGGTAAATCAGGTCAATTACAGTACCAATCCATCCACGTCGAGAGGTTTAAATCAAAATAAAATCTGTTTCAATTGTAATGACATAGGTCATTCCTTTCAATATTGTCCATTACAGCGTAACCGATTTTGTTACAAATGTGGTTATAAAGGTGTTACTGTTTCTGGATGTCCTAACTGTTCGGGAAACGTTTCACGGGACCAGATGCATACTGGGAATTTGAGTACCCCGAAAGTTTTATTGAAGGCCCAGAAAACCGACAGTGCCAGCAACACAGATTCCGAATTGAACCAAATGAAATCAAACAATGGGAAGTCGAATCCGTAGATTCTGACGACTCTTTTCATTCAAAAATTTCCTTAGGATTCTCCTATCTCAACCAACATAATCCTTCATCATTTTCACCATTAGTCAATAGTATTTCAAATTTTACAAGTCATCCATTCTATAGTAATAATTTAACCATAACTAATTCAGTCGCAACTCAAACCGATTTGGTACCTAATTCTAAAAGTGAAGTTTTGATAAATTCCAATAACACCTCTAACTCCAAAAAATTTTATAAATCCAGCAAACGATTCATTTCCCAGAAACGAAAAGAACGCACCCGCCATTATTGGATCAAAATTCGAATGCTTCGTTCCAACATTTTAGCTTCCATTATTACCAACGGTTCCACCGATAAACGGCCATATGCTAATGTTTTAATCGAAGGTCAACCGTATCAAGGATTACTGGATAGTGGAGCTAGTGTTAGCATCTTAGGGGAAGGTTCTCATAAATTTTTAAATAATCCGGATATTAAATTACATCATCTACCAACCACTATTTCCACGGCTAGTGGAGAATTACAGCGAGTTTTTGGTTATGTTAATGCCAACGTCACCTTCAATAATCAGTCCCATCTCATTCAATTATTCATAGTCCCTTCACTACAACAGCCATTATATCTTGGAATAGACTTTTGGAACCAATTTGGTATACATATCACACCTTTTCAAATTTCCAGTCAGTTCAATCGTCCATATAATTCCAAAACCGTACTTGAAGAAATCACCGAAATTCCTGAAGAAACCAATAAATTTGAACAACATATACTATCTCCAAAGGACCAAGAAAGACTAGCACAAAGTATTGAGCAATTTCCATCCTGTTCGAAGCTTGGGCTCGGGAGAACGCATCTTGTTCAACACCAAATTAAGCTAACCGATGATAAACCGATCAAGCAGCGATTCTACCCTGTTTCGCCTATCAAACAGAAGCAAATTAATGATGAAATCGCTCGAATGTTAGATATGGATGTCATCGAGGAGTCCACAAGCGGTTGGAGCTCACCTATAGCCCCCGTTCCAAAGAAAAATGGACAAATTCGTCTTTGTTTAGATGCGCGACGTTTAAACGAAGTAACCCAAAAAGAAGCGTACCCGTTGCCGCTTATAGAAAGCCTCATTAGTCGCCTAGATAACACGCGATATATATCAAGTCTCGATCTCAAGGATGCCTTTTGGCAAATTCCTTTGCACCCAGACTCGCGCGATAAAACCGCATTTACTGTGCCGGGGCAGCCTCTTTTCCAATTTAAGGTGATGCCGTTTGGCCTGTGCAATGCACCTCAAACTCTTTGCCGTCTAATGGATAAAGTAATCTCACCTCAATTACATGATCGTGTTTTCACTTATTTAGACGATTTGTTGATTACCTCTGCGACCCTAGACGAGCATTTTGAGTTGCTTGCACAGGTTGCGTCATTACTATCAGCTGCCAATTTAACCATCAATCTCGAAAAGAGTCATTTTTTGCTTAAGCAAATCAAATATTTGGGTTATGTGGTTGGTGACGGCTGTCTGCGTACCGATCCTGATAGGGCTCGTGCAATTGTAAATTTTCCTACGCCGCGCACTCGAAAACAAATTCGCCGCTTTATAGGAATGTGCGGATGGTATCGGCGCTTTGTAAAGAATTTTTCCGTAATTTCTGCTCCATTGACGGATCTCTTAAAGAAAAATAATAAATGGAATTGGTCCGAAAGTACTCAAGCTGCTTTCCTGAAATTGAAAGAAGCTCTGTCAACTGCTCCTGTACTGTCTCATCCAAATTTTAACGACCGATTTTATATTCAATGCGACGCATGTAGTAGTGGAATCGGTGGTGTATTATTTCAACTCGATAGTCAAGGAGTTGAAAAGCCAATTGCGTATTTCTCACAGAAATTAAATCATGCTCAGAGGAATTACTCCGTCACTGAGTTAGAGTGCTTCGCTGCAATACAAAGTGTGAGGAAATTTCGTTGCTATGTTGAAGGGTATCAATTTACCATTATAACAGATCATGCTAGTTTGAAATGGCTGATGACGCAGAAGGATCTCCACGGTCGACTTGCTCGTTGGAGTCTTAAATTGCAACCTTTTTCGTTTGATATTCGACACATAAAAGGCTCTCAAAATATCGTGCCCGACACTCTCTCAAGAGCATTTGAGTCTAATGTTGAAACTTTAAACATTCAGGATTCTTCGGGTCAAATTGATTTAAATTCGTCTGATTTTAAAGATCCAGTCTATGTCGAACTTCTTAATTCCATAAAATCCAAATCGACGTATCGATGTAATCTTCGAGTGGTAGACGATAAAATTTATTTTACCAATCAGTTTGGAATTCCTGGCTCTGATACTGAATTGCCCATTTGGAAATTATACATTCCAAATCCACTAATTTCTGAATTAATCCGACAAGCTCATGATCCTCCACAGTCAGCACATTTAGGAGTTGAGAAGACGTTGGAGAAATTACAACGGTATTATTATTGGCCGAAAATGTTTAAAAGTGTCCAAGATTACATATCCCAGTGTAAAATTTGTAAATGTATCAAGCCTTCCAATCAACTTTTACATCCACAGATGGGTCATCAACTTATCACTTATCGGCCATGGCAACATCTTTATATAGATTTTTTAGGACCTTACCCTAGAACTAAATTAGGTCATGCATACATATTTATTGTGCTGGATTCGTATTCCAGATTCGTGCAATTGTTTCCTATGCGAAACGCCAATGCTGCGTTAGTATGTAAAACATTAGAAAACAATATCTTTCATTTATTTGGTACTCCAGAGTCGATTTTAACTGACAATGGGCCTCAATTTATATCGAAAACCTTTAAGAATTTACTTAAACAATTTGAAGTGGAACACATTACCACCGCTAAATACTCTCCACAAAGCAATGCAAGTGAAAGAGCAAATCGCACTATTTTATCAGCGATACGAGCTTATTTAAGTGACAACCACCGTGAGTGGGACACTCATTTACAAGAAATAGCAGCCGCTATGCGGAATTCGGTACACTCTGCAACCGGATATTCTCCACATTATTTGGTATTTGGCCAGCATAAGATTCTGAAAGGTTCTGAATTCAAGTTGTTGAGACAATTAAAGTGTTTGGAAGATTGCTCTGTGGTTATCCAATCCGCTGATCGACTTTCACTAGTGCAGGAGAGAGTATTAACCCATCTCAACCGAGCTCATCAAAGAAATGAAAAGCGGTATAATCTTCGATCCCGTATTAGAGATTTTAAATTGGGTCAGATCGTGTATGTACGTAATTTTACTCAGAGCGATGCTCCAAGTTATTATTCGGCTAAACTTGCTCCTAAGTTTAAAATAGGTAAGGTTAAAAAAATTATCGGGAATGTAGCGATAGAGGTCGAGGATATGGATGGTCAGGTCTTGGGTATATATCACATGAAGGATATAAAGATTTAGATTGCCTGGCTGAATGAGACTAATCTCGGGTGTGGGACGTCCCCACGATTGTAACGACTTCCGGTTTAGTCGTTCCACCTTACTTAAGGGAACGCCAGAGATGGGTGTTACTATCCTGAACACACATACTTCTGTTCTCGGGTTTTGTAGTAATTGGTTTATGTTTTTTTTTCTTGATGGGAGACAAATGAACGAGGAGAGAAAGAAGAGGAAATAAAAGAAAATTGATAATTGGTTTTGGTAAGCGTCGGTCGGATAAAAATATTTTTGGGTTTTGGAAATCGGAGAGTTAAGCTGTGGTACTTGGACAGTGAAGACCTGTTCTTTTAATAATTTTTGTTGAAATTACATTTTTTATTTTATAATATACAAATATAATGGTCAAAGTTTTTTTGTTTCTTGACCAGTGAAAAATTATTATTTTTTTGTATAGTACCAAGTGAGTGGATAAATCGTGACTCGAACTAATAAAAGATTTAAGAAAATTGAAAGAAAAAATTTTTTTTCTTGAGATCATTATTAATTTCTTATATTTAATATTGTTCTGAAAGTTTCATTGTTGTATTATATCTACATATCTATAAATTCTGGAAAGTTATAATCATGCCATAGTGTAATAATAAAAATTTAAATCGTTAACAAATAAAATAAAACTGTTAAAACGTGAAGTGGCCTGATTTTTATTTACGATTTTGGTGTCTATTGTTTATTTTCCTGTTGGAATTTTATAAACATCATCCATGTGCTTATTTGGCATTGCTGAAGGCTGGTTTAAAGTGCAAATAAAAATTATGTTGGAGATTTGCTAATTACTTCATTATTGTATAATTGGATTTATGAGTATATATTGTAATTCGACTTTTTGATCTACAAATTGATTGGTACATATTAACAAGGAATACAATCTCAAAGTTTCATAATTTCCACATTATTGAGATTAAGTATATTATGTACTATCCAACTGTTTTGGGTGGTTGATTATCTGCGTGGTGCTGCTTTATTTAAAAATATTGGTCAGAGATGAACATTCTGATTATTCCGTTAGAAGCTGCCGGGGAGTGGAGATAATTCAATTTATTGTTACGCATTGATGACATCATGTTCCTGAAATCAAACTGTTCGTTTTTATTTTTATATTTTTTTTATAATCTATATATTTATTATCTTTATTATTATTTTCATTCATTAATTAAGTTCATTCATTTTTTTTATTAAATATGTATAATGTACATATTTCTTTTGTATGAGATTCATTAATTCATTAATTTAATTCATTTGAGTTTTCTGTTATTTCAAATGGAAAATCTAAGTTAAATTTTCTTTTGTTTGATAATTTTGTAAGTGATCTTAGAAAAGTTATTTTTTTTTGAATTTTCTTATAAAATTTATTTTTGGTGTCGATCATTTAATACTTCAATTTGGGGTCTATACGAATATTCCATTACGGGAATTTTTTTTTTTGTTGTATTTCTATATTGTTATATATATATATATATATATTATTATTTTTTTTTCTTAGCCATTAATCAATTTATTTCAGATTTCACTCAGCGTTCATTTTCTTCCATCATTTATTTTATTTTGTTTTACGGTGGGAGGGAAAATACGTTCATTATTCTGTTTCCTATTTCTTTATACAATTTTTGTTTTGTTTCTCTTCTTATAATATTTTTTGTTGTTTCTTAACTTTGGCAAAATGCAAAGCTAGAGAAATAGCGAATTAGGGAGCTGCTGAATCAGGGGTGATATTTTAAGGGCACAATATTGATCATGTCATTACAAAACTATGTATCGTCTTAATTCATTCATTTTATCTTAATTATTTTAGTCATACGCGGCTATACCAGCTCTGATCAAGCTTTGAATAACCCCACCCCACTACCTGAGCCTTAGCCAGCTATTCATGCCGCGATTCAAAGTACTAATCAGAGATTTCTTTAACGACATTCTAGTGCAGCTTGGAGTTAAAATGGTCGGTATCACTTCTGACGAACTTTTGTGATATCGCCAAACCCAAGCGCACTGGAGTGTCGTTACATAATGTATTCGACTCGGAACAAGGAATCAGGCTAATTTATGTAAGCAGAACAAAAGTACCCATAAAAAGAGAATGGCTGCAAATAAGTATTGGATAGTCGAAGCACAAAAGTAGGTTGTAGAAAAAAAAATCAGTATTTGGATGATCTGGCCTATATAGTACAATTTTATTTTTCTCATAAAAACCCTGTCTTGGAAAGTAAAGACGAGTAAACAAATCGTTTAGACAAAAGTAGTTTCCTTTCAGCGTAAAATAACATGCTGTCAAATAATAAAGGTTCAATTCAAAAATGAACTAAACCTTGACATTTATCTCAAAGATCGTCAACGTAAATTAGAAACAGGACTTAAAAATCGATTTATATAAATGGGCCAAGTTAAGTAATCCACTCCGCCCCTGTGTCGTCATGTACACGTCAGTTGACTTATTGAACTGCAAAACGGGGAAAACAGAACTCAAAATGTCTTGCCTAGATATTAAATACTTTAACATTAGTAACCGAAGTTTGAGATTTAATTCGCAAACGGGCCGGAATTATTAAGGAATGTCCTCAAGAACTAAATAATTAATTTAAAGTGTTAACGAAAAAAAAAAATTGAAAAGCACAATAGCGTATTACTACGGATTCCATGATGACGCCGCTACGATATAATGAGTGTTTTCAAGATTGCGTAAGGGGCAAAGGACGGCGGTACATCCTTTCGGAACTTCAACAACCTAAGCGAAGTTCGAATATGTACTTAATTTGAATAGCTGTGTTGCCATTCGGGTTTCAATATTGCAGTTTTTATTTTTACTTGCTTAATGTTAAGCCATTTCATGTCCACATTCTGTTACGAATGAGCATATAAGCTCAATACCGAGAGTAGTTAATACAAAAAATCGTGAATAAATAAATAAATAAATCAGTGTGACGGCAAATAAACATTAAAAAAATTGAACTACAGGGCAACTAAACTGTAATTCTTCTATAAACATACAATTTGAGTTCAGATATATTCTTTTCCAACCATACATTTTGAGGTTATGATAAAACTCAGCGTTATAAAATATTTCATGTTTAATTATCGCTTGGAAGTGCTTTTTTGCATAAAATAAGATGCCGTTAAAACAATTCAGATTAAAAAAAGTAGACTTGATCTTGAGATATGAATCATCGTAAGGGTTAACCATCTTAGGTTCTCTGATTCTATGACAAAGTCTTAGTAGAAAAAAGCGCACACGAAATTTGAGTACCGAAAAAATCTTACCGACACATAAATAGCCCACACAGAAAAATAGTCACAAATATCCGACCAATCGGAATCTCACAAACAAGGAATTTAAATCATTTCTCAAATTTCTAAAATAATTTTGATTTGTTTGATATATCAGAGGATCAGGGCTGCTGCCCCAAGCCCAAGCTCTTCGAAAGTCGTTTAAAGAAACTTGCGGATTTATAGAAATATCAAATATTTCAAAAATATGAATTTTCTGTAAACGTATTTTCATACAAAAACAGAGGACTCCCCAAAGCCGCTTAGCATTGTCCGTTTTTACACAATCGCATAAATCTAAAATGAAATAAATTCTTCATATTTTGTTAAACTCAACCTTGACGATCAAAGAAATTTTCTCTTTCGTATCATGTTTGCTGATAGTTATGTTAAAATTATTTTGTGAAAAAATATTTGCCAAACAAAAATTTTGTTGTGCGCTTTTTTCTATACGTGGGCATTTTTCACGTGCGCAATTTTCCGTGTGACAATTTTTCTGTGTAGTTTTTTTCTGGTCACTGGGTCCGTTTTGAGATCAGAAAAGTTTGTCGTTGGCCCGTTTTTTTGAAATTCACCAGAACAATAATAAATACGTCATTTTAATCGAAATTTTAAAAAATTCAATTGAATTGTCAAGTTTTCTATTGAATTCAAGAATACGGCTTGTTTAAAATTCGAACAGAAAAACTCACCGGTGTGGCTACATTTGTAAAATAAAACAATGGTGTCGCAGGTCGCAAGAACAGATCCATAATTGAAATGGCGAATTATCTCCAAAATGTATTACCAACAAAACCAATTAATGGGACTTCTGAAACGAGCAATGGATAAAAGGCCAAATAGTTTGACATTTTTTGGTGTATGCGATTCAAAGCCAACATACAAGAAGGAAATGAATTTAGAGAACAGATACCTGATAATATTTAACGCTCATATTAGGGCTCACAGAACTCGATTTTTTTTTGTTTGTTACATGCTACTATAATTTACAAGCTGAGGGCTTTTCCTTGCAATCTGGTGCTATTACAAAGCTTAAATAGGTTGAGGTTTCGCAATAATATGACAATTGCTTTGATTTGATAGCACCCTACCGTTCAGAATCCTGTAGTGTTAAAAAACTCAACCGACAAGGATTACGCGATCACCTTGAATCATTTAGTTTACATATTTTAACCCCTCCGAAATATAAAATAGGCATCTTATTGATTACGACAGACATGCTATTCTTTGGCGTAAAAATGGCACATTCAGTTCAAATAACTATTCGGATGACAAAAATCCTTTCTTTATTATGCTCTTAAATTCGGGATATTTTCTGTCACCACCCTCGCAAATAAACTCTTAGTTGAGTATCAGGTTCGCTAATTAGAATCTAAAAAACACTAGCATAATAGTCTTCTAGTTGTTCATTAGTATACTGTAAGGAAAGCCAGGTAAAGGCTCTAAAGGTTGAAACAGCACTTTATCAACACTATAACACACGCCAGAGCTTTTTCCTTCCATTTAAGAGCATTTCATAAATACCTTTGTAGCATATATATATATGTACGTCAAACCTGAGTAAGCTTAAACATTTCATGAACCTCCGCAATATGTACCTCAGTCATGGTTTATTGGTACAACTTGCTTGTTCGTTGTGGCATCGCTAAATCAAGCATAACGTTGGCGAGATGTCCTATGTGTGGAAATTCCAAGAGGTGATTCCTAAAAACAGTGTATGATACTGGAATGAGTGCGAAATATTATGTATTAGAAATAGCTTCAGATCCATAGGTCAAATAAAGGTCAAAATGGCCATTGGAAAAATTTAGCATAAAACGTACCCATTCCACCAAGTTCACCTTTAAAGTAAACTACGAAAACTAATTCGAAAGCCGTCCAGAGTTTGTCAATTCGCATGAACCGCGAAAAGTTATTGTATCTCTGTAATTGTGGGACATTGTCAAAAACTATTCAAGTTTTTAACGATCTGGTGAATACCAATTTCTACCAAAATTTTGTCTGTAATACCTATAGGACAGCATGTCATTGGAACGGCGTGTGTTGAAATAAAGCGTAAAGAGTCGTTGCTTCATTTACATTTTTATTTTGATTAAGTGCTCTCATAAAAAATTACAAACCTTCTCATTCCTCTTACCTGGAATTTCAAAAATGACTAAAACACGTGTTTCGGTAAGAAACACGTGTTTTTTTTATTTTGAAAGAAGAATTTAAATACCAATTCTTACTTTGTAAGAGCCGTGAGGAATCGACCGACTCCGAATGAAGGGGTTATTGGATGATGACCCAACTCAAACTCAACGGCAATTAGCATTACATGTGTCACAAAAAACAATCAGCAGACGTTCCCGAGCAATGGGGAAGGTCAATAAACTCGGTAAATGGGTCCCACACGATTTAAATGAACGTCAAATAGAAAATCGCAAAGTCACTTGTGGAATGCTGATTCAACGGGTGACGAAAAATGGATATATTTTTGGTGAAACCGATCCTTCAACACTAAGGCCAAATCGATTCGGCAAGCAGACCAGGCTCTGTGTCTGGTGGTACCAGAGCGGTTTGTGTATTATGAACTGTTGAAGCTCGGTGAAACCGTTAATACACAACGCTATCGCCAATAAATGATTAATTTAAACCACGCATTAATCGAAAGACGACCGGAATGAGCCAGAGGACATGGCAAAATCATTTTGTTACACGACAATGCGCCGTCGCACACAGCAAAACTAGTGAAAGACAACTTCAAATCGCTTGGTTGGGACATCAGCACCCACCGTACTCCCCAGAGCTGGCGCCATCTGACTATCACCTCTTCGCATAAATTAGGTTCGTTTTTTTAAAAACACTTGAAAATGTGAATTTTTCCAACAAACTAATTTTTAGCGCCGAAGTAAACTCTGAACTGGATGGATTTGTAAACAAACAAAATTGTCGAATCGGGGGTGAAGAAAATCCACGATAAATAATGAAAGAAACGATGATGCATCCGGTGGTCAGGCTGCTGTGTATGCAGGGGATAAACACAAGACTAGCTTCATGTGCCGTAACTGCATGCAACTTCAGCAAGTGCTCACACTGCCTCTTCGTGGCGGCCACTAGAAACTACTCTGTTAAAGGAGTGGGCTAAAGTGTGAGGGCTGTGATCCTTCTAAAGGAGGTTGGCGATGGGTTAACAGCCCAACCTGTACAAAATTTTTTGTTACGAAACCTCAACATGAGCCTCGGATATTTTTGGATTCACAACAACGACCTCGGACACGATATAAGGACAACGATTTTAAATTTGGAACATGGAACGTACTCAGCCTAAACCGCCTGGAGAGCCTCCATCAACCTTCGAACAAGCATCTACGTATAAACTCGACCTCGTAGCGCTACAGGAAACAAGACTAATCGGCAATGACATCACCGATTATAGTCGCTTCGGACTAACTCTCTGTCATCGCAATAACATGGATAAACATGAATTGGGCGTTCGTTTCTTGATTAGCAATCGATGCCGTCAATTTGTGACTGCCTTCATGCCTGTCAGTAATCGGATTTGTACACTCAGGTTTCATGGACGTCACTTTAACATCACATTTGTGAACATTCATGCCTCCACCGAGGAGAAGCCTGATCAAATCAAAGACGCTTTCTACGACCAGCTCGAAACCGTCCTGAGCAAAATTCCGCAACATGACATTAAAATTGTTTTAGACGACTTCAATGCTCAAATTGGCAGTGCTGGCAGTACATATCGAAGCACTATCGGACCAAACTCCTTGCACCTTACATCAAACAACAACGCGATGCGCATCATCGTACTTCCCACATAAGCGCAATCATAAAGCCACATGGAGATCAAACGACGGGACAACGGTCAACCAAATCGACCACATCCTCTTGTCCAAGAGACATTTTTCTAGCCTTAAAAACATCAAAACTAAACGTGGAGCTAACATTGATTCAGACCATAACCTGGTAGTTGCTGAATTAAAATTTCGTCTATCAACCACATATAATCATCGCTTCCAGCGCATCACTCGTTGGAACACTGCGGCATTGAACAACCAAGTTACCAGAACCACCTTCGAGATGACTGTATCAGAAATTTTGGAAAATAAACCACTTCCTGACTCCGTTCAAGAAAGGTGGGACATTATAAAATCGGCGGTAACTGATGCCTCAAAGTCCACCATAGGCCAAAATCCATCAAGGCCTAAAAACCTCTGGATTGATGATGATTGTATTGGTGCTTTTCGGGAAAAAGATCGCGCACGACAACGAGATCTATCGCAAAGAACAAGGCAATCGCTAATCGGCTGTGTAGACGAAAAAAACGGGAATGGCATGAATAACAGACACGCAACATCCAAAATTCTAGATTGAGAGATAGATAACGTTGCATAAGAGAATTAGCTACGGACTTTCAGCCACGTAGCAGCGCTATTCGCAATAAATCCGGTGAGTTGGAAATGGACCCCAAAACCGTCCTCGAAGTGTGGCGAAATTACTGCTCCTCGCTTTTTAATAAACAAGCACCACCTTCCGAGCAACAACCTCTCTTGCTTCAACGCGAAATTAACGTAGAGATGACACCACCACCTCCTCCATCATATGCTGAAGTGCGGAACGTGATATCGCAGATGAAAAATTACAAGACACCTGGTGAGGATGGTATCTGCAACGAAATGCTCTATCTATATGGCGGTGATTATCTGTTCTACCGCATTTTTGCGCTAATATCAACAATTTTGTCTAGAGAAGAGATCCCAGTAGAGTGGAAGACGGCTCTTATATGTCCACTTCATAAAAAGGACGACCGATTGAACTGCAACAATTATCGCGGTTTAGCTTTGCTGAACACGGGCTACAAGGTTTTGGCCAACGTAGTCGCAGCAATGTTATCAACTTATAGCGAGTGGATCTTGGGTGATTATCAATGTGATTTTCGACCAAATAGATCAACGACCGATCAAACTTTTACGCTGAGGATTTTGCTGGAGAAATGCTATGAAAATGATATCCCTGTACACAGTCTATTCATAGACTTTCAACAGGCGTACGACAGCATTAAGAGGAATACGTTATGGAACGTATTGTCCTACCTAGGCATACCGTCAAAATTAGTTTCAATGTGCCACCTTTTAATGGATGGCCCAATATGTAACGTGCTAATAGAGGGCAAAATTTCGGATGCCTTTGAGATAATATCTGGAGTGCGGCAAGGAGACCCAATAGCTCTTTCAACCTATCAAACTCTTCTCAACCTATCATTTGAGTATGTCATTTGTCAGCTCAATATAGCGCAGCGTAGCTGCCTGTATTGTAAATCAATCCAGCTATTAGCATACGCTGACGATATTTGCATTCTGGGTCGCAACATCATCTCTCTGAAAGAGATACGCTTCCCATTAAAATTAACAGCCCAACAACTAGGCCTTCAGATCAATGAAGCAGAGAAGGCAGACTCTTGGGGACTTCATTTCAGGAGATACTCAATATGAAAAGGTGAATGAGTTCAAATATCTAGGATCACTGATCACTGAGCAAAATTCCGTTTCTGTGCACATTTCATCGCGGATCGCAGCAGGCTACCGAGTATTTTACGCCAATACAAACATTTTCAAGTCTCCTCACATATCGCGCAAAATCAAATTGAACATCTAAAAGGCGCTGATACGACCAGTTATCACCTTTGGTTGCGAGTCTTGGACACTAACAGCGCAAAACATCCAGAAAATCGCTGTAACTGAGCGTAAGATCATAAGAATTCTCGGTCCCATTAAAGAAGGAGCCACGTACAGAATGCGAATGAATCACGAGATCAGAAATGATCTCGATAAAGTTGACATCATTGGATTCATAAAATCGTCAAGGCTAAGATGGCTTGGGCAAGTACTTCGTTCACAAAATCGGACTACCAAACAGGCCTTAGAGTCAGCACCAACGAAAGTAGGACCTCGTGGGGGACCACCTACCCGATGGATGGACGACGTTGAAAGGAACCTATACACACTCGGTCAACGTGTCTGGCGTTCTCTTGTGGCGGATCGAATTATTTGGAGGAGCATCGTATAGGCGGCCAAATCTCTTCATGGGATGTAGCGCCAGCGGAAGGAAGGAAGGAAGGAAGGAAGGAAAGAAGTGCATATTGTAGAATCGTTAGTTTCGATTTATCGAATGGATGATGCTGGTAAAGCAGTGAGGAACAATCATCAATTCGAATTTGGACAGTTTTTAGCATTTTTGGGATTTTTCTGAGAAAGACAGTAGATGTCTTATAGGGACGTAACAGATTGAAAATTCATCCAGTGGAAACTATTGCCATTTAAAAGTGATAAACATTTTACTGATATATTGAAAACAAAAAAAATGCTTAAAAGGGAAGCTTATGAATTGGCGTCCGGGCGAGGCACAAGAATTTAATTATCAATCGTTATCAATATTTTTCATTTCAAATGTCAGATGAAGAGGTTACTATTTCCTTGTAGTTTCCGGTTATGGTATTTTAAATGACAGTTTATTTGAGTAACTTCCACTCACACACTTCTTTTCGTTGAAAATTCTGTAAATTTGTTGCCCCATTGCACCTCGGAGATTTAGGGTATAAAACCATTTCAAGGTTTACACAAAACTCAACCTTTCCAGAGACTAATTAATTATTTAACGATAGTAAATAATTGTTTCTTTTTACAAAATTTACTAACAAAAAAAAAAAACTTTTTACAATTACAAACAGAATAATATGTACAGACGAAAAAAGGGGGATAGTGTTCAGATGACGACGACACACGAAATAAAAACAACAAAATTGAAATTCTATTTACACAACTAAAAAATAAAGCTTGCTTTAATACCAAAATTAGATACCAATTTCATTACAAAAAAAAAAAAAAAATGAAAAACGTCTTAAATCCACTTTCTTATCTCAAATTGATAACGAAAACAAACAATATACAAAACAATTTAGTACACCAAAATTCAAAATACTTAAGTATACAAAATTAATAAAAACAAAAAAATAAAACAAAAATCAGCAAATTTTCTCAAAAAAATTTTCAATCTACTGTTGTACACATACTCACAGCAAATTAAAATAAAACGAAGAAGAAAATTAAATTAAAAACAAAAAAAAACTTTTTGTCTTCTGTAAATCATATAATTGAAGAATTTTTTTTTTTTTTTTAATTGATATCAACAAATAAGTTAAGTATATAGATAAGAGAGATAACATAAAAATAACTTTTGGACAGAAGAGAGCTTGACAAAGGAAAAAAAAAATCGTTTTTAAATTAAAATTGAAAATCCTTTTCTATTTAACAAAGAAAAATAAAAACGAAAAACAAAAAACAAAACTAATGTCATTGTGAAAATTAATTAAATAATTTTTTAAATTATTTTTTTTTAAAATTTTATGAAGAAGAAAAACAAAAACAGATTTGTAATTTTGAGTGAAATTTTTTGTTTGTCTCGTTTGATAAGTAATCGTACATAATATTGTAATAGTAGTAACGTAAGTAGTTAGTTAGTTAGTTAGTTAAAAGTAGAGAGAGAGAGAGAGACGTGTTTGTTGAGTTTACCTAGCGTGATGTGAGACCACGCCTAATTTGTTAGCAACCAGCCTCCAAGGAGAGTAGCATCCGGTCAATTTTTTGCCGCTTTTATGATATTGTTATATAACAAAATTTATTAATTTATTTTTGTTTTTTTTTTTTTAAATAATTTTTTTTTTTTAATTAACAAAAACATAAAAATAAATTTTATTTAATTTAAATTATCGAATTAACCGAAATAATATTTAACAAAAAAAAAAAAAAAATCAAACAAAATGATGTTAACTAAAATAAATGGAAATTATTTAAATTTGTTTTTTTATGTGATAAATATATAGGAGAGCTTTTAAGTTTGTTGATGTTAGTTAGATTCGTTTTTAGTTATTTCATTTGTGTTGTGCAATTAAATGGAATTAATTATTGCGACGAAGCACCATTAGTGCTTCCCGATTTGTAATTGTGCGTATCGAAAGCTTTCATAAAATTGAAAATTATTTAATTTTTCAACTCAGTGACTGTAAAAGCTAATAATGGGAAGTCTTTGTAAATGCTCCTGACTACACTAGCAGAGTTAGGTATATTATTGGTTTTATTATATTTGAATTCGTCATTTCGTTCGGAAAATTTGTAAAAAAATTATTAAATATCGCAAGCTGTTACAAAACTTCCTTAAGATAGTTTTTGTTAAATTTATCAAAACTTTTGTATTTCACTAGCGGAAGCTTCCAGGTTTCAGTTTAGCTTTTTGGCATATCAATTTTGTTGCGTACCCTCAAGACATGATTAAAAGCTCTGAAAGAGTAACTAAATATGTTAGAATTTTTGGTTTTATTGAGCTTAATAAATTAGCGAGTTTATACATTGTTACCTATTTGCGATGGTTTCTTTCATACATGGATAAAGCTTAATAAAATACTGTAAAACTTCAAAACTCTTATGGAGTTGAACAGTCTTATCTTTATGCATAACCAATTTTAAATTGGATTTTATTTGAGAAGCTTTTATTAACCATTGAAAGTAAGCTTCTCTTTATTAACACTTAAAGCTCTTGGGTTTGAAAGATAGTGTTGTAGAAAGATTTTGTAGAAAATTTTCAATTATTATTCAATTAATATTTGTTATCGAAATGAAAGCACTTTAAAGCTTTTCACACACAACATAGGTAATTCTTAGATATTATTTACTTTTTAATCCTTAAAACTCTATATTTACCATATAAGTCATTCTACAACAGAAATAATTGTTCATGATTCGTTGACACTTTAGTAGAAAATTTTCAATTAAACTTTTTATAAAGCTTTCAGACAAAATATATTTTATTTATGGCATTTAATTGTTGGGAAACTGTTTCAATCCTTTTGCTAGGACAGAACCTAATCTGGAACCTCTCAGAGAGAATGTCTTATATTTAAACGAATTAAGCTTTATACGGCGCACAAAATTTATTCTACTGGGAATCATTATAAAAGCTTTTAATAGGTTTGAGACAAAATATATTTAATTTTTCGATTTTAATTGTGACAAATTCTAAATAGTAAACGTTTTCAATATTTCACAGGATTTTTTGAACTTGACAAAACTTGTAGTTTTGTAACCATAATAAAAGCCTTCTAAAGCTTTCAGATAAAATTTATTTAATTCATCAAATTTGATTGTCAGAAGTTCAAAAGTATATAAAGAAAGGTTTGAAAGTTCTGACCTTTACAATTCTTTTCAGGGTTCCACAGGCTTAACAAGAATTTAAACTGAAATTCTTAAAGTTAAACTTTTATTGTGGGTTAATTTCATTCTCCCAGAGGATAAATTATGTTAAATTTGATAAACATTTTGTAGTAGTATGTAACTTTTAATTCTTTGTAAATTAGTTTTTGCAACCATAAAAAACCTTTTTAAAGCTTTCAAGCAAAATATATTTTGTTCATCGGAGTTAATTGTGAAAACTTTTAACTGGTACACTGGTTTAATTCTTGGCAGCGGTTTATATGCTTGATAGAAGGTAACCTTAAAGCTTTAATTCAGAAAGTGTTATAAACTTCATTCTACCAGGAATCATAATAAAAGCTTTCAATGGTTTCAAACAAAAAAGTAAAAAGCTCTTGCTGGTAAAAGTTTACAATATTTCTCAGGATTTTTTACAACTACGAGTATCAAAAACTTAGCTAAAATATTTTTTATTCAAAATGTCTTAAAAGTTTTAAGCTTTATCATTCGCATACGTTTCATTCTGCCAAAAAATCAGTTAACTTATATTTTCTTTAAATGTAATAGAAAGCTTCCACCTAATTGTAATTAATTTATTGTAACTATGATAATAAAATCTTTATAAAGCTTTCAGCCAAAACTTATTTAATTGAAAAGTTGTAATTGGTAAACTTTTTCAATTTTTCCAGTTCCCAACGTTTTCAGTTTTACAGGCTTGAAAATAATTTGTCTGGAAGCTTTCAGATTAAATTGCTTATATTTGAACGTTTTAACAGAGAATAAATTATGGTAAGCTTAGTGATCATTTTGTAAAAAGCTTAGTATTTGTAACCATAACAAAATATTTTTAAAGCTTTTAGAAAATATATGTTTAATTCGTTATTTTTTATTGTGAAAAATTCTAATTAATAAACTTGTATAAATTAGCTTTTATAATCACAATAAAGTCTTTTTATAGTTTTCAAACAAAATAGATAAATTCTTTGATTTTAATTGGGGAATTTTATAATTTGTAGACGTTTCCAATATTTTTAAGAATTTTTAGAGGGGGCAAAAATTTAGCTCTCAGACAAAAGCCTTATGTTTAACTGTTTTAAGCTTTATTTGTTTGTACAAGAAGATCAGTTAACTTACATTTTCGGATAATTTAGCAGAAAACTTTTAATTATTTGTAAATTAGTTTTTTGTAAACGACATAAAAGCTTTGTAAAGCTGTCTTGCAAAATATATTTATTTTATCGATTTTAATTGCGAAAAGTTCTAAAACTTTCACTTTTTATATTTTTGTGATGGTTTTATAACAATAACCCTTTGGAAAGCTTTTACTAACCATTGATTTTTAGCTGAAAGTAAGCTTCTCTTTATTAACACTTAAAGCTATTCACTTTGAATGATAATGTTGTAAAAAGTTTTCTATTATTATTCAATTAATATTTGTTATCAAAATGAAAGCACTGTAAAGCTTTTTCACACACAACATATTAAATTCTTGGATTTTATTTGCTTTTTAATTCTTCTCAGGGTTTTATAGGTTTGTCAAAAAACTCTATATTTATCATATAAGTCATTCTACAACAGAAATAATTGTTCATGATTCGTTGACAATTCAGTAGAAAATTTGCAATTAAACTTTTTATAAAGCTTTCAGACAAAATATATTTTATTTATGGCACTTAATTGTTGGTAAACTGTTTCAATCCTTTTGCTGGGACAGAACCTAATCTGGAAGCTCTCAGACAAAATGTATTATGTTTAAACGAATTAAGCTCTAATCATTATAAAAGCTTTTAATAGGTTTGAGACAAAATATATTTAATTTTTCGATTTTAATTGTGACAAATTCTAAATAGTAAACGTTTTCAATACTTCACAGGATTTTTTGAACTTGACAAAACTTGTAGTTTTGTAACCATAATAAAAGCTTTATAAAGCTTTCAGACACAATTTATTTAATTTATCAAATTTGATTGTGGGAAGTCCAAAAATATATAAAAAAAAAGTTTAAAAGCTCTGCCCTTTACAATTCTTTTTAGGGTTCTACAGGCTTAACAAGAATTTAAACTGAAAGTCTCAAACTTAATGTCTTATAATGTTTTAAAACTTTTATTTTGTGTTAATTTCATTCTTCCAGAGTATAAATTATGTTAAATTTGATAAACATTTTGTTGTAGTATGTAACTTTTAATTATTTGTAAATTAGTTTTTGTAACCATAAAAAACCTTTTTAAAGCTTTCAGACAAAATATATTTTATTCAGCGAATTTAATTGTGAAAACTTTTAACTGGTACACTGTTTTAATTCTTTGCAGGGTTTTATAGGCTTGGTAGAAAGTAACCTGAAAGCTCTCATTCGGCAAATTTCATAAACTTCTTGTTGGTAACAGTTTACAATATTTCTCAAGATTTTTTAGACCTATCAAAAACATTTTTCGTTCAGAATGTCTTAAAAGTTTTAAACTTTATCATTCGCATACATTTCATGCTGCCAAAAATCAGTTAATCAGCTTCCACCTATTTGTAATTAATTAATTATAACCATGATAATAAAAGCTATATAAAGCTTTCAGATAAAACTTATTTAGTTGGAAAGTTGTAATTGTTAAACCTTTTCAAGTTTTCCAAGGTTTGAGAGGCTTGCAAATAATTTGTCTGGAAGCTTTCAGATTAAGTTGCTTAACGTTTTAACAGAGAATAAATTATGGTAAGTTTAGTGATAATTTTGTAAACGGCTTTATGAATTATTTATAAATTAGTGTTTGTAACCATAATAAAATATTTTTAAAGCTTTTAGAAAATATATGCTTATTTCGCCAATTTTTGGGCAAAAATTTAGCTCTCAGACAAAAGTCTTTTGTTTAATTGTTTTAAGCTTTATTTTTTATATACGATCAGTTAACTTGCATTTTCGTATAATTTAAAGCTTTGTAAATTTGCCAGGCAAATTTAATTATTTTATCGATTTTAATTACGAAAAGTTCTAAAAATTTCATTTTTTAAAATTTTTTTTGAGGGTTTTATAACAATAACTTTTCTGGAATCTCTCGAGAGAAAGTCTTATTTTTAAACATTTTTAACCGTATCTGTTATAGAAATTCCACTCTACCAGAGGATAAATTATTGTAAATTTGCTGATAATTTCAAAGATAGCTTTTGATTATTTGTAATTATTGTAAATATAAACAATCTTTTAAAAGCTTTCAAATAAAATAGATTTTACAACTTAGCTCTGAAGGCTCTGGGGAAAAAAGTCTTATTTTGTAAGCTAAGTTTGGTGATCATTTTGCGGTAAGCTTTTAATTATTTGTAACCATAACATCATTTAAAAGCTTTCATACAAAATATATTTAATTGATCAACTTTAATTGTAAAAAAATTTAATTGGTAGACAACTTCAAAACTTTTTATGATTTTAAACGTTTGGTAAAAAGTTAGCTGAAAGCTCTCAAACAAAAGGTCTTCGTTTTAAACGTTTCAATCTTTTTCCTTTGGTGTAAATTTTATTCTACACGGGGAAAAATTACCCCTAAATAAGCTAACAATTTAGAAGGCAACATTAAATTATTTTTGATTTAGTTTTTGTAAGCTTTCAAACATAATACATTTTATTCATTGAATTTAATTCTGAAAAAACGTTACTGGAAAATTGTTTCAATTTTTTTAAAGGACTTACATGCTTGACAAAAGCTTAACTGAGAGTTCTTAGACAAAAGGTTTTATATTTAAACATTTTAAACCTTTGAGGAAAGCTTTTAATTATTTTTTGTAACCATAATGAAGTCTTTAAAAGCTCTATAATTTGCACTAATTTCACTCTAGCTAGAATTATAATAAAAGCTTCCAAAAATTCCAGCTTTACCTTCTCCACAAATTTCATTCTGGCATAAGATCAGTTAACCTAAAATTTAAAATTCAGTAGAAAGCTTTCAAATTAGTTTTTTGTCACTAATAAAAGGTTTTCCAAGCTTTCAGACACAATTTATATAATTTATCGGTTATGCCTATGGTTAACTTTTTAAATTCGTTTGAGGGATTTTTAAGCTTGCCTTTGGGTAAAAAGTTTAATATTTAAATGTTTTATCCTTTATTTAGAAAAAAATTATATTCTCCTAGAGAATAAATTATGATAAATTTGTTAATACTTTCATAAAATCTTTTTAAATATTTGCAAATTAGTTTTTGAACCCAAAATACAATTTTTTAGAGCTTTCAACCAAAACATCTTTTATTTATTAATTTTGATCGTGAAATTTTCTAATTGGAAATTGCTTTCAAATTTTTAAATGTTTTGCGAGATATGTATGTGGAAAACATAATAAAAGCGTATTAAATGTTTTCCGATAAAATACATTTCTCAGGATTTTTTAGGCTCGGTAGAAACTTAGCTAAAAGCTTCCATATAAAATGTATTTTATTTAAATACTTTAAACTCAATGTATTGCATTATTTTTGCATGCCAAGATAAAATATCCTAAGTTTGTTGGCAATTTAGAAGAATACTACCAATTATATGTTAATAACTTTTTGTATTCATAATTAAAGCTTTGAATTCTTTCAGACGAAATTAATTTTATTCGTCGATTTTAATTGTGGAAAGTTTTAATTTTGAAATGTTAACCCTTAGCGGTCATACTTGGCTCCCATAACATAGGGGCCACACTGGGGTGATTTTTCACCCCAAATAATCGGTCTAGAAAGACAAATTTAAAATATTGAGACTCCAAAAAATTCATAGACATTCTGAAACATGTTTTTCAATTTCTAATATGGTTTACAAGAGCCAATATCAGGAAAAATGACGATTTTTAGAAAAACAAAAATCATTTCTCGATCAATATTGAATTTAAGTACCCCCCACCTTCCGAAATACTTTTTTCTTCCTTCTATGCACCATGTATGAAACCTACATTCCTCAACAACCTATAGATGGCGCGAAGAGTATGATTTTCGTAGGTTTTGTAACTTAAATTAAGGTTGATTTGACCTGGAGTACCTATTCACTCCTAGTGGCCGCTAAGGGTTAAAGCATTTTATGCTCTACCTTTTGTAAATTTTACCAGATAATAAATTATCTTAAATACACCAAAAATTTGGTAGAAAGCTTTCATTTATTTGTCAGTTATAATTTTAATTGCAAAAGCTCTCGTTGGCAAACCTGTTCAATCCTTTTCAGAGTTATACCGGCTTGATAAAAGCTTCCAAACAAAATGTGCTATATTTAATCGTTTTTAGCTGTACCTTGATCTAGGTTTACAAATCCAACTTGCGCTTTTGAAATTAATTAATTTGGTTTGCTTTACAAATCAACTTGTGAACTTTTAGTTAGTTAAATTTAAAACCATTGAAACAATTTAATTTTTATTGAAAGCGACTTTAAAAAATGTTGAATATTTATGTCTCTTCATTGTGACCTTTGTAAAATTAACTTGTAATGTTTCCAATGCTTAAGAGTAGGTGTAATTATACTTCGAATAGAAAGCTTTAAAAATAAGTTACAAATGTTGTTGCTTAAATTCCGCACTGTTGTTTATTTCATTCTGTGAAATTTGTAAAGCTTTCAGTATTCAGTTACATTTTTCTAAAAAAATAAAACACTTAGCAATATTTTTAAGCAAATAGCTTCAAGTACGAATGATAGCTTTTAATCTTACATTTTATTGGAAAAGGTTTTGGTTATGTTTAATTAGTTCGAATTCAATTTTTCGGACCGAGTTGGAGATTTCTAAACGTTGTATTCTTAAGAAGGGGGGGGGGGGAGGGGGAAGAAATAAAAAGTTGTCGAAGTTCAAAAATTAATGAAATTAAAATTGGAAGCTTTTGGCTATTTGATGCTAATTATATTTTGCTGGATCCTAATTATATTTTGTAAAATTATCAAACCGCAAATTTAATCAGAAACTTTCAGAAAAACGGTTAATTATTTAACCGTTTTCTTTTCTGGTTTTACCAATCTTAGTAAGGTTGAGATTATGACATTTTACATATTCTGAAGCTTTCTATTGTACGCAACTTAATGTTATAAAAGATAAAAAAATATAAAGTCTAATGTTAGTAAAATTGTAAACTGTCTCCAAAAGTTATAAAGCTTTTAGCAATGATAACTATTTTCCCTAAAATTGAAAATTTTTCCCTTATAATAAAATTACATCATCCATTTGAGCTTCACAAAATATATATAAGTAGGGACTCATTTGGAGCTTTTCCAGTATTTTGTTGGAAAGTTCCAATTTTGTTGATAAATACGAATTTTTAAACAACACTTTTAAAATAAAAAGCTTTTGAATTACCTACATGTTCTGCGTTGATTTAAGTTATTGTACAAGGCTTTCGATATATAATTTTGCTACGTTGAAAGGAAGACCCTTCTACGCGTGTGATCATTTAATTTAAAATCTTTACATACAAATAATTAAAGCTTCCAGTTTACCGGCTTTTGCTGGAAGATTTTTTAGAATTTCGGTCGTTTGAATCCAAATTTATTTGGAAGCTGTCAAATTTCAAATGGAAATTATTTCTTCATTTAATTGCACAACACAGTTTTGATCTATTAAGTTTCTTTTTTACTTAATTTAAACGTAATAAAAAATTATAAAAATAAACGAAAATGAAAATTAAATAATCCAATCCTGTTAAATAAATATTCTAATAATAATTTATAAAATTTATAGTGTTAATTATTTAAATAAATATATAATATAATTGTTTACACTTCATTTTAAGCCAAGCATTTTTGCAAGATTTATATTTTATATGGGGGTATGGATTTAATAAATAATTTAATTTATTAAATATTTGTATTTATAAATATAAGTTTAATCAAAAAAAAGCATTATTTATTTATTAACTTTATTTAATGCATTTGTTTTTTCAATATCTATGATTTTCTTTTATTTTTAATCATATGTTGTAATTTTAAATTAAACAAGCTTTCTAAACAAAAAATTATAATAAAAAGTATGCAGTATTCATATTTATATTTGGAATAGATTAATAATAATAAAAAATATATTTATATAAATATAAAAATATGGATATGATTTTTATAAAGCTTTATTTAGCATTTTTGGTAAGCTTCAAAAATTTCTTTGGCCCATGCATATTTTTTTTTTTAAATAAATTCCTTGCGCAATCTTTTCAGTCGCATCCCATCATCTAGCTGTGTATAAATTCATTTAGGTATACAAATTATAATTATATAATTATTAAACCATGCGGTATATTTTTAGATATTTATATATTATAAACAATCGCCAAAATATAATATAATTATTTTAAAAAAGCTTATAAATAAAAAAAAATTCAAAAGTAGCAAAAAACGCAATTCAACTGAAGTTTTATTTATAAAAAATGTTTTTTAGCTAAATTTTAATTAAACAATTTGTTTTTTATTTTTTGTTTGTTTAAGAATCCTTTTGAAAATTGTAAAATTTCGGCACAGGCATCTCTAGCAAATCGATAAAAATGATTGCGTTCGATCCTAAACGAGTTTTGTAAATATTTGGAATTTAAGCTTGATACAAAATAAAATAAAAAAAATTAAAAATTGCATATTTTAAGGTTCATCTTGGCCAACGTCTCATAGCGAGCTTTAAAATCGTAATTTTATTTTTATTTTATACAAAAGTATCTGCTAGTCCCCTTTTACACATTTTTTAACATAAATGTGTTAATAATCAAAATTGAGCCTTTTAAAATTATTTAAATAAGTTATAAAATATTTTACTCGATGATAAGCGGTGGGAAGCCTAAACGAAGTTATTCCGTGCTTTAAGCTAGTTATATATTATGGTTTGCGTTAAAACAAAAATTTGGAATTTAGATTCCAAGAGCTTTTATTATGAATTAGTTTGTATTTGTGAGAAAGTTTATTTTGGAAATATAATAAGCTTTAAGACACATTCTAAGGTTTATCTAAAGCTGATAAATTGTGAGGTTTTGTCAAATAGGTCAAGCTTTTTATAAAAGAGCTTCAATTTCATCGTTCAAATTCTATAATTTAATAAGAGTAATTTAAGCGAACTACTTAATGGTATAGGTATTAAAGAAGTGAGCTTTTACTAACTTTTTTGTGTAGATTGAGTCAAAACTAATACTGCCATCTACAAATACTAAACTAATTTCTTTTACTGCGAATAAACCTTTTAAATCAAATGTTGAGAAAAATGTGTTAAAAAGCTCACAAATGTTATAAAATATTTTACTCGACGATAAGCTGTGAAAATCCTAAAATGAAGCTATTCCGTGCTTTCAGCTATATATAAGGTTTGCATTAAAACTAAAATTTGGAATTTAAATTCCAAAAGCTTTCATTTTAGAATTAATTTGTATTCATGAGAGAGTTTATTTTGAAAATAAAAGCTCTAAGACACATTCTAAGATTTATCTAAAACTGACAAATTATGAGGTTATGTTATGTGGGTCAAGCTTTTTAAAAAAGTTCGGGGCTTCGTTTTCGCCGTTAAAATCATATAATTTAATAAGCTTATTTTAAGTGAAATATTTAGTGATATTGGTATTAAAGAACTGAACTTTTACTGAATTTTTTGTGTAGATTGAGTCAGCACTAATACTGTCATCCACAAATACTAGACTAATTCCTTTTACTGCGATTGAATGTAAATTTGACATATTTAGAGTGAAAGATCAAGTAGCTTTAAACTAAGGTGATTTAAATTTTAAAAGTGGCTAGGTAAATAAACCTTTTAAATTAAATGTTGAGAAAATTGTGTTAAAAAGCTCACATAAATTATAAAATATTTTACTCGACGATAAGCGGTGAAAAGCCTAAACGAAGCTATTCCGTGCTTTAAGCTAGTTATATAAGGTTTGCGTTAAAACAAAAATTTGGAATTTAGATTCCAAGAGCTTTTATTATGAATTAGCTTGTATTCATGAGAAAGTTTATTTTGAAAATAAAAGCTCTAAGACACATTCTAAGATTTATCTAAAACTGACAAATTATGAGGTTATGTTATGTGGGTCAAGCTTTTTAAAAAAGTTCGGGGCTTCGTTTTCGCCGTTAAAATCATATAATTTAATAAGCTTATTTTAAGTGAAATATTTAGTGATATTGGTATTAAAGAACTGAGCTTTTACTGAATTTTTTGTGTAGATTGAGTCAGCACTAATACTGTCATCCACAAATACTAGACTAATTCCTTTTACTGCGATTGAATGTAAATTTGACATATTTAGAGTGAAAGATCAAGTAGCTTTAAACTAAGGTGATTTAAATTTTAAAAGTGGCTCCGTAAATAAACCTTTTAAATTAAATGTTGAGAAAAATGTGTTAAAAAGCTCACAAATGTTATAAAATATTTTACTCGACGATAAGTTGTGAAAAGCCTAAAATTAAGCTATTCCGTGCTTTCAGCTAGTTACATATATAAGGTTTGCATTAAAACTAAAATTTGGAATTTAAATTCCAAAAGCTTTCATTATGAATTAATTTGTATTCATGAGAGAGTTTATTTTGAAAATAATAAGCTCTAAGGCACATTCTAAGATTTATCTAAAACTGACAAATTATGAGGTTATGTCAAATGGGTCAAGCTTTTTAAAAAAGCTCGGGCTTCATTTTCGCCGTTAAAATCATATAATTTAATACGCTTATTTTAAGTGAAACAGTTAGTGATATTGGTATTAAAGAAGTGAGCTTTTACTGAATTTTTTGTGTAGATTGGGTCAGAACTAATGCTGTCACCCTCAAATACTAAACTAATTCCTTTTAGTGAGATTGAATGTAAATTTGACATATTTAGAGTGAAAGATCAATTAGCTTTAAACTAAGATGGTTTAAATTTTAAAAGTAGCTCGGTAAATAAACCTTTTAAATTAAATGTTGAATTTACTTACTCGCAGAAAAATGAGTTGAAAAGCTCACTTTAACTTTCGTTATTTTTCGATTTTGGCTCTAGCGTTTTAGAACTTCTCAAGAATTTCTTTGTCTAGTTCTAAGGTCTCCATTCTTCGAAGCCGTCTTACTGGGTTCATAAGTAATCGGATAAAAGTAAAAAAAAGTTCAAAAGTTAGCTTAAATTATTAAAGATTTTATTGCAAATTCACTATTTTCAGTTAAACAAATTCTATTATTTTTGTAAAAAGGGCTATGAAAAATAGGAAGTTTAAAAATTGAGCATGAACATTTTTAAATAATTTGAGTAAGATATTGCAATGAGAACTTTTAATGAAATATCCTAAAATTTATTTTAAGGTTTGCGTCAATAAAATTCTAACAAAATTACATCAAAGAAAGCTTTTACTGAAATGAAAATTTAAATGTTTCTTTGATTTCAGTTAAAAACTAAAAAACTAAACACATAAATTAGTTAAATTAAAGACATAAATTGAGCTAACAGCGTAAATATATAAAAGCTCAAATTTAAATAAATTTGTTCTCATATAGGCTTTTAAATGATTGTAGCTAGTTGAAAGACGCTTATTAAATTGAACATTAGGAGCTTTTATTTGTGTGAAGAAAATTCTAACTATAATTATTAAATATTTGTTCGGGTTAACTGGATAAGAAATTGCAAAAGCTTTCGGTCGGTTAAGCTGAGTTAAAATTGATAAGCCTTGATTCAACTAAGAATTTTCCACAATCAAAGCATAATCAAATGAGAAGAAATTGTAAATCAGGATTAGATTTCTTTATGAGCTTGGTTTTGAAATAATTAATTTAATGCTTTTCGAATAAAGAAATAAAATATTTTTGATTTGATAATCTTTAATTTTAAAAGCTCAAAGATTTTTTATTAAACTTTGGTGATTACATACACGAAATAAATATTTAATTCAAGTTAAAGTAGAAAAGAAAATTATTTTTATTAAACTTGTCATGTAGACATTTTAAAGCAAAAAATCCACTTTTAAAGGTCGACATTGAGATTAAGCTTTTTCACCTCAAAATAGCTTAAATAATCTACAAATTTCTCATCGTTCCAAGTTTAAATAAATTAAGCTGATAGAAAGAATTGGACCAAAACAACAAGTTAGGTCTAAATATGTTTACTTCACATTTCTGCTATCTGCATGAAAACATAAATAATATTGCAAGATTTGAGTTGAAAAGCTGAAAGCTCAGATTTAAGTATTTTTCGATTTTTGACCGAAAGCGTAATGAATTTGAATATGCTTCTATACTAAATGTTATTGAACAATTCAAAGCTCTTGAAATTTGGAATAACTAAATTTACAATTTATACGTTAATAGCTTTAATTAAAATCAACTTAAAATTTTATATTAAGGCTAGCCACAATTTAAAATTTAATCATCTTACTGAGTGTGACTATAAATTCCACAAATTATGCTGTCGCAATAAATTGGATTTAGCAGCTCGTTTGGTGTTATATTAATCGTAAAAAAATGAAACGCCAACACTAAAAACTCAAAATTCTCATAAATCTCACACTTTTATTTTGGCACAACACTATACAGCATTATAAAATAATAATTTTGGCTGCGCGCCAAAAACCCATTAACATAACTTGATGCTTTAATATTTTTGAACACTTAAATTATGCAATCATTTTCAAAACAATTAAATTGAAACAACATAAGCCAATTTAAAAAATAAAAAAAAAATAAAATTTTGAAAGCGCGCGAATTTTACGAGATAAAATTATTTTATTAATAAAAAAATGAGAGAGTAGTATACTGCATACTTTCGAATTGGTTTATGTAATAAAAATAAAATTAAGAAAAATTAAAAAGAAAATCATCCTAAAAAAAATAAATTCTATTACCTTTCGTAACGACATTCACAACCGACCAAATTTTTATTTTATTTTATTAATTTTAAAAATGTCGTTGATTATTTATTTTGTAGTAAATAGTTAATATATCGGAATTGTTATATACAACCATTGGTAATAAAATATGTATTGGTTAAAGTAAAAACTCAAAAAATAAAAATTATTTATGCATTATGTATCTAAATTATGAGAGTATATGTTTTATTTTATGTTATATGCACAATCATATACAATTAATTTAAATTACATAATTTAATATAAATTTTTAAATTATTATTTGGTTTAAAATGTTATTATAAGTTTTAATGTTTTTTTTTACTAACTTATAAATAATAAAAAAAAAAACAAAAAACAAAACATTTTTTTATGTTGGTTGATAAAATTTAATTAAATAATTATGTTATAGTTACCTGTTGGTTGAATTTTTTTTATTTGAACTAGATTTTTGCTGATTCTGTGAATAGAAGTACAAAAATGATTTTTATTTTAATTTAAGTTTTTTTGTGTGTTAATTATATTAAGTTTTAATTAAAAATGTGTAAATATTTTATTTAATTTAATTCGTTTGGTGAAATATGTTTTACACTATAGTTCTAAACTTTCAATTTAAAAGTTCTGTCCAAAAGTTGGTTTTGAAATAATTGAGTCGAAAAAATTGTTAAAACGTTTTACTTGATTTACTATGCTCTTGTTTGAGTTTTGATAAAGAGGGTTTGATATTTTAAAGAAACACTTCCTCTATTTCCGGAAGGTTTGGTGGAGCATATCAATCAATATCGGAGTTTAAGTGTAGAAAATAATTGTAAACTCAAACTTTAGTTATTAGTTCAATACAAATTTATTTGTTCGTGTAATAAATTTAAAATTACCCAACCTAGCTTTTCAAATTTTATAATTTTTTGAGAAGATTTTTTTGGTTTCGAAAACTGCAACGTAGTGCACCTCAATCTTTTGCTCAATCCCGACATAAATCCACAACTAAATCCCTCGCTCCACCCCAAAGCAATACCCTAGTCGATTCTCAACTCAGGCCTAAACTCAACCGCAAATTTCAAGCCCTATTCGATCACCAAATGAACATTTTCTGCAGCAATACATGCATACTTTAACTCGACTCAATCTAACTTCCAATTCAATCCTAAAATCACTCGAAATAAATCCCTCACTCATTCACCCCAAGTCATTTCCCGACTCAATCCAAAATTCAACGTTCAACTGAATCCCTAAATCAACATGATCTGAAAACTGAATGCGAATGTGAATACAATCAACTTAATCCTAACCCAATATCTAACCCGACCGCAACTCAAACTCAACTCAACCCCAAACTCAACTCAATTCTCATTCAACAATGTCCGAAAAATTTACATGCGTATATGACTTTAAATTCAAAGCAACTCAAACTAATTTCAACTCAATCATCAATACAACCCCAAACAAATCAGCTGAACTGCCGACTTAAACTAAACTCAACCCGAACTCAACTCACAATCAAGATGGTTAGAAAAATTAGCCATGTAGGTAAAGTTAGCCCAAACTTTGATCCCAAAAATAAAAAATAAAAATATCATGCGGCAACACTAGAATTATAACGTTATCAAAGCCCAACATTATTTCTTACGAAATAATTTACCCTAGCCCAGAAAATCGCAAAAACTAAAATCTTCCATTATATAGGAAGTTATAGAAGAAAAACTAAATTTTAAAGAAAAAGGGTCTTAAGGTTAGAATGGTACAGGTTCAGCATGCCATTTGATTTGCGATTGGGTTATCTACCACCAAAAATAATATCAAGATGGATTGCATGTTGAGATTAGCGATACAATTATTTAAATTAGTTGGCCCCTATTAAAATTTCATGCAACTGGATGGGATTGGGCCTTGGGATGACCGGGAGATGTTTCTTTTCCGGAAACTATCTGTTATGATTCTATGATTAAAAATGTACTAACTATTTTGGAAAGAAAAATAAATGAATAACATTAGAATACACTAATAAAAAAAAAGAAAGATAGAACGAGAGAACATCGAGAGAAAATAGAACCGTTGGAGTCAGTGTGCAATCAGCGGTTGAATAGTATAGTCATTGCCATACAGTCCACAAAAATAGTAAAATAAAATTATATTGGAATAGATGTAAAATAAACCGTGGCTTTTTATTTCCCAAAAAGAAAATAATATAGTACCAAAACACAAGAAGAAGAAATTAAACATTCCATCGAGCGGATATACGTATTTGTGTAGAAACATTTATAACTGGAGTTTAGATCGAGAAACCGTTATAACCGGATTTTGAGCAAGTAAAAACACTTGGAGAAATATGGTGCGCCAGTGTGATCATCAGGATTGAACATTATTAATTGGTGATTAATAACTAACAGGTATTTATTGCGATAGTTTGGTAGTTTTGATGAAAGATTTTGGATATTTGGTGCGATATCGCGATAGCAACGGTAAACCCAAAAACTTGTTTAACCACAACAGCTTACATCAGTAGGAAAATCGCATTCGATAAAATTGCCAAGAATATCGTTACCGCGGTTTAATGGTAACTTAGAGAAGTGGCTTCAATTTAGAGATTCATTTAGCTGGCAATCCAGCATTGTCGGATTTAGAAAAATTTTATTATTTGAGTGGTAATTTAGATGGTGAAGCTAAAGGTGTGACTGTTGAAATAGAATTTTGTGACGATGAATTCAAACTCGCTTGGGATGCTTTGATTTCAAGCTATGACGATAAAAAATCGATAATTGACAAATATGTTCGGTCATTTTTCAATTTAAAGCCAGTTCAAAGGGAATCCAAGTATAAATTACAGCAACTTTTAGATGATAGTTTAAGAAATTTACGTGCGCTGAAAAACTTGAGAGAAAAATTAAGTGACGTGGTGATAGTGTATACGATTAAAGAACGGTTAGATAAGGAATCTAGGAAATTATGGGAAAACGAATTTAAATTAAATATAAACCCAACTTGGAAACAAATGGTAGATTTCTAACAAGGTCGTTGTCGTATTTTAGCCGCTTTAGGTGATAATAGTAAACAAGAAATAGGTGTTTCATCAAACCATAAAAGGAAAGAATCTCAAATCGTTCGTGACATCTGAAATATCACAAACAATTAAATCGTATGTGTGTAGAATTTGTAGGCAGAATCATTTTATTACAGAATGTGGAAATTTTTTAAATTTAACCGCCGAACAGCGTTATGAAAAGGCTAGACAGATTGGTTTGTGCCTTAATTGTTTAAAGGGACGAAATAGAGCATTTGAATGTAGGGGACTAGGGGGTTTTACATATGGAATCAGCAGATAAATCTGCGAGCGAATCAAATAATTAGCAGAATAAGACACCTTGTAGAGGTATGGGCCGTTTTCATTCGGAAAATATGCCGAAAGAACCTAATAAGAATACAGGTAACATTAATAATGGAATCACATTATATTGTCATAAGGATAATAAAAGCATACAGATCTTGCTCTCAACAGCCATGATCGGAATCTTAGATTCACAAGGTCAAAGTCATTTGTGTAGGGCGTTACTTGATTCGGCTTCGCAATCTAATTTTATTTCAGCAGATTTGGCTGACAAATTGGCAATATCCAAAAGTTTTGTAGCACATTCAATTGCGGGTTTACAGATATTAGAAATAAGATAATTACAAAGATTAATTCTCGAATTAATTGTTTTGATTGCAAAGTGGATTTTCTTGTGGTACCCGAAATAGCAAATAATTTGCCCACTGAGTATATAAGTATTGACAATTGGCATATTCCAAAGGATATAGTGCTAGCTGATCCTAATTTTAATATTCCGGGTTCAATAGATGTTTTATTAGGCGCTGAGCTATTTTATAATGTACTAGTAGACGGTAGTTTAAAACTGGCACAAAATTTGCCAATGTTGCATGACACGATTTTCGGATGGGTGATTGGTGGCAAATACGAAAATAGTTTCAATTTTCTTTTGTCGTCAAATGACGCTCAAGTAGATATGGAACGGAAATTAGATCAACAGGTTCAGAGATTTTGGGAAACTGAATCATGTGAACTCAAACCAGTTTTAACATTAGAAGAGAAACAGTGCGAACAGTTATACGCTGATACATATTCAAGGGATGAAAATGATCGTTTCAGAGTAAATTTACCTTTAAAAGAAAATTTTGTATGTTTGGAGGATTCGAGAGAAATGGCAGCGAAACGATTTGAATATTTGGAAAAAAGACTTGATAGAAATCCTAATCTCAAAACACAGTACGTGTCACTATTTCAAAACACAGTAGTCATCTCAAAACACAGTACGTCAGTCTATTTGGCAACTAAAACACTTGTTCAATTGGCCATTGCAGAGATGGACCAGTATCCATTGGCAGCCAGGGCAAGTTTAGATCATTTTATGTCGATGATATTTTGGGTGGTAGTAATGATATAGACGAAGCATTCGAGATTCAAGATCAATTGATCAAAATGTTCAAGGGCGCAGGTATGAATTTAAGGAAATGGTCTTCTAACGAACCAAAATTATTAAAAAATATCCCAATCGAAAATAGGGAACATTTAATTGATTCAAACGAAACTATTAAGGCGTTAGGTTTGATTTGAAGTTCTACAAACGACACGTTTAAATTTAACGTTGGTAAGGTTCACGTCACAAATTTAGTTACAAAAAGGTTTGTGTTATCAAATATAGCAAAGTTGTTTGATCCGTTAGGACTAATAGCTCCTGTTATAGTCAGTGCGAAAATTTAAATGCAGCAGATTTGGCTCAGTAAAATCGGATGGGATGAAATGATTTCAAGTAGCTTGCAAAATATATGGGGACAGTTTCACAGAAGCTAGAATACGTTAGATACAATTGAAATAAAAAGATGTGTTGTCCTGAAAGACACAGTTCGAACTGAGATAGATGGGTTCGCTGATGCTTCACAGAAAGCTTATGGTGCGTGTGTTTATTTGAGATGCATAAATTCTGGTGGTGAGGGTACTGTGAACATCTTGTGTTGCAAATCCCGTATAACCCCATTAAAGGTAATTACAATTCCACAATTAGAACTCATGCGGCGTTGCTTCTAGCTAATCTGGTAAGCAAAGTAAGAGACTCTTTGAATATCGAAGTAGGGAAAGTCGTTTTGTGGTCCGATTCTAGTATTGTATTGGCATGGTTAAAGTTGACTCCATATCTGTTGAATTCATATGTGGCTAATCGTGTGTGCCAAATTCTAGAATTGACAGTAGGAATGTCATGGAGGCATGTAGACAGCAAAAACAATGCTGCTGATATTTATCTAGAGGCGTTATGCCAGCCAAATTGAAAGGAAATTTACAGTGGTGCAGAGGGCCAGCATTTTTGTTGGAACCGAAAACAGATGGCCAAGTAAATTTGTAAAGTCGAATTTGGATTTACCTGATTTAAAAAAACAGAACATAGTCTTTTTGGCCATGCTGTATAAAGATATTTTTTTAATTGAAAATTATAGTCGATTACCAAGGTTTCGTGTTTTGCAAACGTTTTATAAACAATTCAAGGAAGGAAAATAAAGTCTAAAGAAACCTCGGGTCATTAGTTCCATCTGAGTTGGCTGATGCGATTAAAGTCGTACAGCACTCAGTGTTCAATAAAGAAATCGAATATCTGAAATGCAATATATTTAGTTTGTCGCCATTCGTCGATGCAGAGGGTATATTGAGAGTGAGTGGGAGAATACACAAAAGTTCTTTTATATTAACAAGAGGAGCATTTGTATGGCGTTTCAAAAAATGATACTAAAAAAAATCAAAATATCCATAACAACAACAAAATTGTAGGACGAAAATGACGCTATCTGGTAACCCTTACGTTTAAAAAAACGTGTTTCTCGCAATTGCTTACATAATTGCGGTATGTCGCAACTACGACATACTGAGGAGTTTCGAGTTCTCGAAATTCGTAACTCATAATGTGAGAGATACATAATCGCACCCCAGGTGGCATGTTTTCTATTACGAGAACAGCCTCCTTGGATACCGTCCTATAAGCACTACATACACGTAGGGCGATAGTACGTTGTACGCCCTCCAGTTTTTCACGAGCCCTGGCTATGTCTAAAGCTCGGATCCAGATAGTTGCTGCATACAATATTACGGATGTAACCATCGAGGCGAGCAGCCTCCTCTTTCCTGCACTTGGTCCCCCTGCGTTGGTCATTAGTCGCCTTTATCATGGTTTGCCTTATGTGCTCTTGAAAGCAGCGTCGATAATCCAGCCACACACTCAGGTACATAATTCACGTCTCAGGCATAATTATAATTTCCTCGACATTGAAGGTCAATGAGTGAATGGATCTTCTACCTGCCATTACCACTGCTACAGTATTTTCTGGAACCAACTGCAGCCAATGGCTAAGAAGCCATCTGGAGATCACTTCCACTGTAGCTTCTACACACTCCAGCGTAGTCTACCAGATTAGCACCCTCGAATAGAGGAATCGGAGTACTCCATCATACAAAATATTCCATAGCGTCGGTACCAAGACCGAACCCTGAGGTACACCACTAGTGATCCTTATCTCACTCAGATAGCTTTGTAGCATCTTCCTAATATATCGACTCACCTGCAGATCGTTTAGTTTTTCTCGGATTAATTCCCGGGATGCACTGTTAAACGAATTCCGTACAACCAGCGTGATTACAACCGGAATGTTTCTCTTGTAGTTAGATCCCTCCGCTGCTGAGTCTACCAACCTCATGATCTCTACTATAGCATCTATCGTAGAGTGCCCTGCTCGGAATCCAAACTTATTAACGGCTAGTTCACCTGCTCTTTCAATCTCGCCTACCAATCTGTCCAACAGGCATAGTGATCTATATACGATGTAGGCCACCATCTCCTTCTTTTTTAAGTAGAACCAGTTGGGCCGTCTTCCAGATGTAGGGGAATTCTCAATTTTTAAGTGCCCGATTCATCACATTCAATACCCTATTTGGCTGTATTTCTGATGCAATTCTGACAGCCTCTGGTGGGATTCCATCTGGTCCTCCGCTCTTCTTTACCTTCGTTTTGCGTCAAGCTGGTTTCAGTTCTTCCGCGGTAAAGGGCGGACATTTTCGAGCATGTATGTTCTCTGAGATCAGTCGTTCATGCTTCGGAAATAACGAGCCCACTCCATTATTCATGACTTCCGCTAACAGAGTTGGCACAGTTCGACCAAACCTCTCCATTACTATCTTATGGGCATCTCCCCATGGGTCCAATTCAACAGTATTGCAGAGAGTTTCCCAGCATTTCTTTTTTTGATTTCAGAATTGCTGTCCTCAGCTCGTTTCTAACGCATTTCAGCTCCTGCTGGAATGATGTATCCGCCTGACCTCTAGTACGTCTAATCTCTCTCTGTTGCCTCCTCTGTTGCACCCACCTGTGTTAACCTCAAACATAATATAGCGATGATCGCTGAGGTTTTCTTCATCCAATACTACCAGCTCCGAAGACGATTCACAATTCTCCCAGAACCGAACGTTACGTCGAGAACTGCGCCATAGCCGTCTCTCTCAAATGTAAGAGTATGTGCTATGTTGAGACTGGTAAGATTACAGGAAGCAACCCAGTCTGCCAGAAGCTGTCCTCTGTTGTCCAGTATTTCTCCTCCGCCACCCCGGGGACTTACGTCGGGTTCCGAATTATCAGACTGAGTTCATTCAGTCTTAGAGCAAACTCCTCTACCGATCTATTGGGAGAAAAGTAGCAGCTCATGAGGACAATGTCCTGTAGCTCCACTCAATTAACTCATTTCCCAGCACCGAATTTAGTAGTTACCATGCCCCTTGACATTATCATTAGCATCACTCTTCAGGTCTGGCTTCCAATTTCCTCTTTGTAGTATCCGTTGGTTTGGTTCGCTCACCAATACTAAATCTACTTGCCTTTTGTTAGCGGTAGCAACCACGAGGTCCTGTGCTGGTCTACTGCGATGTGTATTAAGTTGAATCAAGCGCATGTTGGGTGGCTAATTCTCCTGTCTTTGATGCTAGTGTATTTACAGGCAAGCTTGTCCCATCCGTACTTTTAATCCCAACATGGATGCCACTCTGCGACTCTTTACAGTCCTTTCTTTTGTAGCCCTCCTTCTCGCAGTTGAAGCAGAGCACACTATGGTCCGGCCCCCTGCAATTCCTTGCTGTATACCCACTCTCCCAGCATTTATAGCAACGGTGATCCTCAATGCGCATTTGTATCCAGCAAGATACCCATCAGATCACTGTTTGGGTATTTCAACTATAATTTTGGCTTTATTCTCAAATCCTCTCACCTGGATCATAAGATCATCTGCCTTTGTCTTTCTGATAGAAATTATTTCACAGTTGGTTTCACAGTACTCACTCCGCCGTCAATAAAACAACACTCCAATAATTTACGAAGCCTTAATGTGTTGATAGTGTTTGAGAAGACGCTTAGTTCTTTCCATTCCTTGGCAGTGTTTCTTATTTTCTTGGCCATCTCGATGAGCTGCTCTTCCAGGGCATTTACTTCCCCCTGCTGATTCACACAACAAACCAGCAATGTACGCATATCGTCACCCGCTCTAGTTTCGCCTTCCAGGTTCCAGCATAATTGTATCCGCACTTTGTGGCGTCATCGCCGGGTGTATACGGCTAGATATACCTTAGCTACTTTTAACCGATTATAATGAATTTTGACGTTTCCAACTAATAGAAGGAAATGTGACACACAAATTATTTTTGGATGAGGTTGTAAGGAATATGTCAATATGGCTTTTAATTTGTTGTCTGATGAAGTTGCTGTAAATCATGCAGCTATTGAAGTTTCTTTAAGGCCTTTCTTTGAACTTCGAAATAATATTCAAGTTCGCCTACAAACAATTCTTGCCAATTCTTCGCTGTAAACATTGGGGTTTGTTTCCTGAGTATTTACTGTCAGAGCTGTAAGTTTGGCCATGCTTAAAACAATAAAGAAGTGTGTGACGAACACGCGCTGAAGAATTAAAACTACTAACGGTAGTATAGAGTCTCGGAATTAGCAGTATCATTTTAAAATCACCTTTCCATCGCAAATCTTGAATTTCATCATAATCAATTAAGGAATAGCCAAGTTCTATCTTAATTAACCATATTACAGAATTTCATCCAAAAATTATATTAGAATCCTATGTCCAACACACATGTCGAATTTCATCACAACCGGTTGAGAAATAGGCAAGTTCAATCATACTTGGCCATATTAAGTTTATCCAAAAATCATTTAGGATCCCATTTCTATCGCGAATGTCAAACTTCACTAACATCCGTTATGAAATAGATAAGTTTTATCCTAATTGGCCATTGCAAAACGTGTACATATATGTGCAAGATATTTAAACAAATTCACACGCGATGACCAATTTGAACCAAACTTTACAACAAATATTGTTTCAGGAGGTTGAGCTAAAGACTGATTTAAGAGATTCAGTTTGGAATTGATTTGGGAGTAGACTTAATTTTGAAGACCGAAGTACTGATCACCTAATGAGGTTTCAGCCCTTTATATTTTTTTGATTTATTAAATTTAACTCAAAATTGAATGCCGTGGAAATTGTAAACTTTGAAGTTTGTAATTCATTTATTTGCGAGAACAACGTATTTAAGAAATGTAACATTATCTTACCTTTAATTTCCCTTTGCATTCGACTAGATGATCTTTATATCCGGCTAGTGTAACTGCGACACCGCAAGCTATATAATAAATACAAATAAAGACAAATTAATAAATCGTTTTCAATTCGAGTGCCCCATTACAAACTTACATTCACAATTGGTCGTTTGAGTTTTTGATTTTGTTTTATCTCTCTTTTTACGAAAGAATATTGAGCCACGTTTTTTTCGTTTTTCCGGATGATCCGCATACGATTCTCTGCGCACATGAAATTTTAATTGAACATTTTATTAATTCACGTGATACCTCATCATATTTAAGCTAATTATTAGTGTTATATGTTTGTACTACATAAAATTAATAAACCACCCACATCCCATCCCGCGTTAATTTTTTTATTTTTGTTAACAAGCAATAATAAATTTATGTGTAGGTAATAAAGCTGTTTTTTTTAAAAGCACAACGTGAATACATATACAGTTATATCATATACGAAAAAAATTGTGTGTGCTTTTTATATATGAAGTCACTTGAACACGCACGTCATTTACCAATGTCCCAATGGAAATTTTTTAAAGTATTTTTGATTTGTTGACTGAATGCACCAATTTTGGGTCACAAGTGACTTCAATTCTTTTATTTAGGTCATCCGAGGATTTTATGGTTATTTTTAGTACATGTTTGGTTAACATATTGTTATAAATTTTAATGATTTCTGGAGTTGAATTAGTTTTTGTTGGTTGTTGGATGTAAACACACTTACTTACCTTTGGTTGATATTATTTTTATTAAGTATACTGTTATAGCCGGGAGCTTAATTTAGAATATACACAAAATCGTGTATATGTGAAATCAATAGGATTTATGTTCTGTATTTTATAGTGCTGTGTTTTTATCCTAAATATTTATATAACATGTACGTGTACAATAAATATTTTTCGTTCTGTTTTTTTTATTTTATTTACGACATGCTTATGTTGTGATAGATTTGAGATGTATAATCTTAATATGTACTAACTAAATCTAAGGGAGAGGGTTGTTATCCATACATGTTTGCAACCCCAGTATAGTCCGTTATACGTTACCGATTTCTCGCGGCAAAAAGGGAAATTCTAAACTTTATTCGATCTTTATTCACTACTGCACCAGCAAAACTAGAGTTCGCAAGTTACTAGAAATCCCTTTTCATCTAGCTTCAAAAATAACATTCTAAGCCAATTTTGCCTTAAATTGTATTTAAGAAACAATATGGCATTTACTACTTCTGATTTATTGTTGGCCAATTGTTTTGCCAAATTTTTTGTGCCGATTTTTTAATGAATGCCCAAAAACTCGTTTGTTCGTAGTAAGCTGATCAATTATCCTTGATCAAATTGTTTCGTACCAACACAATCTTTTAACAATGTATGACGTAATTGAGTATTAGCTTAGTGATGCACAGGCCAAATGTGTGTTTTCGCTAGTTTCCAAAATAAATTGAGTAATGCAATTTTGAATAAAAATAAAGGCAGCTGGACAACAGGGTAACTATTTAGGTGTCGACGGCCACACAATTTCGCACTCTGGAATGAATGTTAGGGCCACTGCAATATTTATTTGAACTCGCGTATGGGTAATTCAAACCATACGTACTAAACTTATTAAAGATGCAAATTAAAATGAAGTTTAGTTGGTCCGGCTATTACTAACGTAATTTTACCCGTTTTGGCCAATTTTTTGTCTTCTTCTTCTTCCTCTTCTCTAAACCGTTTTTTCTTAATTTTTTTTTTCACTCTTAACCTCCTTTCTCTGTTTTTTTTTGTTGAAATGTTTAGTTTTTCAGGTATCATCTCATTATAGATTCTAGATATATATGAATTCGATGGGGTCAATGTCCAAGTCCGACATCGAACTAATTTAACATAATCTTGACACAGCCTTGGGTCAAGTTCTTAACATATTTTCGGCCTCGAAGGGCGTTCTCTTCTGTGTTGATGTGGGTTATACTGTTGAACCCAGTCATTTAGGAAATGCAAAATATCTTGGTAATCGTACGAGGAATTTTTGCGGAAGTTCGTTCCTATGATCAGGGCATTGCTGGCCAAATCTTCTGGATTCATACCGCCCATGCTATAGGGTGCTATATTTATATCAGTTGGTGCATTCTTCTTTAAAAGTAGAAATGAGGGAACTGTTAAGTGGTTCTGCGATGAACTTTCCAGCATTAAGGAAGTAGTTATCGAATTTCAGTTGGTGATCCTCTAAAGTCAATTCTATTATACACCTGGATTCCTAGTCCACCATAAGATCCTATTATTGTCGTTACCAATATTAGTTTGATGAGTCCAAATATCTCGACTGAAAGTTGGAAAATCGTCCGGTATAAATGAGAGGCCAAATGCAATCGGTTGTCCTCAGGGTTGACTTTAAGACCTACGAGTATATTGCTGGTTCCATCCACTGTTTACGGTACGTTCTTGAGATAATCTTGCTTAAGGTTATCTCTAGCCCATCATTTTCTGTTTCGGTTGCTGACTTATACCAAAGCAAACCAGCTTTATTTGAATTAAAGAAGTTGCTTGCTGTATCGTATACAGATTTGTGCTTCATTCATTGCTATCTCGATACTTCTGATTGTGGACCTTTTTTTGTGGAGTTTTTTTTTTCTAAGATGCAGTTCCTCTTATCTCTCAACTAGGAATTTAAAGAACTCTTAAAATAGAGTAAGCATTGGAATATTCCTTTTTTTGATTGGTTGTGATGCCAACAAGCGTCTTGCTCTTTGGGTAGCGATAATATTAGGAACTCTATGCTCTGTTGAATTTTGTAAGCTCATCTGCGCATCGTGCGCTTTAAACCATATCTTAATCGGAAATTAACCGATTGGGAATTATTTCGTTTGTCATTCATCCTGTTAAGGATATTTGTTCTGTTAAGGACATTAAATTACAAGCTTCTGTGCTGACGAAAGCATTCTCGACGGCTTTTAAAAATTCGTGTCCATTTATTACAATAAAATAGATTGGGAATAGACTCTTCTGGTGCTCTGTTCTTAAAAAAGATAGGAAACATTGATTCTTTCTGTAATTTTTATTGAGTGTGGTATCGTTAATTGTGATTTGGCTCACTTTCTAACGTCTAAGAATTGCGCTGAAATATTTGATTGGGAATTAGCGGTTCAGATAATTACGTTCGAAGTAATGCGTTGGAGTATTTTGTCCTTTAAACCGTATAAATCAGGTGGTCCTATTATTGTATCAGGTGGTATTATTGTACAAGCATTTCGGCCCATCAGTCTGAACTCAACTTATCTTAAAGAATTAGAGAATACTCTGTGCTAAAATTTTGCATTATTGAGGTTGAGTTGAATAATGCCGCACTCTCAGTCAAAGTTGCCCGAGGGTGTCCTCATGGTGGTGGGTACCCACTCTTTTTATGGCTTTGGGTCATTGACCTACTTCTAAAACTGCAGCAGGCTTTTGATTGGAAATAGTGTATGTGAACCAATCTAAAAGTGATTTTGTTGAATTTACTAGACACAGTAACATCGAAACTATAAACTTCAAGAGGCTTCTTGAGAAAACTTGGGGTTTAACTCCCAAAATATTCTCTTTGATCCATAAACTGTTAGTTCTATCGATGTTATTGTATATGCTTTCTTGGTTGAGGGACATAGTTGAGGGACATAGAACAATTCTTAATGACTGCTTATCATTGGTACCAGAAATTGATTTGATTAATGGTCTTGTCTCAATTCAATTTCACTAAATTATTTTTTGTGGTGTGCCCAACGAGAAATTAGTGGATATCACTGGACTTCCTTGAGAACCTGTCTGAGTCAATAGTCCTCTTTTCTGATGGCTTCCTCTCTGACAGCACATAGTTAAGGTTATGTAATGTATTGCTTTTTGATTGAACTGAATTTATCAGGCTGCCTGGGTTAATACTGCACAGTTTCTCAATCGGAAGCAATTGCTCTTATGCTTCGTGTAATTAAGGTACTACATCTTACTGTTACAAATACAATAGACAGCTTATATGTGTGCTAAATTGGATAATACCTCATTAAAACTTGTTGAGGACTGTAAATATCTTATTTATCTTTTCTGTTCCCAACCAATCTGGCTTTGAGTGTAATGTTATTGCTGATTCTTTAAGAAAACTGGGGCTAGGTTAAAATTTGTCGGTCCTGAACCAGTTGCGTCCTTATCATTTAACTATATTAAGAAGGTAATCAAATACTACGCTCTAAGTGAATTAAATTAGCAGTGGCTTGTAAATTATAGCTGCCGCATTGCGAGACTTACTATATTTGCTTTATCACTCGGCAGAAACTAGTTGGGATATTGGGCCGTCATTTTAATATGCACTTACAGCACATGCGGGCTGATTGAGGATGCTTTATACGAGGATTGTCTCGAAGATGATGATGACCGCATTCACTTCTTATGCAGCTGACCTGCTTTCGACAGAGTTAGGTTGCAAGTGTTTAAGCCAGGTCTATTGTTGTTTTTCAGTTGTCCGCCATGCGTTGTGCTGGCGAGTGAGTGGCAGAGATGTGTGAGCAAGAGAAAAGATGTGCGAAAATGATGGAAGATGTGTGAGTGAGACAATACGTTTTAGAAAATTTTAGAATTTTTAAAATATTTGGGAATGTTCCAGAATTTTCTAGAATGTTCTAGAATTTCCTAGAATTTTCTAAAAAATTCCAGATGGTCCGAAAGGTTTTACAATTTTCCGGGATTTTGAAAGTTCTAATTAGATCAGAATTTTCTAGAAGGTTCTGGAATGTGCCAAAATTTACTAGAATGCTTCAGAATTTTCTACAAACTTTTAGAATGTTTAAAAGGTTCCAGAATTTCAATGTTTCAGAATTTTTTTTGGGAATTTTCAAGAATATTCTCAAATTTTCTAGAATGTTCCAGAATTTTGTAGCATTTTCTGGAATTTTTACAATTTTCGGGAATTTTGAAAGTTTTAATTAGATCAGAATTTTCGAGAATGTTCTGGAATGTTTCAAAATTTACTAGAATGCTTCGGAATTTTCAACAAACTTTTAGAATGTTTTAAAAGGTTCCAGAATTTTCAAGAATATTCTCAAATTTTCTAGAATGTTCTTGAGTTTTGTAGAATTTTCTGGAATTTCCAAAATTTTCTAGAATGTTCCAGGACATTTCAGAATTTTTTGAAATTTTCTAAAAAATTGCAGATGTTTCGAAATGTTTTACAATTTTCCGGGATTTTGAAAGTTCTAATTAGATCAGAATTTTCTAGAATGTTCTGAAATGTGCCAAAAATTTACTAGAATGCTTCGGAATTTTCTAGAAACTTTTAGAAGGTTTTAAAAGGTTCCAAAATTTGAATGTTTCAGAATTTGTTTTCGGAATGTTCCAGAATTTTCAAGAATATTCTCAAACTTTCTAGGATGTTCCAGAATTTCCAAAATTTTCTAGAATTTTCAATGACGTTCCACAATTTCCTAGAATTTTCTAAAAATTTCAGATATTCCAAAATGTTTTACAATTATCCGGGATTTTGAATGTTCTAATTAGATCTCAGTTTCTAGAATGTTCTGGAATGTTCCAGAATTTACTAGAATGCTTCGGAATTTTCTACAAACTTTTAGAATGTTTTAGGTTCCAAAATTTGAATGTTTCAGAATTTTTTTTGGAAATGTTCCAGAAGTCTCAAGAATATTCTCTAATTTTCTAGAATGTTTCAGAATTATGTAGAATTTTCTGGAATTTCCAAAATTTTCTAAAATGTTCCAGGACGTTTCAGAATTTTTTGACATTTTCTAAAAAATTCCAGATGTTTCGAAATGTTTTACAATTTTCCGGGATTTTGAAAGTTCTAATTAGATCAGAATTTTCTAGAATGTTCTGGATTGTTCTAGAATTTACTAGAATGCTTCGGAATTTCCTACAAACTTTTAGAAGGTTTTAAAAGGTTCCAAAATTTGAATGTTTCAGAATTTGATGGAATGTTTCAAAATTTACTAGAATGCTTCGGAATTTTTTACAATCTTTTAGAATGGTTTGAAATGTTCCAGAATTTGAATGTTTCCGAATATTCTGAAATTTTCTAGAATGTTCCAAAATTTTGAAGAATTTTCCGGAATTTCCAAAATTTGAAATGTTGCACGACGTTTCAGCATTTCCTGGGATTTCTAGAAAATTTCAGAATATACTAAAAGATCCAGAGTTTTCTAGAAGGTTCCAGAATTTTCTAAAAAAATTTAGAACTCCAGAAAGTTTCCCAATGTTTCAGAATCGAGAGTGAAATGCATTTGAATAGTCTAGAATGTACAGAAACCGGAAATCGAATGCATCTGAATGTTGTAAAATGTTCTAGAATCGGTAATCGTGGATGCTATTGGATGTTTTAGTTTGTTTCGCTAAAATATCAAAACATAAGTTTCGGTATATTCCAGAATTTTCTGGAATGTTCTAGAATTTCCTAGAATTTTCTAAAATATTCCAGATGTTCCGAAATGTTTTACAATTTTCCGGGATTTTGAATGTTCAATTAGATCTCAATTTTCTAGAATGTTCTGGAATGTACCAAAATTTACTAGAATGCTTGGGAATTTTCTACAAACTTTTAGAATGTTTAAAAGGTTCCAGAATTTCAATGTTTCAGAATTTTTTTGGGAATTTTCAAGAACATTTTCAAATTTTCTAGAATGTTCCAGAATTTTGTAGAATTTTTTGGAGTTTCCAAAATTTTCTAGAATGTTTCAGGACGTTTCAGAATTTTATGAAATTTTCTAAACAATTCCAGATGTTTCGGAATGTTTTACAATTTTCCGAATGCTTCGGAATTTTCTAGAAACTTTTAGAATGTTTTAAAGGTTCCAAAATTTGAATGTTTCAGAATTTGTTTTCGGAATGTTCCAGAATTTTCAAGAATATTCTCAAATTTTCTAGAATGTTCCAGAATTTCCAAAATTTTCTAGAATGTTCCAGGACGTTTCAGAATTTCCTAGAATTTTCTAAAAAATTCCAGATATTTCAAAATGTTTTACAATTTTCCGGGATTTTGAATGTTCTAATTTGATCTCATTTTCTAGAATGTTCTGGAATGTTCTAGAATTTACTAGAATGCTTCGGAATTTCCTACAAACTTTTAGAATGTTTTAATAGGTTCCAAAATTTGAATGTTTCAGAATTTTTTTTGGGAATATTCCAGAATTTTCAAGAATATTCTCTAATTTTCTAGAATGTTTCAGAATTTTGTAGAATTTTCTGGAATTTTCAAAATTTTCTAGAATGTTCCAGGACGTTCCAGAATTTTTTTAATTTTCTAAAAAATTCCAGATGTTTCGAAATGTTTTACAATTTTCTGGGATTTTGGAAGTTCTAATTAGATCAGAATTTTCTAGAATGTGCCAAAATTTACTAGAATGCTTCGGAATTTTCTACAAACTTTTAGAGTGTTTTAAAAGGCTCCAAAAATTTGAATGTTTCAGAAATTGTTTTCGGAATGTTCCAGAATTTTCAAGAATATTCTCAAATTTTCTAGAATGTTCCAGAATTTTGCAGAATTTTCTGGAATTTCCAAAATTTTCTAGAATGTTTTAGGACGTTTCAGAATTTTCTGAAATTTTCTAAAAAATTGCAGATGTTTCGAAATGTTTTACAATTTTCCGGTATTTTGACAGTTCTATTTAGATCAGAATTTTCTAGAATGTTCTGGAATGTTTCAAAATTTACTAGAATGCTTCGGAATTTTCTACAAACTTTTAGAATGTTTTAAAAGGTTCCGAAATTTGAATATTTCAGAATTTTCAAGAATATTCTCAAATTTTCTAGAATGTTCCAGAATTTTGTAGAATTTTCGGGAATTTCCAAAATTTTTTAGAATGTTCCAGAACGTTACAGAATTTTATGAAATTTTCTAAAAAATTCCAGGTGTTTCGAGAGGTTTTACAATTTTCCGGAATTTTAAAAGTTCTAATTGAATCAGAATTTTCTAGAATGTTCCGGAATGTTTCAAAATTTACTAGAATGCTTCGGAATTTTCTACAAACTTTTATAATGTTTTAAAATGTTCCAGAATTTGAATTTTTCAGAATATTCTCAAATTTTCTAGAATGTTCCAAATTTTTGAAGAATTTTCCGGAATTTCCAAGATTTGGAATGCATCAGGACGTTTCAGCATTTTCTAAGATTTCTAGAAAATTTCAGAATATGCTAAAAGATCCAGAATTTTCTAGAAAGTTTCACAATCTTCCAGAATCGAGAGTGAAATGCATTTGAATAGTCTAGAATGCACGGAAACCGGAAATCAAATGCATCTGAATGTTCTAAAATGTTCTGGAATTGGTAATCGTGGATGTTATTGGATGTTTTAGTTTGTTTCGCTAAAATGTCAAAACGTAAGAGAGTATTTACACAATCTTAAGCAAACTCGCAAAGAAACAAGGCGACTCGGAGAAGGGAAATGAAAGAAGAAAGAGAAAGACGACTTACTATAATTCGAGAAGGAGTTCAACGAATAGGAGAGTACGTTCAAAATTCAAAAATTTCAAATCGAATCAGACGAACAACAAAAATTACGAAACGAACGAAACAGAGATGAGATGAATCTTCGCGAAAATTGACGAGGCAAATAGGAATTACAATTTGAAACTTGTTGCGTTTCATTATGATGACACACTTTTGAATTGTCGGCAATTGTTCCAGCAATTCGTTGTGTGCCAAAATCGAGGGATAACCGTTTCAGTTTATTTGCGTTCAAAAATTGCGTTAGGATAGATATATCCATTTAAGAGATACAATGACTGATGGCAACGCCGATAACATGGGAAAACTGGTCATTTTCATGTATGAATGTAAACATGGTTCGCCGGAGTTCTTCGTAAACCTTTATGTGCAATTCTTCTTGATCGGAAAACAAAGAAGAACTACAATAAGGACAGGGAACCATCCGCCGACATTGTGTAATTGCCTTAGTCTTCCATCAAAACCAAATTAAATTTGTCAAAGCCATCGTCAAAAAGTCAAATATTCGGTACTGTTTTGTGCTGGATGTATTCGATTGAGTTTGCTGAATTTTCAATAGCAAAAGAAAATCCTGAACTCTACACAATAATTGTGAAAAATATGGTTCCATGGGTCCATTTGGCGTATTAAATAAAGATTCGTTGTGCATACGTGACAAACAAGGCTACAAAGAAATCGAAATTTATCAATCAATGGGTGGTGGTTCCGAACTGTCGAATACTTCAGTTTAGCAAAATCAATCAAATACGTCTGTAAGTATATCAACAAGGCCAGCGATATGGCTGTCTTTGCAGTGACCAGCAAAGACCAGCACGATGAAATTGCACAGTATCAAATGGGTCGCTGCTTTAAAAGCAATAAAGCGAATTTTAAGTTTGACCAAGCGATTGTCCGTTTAACCGTCTACCTATAAAATGGATAACCAGGGAAATGGTACAAAGAGTTGTGACGGAACCACTGTCTAGCATGAACTGTCTGTTTGCCTGTCTTCTTCGAGCTATGGGAGGACCTTACTCTACCCAGAAGTGCCAATGTGTACTAGACATGGGATGTGTTGAGGAAAAAATTCAATCGACGAAAATGTAGATCGCCACTGCAAGCACACGATAGAGTGTTTAAACACGAGACAGGAGAGGTAATAATGCTGATACTTCTATTTGCTTTTAATGCTTCACACGATTCATGACCCGACATGTTTTTCAGATCTAGAAATATTGGCGGCTATATCTGTGAAACATATCAAGCATATCAGCGAATTTTAGAGAATGTCAACGCCATATCCTGGCTGAACTACGATGGCAAAATCCGGATTTGGAAATCAATTTCGATGATGAAATTTTCAACTCACTCTCCTATGCTGGAAGGTAAATGTTTAGGAATGGCCAACCACACGCTAATACAATAGGGAGTCCAGCCACCTCAACGAAGTGGATTTGATGCCACGAACATTGAACAATTAAGGAAAAAAAGTTACAATGTTGAGGAATTGCGATGTTTCATCAAACATATAAAACCCTTACTAATTCAGAGTCAAAAACATGTCAAGGTGGGGTAATATTTCTGGGTGTATCCGGTGGCACAGGAAAAACATTTTTAATCAATCTAATTCTGGCCGAAATTCGCACAAACAAGGAAATAGCACCCACCTTGGCAGCAACGGGAATAGCAACTACACTTATGGACGGCAAACGAACAGCACTCTCTCGACTAAAGTTACCATTAAATGTCACTGAGCATGAATTTCTGGTATGTGATCACAAGATCGTCGAATGCACAATCGCCCATAGAAAGCCCGTCGAAGCACTGGACATAACGCTCGAATTCTTAAAAGAAAACACGAGTCCAACGGGAGGTGCATTTCTATTATTATCGCGCGATTTTCGTCAACCAGTCATTCCAAAATTAATACCAGCCGATGAGAGCCCCAAATCTTTGGAGGCAAAAAATCGTAAGTATTTGCTGAAAGACTCCCTCCTGCAAGTAGGAGAGGGCACCTACCCAGTAAACGAAAATTCCAGCCAAATCGTATTGATGAATGAGTTGTGCAACATCGTTGAAATGCCCGAACAAGACCAACCAAGAGATCATTCCTAGCGAAGAGAAAATATATATCGAATATGACCGATCTAAACCGAAGTGTAAATTGTCCTACCGAATTTTTAAATTCTTTGAATGTGCCAGGAATACCGTTAGACTATCTTAAACTATAGGTTAGATCACCGGTCGTTTTGCTGCGGAATCTAAACTCGTCAAAATTTTGCAATGGCCCAAGACTCTGCATCAAACGCAAAGAAAAAGAATGATACCGCGAATACCTTTAATTTCGGCCAAATTGCCATTTAAATTCGCCTATCGTATCGACCGTTAACAAAACACAAGCCCAAACATTTCGATATTGTAGGAATCGTGCTTCACACATGCCAATTGATGGTTAATTGATGAATTTGAGTCACTTGCTTCATTTCAAATTGTAACCTGATGTTCGAATTTTTTTTTTGATGTATTCTTTTGAATTATCGAAATATGAAAACTTTGGAAATAATAAAAATATTTAAATTGATCTGTACAAAATGCAGAGTTATGGAATTTTTTTAGATTTTTTTCAACTACCTCTTTTCGATATAATCAACCAATTTGAACTTACCAAACTTCTGGTTCAAGACTTTTACCAAATTGAAGCTGAAAACTCCGCCCGGCTTTCAGAATCTATTGAGAAATCAATTCGGAATCAAAAGTTATTTAATCTGGGGTGTGAAGTTTGTTGATTTTTGGTTACTATTCAATAAAAGGGCAGTCAATTTTCTAGTTTTCTCGTTACAACCCTCTTGCTTATATGCTATATTCACAGTTTTGTTGTGAGTATGCTACGTAATATTTCATTATCATTTATAACGCAAAACATTTTCGGTACAAATTTATAACCCAATCACTTTTTGCATTTTTGGTAGTTTCGCCACTTTTTGAATATGCGGCGTAAATGACAGTTAATTGAAAATATAATCTCGCAGGGAAGCTTTTCGTCAACCGTCTGACGGTGAATAAAATAGTCTTGAAATGAATCATCGAAAATTTCGAGAAAAAATTCGATCTAGGGCACACAGCATAAACGATTTTAGTTTATCCCCAACACATTTTTCAGCTTGAAAAGCGCTTTGCGGTTAAATATTCATCACGTTCATGAACCACTATACACATAGCTACAAAAATTTAATTTGCAAGTAAAAAAAAAAAAAATTAAATTGTTTATCGCAAATTAGCATAAATTAATTCGCTGTCACACACATAAGTGTATATAAAGTGCGTAAAATTATTCCATCCCAACTTTGTATGGAGTGAAGTACTGGGTACATTATACAGTAATTTATCGTACTTGTACATTATAATAAAATAAATCAAACAAAAATCCAATTGCATTTTCCAATTAAAGTAAGAACATCAACAACAAACTCATAAATCTGCAAAATAACCTTCTCTATATTAATCTCTATGCTATGGTAAAAAAAAAAAAATAAAACGAGAATATTATGTAACAGCACTATATATTATACATACATGGCATAATTTTTAATATATGTATGTACATCTACATATGTATATAAAACATAAAAATTCCAAATACATAATTATACAAAAAAAAAATTAGCTTTTCGTATATGGATTCGCATATAACAGTACACTTATGTGTAATATAAAATTTTAACACAAAATCATAATTAGTTAAAATTTATTCTAAGACATCACGTTAGTACGATAAATCTAATATTAATTATTTAAAAAAAAACAAAAAGAAAAAAAAAAGCAACAGAACAAAATTAAATTTTTTTTTTCTAATTAATTATTCAAACGAATAATTAGAATATTATTTTGTTGTTGTTTTAATATAATTTTTTTTTTGTTGTACTTACATTTTATCTCTCACACACAATAGTGATCTGTCATCTTGGGCCTCATCTTCAGTGTCTGATAGATGCCGTGTTCTATATCATTTGGTTTTTATTTATACAGATACAATACGGTTTGGATTTTTTTTTTGTGATAATTTTTTGTACAAATACAAATGATTTTTTTTTTTTATTAATTTTGAAAATCAAAATTTTTATGAAATTAAAAAAAAAAAAAATATACAAAAATAAATAAATAAACATAAAAAAGCCCAGTGATATAATTTATATAAATAATGGTGATATCATATTTGAAAAAAATTATTAATTTTGTTATAATTTTGGTTTCTAATTTAATGTTAGTTATGTATGGATATATGTATGTAATACATGTTTGCCTTTAGTCTTGCGTGCTAGGTTGATTTTGGTATGGTAGCTTTTAGGTTCTCTATGTATAAATTTTCTAATGGAAAAATTAATTAATTGGACAGATTTGCTAAATCATATGTTTGATTAAATGGAAAAAAGTCGTCTGAACGGTATTTTCCAAATACTTAATAGATGAGCTCTATAATAATTAATTAAAATAAAAAAAGTTAAGTTCTTTAGATTACGTGAAGGCCAAGAGATACCGAGGTTGAGGACCAAATGTGAGGCACTCAATTGCTAATATGCTTGGGCATGTAAAAATATCGATAATGCAGTTAGGGGCTTAGTTGACTAGTTAGTTAGTTGGATTTTAAAGCTAATAGTTACCAGCCGACTTATTTCATATAAAATGAAAAACTGTCAAAACAAAGTATAAACTGGTACTTCCTTGTAGTGGTTTTGTAGTGTTTTTTTAGTGGCTGGATATAAGCTCATTTTGGTTTGTTACTGCTTACTAAAGAAAAATAAAGAGGTCAATTATCAATAATACATCTAACGAAAAAAGTAGAAATATCAATCATCCCCACCGTACTTCATCCAAAGGATTATACAAATTGTATGTTACGCTTAAAAAAAAATTGTAAAATTAATTTGTAAAATTGTTTGGTACTTCTACTTTTTTTGATAGATGTATTATTGATAATTGGCCTCTTTATTTTTCTGATTAACCAATCGAAAATTTTGTGAATGCCATTATTGTTAATAAATTTTGTGTTATAAAAAGCCAAAAGAATCTTATTGATTTTAATACACAGACAAACTTCTCTTTCTATTATTTGTGTTCGCATAAAACACACAGAAATGGGGGTTTTCCTTGAGTTTTTGATTTAGTGAATATAATTCACTAGATCACTATGTTTTTGCCTCATACGTAATGTATGAAGTGAGAATTGTGTTTTGTAGTTTGATCGTAGCTACCTGAAGAGTGGACCGAACTTTTCAGTACGAAACCAAACTACCAATATTTGGAACTCAAGGGGGAGGAGGGTTCTCATTTTTTGTAAGTGTAAAATACTCTTTGTGTCTGCTCGAGATTATATTAGCTCTAATTTTGTGATACGAAACCAATTTTTTTTTAAAAGATAGTTAAAATTGTTACCTAACTTAGATGGTTTGGCGTTTATCGGTGGAGGGGGGGGGGGACTAAAGTTGAGTAGAATTATCAACCAGCTCCGCTACCTTCCAGTAGTGTGCGCATTGCAAGAGCTGTTCTGGTCATGTATTAGGCAGCTGCATGATGGGTACAATTGTATAAGTGGTAACCTGGTCACAATTCGCAATGAGGCCATTTGGCACATTCTTGGCCATTTGGCACATGCTAAAGTACGGCGTAAAGGAGAAACCCTTGGCAAAAAAGTCTAATATAAGGTGGAACAGCATATAGTGATGGATGAATGGCTGATAGGTTAATCAGTCCGAATAAGTATGCGGATCAGATCTAGGAGTGAGAGCAATGAGCCCTGATAGTATGTATCGCGTACCGGCCGGCAGTATTAGCAGGTTCATTAATAGCCTGAATATTGACTGGACGGATAATTAAGCAGGGTCCAAGCACAAAAGATCTCTTAGGTCGCAGTACGAGGTGGCTGAACGTCCACATGGCTCTTCAATAAGAATAAGAATTACCTAGCTTAAAAATTTTCAAAATGTCCAGAGGAATTTCCACATCTGATAAATTTACAATCCATTTTGTATCGAAAATCTCTTGCTCTTCAGTTGCACTCATAAGAAATAATCTGAATTCCTCCTGCAGATTCAAGTGAACAGCCTTATTCCCAAAACTGCTACCTATGACTTCTTATTAGGGAAAATACTTACTTTGTTATTGTGTATAACTTAAATTATTTTCTTTAAACTGAGTATTTTTCATTTTCTACCCTAGTTACGTTAGGAAAACATTCGTTATCAAAAATGTTCATTTAAGTTATTGTATAAATTGACAATACGGTTTAAATGACGGATTTTTTATATTAAAGAATTAATAAATCAATTAAGCTACAACTATCACAAATTAATTAATTAATGAGATACTATTAGAAATTGAAAATTTATGTTTAATTTTTGTGTTGTTCGAAATTTTTATAATTTCCAGTTAATTAAATTTGGGATTTTTAAATTTAATAAGCCGAAAGAATCTTATTGACAAACTTCTCTTTCTATTATTTGTGTGGGCGTTTGTGTGGCACACACAGAAATGAGAATTTTCCTTGAGTTTTTGATTTAGTGAACATAATTCGCTAGATCAGTACGTTCTGGCCTTATACGTAATGTAGATTGGTCGTACCTACCTGAAGAGTAGACCGAATTTTTTATTCGTGCGAATTTTTCAGTACGAAACCAAACTACCACACAGAAAACTCAAGGAGGGTTTTCATTTTTCGGGGTCGATACACTCTGTATGAGTCTTGGGTGTCCGTGGGGGATTTTTATATTTCTTCTTTTTTGGTAGATGCATTATTGATAATTGGCCTCTTTATATTTCTGATTGACTAATCGAACATTTTGTGAATGCCATTATTTTTAATATATTTGTCCATAAAAAGCCAAAAGAATCTTATTGATTTTAATACACAGACTAACTACTCTTTCAAAAATAAATGTAGGGTTTCCTATTTTCTAGACTTCAGAGGGAAAGATTTCCCCAAATAAAAATTATGTTACAAAGAGTTGATCGAGCGGAGCCGCTTGGGATGGTTTTCTGTCCCATTAACAGTTGTTCAACGGTTATCGAGATAAAATTAAAAATGTGAAATAAAAACAACAAAGATATTTTAATTTTGTTTTATTTTTTCCTCTACTTAAATGGCGGCGATTTCCACAAATAAAAATATTTTCGTAAACACATCAGTCGGTAGATAATGGTTTTTGTCTTATTAAAATCCGCCTCCATTAAAATAACTACTAATACAAAAGACGCGCAACTCGAAAGAACCTTACTTATATTTTCTAAATCTCTTTCCTCTATCTAACAGCATAAGCATCATATCTCTTGCTTTTCCCATTTCCAAGCAATAATAGCGAAGCGGAGTAACACATTTCGAGACATCAAAAGCATGAAATATTGAAGCAATAGGCGTAGTCTATATTTGGCTGTCTCAGGAAATTTCGAATGTCATAAGTATTAGAGTTAGAAAACATCGTTTTTGGAAAAGGTATCCTAATAGTCAGTTTCATTTAGAATATAAGCTGGCTCGTAAAGTTGTAGGGTTAATTCCGAATGCTAAATAAACGTAATTATTTCAAGGACAAGTTAGACTCCTCCCTTCCTCCTAAGGTTTTGTGGCAAAATGTTCGTAATTTAGGTCTAGGCAGATGCCAGAGTAGTTCTAGTGGGAGTTTTTAACCCAATGATATCAATAGTTATTTTTGCTTTAGTTTGAACTCGGGCAGTATTACCGTCGATTTGTTCTCTAACGTGTCCTCTAATTCGTTTTCGCTTTCAAACATTTCTGTCGAAGATTTACAATCTGCCATTTGGAAGGCCTTGGGTTCTATTAATCACAGAATTATTTTTAATAAACTCTATCTCAGTTTAGATTTTCGGTTTCCGCTGCCAAATTGATTTTTAACTGTAATCATTCTCAGGCAGTTTTTTTCGATAATTCTTTATCTGATTTCCTTCATATAATTTCTGGCGTTCCTCGGGGTTCATTGCTGAGTCCTCTATTATTTGTTATGCACATTAATGACATAGAATCCTCTATTCACCATTGTTCATTTCACATTTTCGCTGATGATGTTCAAATTTATAGAAATAGTGATTTCAGGATTCTATTGTTAGGAATATTTCTCTGATAAATGGAGGCTTAAGTAATCATTAGTAGGTCGGTCTCTAACAGGCTCGTTTTAAATGCGAATAAATCTCAGTTGATTATAATTTATAAAAAATCGTTAGACACCTCATCCTTTCCTGGTATTTTCCTGCAGGGTTCGCTAATTAAATGTTTAAGTAAATACTGTTAGGGGCTAAGCCTTGTGTTTTTACTAAAACTCTTTCTTGGGGTGACCATTTAGGTAGTATTAGTAAGAGGATGCTTGGCATGTTTAGTTGTTTGTATAAAGTAGTAGGATTTTCTGACAGTCCGTTTAGGAACAAAATGTTTTTGTCTTATCTTCTTCCTCATTTTATTTACGGTAACGTAGTTTTTTCGATATGTTTCAGGAAAATATGAATGTTCTCCAAACATATTTCAATGCTTGTGCCAGGTTTATTTTTGGTATTAGGAAATTCGATAATATTTCTGCATTCTCTAGCCTTGTTTTAGGATGTAGTTTATCTACCTTTTACGAATTTCGTGTTTGTCTTTTTATTTTTAAACTTCTCAAAGCAGGCTTCTTACCTTGTTATCTTTATAGGAAATTGCTGTTTAGTAGGTTACATTCCTCTAACTTCCGCCTAATTGCTACTAGCTTATTTTTATCGGATTGTAACTAAGTTTCTAGAAACAACGAGGCGATTATCACGTAAGCACCCCAGGGAATCCAATCCCGGTATAATAGATAAGGCAATACCGGGATCCCGGATTTCGGTATTTACAAAAAACAGGGATTTGGAGATTTTGGGATTGACAAAAAGACCGGGATCCCAAGATATCAACGGGTTTCCGAGATTTCGTGATTGTCAAAATCACCGGGATCTAAGGATTTGACAAAAAGGCCGGATCCCGGGATTGTATGCCCTAATCTATTTTTCGGGCTGCTGCGTTCATTCAAACAGGTGTATGAATGCTGCTCAATAGAAAATCCATCCTTATATTTCATTGCACCAAGAAATTCATGGTTATGATTTTATGAATCAAGTGTCGTTGGGCCTGTCGTTGGGCTAAAGAATTGTTAGAAAATAAAAATAATTTCTTACGAATTCGTTTACTTTGTGTTAGATCAACGTCTTTACCAACTAAGGAGAAGTTAACTGTCATAATATGCACAACTGAGCATATAAAAAAAATCCGCATTTGTTACTAATGTCTATAGTGTGTAATAACGGGAAGAAAAGGACAACCAACTGAATTTCACTTAGAGGAATTAACTATATGTTATCGCTTCCGAACCAGTACACCTATAATATGTTTACTCCATAAATGCATAAAAAGTCTACAATCGTTAACCTTTAAGGTCAAGTTCTCAGAAACTCGAAACAATTCTAAATGAACTGCTTGTCTAAAATTGAAACAAGAAATAAAAATAAAATGAAATCGAACACCACTACGTTTTTTATAATCAAAGCCTCATATGGAAATCTACATAAAAAATACGCCCAAACAGTTATTTAGCACACATACTCTGAAAGTTCACGCTTAAGCTGTGTACATTTATAGTTTATAGTATTAATTTCCAAATTTTCTACCAACCAGATCAGTATCGTATTCCTAATGTGCATCAATCAGACCTTGAAAAATTCTGTTCGCGTCTTATTTTATTTTATATCCCAGAGACCATGTTTAGGGCAGCAGTTTTAATAATGATACAACTTCTAAGCAAAAATTATGCCAACACAATTTCAACAATTATTTGTTGTATTTCTTACAGAATTGGTTTACCTTCTGCTCCTACAAATACTCCTATTGCTTCAACAGAATTAAATACGCTGCAGGAAAGAGAATTATTGCAAAACGTAACAGTGAAACACCCAATCGACAAGCATCGCTGTAAATTATTGAAGATGAGGGGAGAACAAATTGGTCTGAGAAAATGACCGCACAGAAGAACTTAATCGAAAGTTTTAGGCGGATAAATGCTTCGAGAGGAAAACTTGCCGTTTTAGGTTTTAGAATATCAAGAATTTCGTAATTGTTTTTTGTCGGCCAGGGCTGAACCGACTGTAGAAATGGCCTGGCTGAATATAACGTTTAATGAAGAATAAAGCTTAGAGACAAATAATATACGAACGTTTCAGTTTCTGACAGGTTTGAATAGAAATAACCCCCCCCCCCCTCCCCGCCATAGTTTTGCATATTTTAGAATAAGTCAAACCTCTTCCTCGGTTGTAGCATTCCGGGTATCATGATCTTATTAAAATTGAAGGTCAATTACTAAGATCAACCAGCTTATATATCTTGCTTTCAAATGATTGAATTTTGCCTCCTCTGATCATATCGTTTACCTCGCAATGCTATATCGACCGGTCGAACTGTAAAAAGGGCTGAAGGTTGCTGTCTAGTTTTTACTTTGTGTTTTTTCGACCGTAGATTACGCAAAATTGGTTTCGCAACTAGGGGTCGGGGGAGCTTCACCCTCAAAAATGCAAAAACGTCTCTTTTAGGGGTGGGGGTGTCCATAAATAGCTTAAATTATTATTTTTTGATTAACGGCCTTTTGTTCTTATTTGTTATCAGCGCCCCACGAAGACCCACGAAGAAGACTGAACATTTAACTCGGATTTAATTCTATTATAAGAGTGGGGGGTGAAGTTTGAAAATTTATTTTCCCTTGAATTATTTCAAACTTCAACCTAATTGTTTCTTAAAATAGAAAAAAATCCAAGTTTTATTATTAATTGATATTAAATTTCACCCTCATTCAGGGGAGCTTTTACCTTATAAAGTTGCTTATTATTTTTACAAATGCAATAAAAGGGCCCTTAAGCAAAAACCACATTAATTTTAAAATTTTGAGCTGCTTGTCGGCCCAAGCCTAAGCAAGATTCCCAGAATATGCCAGCACCACCCTACACAACCCTACACCCCCCCCCCCACACTTAAGTAAATTTATTCAATTTTTGAATAAGAAATATCAAATTTCCATTTGGGTATATGTACTACTTTAAAGATAATGGTTGTTTTTTTGCATTTTTAGCGTTAACCAACCCCTAGTTGCGAAACTTATTTTTCGTAACCAAAAAACATAATGTAAAAGTAGTGTTGCAAACGGCAACCGAACTTTCGACCCCTTTGTACGTTTTGACTGGAGCAATATGTCGTTTAACCAGGAGGAAGAACATATCAAATTCGGATGAAAGGCTGATTATACCATATCAAAAGCCAAAGGTAGCAAAATAATCTCTCAAACTAGTTTAGGTATTTCCTGTTGACAAATATTGTTTAAAGCAAATTTGTTCACAACACATAATGCGCCATAGTGACGTTTTAGTTGTCCGGTCACCACCGGAAACCAAAAGAAGAGCATTCTACTCACTTTGATTACTATCACAAAGCTTGCTTTTAAGCATATTTATGCTTAGGAAGCCTCCTTTATTGTTTGAAAATTTAAAGCGATTGCTCTCACATAAGGGAAGTATTGATTGTGGGTAAAGGAATTATTGGGTATGGCAATACAAAATCATAAACAGGATTATATTAAAGGTCAGTTTGGGAAAGTTAAAGAAGAACGAAGTTTAAGTAGGCTGGACCAGAAAAAGTGACTGAGGACAATTTGTTTTTAACATACATAAGAAGCATTCAATAAACATGATGATTGTAATTTATCAAACTAAAAGTTTCAGAAAGGTATACAATTGTACTGCAGATTTTGATGTGGTAAGAACCAGTTGCTAAACTAGCTCTGAAAGCTCCGATTGTTTGGTATTGCTTTAAAATATTAGGGATTTAATTCTAAATCCCTTAAGTATACGATTGCTCGATATTTTCGAAATTATCCGATACTAGAAGAGGAGGGCTCTTTGTTGAAGATTCTTAGGGGAAATCGAAGTCACTAGAGTTTCTTCAAAATTTCCTGCATTTTTTTGGGATTATTGTAGGTTTTATTTATTTGAATTTTGCATAGCAAAGTTTTGCGCTTAGATTTGAGCTACGGGATCTTATAGACATAAATCTGTATCGTGAATTTAGTTAATTTAAAAGATTTTTCGGTGATTAACACTAGGTATGTTTGAGTTTCTTTGGTTTTACAAAATTAAAGAATATTTGATATTTTTGAGGGTTCTATAGAAGAATTGTTTTCACGATACTTTGAAACTGCGGCATGTAAAATTTTTTGAGATATTTAGAAACTTTCTTAGTGTTTTGTTGTACATGAAGTTATATTTCATTCAAGGTGTTCTACAATGATGAAATTTCAATTAATTTATTTTTAAGAAGATTTAAACTTTTCAAAATTATTCCAGTTGTTGTTTGTTATTCAAAAGCCTCAATAGATTAAATATTATTGGAATTATTGCTCTGATTATGGTTTATGAATCAACAGGAATTATTGTTAAGATTGTGTTTAGAGTTGAAGTATTTTTTTTTTTGCAAATTAAATTTTTTATCACATTGACTGCTTGGGTATAAGATGAAACTGGATTGAATATTTGAGGAGTCGAAAGAATTGCTTTCACAGCTAAAACCAGAAAATCGCCATTCAAATCAGAACCCCTAATGATCATTTTGTGAAAATTAAGAAATTTTCTAAATGTCAGGACGGGAGTACTAAATGGTTCGGTTTTAATTTTTTCTCAAACTCGTTTATAATTTTTATCTTGCTTGTAATTAGAACCCTGAACTGACTTTGCCCGCTCAAGTGCGTCTTTTGAAAATATGAAATTTTTATCGAAAAGGCGGAAAAATTAAAAAATCAAACACCATGAAAATTAGAATATTAAATTTTCATTTTTACCTCAGAAAATTTCCGTTCTTTTACAATGGGGCATACAAAAAGAGTTTGTTTTTGTTTCCGCACATCAGATGCCATTACCGTCGTGGTAAAGGTTACAATAAAGTTTGACATTTCATTTTATGGCTACGTAGTACGAACGCGTCGATAAACGACTTACAAACATTTTAAAATATAGAAATTCTTTTGTGTTATTAAATTCACCATACACTTTCGATACAAAACACTAAATACATTTGGCATGCTAACCTTTACCGAGGGTGCTGTATTCTAAAACAGCGGCTAATATTGTTACTATAAGCATGCCCCATTAGAAATATGTAATTTATTATAAATTTTTTAAAATTTCGAAATTTGAAAATTTGAAGCCGTTTTCAATGTGGTTCTTTTGTAAAAAGAAAAAATAAACGATTAAATAAATATTTAAGATTTCTAATATTTGTTCTAAATATCTAATCGAAAATGTCGTAAATAAAATCAGAAATTTTATCGAAGTTTGCAAAAATTCTTGAAAACTGGGCAAGCAAAATAAGAGAAGAAATATTTTGAATTCGTAAAATTTACTCGTAACTAAATTTAAAATTGGAATTTTGAACGTGGAATCAAAGATCTTAAGCAATAAAAAATTTTAAGGCTCAACTTTTTGATGTGAAAACATCTTTAGCGCGGGTAAGTCAAAAATTTCATGTAAAAAAAGGAACGGAAAATCCGGTACGACCGAAATTGCAAATTAAATACGAGAAAAACGTACATAAAATGCACCGAACTCAATCCGTCAGATTAAAATGAAAAGGCACAAAAAGTATGCATGTGTATGTGTAAGTGCGATTCAAAAAAACAACGAGCGAGTTCACCCTCAACTCGCAAAATATTTATGTGAAAACTTTTTTGTATTGTATAAATATCTATTAAATAAATCATTTCAGGCCATTTCGATAAGGCTGAGAAACCCCTCCATAAAGACAGATGTGTTCGCTCCATATTTAAACTAAGTTACATTTTTGGTTGAAAAAGTCAATAAGTTATTCTATTTTGAATATGGAGGACGAACCTTACTTACATTAACTGAGCATGAGCAAAGTACAGTTCTGTTAAGTTAGTCACTTAAAATATACCATTACTCATACACAGCAATCTTGTTCAAGATTCCATAGCAATAAATGGTCACGGCAAACTCGCTGAATGCCCCGGTGGCACAGTTGTTAGCATGCTTGCTTTAAGCTCCGGAGGTCCCGGGTTCGAATCCCGGCCGGTGATGAAAAAATCACGGCTGGCTATAATGTAAGGACCAATGAACTATAATCACTTATTATCCGTTGTAAAAATGATTACGAAACTTCACTATGAAGCGGCCAAGTCCCTTAATGGGATGTAGCGCCAGCAAAAAAAAGAAATAAAAACTCGCTGAACATTGAAAAATCGCATCGCTTTATCACTGGTCAGTTTAAAATAAATTAAATAGAGCGGTTCTATTTGGGCGCAATTGGAAACACAGTAGCGCAAAACCCCCATAACCAAACCCAAGAAAGCATACCGAGTACCGACCCGATTAAACAATTTTAAAATTATTATTTTATTATGTATATACAATTTTCACAGCTTGCTATTTTCATTTAATTTTTTTACACTACACAAGCATAATTTGTGGCCCTTTTGCTCGTATGTAATTTTCATTTTCAAAAACACTTGCTGCTGCGGGCATATACAGAAGATATTTTCACAACAAAATTAATTAAAGTAGGCGATTTGTTTGTGTATTCGGCTCACGATGTTTTTGAAATGCCGGGTGATATTGTATATTGCATGTGTATGTGTAGATTTTGCATTGATTTAACGCTTTATTTATTTTTTGTTCTTGTCGATATTCACACATACCTGCAATATTTTTTGTTCGGCACTTTTATTTCCGTAACCCGATTTCTATACATTTTTTTACTTACTCCTGCAGCTAAAGATGTTTTCACATCAAAAACTGAAATGGAAGTACGTTAAACAAAGACAAATGCACCCATACTTTAAATATTAAATATCATACATCTTAGCGAGCTGTGAAAATGACACTTATAGGGCCTATCCACACGAATATTTTTAACAACACCGTAACAACAGCATTCTGTATTCACACTGTTGTTATTCTTCTTTATGTATGGGTAAATTTACTTCATTTTTGGATTGCTTTGATCGAGGTACAAACTACAAGCTGAAATTCAATTATTTCATTTTGTGCGTTAAACAATAGAAAAACACGTGCCAATGCATATTAAATTTTTTTATTTATTTAATTTTATATTTGTATTAGTGTGTAACAACACGAGAATACCAGAAATTTCATAATGCAAAAGTGCATTACAAATCCCCACCACCAATTTAGGTTTGTAGGCAGAGAGGTAAAGAAACGAGGGTGAATACGGTTGTTAAAAATACTGGTGTGGCTTGGCTCATTCATACGTTGATACATAATAAAATAATAATTTTGAAATTGTTTAATCGGTATACTATGTTTAGTATTGCTCATGCTGTTACTGAAGGCGAATTTATCTAGTTTCTGTGTCGTAAAACTCCGCAGTATTAAGGTCGATCAGCACGATGTGTTTTTAGTTATGTTTTAACAAACTAAAATATGTCAAAAAATACAAATGTATTTTAAAACATTTGAAAAGTTGAAAATCGTATCCACACGCTCATTAAAAACATTTGTGTTTTGTAATATTAATACGGACGGCGGATAGATTAATCTATGGCGAGGCGACTCTGATTTGTTTAGATTTATTAATACCTAGAACTAAAAACAAAAAAAAAAGGAAAAATTACGGTCGAAACCATGTTTGATGACATTTGTAAAATTTTTTGAGGTTATATCCTATGTAAAAACATACCAAAATGGATAAAAGTCATTTGCGAAAATTACATATGTGCGGACACATATGTAATCACAAAAGCAAAAATACAACATGTGGTCATAAAAAATTGTCACAAATGTTGACACATTTGTGAAAGTACATGTAAAAACACGTCGTGCGGATCTACCTTAACTCTGCAGTTTGAAATGAAGTTAGCCGAATATCGTTGATTTTTTCTTTATTAAATTGGTATAAACTGAGCAACCATCTCCAAATAAACGTTCGCTCAATATATTTATGTCAAAGCGACACAAATAAATTCATTTTAGTAATAGTGGAGATATACTCGACGTTACGTCGGTAAGATAAACTCACTATTGAATTCGCTATTTTGACATTTCTTTGACATTTATGTCACAATAAAAATAAACATTGATTGCATCATTGATTCTCAATTATTATAGAAATACTTATAAAATGAATTGAGAAATGAATAAAGATCGACTAAAAACATTAAAACTGATGAAGAGCGGGATATTGGCTTGCTTTTAGCGCAACAAATAATAATAAAAAATAAATTAAACGTCAAAATTTTAACAAAAATAAAATTAAAATGGGATATTATTTTTTAAAATTTCTGTAAGATGTCACTTTAGCACTAAACAACAACAAAAAGTCAAAGTTAAATCAATTTTTTTTTGTGACTTCTGAGTAGCGTCGAGTATAATCGCTTTAGTGCAAATTCTCAAACTTTAAATTTTTTTTTTTACTTAATCACGTCGGCAGGCCCGGCTCGAGGCGTGATCGACGTGTGCGGCCGCATAGGGCACAAAACTTTTAGGGGCGCAAAATTGTATTTTACACTCTAATGGAACTTGCTAAATGTTGAATATAAAATAACAACATTTTTTATCATGCTGTATTGCCTTCTATTCTAATGCCACCATGCCGCTACTATATACACATATGTATTTCGGTAAAACCAATTTTTTAATGTGTTGTGGTTTATGAAATTCATAATTCGAATATGCCAGGAGTTCCTTCGATCGAATATTCTAATGAAAGCCCTTCAATAGAAGATCAGTTGATTTCCCCATCTGTATCCGACCAATTAAACGTTGACGATTCTGCAAACCTAAACTTAAGGCATTTTTCAGATCCAGCTTTTTGGCCTAAAACACTTAACAATAAAATTACTGATTATTTGGTCGTTCAAGGTCCCAGGCAAGTTCAACTTAGACGATATCCTAAAGGTGCACCCAACTGTAATTTCTCCAATAATCATTACTTCCGTGTACTTTATAATAACGAACTTGTGCCGCGACGATAGATATTATATTCTGAAACTATTGACCGTGCGATTTGTTTCTATTGTTTATATTTTGATCGAGGTGGTACGAATTTGAAATCAAGTTTAGCAAATGTAGGTTACAATAATTGGATCCATATATCTAAAGCGATTAAGTTCATGCGATTAACATCAAACTAGCCCAAATCATATGATATGTTATGAAACGTGGGTAGAAACGGAATCAAGACTGAAATCAGGATCAACAATCGATCGAGCGGAACAACTTATAATTCAAAAGGAAACAGAGCGCTGGAAAAATGTTTTCAATAGATTGATAAGTTATACATACACCAAGAATAACGGAAAATGTTTAGGCCTAATTGAATTACTTGCCAAATTTGACCCCGTCATGCAGGAACACGTTCGTCGAACCTTAAAAACGAGTTATCTGTTCATTATTGTGTAAAAAATATTTTAAACGAAATAATTGAATTGATGGCTGAAAAAGTCACTCAAAAACTAATTTCATGTATTCAAAATGCAAAGTATTTTTCCATCATTGCTGACTGTACTCCGGATATCCAAGCAATTATCTCTGACTGTAAGATGTGTTGATTTATCAAATGATAAAGTTTTAGGTTTTACTGCGTCATCTGATGCTAGCGGTGAAAGTTTATCCAATAAGATTTAAAATTTGTTGGAAAAAAATAAAATCTAATTGAAATACTGCTGAGGTCAACGATACGACAATGGCGCAAATATGAAAGACAAACACAGTGGTGTTCAAAAGTGAATTTTGAATCAAAATCCATTGGCATTTTTCATGACCTGTGGAAGCCACAACTTAAACCTGGTGTTGCGCACTGCAGCTAAATCGACTTTAAGTCCTTGTCATTATTTGGAATATTGGGAAGGCTTTATTCATTGTTCGCCGCGTCTGTTAATCGTTGGCAAATATTAACCGATCATGTCAAATCATTGACATTAAAAAGACTTAGCGACACACGTTGGGAAGCAAAAATTTCTAGTGTTAAGGCTTTTCGTTACCAAATTGGAGATGTTCACGATGCACTTGTCAAACTTGGTGAGAACGAAGAGAAGCACGATACAGAAAAAACACACGAAACGTTCAGTTTAGCTCGTCAAATTAAAGACTTTAATTTTCTTGTATCGTTGATCATTTTTTATGACTTTTGTTTCAAATAAATATTGTCTGTAAATCTATGCAGGGTCAAAATATCGATGTAAGCAAAACCGCGGATTTAATCAAAGGATGTATTAATTTTTTCAAAGATTACAAACAAACCGGTTTGAGAAAGCTATTTTACCAAAGAACTTACCGGACTCCTCGATGCTGAAACTATCTTTCAATCAACAAAACGAATAAGATATGTAAAACGGCAATTTAATTATGAGGATAGAGATGAGCCCATTTTAACGCCTAAAAACAATTTGAAATAGAATTTTTCAACATATTGCTTGATACCGTAATGATGTCGATTCAAGAACGATTTGAACTAATTCACCAGCATGCCGACACCTGAGGATTCCTCTACGACCTAAAAAATCTGCCAAAACGAGATGAACTTGAAAAGCACTGTAACGATCTCAGTTGGTTTTAACAGTTGGTGAGACTTCCGATATTGAATGGGGTATTTTATGTGATGAACTCATCAGTATTAAAAAATTTGTCGAGCTTCTTGATGATTCGTCCCCAATCAATATTCTTAATTTCATTAGAAAAAATAAAATTGAAGATTTATATCCTAATGTCTTTCGGTTGCCAGTGGTAAAAGAAGCTTCTCAAAATTAAAATTAATTAAAACATATTTGAGGTCAACTACATATGTCGCAAGAAATGTTGAGTTCATTAGCAGTTCTTTCAATTGAAAATGATGTAACCCAAAGTATCGATTTCTCCGAAGTACTAAAATCTTTCGCAAGCAATAAAGCGCGAAAAGTAGATTTTTATAAGAAAACTGTGTTTAATGTCTGTCATTATTAATTTAATATTTACATAATATATTCTTAATACAAAAACCTGTACCTATTAAATACAATTAATTCCTTACAAATATTGTTATTAAATAAAATATTTATGAAATACTATAATATTGTATTCTAATTGCCCTTACATATTATTATGAACTAAAAGTAACGAAATAAAATTATAGTGTCTACTATTAATCTCAAATTTATCTAACTTCCTTCTAACCAATTCACTACTTTAACATCCTTACATTAGGTACTCCGTCTTTCGAGCCTATGCAATTTTAGAACTACATATTTCCAATAAAATGTCGGATTGCAATTGCAACTTGCTCTAAATTTGATTTCTTATTTTCTTACTAAACTCCCAATTTCATAATTCAATTTTTTATAAATTAAAAAAAAAATAACAGGGGCGCTCCAACAATTCTCGCACAGGGCGCCCAAATGTCTGGAGCCGGCGCTGCACGTCGGTCGCGTCGAGTATATCACAAGGGTAACATTTTAGTTTGCCTTTGCGCTTTAATGATTGAGTATGGTTGGATTTTTAGTTTATAGATTTTAGGTTTTCAGGTGAAATACAATATTACGCCATTTTCTTGTTATTGTGCATTATTTTTATTATTGTCTTAGCAGAAATGTTTTTGTATCAATTTGATTGATGTTATGCTTGCGAAAAAAAATCCTCCATTACATTTCCATCACAATTCGAAATATGTATTATGTATTTATTTTCAAATAATTTTCGAACGCCATTTTCTAAAGATACGCGCAAGGAAGAAGCCGCAGGAACATATGTTACCGTCTTTCCAGCTGCTATGATTTTACAGTCAAAATTGCGTTTTTATTCAAAAGAGTGCTTTTTTGCGCAATCCGCCATATTTCATTTAGTTCAAATCAATCAAATCAGCGATGCCACTTTGCTTTGTTCACCAGGGCCTTTATCATGTTCTATCCGACCCGCTTCAACTTTTTTATTATATAAATTCTGCTATTGAAAAGGCTGCAAACGTATTCATTTAATGCCGTTTGTCAGTGTACGCGGCATTATTTTTAAACTAGTTTTGATTTTAGTTTAGATTACAGTCATGGAAATGGTTATATAGCCAGTAAATAATTTAAAGCAAACGCGTACAGCGGATGTTTTCTGGAAAATTTTTAATATACGTATACAATACTCTAATGCGTAGAAGTAAGATAACAGTGTGAGTAGCGCAATAAATCGTTCAGTCGAATTTTATTTCTTCTCAGTCTCATTTGAAACGTTGAACTGAGTGGAAATATTTATATAGCCAGTGAACATATTTTGGTTTTGTAAAGTAATATTACTTGCTTAAGTGAGTATATTTATTTTGTAAAGATGCTTAGACATATTTAAGCCAAATGTTTAGGAATGCCACGTGGAAAGGAGTTAACTGTAGACGAAAAAGCTAAAATTAGTAGCTACTTGGAATACAATCTTTCAAATAGAGAAATTGCTAGAAGACTCAACAGATCGCATGGTGTAATTGACAATTATGTTCGCTTGGGTGAAAACTATGGACAGAAAAAAAGATCTGGGTGCAAATCAAAGTTGACGAATCGTCAAAAACGCCAAATTATTTTCGCTGCTAGTAAGTCTGGAGCTAGTTCCAGAAAAATTACACATGACTTAAATCTCAATGTGACCGATCGTCGGGTCCGGCAAATTTTAAGCGAAAGTAATCAAGTTAAATGGACGAAGAGACAACGTAAACCTCGTCTAAAGCCACATCACATCAAAAAATACATGTCTTGGTCCAATGAATGGCAAAAGGTTGTGTTCAGCGACGAAAAAAAATTTAACTTAGATGGCCCGGATGGCTGCCAATTTTATTGGCATGATCTAAGGAAGGAACCGGAGACAAGAATGAGCAGGAATTTCAGTGGAGGATCTGTGATGGTATGGGGTGCTTTTTGCTTCTTTGGCAAGTCTCGGATATGCTGGATATCATCAAAAATGAAATCTACGAATTACATAGATCTCTTAGACGATGCATTATTAAACATGGTTGAAGATATTCCTGAACTGAATGACCAGGAATGGATCTTCCAGCAAGACAATGCGGCGATTCATGTGTCAATGGAAGCAAAAAACTGGTTTCAGGAAAGACAAATATCAGTTTTGGAATGGCCAGCATGTAGCCCAGACTTAAACCCCATTGAAAATTTATGGGGTATATTGGTTCGGGACGTTTACAAAAACGGAAGGCAATTCCAAACATGTGATGAGCTGAAAAATGCAATTCGTCGATCTTGGAAAAATATACAGCCAGCACAGTTACAATCATTGGTGAATTCTATGCCATCTATGCCCAATTCATACTACACAATGGAATGAACACTACTTATTAATTATATTTTTTTTTACCGTAATTTAAAGTGGCCATATAATTATTTCCACACGAAAAATTACTATTCCATGCAAAAAGTGCATTATGTTTTTTTAAATTATTTTTTAATTAGTAAAACATTGTTACAATAAATGAAGTTATTCACTTAAACCAAAATTAGGTTTTTACATAGCATCAGACTCATTTTAACCTCAATAATAATGGTGGCTATATAATTATTTCCATGAGTGTAAATGCAAAAACTTGTCACAATCCTCAACAATAAATCAATCGTAAAATTGTCCGCCTTATTTTTGTTGGCGGAATTTTTCTCACTATTGAATAGATGGCCAAAAAGTGTCGTGTTTTGTGATCCCAATTTCACGATATCGTAAAAAAAAATTTCGCAGCGGAAATCATGATAGGGCCCTTGGTTTGCCATGACCTTTCACAAGAGTTTAAATATGGAATCTTCAACAACTGTCTTGTATGAGTGATGGTGAATTTTAAAGCGTTCAGGGTAGGTTTATAGATGATTAACTTAACAGAACTGTACTTTGCTCAAGATCACCAAGACATCGCTATACTGAAATATAGTCGGTTATAAATTTCAATTTTCAATTAAACAATGTGTCGGTAAGGTTCGTCCTCCAAATCAAAAATAAATAACTTATTGACTTTTTAACCCAAAATTGTATCGTAATTTAAATACTGAACGAACAGTTCTCAGGCCCATCGAAGAGACTTGAAATGATTCAATTGTTAAAGGTTTTCACACAATCCTTTTGCGAGTTGAGCGTGAACTCGTCCGTTGTTTTTTAATTCAAAATTCTCAACATTTTCAAAATTGCGCTTTCATACTTTATGCGATTTACGTGCAAATTTCAAAATTCGATCGATTATGAAATTTTCATGTTAGAAACTTTAATTTTATATGTCGATAGATCAGATCAAATAGCCAAAATTGAAATTTAAAAATCCGACCAAAATGCTGAAATAAAATTAGTGGCCAAGCCACTAAATAAATTATTTGCAGATTGTAATTTGGAGTTTAGAGAATTATGTTATAAATCTTGATATTGAAAAGATTGAATTTGAGGTTAACCGTGTAAACAAATTTTAATTAAATTTTGATATTTAATGGAACATCTGCAATTACATTTTATTTTTGCTTAACTTTTGTAACGTAATTTAAAATCATAACAGTAAAGGTCTAATTGTGTCAAGTATGAGTCATGTAAGTAGCCAAGTTAATCTAGAAAAAAACACATCGTTAACTAAAGGCAAACAAACTACATACACGTATATACATACATATGTTCTAGCCATAGGTAAATTTGTTGTTTTCATTGTTTTTAACGAATTGATAAATTGTGCAAGATATCATAATGTATACAGTGTCTACTTACATATGTATGCTATGTACTTGTAAATACTTCACATACATATTTTATTTTTTTAATTTCTTTTTATGTACTAAACATGAAGAGCCATTAACCTTTTTAATTAAAATTATACATTACATATTTGTTTATTAAAATATAGGCTTTAGGAAATTCGTATAACTATCATAATATATAAAAAAAATATTTTTGATGTTTTAGTAAAAAAAAAAAAAAATATTTAAGCTTGTCTAATAAAAGCATATTTAGACTGTAAATAAAAAAAAATTAAAATTTAGAAATAAATTAACCCTGGTTTTTAAAAGGGTTGAACATAAAAAGCAATGTATCACGAATCAATAAACTGAGAAAGGGAGAGAGTCCCAAATTAGATAATTTAAAATATAATAAAAAAGCTGTAAAACGTCAAAAATTTGATTTTTATATATTTACTTTAAATAAAATTTAGGTATATACGTTATATGATGGCGGCAGGCAATAATTATTTGTATATAATAAAAAAAAAGACATTGAAAATTCGTTCAATCTTGGAACTATATATAGGCTGAGCTTAAAAGATTTTGATATGAATAAACAATAAAGTTCAAAGAAATAATACTTACGTTGCTATAATATTCTCCTCCTTGGCATTTTGATTACGGATTGGTGCTATCGATGGTGTTGATATACTTTTTTGTAATGGTATACGACTCATGACTGGCGCCAAATTTCTTTTAGCTGCTATACGTTCAAAATCTCGCTGAATTATATTTTTGTGATAAACAATGACATAAATATTTAGAACAAGAGTAACAAATTTTTTTTTTTTTTAGTTTTACTTACCGCTAGTTCTGCCTCGTTTAGAGAATGTGTAGATATTCCACCAGTACTATTTCTACTCGTCCGATTGTGTAAACGTTCGGCGGCCCGTAATGATTCTTGTTCTTCACTGTCGATACTTGATAAACTAACACTAAAATAATTTAAAAAAAAAATGTTTAATGGTTTTGTTGAATTCTCATTAGGCTACATTGTGTGACCAAAGGCCAAATTTACCGGACTGTTAATTTGGAAGCTATTGTAAAATTCAATAGTCAGTCAATATGACATTATTCAAGTTAACAGTTTCAAACTTACAATGCCAATATTATATCGGTGGCCACCAAGACGATCTTTTTTCAAACGACAACAGTAAATTGACATTACATATTAGAACTAATCGGGGTAATCCCTGGTATTTGAGAGGGTGTGCTTTACTAATCATATTCATAGGCTTCTAAATCTAATTCTAATAAAATATTATCCAGTCGCCATGGCCTGATGAGAGGATTGATTTTTCATAATCATATAGGCTCATCAGTTCGAAACTGAATTAAATTCTCTTATATTTTTCGGAAATATTAACTTCAAATAAATTAAAAATCAAAATCAAAAATTGCTGAACCAATTATGAATGTTGACTGGATGCCTTGGCTATCATACTAACGGATTGATAATCTACTGGCAAGTTGGAAAGCAAAGCGCTACTCACTGTCCTATCGAGGGCGACAACATTTACAAAATTGGGCGGACAGGATGAGCTTCTGTAAAGCCCGCTGCTGTAGCGATTTAAATGAAATTATTTTCCATAAATAATCGGAAGGTGTACTCTCTTTTAACAAAGCAACAATAATTGAAAAATGTTGTGCGGAACAACTGGTAGCGGAAAAACTGCTTATTTTGGAAGTTAACTCAATTTGTTGCGCTCGCCTTAATCTCGCAGTTCAGCTTTGTTCAGTTCTTCTATAGTTAATCTTCCGATTTTCTTAGCTTTGCGGGATTTCGAAAGTGAAACTAACATCATAGGATTATAGAAAATACTCTTACTACTCGTAACTTCATCCATTTCAAAGTCTTTACTACCATTTCATCGATTATGCTAAAATCTTTATGTGGAATGAACTGTAACCCGAGCACATTGAGACGTCACTCTTCATTTGTCTTCCTAAATTCCATCAAATTAGGTCAGAGTACATCGTACGTCATTAACCATTTCGGTTCCTTCCACTAAAGCTCGTTTCACTGACAAAACCACTGCTGAGTCAGTTCACAGGTATATAGGGAAGGGAGTGGTGTGAACTCGAATAATTGACAAACGTTGGTTACAACAACAATCGATAAAGATGGATTCTATTGATGCTCCTTTTATTTTACTGGTTAAGAGATTTCTGGTAATATTGTTGTTGGACGTTATTCCAAAATAGACACACGCTGATCCCATGCACTACAGTACAGATTAAATTTGGACCAATGCTAATTTCTATGCCTTTATACAAATCTCTCCGTCGATTTTGCAATTCTTCTGGTAATTCTGTATTCCAAGACAACTTAACTAGCCATATAAATGTTATATTAACAACTTTGTATTTATTACAAAAAGGTGACAGCCAAGCAACAAATACCCATAGGATATGCTTTTTGTGCAGCTCATTGACAGGATCCCATAAAAGCGCTAATATTTGAGTAACATTTGAATCTTCGGAAAATGAAATAGACTGAGTATGGTCTCCTAACTGTTGAAAATTAGATTCCCATTTTCTCAATGGTTATCCATATTTAATTAACATGAATAATAAATTATTTTTTAATTGTGCACCTTCCCTCCATTCGTGGTTCACACCAGCAAGAAGGTCGTCTCCGTAAAAGTGTTGTTTGATTGTCTTAGCAACCTTAGGAAATTCCGGCTCATTTTCTTCAGCCACTAATAGCAAAGTTCTGCTGACGTGCCTTACGTAACGGATTTGAGCTCACAATAGTCAATTGACTGACCTTTAAATGTTTTCCACATAATTCGTTGATATTTGGTTTAGCTAGGTTCAATTTGTCTGTAAATCTTTTCGATGGTGGCCAATAAAGCGACGGGAAACCTTCTGAATCATAGAAGAACTGTCCACAATGTTGGTTAAACAGAAAGGCCTAAATGACCCATTGAAGACAACTTTGAATTCTGTCATGTCCCTGCTATGTTTATGCCTTGATGTTGTCTGATCTAACTGTTGATAACTTATTTTAATTTGTTTTGAGGGTTTCACGTTGGTCTAAACCACCACATTGTTTTACGACAAACTTAATGAAATCTTCGAAAGATGAATGCGATATATAGGTGAAACCGTAAAATGGCCCAAAAAGGACGCGCGCATCAACTTCCGTTAACAGATGATTTAATAAGTAAACTCATTGCTAATCAAATATTATTTTGAAGAAAGACACTCAGATAAATTCATTTACCTAAAAGGACGTAGCAAAATAATTTTCCAAATTTTTAAGAGATGCTTCATTTCCATGTGGAAAATTTCTTTCTAAGAAATTTTAGAAAAATTGCAAATATAACAAAAATAAAAATTAAATTTCCATCGACATTTTCTTGATTTTAAGAATTTGGAGAAAGAAGTGAACTATTTCACCGGCAGTTTCCAGGAAAAAAAAAAACAAAATTTGTCGGGCTGTAAACAAAGCAGCAACGTTTAAATAGTAGAAGAAAATTCGAAGACCAGGAATAAATTTGTTTCTTTGTGTATTGTTTTGTATTGTTTCGACTTCCAGTAAGAACCAGAAAACATAAATAAAATCAAAATAGTGAAGAGATACATATGCATGTATTATATTATAATACATGCATATGTATGTACAGTTTTTGTAATAGTGTGAAAATCAACCAGTATTATACCAGAACGGAAAATTGAAAAAATAGAAAGAAACTCAAACAGAAATCCTCGTAGAGGAAGGTCAATAACTTTGCTGCTTGCGGAATTGAAGTGAAGAGAGAAACGACCTTGTTGTTTTGCATCCTCGTGAGTCGTCGGAGGTAACAGTGCACAGTGGTGTCAGATGTGTGAAGATAGTAGCAGTAGCAGACACAGACTACTCTACTATAGTAGACAGTAGTCCTATAAACTAACCGACGAACACAATGGAAAAACTACAGCAGCAACTGCAAGAACTCCAGCAACAGATGACTGCCCTTCAGGAGGCACATAAAAATATGGAAGCAGCTAAAAAAGGCCGAAGAAGAGGCCGCGATCACTAAACAGCAATTTGTGGCGTTCGGCAATCCCAGGAGACGGCGGAAGTAGCCAAGCGGAAAGCGGAGGAAGAGAACGCGGCGGCTCAGCAACAGTTGGTGATGCTTGTCAAGAAGAATATCCCTCCTGGCCAAGTAGTCGATGCCGGGATCTTCCTTCACGGTCGATACTTCCGAAGATGCCCCCATTGCAAAAATTGGTACAGCGGATACCTTACTTACGCAACCACAGCCAAAGGTAGCGAATCCATCAAGGACCCTCGACATAAGGGAGCTTAGCCAGAAGTTAGCGGATTTACCCTTCAACAAGATAGACCTCGGAGAAACTTTAATAAATCGATCGACTGCACCGATTCCAGTACGGCCACTAAAGTTATCAACGTATAAGTGCACTTCAACATGGGAGGGATACTTTACGCACTTGTCGCGGATGCTGACGGATGGTCCACTCCTCAACGAGACATACTGCTAGGGGCGGTACTACGTGGAGATGCGTTGGTTGTTCTTTCATCTATGGAACCAGCCGCACGACAAAATTTTCACTTATTGTGTAACTCTCTATCAATGCGATTTGGGAAAGAATACCACGAGAAAACCAGTCACACCCTTCTTCGCTATAGAGCACAACAAACTAAAGAGAGCTTATCCGTATTCGGTATGGATGTAGAAAGGCTGGCCCGTAAAACATTTCCCACCCTACCAAGCAAGGCATTGGATCGAATCGCTCTTATGCAATTCATAGATGGCATTTATGAAAGTGAGGTACAAGATTTAATCAGAATGGCTAGTCCTGCAACATTCCTTGATGCACTGACCAAAGCTGTCAAAGTGATGGCCGTCCGACAAGCGACCAGAATGAACCAGCGGAAAATCCGCGAAGCAGTTCTCGACGAGACAGCCGAAGTGGTAACTGATGAAGTAACAATCAATACCTTCGGTAAAGCAGAGTTAACGTCACAAGGCAAGCCAAGGGGGAACAGTTCACGATATCGCTACAGGGGGAAGCCGAAGCCTCAGTTGGAAACAAAATACAGAAGCGACGGTAGTGAAAGTCCCTGTGACCAAAAACCGAGTACGAACAAGCCGTCGGAAAACTCAAATTAGTCGTTGCTGCGGGGCTTCCAGCGACTAAATCAAAACCAAATTCTCCAATAAGATGACTGTTATAGCGACAAATGGAGCCTCTATGACAGCTAATGGCTTACTTAACCAACGGAAGTGCATATTCGTTATCGACACTGGTGCAGCGGTCAGTTTAGTTAGCAGCAAATTCCAAATTTACGAATCAGGGCCGCGACTGGGGACTCTTTCCCTATCAGAACCCCGCCACAGAGGACCAAATGGGTGAATTGATTCAAAAATCGTTGGAAGGCGTACCGAACGAGTCACACAATTTGGTTATACAATTTTTAACCGAGAATCGAGATGTATGTGCTCGTTTTCCCGGAGACTATGGGAAAACAACACTAGTGAAATACGGAATCGACGTCGGAGATGCAAAGCCAATAAAACAGCCGCTTCGCAAAGTACCCATTGCCAAAAGCGACGATATGAATATTTTGTTTGCCGATATGAAAGCGAAAGGTGTCATTGAGCCAGCCATTAGTCCCTGGTCCTCCCCAGTTGTACTCGTCAGGAAGAAAGATGGATCGTTGAGATTCTGTGTTGACTACCGGCAACTTAACAACGTCACCCAAAAGGACTCATTTCCCCAGCGACCTTGTTGTTTTGCATCCTCGTGAGTCGTCGGAGGTAACAATATGTTGTATACTGAAATGAGAGCTACAGTGTACAAATTCAAGGTTGAGTTATTTAGTAGCCTTTAATTCTTTTGAAATGGATTGTGTATGAATTAAGCGTTAAAACGCATTTTGCTCTTCCGTTTTTATTTCTTTCTTTCTTCGAGGCAAGCGCTTGAACATAAAACTGAAGAGAAAAGGTTATCGTTTGGACACACCAAATACTTTGGTTTTTAGATCAGCCCAAATAAAAGCCCTAATTGCAACTTCCACTTTTAAGAATCTTCTTTTCTAAAATAATTTTCTAGTATTATTACTAATGTACGTTAATTAAGTTTCATTTATTGTTCATGTAATATTTGTGGGGCCCAGCAGTGTGGATGGCATTAGTTAAAAAAATGTTCCAGAGCCCAAGGTCAAGTTCATTTTTGATGTGAAAACATCTTTAGCGGGGGTAAGTCAAAAATTTTATGTAAAAAAGGAACGGGAAATCCGGTACGACCGAAATTGCAAATTATATACGAGAAATACGAACACAAAATGCACCGAACTTGCATACTATATAATTCGCATTACAATTTCCGTCAGATTAAAATGATAAGGCACAAAAAGTATGCATGTGTAGTGTAAGTTGTTCAAAAAACTGAAATGGGAGTACGTTAAACAAAGACAAATGCACCCATAGCATTAGCGAGCTGTGAAAATTGCACTTATACGTTGATACAATAATAAAATAATAATTTTGAAATTGTTTAATCGGTGTGCTATGTTTAGTATTGCTCATGCTGTTGCCTGTTGCTGAGTTTGGTTAGCAAGAAACAAGCACTATATTAGTAGTAAACAGATTCGAGTGCCATTTTCTAAAGATACGCGCAATAAGGAAGAGGCCGCAGGGAGACATACTACCGTCTTTCCAGCTACTATGATTTTACAGTCAAAATAGCGCCTTTGTCTAATAGAACCACCCTATTTAATTTAGTTCAAATCAATCAAATCAGCGATGCCACTTTGCTTTGTTCACCTGATTTGCCGTGACCATTCACAAAAGTCTAAATATGGAATTTTCAACAATTTCCGTGTATGAGTAATGGTGAATTTTAAAGCGTTCAGGGCAGGTTTAGATGATTAACTTAACAGAACTGTACTTTGCTCAAGGTCTCCAAGACATGGCTATACTGAAATATAGTCGGTTAAAAATTTAAATTTTCAACTAAATATTTACACCCCTATTATGGTTCTCGCCTCACCCAGAGAGTCACCTCACCTATTGAGTCGTGTGACTCTTATTTTCGTATTATGGTTCTCGCTTTTATTTGGGTGAGTAATGTTATCATGTTGGTATAATTGTTTTTTGATTTTGACAATTGACGCTAACATTTTTTTCTTTGTTTATCAACAAAAATCACAGTGTACAAAAAAAACGACATAAACACGATAAATATTAATTTTGGATGATTTAATAATCATTATTTAATATTTAATAATCAACTATGATAAGCAGTGTCGATTTATTTTTCGAAGATGAGATAATTTGGTTTTACTCATATCTGGAAATCCACGGGCAATATCTAAATTTTGATTCATAGCGTGAACCAATTTTGTAAACTGGCTGATGCTTGTTATTTTTATCTTTTGTCTTAAATAAAGTAAAGATTTAGATAAATCAAGATAATTAGACAAATCAAAATTATTTAGTTATTTAAATTTTATAAAAAAAACAAATATGTCTTACGTGTTATTGCCGTACATTTTTTTTTTGTGTTCTGTCAAAAATAAAATTGTTTACTATGAAGTCACCAACCAATTGTAGGTGAGCATATTTGACACTACAATCACTCACCGCGAGGATCATAATACCAAAATTTGAGTTGAGTGAGCTGAAGTCACCGGGTGAGTAAAATGTGAGAACGATAATAGGGGCATTAATGTCGGTAAGGTTCATCCTCCATATCTAAAATAGAATAACTTATTGAATTTTTAAACCAAAATTATCCGTAATTTAAATACTGAGTGAACAGCAGCCGTCTATCTGCATTGGTTTATCAGGTCCATCGAAGAGACCTGAAATGATTCAATAGTTAAAGGTTTTCACATAATTCTTTTGCGAGTTGAGCGTGAACTCGCCCGTTGTTTTTTTTGAATTCAAACTTACATTGGCATTTTATTTTACACAAAAACGCAACTTTTGCCGGAATGGTATTTTTAACCGCCCTTTGCTTTCCCAGTTAGGTTCGTATGTCGTCATCCAAAGTAATTTAGTCATGATTCTCCCTTAACACTAAACAACTTTCTTCTGATGCACATTTTCCTATATTGTTTTATTTCAAGATAATTAGAGTCGAAATATTTAAGTGGACCAACCAAAATGATCCACCCTGTATATCAAAATATATCTGTTATGGTTTTAACGAAATTTTTTCTCAACAATTTAAAATTAATCAGCTGTTAAATACACTGATTTAATCTAATTACTGTTTATTTGGTATTTTTTGGCGCGCTTTTTTAATTTTCTCAGGTACTGGTTGGATATTGGTTTTCCCTATACAAGAGAGATGGTAGGACTAGGAGATCAACTGACTGAAAGGAACCAGTCAAATTTATGGAATTTTTATGGAAAACATAAAAATATCACCATTTATTAGATTTTTTTGAGAGACCTTCTACTACTCCAGAAGTGCTTCTGAACATTAAAATCCAATTTTGAATCCGATTTTCTTTTTCAATTTAACTTTCAAAAACGATCAAGAAATATTTCTTGGAGGGGGGTTCTATCTTCAATATCCACCTAGGTACAGAGCGTTTAAGAAAAGTCGTTAGAGCTACTCGTATTTAGGTTAATAGCCAGTATTCTACTAGATGTATGTTTCAAGAGCATGGTTTTCTGGGTTCAAATTATCTTTCATTCGGCGTATTAGGTAGCTGCGTGGGCCTTTTCAGTTCATAAATATAAACTTTCAAATTTTTACGAATTTTAGAAAGGTCACAATCAAATTTTTGTGAGAAATTCTGTTATCAACATTTCACTTTTATAATGATTGTATATGCTCCATATTAGTACCTACCAGAACTAGCTACACACATTTGACTGAAGCCCTATGGTTTCAAAGATACCCTCAAAAGGACCGGTGTGAAGTATTTCACATAAAGTGTAGCTACACAAATTAACGAAAAGTGTAAGTGTATGGAAAAAGTGTAGGCCTACATAAAAAAGTTTAAATAACCAGTATAGCAAGGCATGGAACAATAGGAGCAATCGTAGAGTAGACAGATCAAGCTATTCGAAACAATTTCTGTTATTAAGATAAAAAGGGTTGGGCATGTGCGAAGATATTTTGAAAATTGTAAAAATCACTTAAAATGTTCAAACATGATGCTACACTTTGGCCATTTACTAAAATCTCAGAGATGTTACCAGGTGTGGGCTTATATTTCCATAAAGTGGACAGGCCAAGCTAACCGAAACAATTTCTGTTATTAAGATAAAAAGGGTTGGGCATGTGCGAAGATATTTTGAAAATTGTAAAAATCACTTAAAATGTTCAAACATGATGCTACACTTTGGCCATTTACTAAAATCTCAGAGATGTTACCAGGTGTGGGCTTATATTTCCATAAAGTGGACAGGCCAAGCTAACCGAAACAATTTCTGTTATTAAGATAAAAAGGGTTGGGCATGTGCGACGCTATTTTGAAATTGTGAAAATCACTTAAAATGTTTAAACCTGATGCTACGCTATGGCCATTCACTAAAATCTCAGAAATGTTACCAGATGTGGGCTTATATTTTGTAAATGCTTAATACACAGTAAGTTGTGCCGGCGTTGCTTCCGATAAAGTATTTGATGTTATCGCAAAATTTTTTTAGACCAAATGTCATCATAGAACACCCTGTTAGGTGACATTTCAAGTGATTTTCAAAGTGATTTTCACAATTTCAAAATAGCGTCGCACATGCCCAACCCTTTTTATCTTAATAACAAAAATTGTTTCGGTTAGCTTGGCCTGTCCACTTTATGGAAATATAAGCCCACACCTGGTAACATCTCTGAGATTTTAGTAAATATCCAAAGTGTAGCATCAGGTTAAAACATTTTAAGTGATTTTCAAAGTGATTTTCACAATTTTCAAAATATCGTCGCACATGCCCAACCCTTTTTATCTTAATAACAGAAATTGTTTTGGGTAGCTCGACCTGTCCACTTTATGGAAATATAAGCCCACACCTGGTAACATCTCTGAGATTTTAATAAATGGCCAAAGTGTAGCATCAGGTTTGAACATTTGAAGTGATTTTCACAATTTTCAAAATATCGTCGCACATGCCCAACCCTTTTTATCTTAATAACAGAAATTGTTTTGGATAGCTCGACCTGTCCACTTTATGGAAATATAAGCCCACACCTGGTAACATCTCTGAGATTTTAATAAATGGCCAAAGTGTAGCATCAGGTTTGAACATTTGAAGTGATTTTCACAATTTCAAAATAGCGTCGCACATGCCCAACCCTTTTTATCTTAATAACAGAAATTGTTTCGGATAGCTTGATCTGTCTGCTCTATGATTGTTCCTATTGTTCCATGCCTTGCTATACTGGTTATTTAAACTTTTTTATGTAGGCCTACACTTTTTCCATACACTTACACTTTTCGTTAATTTGTGTAGCTACACTTTGTGTGAAATACTTCACACCGGTCTCAAAAGGACCGAAAGAGTTAAAAATGATGCAAAACAAACAAAATATGGATTTTCATTTGGCAAGTGAAGTGTAGAAAAGAGATCTGAAATGCATCCAAATTAGATGAGGGAAATTTGAACACCAATCACAAAATATATAAAAATCATAAAACAATTTTTTTTTTTTTCAGAAAACACCAACTGGAAAGTCCTATCTGAGACACCGAATGAAAGATAATTATCATTCACAAAACACGAAGCTCTTGAAAGCTGGCCTACTTTAAGTAAAATACTAACTGTTATTATGAATATCTTCGATCTAATCGATCTTAGCGGAAATAAGAAACACAGCTTCAGTGAGGCATGGTGACTTAAATCTGTTATCTCTGTTCAGAAACCAAAGAAGTAGACAGCGATTTTTACATCTAGAAAATTTGAGATAAAATATTTTCAGTTCATTGAAGCTGCTCTTCACTTATGAAAAATAATGTCGGTTTGTTACGAGAGATGAAAATGCAGGAGCAGATATTCCAGTTGTCGGGAGAGGTGAATCATTGGAATCATTAGAAATGGGGACCGTTTCAAATGGAAATTTAGTTTTAAACGATGTTTGTATTCTCCTAATTTAACCAACAATTTACTTTCTGTTAACGCTATATCGGAGAACGGAGGAAAAGTACGATTCTCGAAAAATGTTATTCTAATTACAAAAGACGACGATCTTGTTAAACAACGGATTATATTTGTAAAGGATCAAAATCAGCAAACAGTATTACTATCAGACAAGAAGTCGAAAGCGATGGAATGGCATCGTAAACTATGCCATCTTAGTACCAAAAATATGGAAGATCTCTCAAAGCTAACTGAAGGATTCCACATCGAGAGCAAGGATATAGATGCCTTTGATTCAATCTGTGAAACGTGTATGGAAGCAAAGCTAATGAGACATCCGTTTAAAATAGTAAGATTAACAGCGGAAAGAAAACTGTAAAAAATGTATACCGGCCTTTATGGTCCCTGGTATGCTACTTGATTATACAATTAGCCATTCACACTCCTCAATTAAACGGAAAATCGGAACGTTTTAACAGTACTTTCATAGACAAAGCAAAGATCACTAATTTTTGATTCAAAATTTATGGGGAGAACCACTTCGTACTTCAAATTATCTGTTAAATCGAAGTCCAAATGAATTAACGGATACTTTTACTGTAGTAAAGTGAACTAAGAAAACCCAACTTGTCGACATTTTTGGAAAATACACATACACTAAAATTCTAGGGAATCTGAAGAAACTGGACATTCGGACTAGTAAATTCATATTTGTAGGATATGAATTGAACGGTTACCGATTATGAGCTCCAGTGAAACAACACATTTTGTAAAACACATACATTTTGTACCGAATTTGTAAACAAAATAAATTTTAGCAGAAATACGATCAGTACCATATCAGTTTCCGGTTTAAGCGAGACTAAGGCAAATGTAACCGAATCTATAACGACCATAATTAAATCTCGAATTTCCGATTTTCAACAACTTTTTAGTTTTTGCTTGTACCGAGCATTTCGACAGCATTACCTCAAGATGATATCGATATTTCACGTTGGAGTACCAAATAATGTTTTTCTAGCTGATCCATAAAGACATCAAGGCATTTAACGGAAGTTATTTGGAACCAAATGTGTTCAGCTTTCTTACATCAAGTCAACAACTACGTGAGTTCAACAGTTTAAATCAGGTTATAAAATGTTTTGATTAGAATCCATGTCGATTAAGAAAAGTTTGTCAACAGATGAATCATATTTTGTGAATCGCATTTCACAGAAATTTATTCCAGAGGTGAAACAGGGTGCTATACCGATCCGATACCATTAAAAGCCAATTCAGAACAAAAGCTTTGTAATACCATAATTCAGATATAAGAAACAATATTTTAAGTTCATAAATGAATACCACGAATTGGGGCACATGAAGCTAATAGACGAAGCTCTTCACCCTGATAGTCTAAAGCCATATTACATGCCTCACCATCCGATTTAAAACCAAACACCTCGGCCAAATTAATGTATGTTGGTCCGAACGTATAACAGGATTTGTTTAACATAATTTTAAAATTTCGGAAATACCCATACGTGTTTACATCCGATATTAATAAAATGTCGGATGTAAACACGCAAGTAAATGTCGATCCATCACAAACTAAATTGCAAAGAATATTATGGCGCGCAAATTTGTCAGATCCAGTTCAATCTTTCCAATTGATCACGGTAACTTATGGAACGGCATCTGCAGCGTATTTGGCAATATGCGTTTTAAATCAAATGGCAACTGATGAAAAATCAAATTTTCCGTTAGCATTCGAGTCTATTCATAGTTTCTAAGGAAAACACATAGGAAAAAACACAGGAAAATTCCAATTAAACAGATTGGTAGATTATTATAACAATTTTCTATTTTAGATAAGATCAGGTGAAGAGAATTAAAATAAACCTGGAATTTACCACATGCCTCTGTCATAATCTCATCAAGATGTTTAAAATTGATTGCAAAATTTCACACCCACAAGGCTAAAAAGTATAAAATAATTTCTCCTAGCCACAGTCATACAGATTTATAACTCCATACAGATTACTAACCCTATACAGAGTGCCCTGAAAATTTGCGATTGCGAATTTTTATTAGTTATGAAAATACTTGTAAGATTTAAAACTAAAAACGTGGAGGAGTGTAGAGAGTAGCTGTCGAGAAAAATCACACAACAGTTCATATCTTTTGCATGTTAATTAATTAATTCGTGGAATTTCTAATATGCAACCGTCTTCGGAATATATTAAAATATAATAAATACATTAAAATTAAATACCAATGGGATTAAAACCAAAGAATTCTCTCTATCAGTCGGTTTCGTTGAATGATTGTTCATAAACTTCTATGTGAATCTCCTATAATTCAAAATTTCGATTTGTTTTAAACTTAAATTTAACTTTGGTACACATCTATGCAGCGTGAATTAATTTTATTATTTATTTTTGAATTTTAACTCTTACCTTTTATGCCCTTTAGCACATTCCGATGTTAAATCTTCAATAGCGGTCCATGATTTTCGTCGATCTGAATTTAGTCCACCGTAATTTGGATTTGGCCATATATTACCACCTTGTGTTAAATCCGGTAATGATGGGCACGATGAAAATAATTTAGAAGCGCTTAGCTAAATACGAATTTAAAAAAAACAAAAATGGAAATAGTTAATTCTTATTATGAGAGGGGTGGGTACGATTTATTGTAGCTGGTATATAATCCCTCATTTACGATTTTTTTATTTAATGTTAGTTTAACCACAAAAAAAAAAGGTTTATTACTCACCGAAGGATTCATTAGACTTCCTGTGCCACCGTAATGTGCGTTTTGCGAATTTTGATTTTTCATTTGTACAATACTTTCTCTGATACATTGTAAATGGTTTAATGTATCCTCTATAAAATTAAAATTAAAAATGAAATTTTTAAAGTTTTATTGTGTCTGTTATTGTTATTTGATAATACATTTTATCTTATCATTTTTATCAATCTACGCGTAAACTGATATAGATAACATACCTAAAATTCCGCTATATTTAGCACCCGGGCTGTGTGGCGTTACACTAATTATTGGCACCATATTGCTATTCGTAGTATGATGTGGTATACTACTACTACTACTGTTATTGTTATTGCATAGATTTGTTGTTGGTATCAGTACTGGATTTGTTGTTGACAACACGCTATTGTTGTTGTTCAGCTTATTTCGACTATTGTTTATTGCATTTGTTGTTGCTGCATCAACGTCCTTCGATGAAATTGTATTCATTTCTGAATAGTCTGTTACCAAATCGACGTCACTATCATCATCTATAAATATAAATAAGCGAGAAAAATTGATTAAATAATTTTGTTTTTAATTAATTATTAATTATTTTATTATGTTCATAAAATTGTATAAATAGCTTTTCTCATTTAAATTGGATTTCGATTTACGAAACATTTTTGAAATATTAAAATTATTTATCCAGTCAATTGGTATTGGCTGAGTGCAGTTGAATTTTTAACCATAGTAACAGATTCGGTGTGGGCGGATGGATTTAACTATACAACTTCTTTTATTTCAGATGTTTTCAATCCATAAATGGTTGATCATCGATAAAAATTGGTTTTTTATCAGTTTAAAAATAAAAAAATCGTTTTTAAGACGTTCTGCGAGTAAATTGTAAATGCTATAAATTTATGTGGTTAAATCAAGAAGCTTGTACTAACTTCTCTGTCAGTAGTCCAATGACCAATTATAGTGAATTGACACAAAATTATATGTGTAGTAATACAACAAAAGTTTATTCTATTAGGGCATGCCCTTTCCCAGACCTTTTACATTCCCGCGAAACGGGATTGTGATTTTGTGAATCACGGATTTCCCGGAATTTGGGAGAAGGCAAGGTTTCGGTGGATTACGTTCTCCCATCATGTGAAATCAGCCAGAGGAAAAATTAAAATTAAACTGTCAGTGTTGGTTTTTCTCAACATATTGCCAACAGTTCACCGAGCTGAATGCGCCCAACGACGATTTAATTTTTGTTAGGAACCTACCCACTAATGAAAAATTCTTCTCATTTTGGCTTAAACTTAGCACCTTATTTTTTGCCTGTGCCAGGTCTGCTTCATCCAATCGCCGATATAAAAATCGAATCCTTTCTTATTCTCATTTGTCATGAAGCCAGAATTGGAATTCTTGAGACCTTAAAAAATAGGTCTTGAGACTAAATTAATTTTGAATCTAGAAAAAAAATTTTGAAACTGGATGCGCTAAATATCGTAATTGTGCGCTAATTTAGTTTGTACCTGAAAAGGTAGGCCCTTCATTCATTTAGGTCTCGGGGCATTGTTGAATCTAATTTTTAATTGTTCAACCGATATTTACATTTTTATTCAGAACCAGAAATCATGAAAACAGAATATGTAATTTGACCTTAATTTGTAAACCACCACCTTGAGCAGAAATAACCAATGCTGATTACCTTTAGGTTTTCTAAACAGGAGTTTGATAATTAAATTATATTTGTTGCTATATAATGGGCAACAAAGGTAATTATACATCTAATTGCTCACTTTTATTAAACTTGATATATACATATTATAAAAAAAATTGCGACATTAAGAAAAATAGTTGCTCAATTATTTGAATCGACTGAAAAGTGTTCAATACTCATTAACTAAAAGTCCACAGTGAAAATGCAATTACTTCACATAAAAATAATTATTTAAATCGTCCATTTAACCGTCCAGTAGCTCAATTTTTTTACTTTTAGTTGTTCTAAATATAATTAAGTCAAGAAAAGTAAAACAAGCTGTAATTATTATTAAAAATTTACTTTCGAAATAACCTTGCTCAGTTATTATGTGTGACACATTTATTGAGGTTAACCGATATTTGACTTGAATTTGGTCTAAAACTATGATTGCCTATTTAGCAGACCTAAAATTAAAGGCTAAACTTAATTGCTCAGTATCCAAAACTGTCAAAACAAATGTATGGTATCCTTAGCTTAATTAGTTTTGCTTAAATCAAAGTTGAAGACAAAATTAATTGTGTTGGACAATTTTTAGGTTATGTATTAAAATTAAACCATGGAACAATCATCGAAAATAACTCATTTTATTGAATGGTATCCAAATTCATGATGTTGCTCAAAATTATGAAGGAGGTCGCATGCAGAATATTTTGCTCAGTTGATACTTTCAATTTTTTTTTATAAGTAGCTTAAACGGAAATCTGCAATGTTTGAAGCACACACCAAACTGTTGCAAATGTACAATTTTCTATTTATATCACTAATAATTAAAAATATTTAGCTCATGTAGTTGCTGGCTGCATAATTTTGTGTTGAATATTAAATTGGTTAGAGCCCTCTTAAGAGTTTTTTTAAATTATCGAAAACCTAATCAACTGTAGTAACAGTAGCTCAATTTCATCAGCTAAAAATCCACACACATAAAATATTGCTTTTATTAGGCTCAACTGGACAGATAAAACACACTTAACATCATTTAAGAATAACACAACAGGTTTTGCTAAGCCAAAGGTCGCCTTAGGACTTGGTGTGTGTTGATCAATTTTAAGATTTTTGACATCCGCATTAATAAAAATAATAATATAGAGCACGATTAAGGACGACCAAGCCACGGTGTTACGTCTTTATCGGAAGATTATTAAATTCTCCGAGCCCTCGATGGATTACGTTATGTGATGCCATACCTGAAGCAAAGAATTCAATATGAAAATCTGAGCAGTGTCGCGTGTTATACAAGTGTCTATCCGAAATTCTGTTAATCATCAAAGAATGTTTTATTTTATTATAAATAATTTTATATGTTACTAAAATTAATTACAATCGATTTATTTGATATAACGACAGATACTCAGGATGATTTTGGAATAATAAATTGGTCGAATAACGCGAAGGAAGTTTGTGTATATATTTGATTGCTCTTTTTTGGAGAATAAACAGTTTACTGATTTTATAGTTTGCACTTCCGCTCCAAATTGGGTTCAGATACGTAAGCCGGGAAAGAATGAAAGAATTGTAAATCATAGTCAGCGGCTTATTAGGAATAATATGGGCCAATTTTTTTAATGTAAATATATATGGAATAATAGAATTCTTAATTTTGTCTACATGCTTGTCCCACTTTAGTTTATGGTCTATTAAAAGACCTAGGTAACAAAATTCTTCCACTCTTTCAATACGTTCCCCTTTATAAAGCAATACATGGTCATTATCGAATATTCGGAAATTTATACGAGTGCTATTAAATATTATGCATTTAGTTTTTTTAACGTTTAATGATAGTAAGTTGGCGTCAAACCATTCTTGAATTTTGACCAGATCAGCTTGCATATTTCCATGAAGCTCTACCAAACTCTCACAACTATATTTAACTACTGCATCATCAGCATATAACTGAATTTCACCAGCTAAGTTTAGTTCAGTAAAGTCATTAATAAATATATTGAACAGTAGAGGTCCAAGTATTGATCCCTGTGGGACGCCCCTGCAAATTGTTTGAGGTGGGCTTAGTTGATCACCAATTGCAACTACTTGGGACCTATTCTCAAGATAATTTCTAAATAGATTTAATTGTTGGGAAGATATGCCGATATTGCTGAGTTTAGTTATCAATAGAGAGTGACTCACAGAATCAAACGCTTTTCTTATATCCAAGAACAAACAAGAGACAAAGTTTTTTTTATCTAAATTAGTACTCACAAAGTCAGTAAGATCAAGACATGCAGCAGTGGTGTTCGACGATTTAGTAAACCCGTATTGCCTTTCTGAAAGGATATTATTTGCTTCAATAAAATCTGCCCATCTGGAATTAATGACAGTTTCATATATTTTTGATAATGAGTTCAGTATGGATATCGGGCGATAGTTTTCAGCTTGAGTTTTACTTACGCTTTTGAAAACGGGGATAATTTTTGCCAATTTTAGCTTGTTAGGAAAAACAGAGCTCTCTAATGATTTGTTAATTAATTTAGTTAGTATTGGTATGAGTTGTGCGAAAATTTCTTTATAAATTTAACCGAAATTCCATCTAAACCTGTTGCTGCCGAAAAGTTTAGGCCGTTCACGATATTATTTATTTCTTCATTTGAGGTACTTCCTAACAAGAGAGGAAACTGTGCACTCCTAAATGAAGCAGCAAGAGGTTGACAGACTGCGATTATTGAATTAGATGCTGCACGGCTGTTCAAATCATTACCAACACTAGCAAAATGGGCCCCAAAAGTCGATGCCACTTCAAACTGGTCAGACACTAAGTCATTTCCACTTTCCAAGTATATTGCAGCTCGTTTGCTTTGACTTGATTGATGAAATACCACTTCCTTGATGACACTCCAATATTTTTTGGAATTATCGAAACAATTCACAAATTTGTTGCCAAAAAAAGCTAACTTTGAGTTACGAATTTTCGTAGCTACGAGTTTTTTATAATGTTTATGCTGAGTGCTGACATATTCACTATTTGGAAATTGCCGCGCTAATTGAAAAAATTTCTTTTCTTTTTTTATTAAGGATACAATTTCGCTGGTCATCCAAGGCTGCCGCAATTTGTTATTTACTAAGAAAATCCTTCTTTTGTTCCTAGAAATAATTCTGCTTAATTCAGATGCTAGCTCATCTAGGCTGTTATATTGACATAGATTTAACCGTACTATTTCCCTTGATAGTCTTCCATAATCGAGAATCTCAAAGCTAGTTGGAATTTTATATTTTTGATGACTAACTTGGATATTGAGGGATAATAATTTGTGATCTCCACAACCCTCATTAAAAGAAGAATTTGTAACTATCTGTGATCGATAAAAGCATACCACATTAAATTTAGCTTCAATTAGCTTAACCGAAATCAATTGTATTCCATCCATGTTTATCTTGTTCACAATACTTCCCGATAAATCATCCTTAATATAGAGACATGCACCTCCACCTCTACCAATGTTAGCTATTTCTGGTCTATTAGAATGATAACTAGTATATCCCGGAATTTCATAGAATCTATTTTCATTCTCGTAAAGCCAAGTTTCTGTGATAGCGACTACGTGAATCGCACTACCTACTGATTTAATGAGACTTACTATACGATCGTATTTGTTACGTATACTATTTGCATTCACATAAATAAAATTAATTGAATAAATTAAATTAAATAAAATTAAATTAATTGAATATTGAATCATTTTTGAAATTAAAAATTCGTAACTTCTACATACACAGTGCGATAGTTTGGTTTAATACTGTAGATCAGAGGTGTCCATAAGGTCGATCGCGATCGACTGTTCGTTATTTTTAAATTTCGAGAAAATTTAATTGACTGAGAATCCAATTCAAAATCGAGAATAAAATGAGATCAGCATTGAGTGCAGTGCACCATCATAGTAATACTACGTAAATGAAAAAGTAGATCCCTCAAAAAAATTTAGTGGACACGCCTGCTGTAGATAAACTATGCATGTCCAGCTCTTCTTTTGACTGAATTCCATTTCTTTGTTTGCTTCTAATGGTCGTACCATAAACAGGCCATTTCAGATTTTAAGCTTATTCCAAATGCATCATCCATAATTTCCTTAGTCCCCAACTTTGGATCTTGGACGAATTTTATTAACGAGGCCACATCTTTATTTCTTCTAATGGCTAATTATTATTTTAGAAGTTGTAACGTCTATATGGTCAATAATACTCGCCTGTTCTATTAAACTTGTTATCAGTAATGCTGAAGTCGCAACAGCTTTGGGTATTTAAAGTCATCTTCAGCGGTGTTAAGAACATTTGGTTGCTCGACGGCAGTGCTCAATATTTGTTCATCCCCATTTCGAATATTTTCAGTTCGCGAAGTGCTATTTTTACTAAGGAACCCTTTCAACGTACTCTGTGTCCTTAGTTTGTATAGCGTTGCACCCATTATCGGTGACTTTCTGATTAATTCCATGAAGTTAAAAAATGGCACGGAAATTGGATTTTGCATTCCCGTGAAATATTCACAACATTCTGTGGAAGCGGGAATACTTTTATTTTCTTAAATCCCCGGAAATTCCATCCCGGGAATTCCAAAAGGACACAATTTTCAGCCCTAGTCCCTATACCTTTAGTCGTCTCCTTTGTGACGACAAATAACACATTGTTTTTAATGTACTAAGGTTACAACACGATAAGTCCCCAATTGTGATTAATCATTTTTTTAGCCGTTTTAGCTATATAAATCAGTCACCTCTCGAGGATTATCAACGTATAACCGATCTTTTAAATAGTCCACAGAAAAATATCAAGGCTTTAAATCCGGCGAATACGGTGGCCATTAGAAACCGTAAAACGGTTAGGAAACCGATACGAGATTACTCTATTATCAAAAAAAAAAAAAAAAAATCGGGGTAGGCTGTGTCTTCTATACGGCCGTAGATGTTTTCCGTGATAACGTTTATAAAATACGTGCGAGAAATGGCACGATCTATGGGATTGTTAAAATAAATTTATTTATTATTAGCATCATATGAAATGAGAGTACAGTGGTTATTTGCAAACGATTAAGTACTGGGCGATGATACGAGAAGTACGATATGAAGCGCAGGGATTCGGGAATTTTCCTTGATGAAGCGCACGAATTCGGGTTTAGCGATGACATCGATGTTGAAATCGCCGACGAGCACAATAGGTGTATCGGAGTCTACACTGACATATGGCGGTACGTTCTGGCTCCGGGAGAATGCCTCATCCGCTCTTATCTGACGAGACATTCTCTCTTTACAATGCTTTCTAGCATTGTAAATCGTCACTTTGTAGATCTAAATTTTAATTAAAATTTATGTGAAAAGTAATTATTTTAATTTACAAGAAATTATCTGCCACAGATTCTTTACGCATAAATTGACACCAGAATTTTTCTGATCAGATGAGGCTTTCTCTCGCTACAGTGCTTTCAAGCATTTTTAATTGCAATTTTGTAGTTTTTAATTTTAATTAAAATTTATGCGGAATTAATTATTTTAATCTAAAACAAATTGTCTGCTACAAGTTTTTTACGCACAAATTGACACTAGAATGGCTCCGATCAGATGATGCATTCTCCCATTACAGTGTTCTCAAGCTTTATAAATCACCATTTTGTAGATTTTAATTTTAATTAAAATTTATGGGAAGATTAATTATTTTAATTAACAATAAGTTTCTGCTACAGTTTTTTTACGTACAATTTGACACCAGAATCACTCCGGTCAGATAAGCGATTCTCATAGTTGATTGTAAATCGCTGTTTTGTAACTTTAATTAAAACTTTGTAATTTTAATTAAAATTTATGTGGATAAATTTAATTTAACATAAATTAACCACTACCGATATTTTACGGAAAAATTGACACGGTGCGGCGTTCGCAGCGCTGGTTCCTTTGCCGCGCCTGATGTCGTCATTGCCATAATATTATGACGTGACATATAAAGCGGAAGGACCAATCTAAGCAATCATATCTTTAAATTAAAGGTAGTGCTTATAGTTAATGAGTAATTGCCCCTGACCAAGGGCTAAATTTCGGGTCAGTTTTCTGAACATACGGTGTAAAACGTTATCACGCCAAAATCATGTAGGTAATCCAAAATCTGCAGTATCTTGCATAAGCCATGCATCGTTAATTTCATTTTCTCCCATTCCTATTAGTGTTGGAATGCAGCTCCAAATAACTTGCTGAAGTAACATTTCCTCGTAGAACATCCCATACAATACTTTTAGTTGACAAAGGGGGTGAACCCCCCCCCCCCCCTTATGTGTACTTGAGCAACACTGGAAAGTTTTCAAATAGATATCCTTGGATTATCCTTAATAAGCGAAAGTATTCGCTCTTAATTTTGGAGAATATTTATTGCTGCTGGTCGACCTCGATGTTGATTTCTGATAAAATTGTTTTTTTTTTCAAAACAAAATTTATAAAAAAAAGAAAATACTATAAATAGGTTATCTATAAATATGGAAAGCGATTCTGTAAAAATTGATAAGCATCAAAAATGGATAACATGGAAGTTCCAAATTGAACAAATTTTTGAATCATTGGAATTATACGACGTTGTAAAACATGCAATAATTTACCTCCAACAGAAAATGATGAAGATAAATATGCGGTAAGAACCGAACCATGGCGTAAAATGGATGAAAAAGGCTTGTCGGAAACGTAGAATGTGCTTAAGAAGGTATATACGAACCAAATTCTTTAGCAAATATTTTTCTGTTGCAACAACGGTATATGTTATTCACAAAAGATACGGGAGTGTCGCTTCTAATAATGACAAAGATTCAGATGGCATTACCATCTGAATCGGTACCAAATGCTGATCGAACACTTGAAAATATGAAGAAATCCCGGTTGTTGATAGAAGAATCGAGAATGAAAGCCCAAGGAAGTGTTGATAAGTGTGGTTCATCTGAACGTTGGCAAAAGGATTGGAAATTGGAAATTTTCTCAAGTCTGATGAGCATTGCGACACAAACATTGCGGCATTTGATAGAGAAAAATGGTGCAAGAAATATTTAGCAAATGTTTTATATGTGCCAACGTTGTAAACAAATTTATTCTATTCGGGTGCGGTAACATTGCATAATATGGTTGTTATTGAAAACAAAGGAGAATGTCGTATATTGAACATGGTCGGATGAATAGGATATTATTCAAGGTGGTTTCAATTGATGAAAGCGTTGAAGCAAATATTACTTCTACAAGCAATAATCTTTCGATTCGAATTTGGCATTAGCGATTTGGACATCAAAATCTGGTACACCTGAGAAACCTTCTACTCCAATTTCATAGATGAAGACTATACAAGTGAAGCTTATGTTCAAGGCAAACAGCATGGGTTGAGTTCTGAAAATCGAAATGTAACGGCAATAAGTTGCGGTGATGCTATTTATAGCGACGTGTGTACGATCGATGCCGTTTGAGTCATTTGGTGGTGCTAAATATTTGTTTACTTTGATTGTGGTTATCATTTAAAAATGTTTCGATCGAATAATGGACTGGAATTCGTTAATGACAAGATAAGACGTTTCGTGGTAGAAAAGAGTATCGTACATTGGTCAATCGCACATTGGTCGAGGCAGTTAGAACTATGTTAATATCAAATGACTTCGATAAAATGTTTTGGGCCGCAGCCATAAATACTTTTGTGTAAGTGGTCAATCGAACTGGAAAAAGTACAATTGAAGACAAAAACACCGTTTGAATTGTGGACTGGAAAAAAGGCAAACAAAGGTTCAGCTGTAAAGTGTTTGTTCATGTTCCGAAAGAAAAACGGAATAAGATCGATTTAAATCAGTTAAATGAGAGTTTAGAATCCAAACACTAAAAAGGGTTGAAATAGTGCGCGATGCTGTTTTTTGATCAATGAAGTTAACAACTCACAACTAATCAATGAAACTATCAATGAAAGTGTTGAAAAATCGACACCAAAAGATCCTAACTCAAAAGGATCGTTTTGTGATTTGAATGTTACAAACATTCAAGAATGTCGTTTTCGTGATCGGAATGCGCATCAAAAAATGTATTCATATTGTACGGGTATGGAACAAGTAGCGATGATTGCATCAGTAATTGAACCTGATACCTAGGAAAAGGCGATTCAAGTGAAAGACTGTAAACAATGGATTAATGCGATGGACGACGAGTACAAATCATTAAATTAAAATCGTACATGAATTTTAGAGAAACGGTATTGATAATCGCTGGGTGTTTAAAATTAAATACTAATCCGATGGCTCCATAAAACGCTCAAAGACTCGATTATCAGGAAACATTTGGCCTGAAAGACGGCATTTTTATATGGTGATCTGGATGAAACAGTTTTCGCGAAGTAACCGACTGGATATATATGATGACTGCAGTGGTCGAGTATGCAATTTGTCAAAAAGCTTGTATGGTTTAAAGACGCCTCCACGTTGTTGGAATACACAGCTCACCGATTTTATTTTACGTTTCAGTTTTAAAATATATGTGAATCCGATCCAAGTGTTTTTGGGCGTTCGTGCATTGGTAGTGAAATGATAGTATTGAGTTACATAGACGTCGGATTAACCGCAGGTGATAATGAAGATGAAATCAATACCGTCCGTTTTCTTGGTATCGTCCAATATCGTCAGTTTTCTTAGTATTCACGTAAATTCTGAACCAGATGGATGGATTTCAATCAATTAACATGCTTATGCAAATAAGGTGTAACATCGGTTTAACATGTTTGACTGCAATCCGGTAAGCGCACCTTCAGATATTCGACAAATTTGGGTGAAGATGACTCAAAAGGCGGGGGTGATTTTTCCATATCGCAAGGCTAACGGCAGTTTAATGTATCGGGTAATTTGTACACGTCCCGACATTTATTTTGAGGTGAATAATGTTAGTCGACATATGGAAAATCCTTTGGATATTCATGTGAATGACGTAAAAAGGATTCTTAAATAAATTAAGGTGGTAAAACATTAAAGTTGTGTGACATTAACACGTTCGAGAAGATGGATCTTGTCAAGCATGGGCAGCTTCTCTGCATCGTTAAACGTCGATGGTTGGACAAGGAAATTGAAGGCAATGAAATCGAATATATCAGTAGTGTTGTGTCCCTTCATAAATGACATTTGCAGTCACTTAGCTACTTTAAAATAATTAAAGTAGCTCCTGAATCAGTCGCTTAGTATTTCTATGTGTACAATTAATTCTCGCCCCCGGAAATGTAATGTTATCTAACGTATCACCAAACTGATAGAAATTCTATATCGAATAATACAACACGCAAATATCACTCACGAATATGGTATAGCCAACCTAATATAATGTACAAAGTATATTACAATTGGCGACTTATTACATTCAACAATGTAAGCCACTTCTAAAATTATCGCCAACGGGTTTTTGAATGAATCCAAAAAATTTGACAACTTCAGTTGTGTGTAAACTGTCTTCGTGTAGTGGACAACAAATCACAGAATGCAGGAAGAATCCTGCGAAATATGCCATAAACGTCATAATACATAATACCTTGTTGTCTCTGGCAACTCAATAAACCTCAAATTGTTTCTCCGTCTCTGAACAATGTTACAGAACTGAACGACTCGAAACAATACGTATTGAAGTGATAAGACCGAGAGGGTAAACCCCCTCTAAGGAGGGGGTAAGGTTTTTGGGGTCGCTGAAACTAAATATGACCATAAAAAAAAATTTAATTATCCATTTCCCCGTTACCACCCCCCTGGGGGTCCAAATTTCAATTCCCATACAAAATTGAGATGGATGTACATTTCTATGATTTATGGGGCGCTGGAATTGAAAATGGCTATTAAAAGTAAATTTAATCCCTCCATCAGCCCTAAGCACACCTTACTACCTCCAGAAAGGGGTTGAAATTTCAATTTTCATGTAAAATTGAGAGGGATGTGCATTTCCATGTGTTTTGGGGCGTTGGAACAGAAAATGACAACGAAAAGTAAATTCGACCCTTCCGTCACCCTGTATCACCCCTTTACTACCCCCGGGAAGGGGTTGAGATTTTAATTTTCATGCAAAATTGAGATGGATGTACATTTCTATGTTTCTTGGGGCGCTGGCATTAAAAATGAATATAAAAAAATATTTGACCCCTCCATCACCACTAGCATAGTAGCATCCCTTTACCACCCCCAGAAAGGGTTGAAATTTCATATTTCTTTCAAAATTGAGATGTATGTGCATTTATGTCTTTTTGGGGGCGCTGGACTCGAAAATGGCAACGAAAAGTAAATTCGACCCTTCCATCACCCCTTAGCACCCTTGTACTACCCCCACAAATGAGTTGGAATTTCAATTTTCAGGCGAAGTTGAGTTGGCTGTGTATACATGTAAAGGGTTTTCCAATAAGGACTTGACAACTTTTTTTTTTAAATTCATCGCAAACCATTAGAGATATTTCAAAAACTTTATTATCGGTTTGAAGTACAATCAAAACATATATGAATGGAACTCTACTTCGTTCATATGACCACCGCGGGCACGTTTGCAGCGGTCGATTCGTTGGACCCAATTTTCGATGACTCGGCCACACATTTCGGCAGAAACGGCCGCTATTTCGCGTTCAATGTTGGCTCTGAGCTGTTCCAACGTCGTCGGCTTGTTGGCATAGACCAATGACTTGACGTAGCCCCAAAGAAAATAGTCAAGAGGCGTTAAAACGCACGAACGAGGCGGCCAATTGACAGGTCCGTTTCTTGAGATAAGACGCTCATCAAACTTGCTTTTCAGTAAATCGATTGTAACATGTGCTGTGTGGCTTGTGGCACCGTCCTGTTGAAACCACATGTCGTCCAACTCCATATCTTCCAATGTGGGCCAAAAATAATCGGTAATCATGGCGCGATAACGATGGCCAGTCACAGTAACGTGACGATCGTTATCGTCGACGAAAAAATATGGCCCAATGACGCCGCCGGCATGCAAACCGCACCAAACAGTTATTTTTGTGGATGAAGTGTTGATTCATGAAGCACATGTGGATTTTCACCCGACCAGTAACGCATATTTTGCTTATTGACGAACCCATTGAGCCAAAAATGAGCTTCGTCACGGAAGATGATTTTGCGATGAAATTCATCATCTTGGCGCATTTTATCCAGAGCCCAATCGGAGAACGTACGTCGCTTCAAATGGTCCATCGGCTTCAATTCTTGAGTCAGCTTTTGTCATAAAGTGGTCTGGGCGATGCCCAATTCTTGAGAACGCCGTGGAATTGACTGTTTTGCATCGTTTGCTACGGACGCCTGAACGGCAGCGATATTTTCGACACTTCGACCAACTCGTTATCTGACTGGCACGGCAACATCACACAACGAATATGTAGACTCAAATTTTTGCACTAAACTTGTTATTGCCTGTCTACTAGGGCGAGAATTACGACCGAAAATTGGAGTTAACGCTCTTAAAGTTGCGGTCACCGACTCCGAATTTCGGTAGTAAATTTTTATAATTTGCAGACGTTGTACGTTCGTGTACTTTACCATGATGAAAATGTTGAGTTTACTGAATAAATTGACAGTGACAGTTCGATGATTAGTCAAAGGGTGCGTTCACAAATTAAATTCAAAGTTGTCAAGTCCCTATTGGAAAACCCTATATATATACTTACATCCAACTCAACTTTGCATGAAAATTGAAATTTCAATCCCTTTCTGGGGGCAGTAAATGGATGCTAGGAGGTGATAGCAGGGTCGAATTTACGTTTCGGTGTCATTTTCGGGTCCAGCGCCCCAAAAAACATAAAAATGCACATTCATCTCAATTTGCATGAAAATTTAAAATTCAACCCTTTCTGGGGGTAGTATGGGGTGGTAAGTGGCGATGAAGGGGTCAAATTTATTTTTATTGCCATTTTCAATTCCAGCGCCCCAAGAAACATAGAAATGCACATCCATCTCAATTTGGCATGAAAATTAAAATTTAACCCCTTTTTGGGGGTAGTAAAGGGGTGATAGATAGTGACGGAAGGGCCGAATTTACTTTACGTTGTCATTTTCGGTTCCGGCGACCCAACAACATGGAAATGCACATCCCTCTCAATTTTGCATGGAAATTGAAATTTCAACCCCTTTCTGGGAGTAGTAAGGGGTGTTAGGGGGTGATGGATGAGTAAAATTCACTTTTAATTGCCATTTTCAATTCCAGCGCCCCAAAAAACATAGAAATTTACATCCATCTCAATTTTGTATGGAAATTGAAATTTGGACCCCCAGGAGGGGTGGTAACGGGGAACGGGGTGTGTTTCAACATATGAAATTAGCAACGGTAACGTACCGAATCTCCTCTGAGTACTATCTAGTTACTCTCACCCTAAATCAAATTGTAATAGTCGAAGGAGAAAGGTTTCCTGTAGCAAATGCCTCCACGACTTCAAGCAGCCGGTTTGATCTGGAATTTCGATAAAATTGTGCGTGTTTTATACCGATCCTTATCCTATTTTATTCCTATCAATCAATTCCGAAAAATTAACTGAGCTAGTGAGTACATTTGAACTCTTGGATTTTCTAGGTTCAATGTTCATAACGCAGCCAAAATTGTATTCAACACCTTTGGCAACTCCATCTAGACTTGGAAAATCCAGTATAAGTCGATAACGAAAGATTCAGGAAGGAGTATACAGACATCTAAATATTAAAGACACCAACCCAATAATTTCGAACAGCATGGATTTTCAAAACAACGAGGTATTAGTCGTGCTGCAAAACAGAGTGACATTTTTCAAGTGCCTAAGTGTTAAGATTACTGAATCTCTACTATAATCTACTAAAAACATTCGTTGCAAACCGGGAGTCAGAAAAACAAGAACTTACATTCAATTATAACTTGCACTGCATGGACACAACAAGAAACCCAGCCGATTTAGTATTCCGGAGAGTCATGCCAAACGACCTTCATTCGAATACACTATATGGTGAAATGGTCCTAAATATTAAAAAACTTCACAATCTGAATGGCCAATCAAAAATTTCCAAGCATCATCGAGTAGCCTCAAATATAATGGATGAACCTATGATTCAACTTTTGTACAAAAGAGTCTAATAAAAACTCTTTCCCTATTACCGAATGCGTATGTAGGTAGTCATATCAAAAATTTTGTTACCCATGAAATCCATTCATCACGATCTATTTGGACAAAATCTATCTTTTAGGATATAATCTACTTCTGATGTTTTCTGAGCAAATCTAAGAAAAAGTTATGCGGAAAATTCTGGTGAAGGATAATTTTAATTTTGACACGCGTTCTGTGGGCCAACATTTTCAAAAAAATATTTGTCACACTAAAAATCATAGATGAATCTCAATATTTAACAAAAGGCGGAATTTTATTAAAAAAGATGAATTTTAACAAAATGTAATTTGTAAAGATGGATCAAGAAGGGATCCCCCAAAAATGCAAGTTATAACCAACAACATTGATAGGCCGATTTGTACATTAAAAATATTTTAATTGCGGTCCTCAAAATCCGCAGTAGCGAATCAAATAGTTCATAAATGTGTATATCTTTATCAACTTATGGGGATTGACTCAATCGTCTTTTATATGCTCCACGCTGAAGTTAGAGTAAACTACTGTGTATTCTTAACAGAAAAACCTGGGCCTGAACCACAATTCAGTGGATCGGATGTCCCGATTAAGTTGATATGTAACTGATAATCGTCTCTGATGCTGGAAACGAATTCAGAAAATGAAGCAATCATTTTGAATCAAATGGTCCTCTCCCTCTGAGTACATTAACTAAAGCAAACTCGGTTAAAGTGGAATTCTCAGAAGCCAAATTCAACTAAATGACCTGCGGCTCACTCCATGATGTTCTAGCACACAAATGCACCAAAATCGACATTGCAGGTAGACTGAACAACTAACATAGAGTAAATGGTAATGGTTCAAGAACAGGCGGGAATTTATATGCCCTGGCAAGGATTACGAAGCTACGAATGTTAGAAGATAATTGTGAATAAGTATCTAAGACGGCTAATACGAGAAACTTTTTAAAACGGCAACCAAACAAAGTAGAGAATCAGTATAAGATTCATGAATAATGGTATCATAATTCAGACAATTAAACGCAGACTAGGGTCCTGGCGTACAATACATATCTAAAAAAAATAATTTTTGGATCCTGAAATACAATACATATCTAAAAACCATTGCTTCAATCATCAATCAACAGCGGGTCGTATCAAGAAGGGTTTTTCAAATTTCTAACAAACACTCAGATTGTCAAAAAGCGAGAAAACCAAAATAATGGTGTTTTAATATTCACGATAAGTACACGAATTAACAAAACAAAATGTTAATTTTCAAATGGGTTTATTACAGGTTACATAGCATAATTTACTCAATAATATAGAGTGTTATAAATAAAACGAGAACAAACCCTTCCATTTTAGCACAAAATTCAACCATTTACAGAATAAATCATTTTTAATTTATATTAAGCCACTTCTAATTTAGATCGTTGATGTGTTCACGGTTGAACAATTTATTCTTCATGCACCTCGCGTAATATTGCAATAATTAATGATAATCATAAAATAAAATAAAAAATCTAAATTAATACAATTTTCCAAACGGTACAAAATATTATTAATTTTAATTTTAATTAGGAAAAAAAATATTTTAACTTATTTATTAGAAATAATCAGAATACTTTGTGTGGTATTAAGATGAGAAACGTTTCCGTTTTGTTTTTATAATTTGTAAGGAAACGTAACAAGCGTAAAGCGTGAATCACATTTTACGGTTGTCAAAATTTGAACCCTTTCAAATTTAAAATTTTTTGTCAACGAATCAATTTTAGCAGTGCCATGTAATTAGAATATGAAGATCCATTTTTATTTTTTTTTTTACTGGCGTGGTAGTTGAAATGTTTAAATGCGAGAAGGGAATTTATTGCTAAATGCAAATATAAAAAAATCTCTGAAATTTTTAGTACATATTCGTTAAAATTAATTTGATTATGATTTTCTAAATGTAAATTACATAATTTATTCTTAAGACGCGACGATGACTATTCATGCAAAAGGTGTTCCCTGTAACATGGATGTGAAGTTTTTCCCAAAATTGCCATTATTGATATGTGTTACACTGTTAAATTGAATTCCAATTGGAAAAAATCTGGATTTCTATTGAAATATTTAGTACTAAAAATGTAGCTATTTCGTTAACTATCACAACTTGAGTCCAAATGGCCTTGAATTTGATTAAGGGGACATTAAGGGCGTGAGTCATTATTTTTTACTGCACCACGCGGTTTTCAAGGATGATGGACTTCAGAGGAAGATTAGGGTTGTATTCGATGGATCTTAATGAAGCACTGCTTGTTGGTTCAACAGAGCAACCACCTCTGTGGTCAACATTAATTCAATTCCGAAGACATGCAATACCAATTGTGGCGGACATTGAAAAAATGTACCGCCAAATTTGGATCAAGCCATCAGAGCGAAAATTCCAAAAGATCCTCTGGCGATCTTGTGCGTCGAAGCCAGTCAAGGTTTACTAGCTTAAAACAGTGACATATTGGACATCATGTGCAACGAATCTGGCTGTTACAACATTGCAGAAGTTGAGCATATCAATACGTGAAGTAAATCCAGAAATTTCAAGGGTAATACTACAGGCACCATTAACTAAATTGGAAATTGTAGAGGTTGTTGAAAATGATCACAAAGATATTATGCGAGAATGAACTTACCCATAAGAAAATTTTAGGAGTCATCTGGAAACCGAAGTTTGATTCATTCTCATTTGATGTATCTATCAATGACCATGGCACCTTAACCAAACGTGCCTTTATTTCGCAATCAGCGCTAATTTTGTTGCAAAGCCTTTGGTCGATGCTAGTGGATTGGGATGACGAAATTCCATTAGAAGTAGCATGTACTTGGTTTAAAATAAAAACTACCTGCGATGATTAAAGTAAACATAAGCAGACATATACCAATCGAGGAAATACAACTGCATGGGTTCTCAGATGCCAGCGAGGACGCGTATGCTGCGGTAATTTATACCAGAGTTATGACTGAACATAAATTGGTGACTGTTCGGCTATTAGTATCGAAGACTAAGGTTGCTCCATTGAACCAGGTAAACCTCGTACGATTGGAGTTGTGTGGTGCGTTGTTATTAAGTCGAAGGTAAAAATCTTAATGTATTTGCCTGGACTGATTTTACGATACTGTTGGTGTGGCTTCAGTTATTCCTAGGATATGGAAATCATGCATCGCGAACCGCACCTCATCTATACTTGAAGTCATCTCGGCAAGCAAATCGAAACATGTCGCATCTGGTGACAATCCAACAGATCAATCAGAATTACTAAGAACTGAACAAAGGCAGGAAAAGGGCAGGAAAGGAATTGCAAAGGCAATTACAGAAGCCGAAGTAGCTGCCAAACGAGTCAAGCCGTCTTTCGCATTGACTACCAACGAGGATCATGTACACTCATTATATCAAATGTGTCTTCATGGCAGAAGTTGCTACGAATCATTTCATATTTAGGAAGATGGCTGCCAAGGAACTGATTTAAGGATGCCTTTTCACAGCTTCTGAATTGTACCAGGCTGAAGTTATCGTCGTTAAGCATATACAATACACTTCCTTTGAGACCGAACTTCAAGCACTAAAACAGCACTTTTTCACTGTCGCCGATGGTCGATGATAATGGGATTCATCGAGTTGGAGGTCGCCTTCAAAATTCACCGCTGTGACATGATCAGAAACACCCAATCATTATACCAAAATCAAGTGCCATAAGCCGTCAAATTGTTGTTCATTTTCACTGCTTGAATTTGCATGCAGGACCATCACTCTTGTCACATTTAATACGAAACAAATTTTGGTTCATTGGCGTAAAATCTATGGAAAAAGATGTTACAAGAAGTGCTTAATCTGCGTAAGGTATATACCAAACAATGTCAACCAACTGATGTGAACGCTTCCCAAAATTCGCGTGACTGCAGCAAAATCGTTTGCCAAGATTGCAGTAGACTATGCCGGACCATAAAAGGCTTTATTTGAGTCTTTATAGACAGTGATAAAGGCTGTCCATTTGGAGGCAGTTTCAAATCTGATAACGGAGGCCTTTATAATGGCATTAAAGAGATTTACGGGTCGGCAGGGTTTACCTACGTATATCAGGTCAGACAACGCCCGCAATTTTATCGGAGCCGCATGGAAGTTGAAGGAAGTTTATCAATTGGTTAATTCGACGAAACACAACGAAACCGTTTCAGATTATTTAGCTACAAACAGAGTTCAGTGGGAGTTTAGCCTACCGGCGGCACCGCACTTCAATGGGCTCGTAGAGGCAGCAGTGAAATCGATTAAATTCCACCTGAATCGTGTAATGCAGGTACTAGTGGTCATGATGCTGTTAATTATGTAATTACTCCAGGCCACATCTTAACCATGGGTGAACTAAATGCGCTACCAGAACCAAGTCTAGACGACACATCAATGCCGACATCAAGACGTTGGAAACAACAAGTTCAGTCCAAAATGAATGATTTTTGGAAAAGATTTTACAACGAATACCTCACAACGTTGAAACAACGCCGCAAATGGTATACGAAGCAACCAAACCTAGCTGTTGGTGATTTGGTATTACTAAAGGAAGATAATATTCAGCAAGTTAAATGGCCAATAGGACGTATAGTTAAACTCCATCGAGGCAGTGACGATTTGGTACGAGTGGTGACCATAATAACGTCTAACTCAACATTTACAAGAGCTGTTCATAAATTGATTAAATTACCAATCGAATAATATTGAAGACAATGCTTTAAGGTGGGCAGGATGTTTATATTATATTTGTGTTTTCTGTTCATCTAAGCTAAACTAAAAGAACGAATACACTATCAGTAAGGTTGTGATAAAATATCTTCTCTTAACATAAACTTCTCTCACTTAAAATCTATTTAACATTTGTACTTATTGTATATCCAAATTCACTGTAAACAAATTGTACTTTAATTTTTTCATTTCGAAATTTTTCGAAACAGATTTTTTTTTTTTAAATTGAATGGAATAAATAAATATTGGATAATATTTAATTATATTAAAAATTAATTATATCAAATTTGAATAGTTAAACATTACGCTACCAGTTTTCGTACACTAATTTGAGAATTAATAACCATTTATTCCTTTAAATTTCAAATACATCCCTGAAAAAAACACAACAAAAAAAAAATTCGACTAAAACGTCAAAAATCTAGCATAAACAAACATTCAGGTGAATTTTCATTTTTAATTTTTAAGATGTTTTTGATGTTACCATGGTTACTACTACTTTTATGTCGAGTTCTTTCAGACTAAAAAAACTGATCTCGAGCAAAAAAAACTGAACTAAATCATTTTCTACTATGGCGAGTTCCGTTTTTTTGCTCAAGATCAGTTTTTTTTAGTCTGAAAGAATTCGACATTATTATATTATTGTATCTGGCATGTTTTTAATTTGCAACGTTTATTTATTCCGTCTCTAGGTTACAGATACTTCCTTTACCGCCTCCTACACAAATATTTGAATTTGGTATTCGAAAATTCGGATTTAAAGGCAAGAACGAAGGGGGTTGTCTTTCTCTGTCACACAATAAATAATTACAATAACAATAATTTTTTCAAGCGGAACAATCCCGCCGAAAGCGGGACGTCTGGCAGCTCTACATACAACACATAAACGAGACCAAAAAAAGCAATATCTAATTAAACAAATTTGAGAACAATAAACATTTAATAAAGTAAAACTTAAATTACAGTCCCTTAATTTGTTGATTTTTTTTTTTTTTTTGTGAGTTTGTTTGCTATTGGTAAATACAAAAAGCTGCTCCTAGAGTTAATGGCCCTTCGTGCAAAATCGTAATTTGAATTTTAAACGTCGATGCACATTTATTTCTTTGGTTAAGGGATACCTTCATAGCTTTATGGATGCGAATTTAACTAGCTATTTCGTGAACTTTCACGACTTGAGGCCAAGTCTATGACAATGGCCGTTAATGGCGCTTAATCAAATTCCTACAAAACCACAATTTGAAGTTTACAATTCGGAACACATTTATTTCTCTGGTTAGAGGATACCTTCATAGTTTATGGATGGGGAATTTAATTAGCTATTTTATGAACTATCACAACTTAAGTCCAAATCTCTGACAATGACCGTTAATGCCCCTTAGTCAATTTCAGCAATTTAAAGTTTAAATTACGGCCCTTGTCAGAGATTTGGACTCAAGTTGTGATAGTTCACGAAATAGCTGATTAAATTCCCCATCCATAAAATTATGAAGGTATTTCCTAACCAGAGAAATAAATGTGCTTCGAATTTTAAACTTCAAATTGCGGTTTTGCAGGAATTTGATTAAGGAACATTAAAGGCATTTTTGCGACAAATTTGAATTCAGTTTCTGATGTTACACGGAATACCTGTACAAATTCCGCGAAACGGTATTATTATCGTTTTTGCCGTTGGACTATAGATTGGACTTTGGTATGGACTATAACTAGAGGGAAGATAATGGAGAAGCGGATATCTTCAGGTACGAAAGCTTGATTGGTTTAAATGCAAAATTGTTATGGTTCTCTTAACTATATAATTTTACATTTTACATTTTTAAAAGTACCAACCAAAATATTTAAATTTTGGTAATAATTCGGTTTTATATTAAAAATCAATGCTGGATTTTTCAAAACACCCAAATATTCAAAATAAAATTATTGTTATACGAGACAATACATTACGAAGGTTTTCAATATCACATATGACCCAGAGCAGACCTCTTATTTATCGAAATAATGTAGACTCACCGGGCTGCTACCGGCTACCGCTGTGAAAAACATAAAATAACAAAAAATTGTAAATATAGATATAATATTTATACATAGTAGCAAAACCGACACAATAATGTTTATACAATGTGCCTCTAGTGGAAGGTACTCGATGAACTCATCAATGAATTTTTAGATTAGATGAAGGGCCCGGGACTAAATTCATTTCTATATATAATTTTCATTTCTCCATAAATATTTCTGTGACAAGTGTAGAAGGTGCTACTAATACATACATAACTCGTGGTCAAATGTAGAATCAGCTGTATTATCTTCAGCTATCTCCAGTTTATTGGATACATGCTATGCTGATGAAAGTACTTCTTCGCGAGGTTAAACTCTTACGGAAATTTACGACACAGAAAAATAGTTCTACCTGCCAATACTCCAGAACAGTTTAAAATATATTAGTAAGTATTATAAAATTAAATTTTAACTTGATGAATTGTAAAGTTTTATAATATTATCCAAACTAAATTACAGTTGAGGCATTAGTAATTTATCACTTCAAAAATATTTACTAAGCATACTATCTAACATCTACTTTTATATAAATTTCTGAAGATTATTGCCTCAAATTGTTAAAAATATACAAAAAAGTAACATTTTTAGTTCAATGATTATCCGAAAATATTTAAAAAAAAATTAAGTCTTTCCGACTCCTGTAACGAACGCGTCGTTTTAGTGCTGACGCACTCATTATTTGTAAATCGTATGTGTTCCTAGGGACAACAATTTCCGAGACATTTTGATTTTGTTTGTTTTACGGGCATTTGACAGAACTTGTAGTACCGGGAATATCCACATTTGGTAATTGCGCGTGGTGGTAGAAAATTCGTGTTGTAAATTGAAAAATGACAAAAGAAAAAAGGGAGAACGAATGGTGAAAAGTAAAAAATAGTAAATATAATTAAATAACGCACCGTATAAACGAGAAAAAACAACAACCAAAGGAAAGTGCCATTTTGATTTTGTGTTTGGTGAACAAATACCAAAAAAAGAAAAAAAAAAGGAAAAATCAGGATTTCGCTCGAATTATAAGCTGTGAACCACAGGATTTTTTTTGTGGGTTGTTCAACTCATTAAGTGTACTCATCGGGAACTATACCAGTGAGGGATTACATATTTAAGTTCGTGAGTGATACGGCGCTTAATTAAAGTTGAAAAAGGTCACATACTCACCGTCATTCGAGTGACAGCCAGTAACCATCCACAACTGCATTGGCAGATCTGAAGACATCAGCGGACACGACATTGGGAGTTCCAGAAACCGTTTTTTTATATTTGTCATCATAAAACCCCGTTGGGAGTTTTTTTTAAAGTCAATTGAGAAGTTTGATGCCGCTATTTGTAACGCATGCAAATTAACAGTGAATTTTTGTTTGGTGATTCGAGTGTCTGCAGGTATATTTTGTTTTAAGTCGGGAGTTTGTCTTTTATTTATATTTTTAGGAAATCGAGGTCTCATCATTTCAGCGATACGGATTGGAGGACGGGATATGCTTGCGCACCATACAATTAAACAGAAATTCAATAGTATTTTTATATCGAGCCAATTTTTTGGGGTTAAAATAAAGAAAAGCTGTTTCTGTTATTGATTCAATTTATATGAAGACGTAAATATGTGTTAGTTTGATTATTTTTGTTCCAGAGGGTGGCCATGTGGGGCATTTTAGGCAGGTGTGTGTGTGTATGTTGTAGTCCAATATGATTACCCAATAGCCGATTAAGCAGCTCTCACGACCCTGGAAGGACGACACAACAATCCCACCCCAGACTGTGCCATAGCCGGAGCAAATGCTGCTAATCTGCTAACGGTGATCTGCAAGAATGATCCGTTACGCTCCTCGAACGACGCTTTTGAGGGCGTGCTTTAATTAATGAAAATAACGAAGAGTGCAGGCGATAAAACGGATCGCTGAGGAACACCAACATCTTGGATGCACCACTTGAAAACTCACCGTAATATAGTAGGGAGCATAATTGCGCTCAATTTGTACAGTAAACGCTTGTACTATGTTGCTGACAAGTTTAATTAAATCACCGATCCCATATCGAAATTTGTACTGTAGTTGTCTATACCGTTGGTGTTTTGCAGGTATTTCATCAAAGGAAATTGATTATTTTTTGTAGCACCTTAGAAAGGTTAGGGGAGCTAATTCCAAGCGGATCAGTTTTCGCAGGCTAAGCTGTTTAGGCGGATTCAGTGCTGCATTCTTTCGTTCCTTCATTCATTCTAATATTTTTTTTTTCTAATCAAAGGAACCAGAATGAAAAATAACGTCATGTTTAACCAATGACATTGGTTTAAACAAATTTCAGAAGGAAAGAAGGAACGAACGATTTTTGAAGTTTTGTTTATTGCTGACTTTGAGCTGCAATAAGTTAAACATTTTCTAACAGGACAAAATTTTCTAAAACTTCCAAGATGCTTTAAGGCTGCCAGATTATATGCGTCTTGTCGATAGCAACTTGTCCGTAAATATCTCATATTAAAATATCCAGATATGTACTCGACTTTATATGTTAATAAAATTTAGTTTGAGCCTTAAAAACTCTATGAGTGAATTCAAACTCTGCTCTCAAATCAAGTCCCCCTGAATAACGAAGGCAACTAGCGAACGATTGAACAATTAATAGTTCAAAATCAAAATACAGCATTGACAATATTCCCGGCTAGTTCAAGGGAATCTCTGGGAAGTGCACTACGTACATCTCAACCCAAAAACCGAAAACATTATCATCTTAACCTTATAAAAACCACCAAAATCCTAAGTCTACTACCATTTATTCTATCGGTAATCAATCATTGAAAGTTTTAGTCGACACATAGTCGTTCCCTATTAAACTATTAAACCGATATAGAAACAGTTCAATTCTATATTACAGATATCAGACATGGACAAAATATATATATTCAAGAGGGATTGTGCCAAACCCCCTAATACATGGCTCAATGAGCTATGACTTGGTAGTAGAGCGGCTAGGGTTTGAGTTTTGTTTTTTCAATTCATTTTATTTTTTTTAAATTAAAATCCAGGCTTTGCCAGTTTCTCGGTCTGTAAGGTTTGTATGTGATGCCCAAACATATATGTAAAATCATCCTTATTTTTTGATTTAAGGTCTATTTGAGAAACAATCATCCTTGAAAGCCTTTAATCTCGATCTACTTCTATTCGGATAAAAAATAGCGCCAAAAAAAATATGAAATGTTCAAATACCGTTTAGGGCAGCGGGAGCAGGACTTTACCACTAGGTGTAATACTTTAGCAAAACTTTACATAATTAAAGTTATTCACAAAACTGTATCCGTCCTAGGACGGATTGTACTCCCTGGTAATTATGTAATAACCCAAATATCTACCAATCTAATCTCCAATAACTTACAACATATGATAGTAAAAAAACTTTGCCAAGTAATAGAAGGTGTATACTACTGCCAAAAGGAACAAGTATCTTTAAATAATGGCACATGTATCCCTAACAACAAAACTGTCAATCAACAAAAACCTCACAGATAGAAGAAGTCGAACTGGTGGACGACAAACATCTATTTATCGAATCAGAGAACGGAACCAAACTCTTTCCGACTTGCGGTCCACAAAACATCAAAATCACAGGTATCAATTTACTCAAATTCAGAAATTGCACAATCCAAACAGAAGGACGTGTGATTTGGGTACATATCAACGATAAAATAAAGAGAATACACAAAATAAATGTAGTGCAACTATTTAACAACATTGTGATCAACACAAAAAAGTGAAAACAATAAACTTTCCAAACATTAAGTCACCGTGAACAGTATCAACAAACGCAGAGGTATCAGCATACGGAGCTGCTACATATAAATTAGCAACCGCTGATTAATTACCCATATAAAATCATATAAATAACTGTACAAAATATCGATTAATCTAAAACGCATATCCAAAATGTATAAATAAGAATGCTTATATACTAAATTGTAAAGTAAATACTAAACTTTATTCGTTAGGGTGTTTTCGAAACGAATATTAATTTGTGGAACCTTACTTTTCAAATAAGTATTCTTTCGAAGTGACTTATAGTTCAGCCCAAAACCAAATTTTCATTGCTGAAATGCTGTTTCCCGCCGCATCGAGGGAAGCTCGCTATTATACAACAATAATCTGTTTTATCACAATCATAACTATCTATGACTTGTACGAGTGTCGACTAAAAGAAATATACTCTGCTCCAAAACAAATTTAAGTGTGACTTTCTTTGGAATTCAATATTGTAATCTACAATAAAAAATAAATTTTTTAGAACAATAACAAAACTTACTGAAGTACTCGTACTAACATACGCACATGAAAATTGCAAACAAAATTGATTTCAAGATAATTTTTTATAAATCTTATTGTTTTAATGATGATTGAAGCAAACCAAAATAAAGCGAAACATCTATGTAAATGTATACGTAGCTCTAGCTATTCAATCAACGATTAGTAATAGACGATTACATTTGGAAGTATTTGTTTGGACATTTATTTATTTGAGCGAATTTAAATATAAACATATTTTGAAAATTTTAAAACGATATCCGTATCTCCATCTAAGACTTCACTGATCAACACCACTGAATAACGTAAATTTTGTTTGAGAAATTGGTCTAAAATTTTATGAGCACGGTTACTCAGGTAAATTTTTATATAACACCAGGATATAACAAAATTAACGCGGCCCTAGAACAAAATTAACTGTGATAGTCACAAATATTTTTGGTTGGTTTTATCAAATAGATTCCAAAAGTGAGTAATACCACGGTTTAAGAGACTAATTGATGCAACGCCTTTCACCGGCAATCTGAATGTAGAAAATATGAATATCTCGTCTGGAAGTTTATTCATAATATAGATGGATTTCACATATCCATTAACAAGTGTTTAGTCTTCTCTTATTATAACCGAAATATTGAACAATAGATTTTATCAAATATTTACAAACTTTTAATTTGGTTGTGCAAAAACCACTTTCATGACAATAACTCTAAAAACAATTCAACTAATGCCAAACTAAAATTAAATGAAAAAAAGAAGTAAAATATTTATAAATAGAATTATCAAGCTTTCGACAAAAAAAAGTCGTCTCTGTAAATTGGTACGAATGCATCGATTTCTAACACTCTACTTTTTTTTTATTCAACCAAAATGTTCAAACCCCAAAGTATGGAAAAACTAATTATAAAAATAATAAAAAAAAATAATATTTTTTTAATATTGTCATTGAAAACTATATTGTACATCCTAAAACAACAAAACATAACCTAAAAAACAACTCAAGAAAGCTTGAACATTAAAGTTTCCCTCTTGCCACATACACCCCCACCCTGCCCGCCCGTTGATTTCAATCAATGCCAAATAAATAATTGGAAAATATAGAAAAGTTTTAAAATTTTCTTTTTTTACTACTTGCTTTTGTTTGAACAAAAAAAAAATATAAAGTTGGAGCTTTTTGTTCAAATTTTCATTACAATGTTGTTGTTGGTGATGCGTTCATAGTTAGTTTGGTTGCTTATAATAATAGTTTAACTATATAAGAATAATATACTGTGGTAACAATAAGTCTATTTAGTTTGACGGTTAACAATGCAGATAATAAATTATTTTTTTGGGTAATTATGGTTGGGATAAGGATGGTTACCTAACTAGTAATTTGCGCGCATATAAATTCGTCTCAAGCGTTACTTTTCACATAATGCACATTTCTTTTATATTTATTGAATATTTTGTGCTTTTGTTGTTGTTTCAATTAAATCGAAGCTCATGTAGCGCAATCATCTATGTATACAGATTGTTTATTATTCGAGCACGTGTAATAACAACAGTGTGCGCGATATCACATATAAGATATTAACTTCTGTTTTTTTTTCTTTCCATTTATTTATTTACGAGCTGCAACTTTGTATTGTTATGGTTTTTTTACGAATCGTATGAATATTTAGTTACAAAAATAGAAATTACGGTAATCAAATATAATAAGTTACAGGCATTTCTGCGACAGGTGCCAGCGATGTAAACGGAAATTCATTTATATAATACGCTACTTAAGTCAGGTAAATTTAAAAAATTTGGAAAAAAATCGGAAAGTCAAACCTAAGCCCACAATTATGATTGAGATCTGAATTATTCAATACGACTGGATTCAAAAGTTGCAATGATTTAAAGTCAGATAAAAAGATCGATATTTGCAATTTCGATTTTTCTCTGTTTTTACTGGATTTATAAAGGGTGGCCCGTCTAATATTTACCATTAAATTTGGCTCTAAATTCAAAGACGAATGAATATTTTTCAATGCGGTTTGTTTTATTACAAAGCGTATACATTGCCATTAAGTATGGAACTCAATTTCATTCAAATGACTTCCACGGTTGGCTTTACAAGTACCCTATTCTGTCAGCCCAATTTTTCAGAACATTTTCGATTGTATGGACTCCTACCTCATCAATAGCAACTTCGATTGGATCTTTCAAGTCTTGGATAGTCTCTAGATGGTTAGCGTAACACTTATCCTTAACGGCTTCCCACAAAAAAAAACGTCCAACGGAGTGAAATCGCAGCTACGTGGTGGCCAATTGACATCTCCGTTACAGCTGATTATTCGATCCCCGAAGACAGTGAGTGTGCAAAATACCGATTATTTCGTTTGCCGTGTGGCAAGTTGCGCCGTCCTGTTGAAACCAATTGTCGTGTTCGTGTGTAACCTACTCTTGAATTCTGGTTAACAAAAACTCGTTTATCATGGTTCGGTAACGCTCCCCATTGACTATTCCACGTAAAATTCTTACCACTTTGAAAGTAAGTTTCCAATATTTTCCAATTTTGTATAAACTATTTGTCACACTTGAAATAACCGGTAGTTGAAATTGACCCGAGATTTAATATTTAAAATTTGAAATTTGCATTTAAATTTGGAATATGTAATTTGGAATTTGAAATTTAAAATTTTAAATTTTAAATTTGAAATTCAGAATATGAAATTTTGGATTTTGGAATTTGGGATGAATTTTGAAATTTGAAATTTAAAATTTGAAATTTAGAATTTAGAATTTGAAATTTGGAATTCGAAATTTGAAATTTGAGATTCAGAGATTAGAGATTGAAATTTGGAGTTTGAGATTTAAAATTTGAAATTTAAAATATGAAATTTGAAATTTTGGATTTTGGAATTTGGAATTTAAAAATTGAAAATTATAGTTTGAAAGTTGGAATGTGGGATTTGAAATTTGAAGTTTGGTATTTGGAATTTGAAGTTTGGAATTTGAAATTTAAGATTTAAAATTTGGAATTTGAAATTTGAAATATGGAATTTGAAATTTGGAATTTGAAAATTGGAATTTGTAAATTTGAAGTTTGGAATTTAGAATTTGAAATTTGATATTTGGAATTGGGTATTTGGAATTTGTAGTTTGAACTTTGAAATTTGGAATTTGAGATTTGAAATTTGGAATTTGAAATTTGAAACTTGGAATATAAAATTTAAAATTTGAGATTTGATATTTAAAATTTGAAATTTACAGTTTGAAATTTAAATTTGAAATATGAAATTTGGAACTTGAAATTTAGAATTTGTAATTTGGAATTTAAAATTTGAAATTTAAAATTTAAAATATGAAATTTAAAATTTGATATTTGGAATATGAAATTTTGGATTTTGGAATTTGGGATTTGCATTTTGACATTTGAAATTAAAAATTTGGAATTTAGAATTTTAAATTTGGAATTGAAATTAGGAATTTGAGATTATTTAAAGTTTCAAATTTGAAATTTGAGATTGAAAATTTGAAGTTTGCAATGCGAAATTTTGGATTTTGGAATTTGGAATTTAAAATATGAAACTTAAAGTTTGAAATTTGGATTTTTAATTGTGCTATTTGAAATTTAAAGTTTGGAATTAGGAATTTGAAATTTAGTATTTGGAATTTGAAGTTTCGAATTTCAAATTTAAACTTAAAATTTAAAATTTGGAATTTAAGGTTTAAGATTTAAAATTTTTATAATAAAATTTGGAATTTTAAATTTGGAATTTGAAGTGTGGAATTTAGAATTTGTGATTTGATATTTAAAATTTGAAATATGAAATTTCGAATTTGAAATTTAGAATTTAAAATTTGTGGAATTTGGAATTTAAAATCTGAAATTTAAAATTTGAAATTTGGAATTTGAAATTTAAAATTCAAAATTCAAAATTTAAAATTTAAAATCTTAAATCTTAAAGTTTAAATTTCTAATTCCAAACTTCAAATGCCAAATTCCAGATTTCAAATTCAAAATTTCGAATTCCGAATTCCAAATCCCAAATCCCAAATACCAAATTTCAAATTCCTAATTTCAAACTTCAAATTTCAAATAACACAATCCAAATTCCAAATTTCAAACTTTAAATTTCAAATTTTAAATTCCAAGTTACAAAATCCAAAATTTCATATTCCAAACTCCAAATTTGAAACTTTAATCTCCAAATCTCAAATTCCAAATTTCAATTCCAAATTTCAAATTCTAGATTCCAAATTTCAAATTTCAAAATACAATTTCCAAAATCCAAAATTTCATATTCCAAATATCAAATCTTAAATTTCATATTTTAAATTTCAAATTTTAAATTTCAAATTTTAAATTCCAAGTTTCAAATTTCAAATTCTGAATTTCAAATCTCAAATTACAAATTTAAAACTTCAAACTCCAAATCTCAAATTCCAAATTTCCAATTCCAAATACCAAATTTCAACTTCTAAATTCCAAATTTCAAATTTACAAATTTCAAATTTCAAATTTAAAATTTAAAATTCCAAATTTTTAATCGTAAATTTCACATTCCAAGTTTCAAATTTTAAATTTTGAATTTAAGTTTAAATTTCAAATTCTAAACTTCAAAGTCCAAATTCCAGATCTCAAATTTCAAATTGCTAATCCCAAATTCCAAATTTCAAATTCCAAAATCCAAAATTTCATATTTTAAATGTCAAGTTTTAAATCTCAAACTCCAAATTTCAATCTTTAATTTCCGAATCTCAAATTCTAAATTTCAAATTCCAAACTTCAAATATCAAATCCCACATTCCAAATTTCAAACTTTAAATTTCAAATTTTAAATTCCAAAATCCAAAATTTCACATTTTAAATCTCAAACTCCAAATTTCAAACTATAATCTCCAAATCATAAATTCCAATTTTCCAATTTCAAATTCATAATTTCAAATTCTAAATTCCAAATTTTAAATTTCCAATTCCGAAATCCAAATCCCAAATTCCACAAATTTCAAATTCTAAATTTCATATTTCAAATTTTAAATATTAAATCACAAATTCTAAATTCCACACTTCAAATTCCAAATTTAAAATACCAAATTCAAAATTAAAAACTTGAAGTCTTATACATACATATCTTAAATTTCAACATCCAAATTTTAAATTTTAAGTTTAAATTTCAAATTCCAAATTCCAGATTTCAAATTCCAAATTTCAAATTCCAAATACCAAATTTCAAATTCCTAATTCCAAACTTCAAATTTCAAATAGCACAATCCAAATTCCAAATTTCAAACTTTAAATTTCTAATTTTAAATTCCTAATTCCAAAATCCAAAATTTCATATTCCAAACTTCAAATTTTAAATCTCAAACTCCAAATTTGAAACTTTAATTTACAAATCTCTTTCTTTTCCAAATTTCAATTCCAAATTTCAAAGTCTAGATTTCAAATTTTAAATTTCAAATTTCAAAATATAAATTCCAAAATCCGAAATTTCATTCATATTCCAAATATCAAATCTTAAATTTCATATTTTAAATTTTAAATTACAAATTCTTCACTTTCAAATTCCAAATTTCAAATTTTAACTTTAAATTTAAAATTGTAAATTTTAAAAATCAAATCTCAAATTTTAAATTCCAAGTTTCAAATTCCAAATTTCAAATCGCAAATTCCAAATTTCAAACTTCAAACTTCAAACTCCAACTCTCAAATTCCAAATTTCCAATTCCAAATACCAAATTTCAAATTCTAAATTCCAAATTTTTAATCTTAAATTTCAAATGCCAAGTTTCAAATTCCAAATTTTAAATTTAAGTTAAATTTCAAATTCTAAACTTCAAATTCCAAATATCAGATCACAAATTCCAAATTGCTAATCCTAAATTCCAAATTTCAAATTCCAAATTCTAAATTTCAAATTCCAAACTTAAAATCCCACATTCCAACTTTCAAACTAAAAATTTCAATTTTAAAATTCCAAAATCCAAAATTTCAAATTTCATATTTCAAATGTCAAATTTTAAATCTCAAACTCCAAATTTCAATCTTTAATCTCCAAATCTCAAATTCTAAATTTCCAATTCCAAATTTCAAATTTAAAATTCTAAATTCTAAATTCCAAATTCTAAATATCAAATTTCAAATTCCAAATGCCAAACTTCAAATATCAAATCCCACATTCTAAATTTCAAATTTCAAACTTTAAATTTCATATTTTAAATTCCAAATTCCAAAATTCAAAATTTCATATTTCAAATTTCATATTTCAAATTTTAGATATCAAATCACAAACTCTAAATTCCAAATTTCAAATTCTAAATTTAAAATTTTAAATTTTAAATCTTAAATTTCAAATTCCAAATTTTAAATTTTAAGTTTAAATTTCAAATTCCAAATTCCAGATTTAAAATTCCAAATTTCGAATTCCAAATACCAAATTTCAAATTCCTAATTCCAAACTTCAAATTTCAAATAGCACAATCCAAATTCCAAATTTCAAACTTTAAATTTCTAATTTTAAATTCCTTATTCCAAAAACCAAAATTTCATATTCCAAACTTCAAATTTTAAATCTCAAACTTCAAATTTGAAACTTTAATTTCCAAGTCTCAAATTCCTATTTTCAATTCCAAATTTCAAATTCTAGATTCCAAATTTTAAATTTCAAATTTCAAAATACAAATTCCAAAATCCAAAATTTCATACATATTCCAAATATCAAATCTTAAATTTCATATTTACAATTTTAAATTTTAAATTACAAATTCTTAATTTTCAAATTCCAAATTCCAAATTTCAAATTTCATATTTCAAATTTAAATTTCAAATTGTAAATTTCAAATTTTAAATATCAAATCTCAAATTTTAAATTTTAAATTCCAAGTTTCAAATTTCAAATTCCGAATTTTAAATCTCAAATTCCAAATTTCAAACTTCAAACTCCAAATCTCAAATTCCAAATTTCCAATTCCATACCAAATGTCAAATTCCAAAATTCAAATTTACAAATTTAAAATTCCAAATTTTTAATCTTAAATTTCAAATTCCAAGTTTTAAATTACAAATTTTAAATTTAAGTTTAATTTCAAATTTTAAACTTCAAATTCCAAATTTCAAATTCCAAACTTCAAATCCCACATTCCAACTTTCAAACTATAAATTTCAATTTTTAAATTCCAAAATCCAAAATTTCATATTTTAAATGTCAAATTTTAAATCTCAAACTCCAAATTGCAATCTTTAATCTCCGAATCTCAAATTTCAAAAATTTCAAATTCTACATTCCAAATTTCAAATTCCAAATTTTAAATCGCAAATTTCAAATTCCAAATTCTAATTTCAAATTTCAAATTCCAAATGCCAAACTTCAAATATCAAATCCCACATTCTAAATTTCAAATTTCAAACTATAAATTTCAAATTTTAAATTCCAAATTCCAAAATCCAAAATTTCATATTCCAAATGAAAATATTTTAAATCTCAAACTCCAAATTTCAGACTTTAATCTCAAATCATAAATTCCAAATTTCTAATTTTAATCTCAAATTTTCAAATTCCAAATTTTAAATTTCAAATACCGAAATCCAAATCCCATATTCCAAAATTTGAAATTCCAAATTTCAAATTTTAAATTTCAGATTTTAAATTCCAAATTCCACAAATTTTAAATTCTAAATTTCAAATTCGAAATTTCATATTTCAAATTTTAAATATCAAATCACAAATTCTAAATTCCACACTTCAAATTCCAAATTTAAAATTCCAAATTTTATTATAAAAATTTTAAATCTTAAACCTTAAATTCCAAATTTTAAATTTTAAGTTTAAATTTGAAATTCGAAACTTCAAATTCCAAATACTAAATTTCAAATTCCTAATTCCAAACTTTAAATTTCAAATAGCACAATTAAAAATCCAAATTTCAAACTTTAAGTTTCATATTTTAAATTCCAAATTCCAAAATCCAAAATTTCGCATTGCAAACTTCAAATTTTCAATCTCAAATTTCAAATTTGAAACTTTAAATAATCTCAAATTCCTAATTTCAATTCCAAATTTAAAATTCTAAATTCCAAATTTTTAATTTCAAATGTCAAAATGCAAATCCCAAATTCCAAAATCCAAAATTTCATATTCCAAATATCAAATTTTAAATTTCATATTTTAAATTTTAAATTTCAAATTTTAAATTCCAAATTACAAATTCTAAATTTCAAGTTCCAAATTTCATATTTCAAATTTAAATTTCAAACTGTAAATTTCAAATTTTAAATATCAAATCTCAAATTTTAAATTTTATATTCCAAGTTTCAAATTTCAAATTCCAAATTTCAAATCTCAAATTCCAAATTTCAAAGTTCAAACTACAAATTCCAAATACCCAATTCCAAATATCAAATTTCAAATTCTAAATTCCAAACTTCAAATTTACAAATTCCAATTTTCAAATTCCAAATTTCAAATTCCATATTTCAAATTTCAAATTCCAAATTTTAAATCTTAAATTTCAAATTCCAAACTTCAAATTCCAAATACCAAACTTCAAATTTCAAATCCCACATTCCAACTTTCAAACTATAATTTTCAATTTTTAAATTCCAAATTCCAAAATCCAAAATTTCAAATTTCATATTTTAAATTTCAAATTTTAAATCTCAAACTCCAAATTTCAATCTCTAATCTCTGAATCTCAAATTTCAAATTTCGAATTCCAAATTTCAAATTCTAAATTCTAAATTTCAAATTTTAAATTTCAAATTTCAAAATTCATCCCAAATTCCAAAATCCAAAATTTCATATTCTGAATTTCAAATTTAAAATTTAAAATTTTAAATTTCAAATTCCAAATTACATATTCCAAATTTAAATGCAAATTTCAAATTTTAAATATTAAATCTCGGGTCAATTTCAACTACCGGTTATTTCAAGTGTGACAAATAGTTTATACAAAATTGGAAAATATTGGAAACTTACTTTCAAAGTGGTAAGAATTTTACGTGGAATAGTCAATGGGGAGCGTTACCGAACCATGATAAACGAGTTTTTGTTAACCAGAATTCAAGAGTAGGTTACACACGAACACGACAATTGGTTTCAACAGGACGGCGCAACTTGCCACACGGCAAACGAAATAATCGGTATTTTGCACACTCACTGTCTTCGGGGATCGAATAATCAGCTGTAACGGAGATGTCAATTGGCCACCACGTAGCTGCGATTTCACTCCGTTGGACGTTTTTTTTTGTGGGAAGCCGTTAAGGATAAGTGTTACGCTAACCATCTAGAGACTATCCAAGACTTGAAAGATCCAATCGAAGTTGCTATTGATGAGGTAGGAGTCCATACAATCGAAAATGTTCTGAAAAATTGGGCTGACAGAATAGGGTACTTGTAAAGCCAACCGTGGAAGTCATTTGAATGAAATTGAGTTCCATACTTAATGGCAATGTATACGCTTTGTAATAAAACAAACCGCATTGAAAAATATTCATTCGTCTTTGAATTTAGAGCCAAATTTAATGGTAAATATTAGACGGGCCACCCTTTATAAATCCAGTAAAAACAGAGAAAAATCGAAATTGCAAATATCGATCTTTTTATCTGACTTTAAATCATTGCAACTTTTGAATCCAGTCGTATTGAATAATTCAGATCTCAATCATAATTGTGGGCTTAGGTTTGACTTTCCGATTTTTTTCCAAATTTTTTAAATTTACCTGACTTAAGTAGCGTATTATATAAATGAATTTCCGTTTACATCGCTGGCACCTGTCGCAGAAATGCCTGTAACTTATTATATTTGATTACCGTAATTTCTATTTTTGTAACTAAATATTCATACGATTCGTAAAAAAACCATAACAATACAAAGTTGCAGCTCGTAAATAAATAAATGGAAAGAAAAAAAAACAGAAGTTAATATCTTATATGTGATATCGCGCACACTGTTGTTATTACACGTGCTCGAATAATAAACAATCTGTATACATAGATGATTGCGCTACATGAGCTTCGATTTAATTGAAACAACAACAAAAGCACAAAATATTCAATAAACATAAAAGAAATGTGCGTTATGTGAAAAGTAACGCTTGAGACGAATTTATATGCGCGCAAATTACTAGTTAGGTAACCATCCTTATCCCAACCATAATTACCCAAAAAAATAATTTATTATCTGCATTGTTAACCGTCAAACTAAATAGACTTATTGTTACCACAGTATATTATTCTTATATAGTTAAACTATTATTATAAGCAACCAAACTAACTATGAACGCATCACCAACAACAACATTGTAATGAAAATTTGAACAAAAAGCTCCAACTTTATATTTTTTTTTTGTTCAAACAAAAGCAAGTAGTAAAAAAAGAAAATTTTAAAACTTTTCTATATTTTCCAATTATTTATTTGGCATTGATTGAAATCAACGGGCGGGCAGGGTGGGGGTGTGTGTGGCAAGAGGGAAACTTTAATGTTCAAGCTTTCTTGAGTTGTTTTTTAGGTTATGTTTTGTTGTTTTAGGATGTACAATAGAGCCCTGCGCGGATCCAATTTTTCGTATCCGCATCCGATCCGCATCCGCTGAAAAAAACAAATATTTATCCGCATCCGCACACGCTAAAAATGTTCATATCCGCATCCGCACTCATCCGCATCCGCAAAATGAAAACAAGTGTGGGAACTTTCAAAATGTACCTTTAAATTTTTCACTTATGCGTATATTTACCTAGTTTTTATGTTTTATTACACCCGCCAAACTGAACTAAATCATTTTTTACTATCGCGAGATCCGTTTTTTTGTTTAAGATCAGTTTTTTTAGCCTGAAAGAATTCTACGTTACATTGACAGCGGATTTGCGGATAAAAAATAAATATCCGCATAATGCGGATAAAGATTACTGATCCGCATCCGATCCGCATCCGCACAATTTTGTTGCGGATACATCCGCTTTTACCCGCGGATAGCGGATAAACGCGGATATCCGCGGATAATACTATCCGATGCAGGGCTCTAATGTACAATATAGTTTTCAATGACAATATTAAAAAAATATTCTTTTTTTTTATTATTTTTATAATTAGTTTTTCCATACTTTGGGGTTTGAACATTTTGGTTGAATAAAAAAAAAGTAGAGTGTTAGAAATCGATGCATTCGTACCAATTTACAGAGACGACTTTTTTTGGTCGAAAGCTTGATAATTCTATTTATAAATATTTTACTTCTTTTTTTCATTTAATTTTAGTTTGGCATTAGTTGAATTGTTTTTAGAATTATTGTCATGAAAGTGGTTTTTGCACAACCAAATTAAAAGTTTGTAAATATTTGATAAAATCTATTGTTCAATATTTCGGTTATAATAAGAGAAGACTAAACACTTGTTAATGAAATCCATCTATATTATGGATAAACTTCTAGACGAGATATTCATATTTTCTACATTCGGATAGCCGGTAAAAGGCGTTGCGTCAATTAGTCTCTTAAACCGTAGTATTTGAATTTTATTTTGAAGTTTGAAATTAGAATTTGTGATTTGATATTTAAAATTTGAAATATGAAATTTGGAATTTGAAATTTACAATTTAAAATTTGTGGAATTTGGAATTTGAAATTTAAAATTTAAAATTTTAAATTTTGGAATTTGGGATTTGGATTTCGGAATTAGAAATTTAAAATTTGGAATTTAGAATTTGAAATTATGAATTTGAAATTGGAAAATTGGAATTTATGATTTGGAGATTAAAGGTTGAAATTTGTAGTTTGAGATTTAAAATATGAAATTTGGATTTTGCAATTTGGAATTTAAAATTTGGGACTTGATATTTGAAGTTTGGAATTTGGAATTTGAAATTTGGAATTTGCGATTTGGAATTTGGAATTTGAAATCTGGAATTTGAAATTTAAAGTTTGGAATACATATGAAATTTGAAATTTGGGATTTGGAATTTGAAGTTTGACATTTAAAATTTGAAATTTGGAATGTGGGATTTGAAATTAATTTGGAATTTATAAAATTATACCGGGGATAAACCCAGTCTACAAATCCTAACCCCCAACGAAAAATCCCAAAACATCATGTTTTTTAAATTTATAACAAATTTTTGAAATATTATTTTAATTCGTTTTATACCTTAAAGGATGGGGGCTGCCACCCCCGAATCCCCGCTTTCATGATTTTTAAAAATTCTAACATTCTAAAGGGATTGGAGCATTTTTGAAAAATTTACATTTTTTAATGATTACTCACATACTAAAATAGAATACCCTCTAAAGCCGGTTAACCTTGGACCCTTTCCGCAAGGGTGCCAGGAAAACGTCTTCAAAAATATTTTCTATTACTAAAATAAAAACTTCCCAAAGCCACTTAGAATTGGTCCTTTCGGCGCAAGAAGAAATTATGTACATTCATTTTGTTTTCATATTGTAGTTAACAAAAATTTAATGGGGTCTTTCTTTTCGATGGGGTATTTTACTTTGTGTATTTTTTGGTATTATTTCGTTCAGGTGTATCCTGGTTGTTAAAGAAGGGAATTAGAAAACCTTTGAACTCAGAATAAGTTCCTGGGTTTATTTTGCTGTATGTGAACGAGCGTTGTCATGCAGCAATATCACTTTCCACCTGCCTTAGCCCGTAAATGGTCTTTTTTCCTCCAATCCCACCACTTTCTTGGCAAGGATATTCATTTCTAGAACTGATGTTGATGACTGGCCTGGATCAACCCATGCTTTTCTGCATTTAGAATTGTAATGAATAATGATTAATTAACCGTAATGATTTTGTGCAAAAATTCATTATTTTGTACCGAGAAAGTAAATTCATGCAGATGTCTACCCTTCGGTTTTTGTTTTCTTCGGTCAGTTTATACGGAACCCATTTTTCTTCCTTCTGTATCTTTTTCATTACATTTGAAAGCAGAATATTGAAAACAGAATGACAGCTTATAAATGACTGAAACTTATGTCATAAAAACAACAATGACTAAGCTACATATATCAAAAATGGCGAGCGATTTGGATGCGTTCAAGTATGTTTTTAATTCAATTTTAAAGCAGAGTTTCTACTTACACACTTATGAAATAAAACACAAACTTTAAGTTCAGTCATACAAATCTATTTTGTCGCCATCAAAGTATTCCCAAACTTCATCAGCCTCAAACAACATCACTACTGTGTTTTTGCTATAAACTTAATTAAATAATAATGAAATGCGATAACAGTTTTTCAAACAAATTTAATCGGTGGAATAGGAAAAATATGCTAAAATTATCGACTTGGCTCTACATAAATAACTTATACCGATGTCGTAAAAATAGGCTAACAACCCCCTACTGCAAACATAATAATAATTTCAAGGTTAATTGGTATTTTCTTTTTTTTTGTTTTACAAATCTACTCTACATTTTTTATTCTTACACAGAAACATCTTGAGAAGATATCATTTTCTCTAAAATAAAAATCGCACAATCTTTTGCTAATGAATAATCTTATTTGTCATTTTCTTGCTTTAAAGTGGAATTATCTCACATAAATCCGCACAGCAAACATAAGTACTACCTTTTACTATATACTATAAGAAATCTGAGAGGTACTTGATACATTTTTAGGTGGGGGATGATCTATTAACGTATACAAAATTTAACAATTTTTGTTCACATACATAATTGTATGATTTGTGTTGTAAATTCATTGAAGACGATGACAATGATGATGTTACCACATTTATTGTTCGTATACATACTTGGAAAAATTATAATAAAATTGCAATTAAAACTGTTTCGGCTTTTGACTTGTTTGTATGTCCGGAAAATGAAATTATGTACATATTATGCCATTCGTTTTAATGTTCTATTGTGACAGTACAGTATAGGAGTACAAAATCATTTATATGAAATATGTTTTGTACAAAAAAATACAAGACGGATGGAACCAGTTATTTTTGTTGTTGTTGGATTTTTATTGTCGATATCAGTATTTGTAAAATTAGATAACTGCAATTTATTCTTTCTATGACTCCCAATTCTTGATAAAAGCTAACAAATTTTTTATTGTTATTGCAATGTATCGCTTATATACAATCTTGACACAATATCCGGAGAATTTTTTATTTTAATCGGTCTTACGATAAGATACTACATTTTCAGGTGCTGTGTTTGTATTACATACATATGTATGTGCTTTTGATTGAGTGGTCTACAAAATGTAAAAAAATGTGTTAAATTATAATCGGATAAATATTTAGGTGACTATCGAGTTTATTTTTAGTACAAAATTTCCTGTGGAAAGCTAACGGGGGAACAGGGAACTATATTATATATGGGCTTATTTATAAAATAAAAACCAACCTCTTCATTAAAACGAAATTGTGAAATTTTTTCCTAAGATTCCTAAACAAAGCAATTATTTGTATCATTAAGTGAACGATGAAAGGTAGACAATTCTCAGTCGGGTTTCTTTTTTATGAAGTGCAGGCGGAAGCAATTTTTTATGAAGGCTACCTCAAAATAAGTAAGTTTCCGTTATAGAGTTACCCAATCTTGAAAAATCGAAATGCTTCAATATTTTGCATAAGATGAGATTATTCGAATTTATTCAAAATTTCTTAAGATTTTCGACTTTTCGAGATTAATCGAGATTTTGCTTAATTGTATAAGCTTTGTGTTACACGAGATACCATCTAAAAGGAAGACCCCTTTCAATTTTTGTTAACTACAACATGAAAACAAAAAGAATCTTTATAATTTCTTGTTATCCTTGCGCGCAATAGAGATTGTCTCGAGAAACCGAGAAATTTGTTTCCCGATGAATTCCGTTTAAACCGTACCATGAAATATTTGTTGTTCCTTTAGATAATTTCAAATGGCTTTGTAGAGATTTTCGTATGCTGTTGACTCTGATAAATGCGAGTGTGTACTGTTTCGGGTCATTTTAAATTCATATGTTAAGTAAAAATCTTCAGATATTCAATCCCAAAAATTCTATCAATTCTGCTCATTATAAAAGTTTTGCAAAATATTCTTTAACCAATAAATGCTAATCTAGAAAATCCTGAAATTACAATCTCTAAAAATTCTTAAGGGTCTTACATTTTTAAATTTCTATTACACAAAACTCTTTCTTCAAAGTCTGCAAGTTCTTTAAATTTCCTAAATTCTTTCATATTTTGCAAATTCGTTAATTGTTTTTTGATCTACAGTTTGTTCCACTTAAATTCTCTAAAACATTAAAATTTACAAACACAAAATCTTGAATTTCAATTTAATTCAAAAACTTAAAATTCAGGAAATTTATCAAATTATTTTAAATTTTCAAATTTATGAAAATCTGCAAATTAAAGTGCTAAATAGTTAAATTTAAAAATTGCCTAATTTTCCCAGATAGATCTAACTTATTGAGGAAAATTCTAGAAAATTTCTAAAATCTTCAACCCTCGTTGAAAATTCACCAAATTTTAAAAATTTCTCTAATTTCCGAAATTCTCAAAATTTCACCAATTATTATTTTATTCGTCCAAACTGGCCTTCGAATTCGGTTAAATTTACTCAAATCTACAAACACTGATTAATCTTTAATTTAACTAAACCGAGAGATTTCTCAAAATTTGTATTTGTATCGTAAATTAAAATGCTTGCCTTAAACAATTTGGCAAGATCCTCAAAATTTTATTAGTTTAATCAAACTCTCAAAATTCTGAAAACCGACTTTAAAATCTTTGCAAAATTAATTCTAATAATTTTGTAAAATTTGTAAGCGCGTAATATTTATGTTGATGATCCTGGGGCTTCAGCTGATTATTACTTTGTAAAACGTGATTATGATTTTTTAAATATATTTCTCGCTAGTCACGATTGAGATTCTTGTGAAGTTTGTTCCTAAATATATCGTTTCGCGAACTTTAAACAAACCGTGACTTATGCTGTGTTTTTTTATAAGTCTCGATAGATCTATTAAGATATTTGCCAAAAAAAAAAAAAATGGGAAATTGTAACTTCTTCTATCATCCACTTAAAAATACTGGCACTCGCAGCACTAAGAATTTGTGTTTATTTTGACAATGCTACGACATTTTTTTCACTATATTAAATATTTTGTTATTCCCAAAGTATAAATGGGACGTTTCACGTCAACCGGGCCACCTCTATGCCCAAAATTTAAAGCACCCAAACATTTTTTTAGGGCACTAATATTTTCGTTGAAACGTCTACTTTCGAATGCCGAGTGCCGTTTTTCAAAAATAAACAAGATGGCGGCTCAATATGGTGGTTAAAATCTATAATCGTTGGTTCGTCTCTTAGTGTTCGTGTAACTTCTGAACGACTTAACCGATAGAGGTCATATTTACACTATATATTTGTTTTGTCGAGGCGATGGTTCCTAGCTATGCTATTATCCGATAGATGGCTCTGTACTCAAGTTATTAACAAATTCTATAATTATGGGCCGAAATGGCTCATATACACAGTTATTCTTGATTAAAATAAACTGAATCAATTGCAGTTTAACCACAAAAATAGAGAACATCTGGATGCGATCTATTGAGATCTATCGAAACTTATAAAAAAACACAGCTTTAATAAACAATTGTCTAACCTGAAAATCGTAAAAACTACGCTCATAAGTATAAATTGTCCCCAAATTCTTATTAAATATTAAGGAAGAAGTATAGACATATATTTGAACCGATTTCTGTACAATATTTACATTCTAGATATCGAGTCAAACACCAATACGAGTTACGAGTTTCGATAACTCGAAACTCAGTGTGCCGTAATTGCGACATAACGCAATTATGGGCGTGTTTTATTTTAATGTCGGAGAAATAAGAGAGATCAGATAGATAATACATCGGAGAAATCCGATAAATATTTTCTCTGATTTATCCGAGAAAAATAAATGATAGTTTTGTTAGCGCCGTAGAAATTAAACGTCAGTTTAAGATTGGCAAATAAATATTAGCGTGCACTTTTTATTTCAAATAAATGTCTGTCAAAAAGCAATCTGAACTTTTTTTCAGAGAAAAAAGATTCAATTTTAAAATTATCCGAGAGTAAAAAAAAACGACACAGAGAAATACATTTTTCCTCGGATACTAAAACAAAACGCGTATCTGTATTTTGACAGTTAAATTATTTCTCAGATTACTTCGATATCAAAAAAAAACATGCCCTATGTAAGCAATTACGAGAAACAGGTTTTTTTAAACAAAAGTGCTGCCCGATTGCGTCATTTTCGGCATACAATTTGGTTGTTGTTATGCACAGTACTGTGGTTGTTATGCAAATTTTGATTTTTTTCCAATCATTACGAGTTGTCTGTCGTACATAAAAATCTGTACGAGTTAAACAACAGCAACAAGTCGCAATTACGAGAATTCGTGTAAAGCTTTACATAATCGCATTTTGTCGCAATTTCGAGAAACTCGAAACTCGTAATGCTTACATAATCGACCCACAGGAGGGCCATTTGTGAATTTGATTCAAATGTGTTCGAGTTTTTGAGGTGGTGGATTCTTATTTGAATTACAAATTCGTTTCGTATTTAAATCAAAAACGAATCTTATACTTCGAAGAGTCGATATGCGTTCGAATCGAATTCACAAATAGCTCCTGATTGATTTTGGAATTTCGTTCATTTCAAAATTGGATTAAGTGAGTATCCTTCGAAAATGTTCTTGCAGAGCCGATCGTGTGACGAGTTTCAGGAGGCTTGTGATGTTTTCGCTAACTTTTTGGAGAGTGATTATACATCTAAGCAGAACCTGTCAGATTGGTTTTCAATGTTTAGTCTGGATGTAGAAGACGTATTATCGGAACTGTTAACACTGAATATTAACTATGATGCGGGCCCTGGTCTTATCCCTCCGGTTGAATTGAAATGAACTATTTAAAAAAATCCGAGACTCTCATTTATACCGATAATATCAAAATATTTGAAGTAATTTCGAATTCTGATGATGCGATCGATTTTCAATCTGATTTATCCAACTTTTCTTCGTGGTATTTCGCTCATAAATTATCTTTGAATATTGTGAAGTGTAAAGCAATGTACTTCATTTGATACCGTGTAATATTTAATATCTAGTATTCTCTAGAAAACTGTATGATAGACAGAGTCACGACCCACAAAGATTTAGGTATTACTTTCACTACTGACTAGTCCTTTCATAAACTTATTGTTAATTGTGTTTCTAAGGCTAATTCTATGCTGGGCTTTATGAAAAGATTCTCGACTGAGAATCACCACTGGAATACGGTGCGGTCATATGGGACCCTATCAACACATATTATTTTGACTCTATTAAAAGTGTTCAAAATCGTTTTCTTGGGTAGTCTCTTCGAAGACTTCCTAGGGACAGTAACGTGGCATATTTTATTCTCCTATCTTATCACGGATGGTGTAAGTTATTTAGCATAGTAGGTACCACTTAGTATCCGTAGAATTGAATTGTCTGCTACTTTTGTTCAGGACATTTTGGTATCTAAAATTGACACTGATGAAGTACTTCAACTGTTTAATAAATATACTCCTTCTCGTGAGTCACCTAGGCAATGCGAACGCGTTTATTATACAACGGCTGTTTTTAGCAAGATCCATGAAGCTAAAGCTCCTAATGTGTTAGCAGAAGTGCTAAACCCATTTAAGCTTTAAGCTTAACCATCGGTGTCAACATAAGGAGTATATAATTACAAAAGACTAAGATGATTAATGTGTTGAATTAGGCACTTACCAATGAATTTAGGACGAAGAACAGTACCTTCTGTTTATTTGGAGTGGCCAGAATTGATACAACCAGAGCCAAAGCCGGGGTCGCCAAAAATTAAATTTTGGCTCTTTCCAAAATTAAGTGAAACACTATTAGCTAAAAGTCATTACATTATATAACGAAAGCTAGTAAACTCCTATAAAACTAAATATTCTAAAGGTTCTTCAGCGATTGATCAACCTTCAAAGGACAACCAACTGTCGTAATAAGAATAGTCATTCGAATAATTTCAAAAATCTCAATAGAAATCTCGAAATTGAAAAATTGCAAGAACATTTTGGATATTTCATTTCTATTTTTTACAATAATTTTTCTAGAACGGATTCAATTTCGTGCGGGTTTAATTCATGTTGAAAATTAATTAATTTTGCTATGTAAAATTTTCTACGGAATTAATCCATCCAGAAGTAATTCCGACTTCCCACTTCAATGATCTCAAAAAACTTGAATTATTGCAACTCGAAATATCTTGAAATATATAAACGAATAATATTGCAATTCTTTAATAATCTCTTCATAATCTGGAACCCTTAATCATATTCACGCTCAAATTCGCAACCAACCGATCGTTAGTGCCACTAAAAATAACACAAAACGGAACTGATCTGGCCAATATTGATAAACGTTGAATAATTTCGAAAACTCAAAAAAATTCGGAATATTCTCAAACAATCTCCGAGAATTTTTGAAAATCTTCAGAAATCTGGAAATCTGTATCTCAAATAGTTGAATAGATCATTCAAATTCAACAATATAAACACAACGCTGAGTATAAGCTTTGACAACGCAAGCAGAATTCAACAACGCAAGCAGTAACCCAGACACTCATTACTGGAACTGGGTACAAAAATGGTCTAATCTGATAAATTTCGGAATATCTAATGGAAAACAGCAAACTATTTCATTTGAATAGTTTACTCGAGCTAAAGAATATCTTCAACAGAAGGCTGAAGGCTGACAAAACATATGATTCGCTCTCTACAGCACAAAGCCACCTTGAAATTTTAGACAATGATGAATGAATTACTAAAGATAAGACCAGTAATAAGACCAGCGCTTGAAGTATTACGAAGTATTACGCGACAAAGCCAAGACAAATTTGTAAATCGTAGCGACAAGCGTACAACAAGCTGATCAGAAACCACGTTATCCTGTAGGACTTCCATTCGCGGGTGACTATACGATATGGTTCGATTTTACAAAATCATTCGATAGTTTAATTCATAAAAACAATGCGTTTTCGTAATTCTGTTGAAGGCACCGCTGCTAACACACTAGCTGCGCTTGAGTTAACGGAAGCTAATTATGTCATAGCAAGAGATCTTCTACTTAAAACCGCTTCGAAAACCGCAAAATAATCTGCAAACATTATATGCAACAAATGTTTTCAGCGAAAGCTATTGATATACCAACTGCTGCAAAGCGAAGAATGTTGATCGATACTTTTAATTCAAATTTAAGGTCACTCAATTCATCGCATTTATTGCTGTAGAAAATTTCTGCCTACTAAGAGGCCAGTTCGTTTACGTGACGTCAAACGTTTAAATTTGTGTATGAACTGGTTGTCATCTACGTATCAAATTACTGCTTGCGAATCACCATATCAATGCAATGTACCCAACTGCATTGAAAGACATCATTCACTTTTACAGCAGTCCGACGGGAATACGAGAACCAGTGAAGTATCATCTAGTGCTCAAAACATTCAAGCTCTCTTTAAAAATCCACAATCGCCAGCATTAAACAATACAGCGCGGCAGTTTTATGTCGAGCTCTGTTGCATAGTAGCTCGCAAATCAATTTGATCACGGAGGCCTTAGCGTTACAACTCGGATTCCAGCATTATAAATACCAAACTTAAATGGGAGGAATCAAAAATACAACACTGAATTCCAAATCCAAGATACACTCAAGAGCAAATCCAGAATAAATGACTTCTCACCCAATATTGAAGCATGTGTGCTACCGAAAATTACAAATCTTCAGCCACATTCAATAACAGTCAACATCAAACAATGGCCAATACCCAACAATACCTTCTTATCGGAGCTGGCTTATATTACAAATTGTTATCTGTGAGTCAAATTTCGTTAGCTGACAACAAACCACTTTTCCAAAACACACTACTCGGCTGGATTGTAGTTGGAAATTCCGCTTCAGATTCGGATGCCAATTCATTGCGGATTCCAACTATCAATCAGGTTTGAAGCTATTAAAGAAGCATCGAGAAAATATTCGGTCGAAGAAAATTTGGTGGAAGAATATTTCAAGAAACATGTTTATCGAAATCAAAATTGTAAATTTGTATTTTCTCTATCCTTTTCGAAAAATACTTGTGTGTTAAGGTGATTCATTACAAATGGCAAAACATCAGTTTCATGGAACAGAAAGAAATTTAAATAAAAATCTACAACGGAAGCAAGAATATGCAAATGTTTATGGAAGAATATCTCGAGTTGGGACATATGGAGCTTATTTCATTTGATATGATCCCACAAACTCAGTATTTTCGTCTACATTCAATTTTCGCTTCGTCTTTGACTCTTCCGCGAAGACATCATTCGGAATATCACTAAACGACATTCTGATGGTAGGACCGGTTGTGCAACAGGGCCTATTTTCCATCTTGCTGCTCTTTCGCAAACACCAGTTTGTTTTGAGTGCCGATATTAAGCAAATGTATCGCCAAATCCTGGTACATTCACTTGATACCAACTTGCAGTGTATTTTATGGCAAAACCATCCGGATATAGACATATATGGCACTGCCAGTGCTCCGTATTTTCCAACCAAATGTCTTCAGAAGTTAGCCCAAAAAGAAGAGATCAACAACGATATGTACGTCGAAGATCTTCTTACAGGTGCAAACTCTCGATCCGACATTCAAAAAATCAAATCAGAAGTCATCGAATTGCTAAGCACGCCTGGAATGGAGCTTCGAAAATTCTGCTCTAACAGCGAAGAAGTTTTAACTGACATACCTCAGGAGCATCAAGAGAAATTTCTACATATTAAGGACAGCGATTATATTAAGACGCTACCTAGGCATGTTTTGGAATCCTGTTCAAGATATCTTCAGCTCTAAAGTAGACGTAGCCGAAACATCCAATCATCGTCCCCTGTTGCCACCGTAGCGAAACTTTTCATGCAGGAGATATATGGAGCTTGAAGCAACACTGGGATGCATCATTGCCGCAGGAGCTTTTATACGATGGCAAAAATATCAAGGAGAACTTCATTTTTTAAACACGTTGCAACTTAAACATCATGTGATGCAGCCAAAAACATCCACGGTTCAACTCCATTGCTTTTCAGATGCTAGCCAATCCGCTTATGGGGCCGCCATTTGTATAAGAAGTGGGGCATCAAATGGTTCCGTTTTATCATCACATCTTTGTTCTAAATCAAAAATGGTGCCAAAATCCAGAACAAAATTAACAATTCCAAAGTTGGAGCTGTGCGCTGCTCTTCTAGTAGCTCAATTAGCTGAACGAGTAATTCCAACTTTAAAGATCAATATTAACAAAACAGTATATTGGATTGACTCAACAATATTCTTGGCTTGGTTGGGAATGTCACCTAATAAACTCACCACGTTCGTCTCAAACCGTGTTCTAAAGGCTCAATAACTCATAGACGTGGCAGATTGACACCACATCTCTTCATCAGAGAATGCAGCCGATATTGTTTATAGAAGAGCTCTCTCATCAACCGTCGTTAAGTCGACATTATGGTGCTCCGGCCCATCATTTTTTTCGCACGATGAGCTTTCATGGACAGCCACAACTCCACCAAAGCCAACCGTCCTTCCTAAATGCAGAATAGTTAGGGAGATCGCACATGTAATAGTTAATGATCAAGACATCATATCACGAATGAAATATAGGAATAATTTCTCATCTGTACGAAATGTCATGGCTGATGTGATGCGGCACATCCGTAATCTTTAACCTGAAAAAGCAAGAAAAAATGGGGCGTTGACCACCGGTAAACAAGAGCTAACAGTCTAGAGATGACAGGCAGTATCAAGATTATGCAGGTTTCCAGATTTATTACTACAAAAAAAACCTCTGACTCAAAATAGCTATCTAAACTCACTTTCCGTCTTTCTAGATGATAATAACTTGATTCGAGTAGGAGGTCGCTTTCATCACGCCTCCTTGTCATATTCTTGCAGGGATCCTCTCCTTCTCCCTTCCACGCATCCCTTTACCGCCATAATCTTTCAACATTTTCATCTATCTCATCTACACGCAGGTCCTCAATCACTATTGGCCAGCAGTAAGGCAACAATTCTACTGTGAAACAATTTACGTGAATCAACAAATACGGGGGAAGGGACCTACAAAGACATTTGTCGCTGTATTTGTTTGTCGCAGGTAAAGCCGCTCACTTGGAGCTAGTCTCAGATCTCACGACAGCTTCTTTCATTATTATGTAAACGTATTTTCTCCGATAATGGTACCAATTTTGTAGGGGCTTACTCTGAATTGCACCTTTTATATCAAATATTTCAATTGCAACAATACCTTATCACTTAACAATTAGCTTGAGTTCATCCTCATTATTTTATAATTGAAAATAAAATAAAAATTGTGAATACAGTGACCCTAGAGTTGTTTTAATTTGGAAATTTGCTTGACAGTGATTTGAATCCCGATAATTTTTTTCATCTTCGAAAAAAGCTTGAAAATTATTCAGACACATATTATATGATGCTACAATGAGTTGGTATTATTCAATTTCGGAAATAGAATCTTCTTTTAGGGGCCATTTCGATTTCCAACGATAGATTTGTCATTTAGTTTGTATATTAACAAGCAACAAAATTGATGTATTCTGCATTTTGTGAAAAATGAGTAAATTCAAAATTTTTGGTGCAATTCTTTATCTTTATTTGAAAGCCTTATCAGCAACCGATAAACCGCCCGTTTTTGAAACGGTGAATGTAAACGTTGTGGTAAGTGTTTTTGGTGATAAACAAAAAATGAAGAGACCAATCAATCCCATTATTGTTAATATATTTTGTCTAAAAAAAGGCCAAAAAATCGTATTGATTTTAATACAGACAAACTTCTCTTTCTATTATTTGTGTGGGCATAAAACACACAGAAATGAGGGTTTTCCTTGAATTTTTGATTTAGTGAATATAATTCGCTAGGTCAATACGTTCTTGTCCCATACTTAATGTATAAAGTTAGAATTGTATTATGTAGTTTGGTCGTAGCTATACCTGAAGAGTACCACATAGAGAACTCAAGGAGGGTTCTCATTTTTTGTTATTCAGGGCCGATACATTTTGTATGACTCTTGGGATTTTAATATGTTTACTTTTTTGGTAGGTCGTATATTATAAACGAATGACGAATAAGTCGGAATATGTTGTGAATGCCATTATTGTTAATATATTTTGTCTATAAAAAGCCGAAAGAATCTTATTAATTTTAATACAGACAAACTTCCTCTTTCTATTTAAAATAAAATAAATTCATTGCTAAAAAGTTAATACAGGAAATTTTTCAGCCCATGCAGTATATTCAACACTTGAACTACAAAACAGAAAGAATAAAAAAAAATCAGATTAATAAATACTTCTGACCTTGAATCGTCTACCATCTTTAGAATGGCCTAGAAAATCGTTAAACATAAATAATAGATCCTTATCTGTCGTAAACGGCAAGAATAAACATTTACAAAGCAATAAAATCATATAATAATACGTCGCCCTCTAAATCTAAATTTAACTCGGCGGCAATAAAATAATCTAAAAATAAAATTTTTGGCCCTCGAGACGCAAGTTTATTACAAATAATTAAAATACAATTTTTGTATTACCTGAGGATATTAGTTGAATTAAACGGGTGTTTGAATGTCTTTCTGTTTCCATGTCATATCACTTGGTGCGATTTTATTCTTTTTGGTTTTATTTTATTAACAATTTTTACATTTATCATAAATGTTGAATAATATTTTTGATTCCTTTTAATTGTTGGTGTTTTCGCTAATTATCTAGAGAGGAATTAAAAAAAAAAAAAAAATTAATTAAAATTAATAATTATGATTTAACTATGTACATTAATTTGCAATCTACACACACACACGAACTCGTACATTTATAATTTTCATTCAAACCTCATACATAATTTACACAATATAGATATTATCAGTATTTGAGAAACACTGTTAAACATGCATCATACACCTTCGGTTTAACAAATTAGAGTTAATTAATAAATTCTACAACATCATGATAAAGTGTAAATTTAAAAGAGCTTTCGCTTGAAATTTATTCGGTTTGATTTTCTCACGCAGTATAATTTTTTTTTAATTATCCTAATGTACATATCTATTGGAACATCTCTGAAGGCTTTGACCGAAGGGCCTTAAATAATACCTAAAATCTCTTAACATTAATTTTAAAGAGTACAAAGAGTTTAATTTTTATCTTTGACTTTAAAATTATTACGATTGTGAAGTTTTTCCTAAGTTTCCTAAAAATAACAAATCATTTGAATGTATGTGTAAAAACTTCGCACTAAAAAAATACGTATTAACGAAAAATTCATATTACGAGTACATATATTTAAAAAAATTACTTTTAACAAAACGAAAATGTTACCAAATTTTTTTTCCTTAAGGCATAGAAGTAAATACAATTTTATTTAAAACGAATAAAACTAATTATAATTATATTAAAAAAATCATTAGGTAAAATAAATTATTTTAAAAAATAAAGCTTTTTCCGGACGTTCCTAATTTATACCAACTATAACGGAAACCTACATTGAGTTACATACAGCAGACCCACTCAAAACGAAAACTATACTGATTTCTAGAAGTCTAAAGGAACAGGTAATTAGAATTGAAGATTTCGGAATTCGCTTCCACTTCGATTGTTTATCGATTTTGCCAAAATTTTCCTGCTGTTCCTAAAAAGCGCGTATTCTAACAGAAACCTTTTATGGGTTACTATAGAACTACTCTAAAGAAAATCCATACAAATTTTCCGAAATCTAGGGGAACAGGTAGTTAGGATTGAACATTTCTGAATTCGCTTCCACTATGCTTGTATATCGAATTTTCCAAAATTTTCCTGCTGTTCCTGAAAAGCGCGCATTCTCTTTCTCTACTGTAGCCCTACTCTAAAGAAAAACCATACAAATTTTCAGAAATCTAGGGGAACAGGTAGTTAGGATTGAACATTTCTGAATTCGCTTCCACACTATGCTTGTATATCGAATTTTCCAAAATTTTCCTGCTGTTCCTGAAAAGCGCGCATTCTAACAGAAACCTTTTATGGGTTACTGTAGACCTACCCTAAAGAAAATCCATACAAATTTTCCGAAATCTAGGGGAACAGGTAGTTAGGATTGAACATTTCTGAATTCGCTTCCACTATGCTTGTATATCGAATTTTCTAAAATTTTCATGCTGTTCCTGAAAAGCGCGCATTCTAACAGAAACCTTTTATTGGTTACTGTAGACCTACTCTAAAGAAAATCCATACAAATTTTCCGAAATCTAGGGGAACAGGTAGTTAGGATTGAACATTTCTGAATTCGCTTCCACTATGCTTGTATATCGAATTTTCCAAAATTTTCCTGCTGTTCCTGAAAAGCGCGTATTCTAACAGAAACCTTTTATGGGTTACTATAGAACTACTCTAAAGAAAATCCATACAAATTTTCCGAAATCTAGGGGAACAGGCAGTCAGGATTGAACATTTCTGAATTCGCTTCCACACTATGCTTGTATATCGAATTTTCTAAAATGTTCCTGCTGTTCCTGAAAAGCGCGCATTCTAACAGAAACCTTTTTTTGGTTACTGTAGACCTACTCTAAAGAAAATCCATACAAATTTTCCGAAATCTAGGGTAACAGGTAGTTAAGATTGAGCATTTCTGAATTCGCTTCCACACTATGCTTGTATATCGAATTGTCTCTCGTTACAGTGTTCTCAAGCATTCTAATCGATATTTTATACATAGTTTGTAATTTTGCTCAATCTTCTGGCAATCTTCATTATTTATTTAGTTAGTTATTTCACTAACAAATGGCACAATACTATAAGAATTTGTATGTAAAAAAAAGTGTTACAAATTATCATTATTTCGAATACGACTCTTGAAAAGATCTCTTGAAATGTTAAAATCAAAAAATTCTGAATATTGGTTAAAATATTTTTTGGTATGCGTGACCGGTTCATCAATTCCATAATTCGTACAATGAAAATCAATACCCAACATTAACTGTCGTGGGCGAAGACTTCTCGTAGGAACATAAAATGAATATAACTCAAGCAATACCGGACAATCAATCTTAGCACAAATTACGTTACTAGCAAACAATGCAGGAATCACCTCCCTTCTGAATTACGGTATTTGACCTCGGAAGCCTTTGGAGGGCAAATAATAAGAACATTTTTTGAATCCGTTCAATACGATCGCTAAAGGTTATATAACTTGAACTCCAGATAACTACAGCGTATTCCAAAATAGGCCTAACTAAAGCAATATATATTGTCTTGAGAGTGTATGTGTCAGAAAATTGACGAGCATATCTCTTTACGAAATCAAGTATCGAACCAGCCCTAGCTCCAATCATTTCTATATGGAATAAAATGTATTGTCGCTGAATGCGATCCAGTGATTAAATCTACCTTTAAGCAATTGGCCCTAAAATCAAGAACCACTAACCATGTTCCATTGCATAATCCCTCTTTTATTGCTAAATTTCGCAATAACATAACTATACAACCCTTTTTTAATTTAAGGCAATATGGTGGTAATCCTGATGGATTTATTGAATTAAGATATTCCACTGGAAATTTAACTTGAATATTTTCATCATCAGAGCCGTCTTAACTATAGTAACATATTTCATTTGAAATACGTTTTTGAAGAACTTTATCATTTATTAGTCGAACATGCTCATTTTTCGGACACAAAATTGCGCGTTTTGATATACATAGATGCAAAATCATTTGTAGTAAAAGATGAACCGAAAATATCGGTAATGAGATCAACGGAAATAGTAAACTTGAATGTATTGGAAAGAAGTGTGATTTTTAGTGTGTGAGGTATCAAAACTCTTTCCATCACTAATATTCAAAAGCCAACTACTAAAATATGGATCACTTATTGCTCTCATATTTTTATTTAAACTTAATACTTGAAGTGTTGCCATACTTGGGACTTTTTTATGGCGAATTTATAATTGATGCACTGTTTGCTCTTCTAACAAAGGTAACACTTGCTGAAAATATCCTCCTAAGATTATTACTTTTCCACCAAACAGTAAATCATTTTTGATTAAATCGCGAAATATTAAGTTTACAATTTCAAGTACTAGCAGAGCCTTCTAGAGTATAGAGCCATAATCATTATGACGTATTTTTTAGAAGCTTTTATTGTGGTATAACTTTTCACTAATTTCCATAGGAATCCATAGTAAAAATGGTGTTTTTTAGCTTCAAGTTTTTCATTGAAAAAAGCAAAAATGTTACAAAATTTGTATACAAAAGTGTTCTACATACCTTTAGCAGCAATATACATGGAGGGTTTATTGGTATTAAGTAAATATTAATTGCAGAAATATTAAAATTAAATTATTTCTAAAATATATTTTTCGAACTTTCATTTTGAAAAATACATCAAAGTTGGCTCTGACGAATTAAAATAATACTTGCTAACTTTATCTTTAGTTTTACTAGTGTACGTTAGATGTCTCAGATTTATACAGAAAAATACGAAAAAAATTGTTTAATCACAAAATTATGACACGTTCTTAATATTTTGCGAATTTGTTTTGCTTTTCCTACAATATATGAACTTAAAATTTCCCCAGGTGGCAATTTTTGGTACGATTTTTAAAAAATTTGTACTGCCATCACTGCCATCTATGTAATGTATATTGACTTAATGCACACAATTTGTAGTAAGCTTTTCTTTTTTATTTGACCAGAATGCTGTTGTTATGAACTTTTTTTTATATTTTGGTTTAAATAAATCAATTATTACAAGAAAATGAAAATGATTTACTTAAACGACATTTATATGTATATGTTGAAATTCAAATATTTATGAAAATATTTCAGAAATCATAATTAAGAATTTGTAACGTTTTCATTGACAAAGTCTTAGGAAAAAAAGTGATTTCCCATATGTTTTATGTGTTTTACTATGGAAATTTTGATTTTTTCGTCGTTTCTAATTCCCTTAAAAAAGCTTCGTTTTTTAGATTATGGCTTGTATAATCAAGGTTGCTTTGATATTGCTCGTAGTGGCCTTGGCAAAATATATTTGCTAGCCTCTGATAAGCAATTATGCCACTCAACGCTAGCATTATACAGGCCTCGTTCCCTAGCTGCTTCTTTAAACGTTGGGTATGTACAATATATCGACAATTCATGTATTCATTTATTTCATCATATTCTACATACAACATTGCCTGCATTGTTTGTATAATCAACCGCAACTCCAATTCTGGCGCAATCTTGGTACTTTCTTATATATTTGTGTATTATGTACTTTATTGCTTTGACTGTTGAGCAAAGCTCAACGTTTATATGCGCGTTATATTTTAGACTTAGAAAGGGATTATAGGGAGCAACATAGCGGTTATCAATTATAATATTCGATCGTGATCTTAGTTGATTTTCTAAATTAGTAGGAGGTCGTCGCTTATACTTTGGATATATGTCAGTCTCACTCCAGTATCTTTTTGGGAATTGTTTTGAACATTTTCCACCAACCATATAAACACAATTTTTGGTCAATTCTCCACATGGACAATGAATATTTTGTTAATTATTTCGTAAAGTCGTTCATGTTCAGTTGGATCAGGAATTTCATCGCAAATTATGTTGTCAATATCATTGGCTGTTCTAAATTTATCCTCATTCTTAAGCGTAAATAAACAATGCGGGTGTGGTAATCCACGTTTTTGATGTTCAATTGTATAAGCGTACGAAACAACAGTTCCAAATATCTGCATTTTAATAATATCGTCGATAAATACTGTTAACTTTAAATTGAACACTCGAGTAACAACATCAGGGCGGCCTGAAGCATTTTGAAAAGTTTTAAGTTCTTGCGAACCATTGCTACATTATCATGATAGAGTTTTATCATAAACCGTGGGCATACAAAATGAAGAAGGCAGTATATACACATTACCTACACTAACATTTGTATTTCGAGCAAGGTTATTGACAAAATCTAAAAGACCTTTACAAGATTCCACACGAATCTAGGTTCATATAAAATTTAGTCTATTAGCTTCAACTCTTGCGTAGCAATAAACTAAATGTTGCTTGAATAATTTCCCACCATAATGCAAAGGATTAAAAACGCTGAAACGGATTGTTTCGGATTGTAGTGGCATTTTCCGAAGAATGATTCATATTAGTTGTCCAGCCATATTGTCCATTAACTTCTTTTTGATAAACATCTCTAAGTTTTTTGTAAGACATAGAATAAGGATAATTTTGAAGAATGGTAGAAATGATTATCATTAGTTCACGATTCAAGAAGCAGTAGCTGGATTATTCATACGAATACTAATAGCGGTATTTAAGTCATAGATAAATAACTCTGCGTAAGCTATATCTCTACAGCGATCGTAGAAGTTTTCTGAATTTAAAGAGAGGTCAATAATAATATTTTCAGCTGATCGACGCGATTTTTTTTAATAGCTTAAGTTTGAAATTATCACAGCAATTGTAACTTAACCTACAAAAAATCAAAATTATTTCTTGTTGTACAAGTGAATTTGCGTCACCTTTGCTTTCGAGACCAGTGATGGGGGCTGGGGAAAACAGAGGGAAGAGTTCCACCAACAAAAAAAATTAAAACATGTCATGAATTGGAAATTAAATACATAAATTGAATTTATAAAATGTAAACGACCAATTTCAATTTGAATTAATGATCGATACGGTTTATTAGTTTTAGTGATACAATTTAGAAATATGGAACAAATTTAATTCGTTTCCTCTTCAAATTCATCGGATAAATTCCCCGATAGTGACCTTGGTTACGACAACAATGAATCTAAATCGTCCGAATCGTAGTCATGCTCCATTGATAAAATTGAATTACTTAAAGTAATCGTAGTAGTGCTCAAACTAAGCGTGTTTCGGTTAAAATTTTCATCATTCGTTGCTATTTCATCGTCGGCCATCGAATCATGTGTCGTAATAGTCGTGTCTTGAAACACGTTATTATTCTCTGAATTCAATTTATTCAGTTTTGATTTTAATAGTGCAGGGTCTAGATCGGCAGATAGCATATCCTCTAGCTCGATTCGCCCCTCTTTCGCAAGAATTTCTAGTCGGTCGCTATTATGGGTTACAAACCAGAGTGGGGGTAAAAATTGTGGTTTCATCATTTTTATTATTGAAATGCTCAACGACTTTTACACCATGGAATACAAAGTTTTGTAATTTTTCGCTATGCGAAAGGTCAAGTAAATAATAAGAGATTGCCTTGGACAGCTCATTGTTAGGCTAAATCTGCCTGATCCATCTCGTATTTTCTTCATATTTCGTATCTCTAGGTCCTTAAGTTGATTATCCTTAATGTGTAACGAACACAGAGATCGCTCATATTACTCGTCGGATGGCACAGTAGATTTTAGAAAGATCTGATTTTTGCGTGAGCCAAACACGATTTACACTAGAATAAGAAGTCTCCATTTTGTAAAAAGTTCGATAGCGATATGAGCATCTTTCGCGACACAAACGATTTGCCGGTTATTTAGTGTGAGTGCCTCCCAATCTGAGCATCGAATATGCCAATTGTTATCCAGTCCAGCTCAATATTTAATAGAATCGAACTTAAATTAGCTAGTCCACCGTGTTTAAATCTAGTGAGGCGAGCAACATAACGCAAATCTAGAGTGCTGGGTACGAATACTACCAGAGCCTTCTAGAGTATAGAGCCATAATCATTATGACGTATTTTGTAGAAGCTTTTTTAGTGGAATAACTTTTCACTGATTTCCATAGGAATCCATAGTAAAAATAGTGTTTTTTAGCTTCAAGTTTTTCAATGAAAACAGCAAAAATGTTACAAAATGTTTATACAAAAGTGTTCTACATATCTTTAGCAGCAATATACAAGAAGGGTATATTGGTATTAAGCAAATATTAATTGCAGAAATTTTAAAATTAAATTATTTCTAAAATATATTTTCGAACTTTCATTTTGAAAAATACATCAAAGTTGGCTCTGACAAATTAAAATAAAACTTGCTAAATTTATCTTTAGTTTTACTAGTGTACGTTAGATGTCTATAATTGTTGGCAGAGAAATACGAAAAAAAATTATTTAATCACACAATTATGACACGTCTTAATATTTTGTGAATTTGTTTTGCTTATCCTACAATTTTTAAACTCAAATTTCCCCAGGTCGCAATTTTTGCTACGATTCTTCAAAATGTTTACTATCCACTGCCATCTATGTACATTGACTTAATTCACACGACTTGTAGTAAGCTTTTCTTTTTAATTTGACCAGAAAGCTATTGTTATGAACTTTTTTTTATATTTTGGTTAAAATAAATCAATTATTACAAGAAAATGAAAACGATTTACTTAAACGAGATTTATATATGTTGAAGTTCAAACATTTATGAAAATATTTCAGAAATCATAATTAAGAATTTGCAACGTTTTCATTTACAAATTTGTCTTAGGAAAAAAAGTGATTTCCCATATGTTTTATGCGTTTTACTATGGAAATTTTGGTTTTTTCCTCGTTTCTAATTCCCTTATAAAAGCTTCGTTTTTTAGATTATGGCTTGTATAATCAAGGTTGCTTTGATACTACGTAATCTTTTGCCAAGTAAGCTACATACAATCGAATTAAAGCACATATTCCTTGATGTGTGGCCAATTGAATTAGTCCTACTAGACTACGTGAACGGTCCCAACTGTCAACCATTCACACTCGAATCCAATTACATTGTACACTTTACAATCGCTATAGAAGTACAAAAAATACGATAAATTCATAGAATTCTTATCAACCACAGAGTTCTATTGACTCACATTTTTAATTTATCTCGATTTGTTGATTAAATTCCATTTGTTGATGATTAAAAATTGTCACGTTCCCCACGTACAAATAAATTTGTTAGAATGTACGGAATGAAAATTTGATGAAACAAACGTCATGTGTTTTATATTTTTATTGTTTTATAGCAAAAGGGGAAATTTGACAATAATTACTACAAAAATTAAGTAGCTATTTAGTATTTATTCGATTATTTTCTCGTCTCAAAATTATCTAAATAATTAAATATTATTAATAATCATATCAGAATTTCATGTTTTCGAACAATTTCCATCACAGAATAAAAAATTAAAAAAAAAATCTGTACCATATAAAATCGTCATCCTGCTAAAATAATTAGTGTGTGCGAGAATTATTTGTCGTCATATACAAATTTTACGTACGTGTGTTAGTGACACTCCGGTAAAAAGTTCTCGATTTGATACTTTTAAGAGGAGTGTCACATCTACACATTCCCCCATCTAGTAAATATATATTTGTTCTTCCTTTAATTTTTAATCAGGAACCCATGGAGGAGCACCTCACTACGAGTTCACGTAAATATTCTGCTGAATAATTGTCAGCAGAATTGCATGCGATTTAAAATATTTTATCAGAAGGGGAAATTTGTTTATGAAATAGACTACGTTGATTGGTTGTTCTGCTGAAAATTTTCATGAACTTGCATGAACTCCAGAACGTCTGATTAAAATTTTTTTTTACTTTTTTTAACTACATATACAGTAAAAATAATGGGTTGTCCTATTCTTTCAGCACAAAAAAATTGATCCGAATCAAAAAACAAATTGATTTGGATCAAGAAAAACATTTGCATATTCATATTCCTCAAAAAAAAATTTTTTTTTTTTTTTTTTGATCGGGATTATTTTTAAAAATCTTGATTTTTTAGTGATACACATTTTTTTATGTTCTTTGGCACATAAAAAAATTGATTTTGGAAATTGAGTTAAAAAATATAAATTATAAGATTAGTTTTTATAAATTTCAAATGATTTTTGAAAGTTTTTATTTATGTATATCTCATTTTGATATTTGATATTTAACATTTGTATGTTGTGAAAATATGATCAAATCTACCAAAAAATCGAGATTTTTTTATGTTCTTTTATGTCGAATTCTTCGGGAATAAAAAAAATTAATTGAGATCAACAAAATGACATTTGCATATTCTTTCGAAAAAAAAATTGATTTTTTTTTATCCAGATCATTTTTAAAACATTTCAATTTTGTCGACTTTTACAAACACATAGAAATGTAAACGTCAAAATGAGATATAAATCATAATTTGATTATATTTTACACTCTTTTCTGTACTGTACAATCTACAAAGCCGTTTTCATCAAAATAAATTTTAAAATCCCATAAATTAACATTTTCCATCTTTATACGGTAACTTCAGATTACCAACCAATATGAAAATTCTGTTAATTGAGTAAACATATACTCGCTGTTTTATTAATTTTATTTTTTGACTAATGCAACTACAAATCGGGCTAATTTTTTTCAGGTTCTTTGGCACATAAAAAAACTGATTTTTTTTTTTTGTTTTGGAAATCGAAAGAACACGGCATCCATTTTCAAAAAAAAAAAAAATCGAATTTGTATGAGCCAAACAGCATGAAAAAAATGATCTCCATTTGTAGCTATATTGGTAAAGAAAATAATAAATAAAAAAGCGAGGTTTACCCATTTTACAGAAATCTAAACTTACCGTAAAATGTTGAAAAAGATTAATTTAGATTAAAACACAAATATTTGCATCAAAATATTACCACAACTGAATGAAATATTTTTTGTGCCGAAAGCATGTGACATAAAAATGATCCGGATCAAAAAAAATTCAATTTTTTTTTTGCGAAAGAATATGCAGTAAATGCAATTTCCTTGATCCAGAATAAATTTTTTGTGGCGCAATTAAATGTTTCATAAAATGATGCGGAAATGCATGTATTAGGTTTTCCGGTCGTTCTGGTTCAATATCATCTGAGAATTTTCTCCAAGAATATTGATCGAAGTATGCCTAATGTCTCAGACGATTCCGAAATATTGGCGTTGATTTCCTGTACTTTGAGTTGGTATGGCTTCCAGCTCATCGAGTTTGAGGATTTCTAAGTAATTTTTGATGGTTATCGAGGTTTAGATTTACGAGGGCTCTTTTTGAGCATCACGTGTATATCGGATTATGCTATATTTTCAGACAGAATTAGGGAAGTTATTTGATATTAGTTATCTGGGCTCAGCGAGAAGTTTCGAGATTTTGTGTTTTTAAAGGTTTAACTTGGCGTCGAGTTGCAGAGCTTAGGTAGGGTTGTCTGAATCATATTACGTATTACATTACAGACATGTGAAGCTTTCAACATTATCGGAGGTGTTTGAGAATTCATTTTGAGTTGCATGATATTACAGATAGTTTTTACGATTTTTAGTGATTATTCGAGATTTATTGAAATTATTGAGATTTCGAGATTATTAAAAAAGGTTTTAAGATTTTTGAGGTTTATACGAGTATGCCTGGTTTTCTTCGTAAGCAAGTAAAATACTGTTGTTTTTCATTTTTCGAGACATTTTGATTTCTTTACTACTTCCAGTAGGCAGTTAACATACAACTACTGCAAAAACTGTTTAAGACAATTTAATTTTTGAACGCCCTAAAATAATGGTCGTTTAAGAATAAAATAATTTATCCTCATATTTAGCAAGAATATTCCGCAATGAAGTCGCGTATTCCTTCGAATCTGTAACTGCTTTTGCTACAAAATGCAATCGACTTTTTTGCTAAGAGATCTATAATCATCTACTTTAGTTCCTAGGAAGTACAATACATTATTATTGAATGACAGTTTGTACAAGCGTAATATACGAGTTTCGAGAATTGTATCTGATTATGTAAGCCATTTTAAGTTGTCGTAATCACAACTGCAATGGCCAACGTAATCACAACTGCCATTCGTAATGGCCTTCAGCAACTAGGTAAGCGGCAAGATCTAAGCGAGATAAAAAAAATGATAAAAACGTTTATTGCATACGCACGACAATTTAAGTAGAAGCCACCACTGTTATTTTACTTCCCCCCTTCCTATTTGAATTTGTACAATATTAAAAAAAAGCAAAATAACATAACATAAAATAAAATTTTAAATCCCGAAATAAAACCTAAAAGCAACCATTACACGATCAATAATAATGTCATTACTTTCTGATAATGACATTAATATTGATCGTGTAACTTGAAGTAATGACGAATGATAGTCGGTAATGATGAAAATCCGGATTTTTAGATTTCGAGACATCATTATTGATGTATGGTGGGGATACTGTCATTATTAATGATAGTGGAGAGTTCGCGTCATTACTGTGTGTCATTGCTATTGAATATTACATTATACATTTTAGGTTGTTTACGTATTTATATGATATTTTTTTAAATAATGTTTGTATATATACAATACACGCTTTATCTTTAGGATCTATGTAAAATTTAAGAAAAAAATGCTTCTACTAGCAGTAATGAAAGCTTGGTAATGATGGAATTACTGTCATTAATAATGATTGTGTAAGTTTAAAAAATATTGAAGTAGTAATGATGCAGGTATTGACATTACTGGTAATGACATTAATATTGATCGTGTAATGGTTGCTAAAGGGTTGGCTTTGCTTTGACTTTCATGTCGGTTGGACGATGTTTTTCTTTTTTTTCCTCTGTAATTTATTTTTTTAAATATAAATATGTTGTGAACGGGAGATCTGTTGTGTACATGTGTGATGTGTATTTTGGTTGAATGTTATAATAGTGGCTTAGCGGTATTTGATTTGTCCCAGTGGAGCTTTGCTGCAATATCGATTGCTGTTGATAGAGTCTAAAGCGGAATAATGTTGCTTATATACTAGTGTTTTTGTTAATTTGACTTTGTTTGGATACAATTTTGCTTACTTTGACATGATGGGTGAATGTTTTGCGAAAGGTCAATTTAGTTTTTAAAGAAGTGGGCGACAATTTGCAATTTCTTTGGGTTGTTAGTCTAGTACAAATGTTGGATAAACTCCAGGTATTTTTCATACCGGCCTTTTTTCAGCAATAATGTCCGACTTATCATGGAATTTACTAAGAACGTTGTCGCGGGGAATCGGAGAGTGATGAAAGCAAGGTGGGGTTGTGCTTTCGACAAGTCTATGGGCGGGGCTTATACGTATATTTTTGGCGAGAGAGTATCACTTTTGATTAGGTGGATAATTGTTTTCATTTGGATAGTTTTCTGGGCGTTTGGCGTGTTTTATACAGTGGTCGCGGCTACAAGTTTTCCGATCACTGTGATTTTGATGATTTGCTTCCTATACCTTACAAAATCGCAATGTAATGAAATCATCTCGCATACAATCTTTCAAACCAAAGCTGTATGAATCCTGATGATTAAGAGAACTACCTTTTGTATGATTTATATGTGTCCCAGATAGGATTCTTTCGCCTTTAGAAAAATATGGAAAACAAACATTTATTGCATTTTGCTTATGAGCAAGTATGTTGGCCAAATGTTGCCTGATTCAACTTTTAAAAAATATCAATAATAGCCGAAGTCCAACCCTACGGTTCAGTGTCTTAAGGTTGATTTCTAGCCAATTTCTTCTAGCCAATCAGAGACGAATATTTTGACATTCGTCACACGGCACGCGCCACACGTCGAGAGATGGTTTAATTTTATCTTTTCCGTCACGGTCATACAAACACATACAAATGTTTTGTGTGTATAAATCGAAATAGTAGGCTTTGACGAAGCTTTTTTGAAGAACAAAAATTAAAATAAAAAAATTTTATAAAGTGTGCGGGGCGGAACTCGTCACAAATGTAAATTGTTGTCAAAAAAGCGTCACGTTTATTTCCACTTGTCACACGTTCGCAAATGTAAATCAACCCTGAAGTGCGGAGGAGAGGTGTTTTAACTTGCTGTAATCGCGTACAGCACAAGGAATCGTAAAGAGCGTAATGCGCTTATAGTTTGCCATTAGTTTAGTATGTACATGTTGCGGGAAAAAGTGAGAACAGCCGCAATGGCGTCTCTCACAGAAGTAAAAAAAAAAATACGTTTGTTGAACTCGAAGTCGGTATGTGTTGGGGATTAGAGGCCAAGTTTCATCATTTTCCCATCAGAACAATACATTTCTTGCGCAAAACTGATCGTCGTCTATTCGTCAAAGGCCCCGTAAATAATTTAAATTTTTGAATAAATACAGGATGTGTTCACTATTCCAATATCACCATCTATGAAACCAACAAATGGCACCAGCAGCATTTCACTTCAAGCTGCAAACGGTTCACATATAAAAACCTTCGGCTACATATGTATTACTTAATGTAAATATAGGGCTGCGAAGAAAATTGTTACATCCATTTGTGGTTTCAACAATTAAAAAACCAATATTAGGGGCGGATTTTCTTTCAAAATTTGGGATGATAGTGGATCTCAAGCGAAAGAAGATCCAAAAATGTCGATTAATTGTTTATCAAAGCATGATCAAACACCGACGCCAAAATTATACTCAATCACACATTTGGACAATTGTTAAAAGAGTTCGATTCACTAGTCCAATTTCTCAATTTCTTATACCCTATTAAGCATTCCTTTCGCCACTATATTTTAACAAATGGACATCTTCCATGTAGATTAGACCCTTTCAAAAGAAAAACTGCAAAACTTGAGTTTAATTACATGATGCACCTTGGAATTTGTCGTGAATCTTCTTCTTCAGTCTCGTCACCATTGCATATGGTGCAGAAAAAAGATTCAGCAGACTAGCTGCCCTGCGATGATTATCGTAGGTTGAACGCTACCAGTGCCCGATAGATATCCTATCCAGCACATTCAAAATTTTTTGGGTTGCAAAATATTTTCAAAAATTGATCTTATTAGAGCTTACCATCAAATATCGGTAGCACAGGAAGATATTTTTAAAACTGCGATAACCACCCCGTTTGGATTGTTTGAGTTTCTTCGGCCTGAAGAATGCAGCTCAGACATTCCAGCGGGTTATGAAGGCAGTCACTCGAGGTTTGCCGTTTGTATTCATATACATACGTGTCATTTTGGTTACCAGCAAAACTCTTTAAGAACATATCGCTCAACTGAGGCAATTATTCGAAAGGTTTTCAGCCTTCGGCATTACAATTATGCCACAAAAATGTATTTTTGATAAAGAAGAAATCGATTTTTTAAGTCATACAATTTCAAACAATAATAAACTTTCCAAAACCGGCTACAATTAAACAGTTACAAAGGTTTATCGGAATGATTAACTTCTATCAGAGGTTTGAACAGAAATTACCCAAACTTCGTTATCCACTTCACAGGCACTTAATAACTCTCACTGTAAAAAAGACAAATATAGCTGATTTTACACGATCCGAAGAATGTGATCAATCATTTAAAAAATTAAAAATGTAGTTGCATCCGCAACCTTGTTGATTTTCCGAATCCATCAGCACCTATTAATATGACATGTGACGCTTCAAATGTAACAGTGGCTGGCATTCTTCAGCAGATTATAGTCGATTCTTGGTGTCCGCTTAGTTTATTTTCGAAAAAGTTAACAACGGTTCAAAGTTCAAATATTTTGTTGAATGTCAGAAATTTTCAGTTTTAACTGATCATAAACCGCTCATCTTAGCCTTAGATTTAAAAACGGACCGAAGTCCGAGGCAAACGAGACAACTCTATGATATTAGGCATATTAAAGGGTCCTTAAATGTGGTCGCTGACACGCTTTCTCGAACTGAATGCGATAAAGTTTCGTACACAATTTTAGCTGTAGCCGCTGAAACTTTATCAAATGAAAGAAATTTCAATCAAATCAAATGTCAAGTAAATTAAAATTTGAATTTCTTTCACCTACAGATGATGCTACGAAAATTTGGTGCGATACCTCCTAAGGTACTAATCGTCCATTTGTGCCAAAACCACATAGAAAGTCGATTTTTCAAAATCTCCACAATATTTACCATCCAAGAGTAAGAGCAACACGAAAGCTCATAGCAGCAAAATACTTTTGGCCAAGTATGAATATAGTTCGGGTTACTGGAGCAAATGTTCTACCCCAACACCATTAAAATATTTTAAATGTCCTACAGGTCATTTTGATCATGTTCACGTGGATATTGTGGGTCCTCTAGTATCAATGTTAGATATGTTCGCTATTACCGTAGCCAAAACGTTTTATAATATCAACATTACATTATAGATAGAATTCTTAGCAATCCACAGAATTCGAACAAGTCCGTATCACCCACAAGCTAACGGAATGGTAGAGATTTTGCATCGTCGAATAAAAGAATCGCTGAAGTCGCATGGTAAAACGAATAATTGAAGTGATGAGCTACCAATTGTATTGTTAGGAATACGAACAACAGTCAATTTTTGATGCCAAAAATAGATACATAAGAAGAATTCGAAAAGTCATAAGCAAATTCGATATGTCTTACCAAAATTTAAATCTTTGATGCCAAAATTCGATATCTCATATCAGAATTTGAATTTTTGATGCCAGAATTCGAGTCATTGTGAAAAATTCTATACTTTATGTCAGAATTAGATATGCAATATCAAAATTTGTATTTATGATGTCAGAATTCTATATACTATGCCAGAATCCGATTATCATGCCAGAAATCGATATGTCACATATTCGAGGTATTATGCCAGAATCTGATAAATTGTACCATTCGTTACTTCATGTCAGAATTCGATACGTAATGTCATAAATTAAATATCATATGTCAAAATTTCAATATATCATAATATCAAGCTATATAATTTGATACGATGCCAGAATTAATATAGGTATCACGTCTGGATTTGATACATCATGTCAGAATTTCCATTTTTGTTGTCGAAACTTATGTGTTAAATGTGTCAATCATGGTATAGTTTAATATGTCAAGTCGGGATTTGAATTTATGATTTCATAAATCATGATGTCATACATGATGTCGATAAATCATTCCAAAACTTGGTAAATCATATCGGAATTTGATATGTAATGTTCTGATGTAGTATGTAGTTCGGCATATCATGTTAGAATTTGACATACCTAGGGAAAACTCAATAAATAATTTTAGAATTCGATATGTCATATTTGAGAATTCACATTTATGTATGTATGTCAGAATTCGATATATCAAGCCAGAATTCGATTTGTCCCGTAAAAATTAGAGTTAATGTTGTCTAAATTCGATATGTCTGAAATTAGAATTTGAATTTTTGGTGTCAGAATTCTATATATCAGAATTCTACATATAGGACGTTAAAATTCGATATGACATATTAGAATATGAATTTAAAATGTCAGAATTGAAAGTATATCTTATTCCGAGGCAGGCACAAAACGAATAATCGCGAATTCTAGATTATTAAAGGATTTTTGCCTGCCTGTTATTACACGATTAAAAAAAAACGGGATTATTTCGTTTTCATTTGATAAATCTGTCATAAAGCCTTCAGGATTCCGTAAATCATCTCATAATTCGATAGGGTAAATCAGAATTTCAATTTTTGGTTTTAGAATTCGATATCACAAGTCAAATTTTATATGTCACGTCGATATTTTAAACTTTTCCGTATTGGACATATTCGGTCAAAATTCGACATGTTTTGTCGGAATTCGAAAGGTCTTATCAGAATTTGATATATCATATCTCATGACTTTAAAATTCGATACATCATCTCAAAATTCGAGATGTCATATCAGAACTGGATATATTATGTAATATTCTGACATAACCCCTCGAATTTTGGGATGATATATCGAATTCTGAAGTCTTCGATAAATTTCTTCAGCGTTTGACTTTATGATGGCAGAATTCAATAACTCATGTAAGAGCTTGAGTATGGATATATCCCGATAAGTCGTGACAAAACTTAATTTTGTGACATCAGAATTTGAGTTATTGAGTCAAAATTCGATATGTATTCCAGAATTTGTATTTTTATGACATAATTCTTTCAACAGGTCAGGTCATATTTCCATAAGTCATTAAATAAATTATATCCGAATTTGAACTTACGATATCAGAATTCGATATCTCATGTCAGAATTCAATATATCATGCCAAAACTTGATACATTATGTAAGAATTCGATGTCATAATTTGGGTTGTTTTGGGAGTAAAGACCGGTGCTTCTAAGAAAATATCTAATATAGCGACCAAAACAATTTCTTCTTTCCGCATAAAATAGATCTCCCCCATTTCTTAGAATTGTACGAGCACAAACAAATTTTTTTTTCGAATTACAAATTTGAAAATATAGGTGGGGCATTCTCTGTCAAATCGGCCACCACCCCTGCATATTTCATATTTTGAGATAAATACATTTTTTTGGGCTTACAATTTTGCTTAGAATGTCTACTTTTTAATGCCGTATGGCGTTTTTATGGCGTCCTTAAAACGCGACCTCGAAAACCTTCTAGGACATGTTTCTAACAATCTTTATGAACGTAGAAAAATTTGCCAATTTTGGCGGCCATCTTGGATCCGCCATCTTAGAATTGTAAAACAAAAAATAATAAATGTGTAATCTATGACACCAAAAACACTTTTGAGTAAATTAACAGAGTTAAAATTACGTTTTTATATCAATTTTATAAAAAATTAAAGACTTACTCAGAAGATATGGTCCGCCATTTTGAAAATCCAAGGACGCCATAAAAACAACATACGGCATTAAAAAGTAGACATTCTAAACAAAATTGTAAGCCCAAAAAGGTGTATTTATCTCAAAATATGAAATGTGCAGGGGTGGTGGCCGATTTGACAGAGAATGCCCCAGGTGCATATTACAACAAAAATTAAAGTTTTGTTTACATTTGTTTATTAAAATACTAATAATAATTTTGACATACAATATCAACTTTTTACAGGTAGGTAGGGTTTGTACTCATTAGGATATAATTAAGCATGACTGCATGACTAAGTATTTTAAGACGAGTAGCTATACAAAAAAAATTTACGGTATAGTTTTTTACGTTTTTCATACATAATGTATAAAATAGCCTTATGTAAATTACACGTTTTTTCCGTAAACACCCGTGTAAATTACATAGTGTAATTTACTCGCCCAACCGTGAGCTCGCTAGATACTTGCGATTACGTTTTCGTAAGGGTAGACAAAGTCAGGACTGGTCTTAGGCAACCATATAACGGACCAAATAAAATAATTCGTCGGATTAGAAAGCAATTCATAATAGATAAAAACGGAAAAAGCTGTACCATATCTATTGATCGGTTAAAACCAGCTTTTATCGAAGACGAAAAATTTCCTTTAATTGTAAATATTCAATCATTTTTAAAACAATATTTTTATTTATAAAAAGCTTGTGTCTCAAATTTAAAGCCCTCTGTTGGGTAAACTAGAGCCAGCATAAACTCGGTTTTACGCTTTTCTGAAAAGTTGCTGTTTTACCAAACTCAAAACAAATTTGCAAAATTTCATAGGATGTTTCACCAACGTTCCAGTTATGGTAATGTTTCTCAACGGATTTATAATTATATCAGAATTGTACATGTAAGAATTGGGAACATTTTGAATTTACCTTTGGAAAATCGAATTTTCTTCAATCTGCAAGAAGTAAATAATGTGAAAGCTGGCTTGCTGAAAGTGGTCCAAATTCTGCCAAATTTTGATTTCGAGTTACCTAACATACATGTGCCAAAAGGTTCAAACATCCAATTATTTGACAATTTTAACCAAACTTACATTTAGTTTATGCGAAACTCATGTAACAAATAAAGTTATTTGTTTTGAATTGGATGACCAACAATTTTAAACTACTGCCTTATCGGTAAATCAGTCGGAATTCAATTCAATCAACTTGCATCTGGCATTAAATTATAAATAACCTCGACAATTACCGCTTGAGAAAAAATATTACAGCGCGCAAACAATTGAAAACCCCCATTAATCGATTTATATATTTTTATTACGACGTTAATTTATATTTCGATCATTGATTTATTATTTTCTATACCTAATAGGCTAATAAATTTCAAGTAGGTTTGGGCGGCAAAAAATAATTAATTTTGCATATTTACACCAAAATTCAATTAGGTCAACTGTTTAAAAAAAAAAAAATTATAAAATGTTCGCCTAATTATAATTAGGTATTAAATCAAAACAAAATTTAGAAATAGCAACGTAATTTATTGATTGCCAATATACAAGAGTCTGCTTTTAGCCTTAGTTCGATTTTATTTTAAATTTTGTTTTTCAAGTTCCATAATTCCAGTAACACATTTGTGTATGATCTATGTGAGATGCCAGATTTGTAACTTATACAACTTATGAAGCAGTTCAACCATAACAAAATTTATTCAAATCAAGAGAAAAATAAAATGTTCAAGACGTTTATTTTTTATTCTGTTTCTATAATTGAAGTTAAACTCAAGCCACCTGTTTTTTTTTTTTATGTACATGCATGTATCATACTCGCTATATAAATACACGGTTCAGTGAGTGCATAGAAATAAGTTTTGCATCTGTTGTTATTTTTAATTTCAGTTAATCGTCTCTGCTCATACTGTTCCAAGGCAAGACAATATTCCGATGCTCCTATGTCTCGTAAATACTCAGGTAATAAATAAAATAAAACAAAAATCTTCGTGAAAGGTGTATTATCTTTATATCGGTTGGACTATAAAACTTTGAATAATTGAAATTTTAAATTCCCAACTATTTCCTATCTCGTATCGATACTAAGATACATCGTGTAATATGTATTGTATGTTCACTGTAAACTAGCTCATTTTGATGGGCAATAAAATGTATATTAACCAAACGCCTTTTTACAACACTATAAAGTTATCAACATATGACTGAACTGTGTGTGTATACACTAAACGGCATATTGTATTTATTGAAACAGATAAACTTTTGACAATAAAAACTTTTAATACGGCATTACTGATTCTGTTTTTTTTTGTGTTATTACTTTTGTTGTGGGTAAACATGAACCGAGTACCAACAAATATTTCCTCTTTTATGACTTACTATATGTCTATCTTCTTGGTTAAAGTGGCAAGCAACTACATATCTATAATAGATACTGGTGGCAACCATACAATTTCTAGAACCTTTTATAATATCATAGTATTGTTATAATGGCATTAAATTAGTAAATAATGGACTTTAGCTAGCCAGTAGGTACTTAGATGTACATAATGTTTGATGGCATGATTTTTACTAAAAAAATGAGGTTATCATCTCCTAACTTTTAATTTTAATACCGGTTAGTGTTTACTAGAACTAATATACAGTGAAACCTCATTTTCACGGACACTCACTTCAAGGGATACTTCGGTTCAACGGAAAAACATTTAAGGCTCTTGCAAAACTGAAGCTTTTCATGAAAACCTCCGTTAGTTAAGCAGACACTTTATTAGAGGGGAAACGGACAGACATTTCTGCGATGAAAGGAGCATTAGTTAGTTCTGAAATATGGCCAATTAGAAAGGAACTTGGCCATTTTTTATTCGATGATATGAAATTCAGATTTATGTATTTAATACGTAATAACGATCGTACGTTCATTTACAAAAAAATATCGTCGTGTGCCATTTATTATTGCACATGTGTTGAGTTATTAAGTGTGAGAGAGTCTTTATTTTAAATGTGTTTTTAATGCTAGCCGCTTGTAGCGCTCTCTTTCTTGTTTAGTTTAGTGTTTTCAATAAATACCTCGTGAATGGACGCTTAACATTTTTTTATTTGCGTTATACTTCTTTTTATTTAAGTGTATAATCACATCAGGTTATGGGCCCAGACCCACTTAAATAATCCAAGGATAAAGTTCAATTTGTTTAAATTCATGGTTAACGAGTTTATTGTAATTTTTTTTCTGTGTAAAAAAAAAATTGTAAAATGGCGGCAATATTTGCGTCCATAGAGAAATTGCGTGGAAGAGATAACTACGAGACATGGAAATTTAATTTGCTGCTCATGCGTATCTTCAAATGAATGACCTTTGGAGTCATGTTGAGGGCACATGCAAGAAAATTGATCCAGTAAAGAAAAAAACTGAAGATTCAAAAGCCAAGGCATCGATTATTTTACTAGTGGACAGTGTGAATTTTTCACACATTCAGAAAGCAAATACGGCGAACGATGTTTGGGACAGTTTAAAAGTAGCGTTTGAAGATTCTGGTCTACTTCGTCGTGTAGCACTCTTGCGATCACTACAAAAACAAATGTCCGAAAGCGAGGATGGCTAGTCATTCGTCAGTTTTTTCGTGTTTGACGGCATGCAATCTCAAATCGACTGATTGGTATATAGACTCTGGTGCCTCTGCACACATGAAATGTGAACGAGGTTGGATGGAAAATCTCAAACCAGTGTCAAAATCAGGAGAGGTCACGATTGCAAATCAATCAAAATTGAAGGCCGAATTGATTGCCAATGTTTTACTTCAGCTACAAGTGAATAATCGTATAGTGGATACTACAGTTCATGACGTTCTATTCGTGCCAGGTCCTTGCACAAACTTATTGTCGGTCAGTCAGTTAGTTGGCAAAGGACTAATTGTCAAGTTTATTCCAAATGATTGCAAAGTTTTCAACAAAAACAACAAATTACTGGTTGAGGCAAAAGTAAATGCAGGGATGTTCAAAGTGACACAGACTAGTGAAACATGTTTGAGGGTCAAAGTTGAGGATTCATGGGAATTGTGGCATCGTCGTCTAGGGCATGTATGTCACGATAGCTTGATGAGATTACGAAATAGTTTTGTGGACGAGATGAGTTTTGTCGGTGGTCAACAGGACAAATGTGAAACTTGTTTAAAGGGGAAACAGACTCGTCTTCCGTTCAAGGACAGCAAATCTCGGGCCACCAGAGTACTAGAACTGGTCCAATGCCAGTTGACTCATTTGGTGGCTCGCGATATTTTGTGACTTTCTTGGATGATTTTAGCTGCAAGATTTCCGTGTATTTCATCAAGAACAAATTAAACACCTTGAATGTTTTCCGGGAGTTTAAAGCATTTGCGGAAAATCAAACGGGTCCCAAAATCAGAACGTTGCATTCAGATAATGGAACAGAGTACTGCAACAAGGAGTTTTCTAAATTCCTCCGAGATTCGGGGATACAGCATCAAACAACTGCACCGTATACGCCAGAACAAAACGGCAAGGCGGAAAGGATGAATCGAACATTGATCGAGCGTGCGAGCTGTATGCTTTTTGACGAAAAGCTTGACAACAGATTTTGGGGTTAAGCTGTTAACGCAGCGGCTTATATTGTGAATCATTGTAGAGCAATTCAATGCAAATGGGTTTTCAAGACCAAATACAACGAGAAAGAAGTGATAGATTGGTACAAGGCTCGTTTGATAGTGAAGGGTTATGCTCAATGTAAGGGCATTGATTATGAGGAGACGTTCTCACCCGTAGTTCGCTACTCGTCGATACGTTTTTTGATTGCGGTAGCTGTGAGATACGATTTAGAGATCGATCAAACGGATGCGATTACAGCGTTGCTTCGTGGCGATTTAAGCGAAGAAATCTATATGATTCACCCTGAAAAGTTTAGTGATGGAAGTCAACGTGTTTGTTGTAAGAACAAGTCGTTATACGGACTCAAGCAGTCCAGTCGTGTATGGAATCAGCGTTTGGACAATGCTTTGACGCATTTTGGTATGAAATGCTCAAATTACGATGCATGCATTTACTATCTTATATGTATCTTATATCTATCTTATTATATAGATGGTAGTAAGATGTTGATTGTGGCAGTATGTTGACGACTTGCGCATTTTTTCCAATGACAAAATTTTGAAAGCTGATTTGAAGTTGTTCAAATCAGAAACTTACTTTGAAGGATGTGCCATATCAAGAAGCAGTTGGGAGCTTGTTGTTTGCTACCCAGGTATCACGACCAGATATGCAGTTCGCGGTAGGAGCTGTCAGCAGATTCAATAACAATCCAGGCGTTGCTCATTGGTTGGCAGTAAAGCGGATCATGCGATATTTGAAAGGTACAATCGAAATATAATTGACTTATCCAGTCAAAGAAGCAACCAACAGTTGCGTTATCTACAACAGAGTCCGAATACATCGCTATGTCTTTGGCAACGCAAGAGGCTATTTGGTGGCGGGGTAATATGTCAGGAGTTGCTAGGGGGAAATAAATGTTCAACCATCATACACTGCAACAACAAAGGAGCGATCCAACTAACGGAGAAGACCGCTTTTTCACCCAGAACAAAGCATATAGATGTTCGTCATCATTTCCTGCGCGAGAAGGTTAATGACAAGGTAGTTAAATTGGTTACGTCAACACAAACGAAATGTTAGCAGATAGCCCTACCAAACCGGTGACAGCAGAAAAACACAGGTTCTGTTCGATGGGAGTCAATTTTGTGAAGAGTTGAGTGCTGGAAAATAAGGCTCTAGTGGAAGTGCTGAGTTATTAAATGTGAGAGAGTCTTTATTTTAAATGTGTTTTTAATGCTATAGCCGCTCTGTGGCGCTCTCTTTCTTGTTTAGTTTAGTGTTTTCAATAAATACCTCGTGAATGGACGCTTAACATTTTTATTTTCGGTATACTTCTTTTTATTTAAGTGTATAATCACATCAACATGTAATTATTCAAAACAGGTATGTGAAATTGAATCCGGCTGTTAGAACTAGCTTTAGAGCAAGACGCATTAGACTGTTTAGACGAAGATGTTTTGACTGCCCAGGTTATTGCTACAGGAACGGACGAGAATGAAATTATTCTAGGTACACAAAAAAGGAAAACGTCAAATGGAACCGGCCACAATTTCAACTACTAATTTCGGAATTTGTTCCAAGTGCCGAGCCACATGAAATTATACCCGTTAAAACTCCCTTGATATATTTCAGAAATTATTTGTCAGAACAAAAAATGATAACCAGTTATAAACACACTAACAGTTATTTGGACTACAAATAGCAATGTGTTACTTTAAACTTCCCAAAATCCGATTGAATTTTGATAAAGCTTTTGGGATTGCATTATTTAGAAGTACCATGTTGAGCGATCGATTTTTTTCAGCTACGAAATAACGTACATATAACTAATAATTTAGAGATGCCTAAAAATTGCGCAGACCGATTTTAGCAAGTTCGTCCATTTATTGAATCAATTCGAATTTATTTATTATTGGTAGAAATAAATGAACCATCAGCTTATGCGTATATGAGCAAATTATTCCTTTCAAAGGCATGTTCTTTGGGCTGAGTCAGGTATATCGTTAAGGTCAATAGATTTGTCATAAGCCACCTTTAATTCTTGATAACAAATTTAAGAAGAAAAAAAAACGATGATACTCGGACATTGTAACAAGAGCTGATGGTAAAATACAAACTGCTTGTGCTTCAAACTTTGTGGGAATTGGTACAGAGGATGAAGCCAAAAGATGCGACAAAAAATCAAAATCATACGTATCTGTAACACGGCCAGAGATAATCAAGTTGTATAATACATGAATAGGTACAATTGATTTTTTAGATCAACTTTAGTTTGTGTACACGTTCGCCACTCAACGTGCTGTTTTAAAAAAAACTCATGTCACACATTTGTGACGCAAATTTTTTACAAAAAAAAGAATAATTTTATAGTAATTTTTGTTACGATTATTTGCGATGCGGCTGTGTTTCTAGAAGTATCTAACACATACTAGTGTCAAGTAGTTTGACTGACCTTATTTTAACACGTGAGTTTTTTTGAACACCAAAAAAACAGATGAGAGTGTCGACCGTTTTAAAAACAAAATTTAGCTCGTTTGACACGGTCCTTTAAAGAAGTTCAGCTAAATAGGTTCGACCACATGCCGCAACACGATGGAAGGAAAGGAACCAGTTGATGCTAAAATGTGTATGCTAAAGGTCGTTTGCACTTTACCTGTGCTAAATGTATGATACATTTCTGCCTCAGTGGCGTAACTACAAATTTCGGGCCCCCCAGCAAAATTTTTTTTGGGCCCCTAAAAATGTTCTTGTATAGCTATGAACAAGTAAAGATTTAGTTAAAAATTTATTTTTGTCTATTGTCCAGCCTCGCATTAATTAAAAGTGTCTGATTTCGACGGTCCGATACAGCACATGATTCAGTTCAATGGTCTCAAACCAATTGAAATTTCTTGCAATCAACTCAATGCTATGAAGATTTCTATAAATATATCGATAAGGCATCACAAATTTCGAGTATAATTTGAAAAATATCAAAAATGTTGAATTTTGAAAGTATCTTTAATATTCTAGAAGGTAAAACCAAAGGAAAACCTATACGCGCTATACTAAGCACCGCCTTTTAAAATGTAAATAACCTGGACATTCTTGAATAAATTTCGAATAACCTAGGAAATTAGAGAAATATCGAAATCTCGAGAAATCAACTAAATATCATGATTTAGATTTACACATATGTATATGTGTAACTCTGCAAGTTTCCACAACTCAAAGTTAAGCGCAGAACATTGCCATACAAAATTCGAATAAATTGTAAAATCTTTGAAAATCTCGAATAATCCTAAAAATGTGGAAACACTTTAAAAATTTACAACAAACCGCAGAACAATCTTGACTACCCCAGAAAAATTTAATTACTCTCTATATTACCTCGATTGATCTCGAACCATTTCAATAATGCCGAAAACTTTAAAAATTAATGAATAGTTTCGGAAAGCATGTATACGAATCTAGAAATCTCACGCAAATTTCGAAAAATTCCGAAAATTCGTGTTAATATAAGTGGATAAGTGGATAAGAAATAGCCAAGTTCTTTTCTAATTTGCCATATTCCAGAAAATCGTTCTGTTTTTGAACCAAAAGCAACATAAAGTTACTTGACTTACCCAGATATTCTGGAAACTCATAAATAAAAGATAAAAAAAAATTGTCGCTTAAATCCGAATTATGTCCATTGAAATCGAGATTTTATTGCGCAATGAAAACTAAGCAAACTGCCAAATTTCATCATGTTCACGGAAAAGACGATTCTTAACTTTAAAAGAAAAATTAAGTGTGCGTCAACTGGCTGAAAGATTCAATGTCAGTAATAGTCAGATTTCAACCATTTTAATTAAATCTGATGACATTACCAAACAGTGGGAATTGAATATTAATAAAAATTAAAAAAGAGAAAGATTGCCAAAGAAAAAGCCAAAGAAATAGCGGAATTGTGCAAAACTACAAACTTCCATGCTTCGAATGGTTGGCTTCAGAGGTTTAAAGAGTGCCATAATATTGTTTATAGCAACACAGAGTGGAATATGAAAACGTTGACCAAATGTTACAAACCATTGGAAATCGCGACTGGCAGGTATAATTGAAAAATACGACAAAAATTGCATTTACAATCTCGATGAAACTACGTTGTTCTTTAAAAGCAACGCCGAATAAAACTTTGGCATATAAAGGACAAACTAGCCAAGGGTGGCAAGGCTTCGAAAGTAGGGCTCGTATCTCGGGTATCGGGTACCCGGGTATTTTTCGAAATTTTTAACTACCCGTAGACCCGGGAAATTCCTTCGGGTATCGCGAAAAAATTCAAAGAACCCTGTACATTTTCCGTTATTTATTTCCAATATACAGGGTGTCTTGTACTTGAATGCTAATCCTTTAAGGGGTGATTCCTTGATCAATTTTGAGCAAAAACTGTTTGTGCGGGAGGTCTATCTCCAGTATCCACTGAGATACAGAGCTTTAAAGAAAATTTGCTCGAGCCAGTACCAACACTCACATTTAGGTTAATAGCTTATATTTTACTCGACGTATATTAGCTTTTGACAGCATACATTTTTTGAATTGAAATTATTTTTTAGTCGGTGTATCAGACCGAGGCGTAGGCCTTTTACAAGCGGAGTAACAAATTCGCTCCCGCATAATATTTTAAACTATTGTATCGTTGTAATAAAAAAAATACAAATACCGTATCTGCAATAATAGTGCAGAAGAGTCTATCCTCGTAACTTAATTATAAAAATAAACCAGGCATTAGTTGTACATACAGGGTGAGGAAAAAGTATGGAAACCCCTAAAAATCTCGCGGAGTTCGGTAAAAAAAAAAACTGAGCAAGGTTTATTCTTAGGTTATTTTCAAGAAGGATATTAATGGTGAGCTTGGTTGTGACCTTGACCTTCATCTACAAGGTCACTTGGAGGTCAAAAACATTTTTTGAAATTAGAACCCCTATTTTTCATGACAGAATCGAAAAGAGCGATCAATTGTACGTCCGAATATGTATTTTCGATGACCTCCCAAGGCCACCTGAAGGAATATATTTTAGTTATAATGCTTATGGTTTATTACGAAAAATCATAAATAACAGAACATTGTAGTAATGCTGGTGCTGTTATGTAAATTATAAAAAAAAATAAAAAATATAAATTTTTTTAATTTTTATTTTTTTTTAATTTTCGTAGTAAATTATAAGCATTATAACTAAAATATATTCCTTCAGGTGGCCTTGGGAGGTCATGAAAAATACATATTCGGACGTACAATTGATCGCTCTTCTCGAATCCGATTTCAAACACAAGAATTTCCTTATACAAATGACCTTGACCTCAATATGACCTTGAAGATGAAGGTCAAGGTCATAACCAAGCTCACCATTAAATTGTTTGTTGAAAACTACCTAAGATTACACCTTGCTTAGTTTTTTTTTGACATGCTCTGCGAGATTTCTAGGTGTTTCCATACTTTCACCTCGCAATGTAAATTCCTTCAGATGATCTTGGGAGGTCATGGAAAATATAAACTCGGACGTAAAATTGATCGCTCTTTTCAATTCTTTCATCAAAAATAGGGGTTCTAATTTCAAAATATGACTTTGACCTCCAAATGACCTTGAAGATGAAGGTCAAGGTCACAACCAAGCTCACCATTAAATTCCTTGTTGAAAATAACCTAAGAATAAACCTTGCTCAATTTTTTTTTGACCGAACTCCGCGAGATTTTTAGGGGTTTCCATACTTTTTCCTCACTCTGTATGTTACGGTTAATGTGCATAGAGCGGCGAATATGCACATTCGCCGGTAAATGTGCATATTCACCTGCTACTTTGCGTAATGTGAGTGCAACCTACATTTACCTACTAAATTTGGATAATGTACACATTTGCCACTTAACATTGGTAAGTAGTGTACTTTCTGCTTAAGAAAGAATGAAGATGGAACTTCGCAATTTCCTTATAGATTATGATGAAATTGGACAAGTACGATGGAAATGGGATTCTAAAATGATATTTGGAAGAAGTTCTGGAATGTGGCCAATTAAGATGGAACTTCCCTGTTACTTAACCAATTATGATTTATTTATTTATTTATTCATTCATTATTTAACCAACATACAGAGATTACCTCCAATTAAATGTTGGCTTAAACATAAGGTGTACAGAATACTTATATAAGCTTTACAAAAAAAATTAATAATAAATACATAAATTAAAACTAAATAATAATCAAAGATCATTAATGGCCTGGCGAATACAAGATTTAAATGAGGTGATTGATGTGAAATGATGAGATTTAATAATAATTTATTGAGTTTCACTACGCGCGCGCGGTTTAATTAACATAAATAAACAGTATTTTTATAATCTAGTACAACAAAAATTAAGTGAACACAAACTGTTTATTACTAAAATCTATTATTGTACAAAATTTCGATCAAAACTATCAATATTTGTGAGAGTGGACGGCAAAACAAAAATAATAAAAATGACCGGTGTGAAGTTTTTAACACTTTTTTTAACATATTTTACGCAAGTGTACATTTGTTTAACAGTGTAATACAAGTTATTAAACACATTTTTTAACACAATTTATTTAACAAATTTTATTTAACACAATTTTTTAACATATTTTACGCAAGTGTACAATTGTTTGATAGAGTAACTCAAGAAAAAATTAACATATGAGAAACAAGATCCTACCATATGCTAAATAACACAAATCTCAGAGATTGGCTCGCATAGTCACCTTATGGAATAGAAAGAGGATACTTTAGGCTTTCCAAATCTGTACTTGGTATTCCATAATTTAGGGTTGGGCTCTGATGCCAAATTTTCAAATATTACCAAAACGATCGAATATTTATATGGAAAATCATGATAGGTACTAAACTTTGCTACATAACACAAATCTCAGAGATTGGCTCGCATAGTCACCTTATGGAATAAAAAGAGGATACTTTAGGCTTTCCAAATCTGTACTTGGTATTTCATAATTTAGGGTTGGGCTCTGATGACAAATTTTCAAATATTACCAAAACGATCGAATATATGGAAAATCATGATACTAAACTTTGCTAAATAACACAAATCTCAGAGATTGGCTCGCATAGTCACCTTATGGAATAGAAAGAGGATACTTTAGGCTTTCCAAATCTGTACTTGGTATTTCATAATTTAGGGTTGGGCTCTGATGACAAATTTTCAAATATTACCAAAACGATCGAATATATGGAAAATCATGATACTAAACTTTGCTAAATAACACAAATCTCAGAGATTGGCTCGCATAGTCACCTTATGGAATAGAAAGAGGATACTTTAGGCTTTCCAAATCTGTACCTGGTATTTCATAATTTAGGGTTGGGCTCTGATGCCAAATTTTCAAATATTACCAAAACGATCGAATATATGGAAAATCATGATAAGTACTAAACTTTGCTAAATAACACAAATCTCAGAGATTGGCTCGCATAGTCACCTTATGGAATAGAAAGAGGATACTTTAGGCTTTCCAAATCTGTACTTGGTATTTCATAATTTAGGGTTGGGCTCTGATGACAAATTTTCAAATATTACCAAAACGATCGAATATATGGAAAATCATGATACTAAACTTTGCTAAATAACACAAATCTCAGAGATTGGCTCGCATAGTCACCTTATGGAATAGAAAGAGGATACTTTAGGCTTTCCAAATCTGTACTTGGTATTCCATAATTTAGGGTTGGGCTCTGATGACAAATTTTCAAATATTACCAAAACGATCGAATATATGGAAAATCATGATACTAAACTTTGCTAAATAACACAAATCTCAGAGATTGGCTCGCATAGTCACTATATAGAATAGAAAGAGGATACTTTAGGCTTTCCAAATCTGTCCTTGGTATTCCATAATTTAGGGTTGGGCTCTGATGACAAATTTTCAAATATTACCAAAACCATCGAATATATGGAAAATCATGATACTAAACTTTGCTAAATAACACAAATCTCAGAGATTGGCTCGCATAGTCACCTTATGGAATAGAAAGAGGATACTTTAGGCTTTCCAAATCTGTACTTGGTATTTCATAATTTAAGGTTGGGCTCTGATGCCAAATTTTCAAATATTACCAAAACGATCGAATATATGGAAAATCATGATACTAAACTTTGCTAAATAACACAAATCTCAGATATTGGCTCGCATAGTCACCTTATGGAATAGAAAGAGGATACTTTAGGCTTTCCAAATCTGTACTTGGTATTTCATAATTTAGGGTTGGGCTCTGATGCCAAATTTTCAAATATTACCAAAACGATCGAATATATGGAAAATCATGATAAGTACTAAACTTTGCTAAATAACACAAATCTCAGAGATTGGCTCGCATAGTCACCTTATGGAATAGAAAGAGGATACTTTAGGCTTTCCAAATCTGTACTTGGTATTTCATAATTTAAGGTTGGGCTCTGATGCCAAATTTTCAAATATTACCAAAACGATCGAATATATGGAAAATCATGATAAGTACTAAACTTTGCTAAATAACACAAATCTCAGAGATTGGCTCGCATAGTCACCTTATGGAATAGAAAGAGGATACTTTAGGCTTTCCAAATCTGTTCTTGGTATTCCATAATTTAGGGTTGGGCTCTGATGACAAATTTTCAAATATTACCAAAACGATCGAATATATGGAAAATCATGATACTAAACTTTGCTAAATAACACAAATCTCAGAGATTGGCTCGCATAGTCACCTTATGGAATAGAAAGAGGATACTTTAGGCTTTCCAAATCTGTACTTGGTATTTCATAATTTAGGGTTGGGCTCTGATGCCAAATTTTCAAATATTACCAAAACGATCGAATATATGGAAAATCATGATAAGTACTAAACTTTGCTAAATAACACAAATCTCAGAGATTGGCTCGCATAGTCACCTTATGGAATAGAAAGAGGATACTTTAGGCTTTCCAAATCTGTACTTGGTATTTCATAATTTAGGGTTGGGCTCTGATGACAAATTTTCAAATATTACCAAAACGATCGAATATATGGAAAATCATGATAAGTACTAAACTTTGCTAAATAACACAAATCTCAGAGATTGGCTCGCATAGTCACCTTATGGAATAGAAAGAGGATACTTTAGGCTTTCCAAATCTGTACTTGGTATTTCATAATTTAGGGTTGGGCTCTGATGACAAATTTTCAAATATTACCAAAACGATCGAATATATGGAAAATCATGATACTAAACTTTGCTAAATAACACAAATCTCAGAGATTGGCTCGCATAGTCACCTTATGGAATAGAAAGAGGATACTTTAGGCTTTCCAAATCTGTACTTGGTATTTCATAATTTAGGGTTGGGCTCTGATGACAAATTTTCAAATATTACCAAAACGATCGAATATATGGAAAATCATGATACTAAACTTTGCTAAATAACACAAATCTCAGAGATTGGCTCGCATAGTCACCTTATGGAATAGAAAGAGGATAATTTAGGCTTTCCAAATCTGTACTTGGTATTTCATAATTTAGGGTTGGGCTCTGATGCCAAATTTTCAAATATTACCAAAACGATCGAATATATGGAAAATCATGATACTAAACTTTGCTAAATAACACAAATCTCAGAGATTGGCTCGCATAGTCACCTTATGGAATAGAAAGAGGATACTTTAGGTTTTCCAAATCTGTACTTGGTATTTCATAATTTAGGGTTGGGCTCTGATTACAAATTTTCAAATATTACCAAAACGATCGAATATATGGAAAATCATGATACTAAACTTTGCTAAATAACACAAATCTCAGAGATTGGCTCGCATAGTCACCTTATGGAATAGAAAGAGGATACTTTAGGCTTTCCAAATCTGTACTTGGTATTTCATAATTTAGGGTTGGGCTCTGATGACAAATTTTCAAATATTACCAAAACGATCGAATATATGGAAAATCATGATACTAAACTTTGCTAAATAACACAAATCTCAGAGATTGGCTCGCATAGTCACCTTATGGAATAGAAAGAGGATACTTTAGGTTTTCCAAATCTGTACTTGGTATTTCATAATTTAGGGTTGGGCTCTGATGACAAATTTTCAAATATTACCAAAACGATCGAATATATGGAAAATCATGATACTAAACTTTGCTAAATAACACAAATCTCAGAGATTGGCTCGCATAGTCACCTTATGGAATAGAAAGAGGATACTTTAGGCTTTCCAAATCTGTACCTGGTATTTCATAATTTAGGGTTGGGCTCTGATGCCAAATTTTCAAATATTACCAAAACGATCGAATATATGGAAAATCATGATAAGTACTAAACTTTGCTAAATAACACAAATCTCAGAGATTGGCTCGCATAGTCACCTTATGGAATAGAAAGAGGATACTTTAGGCTTTCCAAATCTGTACTTGGTATTTCATAATTTAGGGTTGGGCTCTGATGACAAATTTTCAAATATTACCAAAACGATCGAATATATGGAAAATCATGATACTAAACTTTGCTAAATAACACAAATCTCAGAGATTGGCTCGCATAGTCACCTTATGGAATAGAAAGAGGATACTTTAGGCTTTCCAAATCTGTACTTGGTATTTCATAATTTAGGGTTGGGCTCTGATGCCAAATTTTCAAATATTACCAAAACGATCGAATATATGGAAAATCATGATACTAAACTTTGCTAAATAACACAAATCTCAGAGATTGGCTCGCATAGTCACCTTATGGAATAGAAAGAGGATACTTTAGGCTTTCCAAATCTGTACTTGGTATTCCATAATTTAGGGTTGGGCTCTGATGACAAATTTTCAAATATTACCAAAACGATCGAATATATGGAAAATCATGATACTAAACTTTGCTAAATAACACAAATCTCAGAGATTGGCTCGCATAGTCACTATATAGAATAGAAAGAGGATACTTTAGGCTTTCCAAATCTGTCCTTGGTATTCCATAATTTAGGGTTGGGCTCTGATGACAAATTTTCAAATATTACCAAAACCATCGAATATATGGAAAATCATGATACTAAACTTTGCTAAATAACACAAATCTCAGAGATTGGCTCGCATAGTCACCTTATGGAATAGAAAGAGGATACTTTAGGCTTTCCAAATCTGTACTTGGTATTTCATAATTTAAGGTTGGGCTCTGATGCCAAATTTTCAAATATTACCAAAACGATCGAATATATGGAAAATCATGATACTAAACTTTGCTAAATAACACAAATCTCAGATATTGGTTCGCATAGTCACCTTATGGAATAGAAAGAGGATACTTTAGGCTTTCCAAATCTGTACTTGGTATTTCATAATTTAGGGTTGGGCTCTGATGCCAAATTTTCAAATATTACCAAAACGATCGAATATATGGAAAATCATGATAAGTACTAAACTTTGCTAAATAACACAAATCTCAGAGATTGGCTCGCATAGTCACCTTATGGAATAGAAAGAGGATACTTTAGGCTTTCCAAATCTGTACTTGGTATTTCATAATTTAAGGTTGGGCTCTGATGCCAAATTTTCAAATATTACCAAAACGATCGAATATATGGAAAATCATGATAAGTACTAAACTTTGCTAAATAACACAAATCTCAGAGATTGGCTCGCATAGTCACCTTATGGAATAGAAAGAGGATACTTTAGGCTTTCCAAATCTGTTCTTGGTATTCCATAATTTAGGGTTGGGCTCTGATGACAAATTTTCAAATATTACCAAAACGATCGAATATATGGAAAATCATGATACTAAACTTTGCTAAATAACACAAATCTCAGAGATTGGCTCGCATAGTCACCTTATGGAATAGAAAGAGGATACTTTAGGCTTTCCAAATCTGTACTTGGTATTTCATAATTTAGGGTTGGGCTCTGATGCCAAATTTTCAAATATTACCAAAACGATCGAATATATGGAAAATCATGATAAGTACTAAACTTTGCTAAATAACACAAATCTCAGAGATTGGCTCGCATAGTCACCTTATGGAATAGAAAGAGGATACTTTAGGCTTTCCAAATCTGTACTTGGTATTTCATAATTTAGGGTTGGGCTCTGATGACAAATTTTCAAATATTACCAAAACGATCGAATATATGGAAAATCATGATAAGTACTAAACTTTGCTAAATAACACAAATCTCAGAGATTGGCTCGCATAGTCACCTTATGGAATAGAAAGAGGATACTTTAGGCTTTCCAAATCTGTACTTGGTATTTCATAATTTAGGGTTGGGCTCTGATGACAAATTTTCAAATATTACCAAAACGATCGAATATATGGAAAATCATGATACTAAACTTTGCTAAATAACACAAATCTCAGAGATTGGCTCGCATAGTCACCTTATGGAATAGAAAGAGGATACTTTAGGCTTTCCAAATCTGTACTTGGTATTTCATAATTTAGGGTTGGGCTCTGATGACAAATTTTCAAATATTACCAAAACGATCGAATATATGGAAAATCATGATACTAAACTTTGCTAAATAACACAAATCTCAGAGATTGGCTCGCATAGTCACCTTATGGAATAGAAAGAGGATAATTTAGGCTTTCCAAATCTGTACTTGGTATTTCATAATTTAGGGTTGGGCTCTGATGACAAATTTTCAAATATTACCAAAACGATCGAATATATGGAAAATCATGATACTAAACTTTGCTAAATAACACAAATCTCAGAGATTGGCTCGCATAGTCACCTTATGGAATAGAAAGAGGATACTTTAGGTTTTCCAAATCTGTACTTGGTATTTCATAATTTAGGGTTGGGCTCTGATTACAAATTTTCAAATATTACCAAAACGATCGAATATATGGAAAATCATGATACTAAACTTTGCTAAATAACACAAATCTCAGAGATTGGCTCGCATAGTCACCTTATGGAATAGAAAGAGGATACTTTAGGCTTTCCAAATCTGTACTTGGTATTTCATAATTTAGGGTTGGGCTCTGATGACAAATTTTCAAATATTACCAAAACGATCGAATATATGGAAAATCATGATACTAAACTTTGCTAAATAACACAAATCTCAGAGATTGGCTCGCATAGTCACCTTATGGAATAGAAAGAGGATACTTTAGGTTTTCCAAATCTGTACTTGGTATTTCATAATTTAGGGTTGGGCTCTGATGCCAAATTTTCAAATATTACCAAAACGATCGAATATATGGAAAATCATGATAAGTACTAAACTTTGCTAAATAACACAAATCTCAGAGATTGGCTCGCATAGTCACCTTATGGAATAGAAAGAGGATACTTTAGGCTTTCCAAATCTGTACTTGGTATTTCATAATTTAAGGTTGGGCTCTGATGACAAATTTTCAAATATTACCAAAACGATCGAATATATGGAAAATCATGATACTAAACTTTGCTAAATAACACAAATCTCAGAGATTGGCTCGCATAGTCACCTTATGGAATAGAAAGAGGATACTTTAGGCTTTCCAAATCTGTACTTGGTATTTCATAATTTAGGGTTGGGCTCTGATGACAAATTTTCAAATATTACCAAAACGATCGAATATATGGAAAATCATGATACTAAACTTTGCTAAATAACACAAATCTCAGAGATTGGCTCGCATAGTCACCTTATGGAATAGAAAGAGGATACTTTAGGTTTTCCAAATCTGTACTTGGTATTTCATAATTTAGGGTTGGGCTCTGATGCCAAATTTTCAAATATTACCAAAAGATCGAATATATGGAAAATCATGATAAGTACTAAACTTTGCTAAATAACACAAATCTCAGAGATTGGCTCGCATAGTCACCTTATGGAATAGAAAGAGGATACTTTAGGCTTTCCAAATCTGTACTTGGTATTTCATAATTTAGGGTTGGGCTCTGATGACAAATTTTCAAATATTACCAAAACGATCGAATATATGGAAAATCATGATACTAAACTTTGCTAAATAACACAAATCTCAGAGATTGGCTCGCATAGTCACCTTATGGAATAGAAAGAGGATACTTTAGGCTTTCCAAATCTGTACTTGGTATTTCATAATTTAGGGTTGGGCTCTGATGCCAAATTTTCAAATATTACCAAAACGATCGAATATATGGAAAATCATGATAAGTACTAAACTTTGCTAAATAACACAAATCTCAGAGATTGGCTCGCATAGTCACCTTATGGAATAGAAAGAGGATACTTTAGGCTTTCCAAATCTGTACTTGGTATTTCATAATTTAAGGTTGGGCTCTGATGACAAATTTTCAAATATTACCAAAACGATCGAATATATGGAAAATCATGATACTAAACTTTGCTAAATAACACAAATCTCAGAGATTGGCTCGCATAGTCACCTTATGGAATAGAAAGAGGATACTTTAGGCTTTCCAAATCTGTACTTGGTATTTCATAATTTAGGGTTGGGCTCTGATGCCAAATTTTCAAATATTACCAAAACGATCGAATATATGGAAAATCATGATAAGTACTAAACTTTGCTAAATAACACAAATCTCAGAGATTGGCTCGCATAGTCACCTTATGGAATAGAAAGAGGATACTTTAGGCTTTCCAAATCTGTACTTGGTATTCCATAATTTAGGGTTGGGCTCTGATGACAAATTTTCAAATATTACCAAAACGATCGAATATATGGAAAATCATGATACTAAACTTTGCTAAATAACATAAATCTCATCTTGGCTCTAGCTCTGATAATAGTTCGGGTTATGGAGTGTACTGCCCTACGTTTGATTTACATTTTTCAGGCACTGCACAGTTTTTCAAGCGGAACTAATTGCTTTAATGCTCTGCGTAATTGAGGCATTGAATCTCGCTGTTACAAATAAAAATATTGTTTTTTGTACAGACAGCTTATCTGTGCTGAATTCTTTGGATAATCCCTTGACTTCGTCAAAATTTGTTAAAGACTGTAAACACTTTTTACATATTCTCTGTTCTAGCAATAGAGTGACGATTATGTGGGTTCCTGCCCATTGTGGTATTGAGGGCAATGATGTCGCTGATTCTCTAGCGAAAGCTGGGGTTGGTTTAAATTTATCGGTCCCGAACCAGTTGCTTCCTTACCATTTAGTTATGTTAAGAAGGCGATAAAAAGCTGCGCTGTAAGTAAATTAAAACAGCAATGGCTTGCTACTTGTAGCTAAACTTTTTATTAGTGGACCTAATTTGAGGGCCACTAAGTTTGCTTTATCTCTCAGTAAGAAACAGCTGCGAGTCTTGATCGCGACTCTTACTGGGCACGGTCATTTTAAGGTACACCTTCAGCGCCTAGGGCTATCTCCTGACGTTGTATGCGAGGATTCCCTTGAAGACGATGAAGATTGCATTCACTTCGTGTGCAGTTATCCTGGTTTCAACAGAGTTAGGTTGCAAGTATTTGACTCTAGATCCATTGCTGATAATCAGCTGTATACCTTGCCTTGGCCTAAACTACTTCAGTTTATTAAGACTGCAGCACGTGTTCGCGAATTAGGATAGAATCACTGGTATGCACCATGGGCCCATCGTGGCATTGAGTGCGGAACCTCTGATGGTTCTAACCAATTTTTAATAATAATAATAATAAAATGCAAGCCAACCTCTGAGATTTGTGTTATTTAGCAAAGTTTAGTATCATGATTTTCCATATATTCGATCGTTTTGGTAATATTTGAAAATTTGTCATCAGAGCCCAACCCTAAATTATGGAATACCAAGTACAGATTTGGAAAGCCTAAAGTATCCTCTTTCTATTCTATATAGTGACTATGCGAGCCAATCTCTGAGATTTGGGTTATTTAGCATATGGTAGGATCTTGTTTCTCATATATTAATTTTTTCTTGAGTTACTCTATCAAACAATTGTACACTTGCGTAAAATATGTTAGAAAATTGTGTTAAATGAAATGTGTTAAAAAGGTGTTAAAAAATGTGTTTAGTAACTTGTATTACACTGTTAAACAAATGTACACTTGCGTAAAATATGTTAAAAAAAGTGTTAAAAACTTCACACCGGTATAAAAATGTGCGACTGGAAGGACGGAAGGACGGACGGACGGAAGGACGGACACGACATTTTTCTGATCGGTGTTTCGGGGTCCTGGTAACCTAATTCGTCGAAAAATGTAAAAATCTGGAACAAAAATTTTTTCGCGATTACAATACTTACCCAATATAACTTCGTTATATTGGGAAAAGTAAAAATCAGCACGATTTATAACGTTTAAGCAAGATTATTTTTGCGTTTTTATTTCACTAATTAAATTTAATTTTATAACCAAAATTGGCCTCGACGAAAACATTGGGCACCACGCAGGTTCTCAACAGTAATTTATGAGTCGACTTTTAGTGGCTGACACAATTTATCTCGCCCATCAGAAAGAATAAAATAAAGCCACACTATTTTATTTAGTAAATTTGAATTAAACGACCAAACATTTAAGTCCTTGTTAAAGTTAGCAGAAAGTTTCCAGCCGACAGTAATAAGTTGATAATGCAGATTACGTTATTAACATTTCAGCCGAAAAATGCAAATTTAGTGGTTATCAGCCGAAAGTAAATTGGATTCATGGATTGCAATAAAAATGTTTGTAAATAGTCTTACGTGGAAAACATTGTTTAATATAATCGTGGAAAATATGGGAAAATCAGAAAAATCCACAAAATTGGAATAAAATTAGCCTCTAGAAGTGTACGCCTGAATTTTAATCGTTTTTATGTGATTTGTCAATAGTTCCCGCAGGGAAAAAATTCAGTTAAAGTTTCCCGTGGGAAATTTCGGAAAATTAGTTTTTCCAAAAATCATTAGACAATTTGTACAGGGTGCGCCATCTTTTATGTCGGTATGCAAACATTGAATAACTTTGACATTTGTCAACCAATTAAACATGTTTTGGAACTAAGTACAATTATAACCATGAATCGCTTCACACCGTAACAATGCAACGAAATAGTGACCCTGTACATTGAAAATAGTCGTTCAGTTGTGTTAACTCAACGTGCATATCGTCGAAGATATCGTGGCCAACAGGCACCGTCTGACAACACTATTCGTCGTTTGGTGTCGAATTTTGCTGAGTACGGGACAATGAGAGATCGTCAACATGCCGTTCATCAACGACCAAGACGTTCCAATGAACTGGTTGAAGCGATCAGAGAGAAGTGTTGTATCGTCGCCGCGGTCAGCATTTTGGCGTCAGTGGAACCACTTTGCGGCGTATTTTGAAGGATGATTTGCATTTGTTTCTGTCTAAAGTGCAATAACACAAAGAATATTGCCAACAGACCGTGTAAGTCGCTTGAAATACGTCCAAACAGTCGCTCGAATGGTTGACACTGAACCTGATTTTTGGAAGCAGATTTTGATGACCGACGAGGCCCATTTCACAATCTCTGGCGGCGTTAATAAGGGGAACGAAGAATCCACACGAGATTCATGAAACGCCATTGCATGACCAAAAAGTGACTGTTAGTGACAAAAAACACCATTGAGCCATATTTTCAAAAGGTTTTGACGGTTACTGGTTTCAACAAGATGATGCGCCATGCCACACTGTAAATCAAACAATTCAGTTTCTGCAACCTTAAATTCCCTGGACGTCTGATGTTAAAAAGAGGCGAATTTGACTGGCCACCCAGTTTTCCAGATTTGACCCCTCCGGAATTCTTTTTGTGAGGTTATTTGAAAAGAAAAATGTATGCCGCAGCAAACCTCAGACCATTAACGAAAAGGTAATGGAAAACGCAACAAAAAGGGCACATTTTGCTTTGGCCAATAAAGGCGGCCGCTTAATTGATGTTATATCCAAACTAGTCCAAATAAATTGGAAAGCACGCAATTGAATAAAAGTACCTCATAGAAATCATTTTTTTTTTTTCAAAGTTATTCAATGTTTACATACCGACATAAAAGATGGCGCACCCCGTATAAAATCAGCCTCTAGAGTGTTATGTCTGGAGATGTATTTTAAAAAAATGAAAGTCAAGTTTCCCGTGGGAATTCGATGCGATAGCTATTGACAAGTTACATCAATGTAATCTATTTCTAGACTTAACACTCTAGATGCTGATTTTATACCTCAATTTCTTACTTTTGGCTGCAAACTATTTCAAATTTTCCGAGATTTCCCACGGAAACCTTGGTTTCGCGAATTTTTCAAGATGAACTGGAGCCAACTTTTACTATATAAGAATAGGTCTTCAGTGCTATTCATGCATCCTTAGTAATTATTAGGCTAAAGAGTACCGGTAGATATCCATTGCATTTTTTATTTTCGGCTGGAATAACAATCTGCATTACCGATTTTTTTACTTTAACCCTTAACGAATCAGAGCTTTTTTGTAATACTCGCCGATAGATCGACAGAAAATTAGATGAAAGGCTGGATGAGATTTTGGAATATGGCCAACTGCAATGGAACTTGGCTATTCCTTAACTGATTTTAGTGGAATTTGGCTTGTGCGATGGAAACGGAATTCTAGAATATGCCAAATTATGAAACTTGGTTAGTTCTTAATCAGTTTTAGTGAAATTTGATATGCGCGATGAAAATGGGATTCTAAAATGATTTTTGGATAAAGTTCTAAAATATGGCCAACTAGGGTGAAACTCTACTATCCCTTAACCGATTTTAGTGAAATTTGGCCTACGAGATGAAATGGAATTCTAGAATATGACCCATTAATATGAAACTTGTCTACTTCTTAACCGATTATGATAAAATTTGGTATGCGTGATGGAAATAAGATTCTAAACTAATTTTTGGATGAAATTCTGGAATTTGACCAACTAGGATGGAACTTGGCTATTCTTCAACCAATTTTAATGAAATTGGGCAAGCGAGATGTACCTAAATGGGATTATAAAATGATTTTTAGGTGAAGTTCTGGAATATGGTCAACTAGGATGGAACTCGGCTATTCCTCAACCGATTTTAGTAAAATTAGACATTATATAAAGTGTTACATAAGGAAATTATATGCAGGCGACCTAAAAATATGTACGAACGTTTTCTGTTACTGCTGCTGGTCGAAAGAAAAGTTCTATTTGTTTTGTAATATACTAAAAATTTTGCTCTAAAATGAGGAAAAATGTAAAAGGTAATAACTTTACTTTAAGCTCTGGAATCATTTCTCCATGAAACACCCTGTTTATAAAAAATTTTGGATCAAGGTGTGGACTCTCTGTTTCAAATAACACCAACCGCAATGATTATAAAAGAATTCGTCGATGGCCAATTTTGATTTTATCTATAACGATTTTGCATGAAACACCCTGTCAACTCCGTTAGATTTTCTTGAATCATTGGACGGTATCAGTTCCACTAACTATTAGCAAAATGTTGTTTTCTAAATGCGTCCGAATTTGCGACAATTTCAGACAAAGATCATCGTAGATAAATACTTAGAAAGAGTTAGAACAGCTTAAGAATACACCAACGGCCGAACTCTCTCAGCCTAATTAGATTTTCTTCAAAAAATGTTGGACAACCACAAAGACGTATTCTTTCAAATGACACCAGTCATCATTACGGGTAAACCCTAAAAATGGAGGGTTGGCCAACATTCAACTTTCTTTTACGAACGTCATACGCATTTTCGGCGGAAAATTCATTGGATCCTCCAAATTTATGAAAGAAGCTTAGTTATGAAATGTCAGTTCGTTTAATTAAAAGATCTGGGCTGTGTAGCAGAGAGACCGACACACATCACTTCGAAAACCAATTTTTCGGATTCATAGGACACCAAAATGGATACATCCCCAAAAATCTCAAGGTCATAAATATTAATGATTACGAAGGTGGGTCTTAGGAAAACATCAATGGATTACAATTCTGGTTAAATAAAAATATATTTTAATAATGTAGCAATCATATAGATGAAATATGATTTGTTGTCGTTATTTTTAAGGCAAGTTAGCATAAAATCAACCGCATTTGGTTGAATGAATATTATGACTAAATGCATTGTTCAAAATGGCAAGATAAAACCTGTAGCACCAAGGTGAATGGTAACCAAAGTGTTAAAATTGAAAGAAACCCGATGGTGAACTCTTCACTATCCACGTGTGTGATTTTTCAGATAAACCACATTCCAATTTAAACTATAAACATTACACAAGCTTAATGCATTCCATTCCATTATACTTTACATACAGTATTGTTGCTGATAATTAGTTTTATGTCTGATGAGTACATAAAAAAAAAAAAAGGTTTCGACACTTCACATTATTATGGTAATGGTTTTCCGATAAAAATCACAACTTTTTTTTTTTTTTTTTGTGATGTAACATTTATATGACGTTATAAATGACATTATATACTTACAGATTACATGCGGTGATAAGGGAATTTATAATATTCATCGTATTCGACCTTAGTAAAAAAATGTCACCATCCCATCCAATATGGTATTATACATATGCACATACATAAACGATTATGTCATAAAAAAATATTTAATCAAAGGTAACTAACTACTCAACATAATATTATTTAAATTACTATTACATATATATGTATATACGCATAATTATGTTGCGACATGAAAAATGTAACATCTTTGTGTGTTGCATGTTTTCTACCCGTTTAACCCAAACACAACGTCAAAAAACAAAAAGAAAAAAATGAAATAAACTCAATGTCTTGAATGTGATTACAAAACTTTTGCATCATCTTACTATACATAGCAAAAATTTAAAAATAGCTTTGATTTAATTAAAACAGAAACGTCGTTAAAATTGTTAAATTTTTGCGTGTGTGGCTGGATATCATTAAGCAGATGGGTAGAAAATGTTGTATCCATAAATTTCCGCCGGATTCTCATATAACTTTGGTTTTTTTTTTTTATTTTGGAGTGCGGTCAGCATATACTATTATACAACCACACAAATTAACTGTATATAGAGAATCGTTTGGGCACTTAGTTATGTATGTAAATACATTTTCTGTGGATACAGCAGATTTTCATTTCCACTTTACGTTTATAACGAATTTGTTATTTATTAATTATGTGTTGCTTCCTGTTAATATACTAACCATTGAGGTACTTTTAGGAAATGCTTTAATAATCGACAATATTTTTACAACAACATTGTAATATGTATGTACACACTAAGTTTGTAGCTCTAGAGGGTCGATATACCGGGTCAATATAAAAAGGGTTAAACATTTTTTTTTCGATTATTTGGCATCAAATTAATAATTAATTTATGTAGGTTAAGGACAGCAAGCTAAATTTTTTTTAAATATGTAAAGTAGTTTTGTTAAATAAAATTCTAATATTTTTTGAAACTGTAAACTTTATACAGGTTGTTTTTGATGAACCAGCAAATTCCTCTAATATTTTTTTTTATATTATAGTATGTATGAACATAATATAAAAGGTATGTGGCGGCGAGAATGCAAACTCAGATTTGTATTAAAATTTATATTGCGGCATTTTGAGACTGACTTGAGAAATTTTTGATTTCGATCATTTTTTCCTAAGAAACCAACATACGATTACATTTCTTCATAAATTCTAATAAAAATATTTTTTAATTTTTTGCTATATATTCACACGTTGTCATTATGTGTACATACTTTTATTTAATTCCCAAAAATGTAAAGGCCTTGGTGCACAAATTTCTATTTTTTTTGTATATAAAACTCTACTGCACTAGGTGATTTGAAAAGTTCGTGGAGCGCCACCAGAAAACTAAAATCCAGAAACGAACAAGGTGGTTCATATCAAAGTGCGGCCCAATATAAAATTAAATTTATAATATTTCAGGTTTTCCGCAAAGTTCTTAATATTAATGATAATCAAGGAATTGTATTACTCTTCTACTTACAGATGTACCACAAATGTTTTATGTTGTAAAAACGGTCTTGGAACGAACTTGGATTTTTTTTCATTAATTTTAAACAAAATATATTTTCTGCCACAGTTGATAATTTTTGTGATAAATTTACATTATTTGCAACAGAAATTGGATTTAGATGCAGCCATTGTTTCAAATAAATCGATACACACAATCGATTCGTTCGATACACAATATCGTAAATACATTAATTGGAAATACAACTGTTGATAAAGTTTAAAAAGAAATTGTACCTCTGATAGCCATTTACCGGCTCTAATCGGCTACTACCTCACACTTTTACTATACAGCCCAACAATAATTATACAGTACAATATTAAATATACAATAATTATTTACTATACAGCCCAACAAATTTGTAGTTACGCCACTGTTTATGATTTAATGATTAGAGTACGTAAACCACCCGAATTTGTTGAAAAATGTTGCCTTTAGTAGTATGTGGTCGGTTTCTAGTTTGAATTCCAAGCCTCCCTAATAAATTTAGAAGCTCTTCATCTGATTTACAGCGAGCTAAAGCTGTCTTATCAGTCCCACAATACCTGCGCTCTATGTCCATCAAAATCTTATTCGCATAGCAGATCAATTTAGATTCATTATTCGAAAATTTCACAAATTTGTCACGTGTCGTTCCCCATTCGAATTTTTTATTTTTATTGTAAAAAGCTTCGCAATTCTTCTACAGAATCTGAAACGCGAAATGATTGAAGATAAACTGTGACTATGAACTCAAATGAAGTCGCCATTCCATTGAAAAACATATTTATTTGTTTTTAATTCAATCTTATAATCTTTGAATCTCTTTGTCTAATCGGTAATGTTCTTTCATATTTGAATCAGAAATAATGGCAATATCTACCAAATTAAAGGAATTTTTTCCCCCGGTGTAGTATTTTCCAAAACATTTTGGGAGATTTTTGGAACACAGATGATAAGGCGTTTGTATCGGAACACTGCCCATTGACATATAAATATGGTTACTTATCTTTAAGATCCTGCCTAAAACACAAATATTTTTTAACCATATTCAGAAGGATTCCCTTTTTGATAGGCTTGTAGACCTTCGCATGCCGATACACAACCTTAAATTACCAAAATCCTTATACCCCTACTAACTCCGTGATAAGGTCATATTCTAAAATTACCTGATATGACTCTATTTATTGTACAAACTCCTGAATTCTATGAATAGAAAGCGAAACGATAACGAAAAGTTTAAGCAAACTTTTAGTAACTGGCGTTGAAACATCGTTGATTCAAGCATATGGGCCGCAAAAATTTCAAGAAACACATTTTTAAGCCGAACTTAGAATTTTTAATCTTGGAGGAAATAGGTTTGAATTTGGATTGAAGGTATGAAAAAATGAAAAGTGAATTTAGCATCTGCAGACTAAAATTAAAGGATGGTGTTTTGGTATTAGATTTGAATGATGAGGATAGAATTCTGAAAATTGAGCTCGAAAACCAAATGAGGTAGCTCAGTGAACTGAAAAAACAAAATAAGCCAATTAGTTAATCTGTTGATTCAAAACAAATTTTTACCTTAGATATGAAACATTTTGCAAAATCATTTCAAATGATAAAACTCTTCTTTTACGTGAAGATTTGCTTTGAATTCATCGGTGTCAAGTCAAAATTCCACAATCCTTAAATATTTTCTGCTCTAATCAAACCAAAAAAAACATTCAAATTAAAATGTGGTTTATGAGGTCGATTATTCATCATAAAATTTTACAAATAATCAAATGAATAACTAAATAGATGAATGTGGTATCCCTCGAATTTTGCGGTTGTTCATTTTATGTTCTGGTGACCCTTTAGTTAGTCTAGCAAATTACTACACATAATATGCAATTCATCGACTGATCCATTTGTAACTTTGTCTTCCAATTGCAAGTTGGTATTTTATCATTAAATTTTGTTACGTAGATAAATATTAGGATTTGGTTCCTATAAATGAAAATTTATTTAATTTTTGTTTTTCAGCAGAGTCCTAGAGTTAAAATCCGGAAAATTACGAATAATTAAAATTTTGAAGTTGAACCGATTCAAGTTGAAAAACGAAAACAAAGCGAAATTAATTTTAGATTAGTTTACGGAATTTTCAATTTAAAGTTTATGAACGTTAGAATTTTACAGATTCTACATCTTTGGCTTGATTAAATTAAATCATGATAATGAAATCGTTGATGTGATTTATCGAATTTCAAAATTATAATTATAATTTGGAACTTTACTTCTATGTTCAAATATTTTTAATCGGTTATGTGAATTTTGAAAACTTTCGTGAATTTATAATTTTAGTGTAAAAAATGCTAATTTTGAAGCCAAACTTTGATAAAGCTTATCAATTTATAAAAATTTCGAATTTATTTTAAAAATCCGAATTTATTGATTTTTATAAGAAATAATTCGAATAATTAAGCTTCCCCGTCAATATTTAGTAAATACGTATTTAGGAGTGTAACTCTGAATTTAAGGAGAAAACTGACTTTTTAAAATTAACGTAAAATTTCGAATATTTGGATTTTTTGACAATTCCAAATTTGAAAATGCATATATGAAGCATTTTAACCTGAACCTTACTAACATTTAAATTAGAAATTTTACTTTAAATATTTTAAGTTGGAAAATTGTTGGTCATCGTTTACAATTTTATAAATATGGTTTAATCGAATTGTGTAGCACACAGCCTAATACATCACAATTTTAGAGGTAGTTGTGGGTTCACGAGAGAATTCTGAATTTAAATTTTCAATTCTGAACATTTCGAGTCTTATGAGTAAAACGTAAATTCCTTTAAGAAGTTAAAAAAATTGTCTGTTAATCAAATTGATTTTCGACTTTATTAAAGACAATATATTAGTTGGGCGTATTTAAAACTCAGTATGTAAAATTTATTAATAGCTCTTCACTGATCGAATAATCATTATCACATATCTGTACCTTAAGCTGCTCTATTTCCAACAGTAATGCTAACTGTTTTCAAATAGAAAAGATTTCCGATTTTGAAATCTTAGGTATATTTTGAACCGTAAATTCAAATTCTATGAGGATGTCAACAGCATTTAAAGAAAGATCGAAAAGGCTCAGTTCTGAATTCTATAAACATTTTTGTTCTCTGGTGTATAACCACATATTCTAATAAAATAATTTTGATACTAATTAAAACATTTTAATTTGGTTGTTTATTTATTAGTTAATCTAATTTCCATCGTATATGCGTTATTTTTCATGAAAATCGATTAACAAATAACCAAATTGCATCCAAAATGACCAGAACTTCCGTAGTTCAGAACTTCTTATAATTATCGTTTTATTACAATCAGTTAAAAAATATCCAAGTTTCATCCTAATTGGCCATATTCCAGAACTTCATCTAAATTCATATGAGAATCGCATTTCCATCGGACATGTTGGATTTCTTCCAAATCGGTTAAGAATTAACCAAGTTATATCCTAATTGGTTATATGGCATAACTTCACCTTAATTCATTTTAAACCATTTTCATCGAAATGCTCTGTTTTGTACCTTATGTCGTTTTGGAACGTGCCATTTCAATTGTAAAATAACTGCGATGATTTTTTCGCCAGATAATTTCTTTTTCTTATTTTTGTTCGAATATAGCTACCGTTTATGAAAAAGGTCACATCAATACATCTAATTTTCTATCAATTTTAGAGAGGTTGGTCAACAAAAACCTTCATATAACCGAACGCCCTAAAAGGAGTAACACCCAAATCAATATAGGGTTATTTCCCTTGGATTGCTTGGCTGGACGTTTAGTGTAAAAATTAAGTTGATATATCTATCCGCGGCTGCGTCCACAAAACAAACAAAAATTAACTGTCATATCAATTCAATGAGATATTATATATCCAAGCTACCACCAGAATTCGAAGTATTATACAATGCCAGAGTTAAAATCTTTAGTATCAAAATTCGATATATCATGTCAGAATTCATACTTCATGTCATAATTAGATATACAACATCAGTATTTGCATCTATGATGTCACAATTCTATATCTTACGTCAGAATTCGATATATCAGGGCAGAATTCGCCATATCACATATTCGAGATATTATGCCAGAATTCCAGTCACGTCAGAATTCGAATTTTTAATGCCAGAATTCGAATTAAGTATCATGTCAGAATCCGATAAATGATGTAAGAATTAGATTTGCATTGTCAGAATTTGTATTTATGATGTCACAATTCGATACATTTTGTCTGAATTTGTCATAATTCGGTACATCATGTCAGAATTCGATTTATCATGCCAGAATTCAATATGAAATTTCAAAGTTTGAAATTGTGATGTCAGAATTCGATACATAATGTTGATACAACATACCAGAATAAAATAAATTATGTTAGAAATCGAAATATCATGTCAAGATTCGATGTGTTATGTTTAAATTTTTGTAGTTTGGTCGTAGTTATCTGACGAGTAGACCGAATTTTTCAATACGAAACCAAAATACCACATAGAGAACTCAAGGAGGGTTCTCATTTTTAAGAGTCGATACATTATTGACTCTGGGTTAAAGTTAAGAGAGGGTAATGATATTTCTACTTTTGTCCAGTAGATTTATTATGGGTGATTGGCCTCTGTATTTTTATGATTTGCCAAATCGCAAATACGGTGAATGTCATTACTACTAATATATTGTCTAATATAAATATCGAAAATTTGAAGAAGTTTTTTTAAATCTAACTTGGCGTAAACTGGGTTGATTTGCAGAACCTGCGCTTAGATCTCATTCCAATATCTCCAATTTAATTTAATTAATTAATCAACTTTTAATTGAGATTTGATTTTGTAATCGAATTATTGAATCGCAAAAATTGTTAATCAGCACATATTGAAAATTTTACATTTTATGATAAGCTAAATGGAACATTGAAGTTTAAATATAATTGATAATCTGAATATTTTCAAACGAGGCTACATTTCACAAATTTAAAGCCCTTTGAATATTTGGATTTTAAAATTTACAAACTAATTCGAAATTTGATATTAAACCAGATACAGTGTCCACAAATTTGGAAGTTCGATACATCAAAATATCAAATCTAAAAATCGCAAAGAAATATTTTTTTAAAAATTCGATTCCATGTTTGCAAATTCCAAATTATGAGATTATTTTAATCAATAAACTACTTCAATATTGGTAATTTGTAAATAATTTAAATTTAATGTTGGCTGAGACTTAAATATTTACAGTTAATACAAAATTCGATACAAAACGTAATTTCCCAAATATTAAGCAAGTTGGAAAACTCGTTTATACTCAAATAAAATTCAGTATTTGGACACTTTCTATAGTCAACATTTTATAAATTTCTTAACTCGCACAAATAGTAGATTGTTCTACAAGTAAAGAAAAGTGATAGTTTTCCAGCGAGTGTAATTGTTTAATTCACTAGCGAGCGCTAGTGAGCGAGTGGATTAACAATTTTACGGGCACGGAAAACCACTTTTCTTTAGTATCGCAGTTATTTTGCTCGTTGGTGAATTAATACCAGCCAATGCTTTTGGCGATAATTTTTATTTTAAACTACGTAGGGTGATATTTTTTCAAAATATTACATTTTTATTTTACATGATATTCACTAAATCACAGTATTATAAAGCTGTCAATAGTTAGAGTTCTCGCATAGTTCCAAAATCTGAAATCTCTATTTCGGCTTGTAAAGCTACTCCAAAATTCAGAAAATTGTTATGGCAGGTCATTTAGATTAAACAAGTTGTTTACTACTGAGCCTCATAATGTTCCGTAAATTCTTAACACAGTGACATTTTCAGGTAAATAACACATTTACTGCCTAATGTATCATATGTGCTTAATTGGGACACAAAAAATTATAACCCTTATGTACATAATAACGAGTAAGAACCTAAAAACTCTAGTCACCCGAAATTGTTAAAAATTAATAAATTTGCATATTTCTACGAAAGGAGTAATGGTAATCAACAAAAAATCATTCGTTAGCTTTTTAAAGCGCGCGATTATCAAATCGATTACAAAAAAAGATTTAATTTCAATAAATCGGCTTACCATTCTTTGTTGCTGTTATTATTGGATTTGATCTTTTTATTATTATCTATAAAATACATCTATTATTTATGATTATTGAAAAAAAATTGAATCAAATCAATTCACGTATTTACCACCGCACAAATTGGATAATATGGCAAATAATAGAGATTTGTTGTGTTTATGAGAGGAGGAACCGAAAATTTTTGAAAGTGAAACCATGATATTTATAATACCAATCGGATAATATTGTGGTATTATGAGTGAATAGTAGGTTGGGCTAGGTAGTTTTACTTGAGTATCATTGATTTTGTATTCGCTAAATCTTGGCACGTATACATAAATACTGTTATTATTATAAAAGGATCAAAATATTTCTAAAAACAAATTAAAATTTTATATTCCGGATAATAATTCAACTTTGGATTTTTGTACATTTCACGAATTGAATCGAATTTATTTGATCGTATTTAAGATCCTGAACGATTGGTCAAATTAATTTCGGCTTGCAACCAAACTAATTTTATCAAGTTTCTAAAAAAAAACCTTCTTTGAACATTTGAGATAAAAAGAACAGTAAACCAAATGCTAGGTTTTTTAGAGAAATATACTTTGTTGACTTAATATTAGCTTTTTTGGATTATAAAAATGACCGCTCGAAAATGATTTTATGTTAAGTAGTATTCGTGAGAGTTCAGAAAATATTACTTTGCCGAACTAGATCTTATGAAAAAAAATGTATGGAACACAGTTCCGGAAAGACCATTACAAATCTGGTAGGTGAACTAAAAGAATTAACTTACACTAGTAGGGGGAAGTGGGGCTACTTTAAGCATGGGGTAAAGGTAAACAGGCTGTATATCTCTCAAACTAACGGGATTTATTGAAGCGAGGAAACAATTAAGAATGAAAGAGAGTATTATCTTCATACTAAAAAAAATGTAGTACGATATTCAGTCTCAGTTTGGATTTATAGGTGGAAAGGTGGTTTTTAATCGATTTAGTAAATTTGTGTAATGTTTGGAAAACTTCCATAGTGGGTTTAAAACTGAAACAGGTAAGGATTATTAAGAGGTATTAAAATGTACATACAATTTGCAATTTAATAACAAATTTCGTTACTAATTATGTAGCCCACATCATAATTTTTTTTACCGTTATTGAAAAAACAAACACGTGGGGTTAAGTTAAGCATTGTATATGGGGTAAAATTAAGCATGCTTATTATTACCCCAAGAGATTTTAATGAATTATTTAAAAACGTATATCTTAGTTTAATTAATACTTTTTAATTCAGAATGGTTAAAAATTATAAGCGAAAAACAGAAAGCCGAATTAACCAGGAGTCTATGGCCACAGCGATAAAAGACGTCATTAGAAATAAACTGTCCATTCGAGGAACTGTATCAACATATAGGATTAACCACAACATACTTTTCGAGCGGGTTAAATTGGCTAAATTAAATCCAGTAGTGCGTGAAGTGGATTCTGGAAATGACAGCGATTATGAAAATATAACGTGTGAATCCCAGCATCACAAACAAGTGTTTTGCATAAAAGAAGAAAATGATCTTCGACAATATTTATTAAGATCTTCTCAAATAAATTATGGCCTAACGTACGCTCATATGCACATAAGCTTGGAAAATCGTATCCTGGGTCAAATTGTCTCGGCAGAACGTGGTGAGTTGATAACGTTTTGTGGAATTGTGAATGCCGCAGGAAACTCGCTCCCATCTTTCCCCGTGTTCATCTTTCCCCGTGTTCGATACAAAGACCATTTTTTACAAGAAGCTCCATCTGGAAGTTTGGGTCTTGCATCAAAAACTGAGTGGATGACTACTGAGCTCTTCCCAGAAGTGTTGAAACATATCCAAAGCCATACCCAGTGCACCAAGGATAATCGTATTCTTTGCTGATGGACAACCATAACAGTCACTGCTTGCTCATTAGCTGCAATAGATTTTGCAAAAACGTGGGGAATCGTTCTCCTCTCATTTCCACCACACTGTTCACACAAGCTTCAGCCACTGGACGTCGAAGTTTTTGGTCCACTCAAAAACGCGTTGAAGATAGCTATCAATGATTGTATACTAACTTGACCTGGTAGATTAATTACCATCTACGACACACCTCAGCTTGCAAAGCGTGCTTATGAAAGTGCTTTTACCTCAAAAAATATTATATCGTCATTTCAAAAACCAGGAATTTGGCCACTAAACCGACTTATATTTAATTGAAAAAGATTTCCATACAAAATTTTTAAGAAAACACAATAATTATTATGTTTTCCCAATTATCGATGCCATATTGCAGGTCAGTAGAAGTGACATTGTTGCGAAATTGCCTGATCCAAGCCAAATCCCAGGAACTATAAGGACTAAAGGTTACTTTAGGTTTATCGTCGATTTAAGCGATTACAATATGCGAAAATATTCTTAAGTCTGTTTAATTATTTTTAGTTGATGACTGCATTATTATTTTTACTATATTTTACAGTGAAACTGTTTAATTTTATTTTGTGATATTATTTTATTTTAATAAAGTTATGTTAATCAAGTATATCTATTAGAGTTTGTTTAGTTTACTTTTACGCCACAGTAAAATTTCACTTGCTTACATTTACCCCAATGTAGGGGTAAACGTAAGCGGAAGACTTACTTTTTTGTAAGCTGTTTTTTTAATAAATCGAAAGGATTCTTTTTGCTTTCAACCGATCCACTGTATAGGCCAAGCTTCATAAAATAATCGACTTATCAAAAAATTCCGAATATTTTAGTTTTTAAGCTTTTATTAAGAAAATCGTGAAAAGTGCTTACTTTAGCCCCACTTCCCCCTACAACAATTTTAACAATAGTTTGAGTTGAATGTAGTTTAGTAATCAGATTTTTTGATGACCCTAAAGAAATTTTTAGATTACAAGTTGAATGGCACAAGTATTGCTGCACCATAGCATTCAACTTACAATTTACATTTTGTATTATACGGTTTAATACATTTCTCCGCTCGCTGAGTTCACGGTATGATTTCACGAACAATGAAGTTGATTTGATAAGATTTTCAATATTTTTTTAAACTACCAACAATTTACAGAAATTCAAGAAATTCAAAAAATTTCCGTAAATTAATAAACTGGTTTGAATATTGAAATTCTGGATTTTCTTTCAAATTTGCGATTCTTATTTTTGAAATTATAATACTGCAGGACTTCTCGCCGATTGTTTAAAAAAAAAATCGGGTGAGCTGTTTCGTCTAGAAAAAAAAAACGACGGGCGAGTTCACGCTCAACTCGCAAAAGAATTATGTGAAAACCTGCAACTACTGAATCATTTCAAGTCTCTTCGATGGGCCTGAGAACTGTTCGCTCAGTATTTAGATTACGATACAATTTTGGGTTAAAAGGTCAATATGTTGTTCTATTCTGGATTTGGAGGACGAACCTTGCCGACACTAATTGTTTAATTGAAAATTGAAATTTATAACCGACTATATTTCAGTATAGCATGTCTTGGTGAGCTTGAGCAAAACTACAGTTCTGTTAAGTTAATCATCTATAAACCTGCCCTGAACGCTTTAAAATTCACCATTACTTATAAAAGACAATTGTTGATGATTCCATATTTAAAATTTTGAGAATGGTCATGGCAAACCAGGGACCCTATCATGATTTCCACCGCGAAAGATTTTTTACGATATCGTGAATTTGGGATAACAAAACACGACGTTTTTTGGCCATCTATTCAATAACGAGAAAAATTCCTCTACCAAAAATAAGCCGGACGATTTTCCGATTGTTTTATTGTTGAGGATTGTGACAAGTTTTTGCATCTAAACTAAACGAAAATCAAAACTAGTCTCAAAATAATGCCGCGTACATTGACAAAAGTCATTAAATGAGTGCGATTATTATGTTAAATGAATGTGTTTGCAGCATTTTTGATAGTGGAATTCATAATAAGAAAGTTGAAGCGGGTCGAAAAGAATATGATAGAGGCACTGATGAACAAAGCAAAGTGGCATCACTGATTTGATTGATTTGAACTAAATGAAATATAGCGGTTTGCGCTAAAAAGCACTATTTTGAATAAAAGCGCAATTTTGACTGTAAAATCAAAGCAGCTGGAAAGACGGTAGCATCTCCCTGCGGCTTCTTCCTTGCGCGCATCTTTACAAAATGGCGTTAGAATCTGTTTACCACTTTTATACTTTTTGTTTCCTACAATATATGCCCCGCGTAACCAATCTCAGCAACAGCATGAGCAATACTAAACATAGCATACCGATTAAACAATTTCAAAATTATTATTTTATTATGTATCAACCTATGTATAAGTGCCATTCTCGCAGCTCGCTAAGGTGTATGATATTTAATATTTAAAGTATGGGTGCATCTGTCTTTGTTTAACGTACTTCCATTTCAGTTTTTTTAATCACTTACACTATACATGCATACTTTTTGTGCCTTTTCATTTTAATCTGGCGGAAATTGTAATTCGAATTATATCGTATGTAAGTTCGGTGCATTTTATGTTCGTTTTTCTAGGATTTAATTTGCAATTTCGGCCGTACCGGATTTTCCGTTCCTTTTTTTAACTGATATTTTTGACTTACCCCCGCTAAAGATGTTTTCACATCAATAATTTCTAAGTGGCAAGTCTATTAGTACAAAAATGGCTGATCAGGCAGCGCAATGTCATAAATGTACCAGTATGAAAATTCACAAAACTATACGTTTCTTGAAATCCGGAATTTGAACATTCTCAAAATTTGAATTCTGAAATTAAATTTACAACTTTAAACATGTATGAGTATTTACAATGAAAAATTTAACTCACGCCGATTTCTAATTTAGGTAAGTTAATCTAGAACTTATTTATTAATTAAAACTCAAAATTTTAGAATTTCAAACATATGAAAATTAAATTATTACAATTTAAAATTTTAAAAATTTGCAATTGGAAATTTTTAGGAATATACAGGATTATTGGAATTTGTAAATTTTAAAAATGTAAAAATTATTTTAATTCGGAAGTCAGACACACATATTTGACAGAAATACTAAAATTTTGGATGAATTAGACATATTGAAATGAAATATATCGAAGGCTATCACTTTAATTTCAAATGTGGCAAATGAAATTCAAAACTTGATAATGCAGTTTCGTTAAAGTTTTGAAAATATTTTTGAATTTTTGAAATTAATTAGAATAATTGCATTGAATATGAAAATTCCGTCCATATTCTTTATTTTGAAATTCTACAGGAATTAAATTATGTAAAGCTCAGATATATGTATCAATATTCCCGATATTCAATGGGGCCTAAATTTCTTAGAAATTTCATAGAATATGTACATCAACTCAGGTTTAAAAAGGTTAGTACATACATATTTAAAAAGTTCTTTACAAAAAATTGAAAATATGTTTGTATCTACAGTGTAAAATTGAAAATTCGAATTTAGGATTGCAATTAAAATTTTAAAATTCCCCGGTAAATTACTATCAGTTATCTTGAATTTTGATTGAACATATCACTAAATCCACACCAAATTTTTAAGTGAATTCTTAAAATTTCACACCATTTAATAAATCATTGAAATTCCAAAAAAAATGTTTATGCCCCCTATTCATAAAATTTCCGATTAGTAGAAAAATTGTATTCCCAAAATAAATATAAACGTAAATATAAACAAATTTTCTTCCTGCAGAATTTTGGGGAAATTTTGTAGAACTGTTAATGAGTCCAAAACAATATCTGTGCTGAGATGTTCTAACATCACTTTCGATTCGTTTTCGATAGTATTTAGTCTCTTGTAACAAGAACAAAATTGTACGCTATTTTCTTCTTTCATTACAATTTTTCTAATGCGATCTCAGCCTTCTATATACTTTTCCTTTTCTTCACATCGATAAAACACCGCAAACAAAATTTTTTGTGATAAAGAGTGATGAATGAAAGTACAAATAGAATGATGTTTTATGCGAACATGCTGAGATCGCAATAGAAAAAGCTTAATTCAAAAGTCGAAATAGTATACAATTTCATTCTTGAAAAGAGAGACATGAATACTATCGAAAAAAGTGATGTTAGAACATCTCAGCACTGATGCCATATAATTCCACGTTTGAAATGTTCAGATCGTTGTAGGATTTCTTATCAACACATCTGATCAACCCATTTATCGTTTATGAAAGTGAAAGTTGATGGTATACTGAATGAGTATAAAAGATAACAATGGCTCATAACTTTCGAGGGAAGAACCTAATATGCGATTGCTCAGAACCCGGCAATGGTTGGACATACCGAATTTTGAACCATAAAAAAGTCAAAAAATGCAATGCAAAGTTCTCATATTTTGCATCAAATAAGTACAAAAAAAATTTGTGATTGGTTCAAAAATTAAAAAAAACAGACAAGTGATTCGAAGTTTTCATTTGAATTTTTTAGTTAGGTAAAAAAAAAATAAATGCATAGACTATGTTGATATTTGACCAGCGGGTATCATGAAATTCGGTACCCGTGGCATTTTGACGGAAATTGTTTGGTTCCATAAAAAAAGTCATCCTGGACACCGCTGCGCTGTCGCGATAAATTTCCGTTAAAAATCGTCCGGTAGTTATTTGGTGACGGGTAGCGATTTTTTGTTTTAAAAAACCGAAAATTTTCAAACCACAAATTACTTAATGATAAAAATTAAAATTAATTTGAAAATGTTTATTCATTAAAAACTATTTATTAATTAATTTTTAATAATATTTATTAGAATAATTTAAAACTTCTAAAATATTGACGAACTATATTTAGAAAAAACCTAATGGCCGATTTTTTGAAAAAGTTGAATAAACATCAAACAAAATAACAATCAGATACCGTCAATTTTTTAGGCAATTAGGCACGTGGGAAACCTGAAGAATAATAATGATTACGGTTTATAGTCCCGGCTAAAGACCATTTTAATACAAATTATTCAAAAAATTTAAATCAAGTCATTCGTAAAAGATACACAGTTTGTTATTTGACGTGATAACGTCTTACACCGCATGTTCAGATAATTGACCCGAAATTTTGCCGTTGCTCGTGGGCAACGGCAAATGTAAGCATTATGATTAAGTCACATGTAAGATTTCTTAGGTTGGTCCTTAGGCTTTATGCCTCATGTATAATATTATCGCAAGGACGTCATCAGGTGCCAGGGTAAGCCGCGTTGCGAACCTCTGATTTCGCGCGATTTAAATGATTGAACCACTGTAGGGAGAGAATGGCTCATCAGATCGGAGTAATTCTGATATTAATTTATGCATAAAAAACTGTGGCAGATAATTTATTTTAAATTAAAATAATTAGTCTCCACATATATTTTAATTAAAATTACAAGAGCACTGTAAAGAGAAAAGGCCTCTTGTGATTGGAGTGATTCTGATGCTAATTTCTACATAAAGAAACTGCGGCAGATCATATATTTTAAAGTAAAATAATTAGTTTGCACAAAAATTTTAATTAAGGTTTTAGATCACAAAATACCGAATTATAATGATTGAGAGCACTGTAGCGAGAGAACGCCATATGTGAACGGAGAAATTCTGGTGGTCAATTTATGCGTATAAGGCATTATCTGTGACAGATAATTTATTATGAATCAAAATAATTATTTTCCACATACATAAATTCTATTTTAATAATTAAATTAAAATCTACATGGCGATTTGCAAAGCTTGAGAGCACCGTAACGAGAGAACGCGTCTCAATTTGTGAGTAAAATGTGGCTAATATTTATTTTAAATTAAAATAATTAATCTCAACATCTTATAAAAGTTATCCCGAAAAACATCTACGACCGTCTAGACTGCACATCCCACTCCGAATTTTTATTTGTTATTTTAACAACTCCTCAGCAAAATATACAGAAACCTAGAAAACTATAAGCGTGTTCGATTGGACTGAATTAACTGAACTAGTAGCTGTAACTGAAGTAACAGAAGCGAAGAGACTGTTCGATTGACAACTCTTCACTTCAGTTAAAAATTGAGCAATTGAATTAACTGAAGAGATATTGTGCTTATGTAGTTACTTCAGATTCAGTTATTTGTTTTTCTTTTTTGATTTTCATTATTTTCGTTTGTTTATATTCTCGTGTGTTGATTTGGGCAGAACCATCTTGATATGAATAGAGCCGGCATGTGAAAAATGAACTTAAAATAAGGGATATAGAAACACTAAAAATTCATTTATTTTCATAGTGTTTATATGAAAAAACGCAATTTCGATTGACGATAAAATATGAATTAAAAGTTAAACCCAGTTAAATAATTTTTTAAGAAATCGCTAACAAACAACTCAATGTCTTACTCATTTAAAACACAGATTCTCAAATTTCCCTATTTTCCAGCAATGATCAAAAGAAAATAAGGGAAATTAAATTAAAAAACATTCTACAACAACAACAATATGTATTAAAAAGAGAAAATTCAGTTTAATGACGACATCATATCTCCACATCTAAAACCAATGGTAAGAAAAAAGACAACACGTCTCCGCTCAACAATCAAAATTTAAAAAAATAAAAAAGAGCCAATCAGAATAAATTAAATCAATACAATGAGTGTGAAAAAAACATAACATTAAAACAATCTAGCATGCTTTGCAAATTCAAAATAACTATAGATACATATTCGAATTCAAATTGGAATGGAGGCAATGAAAGAGATGATTATTGTTTTGTTTATAAATTTCTAGTTATATTGGTGACGTATAGTATTACAAAAACAACAATATTTTAAATTTTAAAAGTTCCTTATTTTTCATGACGATTTTCACTTAGAAATAAACATTTTCAAGACTCGATTTTTCAATGAAATAATATTACATGTTTCATGAACATTTTCATATAAAAACAAAACAAAAGCTCACATTTCTAATAAACTAAATCTGTCAATGAAAATAAGCGTTTTCCCATATAGTTTCATAGTAAAGAAAAAATTGTTTGTACCTTATTTTAAGCTTAGTAAAAAATACAGTCGATACTGGAGGCTCTTATTTATACAGTAGGCTCTGATTTGGGGGACTGTTTGGTTGGGAATTTGCGACCTAAAAAAAGTATTTTTAATAATAAATTACTAGAAATTAATAAAAAATTAAATTTTGAAACATTTTTTCTGAACACAAGCCAAACTGAAATAAATTGTTTTACTTTTATTTTGACATTTATCTGAAGTGAAGAATACCAATCGAACAGTCTCTTCTCTTCAGTAACTCAATGAAGTGAAGAGTAACTCAATTAACTGAAATGAAGAGTTGTACTCTTCAGTCCAATCGAATGCGCTTTATATACTGAACGAAAATTTGCTCGGTATTTTTACCGACCGGATTTCATGATACGGCTTTTTTGCCGGTCGGTTTTGCTAGTGGTTACATTTTATAATTGAACGGCATTTTCGCCTGGATTTCATGATACCACCGTTGCAGCGACATCACGAAATCCATGACCGTTGAAATTTTGACGGAAATTGAAGTTTTACCATCATGAAAGTCGTTTTTTACCATCATGAAAGTCGTTTAACCGGTAATTTACCATCATATTTGGTTCGTTTGTCCAGCTAGATTTTGCGATATATGAAAAATATACATAAGTTATTTGTTAATTTCAAGAACTTGAGGATGAATAATTTGCGATAAATATCTCTTCTTCAGGTTAATTAATTAAAATTCATTATAAATTATTTCTCAACTGTTTTTCAAAATTCTAAAAAATTTTAAAAAATCCTAAAAGTAAACATTTCATTCGAATTAATTTGCGGATGTGCCAGAATCTTTTCGTTTGTAATTAATTTGGCATAAGCAACAAACATATTGGGAGAATTTATAAAATGATTTTTGTAGAAATGACGGCAATAAAATTAAAATTGACAATGTTCTATTCAGTAGACGAAATGTCAGACAAACATTTTGACAAGTAACAGCCTGCTAGAATGAAAGACAAATTTGCTAAAATTTGCTCAATAAAATTGTCCAATGATTAAAAATATTTCTAAATTATCAATTCATAAATTAAGTGCGAGTTCGCGACAATATTCTGCTGAAAAATTTTCAGCAGGCAACCAATCAATGTAGTCTATTTCGTAAACAAATTTCCCCTTCCGAATAAAATATTTTTAAATCGCATGCAATCCTGCTGAAAATTTTTCCGCAGAATATTGTCGCGAACTCGGACTAAAAGCTCATTTTTTTAATTCCTTTTTTTATTTTTTTCTAAATGTCGAATTTGTGAATTTCAAAATTCCAAAATATTATTGGCAAATCGCAAAATAGTGGTTTTTACGTACTTCACTGATGTATAGAGAAAGTTTATACCGAAGTTAAATTTTTTATTTTGCGCTTAATCTCTCTAAATAATTCGACAGAGTGAAAGTCTTGCCTTTAAACCAGTCCCGCACCCGCGAAGTCCTAAGAAAAAATGAGTGTATTCATTTGCTGGGTTTAAATGTTAGATCTAGATAACCCCTGTGAAACTTACTATAATTCATATTAAGTTCTCAAGGCACATGTCTTACAAATATTTGTGAAATACGCAGAGCTCTCATATTTCGTCGGCGAGGAATACTGTCGAGTGAAGAATTCAGGTTAACTGGATCGTGTACCATCACATCCTGCTGATTTGTAAATTTAATCGTCCCAGGAGATCTTGTTGTAGACTGCTAAGCCAAACAAAATTCTATTGAGAAAAAGAGTTTAGCTGAGTGAGGGCTTCTCAAAGAAACTCTATCGGTGAGAACGCTATTCATTGAAAAATTGGAAGCAAACAACAAGATGTTGGAATAAACCTGTCATCAGCAAAATAATGGATTGGTTTTAGGGTAGAGGTACTCGAGACAAAAATTGAAATTATTGAAATTTTATTATTTCTCAATAATTTTTTTTTTCATTCATTATTCATGATTATTCACTCTTTATTGGGTAATGAACAAAAAATGATGAATTCACTCACTGATTCAATTGCTTACTATTACAATAAATATTAAATTGTTATCCACGATGAACATTCCCTGATTATTCACTGAATGATGAATTTTGAATTATGAATAGTGAGTAAATAATCACAGAATGGTGAGTGAATAATGTGTACATAATTAATGAATTGTGATAATCAATGAATAATGGCTTATAATTAGTGGAAAATCATAAATAATTTTTCACTCTTCCACTTTTGCGAAATTCCTCTTTTTCGTTATTCTAGATCTACAATTGGCAATAGAAAACCTGTTTTTAAATGTAATAGTTTGATTTTGGGGTCCTTCGAGTCGCGAAAACCGCTTTACTCTTGATGTGAAGCACTTTCGTTAGGCATATTGAACTGTTTACGAGAATAATACTAGTTTATGAAATCTTGTTAGAAATTTTAATTTCTATCACTATTTTTGAGTCAGTAGGCATGTACAGTTCTCGACTAGGTGATTTAAAGAGCATCTCAAAATCCGGATTATTTCGTTATGGAGTTTGTGTCTCCGCATAGTGCGTCATCGACTCATCGTGTAACTTTAAAATTATTAACAGTATAAAATTGCATCCGTCAATTATTCAAATGAATTAAAACCTTTTACTAGTTTTTTTGGTTTTTAGTCATATCAAATATCATCTAATATATTATCTAATTCCCAAACTAGAGGAGTTGAATAATATAGTTCAAGAGAACTGCTGTAATACCTGAGAATATTTGGGGAAAATTTTAACATGATCGGATTTGGTTTCATTGGCTACATATGCGATTTAACGAAAAAACAAAATATTAGCAAACAGGCAGTTGAGAAATGAAGATATTAAATGTTGGAATTACCAACAAAATTTGAGGCTAAAAAAACGCCCACACTTTGTTTGTAAACTCGAAAGATTTCCCATATTTTACCTTTAATTTTACTCTCAGTATCATTCTTTTTTTTTCACGATTTATCGCTGAATTGAAGGTAGCTAACCATGATGGAGGCCATTGAATTTGGGTTGCACTAAGCCGGAGGGCGGGGGTGGGGGGGGGGGGGGAAGGGTGGTACTTTTGAAGCACATAATTTTTTTAAAATGTGAAAAATTTAAATGGATGTAAACATTTGAAACAAAAAACTACGAAAATTATTAAAAAATTTGAAAAATTCGTTTTCCAAATTAAAAATTCGATAAAATTTTAAATTTCGAAATCCGAATTTTGAACCTCACAATGTACTGTTCCTTTCGAAAAGTTTAGAATTTAGAAACTAAACAATACTAAGATTTCTAGTTTTGGTGCGTAGGTATTTAAAAAAAATATTAATTCTAATTTAATTAACTTAATTATTCTGCTTAACATTTTAATCAAAATTGTTTTAAATTTTAATTCTTTGAAAATTTACAGTCTGTTGTTAATAAAATTAATTGTGCAACATGGAAATAAAAAGGATAAATCAATTAAATTTAACACTATTTCTAATTATCGTTAATTAAATGGTGTTATAGTCCCTAATGTTTTGTATGCAAATGATTAGTTTTTACTAAGTCTCTAAAATATTTCGCAACTGCTTAAAAATTTGTTTGATAAAATCACCTAGAATCTTTTCCCACTAGTTTTTCTTAGCACCCGACTAAAAAATGTTTCGCCTTAGTAGATGTAGAATATCTTCCAATCTAATTTATGCTTAGGCAATTTTAAATTGAAACCCCGCTATGGCCAAGACCACAAGTTGTATTAATTTATTTTGAATATTTTCGTGGAAATGATTTTTCTTGTGTATGGGAGCATTATTGCAAATTGACGAGCAACTAATTTATCATAAACTATGAACGCTACCTCATCAAGCGATGCACAGTTTCGTCTTGGCTAAAAAACTGATTTGAATTTATGCTAAAATAGTTTATAAAAAGACGTTTATTTATGGATAAATTCTCTAAATTATTCTGGAAATGGGTACTTCAGTTAAGTGAGCGATGAATTTTGCATCGTAGCCGAACACAAAATTGCAGTCAAAAACTATTTAGAACATTTTAGAAAGATATATCCAGAAATTATATCCATAACTCTAATTGTTTCATTTACAATAATGGAAACCTTGGAGGTGTCAGCACTCAAACCATATAGTATTGGCCGAAATCTGTGATTAGCGATTACTTTGTACCTGGGTGGGAATGATTTAAATCATTGACCGTATTCAAATTTTCTCATGCGCTACTCTACACTTTTGAGTCTCATCACTTCACTGAATCGCTGCTCATTATGTATAGCAAAAACTAGTATACTTTACTTTGCAGCAAATATATTTCATCCAAATGTTTTTAAACGAGTATTTATAGTTATTACTGCAACTATAACTCTTGTTTTAGTAATAGTTTTCGTATTTATAAACCTCACTATAAGATTTTTGGTATAATGTAACAACGGTTGTAGTGGTCAAAAGTCATGACTATAAATATTGCCACAAAATATCGAGAAAAACAAAATAAAATCGGCATTCGTATCGAATTTTTCATATGTTTCTCGAAAATGGTTGCTATAATTTATCACAGGTAAGGCGATCAATTTGAAAGTCTGACCAAAAACGAGTCTATTGGCTTTTTCTTTAAACACAAGCATTCCTCTACAGAAATATATAATTCTTTAATCAGTTTGACGACATATGTTTGTTGTTCGATTTTAATTTGAACAATTTTTCTTGCACTCAAAACTCAAGTAGGGTCGGCTTTGCAATTCTGAGCCATCTATATTTAGATTATATTCGAGTTTATGTCTTCCACTTGCTGCATCTTCAGAATTATCAATATCAATATCATAATTAAATTTGACAACCTTTTTAATTAATAAAATCATAAATATTTCAAATCCTCCACACCTAAAATAAACTCGGCATTTTCACTTTCAAACATTTTGTTAACCCTTTGAGCTTCATAAAGGATTCCAGATATTGGCAACGGTTCGTACACGATTGAGAGATTTTTAGGGGATTGTGCCCATCATTTATTAATTTATAAATATTTTGGTAGTTTCCCTGTCGGCTAGATGACCGGGTAAACCAATTGTAGGTTTTACTTATGATGAACTCTATTTCTTTTAGAATACAAAGAGGTGCAGCTGAAGAAATTACCAGTTGCAATGAATGACAAACACATGGTATTAATGCAATGCGTTTATTTAATTTTTTTTTTCTACGATGATGATTTTTGAATTTAAATTATATAAGGAAAGGAGCTATTGCGTCGTCTACTAAAATCGTGTGGAAATATTCATTACACAACGATTTCTTAATATTGCCACATGATTTGTGAAAATCCAAACATTTCAATTTCATTTTTTATTGCGAATATTTTTTTTTTCTATCGTAGATAACATAGCGTGTATCACTCGTGTGAAAATGAGTCATTATCGCCCAGGCTGCAAATTTCACTTTCGTATTGCAATGACTCGTTTCCTTCCCTTGTTATACAATATACTATTATTTAATGAAAACACTTTTCCGAACTCCAGTCCAAATTCGCATTACTGGTTCCCAAGCCAGCCATATTTTGAATATAAACCGTATTCATTCAATACCGAATTAATTCCGGCAGCAATTCTGGCTGCGTCACAAGAATCAAGTGGCTCCAGCTTTAAATTTTCTTATAATTGCTGTAGTATTTGATCGCAATCCCTACAAAAATCAAAACTTCTGACCTAATAATTATCTTAGCGTACTACACTACGATACCTACCTAAATGTTTTATGGCGCTTATATTCGTAGACTCATCCACAAGTGTGGTGCTTTTACTGCTTCCTGATGAGCCTGAATTGCTGTGGAAATTTGGACATTGGTCAAGCTGAATATTTGGGTTTATAACACTAAAATATCTATAAGAGATTAATTCAACAAACGCTTTGGATTAATTATTGTTAAATTCTTTGTGACAGCAAAAATACTGTTCTTTCCTCATTACCTTTTCATGATTGTCGAAATGTTCTTATGAAATTCTTCCCAACACAAACACAAGTCACCCACAAAAATTAAATCTAAATCTATTATTTTGAAGCAATTCAAATGGATTTGTATAAATTTATGTAAATTAAATTAGACAAGTCTCGTTACTTTATTAATTTACATTTTTATGAAATATTATGTTCACTTTATAATTTCTCTTAAAACACTTTAAAAAAGAAATTAAACTGTTGTGTAAATATTTATTGAATTAGAATCTTAAAAATTTTAACAGTAAAAAAAATTTAACAATTTTAAAAAATTTTAAAAATTGAAAAGATTAAAAAAATTAAAGACTAATGAATTTAAAGAATCTTTAAGAATTTTAAAAATTGTTAACTTAAAAGGAGTAAAACTGAAAAAATGTAAAAAACTTCAATAATTTCAAAAAAAATTAAATTTAAAAAATTTAAAGAATTTAATGATTTTATAGATTTAGATAACATAAATATTTATTGCATTAAAGAAACTGTGTAAAATTTTAACAATTTAAAAAATGTATTCTTAAAATTTTTTGCGAATATGAGAAAAATTGAAAGAATTTTGAAGAATCGAAGGATTAAAAAATTTAGAAAATTAAAAAATTTAAATAAATAAAACAATTTAGTGAATTTTGTGAAATTCAAAGAATTTACTGAACTTAAAATATAAACATATTGAAATAAACGATTTAACGAAACTAAAGATTCTACAAAATTAAAAGAATTTAAATAAATTAAATTGAAAAATCAAACACTTTAAAAAATGAAATGAATTTAAAAATTGGAAAACACTTATACAGTATAATCAGTTTAAAGATTGTACAAAATTTAGAAAAACTGAGTTTAAAAAATTTTAGGAATATAAATAGATAAATTCTTCTCTTTAAATTCTTTAATTTTTTAAAGTTTCTTTACATTTTTAAATTCTGTAATTATTGAATTTGCAGATGAATGAATTCTTTCTTTAAACTTCAAAGAATTGTAAGATAAGTATTTAAAGCATTTAGAAAATTTAGAGATCGGTTTTACAATTTAGAGAATTTAACAAATTTGGAGATGGAAAAATAAATTTTGATAATTTTAAAAATTCAAAGAACTTAAAGATTTATAGAATTTATAGAAATGAAAAAATCTAAAGAATTTTAAAAATTTTAAGAATTTAAAATATTTAAATTAATTAATACAATTCTAAGGATTTGGAAAATAGAAGAATTTAATGGATTTAATGAAGTTAAATATTTAAATAATTAAAGAAATTAAAATTTTTTTAAAATTATAAATAATTTAAGAGAAAAATAAAAAGAGATTACAGAATTAAAGGTTTAAAAGTATTAAAGATTTTAAATTAAAAATTTAAAAAGTTTAAAGCGAATAATTTAAAAAACTCTAATTCTGTAAATTAAAAGAATTTTGAAGATTGTTTAAATGCTGTAAATTATTTAAATTCATTAAATTCTTCGTAGTTTACAGGTTTACTGGATTTACCGCATAAAATACATTACTGAATTATCGGTAATTTTTATAAAAATTTACCAACACTTTCTGTAAACAAAAAACTATTCCATTTTCTCATGTGTACTCCATTTTCCTTAGGAGAAAGATAATTTTTGATTATTTAAAAAATCTGTGAAAATTACTTTGCGACTATTGTTCACGGTTGGGCAAGTAAATTACACAGTTTTTTGTTTTTTACACGCATAAGGCCATTTTATACATTATGTATGAAACCAACGTAAAAAACCAAAATTTGGAATTATGGAATACATATCGAATTCAGACACGATATATCGAATTTTCAATAACTCAAATTCTGATATCACAAAACTAATTTCTGCCACGAATTATCGAATTTTGATAATTTCATCGAATACTGGTATGATTATCGAATTCTGGCATAACATTTCGAATTTTGACAAACAAAACTCAAACTCTGACATAAATTATCAAATCTTGACATCATAAAGTCAAACGCTGAAAAAATTTATCGAATTCTGACATGAGATATCGAGATCTTAAAGCTTCAGGAATCGACATATCATGCCAAAATTCGAGATGTTATGTCAGAATTCGATATATCACACAAAAATTCAATAAATTGTGTTAAACTCTTCGGTGATATATCCTGATATGACATGTCGAATTTTGAGATTTCATTTCGAATTCTGAAGTTATGAGATAATATATCAAATTCTGATAAGACCTTTCGGGTTCTGGCAAGATGTCGAATTTTGACCGAATATGTCGAATACGGAAAAAATTAAAATATCGACGCATAGGACAAATAAAATTTGACTGGTGCTATCAAATTCTGACATAACATATCGAATTTTGAGATAATATACAAAACTCTAAAGGCTTCATGAAAGATATGTAATCATTTATATAATTTTGACATAAGGTATACAATTCTGACACAAGATATAAAATTCTGACTTATCATATCGAATTTTAACGTCGTAGATAGAATTCTTCTATACAGAATTCTGACACCAAAAAATTCAAATTCTGATTTCAGACATATCGAATTTAGACAGCTCTAACTCTAATTTTGATAGGATAAATCGAATTTTGGATTGATATATCGAACTGCGATATGACATATCGAATTCTAAAATTATTTATTTGGTTTTGGCTTGATATTTGAAATTCTGACATGATTTACCGAACTACATACAACATCATAAATTCACATTCTGACATGATATATCGAATTCTGATATTATTTATCAAGTTTTAGCATAATATCACAGAATATAAACGGAACAATATCTTCTATTGCGCTTTAGTCCTAAGCTGGTGAACAAATATTTTCGTTATTGTTTTTTCCGAATGATTTTGATTTAGAAAAGATACAAAAATCATTTTATATGCAATCAATGAAACAAAAAAAATTACAAAAATGTTTGTACCCACCTCTTTGTTTTGATAAATAAAAATCAGTACAATTTTAAAAGGAAAGAGAAATCTTTACACTTTATAATGTGCTTAAAAGGGATAGACGATCGTGAATAATTTTTGATTTTCGTCTTGTTGGCTTTGCGAAACTTTAAAATCATATCAGACAAATAATAAAAAAAAAACTTGCAACTCGCATAAGGTTGTGTATGCGTGTGTGTAGCATTTCTTATTTATTTGTATAATTTCGTATCCCGTATTGGTCCTTTTGACGTGATAACGTTTTACATCGCATGTTCAGAAAACTTACCCTAAATTTAGCCCTTGGTCGGGGGCAATTACTCATCAACTATAAGCATTACCTTTAATTTAAAGATATGATTGCTTAGATTGGTTCTTAAACTTTATGTGTCACGCATAATAGTATTGCAATGAAGTCATCCGGCGGTACATGAACCCGCGCCGCGAACCTCTGATTTCGACCGTTTTAAATCCGATCGTAGATCAGATGGTTTAAATTTTTGCGTAAAAAACCAGTGGTAGCTATTTAATTTTAAATTAAATTAATTAATCTCCACATAAATTTTAATTAAAAATTCAAACTAGAAAATAGCGATTGTAGTTTAGCCCTTGGTCGGGTATTTGCCCAACTATAAGCATTACCTTTAATTTAAAGATATGATTGCTTAGATTGGTCCTTCGGGTTTATGTGTCACGCATTATGTGTCACAAATGATGACGTATTAAGAAAAATTACAGTTAATTTAGTTTTTCACCAAATTATTTATGCACGGACATTTTTTTGTGCAATATGGAAACAAAACGGTAAATCAATTAAATTTATTTATTTTTGGGTAATTAAATTGTGATTTAATCTCTTATGTTTTGTGTGCACTTGATCTGTTTTTATTGCGCCTTGGTAACATCTTGTATGTCGTTCAAAAATTTGTTGATGAAATCGCCTAGAATCTTATCCCACTCGGTTTTCTTAGCACGCTGCCATATATTTTTGGTGTTGCTAGATCGTGAATGTTTTTCACTTTAATTTAAACCACTGGAAGTGTAAATCGAACCCATGCCCTGGCCGAGACCACAAATTATGTTCAAGATATTTCATTAATTTCATGAAAACGGCTCTTCTTATCAACGTGTGAATTACTGTGCTAAAGAGCTAATTGAGGACAGACTAGCTTAACATCAACTGGGAATGTTACCTCATTCAATAAATCGAAATTGAAGTAGTAAGGCTTCGAACAGTTCTAGTTTATAGGGCATACACACAAACGGAATATGATCTATCATTCCTGATGACAAAACGTGAACGGCATCATTATCTTGTCCGTTGAAATTTGGTGGACTGTTTTATGCCCAAATAAGCACGTTTTTGCCCTTAATTGTAAAATAGTGGAAATATTTTTATTATAACATAAACATCGAGTATCAATTATTTATATAGATACTGCTTCGATTAGTTTCTCTTGCGTAAGAAATAAAAGGTTACATGCGGCTGTGTAACCTAAAACTATTCAAGAATTGACAATGTTTAATTTCGGTTTATTGAATGAGGCAACATTCCTAGTTGACCTACCGGTCCTCAATTTGCTGTTCAGCACAATGATACTCCCATACATAAAATGAGTCATTGCCATAAAATTACAATATTTAAAAATCTCGAGTATAATTAGTGGTCTTGTTCAGGGCAAGGTTTCGATTTAAACTTGCAGAAGCGTAAATTAAAGTGGAAAATATTCACGATCTAACAAGACCAAAAATGTGTAGCAGAGTGCCAAGAAAACCGAGTGGGATAAGTTTCTAGGCGATTTTATCAACAAATTTTTGAACGACATACAAGATGTTACCAAGGCGCAATAAAAACAGATCAAGTGCACACAAAACATAAGAGATTAAATCACAATTTAATTACCCAAAAATAAATAAATTTAATTGATTTACCGTTTTGTTTCCATATTGCACAAAAAAATGTCCGTGCATAAATAATTTGGTGAAAAACTAAATTAACTGTAATTTTTCCTAGAATTAAAATTTAAAACATTTTTTGATTGGAATGTATGATAAATACCTACTATTTCATTAAATAAAACCATTACATTATTAAGATTGTTTAGGATTGCTTCTGATAAATTTGAAAAAGTACCAAAATCAGAAGGTGGCTCTAATTCAATTGCCAGGGACTGTAAGTGCCCACAACCGGAAATCGCGACCATTCTCGGAGTAACCGAAAAAAAATGTGATGCGTCATAATTTTGATATAAATCGATGTGGCATCCCATATCACGAAAATACTGTAGACATATCGATAACACTCGACTGTTTGAGTTTATTCATTTTGATTTATCGCACTTTTAAAACATTGGAAAATTACAATTGCGTTGATTTTTACGGACTTTTTTTTTAATGTGATCGCAGCAAATGAACAAGCTCGTCCATTCACTTCGATATTAGCTAGAAAACTGCTTACTGTTAAAATACAAGTAAGACAACAGTCCGATCAGCCATATTTGCATTCTGTCAAAAGTTATGCATGGGTGCCCACAACCGGAGACTCTCCCCTATATAAATAATATTTATGAAATTCGTCGATTGTTCTAACGTTTTACAATTTATAAATGCCGAAAATAAATCCAGGACGAAACATCGTTGTTCGAATTTTGATTCTGACAATTTTTTTATATTTGTAATTTAAAAATGTTCCCCATGTGATAATAGCAGATTATTAGTATTATTTTCTCTTGTGTCGGCCTAACATGGTAAACTATGATATTATAAATATAATTTATATATTCATGAACTGACATTAAATTAAAAATATTTAAAATCGAGATAATTGAAGCCCAAGACCAATCTACAATAATATATTTCGGAAATTTTACTCCTGCTGATTTATTAAAAATTCGGAAATAGCCTTGATATCGTGTTGCGCCGAGACAATTTCGGCAACGGGTATAATGATATCGTCGAATTTGATGATAAAAGCGTAGTGCAATATACGAGAATATCCATGAGGATGACAACTTGGATTTTTAACCAAGCTTCCTGTTACGTCGAAATAAATAATGTATGCATCATGTGAAAACCTATCAATTTGATATTCTTGCCTTGACTGAGACTTTACTTAGTAGTAAGATTTCTAACAAGTCGCTTCGAATTAATAATTATAAATTGATATAATCTGATCGAAAGTTGGTATTAATCTACCAGCTCCGTATAACCTTCCAATAGGCGCAAGTGTACGTGCTGCCTCCTCGCGGCAACCACAAGGTGGATCAGCATATGCCGATGGATGAATGGCTGATAGGTTAATCAGTCTATATATGCGGACTCTGGATACCAGGCACCCTCCAGTTTTATTTAGCCTTCCTGTAGTAAACCTGGGTGACCTTCAGGCGACTTTTTTATTCCCAGCAACTCGCAAGAGTTAAATCAAAACGGTAGACGAGGCACGAGAAGGAATACACGGTAGTGGGTCTGCCCTCTCGAAGTCCTTGAGTCCCAATGCTACCGCTCTTCTAGCAGAAGTAAATGTTATTACATCTAGGAGGGAGAGCAATGAGCCCAGATAGTATGTATCACGTACCGGTCGGCAGTATTATCAGGTTCATTAAGAGCCTGAATATTGGCTGGACGGTTAATTAGGTAGGGTTTGATGCACAAAACATCTTTTAGGTCGCAGTGCGAGGTGGCTTAACGCCACATGGCCCTCAAGTAATATATAATAATAATAATTGGGGGGTGTTGGTTTTTATTTTCGGGCCACTTCTCGGGCCACAAAATATTCTCTGGTTCATTGGTTAAAGTAGAATAGCAGAATAGCTAGCATCTGAATTTACCGGGAGTTTTGGTAAAATTTAAAATTTTAATTTTGGTTACTTACAACCCACTTCCCGCTTGTAGTAATAATATTAGCAGTTTACAAACAATTTTTGCTGAATACCTAAATGGCTAATAAGCTATGAAAAGGTTTTCTGCTGTGCTGATTTTAACTTCAATATGATGGTTAATAATCAACTAGAAGCTTGTTTGAATACTAGGTCCACTAGGATCAACAGCCTTTTGGATCTGATAATTTTGTTTTAGCCAGGCAGCTGTTCCTGCTATTTCTGATCATCATGTACTAGGGATCAAATTTCTTATACTGTTGTTCCTGATTTTAAAGCTATGAATCACGAACATTTTATAAATAATTTCTTTTCGTTAGATTGGTCTAATATGTACAACTATTCCGATGGGAATGACATATTTAATTCAAATTTCTTACATTTAGATTTAGCTTGTGTACCCCGGAAAAGTATCATTACTAAATGCCCTACTGCACCGTGGTTAAATTCATATATATCAAACTTAATGAAATGTAGGGATTTAACTCATAAAAAATATAAATCGTCTGGATTGAATGCTGATTTGAATTTAAATTTAAATTTTTTAGAAATAAAACTGTTGAAAGCATCAAACAAGCAAACATAAATTTTATTTTGAGAATGCTCATAACGCTAAGACAACATGGAATAATTTAAAAAAAACGAGGTATTTCAAGCTCTACAGGTGATGCAGCCATTGAATTTTCTTTATTGACCTGTTCCTACTTCTTATAACATTCGTCATAAATCAATGTTTGACAAAGTAAGTGCTCCCTGATTTATGGAAGATAGTTTCTATCACACCACTACCTAAAAAGGATGTTATTTCTGGTATTGGTGATATACGTCCAATTAGTATTTTGCATGCTCTATCTAAGTTCTTGGAAAATGTGATGCAATTGCAGATTCAGGAGCACCTTAATAAACTTGATTTTTCTTGTAAATATCAATCCAGGTACAAATCCGGCTGTAGCAAAACTAAAGCCCTAGTAGATATTCGATGGCTATTTTGGTGCTCTTAGATTTTTCTAAGGAATTTGATTGCGTTAATGTATTTGTATTATAAGTTTTTCAAGGCTGCTATTATGTTGATACATTCATATTTCTGCAATCGTTAGCAGTTTGTGAGGTGTGGTGTTGATCATTCGGGTATTGGTGGGATACTTGTTGGAGTGCCTCAGGGATCCATATTGGGTCCTTTGCTCTTTTCTATTTATATTACATCTTTATGCTGACGATTTGCAACTGTATATTGGTGGTAACTTATCAGAATTGAATGAAATTGTCATGTGACTTAATTCTGACCTTTAAAATATTTCTTTGTGGGTCAAAATTAATTCACTTTCAACTTATCCAGTTTCTTTCTAGAAATACTTCTCTTAATATTAGACCTGTGCTTTATTTGAACAGTGGTATCATCTCATTTGTTTCAACAATAAACAATTTAGTTCTCATACTGAACTCAAATCTTATGCCAGCGTGTAAATTATAGCTTGTACACGCTTAGGTTGATAAAAAAGTGTTGCCCTGTTAACTTAAGAATTTATTCAATTAAAAGTTTGCTTGGTTGTACCCATTTTCAGCTATTGTGATGTTATTTATAACAAATGTGATAGTTCCTCAAGACGTATTCTTGAGATTACTTTTAATAATTGTACTCGATATATTTATGATCTTAGAAAGTTTGATCATGCCTCTGAGCATAAAGATATAATTTTTGGATGCGACTTGTTTCAATTTTACTGCTATAGAACTGCCGTTTTTATTTTTCGTATAATCAATTCGGGTATGGCACTGTATTTGCATGAGAAATTAAATTTTTCCCAGTCACTGCGCATAAAAAATATTAACTTGCCTATTAACAGAGCTAGTGCTAGGAATAATTCAGCATTGATAAATGCAATTGTCACCTGGAACAGCTTGCCTTTGGAGCTAAAAGACATCAGCTCTCTAGGCTTATTTAAAAAAGGATTTGTGTAAATTGATAACTGAACATCGATAATGTAAATAGTTTGCATATATGTATTAAATATGATTGTTATTCAAAAGCTTCGGCTTACTTAACATTTTAATAAAAAATTACTATTACTATCTGAAAATGATTAAAATAATCGGTTTCCAATGCAGAGTTTGATAGTACGAAAAATCAAAAATTACAAAAAATTTAAAGTTTTATATAATCTAAATTCCAATTGGAAAAATACCTAATTTAACAGTTTTAATTTTTTGTTATTTATTTTAGCATAAACTTCACACTCATCTTTAAAATTTAAAAATCTTACAACAAAACAACTGGAATTTTTAGAAATCCTAAAAAGTATTAACCTAACCTCCTAAAGCTGGATATTAAAAGTATTAGTGTTAAAAAATTTGAAATTTTGGTTCTTCCCGACTTTCCCGAAATTCTTAAAATATTATTTTATGTATTTCATGAAATATTAAAATTCGTTAAATTATTAAATTACGATATTCTGTATTTTCTGTAATTCTTAAATTTCTTAGAACCTCAAAATTTAAAAACGAGTAAATTTTTGAAAATTTTTGAAATGTAAGAATTTTAATTTCTGATTTTATTTTTTTGATATTCTGTCTGAGAATTTGGTGTCTTTTTATTATTTTAGCTGTTTTAGGAGATTTTAATTAAAAAACATGTTTATTATAAGACATATTGTAAACAAAACCGCAAACACAAATGCTGCCAACCTTTAAAAACAAATTCCACAAAATTCCTTCCATTTCACTATTTGCACAATTTTGAGCAAACATTTTTTAATAAAATTGTTAAATTCCATGGAAATCTTGAAATTCCATAATTTTAGTTTACAAAGTGTACGAATGGGAAATAATAGCTTTTTGAACCTATGTGACCAGGGGCTTATCGCACAAGTTTCACAAAATCATATTAGCATAATTTGTATTCCATTCCTTAAAGTGGGTGTGAAGGCAAGAAATTTGTTTATATTTTTGCATGTTTTTCTAACATTTCATCCCCTCTTAAAATGTAGGGCTATAACCTCTTATCAAGATAATATATCTGAAGGTTATGACATCAAATTTAAAAGGGTGTGCCTATAAAAGCTACAAGTCATAAAATTGGATGACATATTCCCAACACCTGTTTCCATTCTTGCCAATTTTATAATATATTTTCTACAAACGGCGAAAAACAAAAGATTGGAAGCCAATAAAATGCTGCTAATACAAATAGACCTACTGTAATAGTATCATCAATTACAAGGTATTTTATTATTAAATAGCCTTGAGAACACTCAACAAAAGACACTAGAATTTTTTTTCCTATTTATCAATGAATCTGTACAAAACGATTGGTACATATGTACATCATTCATTTATCATTTTATAATTAAGTAAGAGTTAAATCTTCGCATGTATATTTAATTACATCTCGGATTGCTCACAGAAATCGATTTTGTATAAGATGGACCAAAAAAAAAAAAAAACATACACAGATACACTTCATCATCATTATCTCGTATGTGCGTGCGTTATGTGACATATTGTCAAACGAGTCAAATTATCTTTTTGCCATTATGATGAATAAAATTTTAATTTTTTACCTTCCAAAACAAAAAGTAAAAAATAATCCACCGCAACAAAATAAAAATTGAATGATTTAATTTATATAAAGAAAGGTAAGTTATCTTTTCTGTATACTCCGCATACTCTTAAATATCTTTTCATACAAACACACATACACATGCACACTTAACATTATACATAATTCCAAAATGTAAGAATTTTCGTCCATTTTACATTTTAATTTACTTTAGATGACTTTAGGTAAAATGCACTTAATATTAAACCAAATTAGTTTAATCATTATTCCACCACACTAAATTGTATTTTATTAAAACCGTATACATTTACCGTTAATTATAGTGTCTATTGTTAAACATTTTGACTTCCAAAACAACAAAAAAAAAAATTAAATTTTTTTTTTTTTTGGCATTCACACAAAATATATAAAATTAAAGGTTTATTATGTACCGTCTTTTCGTTTTATATTAGATATATTGTATATTATGTTGAAGAAAAGAAAATAACACATGTATTTGCATCAAAAGCACTAATACAGTTACATTAAAAATAACACTATCAACAACAGGTAAAAAAAAAAAAAATTAAATTGAAAACTATTAACTAATTTCTTAGCTTAGTAGCTACTAAACTCACGGTTAAACACTAATTATAATTTTTTTTCACTTTGCACGGTATTCGAGTCCATCCATGTATGTTAAGCTAAAATACACCCATTTTTTGTTTTAAAACAAAATTTTTATCATTTCAATAAATTTTCTTCATTAAAAACAAAAACATTTTATTGTTTAAAACAACAACAAAATCATTTTTTCACTCACACAACACTTACACAAATATAGCTAGGTATATACGTATATATTTATACAAACACACACACCCGAACAGAAACACAAAAACAAAAATAAAATTTCTGATCGATGAAATAATATTTTGTTGTTGTTAAAATTATAAATTTTTAAAATTACTTTTTTTTTTTGTTATATTAAAATAAACATATTATTTGCGATATTATTTCAATTAAACTTGTTAAATTATTAATTTGTTTTTTTAATTAACATTCATTTATAAATTATTTAATTTTAATAAAATTATTTATTCTTTTATTTTCTTGTATAAGAACACACAACTAAATAAACACCCGTCTGTCTACACAGTTTTTATGTCAGCGGCCATTTTACTAATAATCAAAGAAATGTTATTTTCTTTACGTTTTGCTTACTCCAAAATATATATTTTTTTGTTTTTGTTTTGCTTCCAGTCGCGCTCCATTCGGCTACAAAATATATGGGGAATTAATTAAAAAAAATTCGTTGCTGTCTTGCCATTTCATAAAAGTGGGTAAACAAAAAGTTTTGTGTAAATTTTGTGTAGGTGTCATTTCTGATTGGAATAGTAAGCTTTCGTATTTTTGGTTTGGCTATTCGATACTAGATGGCAGGTTGTACACAGAAAAAAAAAAGCACAATCAAGTTTTGTATTGATGCTTTTTAATTTTAGTACATAACAGTATTACTTAAATGGTGTACCATGTACTACCTACAGAATAAGCAAAAAATATTTAAGTAAAGTTGAGAACGAATTTGCTATATGCCTACCCTTGACAGACTGCAATTTATTAAATCCGATTTAGCTAAACTCGTTTTAAATTACGGTTAATATACTTAAACTGTTATTGTTTTCATAATATTTGTCAAACTAATGCACTCGCATTACACCGTTTTAGTCACTAAACTCAAAATAAATCATAATTACGCCTAATCTCGAAAATTCACTAAATCGATTTATTAAACCATAGTCTGTCTAGGGCGTAGTTATAAATAGACCATAAATCAACAAATAAATAATAAATTACAACGGTGGTACTGTACAACTATTATAATTAATAATAATTAATTGCTCTCGTTCAACATGGCATATTTCAAAAATATTTCAAAATGGAATATGAAAATATGACATATGGTACACTATGGCATATTTTAAAATAGCATATTTCAAATCGGCATATGGTACGCTACGGCATAAGGTACACTATGGCATATCTCAAAACGGCATGTTTTAAAACGACATATGGTACACTATGGCATAAAGTACACGATGGCATATTTTCATATGGCATATGGTATAATATAACATTTTCTAAAACTTGGCTATTTCTTAGCCGAGTATGATGAAATTTGGCAAGTGCAATGAAAATGGAATACATACAAAACCGAATTTTAGACGAAGTTCTGTAATATGGCCAATTAGGGAGGAACTTACCGATTAATTAACCGAATATGATGAAATTCAACATATACGTTAGAAATGGTCTTCTTAAAAGAATTTTAGATGAATTTCTAGAACATGGCCAATCATGATGGAACTTGAGTATTTCTTAAACGATTATGATGAAATTCGACAAGTGTGATGGAAATGGGATCCTAAAATGAGTTTTAGTAGAAGTTCTGGAATATGGATAATTTTGAATTTGTCTATTTATTGGCCGATAATGATGAAATTTGGAAGGAGTGATGGAAATGGGATTGTTAAATGGTTTCTAGATAAAGTTCTGAGATATGGCAATTTGTATGCAACTTGGCTATTTCATAATTGATTATGATGAAATTCGACAAATATGATGGAAATAGGATTCTTAAATGAATTTTAGATAAAGTTCTGGAATAAGGCCAATTCGAATGAAAATCGGCTATTTCTTAACCGATTATGATGAAACTCAACAGTACGATGGAAATGGGATTCTAAAATGGTTTTTATCATCAACTTATAAAGTTACCCTATACTTTCTAAAATTGCCCTTTACCTATTGGAATTTTTTTTCGCTTAATGCATTTTAATGAATTTTCCTTCTAAGGGAGAACACCACTGTGGCCTACCGTTTTCAAGTGCTTAGTTTGGTATTTTTTTTGAGGAATCGGTTGGGTTTAGAGAAAAAAAGAAGTTTTAAGCTATATTTGGCATATATTTAAGTAAACAAAAAAATTCGTTTATGTAAAAAAAAATACAAAATGGCGGCGCAAGAGTAGCTTTAGTAGAAGTAATTTTGAGTCGAGTCGTATAATTTTTGTAATTTTCGTATAAAAGGTTGTATTTTCTTAATTTTTGATGAATCAAAAAAAAACTCAGGTATTTGTGTTGTTGAATGACACATAGCGCAACGTCCGCCTCATCGAACTTTCATCCACATAATGCGCAAGTCATTCACGAGAAGCATCGCATCATTTTGACAATTCATTCAGCATTTGTTATGTACACTATGCAGTGCGTGCAACATTTTGTACGATTTATTTTAATTTATAAGAAATATGTACATACATACGTGTTTTATGATTGTAAAAAGGTTTGGTGAAATACTAAAAGAACAAATACATTATCGGTATACCGTATTTCATCAGTAAATAATACAACAATTTTGTCTATTTGGGTGTGTGTATTACAGTGAACAATGCCAGCAAGACGCAAAGGAGCCCATTTGGCCCGTCGAACGAATAAAGCAACAAACATGCGAAACAGTACAGCAAAAAGAACAGTCGAACAAATCCATCAAGATAACGAAAATGTGCGTGTGAGCCTAAACATGTCGCAATTGCGTGCATTTCAATCACAAGAGGCACGAGCTGAACGAAATCAACAACGACAATTGGAACGAAAACAAGCGGACAGGTTCGTAGTTAACACACGCAGAGCAAATGGCCGACAGCGCCAGCAAGTACATCGAGCATTAACATCCGCTTCGTTCCTTATCGTCTTGCATTCGAATACGAGCCAGATATTAAATATTCTGCTTATCCGGAAGTGCTGATTGGTGCTATCGACAAGGAATGTCCCCATTGTCAGACCCCCATGAATCAGCCGGGATGTGTTGCGCATCAGGAAAAGTATAACTACCAGAAATTGAGACACCGCGGTCCGACCGGGCCGAGTATATACAGTCACTCCAAGGCAGATTATGTGCTTCCATTTGCGACTGTTGTTGGTTAATGTCACTAGCCCATTGTCATTTCAAGATATACGGAAAGTGAATGGACAACAGTATCCAACACATAAAGATGCATGCCTTGCACTAGGCTTGCTCGAAGACGACAATCACTGTGACTATATGCTTGCTGAAGCAGCATTGGGCTGTACAACAACACAAATTCGTCTACTATTCGCTATAGTGTTGACTACATGTTTCCCGGCACGATTTAAGCAGAGACGTTGTGGGATAAGCACAAAGATTCAATGACTGACGATATATTGCATCGAATTCATACACGGTGCAACGATCTAACGGTTACATTCAGCGACGCTATGTACAATGAAGCATTGATTTATATCGATGATCTTTCCGTTTTCATTGCCAATTTACCATTCAATCATTTCGGTATGAGTTCGCCAAATCGAAGTGCATCTAATGGATACCGAAATATATCGTGAACTGCAGAACGATACTATACAGAAATGACAGAGGTTGTTACTCGCCATGTCCCACTACTGACTCATGAACAAAAAATTATTTACGACCGCATTATGCTGGCAGTTTCGGAGGGACAAGGTTGATTCTTTTTTTGGAAGCACCAGGTGGAACTGGCAAAACATTTCCCATTTCGCTAATTCTCACCGCAATACGATCAAATAATGGCATCGCATTGGCCGTTGCATCATCTGGCATTGCAGCAAATTTATTGGATGGAGGCAGAACAGCTCATTCAGTATTTAAGCTGCCACTGAATATTCAAAATAACCCAGACGCAGTGGTGTGCAACATAAAAAAACAATCGTCCATGGACACAGTGCTGAAAAAATGCAAAATTATCATCTGGGATGAATGCACTATGGCACACAAATATTCTCTTGAGGTGTTGAACAGAACACTCAAAGATATAAAAAACAACGACAAACTATTCGGCAGCACTCTGTTATTCCTTTCAGGTGATTTCAGGCAAACACTTCCCATCATTCCACGTTTAACGTACGCTGATGAGATCAACGCTTCCTTGAAATCATCGCCACAGTGGCGTAATGTTGAAAAAGTCCAGCTAAAAATAAATATGCGTGTCCAAATGCTACAAGATCCATCCACTGACACATTCTCGAACCAATTGTTAGATATCGGCGATGGAAAAGTTGCTGTCTATGTAATACTTTATGCATAAAATTGTCGACTAATTTCTGCACAATCGTTGATTCGCAAAATGCTCTCATTGACCGCATCCCAATGTACGCACACAATACATAAATCATGCGTGGCTGGCAGAAAGAGCCATTTTGGCAGCAAAAAATGTGGACGTCGACGATTTAAACTTCAAGATACAGCAGTCGTTGCCAGGCGACTTGGTATCATACAAATCGATCGATACTGTTTCCGATGCCAATCAAGCTGTAAATTATCCAGTTTTTGAACTCACTGGATTTGCCAGGCATCCCACCTACGACTGAAAATTGGATCGCCGGTTATTTACTTCGGAATTTGAACCTACCACGGCTGTGCAATGGCATGCGATGAATGGCAAATTTCGACCGGAAAATGTTTTGCTGCCACGAATTCCAATGATTCCCACAGACGTGCCAATTGAATTCAAACGCGTTCAATTTCTTATTAGATTGGCATTCGCAATGACAATCAATAAGTCGCAAGGCCAAACGGTGTCTGTTTGCGGTTTAGATTTGGGCACACCATGTTTTTCACACGGACAATTATACGTGGCATGTTCTCGCGTGGGCAAACCATCGAGCTTAATTGTGTTGGCTAAAGACGGACTGACAAAAAATATCGTACACTCAATTGCTCTTCGAAATTAATATTGATTTTCTTTATTTCATTTTCCTACTTTAGAATAAAAATATTATTTTTTTTCACATTACATTTAACTTTTAGAGATCAAACAATGAATATGTCCGTTATGTTAATGAAATACATTGAATTGAGAAAATGAATGGTTGGTGTTTTTTTGTTTTTATCGGCTGTCATCGTCTACATCGCTCCATTCCTCCTCTTTCTGTCATAGATCCCATCCCCACACACCCATTCGTTATTTTTTATTTAACAACCAAAATATTCACTAGAAATAATTTATATGGCAGAATAACGTTTGCCGGGTCAGCTAGTAAATTTTATAAGTTTAAATATGTCTACAAACTCTATATATTTTCTGAATTTTATAAATTATATCAATTCTATAAATTCTACAAAATTTATAAATTCTCTAAATTTTTTAGGTTCTTTGAGTTCTATTAATCGTTAAATGTCTGTTCGCTTTATAAATTCTAGAAACTCAAATCTTACTTGTTTTATAAATACAAAAATTTCTATAAATTCTTTAACGTTCGGACTCACAAAAAAATATCCAATCTCTTGTTAAATAATATTTCCTCCCTTTCTTCTTTTATGAAATTGCGTTTTGTTTTGACCAATTCAATACATATATATTTTAGCCTTCAGCTAAATATTTAGCTGGACGAAATTGAGCAGTTAAATATTTAGCTTTCCAGTTAAAATGTTCATTTAAAAACGAAATAAAAAGCTTGCTTTGAATTTGTATTATGAAATAAATCGGAATTTCATAAAAGAAGCAACAGATAAAATATTATTTAACCGGAGATTGCCTCTATTTTTGTGAAACCAGGCATAAGTCCTCTAAATTTTACAAGTTCACTAAATTCTATGAATATAGTTGAAAAATTTAGTAAGTGTTTTAAATTCGACAAATCTCATACATTCTTTAGTTCTTATAAATTCTGAAAGTCGATAAATTCTATAAATTTTAAAAATATGTAATACATAAACCATTCCGTTAATTACGAATTATTTTGAATCTACACCCTGCGCCATTGAAATGTTCGGTTTGAATTTTTAAAGTAAATTTTGGAAATACCACCGTTTGCTTCAAAAGTAGATAGCAAAAATGATAGATTCTGATTATCAAAACAATGTTTACACTATTCCGAATATATTCAAATAAAACGGACGGTAATCCGACATTTTAGACCTACATAACGGCGGATAAGGAATATTACCGCCCTACCTCGTAACAATTTGGTAGGTCTTTACAGTGTTTTTAACAAAGTTTTTTCAATTGAAAAATAGTTTTTTGTTGACAATGGTAATTTTTATTCAAAATAAGAATTAACAGAAATAAAATAATTCATCTCAACCAAAATATTTTGAGAGAAATTGAACTTTTTAAAATCAATGATTAATAACCCAGCCCTTGGCTTTTATGATGGCCTTAAACCCGATCAGCATTGAATTCTAAAGTTTGATTAAATAATATATTGTTATTTCTTCAAACCAGACTTTTTCTATAAGTTTTTTCCGCTCTTTGGCACTTTTCAGCTTGTAATTTGTAATCTTCTTTCCCATGAAGGACCAAATATTTTCAACAATATTGAGGTCAGGACTATTTCCTGTCCAGGGTAACGACTCAATCACCAATCTTTTTTTAAATTCGGCTACCTAAACAAAATAGACATTAAAATTAAGCATTCTTACTTCACAAATAACATCAATAACTCACGAAGAGTAATCGTCCTGGAAGAGTGGAATACCGATGTATTGAGTCGGGTCCACAATAGTCACGATTCAGGTTTCGATAATTTTTTTATATTTTCCTCCGTTTTCTGAACTATCCAGAACGCATAGTGATCAAACTCCAAAGGCTGTTATGGCTCTCCAGGCCATAACATATGGTGAATTTTTCACTGTCGGTGAAATACATTCTGTTAAATACCGTTTGCCTTTTCGTCGCCGAACCCTTGTCCCTTACATCGGGTCCAAAGATATTGAATTAATTTATCCGAGAATATGAACCAACGCCAGTCCCTGGGCATTCAGTTTTTTCATTCTATTGCGAATTTGAGGCTTGCAGCTGCAATTTTTGCTGTCAGTAATGATTTTCTCGCAAGTCGACAAGCATATAAACCAAGTTCCTTTTAATAGTATGAACTGAAATAGTGTCGGTTGTTGCTATTAGAAGCTAACTTGTCAGCTCCAAAGCCGTAGCAAACCTATGCTTAAGATCTAAATATCTGAAATTCGATTTGTTGAAACAGAAGTTCTCCTCTTTGCATCAGAGCCAAATTATCGTTTGATTTTCGGAATAGTGCCTTAAAAACTTTCTAATTGCTGTTTGGCTACACTAAATTACTCTTGCAATTTGTGAATGTGTGTACTTTTTGCCTTTGCTTGCAAAATTTTGGCTTTTTCGTTAGCATTTAATTTAGAGCGATACTTTGTAAAATTAACTCTTTGACTACTTAATTGAAACCGAATGAATATTTCACCCTAAGTTTGGTTTTAAATACCTAATAAGGCGTGAAATATGCTGAAAAATAAAAAAACCAAAAAAAAAATAGCGAATGAGGTAAAATCTATGAGAGAATTGCATGAAATAGTAAATAATCGAAATCGAACATTTCAATGGCGCAGGGTGTATATGTTATTCCCTATATTACTGTTCTCAGTAAATAAATGAAATTTATTTATTTATTAATTATTTATTTACAAACTAATTGATAAAAGATTAATCAGTCTGTGTTGGTCATCATACGCACGTCAAACTTATAATAATAAAATTGTACAAAGTTTAAAAGTGTAGTTATATTATTTTTTTCTGTAGCTTTAGCTATCCTAAGAGGTTGTAGGAGCCTATACATTTAATAGGTTCTACATAGTCTGTAAAAATTATAAATTCTTTTATGTTTATAAAACCTATAAATACTAGAAAAATTAACAATTTTAGAAATATTATAAATTCTTTCAATTTTATAGATTCTATAAATTGTTTCAAGTTTGTCAGTTCTATAAATTCTACAACCCCAAATTTTACTTATTCTGTAAATTCGATATGATTGAATTGTACAAATTTTATAAATTCAATAATTTCTATAAATTTAATAAACTCTATAAATTTCTTAAATAAATTCTACAAAGACTGTTATTATAAATTTTAATATGCTTATAATAAAACCTGTAAATTCTTTATTTATTTATTTGATACCTACAGTGGTTACAATCGGTACAAACAATTACGGCTAACTACAATTAGTTAGAATTATACAAAACAAATTTAAATAAAACATTCTTGAATGAATCTCTCGACAAATGGAAATCGAACATTTCAAATACTGAATTGAACATCCGTGATATTCTCAGGATAGGTTCCGAAAGACCATAGTTAGTTGACGCCGACTCAATGAATAAAAGTCCATAACGTTGCCGCATTCGACGTTCGGAAGCATAGATTTTTAGACGTGCAAGTAACTCGGTACAATCGATGCGGGAATTGATGATATCGCACACGAACAGTGCGGAAGCTACGTCCCGGCGACAGTCTAGACGTTGCAGTTTCAGAAAATTACATCAATCCTGATAAGGTGTGAGGACATATTCCACAGCACGCATGGACGGCAAACAATGGAGTGCGAAAAGAACAAATTGTTTTTGAACACTCTCAATCCACCCGGAATGACAGTGTTAGGATGGCGCCCAAACTGGAGATGCGTACTCCAAAATAGAACGAACAAACGAGACGTAGAGTAATGTCAAAGTTATCGGGTCTCTAAAATCCCTGAAGTTTCATGTAATAAAGCCCAACATAATATACGACTTTGAAATAATGATGTTAACATGTCTAGTAAATGTAGCGTCGGATGCAAAAATGACACCAAGATCGGAAATGAACTCAACTCGGCCAACGTCTACATTGTACAGCTGATATTGGGGAAAAATGGGTGAGGGGATAATATTAAAGGAAAGAGTCTTACATTTGCTCACGTTCAGAGCCAATCTATTGCTAATTGATCAACCGCAAAATCTGTTTAAGTCCTCCTGCAACTTTACGCAATCAGATGGAATGCCAACGATCAGAAAGGTAGGAACGCAACCATTTAATAGGAATGAGCTGGCAATTTAGACTCTCTGACTTACTAATAAGAATAGAGTGGTCAATCATATCAAAAGCCTTGGCAAAATCTGTATAACTATCATATAAACAATGTCGAGCTGATGTCTGGAATTTAAACTATCAAATAAATCACCGCAAAATGAGACCAAGTTGGTTACTGAAGACCTATCGGGATAAAATCCATGATGTGCCGGAGAAATGAAATTCTTAGTATGGAATTGTAAGATTTTTGTGAACCATAGACTCAAACAGCTTGGGTAAGATGGAGAGAATGGCGATCTCAAGGTAATTATTGACATCACTTCTTCTACCCGCCTTGAAGATTGGATGAATACAAGAAATCTTCCAAGGATCGGGGAAAAACCCGAGACGAAGGCTTTCATTAAATATGAAGGTACTCGGGAGGACCAAACTCTCAGCACAACACCTAAACAGAATCGGAGGAAAACCATCATAACCCGATCCCTTTCCAACCTCGCGCTGGAGCAAGCAATCCAGAACTTCTTTCTCGGTAAATTTGAAGTCATTCAATTGACCGAAGCTGGAGAAAACTAGAGTCACGATTGTGGGTGAAGGAAGTGGTTTGTAAATCAACGCAAAAAAATTAGCAAACAGATTGCTGATGTCCAAGGGCTGACTAGCGACGGAGTTCTTGTACGACATGGTAGACGGAAAGCCAGCCACTTCTTTCTTACTATTAATGAACTTCCAGAACTCCTTAGGACTAGATCTTAACTTTTCCTCAATTCGCACTATATAGTTGGACACAAGGAATGAAGCTTATTGCGTCGTTTCTCAAGCAACACCAACTGATTATTATACCATGGCTCCCGACGGCCGTTTTTATTTTTTTTCACCCGCGGAACATACTTTTCGATACCACACCTGAGAAGATCGTTGAACCTCAATACCGTACAGTTCAAATCTCCACCGCGTTGTGAAAAGTCCCAATCAGAAATGTTAAAAAATTCATTGAAGGATGTGTAGTCGGCCTTTCTAAAATTAAAAAAATAATCATTAGAGACATAGTTATTTATACAATTGGAATGAAAAAGATTTATCATAATCGGTACGTGGTAGATGCTCTCACAACCAGCGAAGTCCGGACACGCAGTAATATCGGCATGCATAACATCACTAGCAAATAATAAATCAAGGAATTTTCCCCGATTGTTGCTAATACGGTTGAGCTGCGTAGTTGAGATGGCAGCAAAGTAATCGATGATAGCCAATGCCCTCTCATCAGTAGAAGATGAAGAAAATACGCCGTCCATATCATCCCAAGATATCGTGGGTAAATTATTATTATTATTATATTATATAAGTCACCCACAATGATAAGTTGATTGCTAGGACGGAAAAAAGACATAACAGCTGAGTCGATGTAGTTAATAAACGTATTATAGTAACCCAAGTTCGACCCGTACGGTATATACACAGCGACTACAATAATCGAAGTATTATTGGCCAGTCTGACTCGAACAGCAATCATCTAGGCTAGGATGACATACAATCACATCACTAGGAAACGAATTCTTTACTGCAATCAAAACACCACCACCTTTACGGCTGGTGTCGAAATTCTATCTATCCTTTCTTTAAACGACACTGATTTAAATCGATTTTATCCTATTTATTTATTTGTTTAATCGATTTTATCCTATTTATTTATTTATAAACGCCTCGGTCTAAAAAAGCGCACACAGGTGCTACAACATAGGCCATAAAAGAAAAGATTTTACAATAAAACACAAAGTAATAAAAGCTAAACTTAAATAAACGATACAAAATTAAATAAGGTACAAAAAAGCAGAATACAGTCGAAAAACAAGATACAGAATTTTAAAAAACTAAACAAATAAAAATTAAAAATCCAAAATTAAAACACAACATAATACCATTAAAAATTATTAAAACCAAATTGTCTACACATCTTTTTAAATTTTGGAAGCTGCAATAGTTTCAACATTACATCGTTCAAGGTTGATTTACATATGCGACGTGCGACGTGTGACAAGTGGAAATAAACGTGACGGTTTTCTGACAACAATTTACATTTGTGACAAGTTCCGCCATGCACACTTTATAAAATTTTTTATACATATTTTAATTTTTGTTCTTCAAAAAAGCTTCGTCAAAGCCTACTATTTCGTTTTATACATATAAAAAATTTGGTGCTCCTTCAAAAATTAACTCACCAAAGAAAGAAACATTGTAACATAATAATGTTTTATTTTTTTTATCTAAAAAAATAAAAGCAAAACAAAATTGAAAATTGAAAATTGAAAAAAAATTGTTTACGTGTACATAATTTTGTTCTCTTTTCTTCAATTTGTTTTGTAGTTTTTGTTTTTGTAAAAAATTCTCTATTTTGCAGTGTTTAAATTCATTTTTCGTTCCCTTCTTTAATCTCTCTTTGCGAGAGGAAACAAAAAAAAATTTTTTATTTCTTTCCCGGGAACGAAATTCAAAAAAATAAAATACCTCTCCTCGTATAAAAAACAAAGGGAAGGGAATGAAATAACGATCGATTTATTTCTTTTCTAAAGAGAGGAAACAAAAATGTTTTTGTAAACAACTAAACAAAGGAGAGAAGCGAAAAATAAACAGAAAATCGAAATTATAAATTTTAAATTTGTTCACTGCTATTTTGTTTTGTTTTATAGCACGTCATAAAGTAAGAATTCCATATTTAGGAAATAAGTCTGAAGTATGAATAGTAGTATTCATATAGCCTTCCCAAATATTATATACAATCCAAAATATTTGCTAAATAACTTAAATGTGAATAAATGTGAGAGTAGTACAAGAGTAGTCTTATATTGACTGATATAGAAGATACTTATTTAATACGTTTCAAAACCGCGATAAATGGAATCAAACGTGATTTAACAGTTAGTATATGATCGGGAAACTTCAATTCCGCATTCAGAATTACCCAAAGGTATTTAATTTGACGTATTTCATTAATATTAACGCCATCATTTTTAGTAGATTATGATCCGGTATAATTTTTTTATGATTGTGGAAAAATATAATTTTCGTTTTATCCGGTTTTATGATTAATTTATTATTCACAAACTAGCCTTAAATAAAATTGCAATCACTTTGCATATCACATAAAATTAGATTAAAATTAGGAGATGAGTATAGATGACAGCCGAATCATCTGCAAATAATTTCAGATGACCTGCAAGTTTCAATTCAAAAATATTATTAATATAAAGCAAAAATAATACAGGACCCAAATTTAAACCTTGCGGAATAACATTATTAACAAATAGAATATCACTAAGGTCGTCAGCAGAACCAACATGTTGTTATCGATAGTCCAAATAAGATTTAATTAAATTCAATTGAAAGCCCCGGAAACCTAATTTTTCGAGTTTTCAAATTAATATGGAGCGACCAACATAATCAAACGCTTTAGCCACATCAATAAATAGCCCAGCAGAGAAATGACAATTATTTAATGATGAACTAATATTAGATACCATTACCAATTGAGACACCACTGCTTGGGTGTTAGTTTGATCTTGGAAGCCGTATTGAAATCTGTCAATTAGCTTAAACTTATTGGCAAATTTAGTAAATCTTGAACATACAATTTTTCAGTAATTTTGGCAAAAATCGGAATAATAGAAATAGGCTGGTAATTAGATAATATACATTTTTGGCCAGATTTGAACAAGAGAATTACTCTAGAAATTTTTAAAACGTTTGGAAAGCAGCCATCGCGAAAAGCATTCGTTAATTAGTTTAGATAGTATAATGAAGCAAATTCCATTCCACAGGATTTAATTATTTTACAATTGCGGTAAGCCTTAGCGAAAGGTTTTGTTTTTATTCGCGGAAAAAATAATATTTTCAAAAAAAATAATAAAAAATTTAAATTCTATTGGAATTATATTGATTTGAGTTTTTATCGATAATCTTTATGTTATCTACTATCGGATTTTATCTACAGATAATAAGCAAGATGGCGAAAGAGTAAGGTTGGCTATTTGGTGAACAAAATTAAGTATTAAAGATGAGGGGCGAGCAAGCGGGCCCCACGTCGTCGTCATCCAGCTACCGCAATGACTTAGAGGTGGTCCACTTGGCCTCTAATTCAGATAATGGCACAAGTGTTGAGAACGAGGTGGAAATGCGCGAGGATTTAATGTCGCAGCAGAAGATCGATGACCTCATCCGGAAGTATAGTAATGAAGAGGAAGATAGATCCCGGAAAGAGAGAGGCATCAGGGAGCACATTGGTCTGATGAAAGAGGAGGAGGAGAAGACACTGCACAAAGGACTGGCACTCCTGAAAAGAATCCAGGTGGAGGCAAAGATGCAGCCAACTATAAAAAGGACTGTGACGAATGGCCTAATGGAAATGGAGGAGTTGTTGGATGCGATAGTCTCATGTCGCACCAACTGGAAGAAGGGAGAGGCGCAGCTCCAAGAGTCAGGCCGGGGAGCGAGACCCAACCTTAACCAAGAGAGGTTGAAGGTTCAGCCGATTAATTTGAGTAGAAGGAGAGGCATGGCCTCTAGCTCGGAAGAGCCTGATCGAGGTACCAGAGCCCGAAGAGGGACCGATGGAGAAATGGCCGCAATACCCCCTTGGAAAGCGGGGAATAAGCAACTGGAAACGGATCTACGAGGCGATGTTGAAAGCACCATTTTACTACCCCGAGGAGCCAATGCTGTCATAACTGCATCCGGTGCACCTTGGGTAGAAGGAAAGCGTGGAAGGCGTAGATTGAGAAGAGGGAGGCGGCCAAGAAAGAGAACGCAAAATAACGCGGTGGTCGTCAAACCAGTCGGTGGGAAAACGTACGCTGAGGTCCTTGGTGCCATCCGACGAAACGTGTGCCCGGATGACCCTGAACTCGCAATTAGGGTCATAAGAAAGGCCAACGATGGAAGAGTTCTCCTCGAGCTAGACCGCGGTGTAAATCTCGAGAAGCTGAAGGACACTGTACAAGCGGCGATAGGAAACGATGGAGTCGTACGCGGCCTGATACCTCGGCTAAAAATTGAAGTCCTTGACTTGGATAGCCTTACCACCGAACAAGAGGTGATGACGGCGGTTAAGCGTGATTCTGGCGATGTTGCTACACGTGAAGTTAAAGTATCGCTATTCAAAGCTGATAAGCGGGAGCAAAGGAAAGCGGTGATTGAACTAGATGATCTAGCCGCTAACAATCTGCTTGCTCGAGGGCGTATTAAGATTGGCTGGGTCTCTGGACGCATTAGGGTGAGAGCCGAGGTACAGAAATGCTACAAGTGCCAAGGATATGGACATATCAGGAATAACTGTGCAGGCCCTGACCGTAGCAATAAGTGCTGGAAGTGTGGCGAGAGTGGGCATAAGGCCGCGGTGTGCGAATCGCAACCAATATGCTATATGGTAGACTGGGAAACACTGGGAAACCTGGTGGTAACAACCATGTACAAGGATCAGGTGGCTGTGAGACCTTCCAAAGGTTCCTGCGGCGAGCGAAGGGAGGTAATAATCGTACATGAAGGTCCTTCAAGGAAACTTGAACGGATGTAGAGCTGCGCAAGACCTATTGACGCAGCTTGCCTGTGAGGCAGAAGTCCAGGTAGCAGTCGTTTGCGAGAAATACCAGAACAGAGTTTGCACAAATTGGTTCTCAGATCCGTCGGGAACTGCAGCAATATGGGTGGTCGATAACCATAAAGTGCGCATCGATGCCCACGGCTCTGGAAATGGCTTCGTCTGGATAAGAAGTCGAAATGTTACGTTCTTTAGTGTGTATCTTTCACCGAACGATACGATCTCGGAGTTTCAATCCAAACTGAATGAACTAGAGGACTCTGCTCGTGATGTATCAGGAGAATTGGTGCTAGCCGGAGATTTCAATGCTCGTGCATTAGAATGGGGCATGCCACACCAAGATACCAGGGGCAGACATATACTGGAGATGGCCTCAAGACTGGATCTATGCGTGTTAAATGAGGGATCTACGCCAACATACCGAAGGTCAGGTTTGGGCAACTCCATACCGGACATAACGTTGGTATCCGCACGGCTAGCATCATTGGCGAAAGACTGGAGAGTGATGGAGGATTATACCGCTAGCGACCATAATTACATAAGCTTCAAATTGCACGACGGCGAGCGAGAAGTACAGCGAGCAATGTATCGAAACCCATTGAGTTGGAACACTACCAAGTTAGACGGCGGAAAGCTCGTTGCATTTGTTGAGGCTAGCCTTGCGAGCAGTCCACTGGCTTTGCAATATATTGCGAATGGAGTCGAGATTGAGGCGGCTGTTGACAGCATTACACGGCTAGTTCAACAAGCTTGCGATTCTTCTATGCCACGAAGAAAACAGTGGAACGGCAGGAAGCAGGCTTATTGGTGGACGAATGAGATCGCAGAGTTGAGAAGGAAAGCTCTGCAGCTTAGGCGAAGGGCGCAACGAGCACAAGGTAGAGAAGAAGCAATTGCCAAGTCAGCTCAGCACAAAGCGGCAAAGAAAGAGGTAGGCATGGCTATCCGTGCGAGCAAGACGCAATGCTGGAGAGACATGTGCAACGAGGTGGATAGCGATCCATGGGGCAGAGGATATAAGCTTGCTACTCGAAAGCTGGGTTTATTGAGCACGCACGTCGCGTTGGATGCAGAAACAATGTCAAACATTGTTGATGCCCTATTCCCAACACACTCATTGAGAGTAGAAGAAGATAGCGAGAATGAAGTCGGAGAAATTCCCACATTTACCGAGGGGAGCTGGCATATGCGGTGACCAACCTGAAAAATAATAAGGCACCTGGGCACGACGGCATCCCAACGGAGGTGCTGAAAGTGGTTGCGGGTAGATATCCGCAATTACTACTCAAATTGTACAATGGATGTTTAGCAGCAGGAGTATTTCCTTCACGGTGGAAGATGGCCCGGCTGGTGCTGATAAATAAAGGAAAAGGTGGTGACCCCGACTCCCCGTCATCATACAGACCTCTCTGTATGCTGGATACAATGGAAAAGTTGCTGGAAAAGCTATTAAAGCCTAGGCTAGAAGATGCCATATCGGTTGCCGGTGGCTTGTCTCCGAGGCAATATGGTTTTCGGAAGGGACGATCAACTGTAAACGCAATAGAGGAAGTAATTAACGCAGTTAAAAGAACCGAAAGTGCTTGCCGCGCAGCGAGGCCTTTGGTGCTTCTAGCGACATTGGATGTGCGAAATGCTTTCAACTCGGCGAGATGGGAAGATATGATCGAGGCGCTACAACGATCTTTCGCTATCCCGAATTATCTTCTGCTAATGATTCGGGACTATTTGAGGAATCGAAGGCTGGTATATGAGACGTCTGACGGCAAAAAAGTGAAGGAAATTACTGCTGGAGTGGCCCAGGGCTCGATTCTTGATCCCGACCTATGGAACGCTATGTTCGACAGCCTGTTGCGACTAGAGATGCCTGACGAAGTATTCCTGGTTGGGTATGCAGACGATGTGGCTATTGTGATAACGTCTAGAAGCGCAGTTTTGGCTCAGTGCAGATTAAATCAAGTGATGAGGAGGATAAACGATTGGATGGATAAGCACGGGCTACAGTTGGCCACCTCAAAAACGGAGATCGTCATGCTCACTAGGCGGAGAATTCCAACCATTATCCCTATGAAGGTTGGAGCAGAGGAGGTAATGTCAAAAGGAATGACGAAATATCTGGGGATTACTTTAGACAATCGTCTAACTTACTGGGAGCATATACGAAGAACTTGTGACCGAGCGTCAAAAGTGACTGTATCGCTTAGCAGATTAATGGCGAACATAGGAGGGCCCCGCCCTAGTAAACGAAGACTTATAATGTCAACGGTGCAGTCAATCCTGTTGTATGGAGCTGAGATTTGGGCTGGTGCGATGGAGGTCAAAAAATACCGTACGAGGATGATATCGATTCAAAGGCGCGGGGCACTAAGAATCGCATGCGCTTATCGCACAGTATCCGAAGCTGCAGCCTTGGTTGTCGCCGGGGTCATCCCGATAGATCTGCTGGCGCTGGAGCGTCGGGAGATATATCGGTTGAGCGCTGAATTTGGAAGAAAGGATTCTGCGGTGAGAGCCCGCAGCATTACGCTTGCGGTATGGCAGGATCGATGGGATGGGGTGAATAGTGGTCGATGGACGGCCCGATTGATTCGGGACCTTGGTCACACCTGACGCCATTGTTGAAGCGATTCTGCGGTCTGATGCATCGTGGCGAGCTTTCGCAGACTACGTTGGGTCAGTGCTGCGGCAGAAGCGGAGCGATGGTTGTCTGGCGGACCCCTAACAAAGTAAGGTGTAGAACATAAATGAGGGCCCAAAATGGGTAGCAGCGCGGACCAGACCGAAGTAATGCAAAAGCGGTTCCGGTCTGGGCTCTCCGTGGCATGTAGGAGACTTTTTGGTGAGTATAAACCTCACACTGTCAAGTGAGGTCCATCATCACTTGGCGTTGGCTTTTTGAAAGTTTTAACTCCTACAATAAAAATAAAAAAAAATAAAAATAAAAAATTATTTTACAATTAATGCCATCCACACCAACCGAATTAGTGACTTACATTTGATTTATAATCATAAACATTTCTAATTTCTAACTAATTTTAATATCATTTTCATCAATAACCACCCCAACTTTATCATTCAAAAAAATAGAACGATTGTGAATGACCGAGTTAATAATTCTCCAAGTATGTTTACTATTAAATTTATTTTTAACCAATTGATCACTGATCTTTTTATAACCTCCATATTGTTTCCAATAACACGGTATTCAGCACACGATGCGAACTTGTACAGAGCACTTTTCAAGAGGCAACCCTTTTTTCGACGCTGATGGGTTTTCTAAGCCTTGTGGGTTTTGCTTTTAATTGTTCCTGAACCATATCGCAAATTTGGTTGAACAGTCCCTTGTCCACCCTGAAATTTGTTGGCCAATCGCAATAATCAAATTTCGTCAAGACCGCACATAAGTCCACCAATACGAGTTTTGAAGCTTCGACCAAATTCTTCGTTTTCTTCTGGGACTAACATTTTTTTTTAATTAAATTTTTAGTAAAACATTTTTGTTTCCTGTCTTAAACTGTTTAGAATACTTACTCTAAACAGTTTAAGACTTAAAGCATGTTACTTAAAGCATGTTACTTAAAGCATGGGTTGTAGCTTGGGTGTTGGGTCTGAGGTTCTATTCTGCTCAAGGCATTTTATTTTTATTTTTTAATAAAAACGCTCTGATAACTCTGCCAGTTCGTCGGCCTGTAAGGTTTTTGGGTGATGCCCCAACACATGTAAAATCATTCTTAAAAGTCCTTACTTTTTGGTTTACTTTTACTCGGCTAAAAAATAGCGGCTAAAAAAAAATATCGAATGATCAAACGCTGATTGTAGCAGTGGGCGCAGGACATCACCATTTGGTGTAGTATCTTTAGCAAAACATTACATAACTATGTAAAGTTAATTAAATTGTATCCGTTATAATTAAGATGGGCTGTACCCCTAGTGTATTCCTTAATACCCTATTCTAAAATCTTTGGATGATATTTAAGTTGCTATGTTTGGTACAACCCCAAAGTTGAATACTGAAATTGATTTAGTTTCATTTAGTTTTATTCGCCATCGTTTTGTCGATTTATGTATTTGAGTAATAAATAGCTGGTTGCTTTCTCCAACAGCTAAGATCGCCGTATCATCCTCGAAAGTCGTCACTGTGTTGTTTTCTAATGCAACCGGACCTAATTCACTGCCTTTTAGTACTCCGGCGTTGATTTCTTTCAATTCAGAATAGATACCATCTAACTTTATACTGAAGAATCTATCTTTCAACTTGTGGTTTAGTGCTTCATGACACAATTTGTTAAATGCTTATATGTACTATATATCGTAATTTTGAACAGTTAACACATAAAAATATTGTCGGAATATTTTGTAATTATATATAAAACAATAATTCGTCATCATCATATAACAAAGGTCTACTCGTACTTTTGACGCCAAGGCGAAGTTTAAGGCATGGAAAAAACCAAGTTTTTGTTTACATAATCGGTATTAGAGTATGTACTGGAGTACCAACAACTGGTATATATTAGTAAAATGTAACGTAAGAGAATTTTGAACGAAAACATATGCGTGGATGTATTACAAATGGTGTTCCAATTTGAGGTTAATTTTTAAATTTTTAATAAAACGCACAAATTAGTTGATAAGTATTTACATTTTTTTTTTTCAAATGATAGAACAAAGGTTCCGGTTTAGTAATGGCAAATAATGCAAATTATAAATAATTAAATGTCTTGTAATTGGCCTCCTGCAAAATATATATTTTCTGACATAATATACAGCTCAATTTCAATTCAACCAATCATTAATTATTTTAGAGTCATTGGCATATACTTTTACCTTCAAATAAACCTAATAGGAAAAAACGTAGGGCTGTTAGATCGCAAGATCTAGGCGGACAATTAATGCTCCCTCTTCGAGAAATTATTCTAAAATGATCAATTGTTTCTATTGCTGTATAATTTGTGAAACAATCCTGTTGAAACCACGTATTATGAACATCCATTCCTCCCAATTCGTGACACAACAAATGCATAATCATTTTCTGATGTCGAGGTCCATTTGCACAACAAATGAAAAGTATTTATATGATTTTAACATCGGTACCAAAAAGCTGGCCCGTTCGGAAAATTCAAGATGAGTTCGGTGTGTCTTAGTATATGGCAAATAGAGCAAAACAAATTCAAAAAGAAAAAGGTATCATGTCAACACCGAACATCAAATTGGGATCAACAATTCTTAATCAGGAAATCGCATTATTGGCACAGAACTTTTATAAGGATGACGATGTAAGTCGGGTGTGTGCTGAGAAACGAGATTTCAAGACCATATCATCAGATGGGGTTATTGAAACAAAGCAGAGTAGGCTGGTTCTTTGTAATTTGAAGGAGGTTTATAAAATATTTAAAAAAAAACTATCCAAATACAAAAATTGGATTTTCTAGTTTTGCTGCACTTCGTCCAGGGCACTGCGTATTAACGAACTCTAGCGGTACACATATAGTATTTGCGTCTGCATATACCATCAAAATATTAAATTTATGTTTAATGAAACAAAATCTATAAACCTTTACACGAAGAAGGAAGTTATCAAGATCTTATTTCGCAGATTATATGCGCTATTCCAAGCACATCATGCTATTTAAACGAATGTACAACCTGCCCAGAAACCAATAATATTCGTGAAGAATTATCTGCAAAATTTCTCCAAAATTGTCTGGATGAAATAACATTCAAACATTGAAACTATAACCGTATCATCATTGGCTTTCACAGATAAACTGGGTGAGCAACTGCATACGCATTCGTTTATTGCAAAACAACTAGCAGATTACCTAAAATATAGAAAATCAAATGCAGCAATTGATGAATGTATTGTTATATGTGACTTTTCTAAGAACTATTCATTTGTAGTTCAGGATGCGGTTCAACGATTTCATTGGTCCAATGTATTTGCAGTGTATTATAAAAACAGAGAAAGTAGCTATACGATGGAAAACGATAGTAGTTTGGAATTCACAAGCTTGATAGCTATATCTGAGGCAACTAAACATAATCATGTAGCTGTGAGATTGTCTATTACCGGCCTAGTTAATTTTATAAAGGAAAAATTACGGAACGTTAAGAAAATTTGCTTCTTTTCCGATGGATCTGGGGCTCAGTACAAAAACAATATGAATTTCTACAATCTATGCAATCTCAAGGTGGACTTCGATATGGAAGCAGAATGGCATTTTTTTGCAAGTTGCCATGGAAAAGGACCTTGTAATGCATTAGGAGGATTTCTTAAGAGGAATGCTGCTAGAGCGAGTTTACAAAGACCTTTTGAAAAACAAATAACTACGCCACGTGAACTTTATACGTACAAGGCAAAAACTTTTTGATAATGAGTAATAAAGATTATATTAACAATTAATTTATGTTTTTATTGCATTGCAAAAACTGGTTGAATTGAAGAATTAAATAATAAAAATTATTATTAAAATATTCAGATCTTGACATATTCAAAAAATCATGTTTTAAAAATAAAAGGTATCACTAGCGTTTTTATTTTTTTAATTGCTTAAAAAATAAAAACATCGATAAATCGTTTAAGTCCCACATAACGGTAAATCACATTTTCCAAAAAAACACGTTTTAAAATTGTACCGCTATTAATAAGATCCATTCATTCCCTTTCCTTTGAGACATAAATTGTTAAAATTGGTTAAGTGGTTCTCGCGACAGAGGCCTCCAAAAATTAGAATTTTTGAGAAAAATCAGAAAAAACGTAAAACTCGGTACGCCTCTGTTTCAAAGACCAGTGCCGCAGAAGGAAATAAAAAAATACGTCTCGAGTTATTTGTTATATAGATCATTTTTGGGAAGTTTCATAAAAATCTAAAAGAGTCAGGACAAAATTTGCGTTTTTTTTTATCGATTTCTTTGATCATAAAAACGTTCGACCTTGAGATTATTGAAGATTTATCTGTTTTGAGGCCCCCTGAGTCCGAAAAAGTGGGTTTCGAAATGATGTCTGTCTGTCAGTATGTCCGTCTGTCAGTCTGTGTCCACTCTACAGCCCAGATGGCTTAACCAATCAAACTGAAACTTTAGATTTAAGATTTTTTGATAAATTGGGAGATCCCAGTGAATTTTACTCCAAATCGGTCAACCGGAAGTGGCCACTCCCTTGGGCCAGAAAATTTGTTTTGAAAATAAAAATAAAAAAATTTAAAAAAAAAAAATGTGGCCAACACATTTCTTCTACGAACAGGGAATTTTGAGAAACCAATTACGCAAACTTCTTACAAATTTATTATTTTGTATTACTTTCTTTTACACAAGTAAAGCTTAAATCTAAAGTTTCAGTTCGATTGGTTAAGCCAGAGGACACAGACTGGCAGACGGACAGATAAACGGACATTACATAATATTTGGGGTTCCAGCTCCCAGATTCTGTGAAACAGTAAAATCTGAACGTTTCAGATTTTCTTAGAATGTTTCGAAATTTTCCAGAAGTTTCAAGAATATTCTCAAATTTTCTAGGTGTTTCAGAATTTACACCAAGTTTCAGAGAATGTTCCAGAATTTTTTAGAATTTTTGGGAATTTCCAAAACTTTCTAGAATGTACCAGGACGTTCCAGAATTTCTTAAGATTTCTATACAATTTCAGAATATTCTGAAAGGTTCCAGAATTTGTTAGAAAGTTCCATAATATTAAAAAAAAAGTCTAGGAAGAACCAGGTATAGTGGAACGTTTCAGATCGAAATGTGCGAGAATTTTCAAAACCGAAAGTTCAGAATATAGAATTTTTTAGAATTTGCCGGAATTTCCAAAATTTTCTAGAATGTACAGGTCTTTCCAAAATTTTTTAGGATTTTTTAGAACATTTCAGAATGTTTCAAAAGGTTCCAGAATTTTCTAGAAAGTTCCAGGTGTGCTGAAAAGTTTCAGATTTTTTGGAATGTTTCAGAATGTTCCAGAATTTTCCAGAATATTCTCCAATTTTCTAAAATGTTGTGAAATTTTCTAGAAAATTGAAGATGTTTCAGAATTTAGAGAGTTTCAGGTGTATTGGAATGTTTTAAAATTTTCAAGAATATTCTCAAATTTTCTAGAATTTTCAAGAACTTTCTAGAAAATTTTAGGTGTTTCAGAATTTTCTAGAAAGATCCAAGAGTATTGGAATGTTCAAGGATTTTTTAGAATGTTTCGGAATGTGCCAGAATTTTTCGTAATTTCCAAAATGTTCTAGAATGTTCCAGGACGTTCCAGAATTTCTTTGGATTTTCCCGAAAATTTTAGAATATTTCAGAATTTTTTAGAAAATTTCGTAATGTTCTAGAATTTTCCAGAAAATTTTAGTTGTTTTAGAATTTTTAGCCAGTTTCAGAATGTCTCAGAATTCTCTAGAATTTTTCCGAATTTCCAAAATATTCTAGAATGTACCAGGACGTTCCAGAATTTCTTAGGATTTTCTAGAAAATTTCAGAATCTTCCAAAAGGTTGCATTTATTTTTAGAAAGTTCCAGAATATATAAAGAAATGTCTAGCAAATTCCAGGTGTACTGGATCGTTTCAGATTTTTTTAGAATATTTAGCAATATTTCAGAATTTTCAAGAATATTCACAAATTTTCTAGAATGTTGCAAAATTTTCTAAGAAATTCCAGGTGTTTCAGAATTTCTAGAAAGTTTCAGAATGTTCCAGAATTTTCTAGATTTTGATGGAATTTACAAAATTGTCTAGAATGTACCAGGATTTACCAGAATTGTTTAAGATTTTCTAGAAAATTTCAGAATGTTTCAGAATATTCCAAAAGGTTCCAGAATTTTTTAGAAAGTTCCAGGTGTACTGGAACGTTTCAGATTTTTTTAAAGGTTTCGGAATTTTTCAGAATTTTAAAGAATTTTCTCAAATTTTCTAGAATGTTGCAGAATTGTCTACCAAATTTCAGGTGTTTCAGAATTCTCTAGAACATTTCAGAATGTTCAAGAAGTTTATAGAGTTTTCTGTAATTTCCAAAATTTTCTAGAATGTTCCAGGACGTTTCAGAATTTTTTAGAATTTTCTAGAAAATTCTAGGTATTTTAGAATTTTTACCAAGTTTCAGAATGTTCCAGAATTTTCTAGAATTTTCCGGAATTTCCAAAATTTTCTAGAATGTACCAGGACGTTTCAGAATCCTTTAAGATTTCCTAGAAAATTTCAGAATGTTCCAAAAGTTTCCAGAGTTTCTTAGGAAGTTCCAAAATATTAAAAAATTGTCTAGCAAAGTCCAGGTGTACTGGAACGTTTCAGATTTTTTTAGAATGTTTCGAAATATTCCAGAATTTTCAAGAAAATTCATTTTCTAGAATGTTGCAAAACTTTTCTAGAAAATTCCAGGTGTTTCAGAATTTTCTATAAAGATTCTGAATGTTTCAGAATTTTCTAGAATTTAACGGAATTTCCAAAGTTTTCTAGAATGTACCATCATTTTCGAGAATTTTTTTAGGATTTTCTAGGAAATCGCAGAATGTTTCAGAATGTTTCAGAATTTTCTAGAATGTTCCAGGTGTGCTGGAACGTTTCAGATTTTTTTGGAATGTTTCGGAATGTTCCAGAATTTTCAAGAATATTCGGAAATTTTCGAGAATGCTGAAAATTTTTCTAGGAAATTCCAGGTATTTCAGAATTTTCTAGAGAGTTTCAGGTGTATTGGAACGTTCCAAAAATTTTTGGAATGTTTTAGAATTTTCAAGAATATTCTCAAATTTTCTAGAATGTTCCAGAATTTTCTAGAAAATTTCAGTTGTTTCAGAATTCTCCGAAAAGGTGGAATTTCTTAAAATTATAAAAGTTTCTTAAAATTCGCTGTTCGTAAAAGAAAGTCGTGTGTTGGCCACACCTCAATTTTTTAAATGGGCATACTAGTAGGTGCTAATTAATGTGAAATTTTCACGATGATCGGTATTTTACATGTTGTCGAAATATGGCCTTTGACTTGCAACTCAATAGAATTTACATTCGAACTACAGTTTGGTGGTTAGACGATTTAAATAATTAATTCAAGGTAAAGAAGAAAAAGAAAATTATCAATAGAATTTACCGAGTTTTAATCAGTTTTTAATAAACTGATACAACGTAGAGATCATCGTGAAACTTTCACATTAATTAGGCTCTAGTATGCCCATTTAAAAATCATACAGCCCCAATACGGGAGATTTTTAGTTTCTTTCAATCCTATCCTCGATTTTTTTAAAACTGAATTAATTCCATTTTTTCCACTAATTAACCATTTGTTGTAATTTCGAATTAAATTTAAATCCGCGGTTTTTGTAATCCAATCAATTTTCAACTAGTTTTGAGCATTTTTACATTTTTAGTTATGTTTATGTGTCAAATGTATATTTTTTCCGTCGCAAAAGTATAACAACACTCAACATTTTTGTTTTGATTTAAAACACCTAGTTATATAATTTTTCTCTATATAATAAAAATCTGTAAACATATCTTAAGGTACTAAAATAAACAACCTCGCACTTCCATGTGTTTTTATTTTTTCCTTATACTAAAAAAAAAATTTTACAAACCTTGGATATTACATCGCACATAAACGACCGATCATCATAAATTACAGTAGCAAATAAACCTAACCGAAATAAACAAAATCATTTTGTTTACTCTCGCGTGTACACAACACTTATCACAATCTATTTTGATTTATAAGCATTCCATTGCCACTACTATTTCCATCCATATTGTTAAATGGCTTCCATCATTCTTTTTCCTGGTCATGTTATCTTGTCTTATTTATCAACAAATCGCTAGCATCTCCCAGTGCATTTTAGCCTATTTCTGGATTTGTTTGGTCTAGGCTTAAGCGAAAACTATTCCATGATATCAGTTTTCCCATATTTATGTTATGAGCAAAGAATATATGAAAGACAACAAACAATGTTTGCTGTTTGTATCGAACTCTCTTATCGGCTGTTAGGTCTTATTACAAATACAGAGTAATCATTTTCAATTATTTATTAGGTAATTCACAATCGTAAATCTCATGACTTTTATTTAACAAATTGAAGTTTGCTTGTTCGGCATAGACTTGAAACAATATTATTCCGAATGGAATGGTCTTTCTCCAATCATAAATCCCATTAATAAAGTTTCTAGTTTCCTCATTAGATCACTTTGAACAGAGGCTAGGTCCTTTTGATAATTCAACCATATGAATCTATTAATACCTCAATGGACTGTAAAATGATTAAATAATTAACACTTTTATTTATAAATAACAAGTTTCCTCTCTTATTGTGATATTTTAGAATTTTGTTTACAAAAATACAATATACATAGTTTCGAGCATTGATTGCTCATCTATCAGGTTTCCTTAAAACGAATATAAATTTCAAAACTCATTCTGCCTTATGGGCTAATATTCATTCACATAATTATGTGCATAAATATCCGCCTATTAAATGCGTACCAGGACCAGCTGACTATGAACACTTTTTAGAGTAAGTTTAATATGAAATTTTTATTTTACATTTCTTATCTAATGGTAATAAAATAATAACAAAACTCTACAATGCTTTTGCTTCGTGATAATCTATTGTAAAATTGGTGGTCTACCAATAAGTAGTCTCTATCCAATCACCAACCTTAAATAAAATTAAATTCTCCCAATTTAATTGTTAAAATTGATTTAAATATTTGTAAATTTCATTAATTTATTTTATGTAATTACAATCTAGTCTCCTGGACTGATCAATTTGTTTCTGACTTAATTTACTATTAGGTGTACAAATAAGTAACTTCAAAGCTTTAGGCCCGTTGTACATTTCAACTAAGCTAAGCTAAGCGATGTGAGCTAAATTCGTATCCCCCGGTTGAAAATAAAAAATTTTAATGGGAAGATATAAAATCAGCAATGTATGTTTGTATAAGGCTAGTTATCAGCTGGAAAGTGCAAAGAGGTGAACTAGGCGAGCTAACAAAGCTAACGAAAACTACATTTCTCGCTTAGCTTAGCTGAAATGTGCAACGGGCCTGATTCAGGGAAATTGGTACAATGTATTTTATTCAAAGTATTGTCCATCGTTAGCTACGACTTTTTTCCATCTGCCAGGTAGCATACGGATTCCGCGTCGAAAAAATTCCGCATCTTTAGAGTCGATCCAAGAATCGATCCAATTTTTAGCTTCTACGAAAGCAGTGAAATGCTGCTCGGCCAGGCCAAGAGTCATTGACCGGAACAAGTGGTAGTCGGAAGGAGCAATGTCTGGTGAATACAGCGGGTGGGGTAGGACATCCCATTGAAGCGCCTCCAAAGTTTCCTTGGCGACTTTTGCAACATATGGCCGAGCGTTGTCGTGCTGAAAGATTACTTTGTCATGTCTTTTGGCATATTGTGCACGTTTGAGCTTCAATGCTCGACTTAATTGCATCAACCGTTGTTGATAACGTTATCCAGTGATGGTTTCGTTAGCAGATCACTCCGAACTGATCCCACCAGATGCACAGCATTAGCTTCTTGCTATGAATATTTGGTTTGGCCGTTGAAGTTGATGCATGACCGGGCTTACCCCACGATTTTCTGCGCTTTGGGTTGTAGCACTACCTCCACATTTAGGCTGAACATTTTTATCTTTTACAAAACTTTTGATATGATGTTTTGTGTGTATCCATAGGCTTGACATCGCTTACATTGTGGTATAAGCTTAGATCTTCTTAAAGGCTGAATAACTACCTTGCACCCCAAGATATACTTAATTTAGTAAATTTTTCGATATCTTCATCAGTATCGAAGGTCACTATAATCATGTTAAGAGGTACTTTGCCTCTCCGTTTTAGCTTAACTGATGCTTCAGTAGCCTTAAATCCTTTAGCTTTCAGGTCATCAATTATTTTTTCTGGTTTACACGTAGATTGTTAGCCATAATGCTTATTGGTCTTGTTTGTTTGTCTTCAAACATGTGCCAAGTGGTGGTGTGAAGTTTATGACAAATTGACAAAAAACCTTACAACAGCCAAAAGTGTAGCAGTATATTATATTTTTCGCAAAATTTGATAATAATCATGATTTTGTCGTTTGTTATCTGGATAAACCTTGGTGTTCAGTAGGATTTCATGAATAATTGTGCCAAAAGATATTTTTGCACGACCCTCAGGGGCTGAGATTTTTATTTTAACAAATTTGTCTATATAAAAAAAGTGTAGCTGGAGTTTGATGGCCATTGACAAGTAATCGTAGAGATAGGTACGCAGATCTGACTATGCCTTGGTGTTCAGTAGGATTTCATGAATATTTGTGCCAAACGATATTTTTGCGCGACCCTCAGGGGCTGAGATTTTGATTTTAACATATTTTCACATATAAAAAAAAGTGTAGCTGGAGTTTGATGGCCATTGACAAGTAATCGTAGAGATAGGTACGCAGATCTGACTATGCCTTGGTGTTCAGTACGATTTCATGAATATTTGTGCCATACGATATTTTTGCGCGACCCTCAGGGGGTGAGATTTTGATTTTAACATATTTCCACATATAAAAAAAATGTGTAGCTGGAGTTTGATGGCCATTGACAAGTAATCGTAGAGATAGGTACGCAGATCTGACTATGCCTTGGTGTTCAGTACGATTTCATGAATATTTGTGCCAAACGATATTTTTGCGCGACCCTCAGGGGCTGAGATTTTGATTTTAACATATTTTCACATATAAAAAAAATGTGTAGCTGGAGTTTGATGGCCATTGACAAGTAATCGTAGAGATAGGTACGCAGATCTGACTATGCCTTGGTGTTCAGTACGATTTCATGAATATTTGTGCCAAACGATATTTTTGCGCGACCCTCAGGGGCTGAGATTTTGATTTTAACATATTTTCACATATAAAAAAAATGTGTAGCTGGAGTGTGATGGCCATTGACAAGTAATCGTAGAGATAGGTACGCAGATCTGACTATGCCTTGGTGTTCAGTAGGATTTCATGAATATTTGTGCCAAACGATATTTTTGCGCGACCCTCAGGGGCTGAGATTTTGATTTTAACATATTTTCACATATAAAAAAAATGTGTAGCTGGAGTTTGATGGCCATTGACAAGTAATCGTAGAGATAGGTACGCAGATATGACTATGCCTTGGTGTTCAGTAGGATCAAAATGAATTCAGTAGGATCAGTTAAAATCAAAATCTCAGCCCCTGAGGGTCGCGCAAAAATATCGTTTGGCACAAATATTCATGAAATCGTACTGAACACCAAGGCATAGTCAGATCTGCGTACCTATCTCTACGATTACTTGTCAATGGCCATCAAACTCCAGCTACACATTTTTTTTATATGTGAAAATATGTTAAAATCAAAATCTCAGCCCCTGAGGGTCGCGCAAAAATATCGTTTGGCACAAATATTCATGAAATCCTACTAAACACCAAGGCATAGTCAGATCTGCGTACCTATCTCTGCGATTACCTGTCAATGGCCATCAAACTTCACCTACACTTTTTTGTGTATATACTCTTCTGTTGTCAGGTTTTGTTTTTTTTGTCATTTTTTTTTTTGTCATAAACTTCACTTTAGTGTGCCAAGTACGGTTTTTCTTTGTTTAACATTTTTGTCATTTTCCTGTAGGTTTTACCTTCTTACAAGTTTATTTTGATGAGGTATTTTTAGGGTGGTTTCTGGATAATATTTGAAACATCATATTTAATTGAGGTGGGTAGGGCGTAATATTCCGTTTCCTTTTTTATTTCATTGACCTCTAACTCTTATCCACTCAGTTTCTCGAGCTAGTTCGTCTTCATCAGTATGGTACTCTCGTTCATCTATATTCTGGCTAGGAGTAGAACAGATGTTGGTTTAAGATCTTTAACTTCGTTCCCAAGCATCTTTCACTCGCACCTATTATTTAGCCGATGTTTCACATCGTTGCCGGGGTGTTACCACTTGGAGGTATACTAGACACATTTGGTAGTTTGGACATAGCTGCAGCGTTGGAATATAGACCACGAGATACATGGCTATAGACGGTCAACCCCTACCCTATTGAGGCGCACCCAACAACCACATAAAGTAATTTATTTAAAGTTCATTTTATTTATTTTGTGGATGTATGTTTGATCACTGCTCAATTATAAAAAGCTTTAGCAAAATCAAAATAAATTGCATTAACTTGGGTAGCCTTCTGAATTTGGTAAATTGAAAAACATGGTTAGTTGTAGATTTACCACTGGTGGAACCGTGTTGAAAACATGAGATAATCTCGAAAAGTTTTGCTATTGAAGATAGAATTGAAATTCTACACTTCACAATTGGATACAACAGAATAATATGTGGAATAAATATACATAATCCTTTGAGCTGGATGGGCGTATACTGAGCACAAAGAACTACAACATATCTTCCCTTCAGCGTGATAAACTAGAATGCGCAAGAAATTCTTTCACGGCGGAAATCTTGATAGGCCTATGTATTTTTGTATAATGTTTTAAATGACTGATGGAGTCGCAAAGTCAGCATACACCACAACTTGATTTTGCTTTTCAATCTTTGGGCGTGAATACGTCTTTATTTTCATATATATGGGGGGTAATTCAAAAAACGGATGATAACAAAATAATGGGTATACGATTTTATGCTGCAGCCAAATATCTATCATCTACATCCAAAATTTAATTACACCATTCGATAGCTAAAGGATCAAAGAATTCGTTACGTTGAGTGAGGACTGTGACGCATCGCTTGGGGTGGAGGGGGAAGTACCGCCATTTTTATAGGTAATTTATTTATAGTATTATAAATTATTTGTTTGCGTTACAACCGAGTATACTATTTTTTAAAATATTTTTCATATAGCTGGCTTTTGTGTTTTATAATTTTGTTTATTTTTATTTGTTTTATGACAAAAAATATCAGTGCCGTATAAATTTTGTTTGTTTGATTTTCATATAATTTTGTTGTCGCGTTGCAATTTCCTGAATTTATTTACCTAATACATTTCTGCTCATAATACAAAGAATTTTATAATTTTTTTGTTTTGAGGTTGTTTTGCAGCGTTACATAATTTCCGTTTAGTATAAATTAGATCGCGTATATAAAACATTAATTTAATAAAGTTATAGTGAATAAATGTATATGGTTTTAAAGTAAAAAATTAAAATAAATATTGCAATGTCGGTTGGAAAGGGCTTCTCAAGATCAATGTAATGATACCCGTAAAACACCATATCACAGAGTGAAGCAGTGCCGGGAACGTCTAATAATGAAAGCGTCCGAGCGGATAAACGACGGCGCCAGTACATCTGCAGCTGGAGCGCCCGAGCCTATGCAAGTGAGTGAAGTCGTCGCTTCTATATTAACGCCGGACTTTATAGACATCGATCGTGTGTGATCACCAATTATGAAGGCACATTGGGCAGCAGCCAGTGCACGTTTCAATATTACGTTTTCCAACAATCCATTCAGACATAAGTGTGATGTGTGTGATCGTCTATGGTTTCTGCGTTCATTGAAGCCACTAAAGGAAAAACATTTACCACTGCTTAGTAATACTTTCCCAGAAGAGGCAGTGGCTGACTTTAAACTGTGCGGTACGTGTAAGAAATCACTGGACTCGAACAAAGTGCCCACGTTGTCACGTTCGAACGGATTTGTGTATCCACCTAAGCAACATGGGTTGCCCGCATTAGATCCGATCGGTGCACGTCTAGTATCACCGCGTCTGCCATTCATGCAGATACGTCGGTTGCGTTACGACGGCAGCTATGGCATCATCGGACAAGTCATTAATGTACCCGTCGATGTCGACACAATGGTACAACAGCTACCGCGTCAATTGGACGATGATCAGGCGTTCAATGTCAACATCAAAAAGAACATGATACATAAATCTACGTAGCTGAGCGGCGTGGTAAAAAAGTCAGTGGTAAAAGCTTGGTTATAATTTGTTACTTGGACAACCATTGTATAAGCATTACAAAATAACAGTAAACTGGGATTCGTTTAATGCCAACATAGTAACCAGATGTGCGGCAGCCAACGCCCCGCTAACGATCCGATCGAGTATCTACAGTGCGACAGTGGTGCACCGGAATCAGAGGTTCTAATTGCTAGGCAGCACACTATGCTGTGGAATGAAGA